>OX453291.1:29074783-30341424 GCA_949710015.1 Crataerina pallida
TTGAATTCCACACACACCAATCTCTCTGCGGATCGATATTCATCTTTCTATTCTTTTATCAGTTTTTTCTTTCTTTCAATCACTAACTACACATATGAGGCCACATTTTAACCAATGCATACCAATATGGTTTTGTAAAAACAAGTCAAAATGTTAGAGTCGATCATATAATACCCTACACCACCTAGCTTTCACAAATTATGCTTCAATTATTTTAGTTGTATCAGTAAATGCGAGGCATTGCCAGAAAAGTCAATTCGTAAAAATTACGTGACATGCTAAGCGGTTACAAAATGGTCCAAATTTGGTCCAACCAATTATTAAGCTATATAACTATATTTTATCAAAATTTTGTCAATATATATAAAAAATTGCGAATTTTCGCCATAGAAATACTTTCTTTATAATAAGACCTTACATGGCGGGGCGTTCTAAAAATGATCCTATTCGGTTTATTTTCAATGACGTTCCTCTTAACGAGAATTTATAATTTTTTTACCAAATTTCATCGAAATATCTTTAAAAATGCGACCTGTAGCTTGCGCACAAGTTTACATGGACGAACAGACGGACATTGTTAAATCGATTCAGATTTTGATTTTAAATCGAACCATATAATTGAAAATGGATATGGCATTTTCCGGGAGTTACAAATAACCGCACAAACTTAATATACCCCCTTACCACATGTAGTGCAGGGTATAATAAGTAATTTTCTAATACAAATTAAAATTTGCATTCAGTTGTACAAGAAAAAAGTACAACAAGTAACATAATATGTACAAAATATTATAATGTCAAGTTTAAATCTTATAACCTCTGCATGGGATGTAGCGTATACTAAATTTGTTAAACCATTTGCCAAACCCAAAAAAAGATCAAATAGTTTATAAAAAATTTCATTTTTTTAATCAAAATCAAATTCTTTATCTGTCAAATCTTTTTCCGTCCATTGGTTTGTCTTTGATGGACCCTATCACGGTTGTAAATATTGAGATATAAAGCTGACATTTTTATAAAGACAAGGACGAGGTGGAGAGCCACGCCCGCAATCGATATAAAAACTTTCCGATAAAGTTGAATTTCGGTACGAATAGAAACATACTCGTATTTGACAAAGAAATACTCCACAGATACCACTAAACCTAAGCATACAATAGTGGTGTCACTAGATTTTTTTTGCAATCCCATAAAATATAACTCAAAGATTAATCAACCGTTACTTTTGGTTATGAAAGTTATTAATTAAATTGCCAACAATAACCTTAATAATGAAAAAAAGAAGCAAAAACAGAAACATTATCATAACAACTCGCAGCAGAAGTCTTTTTTGCAATTGGTACATTTACGGGCTCACATACACACATACCGACATAGTAATGAACAGCATAAAGGAGGATAAGCTTACAATTGCTGTTATTCATCTGTAAACTTGACCATTAAAAAACAACTGTTAGATGGTGTGTTGCAAGCACAGAAACAGCAACAACAATAACAAAAGGATCATCTCTTTCAAAATTCTTGCCTAACAACCCAGAGAAGTATTTATAAAAGCACGGTTATGATGTAATTTTATTTTTTTATTTTACTTTTTTTTTTTGTTTTTTTTTTTTTGTTTTTGTTTAAGTACACCATTGCCCGGTCACAATATTACTCGTATAATGATGATGATGATGATTGTGTGTTGCATTGCTCTGATCTGCTTTCTACGTATACCTTTACGTACATGATCAAATAAACTTATTAAGCTATCGGGAACTTTCAACCAGCTATACAATGTGTAAACAGAAAAAAAAATACATAAAATGTATTTACATATATTTTGACTAGAAAAATCTAAAGCGTAATGTCTGTGAGTTAATAACCCAACTCATACCAACCCAATTACCTGCTGTTCTTAAATAAATTGATTCTCCATCAATATCTTTATAAACTGAAGCAAGATAAACTTTGTAAGCTGAATACACATAATGTAACAAAAGTATACCCAAACTTAATATGCTTGTAGTATAAAAAGCCGTCATGAAGTTTTTAAAGAACTTACTCGGAGACGTTGAGCCAAAACACAGCATCATTGTCTAACCAAGCAGACATGCACCTGTGGATTTTTACCTTTATCTTTAGGTGTACTCTCTCTCTCTCTCTCTCTCTCTCTCTCGCCATTATAGTAATGGAGATATATGTAGTTTGTTGAATTGTTTGTGTTATTTAAAGAAAACTTTGGAGAATTTTGTGGAGGTACGGACATTATATATGTCAGATGGATAGATGGACTAAATCAACATAAATGATGTATACTTTATCTTGGGAACGAAAAACTTCTTTAAATATATTTAATAAACGATCATTATTAAATCGGATTCGATCCCTATCGTCGTATAAAGTAAAAATAAATTAAAATAAAAATAAAAAAATACAAATATAAAAAATTTGAAAAAAAATAAAAATTATTAAATTAAAATTAAAATAAAAAATTTTTAAAATTTAAAAAATGTCAAAGTTAAAAATAAAAATGAGACAAATATAAGAGAGGCAGAATTGAAATTTTAAATATTGGATAAATGTGCCTAAAAATGTTTTTTTTTATGTAAAAAATAAAAGACGTAAAGCGGAGGGGCCTAATCAAAGTTTTGCTCTCAATACTATGAAATTTATGAATGTACATGTAATGAACAATTTTTATTTATCCCACTCGGTTAAGAGTAAAAATATGTCTGCATTCATATATGGCACAGGCCCATAATTAAAATATAGCCTATAATTAAAGGAGGCCACAATCATGTACCTAACACGCCCTTAAATAATACAATGAAATATTGTATATGAATAGAAAGGAAAGAAAAATATGGTTTATATATTTTCTATTACTCTAGCCATGTAAGAGTTAAAAGTGGGTGTGGTTATAAAACAGACACGCCATTAATATAAACAAACAAAACTTCATTTATTGATTCATACGTTATATTAAAGGAGACAATTATATGCCAGCCACGCCTACAATTTTCAATGTAAATGTAAAGAGGGTTTTACATTTCGTCTCAACCAACCAATTTCTTAAAAATTTTATTATTTGCTGTATTTATTTTTATCTGGGATCTCTGAACAAATGATCCACCAAAGAATACTAGTGCCCGGTATTCTCTCCGGCTGATTAGTGTTTGGTGCTGTGACTTGTATGAAGCTGCTCCATAACTTAGTTACAGATCTGATGTTGTTATCGCGCTTGTTAATTAATGAACTAACCAACACGCACATATTTTTGTAATACAACAGTTTGCCAATGGATGCACCACACATGTGGTTGACTCTTGAAAAGAAAATTTAGAATTTATGTTTTTTTCAAATTTCTTGAGAACATTTTTTCTACCTTAGTGGGTAAACTATTGCTAAGAGAAAGTGTCTCGATCAGCATTGTGTGTGTGTGTGTGTGTGTGTGTGTGGTTTTGTGACCTAAAAGATGAACACAACCATACATGCTTGAATCGTTCTAATAAGTAACTCTAAATCAAGGTCAATCTAGTTATTCTGCTACACTTGCAAAACGATTTCAATTTTCATAGATATGGACGTACGGACAAACAAACCATAACTTTTTTTTGGTTTTTAAAGAAGAATTAATAAGTGTTACATACTAATTAACATTTTTAAATATTTTGCGAGGCTATATGTTATGTACTAATATGAAATTGTACTATTTTAAAATAATTTAATTAAAATCGGCATCACGGCAGAAAAGATTTTCATGGAAAGTATTACGAGCACACACAGATTTGGAGGATTTAAAAATATACATATACGTGCTATTATTATACTGATAGGTAGAAGCTTGAGGTTGAGGTTGACGAAGCGTCGAATGGTTTTTTTTACACTCACCTGCCCACCTAAGGGGAGGGGTGATGGTATCATTTACAAGCCACAATAAACCACAAAACTTAAAATAAAAATCTGCAAAAAATTATACAAATAAGACAATAAACAGATAAACGGCTGAGGAGAGCGAGACGAGCAGTATAACAAAAAGGGGCAAAACAAAAACAAAAATAAATATAAAAACTGTAGAAAAATATACTAAAATAAAAAGCTATAAAATGATTAAGTACGCGCGATAAATTTTATATAAATCTTAACAATAAGTCGCCTGGGGACATTTTTTGTTGTTTGTCTTTTGTTATTGCTTTTTGTTAAGGTAGGGGGCGCAAGACTTACTCCACATTATAAAGATGCGAAATTTTTCATATTTCTTCTTTTTTTTTTTTTTCTTGTTTGCTTTTGACCAAAACAAATCATGTACAATTTGTTTAAGCTAAATCTAAAATACCTTAAAACCCTCGATCTACATTAATACTTAAAAATATTATGTAAATGGAGGATGTGCTCGCGAAAAGTGGGCCGGTTCGATTAAGAGACTTTTTTTATAAGTAAAAATTTCAACTTTGTAGCTTGTTTTTTGTGAATGGCAACAACATGGACGGGGAAGGTTAATAAACTCTTTTATATATATCAACTTTTTAGCGTTACATTCTTAACTACAAAATATATGGGTGTGGCACATGAATTCTACCTCTTTTAAGCAAAAATTAACAACGTATCGGGTGAAAATTGCAATATTTTGCCCAATTATGAATGACAACATGATGGACGTACAGACACCCGATGAATCAAACATAGTTTAGCAAGTCCACTAACGCCCTATAGTTTAGATGTTACAAATGAGGTGGTCAACTACTAACTCCAACTTTGTGTAGAACATATAAATAGCGACAAGACAGATTTGCATGCAACGCAACACAGACAGGACCTGCAATCTACACTTAATACTTTATTGTAGAACTCGCAGGTGTTGTATGTTCAATACATCACATTTAACTTTTCGTGTTATTTCCTTTTTCATCATTTTTATTTTATTTATTTTTTATTAACGTATTATTACGCCGTAGATCTTTTTAAACTAAATTGGCAGCATGACAATTACATTCGCAACGCACTCTGTTACATTTTGTTAAAGGTGGGGAAGTACACTTGTTAAATGCAATTATGCCATTTTAATTTCATCACTTTTCATATCCCATGTAATGTATGCGGCAGTTGACTGAATTCCCTTAGGAGTGAATGGTTATAAAATTATTTTCATACAATCAAGTCGCTTCAGTGGTATGTTTTTTTATACCATTATGATCCAATTCATTGCAAAAGAGTCTTTTAAACGAAACCTTTCAAATAATTACCAGAAAATACTCCATTTTAGTAGATCGAAAAATCTTTTATTTGTACAGACAATAGTTAAGTTAATAAAAACAATGGCATAAAAAAATTATTTAAGTCATTTTTTTTCTTCGCAACAATAGTGAGTTTGATGTATAATAGATGTTAAGTTAAATGTCATCAATACAAACGCTTTTTTTTTTTTTTCAACAGAATGAATGAGATTTACTTTGTTAAGTGTTTAAACTGCATGCCAAGCCCATTGGCCCCTTGGCTAATGACCCTTCAAAAAACGAAAAAAATCAAAGTTCAATTTTCTTCAATCAAGAATTCACTGAAATTTTGTAAGCGAACAAAGCTCATGAACTGTTTAAGTGTAGAATGATGCGACTTTTTATACTTATAAAATCTTAAAGTAGTAAGTGGCTCTGCTCATTTTGTCAAAGCATTAGCAACATTCAAAAAGGAAGCTCAGAAGGGAGCTTTTCTAAAAAAAAACATGATAAAAAACAAGATAGAGAAGTTCGGTCAAGACCGAAGCTTAAATACCCTCCATCATTTTTGGCACAGTTTTAGATAACGGTACCACTTATATATATACCAAATTTCAACTTGATAAGTATAGTATTGTGCGATATATAATTTTTTAAAGATACAATTTTTTCGAGGTATGTTGAGATTTTCATTTATTGTGGGCATGTCTCTTAACCGATTTTGCCCAATTTCACCAACTAAGAATAAGTGTGCCAAGTTTCAATTTGGTATCTCAAAAATTACGACCGTGAGAGTGCCAACAACAGACGGACACACGGACGGACATGTCTCAAACGATTTCTCTTTTCATGCTGATTAAGAATATATATGGTTTGTGAGGTCTCCGAGACTTCCTTCGTTGTGTTGTAAACGGATGATCAAAATGAGTAGAACAAGTAAGAAAACTAAACTTGGCTAAAGTCAAATCTTGAATACCCTCCATATTTACATATAAACAGTGGGCGTGGCAGATATATGGTTACGCCTTCTAATAGTGTTTGTATTGCATATAAGCTTGCAAGTCGAGTTGTACACTAGGTATAGTTTTTTGTAAATTGTGGGCGTGTCTCTTATCCCACCATACCCATTTTTGGCACATCAATGGGTGGGCTATTTAGAGATTTCAAGTTAATAGGTCAATTTTTGTAGCAGAAATAAAGTTTTTTATCGATTGTGGGCGTGTCTGTTGACTGATCATGCCTATTTTTGGCATATTGGTGGATGGGATAACTATTAATCCGCATACATAAGTTAATAGGTAAATTTTTATCTCAAAAATTACACCCATGAGATCAATAGACGGACAGATAGACATTCATGTCTAGATCGACTGTTTTTGATTTTGATCAAGAATATATATACTTTGTAAGCTCTCTGACGCCTCCCTCTGGGCGTTGCAAACAGAATAACAAACTTATGTAGGGGGTATAAAAAATAAATTTTGCCCTTATTAAGCTCAGATGGGTAAAAATTTTGATATCGATCAAGAAGATATTAGGTAGGACCCCTGACGCCATACATGAAGGTAAATTTAATATAATCCCACCTTCTTCCCCTCATAATGTGATGGATATTAAAACGACACACAATGACCGCATGCTGTGAAAAAGAGCGCACACCATGTCCACACTTTCATTTTATTGTAGCAGCGAAATTGACTAAACTGCCACATAATCGTACAATCGCAACTACATTCGTACAAGTTTTGAATAAAACGATCATGTCTTTATAATGTTTATATGTGTATATATTGATACATATATATGTACATTTATTAATAAACCATTTGTATGAGTTAAAAATAAAACATAACCGAAAACTATTAAAAAAGGAAAACAAAAATGAATTTTTAACCCAGAAGGACGCAAAAACCAAACAAAAAAGCAAAAACCATCATCCTTTTGGAACAACCAAACCGAGCATGTGATGTTTTGCTGAATCGATGGTCAGGTGTGTCTTCTCAGGGTTAAATTAATTATTTAAATAGTACAAAATTGCAAAGTGTATGAAAACTAAGCAACAACAAAAAAGAAAAAAAAAAATATAACAAAAGCGGAAAAACATGCAAATGAACAACCTGAAAGGAACAGAAATAAAGGATAATCTTCACTCGTATCTGAAGTTTCCTTTGACCTTTTTACTGCTCCTTTTGCTACTCATATAAATTGTGAAACATTTCCATCTTCTATGTCAGTTGTTGTGTTTTTTTATTCTTCGATTATCACTTGTAACGAAACAATCAAGCAATATTTTCATCAACATTCAGCTGAACTCTGTTTTTTCTTTTTTGTGGAGTGTGTATTATCAAGATAAAACAAATAAAAAACAAGATGAAATTCTTATCTACAATCTTGTTACTTTCTTTCTATTCATTTCAAATTTCTTTTGACCCCGACTACGTTCGATCAAAACATGATGTTATTGTGCAGAAGTTTTGTGTCCTGTTCTGTCAACGCTGAATGAATGCAAATCTCTTTTTAGGTTCGATGATGTTTTGAAAGATTAGATTTGCTACAAGTGTTGACAAGAAAATAACCTGTAAACCAGTTAAAGCGCCAGGCTCTTTGTTAATAGAAAAAGAATCATATTTTTATTTAACAAATTCAATAGACTGCATGAACAATTGTGTAAATGAAACACAATGAAGTTTATCTAAAGGGAAGGCCACGTTCTTCTGTTAATAATAATAATTTGTAATCCAATTTTTTCATTGATCAACATATGGATAAAAAATTCTCTATTAAACATGAAATTATAATGTTATGTATGTCCGTACGTCCAGTGAAAGAATATCAAGGCAGGATTCAAACGATGACTGCAATCGATTGAAATTTATATACATCGAATATATAAATATACGATGAAATAAAAACAATTCTAAAAATTGTAAAGTAGCTTCATTTGGTGTATTTCTCCTGCATATAAAAAATTGTAAGCCGATAAAATTATTAGGCAATACTAAAATACATATCTTAACAATAAACGAACCCACTTTGTTTACTAATTTTTTAATGATTCACTTACAATAGCACTTGAAAGCGTTTTGACAAAGTAAACTGCCAACCTTTGAATGATGACTATACCAGCATATAACGGCTGAGATTTCCAAGAAATCGGACTGAGCGGTAATCTAAAAAATAATTTTGTAAGAATACAAAAATATACCAAAACTTTATGTCAATTTATACTGACTTCTATTCAATTGATGATGGTTCCATAAAAAAACTCAAACAAAAAATGATAAATTTAATCTTGGACGTACGTACACATGTACATGGTGGAGAGGTCAAAAAAGTCTATTATTGCAGTAAATCATTTATTATTATATTTAGTTATGATTCAATTTGAAAAATCGATATTGTGATTGATATTTGTGTGCTGCTCCACCGGTATGGGGTGGTCTGCGATCGTACAAAAGGTCTTGTGTTCAACAATATTTCATTAATAAACATTTCATACGTGGCATTATATGTTGTTGTTGTTGTTGTTGTTGTTGTTGTTGTTGTTAATAAAGGGAGAAGATAATAAGAAAATTGTTGTTAATGTTGTTGTTTTTTTGTTATATTTTATAATAAATGATATTTTTTTATATTAGTTTTGTCCTCTATCTACGTTTTTATTGTTTGCATGTTTACAAGAGGTTACAGTTAAGTGGAAGTCGCCATGGAATATAGGTGGAACACACACTCACACTCACACGCAATCTTCACAGGTACACATAAATGGCGGGAATATCAAAGATTAAAAACGCTTGCGTACACACAACCCGCACAAACTTGCACAACAATGAGGACACATGGTCAATTATAGGATTTGTAAATATTAAAACATGCACAGCGGTATAATCTATGAGCATACCTTATGGATTTCCTTCTAAATCTCAGCAACTGTGGGTAATTAAAATGTTGTATAGAAGTAGATTTGTTATCGTTGTTACATCAGAGTTTTGTGGTAAATTGAATAAATTTTGTAGCATGTGTGGCGGCAGGTACGATGTATGCCGGATTTCTGTTTAACAAGTATAATATCACACTTTTTTTACACTTCAAACCTAAAGCTTACTTTTAACCACATTCACTGGTCGAATTCGGGCAAACGATATATACTAAATTTGTCAATTTATTTGTAACATTTATGTACACTTTTGAAATGAGCAGCGTTCCTCGTACCCTGATGAAAATGCATATTTTTGATCGAAAATAAAATTTTTTGTAATAAAAATATATTTTGAGCTAATACTGATTACACTAAATCGACTCAGATTTTAAAGTTGATTAAGAACACTTTAAACCTTCTTAAGAGAATGTCAAACTTGTACGTCAGCCTTTGTACATATTGTACAATAAATTCAAATTAATGCGCGTTTGTAAATCAATAGAAAAAACCTAAAATCATTCAAAGTTTATAATTTTTTCCAAACTTAAGATACCGTCGGCTTTTTTTAGTGCTACCATTATACATAGTGAGAAAAAAGGATGAAAACTCTCTCGAGTAACGTAGTAGGCTGAAATTTTCGATAAAACTTCACGTAAAAAAGTTGTGGGGTTAAAAGAGAGAAAATCAAGATCAAGGTCACCGCCAAGGTCGTTTCTTTTATCCCAACATCTTCTAAATATTTGACTTATTTTCGAAAAATTTCATCCTATGACGTTACTTGACAGTTTCTTTTTTTCCCTCCCACTGTAAATATTTTTTATACACAAACATACATCATGTTACTGTACTTGAAAATTAACTTTGTATTATTTCTAAACTAAAAGACCTGTAGACCTCAAATCCTAGGTTTGGCATACGCCTAATATGCTTTTTATTTTATTTTTGGAATACTGATACAATTCATTTTTTTTTAACGCGTCTCTCATGTAATTATGTTGGCAGGAATAAATATATTTACACGTAAATGGCCAACAACATAGAGAGCGAGAGAGTACATAACATAACATTAATACTTTTGTAATTGAAGGTTAAGAGAAACATTGCACTATGTCAGAGACTTTATGTGGAGGCACATCATAAAAAAAGAGGGTTTTCTTACGCATGCAAATATTTTTCAGAACTGGTTTTTAATTTGCACGCTATTAACGACAATCGAGAGTACCCGCTATATGCAATGTATAAAAATTCTCTCTTTAATACACATATACCCCATATCCTGGGGCTATGAAGGTAGTCTATCTTTCATTACTGAAACAAAAATTAATATATTCTAGGTAGGATTTCAATATTGTAAAATATTAATATAAAAAAAGGTAGGTTCCTAGTACAATATTTGGTATCAAATGATGAGTATGGTAATACATGTCATGTCATACTAAGCTTGGTGTAAGATTCAACCTTTCTAAAAGAGATCGTTCTTTTACATCTTGAGTAGCAAAAGACGGACAAAGATCACAAAAGATTATACGTGCATTATATTATTGTATGTATTTTATAATATATTTTTTTTTCATTTTAAAATGAAATTCTTTCAATGTCAATGGGAAACGCTTTAGTAATAAGAAGTGTAACGCAAATTATTTAAATAAATTAAAATTATTGATAAAATTAATTAATTAAGAGAAAAGAGAAGTTTGCTTGCAGTTCATGAACTTACTACACTGCAAACACTAAAATTTAGTAATAAAGTGGGAGAGAGAGAAAGAGAGAGACCACCTCTAATTATCACAGTAGATGCGTATTATGAAACAGAAGGCCATCTAATCGAATCACTGTGTCTGGTATGATTACAAATTTTATAAGAGTAATAAAATAAAATGTGCTTCTCTTATCAGAGTGCAAGTTAATCTTATAGAGAGAACGCAGAAACGCATACAGATGTATGCCATGTACGTAAATAAAAAAAAACACACTACAAATAGAGAGTTTAGCATTATCATATGGTTCTGAAAGTTGTTCGGTGTTGTTGTCGTTATTGTCCCTTTCACTTACTCCGAGAATTGTTTATTTGTGTTTCTCGTTAATACTCACTTTACGTGTAAATCTTACCCAGTCTTTATATATACAAATAATGTATATATTGTATTGACTCTGAGAGATACTCTTATACGTGTTTTTATATGGTGTGTGTATGCATGTGTTCATATAATGGTATTGGTCAAATGGTTGATTGTGTTGTTTTGTATTGTGTAGCGCTGCGTGTGTGTGTGTGTGCATGGGGATTGTATAGACGGACATATCAATACGTTTTTGGTCGAGCGGTTAGGGTGGTGAGCGGACAGCAGAGAGACGCACGAATGGTTAGTATGATGTGATTTGATTCGGTTTGTTTTGCGTTTTGTGCCGTATACTCTTAATGCCTACTACTGCTGCTTTACTTGTTATTTGTATTGTTGGTTTTTTTTTTCCTGTTTTGTTTTTGTTGCTCTGTATGTTGGGTGTGTTTTGTGTGTGCAAGTTGCTGTTGTTGTTGTTTTAATCATTAGTTTTTTTTATTGTTGTTTTGTTTTGTTTTTGTTTTTGCCTTCTCTGGTCTGGTTCTCGCCGTTGCCGCCGTCATTCGTTTACATACGTAGCTGTATTGTATGTATTGAGAGTTGTCGTTGTTGTCGGTTGGTCGTCCATTGCTAAGTTGCCAGCAGCCACTCCAGTGGCTTGCGACTTGCCTACTACCAAACAACCCAGTGTCGCGTATATATACTTAATAACACACAAAGTTAATGTGTCACCAAAAACATTATGTGTGTGCGTGTAAATATATATATGTGTATGTTAATTGAACAATATAATAATTAAGAAAAAAAAAACACCTTCAATATGTATACTATGGAAAATGTTTGTAGTGTTGTTGTCAGCAAAATGAAACTTTTAAAAAATAAAAATAAAATTAATTACCAGGAATTAATAAATAAAATGGAATAAATAAATAAATGATTTAAAAAAATGTTTATATTAATAAACAAAATATAATATAAAAAATATTGTACGGTTCAATATTAATCGACAACAACAACATTTAATGATGAAATGAAATAATCATAATAGACACACCTACTTTGAGAACAAATGCCGCCGCTGTTGAAAAATGTAAAAATTTTTTAGTATTTGAAAAAAAAACCGTTCATATGGAATAAAAGCATAATTATCCTAAATATCACACTTTCTTGCATTTATAAGCGATTTACGAGACCACACTCGTCGGCATGTAAGCTGTATAATAAGGCATCACTACTGGTTTATTGTCATAAAAAAATGAAAAAATAAAACCCACCAAGCACGGTAAACAAGTAGCCCAATAATAGCAAAAAAAAAAAACCTCTTCCTCTTATTCTCAAAAAATGGTCAGCAATAAAAAACTTAACTTGCTTTGAACTAAAAATGTCGCTAAAATCTGCAACTATTGCATTTGTGTTCAAGATTGTGTGTCAAATAGTTCTCGCCGCATAATTTCATCCTAACCGTTATTGTATTATATATGCTTGAAGAAGAAAAGTGTGTGTGTGGCCGTAAGGTTTTCTTTCTTCCTTTTTTTTGCCTCCAGCTCTTTTATATAAACACTTAGTGCGCTCTCGCTCACGTTACCTATCATTTCATAAACGCACTCACATATTGAGCATATACACACACACACACACACACACACATGCAGATCCACACCTATTATATTTTTAATATTGCACATGAATCGGGAATGGGAAAAAAATTGTCGTGGTGTGTCATTGGCTGAAGCTAAATAAGCGTCACCCTGTTTTTATGTCGTGTAGTAGCAAAACAAAAAAACCATTGTGTATGTATAGCACTGCTATAAAATCAACCATTTGTAGTGTTTTATATAGCTAAAGATGTGCGTACGTGTATGTGTGTGTGTATTGCTGTAATAGCATACAGAACGAGTGAGAGTCACCACACAAATAGAAAAACTCGTTCGTAATGTCGCTGTTGCGCTGTTTTGCACACTTCTATATATTGGGTATAGTAGGTGGATATTTACCAATCCGACGGCTTTACATTCATTTCAGCCATGTAAGAATCCAAAAGCTGACAAGTGTAAAAAACATTTAAAACAAATAATTAAAAAACAAACAAAAAACAAATTACCGTTCATACATGTAAAATAAACATAAAAAAAATAAGAAAATATGAAAATTGCAAAACATACCGTATACACGTGCCTCCAGCTAATATCTTGTACATATTTTCTTTTTTTTTATTTATGATAATATTTAATTAATATCATTATTATAGCCATTAATCGTGCCGAGTTGCTACCTAAAATAATAATAAAAGTGAATTTTTTTTAACGGCATCGATTTATTAATATCGTAAAAAACTTACAAAACTAACATGAAGTGTAAAGTTCATCATCAAGTGTGGTTTAAAATATAACATACATGCATAAATTAATTGTGATACATGAAACAGCCACGTGCAGCAAGACACGCTTTCAAGAGTGAAAAACACAAAACTCGGATTATATCAAGTGAAGGTAAGTGGGCGTATAGTATGTGGCGTTATAATTAATGATTAAAGAAAATGGACTTGTACCTAACTAATCAATCAATTAATTAGTACAAACCGTAGAAAGTGTAAAAGTTTATTTACGTGAATTAATCCATAAATTCAGAACCAGTGCAATAAGCTTAAAACTAACAAATCTTAACAAGTAACAATTAAGAAATTAATTTGGCTTAAGAAAATCTCAAATACCTTTTGCATCTTCAATAGTGGGCGTGGCAGTTACTTGATTACGCTCTCTAATAGTGCTTGTATTACGTATCAGCTTTCAAAGTCGTGTTTTTTTGTAAATTACGCCCATTTTTTAGCACATCAATGGATGAGATTACTATAGATATGTATTTAAAATTTTAAGTTCATAGATCAATTTTTGTGGCAGACATAGAGGTTTTTGTTGATTGTGGGTGTATGTATTATTTGACCGCGCCCATTTTTGGCACATTGATGAATGAAATAATTATAATTATTTATACTAAATTTCAAGTTCATAGCTCAATTTTTGTGGCAGATATATAGATGTTTGTCGATTGTGGGCGTGGTTTTTGACCAAATTAGCCCATTTTAAATAGCAAACTGCGTGCAAAAACTGAAAGTGTTTGTATAAAATTTCAGCTTAATATCTCGAAAAGTATGGCCGTAAGGATGCCATCAACAGACGGACATACGGATATAACATACATATCTGGATAGATTCCGTTTTTGATGCTAAACAAAAATATATATATTTTGTAGGGTCTCTGACGCCTTCTTCTGGATGTTGCCAAAGGGAAAAAGAATTTAATATACCCCCCATCTTATGTGGAAGGGCATACAGTGTTAGATAACTAAAAGTATTCCTTTTTTGTAGCTTCTTAATTCATCATTTATCATAAAACGTTTAACACGTTTAAACGTTTCTATATTAACAAATCAAAAGATATTTATTTAACTGTAAAAATATGGAAATTGAGGCAAATCTAAAGCTGCTGTCTAAAACATTATAATTCTGTTAAAATCAATTTGAAGAATGGAGATGAATTTAATAAAATTAAATTAAACATTTCCATTACGAAATACATTCAGGGTTGTGGTAATTTAGTGGGAAATGCGCCTGTTATTCAACAAGAAGCTCTTCATACACAATCATTTTTATGAGAATATAAATTGATTAAAACCAGTTTTGCTTTACAAATGTGTATAGAAAAAAATATTACTACGCATACTAACAATCATATGTGCATATGTGTGTTGTATGCAAACATCAGATTGTTCAGTATTGTTCATTTTCACATATGCATACCAATCAAACGTCACGAGAAGAAGTGTATCTCCACATGTCTCCACGTCTTTCCTTCAGCAATCTTTTCGTCATTGTGAATCGCCACCGCCATTACAATATATTATGCGGTATATGATTGAGAAGAATGTTCAAGAAAATGAAAACTTCCAGTTTTCTTTCCTTACTTTCTCTGTCTTCTTCTATTTTCAAGGTGTTTTTGCATTAACCGTAATAAACATTTTATAATCGTAACAAATGTATTTCAAGCCTCAACTGGAGTTACAACCATTTTTCTTGCTGATGGATAGTTTTTTATCGATATTACACTCTCAACCGATTTTTCCCCAAATTAAAATGCAATCTGAGTTCATTAACTAATAATAATAAGAATAATAATGTAAGGCTTTTTAGAAGCTTAGATGCTCATTCCCCTGTCCAACTAACCTCAAATTTCATGGTAATATTCTTAACTGACACATGAGACAACATGAGTTTAAATTCCAGCTGAAAAGTCTTTCACTTTTTTCCTCAGCTGCATATGAACCCGTATCCTACAGTGGGCACAGTTTACTAAGACAAAGTCTTAGCTTAACCAAAATTTTGTCTCATTTCAATTTGTAAGAGTGCTGTGACACGCCAGACACCCAGACGGACATGTTTAGATCTGTGGAAATTTTAATGCTTATTAAGAATATATCTTGTGAAATAGAATTTGTGGTGTCTCTGAAAAATCAAACAGCCAGTAATCTTAATATACCCTCATCACTAAGGTGGACGATGGATATAATGATTGGCAAAAAAGGACACTAAATTTGGCTTAAGACAAATCCTCAATACTTCCCACCTCTGTATTGAAAAGTTAGGCGTGCCAAGTAGCTGATTACGTCTTGTAACTGTAATCGACAAATTCTACGCAAAATAAAACTTACAGTAAATTATGGGCTTATCCATTATCCGCCCATTTTTGGTATAATTTCAACTTCATCGATACATTTAAGAGATTTTTGTCAATTTTGGGCGTGGCTTTTAATCGATTTTTCTGTGTTTAAATAACAAAAGCTTCCGCTTAAAATTTAAAAACTAATTATATTGAAAACATGATCATTCAGATAAATTTGAGGTGTTTTTTCATTTAGTATTTAGAGAACCGGTTTTTTTTCTTAGGGGTAATAATGGTCGAGGTTCGTAGATTTAGCATACGCTTAATATAGTTCTATTTTTCCTTCAACTTTTTTATATATTTTGTTTGACAGCAGGGCGGCTCTTTAAAGTAAATTGAAAACTTACATATGTCTTCGATCACACTTATTTAAATACTTTATACTTTGCTTAGTGCTTACGTTGGAGTGAAATGAAATGAATGAAACGTGTACATGATTAACATTACTACGAAGACCAAGAGTCCGGACAAAGTCTAGTATAAAGTATAAAACACTGACAGATTTCAAAAAAGTGCGTGTATATGGTGGGAGTGTGTGTTTATTTGTATCCAAGTCCGGTTACAATATTATCAAACACATGTGGATATTAAGAATAAAAACATTCTAACGGATTAAGATTGATTCAGTTTAGTTTTTGGCAACAAGGAAAATATTAAATTAGAATAATTTGAAATCTATAGCACATGTGGCAAAAAATTTATTCGCCATTTAGAAAAAAAACAATTCCCGCTCTTGTTAGTTGTCAAAAAGTGATTCAACAAAAACAAATATCGGTGTTGTAACTGTAACGTTGAAAAAAGTCGGGATCAACTAGGCAATCACGTAGAAAAATCGTTTTCCGTTTCCCGTGTATATCTGTTGTCCGTTCTTTCTCGCGAAATTCTTGTCCAACCCGTCGAACTTGTCTCAACCAGTCCTGTCTATCTCGTCTGTTCTGTCGAAATGTGATGTTCTTCAATTTTGTGTCTTAAGCTTCCAGTCTTTCAATTTTAAAATTTAATTTACATCTCAATAAATGAAATTTATAAAAATTAATCGATTAAAGCACCGCAGCTATAAATAAAAATATGTAAATTTGTGATAAAATTATTACTAAAGTTATATGACCGTAGAACTATTTATTAGAAAACGTGCAAAATTTTTACCTCAGCCCAACATAATGTTTGTTAACACATTTAACTTGAAATTTATTAGCTTTTCAACACATTTACGTTCATATTGAAATTTGGGAGATGCAAGTGTGTTGGAATTGTCAACTCATTAGGAAAATTAGCACCGAATGTCGAATGGATTTTTTAAAAGTCGCAAAATTGAAAACAATTATTTGTCGAATTAATTTACACCTTCTAGGTGGAACTACTATACTAAATTGTTTATGTTTGTGCATGAAGGCACAAGTCAATCAGTTGTCTTTGAAAAGTATTGATTTAAAAAGTTATCAACTTGTTATGTTTATTTACGGGACTAACAGTTGTACTCTAAACCATATCGCAATACATTAAAAAGCAAGACAAAGATTTTGGAGAAAAAAAACATACACGCGACAGCACACTTTTACAACTCATCTCGCAAAGAAATGAAATTAAAAGAAAAAAATCAATTAAAATCTCTCTTGATTAATGGGACGGACATTTATATCTTAAGCAAGTAAAAAACTAAAACTTAAATACTTTCCACATCCACTTGCAAATCGAGTTTTTTATAAATTATAGGCGTGTCTGTTATTCTATAACGCCCATTATTAGCACATACATAGATAGATTTGATCCAATTTAAATAGCAATCTGCGAACAGCAACTAGACGTGCATGTGCAAAGTTTCGTGCTACACGAATAGTTGAACAGAATTTATTCTCAAGTACAGAATTAATAATGTCGCCTGCAAGCCGACAACAAAGAAAACCGAAACCAACTAAAAAATAACGTTGCTGCTTAAAGATTTATCATATATTTATTAGATTATATAGAAAGTGTTTTTAATATAATTTCAAACTATCAACTACAACACACGACACAATATCATTGAACGGATACGTTCAATTAATCCACTCACCGTACAGGTGCCCCTGCTACAGCAATACATTCAAAAATGTCGTGTCCTATCATATCACATTACATGTATAATCATTTAATGTGGAAAAATGAGCAACGGAAGGCAACAACACCAGCAGTCCACAAACGGTTGTCGTTGTGGTTGTTCATTATTATAAATTTTCACAACTGTCTGATTTAATCTTATACAAAATCTCTGGAGAATGCAGAGCAACCCAAGCAACTATGAATTAAAAAACGAAACAAAAATTAAACCACAAAGGATAAAACAACAGGAATTCTGGCTGCCTTTGTCAACAAGAAGTGGAGAATATAATACGATCACGCAGCACGACATCTTTTATGTAGAACCACAACATTTTGGCTTGTAATGATTTAAAGACACCTATAGGTACACCCAGCACCTTCTCCTAGCCAAGTATCTGTAAACAGACTCCGCTTATCTTTTATTAGATCATTATACACATATGTACCACATTGCAATGCCTTGGCCAAATTTTTTTTTTAATTGTAATCGATTTTTATGGATTATGGGCATGGCTCTTTACATCATTTAATCTAAATAGAAAATTGCCTGCAGAAAATAAAACATTTGATCAAATTTTCAGTTCAAATATCTCAACATTTGCAACGAAGAGCATTTATTACTACATGGTATGTATACTCTTGTACTGACTCAAAAACAAATATTGCACTTTATCTCAACTCTATTTGGAGTCTGCACAAAAAGGGGTTTTACAAATATTAGGCGTGCATTATAAAATCACGCACTTTTTACACATAATTTAAGCGATTCTACCTAAAAAGGAACTCTGTAACAAAAGATCAGCTCAAAATATAAATTTTGCTATTACGTGAGTGCCTAGAAAAGACAAAAAGTTGCAGGGAGGGACATGAAAACTTTATTGTAAAGATCGAATAAGTTCATTTCTTTAAAAACATTAAAATTTGAAAATTTATGAAGATAGCTAAATGTATGGACTTGGATCACTTTCAAAATAATCCATTCACATTTATAAATGTAAAGAAAACGGGGACGAAAAAGAATATTTAATGCTACTGAAAATAAGTTAGATTGAGATAAAAACTGAAGTGAAATGGACGTCACTCTATTTCTTTGAGGGCATTGAACACCTTAATCTCACATATACAAAATTTATATACAATTTGTGTAGACACACACTTGCATACGTAAGTGATAATACAATTTTATCACAGTGGCTTTAAAGTTCAACTCTGTGCGAGTGTTAAAATACAACATAGTTTGTATCAATTAATTTTGATGGTTGTATAAATTTCAGTTTATTCATTTCGATTTAACACTCTGAATATTTATGACCTTTTTTCAGTGGAACTAATGATTTAACATCTTTAAATTTGTATTTGCTTCTTTTAATTGATCATAAAAATATACCAAAAATTGTATTGTATTGTACTGTCGGTATCTTACCATCTACCCATTCAATCACGTACACATACAACTCACATATGAAGGGTGCTTCTTGTATATAGTATAACAATGTTGGCCATTTAACTTTCGCTTTGACCCCGCTCACAAAACAAAACTAACTCTTTTTATAACTGAGTGTAAGAGAGATGAGACTGCGTTAATCATGTTGGTTGACATTTTTTATGACTGTTTTATAATTATCATAACTCCTCTGAAATTGCTTGAAATGATACAATGTTGCAACTTTTTTTATATGTTCTTCAACGTATTTTATATACATACCTATGGCCACCACGATGCTTCCTTATTTACTTGTCCATATTTCATCTAATCTGTTTGGATATTAAAAATAATATTTATATATTCATTAAATAAAAATTCAGCTAATAAAGAATTAGAATAATGAATTAGTTAGAATTATGCTTAAGAGTAAAAAGATATGAAATTTATTTTTTTCTTCTCACTTTTTATTCCAGAATCCCGCTTTTCATAGCAACCCAATCGGCTAAAAACAAAATGTCATATAACTCACACTACAATATAGTAAGAGGTGTAAAAACAGTTGCAAGAACAGTTACTTCTAGTCCCATTTATTGTATTCAAGCAAGACCTTGCATGTCAGTGTCTTAATGAATATCAATCAATGCAATATCGATACCGAGCATCAAGCACAGAATAGGAATCGCTACATCAAATCACTTGTTTCAGCTCATGGATTATCAGCCGGTTCCAGTTTACCGCAATCGTTCCCATTAAAACACTTGTCCAATCTAGAAGTTGAATATTGGAAATCAATCAACCCGCCTTTTCACATTCAAAGGTTACTTGATTACGACCAAACACTAGAGCATCAATACCATCAATTAGGTTGCCGCCATTCTAAAGTGAAGCATGATATAGAACTAGCCAAGTTCTCCAGTGCTTATGGTGTGCACGCGGGGCCGGTAAATAGTGGTTCCACGACCATGGTTATGTCTCCCAGTCGGCGTGCATCGCCGCCGCGGGCACCTCCCCATGCCATGAATATGCATATAAATGCGATGGCACACGCTCAAATGCAATTTCAATCTCATCTGCAGCAGAAATTGTCACTGGCGTCATTAACGTCATCTTCGCCTGCTAATAGAGGTATCAGTTTTCCACCGCCTGTAAACTTAAGCAATTACTTTTACAATCCTGCATCATCTCCAACGGGTGCTGGTAACTCAACAACGTCATCTGACACAACTGCAATTCATTCGCTCCCATCAATTTCTTTGGCCTCATCTGCAACACCTAATTCCAGTATGTCATGCACTACAGGTTCCAGTATTACACAACCTTCAAATCCCCTGAATCATTTGCAAAATATGCAACCGTTCGATTTTCGGAAAATTAATGCAACAGCTGTGACTGCTTTTCCAACACTACCTCCAGTTGCCACTCATCTAAATGCAAACGATTTGGTGCATCAACAGCATTTGCATCAACAAGCTGTGCAGCAAGCGGCTATGTTAGCTCAAGCCAAGCGGCGCATTAATGAAGCTATTACACCGTCAGAAAAGAATGCAGCATTAGCAGCTGCGGCAGCTGCCGCCGCTCATAGTAATCACTTTTTCAATTCAATGGCTATGTCGGGGCATCCGTTACCGTTTCATCTACCTCCACCACCACTTCCTCCTCATATACATCCCCTCTCACCAAGCGGTGCCGCTAGTGCAGCCATCCCCACCAGTTTGCCTGAAGGGTTAACAAAAAATCAAGTATCTTGTGCAGCTACATCGGGTAGCTCAATACCTCACAGTTTAATGGCTTCCCATTTCTCTAGCATTAACAATGTTCTGAATATGAATAAACCTCATTTACGCTCTAGAACGCCTGAACACGAAACAGCTGACGGGAATATTTTACGAGAATCTTCTGCAGCACACCTGGCACCGCCAACACGTGCTGCTTCACAATTAAGTCTAAATTGTGCTTCCACTACTCAGCAAACGTCATCGTCTTCCACCTCTTCCACTTCTGGTATAACGAATTATCAGAGTTCTAGAGAATATAGAGACTCCACCAATCAAGAACGCTCCTCCCTGTCGCACAACGTCCCATCTCATAGACTATCCCGCATAACGTCTAGCTCGAACAGTATGAGAAGCAGTCGTAAAACGCAATCACCTGGAAAGCGTCAGTGGGGCACATTACCAGCAAATCTGGGAACGCAATTCATAAATCCAGTTACAGGCAAAAAACGCGTTCAGTGCAATGTTTGTTTAAAGACTTTCTGTGACAAGGGAGCTCTGAAAATTCACTTTTCCGCAGTACATTTACGTGAGATGCACAAGTGTACTGTGGATGGGTGTAACATGATGTTTAGTTCGAGACGTTCTAGAAATCGCCACAGTGCCAACCCGAATCCAAAGTTGCACTCACCACATTTGCGGCGAAAAATATCTCCGCATGATGGACGCAGTGCTCAGCCTCACCCCATTTTGCTACAAACTCCAAACGGCTTGTT
Organism: Crataerina pallida; assembly: GCA_949710015.1. Classification (NCBI taxonomy): domain Eukaryota; kingdom Metazoa; phylum Arthropoda; class Insecta; order Diptera; family Hippoboscidae; genus Crataerina; species Crataerina pallida. Next base: position 29,096,661 of record OX453291.1, read on the forward strand.
AAGCGGACTGAATCCATTCGGCGCGTTTCCCATGTTAACACCACCACCTGACATGCGCCATCACACCATGGGTGGCCTGAATGAACCAAAGCACACCCAAGACTTTATGTCACGAGCGTACATGGACAGTTCTTTAATGAGACATTGTGACAGCAGACATGTACCTGGTTCAGATACAATCGGAGAAGAAGAAGATGATGATGAAGGTTTAGAGGGAGGTATACACGTCGATGATATAGATGATGAAGACGATGATGATGATGATGATGGTGAGGGTATTGTAGTTGTTGGTGATGAAGGCGACAGCATGATGGATAAGACAAATTCCGAAGACTTTAGTATTGAAGACCAAGTTATTGAAGAGACCACTTCCACTGTGGAAGAAAACAGCCGTGATAATTCAGATCCATACAATAAATTAAAAACTCCTACAGAGTATAATTTTAAAGCCAAAGACAACTTCCTTCTCGACAATTTGAAACGCGAAGGTGAAGAAGATGAAGCGTGCAGTGCGGCCGAAAAACACAGCACAGAAAGTAATGATGACACTTTAAGTATAACCGATTCTTATGATGTACGTGAAGACTTGGAAAATTCATCGACTAGTATATTAAATAATGCCCCATTACTTGCGGGATCTTCTAGTAAACGTAAGCGGAAAAGCCAAAATCCCGTTCGTTGTGCTGTTCAATCAAATGAAGTGTCATGTGATAATTCTACTGATTCTGAAGTAGCTGCTGATTTATCAATCAAAACAAAAAAGCGTAATATGGAGAAGAGTGAAAATATTTCACTAGATTTAAGAAAATGCCGACGAGTTTCTAAAGATTCTGCCAAAGAAAAACTCAAGGTGAGGAATAGTTCAGACACCGAAGAAAATGCCGAAGCTGTTGTATTGCCTTCACCACCCCTTACACCATCAAAAGTTCAATCACCAAAACAACCACAAACAAGTAACAAACCGATCAAAATAGAACCTAGAGAAGACACAGAAGAAGAAGAAGTTACCGCAGATCAAACAACATTTGAGAAAATCAATAAACCAGACATTGTAAATAATCAGGCAACCTCACACATGTTATTTGCTAACCAAAACCATCTTCATCATGAAGAAAAATATATTGAAGAAAATCGAGCAACTAGTTTAATGACGGATAGTATTAAACGGGAACCGCAAGATGAAATCCAAACCGATACCGCTATGGATGATGTAGATCCAAAAGAAAATCGTTATCTACGCATTAAGAGAGAAATAATGGAAGAAGGATTTCATATAAACACAGCAACTGGAGGTCTCTATGAATATCCTGCCAATAATAATAATAATAATAATAATAATAACAACAATAACAACAACAACAATAACAATAATCACCTGCCAGAAAATCTTACCACCAAACCCGCTAGAGCTGAAGAAACATGCAAACTTCTACAAGCCGAAACTGACATTCATAATGGCATCGAACTTGCGAGTGATGTTGATGAGGTGCCCATTGACAAGGACAATCCTTTGCGCTGTACCGCTTGTGGAGAAGGTTGCAAAAATCATTTCCATCTAAAAACTCATTACCAGAGAGAACATTTGAAATTACATCACAAGTGCAACATAGATGGGTGTAATGCAGCTTTTCCCTCCAAGCGTAGTCGCGATCGTCATAGTTCCAATTTGAATCTACACCGAAAGTTGCTATCAACCAACGACAACCATAAACCAGTTTCATTATGTGAACCGGCCGCCATGACAAATACGAAAAATTTCATAAGCAATGTGACGGGGAATATAACCAGCACACTACACGCCGAATTCTTGGCCCGCCTGTATGCGGGGAATTCCAACAATTTGTCTCACATCAATTTTGAAGCTTTAAAACAACACTTGCCACCCAGCACCGCTTCAATTGCGGGCTTTCCGGACACATTTACTAATCCCGAGTCCCGTTTCATGCTACATCAACCCGGTAACCCGTTATATTTTGCAGGTCTACCATATGTGCCCGGCTTCACGCATCTATCTCCACATCTCCTAAATGCAACACCATTCAATACTCTGAACCCCTTCTTCCACAGACCTTCTACAGAAGATCCGCACTCACCGCATTCGAGTACGCCCCCACCAAATGTCAAATCGCCACTGAGAATGAACACCAAACCAACGCTCAATGTATTCGTAAATCAAGAACCTAATCAACCTAATGTTTCGTCACCTTCAGCTGCGGGTATATGCGAAAGCTCTCATAATCTATACGCCGGCAATACAACTACTTCCTCCTCCCATCATCCAACTCATTTACCCGAACGCATCTCATGACCTCACCGCACTCATCCTTACTTGGTGGCAGCAAAAACAACAGCAGCAGCAGATCATATGATGAATTTTAATGAAATGGCTGCATACCGAGAATAACTGATCAATCATCAGTTCCCTCCTCCCACTTATCCCACTTTGAAAAGGTGCAATAAACGATAAAAGAAACGCTCACATTAATGTATTATAGAGAGAAATAAAACCATAGTCTTCTACCGAATAATAATTAGCAAAATTTACATTAAAATCTTTCTAATATACACGTATTGTAGTACGAGAGAGTATATGCGTTAAGCGTTCACAATAAATACTAAAAAAATTTTAAATTTATTGTTATCTACGGTAAGTACGTAATCATACATTTATAACACATGTAAACCAAATCGCGTAAATATGTAGAGACTTATAAGCAAACAAAGATACATATATGCTTACATTCGGCTACTTATATAGTTTGATCGATACATGTACGGTAGTATGTAGTATGGTATGTACATATGCATGCACCCCACCTATAGACATTTTAAAACACTTTTCAAATTACTTAACTTTTGTGTGCAGCAACTGAAAACAAGTCAAGTAAAAAAGTCAAATCTTAAATACAATGCACTCCGTGTAAATTATGCAAACCAGGGGCGTGGAAGATACCTTCTTTACGCCTTCTAAAAATGCATTTTTTTGTTATAAATAAATTTGTCCCATAAAATGTTTCATTGTGAATTGTGAGCGTGTCCGCCAAACCGACCCCATCCATTTTTATCACAACATTAATAAACTATAATGATTAATACATAGATAAATGTTTGTCGATTGTGAGCGTGGCTGTTAACCAATTTTACTAATTATACACTGCACTACCATTTGGCAAAGGGTGTACTAAGTTTGTGCAGATGTTTGTAACCTTTAAGTAGCAAATGCTACCCCTTTAATTACACCGATCAATTGAGAACCATTTTAACCATATATCTGTCTGTCTGTTGTGTGCCCTTTTAAATTTTGAGAAAAATTTTGGACACACGGACATTGCTAAATAAACTCAAATTTTGATGATATATTTTGTGTAGACTTTCACACCTCCATCCTACCCAACCTCTCCGGAGGGTATATTTATATTTAGCTTACATTAAATCTCAGACATCCATCACATTAAATATGAAAATATGTATGTGGCGTGACTAATGTATTAAATTGAAAATTAATATTAAGGTTTTCGAAAATTCACTCAAGTTGTAGCATAAAAATTGTTACAATCAGAAATTGAAATTTTACAATTTCAAAATGTCCGCTGGCATATTCAGATGTTTAACACACAATTTTTTTATCCGTACGTCCGCTGATTGAAAAGTGAAGTCAATACCAAGAAGTCAAAAAACTAAATTTAACTTAAGACAAATTTTCAATACCCTTCACATTCACAACGGTGTACGAAATATTTTTAGATATATATAACAAATTTCAACTTAATAGCTCAATTTTTGTGGCATATAAATAGATTTTTGTCATTTGGGGGCGTGGCTTTTGTTCGATTTTGTCCATATTTAAATATCAATCTGCGTGCAGAAACCAAACGCGTCTGTACAAAATTTTAAACTCAATATCTCAAAATTTATGACCGTGAGAACGCCTACAATAGACGGTCACACGGACACATGTTTAAATAGATTAGTTCTTGATGCACTATTGCCGGGAGTTTTTTCTTTTTCGCATAAACTTCTTAATAATACTAAAGCCTGAATAAGTGCAACGATACATATTTCGTCTGTTTTTGCCTTTTCTGCTTAAAACATAAAATTTCGCTTAAACAGTTGCTTTTGCAAATAACATGATAGCCAAATCAATTGAAGGATGCGATTTATACAGTAAGCAAATTTGTTTTCGGCTGCAGTCGTTTTATTTTTATTTTGTTCTTCTACCTTCCAATGATGAAACCTTATACAGAATAATATGAATCTCGTGTTATATAGGTGGGTACATGTATGCAACTGCTTCTGCTACAAAACACACACACACACACACAAACACTCACAACGAATTTTTTTAATATATTTACAATGAACATGAATACATAACAATACCAAAAAACCATATGAGTAGCAAATATTCAAGAGTGTATCAAAAAAAAAAAACAGAATGTATTATCAATAACACACACACACACACACACACACACATACCATACCCACATATGAATGAATGATGTTAGTTGTAAATTGTAAAATGTTTATTAAATTAGCATAATACAAATAAACGAAAGAATACAATAAATAATATAAATAATTTATTTATCTATATATGTAAGTGGATATTGTATATAAATGAATATAGCATTCTTGAGATAATGGTTGTTCTTTTCTATATTAAAACGAGACAACATCTCCCAAAGAAAAAGGTATGTATCAAATACTAAAATATGCTAAGCTAAGGTAGGGGACTTTAGTTTAAATCCAAATTCTATATCAAAACAACAACTTTCTCAATTAGAATTTCATACATATTAGAAAAATACGAAGATGATCTTAGAATTATCTGGCATGAATGCATGAATTAAACAAGAGAATATATTATAATCGGTCAAGCCAGATCATTTTATACTTTGCACCACTTAGTTCCTTAAATTATGCTACAATTCATTTAGTGATTTCGCAAAATGTTACTTTATGGAAAGAGGTTTTAAAAATGATCTGATTCGATCTATTTTCAAGTGGGTTTCTCTTTGCGCCAATACATGTTCTTTTACCAAATTTCATCGAAATATCTCAAAAAATGTCACCTGTAGCTTGCAGGCAAATGTACATGGATGGACATAAGGACACGGCTAATACATTAAGATTTTGATTCTAAATTGATCAGATTGTACGGTTTAACGTCAACACCTGCCGTGAATGGTTTAATTCGACGTTGCTCTGGGGTTATTAATGCATCCCGAGCGCAAATATTACAATAGGCTATATTACTTCCCCCTTGATAGAGGGTTTTTTCAATCTACATTCAGCTATTCCACAACCCCCGCGATGCTCCCACAAGGGGACAATCCCAGAGACTGACAATAGCATTAGTTCTTGGGGCTCCAGTTACTGTAATGTCTCTAAAACTCTCTTCTAATATTTGCAAACGAAAACACACACATTCAGTATGCCGACCATCTTATCCACCCAACTCCCTTAAAAAGGTAATCGTGTAGGTATATAAAACATTAAAAGAAATACAACATTTTAGTGTTTCCTTCCTGTGTTAAAGGAAACACCAACATAATTAATAGAAACAACAACAAAAACACTCAATTCTACTCTGTTGTTTTTTCCTTATTTTGTCTTGTTTACAATGCATATGAACATCCGTGCATTTGTATAATCACGAGGACCTAGAGGCCATAACACCACTTATAGAAAATTGGATATATATATATATATATATATATATATGTGTGTGTGTGTGTGTGTGTAATGCCAAGGATAATAAATACACAATAATTGTACACGTACATGGCCGGATAAAAATGGTAGAAACCTGCTAATATGGTCGAGTACGTGTGCTTTTCTTTTTTTTTGTTTTTTTACTTATAACAACACCATTGGCAACAATAACAATTACATAAAAACTAACACTACACAATTTGTTCTTTTTTTATTGTTGTTGTTTGTGTAATGCAAGTCTCGAATGGTACGTTAAAAGGCTTTATAGATAAAGGTGTTCTCCAAGGGTTAAAAATGATGAACCATTAAAAAAATATTTATATAGTTGCATACAACTAGGCGCTTTAAATTTTGTTTTTTTTTTTGTTTTTCTTTTTTTAAAGTCTCACACAAACGTACGGGTATCACGTGTGTATGCATCTAACGTAACCGGTTTTATAATGGGGGCAAAAACTTTACGTTTCATGCAATGAAGTGAAGTAACGGAACTTATTGTCTTATGTTTGGAATTTATAGCCTTTTATTCAGCGTCCGGGGCAAATTTTATAGACGCAGACAAACACGTACACAAAAGTTCACCTACAAATCTACATTCGTACACATACATTACACAATATATCACCTCTAATTAGGGTCTTCATGCAAACACATAAAAAGTGTTTGTAAGTTAACAGGAAAGCCTCGTATAGTTAGTGGCAATAGATAATATGACACCGGACTACCAAATTTCTTCTACGAATAGGTATATATATACATACAAACACACATTTTTTGCGTTTTTCCTTCTTTTAAGGCGCACCATCAAAATCATTGCAAACTTTAGTTTATATGACTCCACCAAATATGTGCAAAATTTTTCTATAATCGTACATTATAACCGTATTCATGTGGTTTTTAATTTGATGATATACGCGTGTGTGTATGTGTGTATTTTGCAATTTCAAATTACCACAAAACTTGTAATATACAACAACAATAATAAAGCATTACCAACTATAACAATTCAATGCTGAAAAATTTTGTAACATACACAACACGAGGACTCACATATTGCTTTGTGACTGTGTGTATAGATAAGTATTCCTACAATCAAATAGAAATATGTGTATATGGTAAGAGACACAGTGAGGGCTGAAATTGTGTCTAAAATATTGTCATTTTACTACATTGTCATTTTTCTTTAAATTATGGGCGTGTCTTTCTTCCAATTGTACTAAAACTTGATAAGAAAATTAAACTTTGTTTTAAATTGAATTTCAGATTCAATATTGTTGTTTCATGTACAAACAAAGATTACTTTTTCAATTGTACAGATTTTTCGTCCATACGTCCATCATATTAAATATACGAGTATATGTATTTAGTTGCAAACTCCATCTACTTGTAGGAAAATGTTATTTATTTTCTTTAGATAGATGTTAAATTATATATACACCAGAGTTGAAATTTGTCAACCAGCTGGATTATTTTTTTGATGGACGTACGGACAAAACAAAAATTACTCTAGTAAATAATACAAAGTTAATGGCCTTTAATGAAGCAAAACTTAAACAACATGGTGTAGTTTAGTATACAAAGGACGTATGAATTAAATTTTATATTTATTAAATAATTTTTAATAAATTTTTTATACACTAAAGAGTTTTTTTTTACCAAATACAATTCAATCGCTTTATTCAATTGGTATTTTATTGTGAATTTTGAATTTGAAAAAATAAATTTTTATATTTAGTTTATGCAATAATTTTTCCACTCACTGTAAACATTTAGACGAGTATGTACATGCACTGTCCTCTTGGAGAGACGTACAGACAATGGCAAACGTCAAACCACATTAGTTGTTAAAACTTGGCACTAAGCTAATAAATTACTCTAGTTCAAATTCAGTTTTGTTTTTTTTTTGTGGCGCTACGGTCACCGCCTGCAACCATTATACCTTGATGTGCACAATAAGTTCTAGCGTTTACATCATACACATGGTTAGGGCTGTTCGTATATACTATATATCCTTATATGCTACTGTTTTAATCGCCATTATTTTTGTTACAACAATTTTATCTGTTGTTCGTTCAATTTTGTTTTGTTTTGTTTCGTTAAAGATGTGTTTGTTTAGTGGTTATGCAATATATTACAGAGAATGGTGAATAGTTAACGGTCGATTGCATTCTGTTATACTTTAATATCAACCTGATATCTGGGCATGAGTAATAATGAATGCACCAATACCAGCAAGTATTGCACATCGCCAAAGTTTGCCGACGTTATCAGTTAGTCAAAACTTTACATTGCGTTTGTATTTTATAAAACTTGTACGTATAATTATCGACCTTCATGACTGTACTGTATGGTACGTCTACAAATTTTAACCAGTAGAAAAAACTGAATAAATAAATCGCAACTCTGCCACTTTAATTATTTCTATATCTCTATAATTTAAACAAAAATTACACAATATTACCGTTCATAAAATTAAGCAACTCGATAATAGATTGTGAATGTTACTTCATCAATATCATTCTCATGTAATTTCTCTCCTTCTTCAATAATAGGAAAAAGTCACAGCAAATCTTATGTGCCATCCAGTTCCATAATTAGTCGATTCGGTGTTTAATTTATAAAAAGAATTTCATATTAGAAATGCACTAAACTTAAAAACTTAAGCAAGACCGTACGAACTGTAAAAGTGAATATCTCAGTGACTAAAAGAGGTGACTGCTTCAGATTCTATAGTAATAAGTCTCAGATGATAGTCAGATCTCTAAATAAAACCAACAGTTTCTCTTGATAGTTGATGGTTTATAAAATTATAAAATTCCCCAAATTATCTTAAGCTGGCGAATAAGGAAGCCTCAACGCCATTGAAATTGAAGTTTCTTAATGGGCAGCTTGAAGCGTCTAATTTAACTTTTGCCACCCACATAAAAACTTGTAAGCAAGAGTGCACCCAAATGCCACCTGTTAGGATGTCCGATTAAAAGCGAACACAAATGGAAAACTCATTTTAAGAAGAGTATGAATAAAAAACACCTCTGAAGATACAGAAATAAGCCAAATACGGATGCAACAACAATTTGCAACATTTGCAATAAAAACATTATTCTAAGATAGAACTGAAGTACTCATGATGACAATTACCGTCCAACGAACACAAACAAAATATGGCTGCTGCAACGAATACGTTGTCAAGCATTAAGTCTGACTGTGTTGCAGCCGTTTATTAGCTGGACAGCGATTCCAACCACTGATGCTTCTGACGAGAAGTCTGAGTCTGTTTGCAATGTTTCGCTTACAGCAGCATTAAATGCATTTATAGCAACAACTTCTGTGTGTACAGTTTGATTGTGTGTATCCTCTTAAAAGCTACCCAACTCAGAAGCAGCATCTTTCAAAATCTTAATGTGTTTCAGCCGTAGCGTGCTTTACCTGAATTGGCTTCATTTATGATTTTCCATGGAAAATCTGTTTGGGTGTTTTTTCCTTTTCTTACTCTTAGTCTTTGCTTTTTCTATTTTCGCCATAGATTTCCCAGAAGGTGGATGTCGTAGATACTGTATTGTGCGCTGCCCAAAAATGACCGAATGATTGAATTTGTGCAGGTGTGGACATGTACATACACACTTATACTTATACACACAGTCTAAATATTAGTTTCGGTCTGTTACTGATTTAATATTATATTATTATATGTATGTATATATAGTTAGGTGGTACTTGATACACCCTCCACATTACAATGACCTAAAAAAAACCTAGAATTTTCGTCTCTATGAAGCAATTTCTCAGCAATCATTCATTCACATGTCTCTACGAGCATGTTATTGGAAACCTTATTATTGGCCGTACAAATTATGCTGTGGTGCTAATACTTGAAACATGTTTCACTGATCAGTATGAGCAGTTCATAAATATACGCTCAAGTTATTGAACTATAGGCAAAAAAAAATTATTTAAACACGTTAAAAAAAAGCTGGACTATTTAATATTCTACACCACTACAAAATTATGCCACAATTAGTTTAGTTGCATCAGTAAACGCGAGGTATTGCGCGAGGTAAATCTTTTTGTGAAATATCATTATATGGTAAGGGATTGTAAAAATAGTCCAATTGGGTCCAAATTTAATACAGTCAAATATTAAGCTGTTCTTCACCACATTTTGTCAAAAAATATAAAAAAATGCGTTTTTTTGCTATTTAAAGGCTTTCATTATTTTATAAACCTTATATGGGGAGGGATTCTAAAAATGGTCCGATTCGATCTATTTTCAATAGAGTTGATCTCTGGAATAATGCAAGGTCCTGTAGCAAATTTCATTGAAATATCTCAAAAAAAGCGATCTGTAGCTTGCTTACAAATGACATGGACAGACAGCCGGACATGATTAAATCGATTCAGATTTTGATTCTGATTTCATCGCTCTATCTATTCCTACTTATTACGCTCACTAACAAAATACCTTTTTATAATGCCTTACAGGATTTAAGAAGAAATATAAGATAAATAATAGATATGAACAGACGGACAAATGATTGAAATATTGTTGCTAATTAAGAATATATTTATTTTGTAAAGTCTCTGACATTTTTTACATAAAAGCTGGACGTATGGCCGTTTAATTATTTGATTATCTTCGGACTCATTAGTAATTGTTATTACAAAAACAAAAACACTTCTTAATCATTAAGGACAAGCACTGTAAATTAAGAATACGTATGTATGTATGCACCCAAAAAAAGAAAAAAACAACAGCATCTGACAACTTTAGACGTTTGGTAAACATGCGTGCAATTTACGCGATTTTTTCTTTCTTTGTATAAACAGGTGTCCTTCCTATAATGCAGTAGATAAATTTTATTTAAAAAAAAAGTCAGTTATGTCAAATCATTTTAATTAAAAAGAAAGTAAAGAAACACATGTCCTCATTAAAGTAAAACTTCCAAAGAGTATCATTTTCAGTGAAATAAATGTTGGAAAAGCTGGAGATTTCTGCTTTTTTCGCCTAGGATTTTTCTAAAAAACATTTTACACGTGGTATATCTGTACTTGCATATATACGTATGCATACTTGAGTTCATTTTATAGATTAATCCAAATACTGCTACATACGAGTACATAACTGCTTGGGCAAGACTGACGGACACATTTCACCAAACGTATATTTAAATAATTAAAATGTCAAGAAGAGTCAACGTAAAAGTCAGATACACATATAAGAAGAGTAAAAACAACAACCGTAGGGATGTTTATGTCTTTCGGTCATCGCACACTTTTTTTTTTTGCACGTACATAATGTGTAAACTTTGCAATCTTATACAAACTGTCCACCAAGGTGCAATTTCTTACTTAAATACTTATTTCATGAAATAAAATGATTACACTTGCACCAACGCCTAAAAGGCAGTCCTATAATTATTTATCGGAGCAATAAAAGCTGAAGAATTTTCGAAATGAATCGTTATTATATAATTAGGGATCCAATTGCGGGTTGATCTGGGTGTTGGAATAGTTATGACACCCACAGCCTCCATACACTAAATAACAAAGTATTTCCAAAACTTTAGCTCAATATCTCTTCTTTACGATCATGAAAGTGGCATTAACAGATGGACATACGGACAGACATATCTGATCAAGATGTATATACTTTAAAAGGTCTGAGTAAGCTTTTTTCTTCATCACTAAATTAGAGGATATTATATCCTAACGTGCATAACCACTTGTTGAAGAGTTTTTTGTTCGGTGTCAAGTGACTCTAGCGCTACAATTAATTTAACCAAACAGTATTAATACAAATTGCAACCAAGTTTAAACTATAGTTCTTACTATACGTTATCCACATATTTATATATATATATATATATACTCGTACATAATATACAATGTTAGTTAATTTACTCTGTACCATAATTGGTGTAGAGCGTACGGGTCGTACTGGACGTATAACAACAAGTCATTGTAAAATAATTATCCCACGCAGTAAAACTAATACATATTTAGTTATATATATAGAATGATATATACTGACCCGAGCATGTATGCGGAGAGGCCTACAATACATTATATCATAAAAAAAAAATAATTTATCATCACCAGTGCCTGCTGTTCGTCATAATTATCAGAATCATTATGATGATGATGATGATAATCGGGATATATTTGTATTTACCACAAAAAAGTCGCCAACGTCATCGTTATGCTTAACGTTGTTGTTGTTGTTCTTGTTGATCGCCATACCATACCAACGAAACGAAGAAAAGTCCAACTGAAGCATTAAAGAACAAAATAGAGCTAAAATGAAATCATCTGCTTTACAAAAATTCACGTTAATCAAAGTTTAAATTGACATCAGCACTGGTTGAAAGAATATACGAAGATAACCATCAACGTTCCGGGGAGAGATGCAAACGGCGCAGAACGGAGGGAGGACGAAATTTGCGAAAGCCAAAGAAACAAATTACTAAATGATGAACCGTCATCCAAAGATTGATGTATGATCACAAATAATGACCAAATCGTCAAGATTACTCAACACACAACAACAGCAACATATTGTATATAGGTGACGTTGACGGTTGACGGTTGACGGTTGAGGTGGTTGTGTGTGCGCGTGCGCAATCTGTGTTGTCAAAAAGCCAATCAAAAAACGCACCACATAATGAATGGTAAGGGACAGTAAGGACAAAATACACACATGCATCTCTTGCATATAACAACATGCAACAAGCATGAATACAACAAAATTACAAAACGCAGTATTTTGTGTGATGATCTCCTTCAATCCAAACTCTGCATGGTAGCAAAATTGTTCTTCTCAACTCAACTCGATGGCGACCAATCCATGCTTTAATGTTCGATTTCTTATTGTTATTATTATTGTTGTTGTTGTTGTCCTTATAAGTCACACAGTCGGCGTGCAAACGATGTTGATGATGATTATTCCAATGTTTGAAATAAATATCGCATCAAAATGGAACAAAAATGCTCACCGATCATAACCACTAAAATTATCTTGTACTTGTTTATCCCCCTCGCATGTTCTATGGGGATATATACTCGTATATACACATATGTGCGAAGCCATCCACACGACGGATTCATCACATTATTCCTTGTTTCTATTTTAATTCATCATCATTTATATTTCAATGCTTAACGTTATCTATCTTCGCTCTACGTTTAAGAAGAAAAAATCCCATAAAATAATGACTAAAAAATGTATACAATTATTCTGAGAATAAAATATATTTTATGTATGTATTTTTAAGACGATTCCTAATGTTTTTTTATCTTATACATAAAAATGAAAATGTTTTTCTGCACTTCTTAAGCAATCACAATGACATTTCACTTGGGTGTGGTAGTAGAAAGACAATGTACGAAACTCCGCTAACATTTATTAATCAATCCAAAGAAAATACTTAACAGAGATATTTCTTAACTGGTAGACAAACTTTTACTTGTTGTATATTTGGATGTGAAAATCTCAATCTTTTAATCTAAAGCCTTTTTCTCTTAACTATCTCTACATTTTGTGATCAATCTGGGAATTTCGAGAGAAGGTATATTTATTTGAACCTAGATCGACCGTACACTGAGTTTTGAAGCTATTTAAGTTAGTTGTCAAAATGACAAAGCATCTCGTATACAACAACAAAACCTATACTTTTTTTATAGATTATGCAAACATTTTTCCAACATCAGTAATCGGTTGATATGAAAATCACACTTGTACAATTAATTTCCGTCTTATACAAAATATTTCAAGTAAAGTGATGAATTTCACTTGTTTGCTAAAGTATTATATAAATTTTCTCTACATAAAAAAAGTACTCCCACTGTAGCTTCCTTTAAAAATAAATTACATGCACTGGTTTTCAAAAGTGAAGAAGCGTTTCAGCGTCATTTATGACAACAGCAACAGCAACAGCAACAGTAACAGCAACGGCAACGATCAATGTCGACGTTTTTAAATAGCATAATCCTTGTTACCTGGCAATATTGCCACATGATCACAATTTCAGTTTCACGAATTCTTCATTATGAAATAAACAAAGTGTAGGCGTACTTGCTGATATGTATTGTATTGTCTTAACGTTAAGCACCAACTGCCACGTCTTTGTATGGCCTTATGTGCGCTGATTATACCAACAAAGTTTTTAATAATATTCATTCTGAGCTTCTTTTTTTTTTTCCATTCTTTCTTTGTGTTGGTAGAAAATAAAGACACACCTTATTAATAAAACCACACGAACTTTCAGTTAGGTGCTATGAAAACAATTTTAAAGCAATTTTATGATAATTAGATTGGAGCATCAGGTGATTGAGAACTGTGGCTAATAATGGTTATTATTTTACTGAATAATTGTAAAACAATTTTTCGACGTTTTATCTTTGACAGAGATATTGAAATTAGGAATACTGTAAGGAGACATTTTTTTCATCTAGGCGATGGATTCTGTCAAGCCCAATCATTTAAATGCCGAATTGGAGTGTCACAAGTGGTGCTGGATATAATTAGAATACTGAAGTGAAAAAATTTTATTCAATTTCCATTTTCAGTTTCTAACATGATCAATAAGGACAACGACTATAACAACAACAACGTATCTTCTGTAAACATTACTAAAATGTTAAAATAAAAATTGATTGAAAAATTGTAGATATAAAATACAAGTGTCTGTGAAGAATTGGAACTTATTGTTGCTTACTTCCATATAAAACTTATATGCAGCCAATAAATCGGTGGCTTCTTGCCGACTGCAACATTAATAATAAACACAACATGAGAGCTTGTTTTCCTCTACTTAACTCGTACAACTCATATGAGTTGAATTGTTCATATATAACGTATATCGTATATATCGGTTCCAAAGTCTTTTATTGAAACATTTTAAACGTGAATGTTGATGACAAGGTATTGCTTGTTATTATTATTGCGACTGGGTTGATGTCGCATTGGAAACATTTCCGCTTAACATTAAGAATATGGTTGAGTTGATTGAATCATTGCGTAAAGGGAGAGAGAGTAATCCCGCAAAGGCGAACAATTTAACTTTATGGATCAGAGATGATAGCGTGCCCAACATATTCCCCAAGCATCATCATTTATCTATATAGTATTCTCCAAGATTTAATCCAATCTTAATAAAGCTTTTATTTGTTTTATCCAATATTATCAAATATTTCACACCTGATTTAATTTCGTAGAGTCGTGGAAAAATGAAATAATATCGATCAATAATTGTATGTTGGAGCTTATTGTGTATTTAACGCTCAGAGCAGTGGGCTTTAATGTATGGTCATGGTATCGGTATGTGTGTGTGTTTCTACGTGAGTATGAAAATGTCCTTTCCTTCCTTCCTGCCTATATGTGTAGTATATGTGAACAAGATTTAATGATCATGTCGTTTGTATATGTGTTGTTTTTGCGTTTTGTTTGGTATTGTTGTTGTTGTTGTAGGTGAAGCTTATACTTATAATTGCGCCTTCATAAACAAATGTATCGCATTGATCAATTGTACACGGGCTGTCATCGGATTCTGGCGCAAGATCATCTTCAATGGTCAAGCAATGAAAGGGAACACAAAGGGTTACAGTCAGCTCACAACAATAGCAACACCAACAACAACAAAAGTTATTACATATCACGCAGTGCATTTGAGTAACGCAGCAGACCGCTTTATACATTCTCCGAGGACAGAATAATCGCATTGTACCAGCTCGATTGTGTTGCATCTGCATTTTGCGAATATATAGATAGCTAGCCTGAGGCGCCTATACTGTCAACACCATGGGGTGCTGCAGTGCTTTTTTCCTTTTCTTTATTCTTGATGATATTACCTAAAGCGGCTGAAATTGTTTTGCTGTGTGTTTTCAAGTTTATGCAAACCATACATCTAGTCAGTCTCTTTATTTCTTAAACAATTTATTTTTATATGATTGATTTGATTTAGTTGTGATTTTAATAATTTTCAAGTTAAGCAATTCTATTCATTTGAATGCAGCTTTTAAGGGGCATTTACTTTCGCTGACAGTACCTTAGTGAATTAAGAAAACGGCAAAGGAAAAGAGAAGAAAATGAAAAAGAAAAAGAAAAATTCTACCAAAGACCATCAAACAGCAAACCATACATCTTGAAAAGGGGTAACTGATGAATGACAATGAAATTCAACACGTATTAGAAAGTAATTTATCAAGCGAAGGGATGAAAGTTTGCCCCGTAAATGTTATCTACAGAAAGACTGTCAAACCCAAAAGACTTATTGCCAACACAAGGTTTAGTTAGCAAGTTTATCAAAATGTTTAAAATATTTTCCAAAAAGGTTAATGTCATTTCTTTCCTTCTCTCTTTACAAAAAGACAAAGTTTCATCCATCTAAAAATCTAAGAATTTTTCTATGAAGACAAAATATAAGTTTACGTTTATTATCATTTTGTATATAACATTTTCACTTGCTTTTTGTTCCAATCTTTTCGTGTAAAGTTTGCTAAAAAGGTGCATAATGCTAGACATAGTCAAGGCTTTAAAGCGTGAAGCGTTAAAGCAAAATTATGTCAAAGTTGGAGAAAGTCAAGTTTCTTCTTAAGCGACAGTAATATTATTTAAATCTTTTTCTTATACTTGAGAGAATATGTAACGTTTGTCTGTCCGTTTAACACTTCTTTCTCTGCTCTGATCAAGGACTTTAATTTCTAAGATTTGTGAGATTTATCATTCGTCCTTAACCATAGAGAAGACAATTGCGGTTATATTTAAAACATTTTTGTTCTAAGCCATTTGTGGAAGAGACTCTCAACAACTACACCAATACTAAACGATTAATTTATTCGATGACATTACTTGAAAAAAAGAATAAACTTTACAAGTTTAAGTTAACACATTACTCGTACGCTAAGTAAGTAATGATTTACATTACACCATATATGGCTTCTGGTGTTTTTATATTTGTATGTTTTCCTTGCGGAAAAATCAAATTCGATACCAACACCAAGCAATACGCAGATTCTCATACGCACACTCTAACACCAGTTTTCACGGTCACGGTTTTCTTCTTCTTTCATTCAATTTTGCTAATTCCTTAAGAAAAGAACGCATGCATCGTACATATACGAGTATATGTGTGTTTGCAAACTGTTGTTGGGGTTCGGTGGTATTGCGCTGTTGTGTGTTTGGAGCGCCAACCGTTTGCAAATTGAATAATTACACTAATACTTCATAAATTATTAATGTTACTCATGAACAACCAGTACCGCAGGCATCGGCAACAACACTATGCATCGTGGTGGTGTTGATTTTGTTAACGTTAACACTGGAGAATACAACGATGAGGAGTTTGTCCATATGTCCGCTTTTTGACGCTTCACGCTGTATAGAACGCAAGCTTGATTACTTGCTACTTGTAGCATGAAACAGAAACATCCACACATCGCACGGAATCATGAACACCTCAATTAATGTTTTAATGTTTCCTTATATTACTCAATTTTTATTAAAAAAAAAACAGAAAAAATCTTTTCACTGGCTGTTGCTTCCAAATTTGTTGTCGGCTCAATGTTTACAATGTTTATACAAATGTTTATACAAAGTATTCATAAGAATTCTGAAGTATTCGCAAGTGTTCATTTTGGCAAAAAATGACTGCTCAAGCCCTGCTGAAGGAATTCTTTCTATAACAACGTACACATGTATGTATATTTTAAGCATCTTGTTTTACACATGAAGATAGTGATGCTCAAATGAGGCGCTAAAAATACCCTGAAATTGCAACAACTACAAATATAATAATAGGTCAAGGCCGGTCATGCTGTACCCTATACGATTTGCATTTAATTGTACCGTTAAATGCAAGCACAATTATTCTGCTATCACCAGAAAAATCATAAATACTAAATAAATCCTCGTCTAGATCAACTTAGTTTCTGATGCCTCCGTCTGTGTAAAAACTATTACGCATTGAAAAATTGAAATTTTAAGTACACTAAGCATTCGATTTACACAATTGAGTGGTTGCTGAAAAAAAATTGGTTGCATTTGAAATGAAAACCACGCAAAGTTACTTGGAGCACTTATTAGTTTTGTCTACCAAACAAAACTTTAATTATTGATAAACATTTACACTGAAGCCTCAATTTATCCATTCTTTATATGAATTTTGAAGTTACATGCGAATTAAAAGCATATTTTTTAGTCATTTATTTATAACTTTTGTACGCGCCCCTTTTCCACCAACCAATTACCCAAATTCTACATCATGACTCGTTTGTACTTAAAAAAGTTTAAGGCGCCAGCAAATAAGACGCTTTGTTTGTCCACGTGTTTATTTTTTTTTTTTTTTACCCATCATGCCAATAAATTATTCATATTTCAGTGAAATGTCCAGAAAAAAAAGGATTATTGAATTCACATAACATCAAAAAATATTCATTTGAAGCTTTTTTCAACTCACGCTTACTTACATCACATGCTGATCGCAATGATTCCCTAAGAAAAGTATCTGCATTTACGGGAACGGGGATGGGTGTGTGTGTGTGGGTTTAGTTCAGTCATTTAGTCATCGTGTTAACATTGAATTAAGAAACGAAGCGACATATTTAAAGTAGTCGAAATGTGTGCATGTTCTTGTGATGCACTAATGGCCGCGTTTATTTATGTTTGGTTGGCAGTCAACTGATGGACATGCTTGTAATTCATCGATGCTTGCGTGCTCTTACATGTCGAAAATTGTCATCGATAATGTAGCAGAGAAGTGGCATGTTTGACTAAGGGATATATGCCAATGCAACACACATAAGTTAAAGTTTTAGAGGGTCATCCAATAACAAGCAACAAATCTAGAAACTATGATTCCTTTTTCAATTTGCATCACTGCTCTTATTTGATAACCTTTCTCTATATAAAATATAATAAAGTGGACCACACGGAACGATAGTTGTGTAGTTCGGTGCCCTCAAAATAGTTTGAATTGCTACAAAAATGATTTTCATCAACTTGAACTCATTTACAGACCCCATCAAACTAATTGTAGCATAATTTAAGGAGTCAACTGGTTTGAAAGCATTAAATGGTTGGGCTTGACAAACTTTAACATTTATACTTGTTTATAAATAAATAATTTTAAATAATTATTCGCAATATTATATGAAAATAGAAAGTTATAATGTTAAATATAATTTATATTAAACTCCACTCAAGCTAACTGATCCACATTTATAAGTAATAAAGACCAAGGAATCTACATTCAGATTTCAAAGTCAAATCGCTGTTTGAGGCACTTGAGATATAAATTTCTCTGAATTGGAAATATTAATAAAATAATTTATATTGGCAACGGACGTGGTACAGCGGATGCTAGTATTTTATAAAAGAATATAAAATACAATGAAATGTAGGGTTCAACGTATGGCGGATTTTAATTTTCTTTATTCATTAAAGTACAATAAATTTTGAATAATAACCAATTACCCGGTTTAAGACATAATTGGCTGTAGAAGCGTCCAAACCACTATAATTTACGATACGAATCAATGGAAATTTGAAATTTGTAGGCTGAAGAAGAGGTCGAAAGGGTTGTAAACAAGGTGGGAAAAGAACAGAGAACAAAAATTTGCATACATATGTTGAAATGTTTATGATCATCCCCTTACAACAATCAATCACCTATAAGCATAAATAACCAACACCCAAGCCAATGCAAGGTAACCGGCGATGATGACTGGATGTGTAGCAAAAGAGAGAAAGCGTAAAGGCCGTAGATCAGTTCTGGACTAAGCGAACAACGCCTTTTATTAATTGTAATTACACACTCAAATGTTCTGGCTCCTGGTCTTTGTACGCTTTTTGTACTCTACAGTTCATTGAATGCAACAACGTTCGAACTCAAAAATATTTAAATAAACATTTTCGGGCTACACTACTTTTTACGCCACTAATGTCAGTGAAATAACTGAAAATGTTCCACTACATACATTTTGATATATTATGTTGTTTCAATGAACGTTCGACATGTGAGGATATTTAAAAATTCGTAAGTGTGTTGTGTACAACTCTGGCTAATAATGCATGTTGACTACACCATATACGCCATAAATGACCGGTATTCCTCAGTATTAGTTGTCTGGTTGAATTCTGAAGAAGAAAATGAAAAAATGAATAACACATTATCCATCAATGATGTCCTCCCAAATTCACAGGCTTTGGATTTTATACCTAAAATATACACAAATTGTTTGATACTAAATCACATCCTCACACATACGAGTATGAGTGATGTGTGTATAAAGTTGCCGCTTCGTTGTATGAAAAAATCAGATATTTTCTCAGGCTTTACAGATTCGTGTATGCCATGTGGTATATCATATTATTAAATTGATTTTGTTATTTCTTTACGTGCTACTTAGCATTTGTGGTCAGTATGCAGTATTGTATCCTATTCATTATCGTTTGTCTGATAACAAGAAAACGGGCAAAAAAAATGCGATATTTAGCTGAGACCAAATCTTGGACACCCACCACTTAGGCAGCAAAGCTCTTCAATAAGAAAAATAAAGAAAAATATGTTTCACAATCTATTAAGAATGATTCGGAAAAAATTCTTTAAAAAATAACTTCATCTTCAGTTTTTATTTGCACCGTAAGCATGTCGCTTAACAGATTTTGACAAATCGAATCAATATCTGAATTTTTACAACCAATATATTGTGACAATATACACATACACGGCGAGAGATGTCTAGATCGACTCAATATTTGATGCTGCTTTAGAATATTTATACATCATGGAATTGCGCCCGCCATAATTAATTTAGAAGTTTACAGTACAGAGTTTAGATTATAGTATTGTACCATTCTACCTATTTCAATAATAATAATTAAATAAATTGTTTTGAATTAAGTAATTCTAACAAATTTTGAATATGTATAAAAAGTAAAAATTAATTATAACGTTCATATAGAAATATAAAAATACACAGTTTTGTATCCGTCACCTTTTAAAGTAGTCATTTGTTATTTTATCGTTTCATTCCCATTTGCTTTTTAGCGCCATTTGAACTAACATTGCATGTGTTATTCTTCTTCTTATTATGGATTTGTTATTACGTTTCGTTTCGTGTTGTGTTATATTTAGACTAATTGAACGGTTTTTAGAAAGAATTATAATTGTTTTCGGAAAAATGCTTTCACTAAAAACAATTCATATGAAGTTAATTTAAACGTTATATCAATGTGTTATATATCAACATAAGAGATAAAATATTTCTAATTGCAAAAAGTTACATTTAATTTTAAATAATAACTTTGATAACAAAAACTTATAACTAGAGCCTTGTTAACGTTAGTTAATAGTGATGCTTTTGAAATCTCTCTCTGCTAAGTCTCTTTTTTTAAAAATGCTGGTTTGTTCCAATTACAAATAGTTTACATCACATTTAAAACGATCAACTTTCAAGGTTCCGGTCATTAATATTTAATATAATTCTCTATAAATTATAACAATTTAATAAGTAATATATCACTTAATTGCTACTACATCTGTATAAAATATACTTTACATGAGCATAACACTGTGAATATAAAACTAACATTATAACCCACACTATTTTCACCTACATCGTCACAAGCCAAAATGTGATCTTCCCGTATATCAGGAAGTATTGTTTAATATCTGTGCGTATGAATAAAAATGTTAATGTTTCTATATTACTTGTTGCGCCTCATTCCCATTAAACCAGCCTTTGTATCATTTTGGATTCGACTCAAACATCAGTTTGCTCTCAGCATTCTATGAGCTCACATGTTAATGTCAAGTGGAACAAAATAAAGTGCACCCATAAATCAAAATACTTTTTTTTTCCATCTAACCCAACAATGAAACATGAGTGCTTAATAAAATAGATTTTAAACATTATTTGAAACAAGTTTTGTTCGCACTCAACTTCTAATTTAAATATGAAAGTAAAAATAATTATCTTATCGTTCATCTCAGTGTTTTATAAAAGGCCAAAAACATCAACACAAACAAACGACATATAAAGCACATGCTTTTTGTTTGTGTGATACCAAAAAATTTTTACGAATGAAACCGGTTTATGTCAATGATGAACGTAATGAACGGTGTGTGTTCTGCTGAGTAAGCAATATTATTCTACTTGTGTTGTATTTACAAATAGAGTGTGAGAAACTTGTGTTGGTTGGCCCGCTGGAGGGAAAGGGTTGTGAGTTCATATCTTTCTTTTTATTTACTTATTACACAAAAGCGAAAATCGCTATAAAGCAAATATTCAATAAAAAGAAAGCTCGACAAAACTGTGGTAACAATGAGACGCTTAATGTGCGCACCCGGTCGCTACAATGCTAAAACCATCAAAAAAGGTATGTAGTCCGCCTTAGTTAGTACACAAAATAGGTTAAGAGAATTATGTATGTATGTATATATATATATAAACAAATCAAGTTATGGTTAATCGAGGTCTACTGTTTACCACTCTACACCACATATCATTCATTTAGCTTAAGATTTAGTTTATTATCATTAGTGCCAAATTTCAACGAATTATCTCATAAAACTCTAAGTAGGATAACAATCAGCCACTTTTTTATAATTGACTTAGGCCTTAGATGCTTCCCATTATTTTTACAACGGTAAAGTATTGTGAAACATTTTACTGCAACATTCGTATTCTACACTAAATAATCTTTCCTGTACATTATAAATATTAATGCAAAAAATTAAAAAAAAATTAAATTTTCAAATATTAAATTTCAAATGTGAAAAAGTCAAAAATATTTGTAATAATAATTAAATTATAAGAAAAAGTTTTTATAAAAATTTCAACTTATGATCCATTTAATAAACTTTTTTTCTGTATCATAAAAGTTCATCAAGGTCATAATTGATAAAAACAAAAAACCAACAAACAAGCAACAGTTCAAGTGTTGTGTGTGTTGTATTATATTCAAAAAAGATAAAATTGTTTACTGGTCACGTTCGCAATGCCATACAGGTAAACGCCGTAGTACACGATTAATCGGTTCCATTTTCTTTGAAACCGTTCTGTTCGAGGCGACAAAAAATTAGATTTCATTTCATTTTCATATATTTGAATTTGTTTTTGCATAACTCTCTATTTTATCGCACAAATGCAATATTTGGAAATAATTTCATATCAAAAAACATATTCTTTTTATTCTTTATCAAAAGAATTATTTGAAAATCTGTGTTTTTCAAAAACTCATACCTTTCTCTTTCAAGTACACATACCGTGTTCTTTGTGGGTTACCTGTATTATTAAAAATTTATCAATTTTTAATTAAAGAAAAATCCACACAAACTTAATATATACGCAAGTGGTGTAGGGTATAAATATTTCAAATAAATATCTTCCTCATTAAATAGGCTTATATTCACAAGCCTTTTTCCCAACAGCTGAATAAAAAAACAATGTGTATTGAAAGTAGACTTACGTCACTTTCAAAACAAACCATTCATGTATGTCAAGTTTATGGCAAAACTTAAATAATAGATTTATACATATGGCTATATAGCACATAGTATATAATGTAAGTGTAAGACACCCTTACCTTACCGCCTAACCCTCTACATAGGCGGAAAGGCATAATAATGGAAAATTCGTTCAGTGAAAATAACGTATAATCCAACCATACCAAACACAACAATAACCACTGAATATAAAATTCATTAAACAATTAAAAGATATATAAAGCGTAGATCAAATCTTGGACACCCTCCCTCCGCCTTTATACATTTAAATGCTTCATGAACGTTTTAATTCATTATAACGGATCAACAGCTGGATGAATATCATAATTATACTGAATGCCAACAACAATTTTTTATTAGGGATAGACGGACATGAGTACGTCCTTTGCAGAACTTTGATGCTGAGGAAGAGTATATGCATGACAAACGTCACTCTCACCTCTAAGGTAGAGGGTATAAATCTAAAGAGTACATACGAACATAAGGCCAAAAAGATAGCAAAGTCGAATGATTCACATTATGTACATACGTATATATATATAAGTATAGGTGGTATAGTATAGTAGTTATCAGACACGTCTCGCTGTGTATTATTGTAAATGGTTAGTTATAAGCGGAAACTCGCGCAAGGCGGATGGTGTGCGATGACGATATAAGAAACGTTATTTTAACGCACTCAAGCTTATTTCAATATTCATTTAATTACGTTCAACGCAAACACACATGTGCATGTGTGAAAATAAATTAATTTATACCATACCGCGCTGTTGTTAAAGTATGATAATCATAATATGAGAGCAGCTGTCAAATGCGCTGCCACAATATAACATTTCATTGACACGTTCATACATTCATACGTAACATTCAACATTACATTGATGTGTAAGTAAAAAGGAATTATGTATAAATCGAAATGTTATTTAGTTTGTACGTAAGTGTATGTGACTTGAAAACAATTCATAAAATGAACAAATAATGTAAACAAATGAAAATTTCCACTCTTGGTGATGATTGGCCTGTGCACTGCATTATTTTTCATATTTGCATTGAACCGTTAACAAATTGAGTAATTTGAGAACAGCGGCAACAACGCGTTACAATTTGTTTGTTTGTCGGTTTGGTTTGGTTTTGCTTAAATTACGACAAAAAAGATTTTCTTAAGGTTTCGAAAGGGAATGTGTGTCAAAAACAAAACAAAAAAAAAAGAGTCTGTGCAAGAAATATATAAATTCATCATTATTTCAAAGGAAGTTAATTAAAAAACAAGTGAACATATTAAGTGATCAGTTGAAATCGGTCATTAAATCCCCTATATGAGTGAGCAGCATTTCCATTATAAATCATTTATTATTAAAATAAAAATAAATCTATAGGAGAGGATAGAAGGACTTATGAAAAAAGGTATAAAAACTGAATCGATCTAGATAAGTCCGTCCTAGGGTCTGTCCATTGTTTGCATTCTTACTAATGTAAATTTCAAGATATTGAGGAAAACTTTTTATACATGAACTTC
The DNA here is from genome assembly GCA_949710015.1 of Crataerina pallida. Lineage (NCBI taxonomy): Eukaryota > Metazoa > Arthropoda > Insecta > Diptera > Hippoboscidae > Crataerina > Crataerina pallida. Next base: position 29,121,390 of record OX453291.1, read on the forward strand.
TACACGCAGATCGATATCCAAGAGCCACGCTCATCGATAAAAATTTATCTACCACAAAAATTTAGCTATAAAGTTATACAATCCTCATCATTAATCATATACCTGCCATGCCCACAATTTGTATGTACGTGAGGAAGGTATTTAACGTTTGCCTTAAATACAAATTTGGTTTTTTCCTTGTTTTTTTTTTTTCTTTTCGTAAATTTAGAGCGCATCTGTTTTACGACTCCGCCTACGATCAATTCCCGAGTTATAATCAAGTATCAGCTATGCCCACTGATATGGAAAGTATTTATTATATTATATAATATTTTAATAACTCAAAGCGCAAAGTTTGGGCGGATATGTGTAACTCCTATAATGGCTAAAGCTAAAGCTAAATCAATTTTTATTTTTCCATTGAATATTTTTATTGCAGAAGGGTGGTTCAAGACGTATCTTGTAAAAGACCGAGTCGGACCATTTTTAAAACGCTCTTTCTGAATGTGAGGAAAATTAAAAATTTCATCAAAAACAAAACAAAAAACACTACAAGTCGTGACTAAAATACAATTTCGCCATTTTTTCAAAAACGTTACAGTTTTAGGTATACAGAGAAAAAAGTAAGAAACCACTGACATCATCGTAGATTAAAAAAAATGACACAAAGTAAATGTTCAGTTGATACTTATTTATAAGTCAAAAGTTATTGGTAACAATATATATACTACTGCGCTCAAAGTTTGCCTAACCATATATGAATGCATTACATAAGCATACGAGATATAAATATGTGCATAATTACTTTTAAATACATGCGAATATGGTTCAATAATTATTTGGTCGGTTTAGTTCATTCAATAAATTCTTGTGTATTTCTTTATGGGAAGAAAGCGCAAAACCAAGATAATGAAATATGATACAAACGTTCAAACGTAAATGGGTCATAGTAGTAACAATTTGTGCAAAACCTATTGCACATAATTATAATAATGCATATAAATATATAAATAACACTTTGGTATAAATATTTAAATGGGATCAATCGGAGCGTTCAAATTATATGATTCTTATCTAGATAACATGTGGTAAGAGGGTATATTAAGTTTGTGCGGATGTTTGTAACTCCTAAGCGTCAAATGTCACACCCATCTTCAATTAAACCTATCCATGTCCGTACGTCCATGTAAATTTGTGCGCAAGCTACAGGTTCGATTTTTAGAGATATTTCTATGAAATTTGGTACAAGAACATATATTGGCCCCAAAAGGAACCCTATTAAAAATGGACCGAATTGAATCATTTTTAGGATCCCTCCCCATATAAGGTCCTATATAAAAAATCGCATTTCTTAATATTTTTTAACAAAAACGGATAATTGACTCCGATCGAACTGATTTTAGAAACCCTTCCCCTTTCTTATAAGTGGTGTAGGGTATTAAATGGTCGGGTACGACCGACAACAACATTTTCAATTACTTTTTAACTTGTTTTCTCATCTATAATCAATACAAACTAAACATTTTCATTTCAGTTCAGAAAAGCGAAAAAATTTCAATGAACCTCTTTGAATGTAGTAGCGCTACAAGTGTGATTTCTCCATTTTCCAAAGTTTCTGGTCTCTTTAAAAACTATATTTACTGCGGCTTTTGTTTGAAGACGTCATGTGTGAATCAGTTGGTTTGGATATTAATGCCGACACACTTAATACCCTTATAAAAAACAATAATAAGGAGCATCATAACAATAATAATAACAATAAATTTAAGCCAGAGAAAGCAGACTTTTCCTCCAAATATCAAAAGGATTCTAAGCTGAAAACGTTTGATGTAAATGATGAGAAAATTCGAAAATTCATAAATGGTAAAACAATTGTTGATCAAAGGAATCCCTTTCGAAATGCCAATTGTCACGGTTGGTATAAGGAAGTAGAAGAAAAAATACAAAGACCACCGAAATTTCCCTCACCCGAAACGAGGGAAGAACAAAATAAACTTAATAATTGTGTACGATCACCCTCCAATGAATTTATTACCACCGAAGAAGTACTTAAACAATCAAAATATGTTAAAACCTACATTAAAAATCCCGATCCATACTTTAAATATGATCCAACAATATTGGCCCGTTTAAAATTTGAAGAACTTAAAGAAATCGCTTTAAAAAAACCACCTCATAAAAGATCCAGTCCAGACGATCGCAAGTTTTGTAAAAATATTAAATATAATGCAACGGATGCTGAAATAAAACCTTCGCTAACATTTAAGAAATGTACAAAACTTAATTATCCGGATCTTGCCGATCTTAAGATTAAAACGGGCCCAGATCTAAACGAAGATGCGCTAAATATTGCCGAAGTAACGGAAAATGTTAAAAAATTCAATGAACGGGTAAAACAACTCAATTTATCATTAGCTGATGATGATTTCGAATCGAGTGAATTAGACGACGACAATAAAATAAACCAGTTGAAGCAATCAGAGTTGCCGCTTAAAGAAAACATGTTAAAAAGTAATGATATATCCAACAGTCCACCTTTAGCACCAACCGGTGAAAGATCTTTTACAAATATGATTAAATCGAAAGAGTTTCAGGATTATCTAAAGAAAAGGGGTTTGATACTATTACCCAAAGAGAGACTAAGTGTTGAAAAATCCGATCCACCCATGAAAACAACACAAAGGGTCACTGATTCCACGCAAGTGAAAGAAAATAAAAAATCTACAGTTTTTCGTAGACTTTTTCTGGGCAATATTTTTTCATCTAAACCTAAGAATAGTTCTGCACCAACACCTCCTTTGACTAAAGCAACTTATAAAGCCACTACTCCGCCGCCTTGTGAAGAAATGCCTTTAAAGGCTACAGAACGAACGATTTGGGAACGGCAAAGCTTTCACGGTTATCCAACATCATCGCATCAGTACAGAACATCAGCTGGCGAAAAACCGGTTGGAAAAAGTCTGACTAAACCTCGACGTAGAATTTTGTCACGACAACTTTCCGACAGTAAAACTCCGAATTCTTTAACCCAGGAAAGTGGCACAACTAAAGGACAGCATTTAAATAATTTGGAAGAACGGCCTAAGCTGCAATTAAGCAAACAACTAAAGAACCCCAAAGAATCAGTTAAAGAAAACGTAGATTGGGCGGTATACCAAACATCAAACGGAATATCCAAGGAGAGATGTCAAACAGTGAACAAAGAGACAGTAAATATTGAAGAAGAGCTCAATGGAACGAATTACAATGTAAAGAATGCCTTACTCGCTACTTCCACTCCCATAAAAGAAGACACTTGCTATGCAAAGAGTAACAAAATTTCACAGACTTCTAGCAAACCTAAAAACACTCCACAATTAGAAGTGTTTAGTGATCCCAAGGAATGGAAAAAACTTAAAGCAATTAAAGAACAAACCGATCGGGAATTATACGAGCAAGTAAGACATCACCAACACCAACAAAGCATAAAACCGAAATTACAAGATAAAGCGGAAAATATATATGGACACTTATCAGTAAGAAATCGGCCACCTTTAACGCCAAATCTTAGTGGAAACTTTACGAGAAGTTCTCCCAAAAGACACTCCATTTCGTATATAGCCCACTCCAATAGGAATAGTTGTACAAATGAAAAGAATGACAAAACTATTTTGAAGAACAATGAATCTTCAAAAGCAGGCATAGAAAAAGTTTCTGGTGCATCATCCAACTCAATTCCAACTTTCTCGAAGGAAAGTGGCAAAAGTGAGAATAATCAAACGCCAGTAATATTACGGCGTAATCCAAATAACAGACGTATCGGTGGACTTTTAACACGTGAAGATATTCTACAAAAGCTCAAAGAGTTTTGCAGGAAATCGCAAAATTCTACACCCGCCAAAAATGATAAAGTATTAATGAATGAAAAGGAAAATCAACCATTGTCACATATTGATCTATCTCCAGTATCTTACATATCCGTCGAAACTAATCAAAGATCAAGTTTTCGTAACTGTACCGCCCCACTTGTACACCAAAGAATACATAATTTACAAATGCCGCTAAAAGATGGTTTGGTGCCCAATTCTTCGGAAACGTTTACCGAAATCAGTGAATCAAATTCACCAATTTATGCTCATGTAATAAAGAGAGACAGTATACAATCCCGCCAATCCGAATTATCGACAATACATCATTTTAAACCCCCAGTAATTGCGACACATTATGGTGAAGAAATCAAACCGATTTCCCTACAACAAGGCACTTATCAATGCTCTGAAAGGATTTTCACGGCCACTACACCATTACCGCAACATATTCCCATTCAAATTGTCAACAATTTTCCGCTAATGGATGTGTACACTCAACCGTCTCACTACTGCTATCTAATGGTAAAGGAACCAGAACTAATCCAGGAATTTATCCCCCAAACAAACTTAATGCAACCTCAATTGAACAATGGCCTAAATCAACAAGTACATCAAATGTTTCAGGGTCCCGGTGCTGTACAACGACTGAATCATCAGTTTTGCACTCCACGGCATAACATTAAATTGGGATAAAAAACTTTTTATTAAAATTCTAACAATTCCTCTTCTAAACGAATACAATAATACTGTACTAGATTAAAATGAACTTGCCAAGAATGTGTCAACGCGTAATGTCACCAATTTTTCTTCCTTTTCAAAATGAAAACGAACAAAAAAAAACAAAATTTTAAATCATAGTTACGATGAACCAGAGACGATACCTTTGAAGGCGATATATCCGTAAAGAAGCAACAACAAAACGGTAAGTTGAAGTCAATACCCTGCAAATACAATATTAAGAATTGCGATTATTTGCTATATAAAGACTTCCACTAAAACACGGTCTTATATAGGAAGAAGCTTTAAAAATAGTGGGATAGGGTTCTTTTCTAAGCTAAGACATGTCCTTGTACCAAATTTCATTGAAATATCTCAAAAAATGTGACCTGTAGGTTGGGCACAAATTCACAGACAGACGGACATAGTTTAGTCGATTCAAATCTTTATCGATCGGTACAATTGAGTGTGGATGTGGCATTTGCCGCTTAGGAGTTATAAACATCCGCACAAAATTAGTACACTATGCCAAGTGGAAAAATCTATTGTTCAAACAAACAATTGAGCTTTGACGTTGAAATTTTCATTTATCCCATGCTTAAAAAATTGGTCGGGACCATGACACATGCATAATTTACAAAAATACCTTGTTTAGCACCAAATTAGACTCGTAACTTGATCTATTTCAGGGTGTTTCACACGTATAGTTTATTTTGAAAAAACTTCACATCAAATTCTCTCTCGTGATTATATTATAGGTTGATACTTGGACTGAGGCTAATGTAAGGTAATAAGGCGAAACGAAGGATGTTAATCTAGAAAATAAAGAATAAAATAAATAAGGATAATAAGTGTAAGTCGGAATCATAAAATGTATGCTGTGAAATAAAAATTATTGAACTCTTCATTTTATTTTTATTTTTCTGTTTATATAAGGATATTAAATTTCTATTCGGATGGTCTGCTGAAATTTCGTACATATATTTATAATTAGTTCATGTGTGCATACGAGAAAAATGGACGGCGTTACATAACACATATAAATTTTATGATGCAATCAACTTTCAATCGTCGCGTAAATGTGCTGGATGGATATTTGGACCAAGTCAAATATATATTTAATTATATTTATATTTTACACACCGAAAGTAGAGGCGTAATGAAATGGAAGAGGCTAGATTTTATAACGAAAGTGAAGAACAATAATCATTCAATTAAATTATTGACTTAATTTAATTTCACTCAATAGAATCAAAATCACCTAAAATATTTATGTCATTTTACTTTTAAGTTTATATAGGTACGTAGCTGGCTATTTAAATTTAGGGAGGGGGATCAAACACCTTAAAGCCTCCTGTCGTCGCATAGGTACCTACTTGTATATACTTGCCGTACAAGCTTTACATTATGCGTTCACTTTTTTTTTGCAGATATATATACACGAGTATTAAATGTTTAAAATATGTGTCTGTAAAATAAAACTTCAAATTCTAAACAAAGTATATATGTATATGTAAATATAGTTTTAAGATTCAATACCTGAATTAAATAAATTTACATTGTCCTCCATAAATTGCCTGCTGTTAGTTTTCTTTAGTAAAGACTAATATGTTAATTTGTTGTATTATTTATGACAACAAGTATATCATTAAAGACATTGCAGAGAATTTGTTTATTAGAGAATATTCTTTTGATCTTTTATCAAAAAAATGCATTCCTTATACATTTTTTAACTTGTTTAGAGTAACCACTTAACTTGCACGCTTTCACTTTGAATTTTAAGGTAGTTATGATTCAAATATTAAAATAGCTAAATCACGTGCATCCAAGAACAATAATAAGTAACGTTCTATAATTTCAATGCAGAATTAAATTTTGATGCATTCTATTCTTATTTTTTCTATATATGTAAATGATATTAAAAATATTTTTACAAATTTGAGAAAAATGGTTAAATTTGTACAAAAATTCACTTTATCAACTGATTGTAGTAAGAATCACTTTTTTAGGCTGACAAATCGGAACGAATCGAAATTATGAATTGCAAGAGAGAGTACACTAATAACATAGGTGCAAATACATTTCATTATTCATTTTACACTTGATTTTTAAGAAAATATTACTCCTAGTACTTTAATATTTTGAAGTTAGTTTAAATATAATTATACGATAAACTCCAAACTATAAGAAATCATTTTGTTCTAATTGCTTATATCAATCAACACTTTATTGTTATTACTGTTCATAATGCGGTTTATTACATCACTGAAGTATATTTTACGCAACCTTGTATAATTTTTGCAAACAATTTTACAGTTAAATGACGCATTGTCTTCCTTGTGTAAAAATATAATTTAATTTATTATAGTATAAATGGAGTAATATAATAAGCAAAAATATGGAAAGTGATGTGAAAAAAATTAATCTCGATCCTGTAGATGACTTAACATCGACAAGTTCTGATTCTTTAGATATTTCGAGTACATGGACTGTGGTAACAAACAAAGAAATAAAATCAACAAACTCCATATATTCTTTGAATGCGCCACAAAATCAGGATATACAAAATCATGTAGAGATTTTAAATGACGAAACAAAAGAAAACGAATCTATCACACATAGTGAACTGAACGGAAACAAGGAAGAAAGCGATGAAGCGAATGCCACAAAGAAGTGAGTCATATATAAAAGTGCATAGAAAAAAAACATATTCTTGTGAATAATGTATATATTCCTTTTAATAGATATGAAGATTCTTCAGATGAGATTTCCATAATAAGTGAATGTGAAAGTACTGACCAAATGCCAACTATATTGAATTTGAAGGATCGCTTGCAGCATTTCAATTTACAGTTTGCAACAAAATGTAATAGTCCTTCAAATGTTTTAATAAGTAAACAAGGAGAAGTAATAGAAACGGTGGATAATAGTGCGTTGACAGTTGATGCGACTCAGCAACTACGCCGAAGATGTGTTTTTCCAGAAAATCACAAAGTGAATACAAATTTGCAAGTTAGCCGTCAAGCTGAGCTAAAACGTTTTTCACGTGTACTATTGAATTTTAAAACAGTATTGCAATCTGGCTTTTATGTGGCAATGGTTTTGGCAATGTGTATTTTATTGATTAAAATTTATAATACGCTTACGCCATCAATATCCAATGATCTGAAAAACAAAATTAATAACATGGAACTGCAAAATAATCTTATGAGAGGTGAAATTGATTTACTTAACAAACAAATCAAGTATTTATTTGATGTGAATGATATGCGCCAACAAAGCAGGGATATCAATAATTATAAATTCCGTGAAAAACATAATAAAGGAAATCATAAAACCCATGACAAGCAGAAACGCGCATATAAAAATTGGCCAAATGATGATGTGGAAGATATTACAAAAACTAAAGTTCCATGTGATTCTTCCCTGGAGGCATTTGACATTTGTGTACCAAAATATCGAAAAAAATCCAATAAAAGGAGCAAAAATTACGATGATTATTCCGAAAAAACAATCAATGGCTCTGCGGAAAATCCACAAGAAATAAAAGCTAAGAAAAACAGCAACAAAAATGGTAAAACGTACGCTAAAGAACAGAGTAACACTTTTAAACAGGATGCAAATAACCGTGATTATAAAAACAAACAGTATGATACGAATTTTAAAGAAAACATAATACACAAGGAACGAAAACAAAAAGATGAAAAACGTACGGACAAGTATTATAAAGATGATAATGAATGGCATACGAATTATATGAAAAACCGTGAGAATGCTCGCATAAAAAACGAACGACAATACGACAACGAACGTAACTGGTATATAAAGCGCGGTAGTGGTCGTCAAGACAAACGACTCAATAATGATCCATACACTAAATACTAGGCGGCAGTATTTTTTAATGTAAAACTATGTAAATATTTATTGGAATCAATAAGAAGTGTAAACAATGTTGATTTTCTGTTAAATTTATTCAATTAATGTAAAAATCTTTATCTTGAAAATATAAATAAGAAGTCAGTGTGTGTATATGTGCATAAGTACCATTTTTCAATTGTTCCTCTTATTGAGGAGGAACACGGAAATGCGACAATTATCAGAGATGTTTTAAAAAGTAGGCGGCAGTACATTACAAATGTGTCCAATTTATAATACATACCTTTCTCCATATTGCCTATATAGTTCATAATTATGATGGATCATAATTTTCAACAAATTTGTACAACATTTGATTTAGCAATTTTAGTGATGACACTCTCATATGGCTTCACATCTTCTTGATGCACTTGTTGATGAGTACGCAGAGTAGCCTGACGTTTAAACGTTTTATCGCATACCTCACAACTGTACGGCTTTTCACCCGAATGCACTAATAGATGTCGTCGCGCTTGTTCTGACGTTACAAAGCATCGGTCACATTTTGAACATTTATAGGGCTTTTCACCCGTATGAACGCGACGATGTGCCAACATATTGCTGGAATAACGAAACTGTTTCCCGCATAAGTCACAACTGTGCGGCTTCTCCCCAGTATGGGTAAGCAAATGCTTTTTATAGCCGGATTTTTGTGTAAGCTTTTTTCCGCATATATCGCACGTAAATGGTTTTACACCAGCATGGGATAACATATGAACACGCAAAGATGAGGACTGCCGATACGATTTACCACATAATTCGCAAGTGTTTGGGTTGTTGGGGTTATGTATGGACAAGTGGCCATCATAAGCGTTGGGTGTTTTGAATCTTTCTCCGCACAAACTGCATTTGTACGGCGTTTTATCCGAGTGTAATTGCATATGATATCTGAACGAGTTCGCATTACTAAGTTGTTTGCTGCAAATCTGTAAAAGCAATTGTTTAGAAATGTAAAGATATTTCAAAAACCCCGTTTTTTACCTGACATTTATATTCGGGCTTTGTTTTTTTCATATCATTGCGAATTCTTTTCTTATGTTTGTATTTTTTTAATAAACCACTCGGTTCGTGGTGAAGATATTCCCCCTCATCATCTTGATTAAGTTGACAATTTGTATTCATCTCGTTTTGTACTTCCGGTGTTATTAACTCTACATATTCGGTTTCTTCAATTGTGTTATTTATATGTATTTCGTATTCTTCTGCGATGTCATCCTCATCCTCATTGCTTTTGGTACTAGAAAGTTTTTCCGGATGCACGTCCTCTTGTTCATTCGCAATGTAAATTTCACCACTACAAGACGTTTCCGCAATATACTCAATGTTGGCATCTTCTTCTTCGTCATGTACATAGTCATTCGGTAATGTTAATTCTAACTGCACTTCGTAATCGCCACCCTCAATATGATCACCAACAATGGATAGAGATGCACATGGCTTAATAATTGCACTATTATCTTTATCTATATCCTTTTTATGTGAAGGCGTTTTATGGAGATTGCTTATTAGCTCCTCACACGTTTGTGATGCATCTTCTTCATTAAGTTGTGTTTCTTTGATCTCTATATTTTTGCCATTCTCTAGAAGCAGTTGAACATTCTCCTCCATTAATTGTGATTGCAGGAAATTATTCGATTCTAACACTTTTTTTTTAAACACATAGCATCTAACTAAATCTTGAATGCACTTTTTACACAAATGTTTGGGCATTTGGTGCTCCATATCGTCCTGAACAATCATTTCGGTGCAGTATTTTAATAAAGTTGCTAAAGTGGTGACTTCACCACATATGAGACCTTGTTGGTGCAGTGACTTGTATTCTGTGCATTCTTCAATACAAGCCCGACATATAACCACCTGAGGCTCATTTTTATACATCGTAAATAATTTAAAAAAAAACAACACTTATTACATTCACAATATTAAGAAAACAATTGTTAATATATTCACGTGAAAATAACAAATAAATAACACATAAAATTAAGACACGGGCCAACCGGATATGAGAACGATTTATTAAATTTTTAGTTGACAACTACGTTTCTAAGGCTGAGAAGAAAAGAAATGGTACAGAAAGTTACATAAATTTTTGATAATGTAACGGATTAATATTAAAAAAAATATTATAGCACACACACATTAAGAATTTTTAAATAAAGTTTTTTATACAAAATTACAACACGTTCCTTTCTCCGTACTCTATATTTTTTTACACAGTTGCTAACTTGTCTTTGAATTTTTTTAATAAATCGATTAAACATCAGCTGCTGTAAAACAATGCTTTACCATATTTCTAGACTGGTCTTCAATTCGTTACAAATAATTTGTCCATAACTTGGAAAAAACACCCAAATGCATAAAACACTTTTAACGAAATTATTGCGTTCTTCCATAAAAGATTTAGTCCTCTTATCATGTACAAATGGCTACACGAAGCTACCAACGCGTCGAGAACTATGTACCGCATTATCTGCAGTGTGGTTAAAAGGCACATGTAAGAATGCGGAAAATAATGTCTTATGGAATCAAAAGCAACAACGTTTTTATGCTGTAGAGACTGAAAGTATATCAAGAGCGTTTGGTTTCTTTATTATTATCATTTATAACCTTTGTGGTATATTTTCAGAGGGTAAGGCAAGCCCACAAATTATATCAAAATTATTTCCTCAAACGGCTCCTAACTCTGAACAAGAAGCAGAATTGGATCGACAAAAGGAAGAGGATGAAGAAGCTAGGGAAAATGAAAAAGCTTGGAAACGGATGAAAATCGGGTAAGTTTTTATAAAAGAACTTTAAGCTAAAGTTATATGTAAAACGGAATGTATTGAAATGTTACAGTTTCGCTGTGTTTGGAGGATCCAGTGTCGCCTTAGTTTTATGGGCTATATACGAGCTTGGAAAACCCGAAGTCGATTCTAATGGACAAATTGTCGTTGATGAATTCAGCAATTTGCCTATTATGCAACAATATTTTGGGCGCATGTGGAAATCGTTACATTATTACCAAAAAATGATACAAGAGCCGTCACGTGAAAAACTATTACCAGATCCCTTGAAACCGCCATACGTACAGCCACCATACACATTGGTATTGGAATTGAAAGATGTATTGGTTCATCCCGAGTGGACGTATCAAACCGGTTGGCGATTCAAAAAGCGCCCTGGTGTGGACGTCTTGTTACAGGAATGTGCCAAACACTTTGAGATTGTAGTCTACACTGCTGAACAAGGCATGACCGTTTTTCCTATTCTCGATATTTTGGATCCAAACGGTTTTATAATGTACCGGCTGGTGCGCGATGCTACGCACTTTGTTGATGGTCATCATTTAAAAAATTTGGACAATTTGAATCGTGATTTGAAAAGAGTAGGCACATAAAGCAATAACAACAACAACAATATTAATAGTCTATTTTATTCTAAGGTAATTGTTATTGATTGGGATCCCAATACCACTCAAATGCATCCTAACAACTCCTTTAAGTTGAAGCGTTGGTTGGGCAAAGATGATGACACAGATCTTTTTGATCTGGTTTCTTTCTTGAAAAGTAAGTTTGTACACATATACATTATAAGTGCTATATATGTTCCTTCCCCATCCACCCCGTAGCCGTTGCCACTGGAGATGTTGACGATGTACGTGAGGTGTTGCAATATTATCGTCAATTTAATGAACCCTTAAACCAGTTCCGTATAAATCAACGAAAATTGCTGGCACAAATACAAGAACGTGAACAAAGAGAACAAGAAAAACCGACCCCAGTTGTTAAAAATTGGACAAAAAGCTTTGTGGAACGTTGACTTTTCAAGCAAAGCAGTTTTGTGCCATTTGTGAGATCATTTGAAAAGTTTTCCCTTGAAAGTGATCATTTTTGTTGCAGATTTTCCTGCATTTTGAATCAATTGTATATTTTGTTAAATACGAGATGAGGTTTTCTTTGAAATAAATTCAAACTTTTTCACGTAATTTAGTAATTTCAGTTTTTTAAGGATGTTTTTTTGTTTTTATTTCCAGCCACACACATAATGAAAATGATCCATCACTGTATTCCCTAAATGATGCTACAATTAGTTGAGTTGTCGTAAAATATCGTTATATGGATGGGGACTTTAAAAATGGTACAATCGGAATCATATTTGGCGCAATCTATTAAATGTTCTTTACCAAAATTTATCAAAAAAAGTTTAAGCATTGCGCCGTCTTAGTTGAGGTTCCCGATCCATATTCAATAGGGTTCCTTCTACCATGGACATCCATTGACCTAAACAGGTTTAAGATAAATTTTTCAAAAAAACAAGAGCTGTAGCTTACACACGAATTACATGGACAGCGGACAGACAAGGTTGCATCAATTCAGAAAGTAATTCTAAATCGATCGTTATAATTGAAAATGGGTGTGGCTTTTGTCGTTTAGGTATTACAAACAGTTCAACTTACTTAATATACCCTTCGCCACAGATGATGCAGGGTATAATATATTGATTATATTAATAAAAAAACTTTCTGTATGAAACACTTGGCATTTGCTTGCAACATGGATTAACTTAGATGAGGGGAATAAAAAAATCCAAATTTCGAATTTTTAAAATTTCAAATTTCAACCAAAAAAAAAAAAAAAAATTGAAATTTTTCAGTTCCTTCTAAACATAGTGCAAAATCTCTTCTATATAAAAATATTCGTTTAATTAATTATCTCACATTTATTCGTTACTACTTTTTTCTAATTTAAATAATTTTCCTTTAACTAATTATGGAATATACGTACTCTTAAAAAAGTTATTTTTAATACTTCAGTTTAGAAGTGATTTATATAAAATATACGTCAGAGCCACTACAGAGTATATACGTATGTATGTATGCATAAATAGATTGTGTTATGTACACTAATGTTATAATCTATAAAAATTATTCAATTGATTGGCGGCTTTGTTAATTTTTCTATTATTTATTAGATTTTTTTATAAATTTTTAGTTATGCAATAAGTATGTCTTACGAAAGAGTGCAGAGAAGGCAATTAAGATGAATTTTGAGAAAGTTATTTTTATCCAATTTCTTATGGAAGCAAATGTTAAGAATAAGAATAAATCGAGACTGTGGCTAGATAGTCGTATAACTTCTTATATTTAGTTTCCTTGAAGATATTGAAATATGCATAAGTCTTAAACTGGCTGAGGTATTTTCATACAGAATATTTATTGATTAATTGATTTAGTTCTAAAAATAAGTTTTTAAAAATCATTTACAATCAAGAATAAAAATCGAAAATTTAGAACATCATAATGTGTGGGTGTGTTAGAGAAGAATACAGTGTCTTCGTTTTGGTACAGTACACATATATATGGTTAAAATATTACATATTTGTCGACTAAAGAACTATGTACGTATGTATGTATGTAATGATAAATAAGTAAATAATTATTATAATAACGCAGAGCTGTGTATAACAAAACAAAAAAAATAATTTTAAACGCTACCCTTACACACAAAGTTTGCCTTAAAATTGTTTTTCTTTTCTCTCTTTTTTCTTTTCATTAAAATATTTTTCGGAGTTTATGATCACAAACATAAAAAAACGAATAAAGAGAAATATTATAACAATCAGTTATATAAAAAAATTGTTTTTTTTTATTTTGCGACTTTTTTCCTAACCAGCCACCTTGCTGCAGCTGTTTTGGCGTTATGTCACAGTGTAACCACCCTTCTCTTCGCTGTACTTATATGAATGATTTTAAGATATCTTGGAAACGTTTGGCTAATCCGAATCGTCGTCTTTGTCATCAAATCCGCTCAAGTCGACAGGTGGAATTATGCCACGCGATACTGCATATTCAATTAAAGCCAAGTGACAGAAGACGTATTGTTCGGGCATTTGTATGGAATAGGCTCGTTGGGAACGTATTTTTTCAACAGTGCCTCGTATATCGGCAGTGCCGACATCTTCAAGACGCGATATACAAATGTCTACTGTAATGAAGGTTCCTTTTTTTAGCAAAAGAAAAAGATTAAAAAAATGAAGAAAATATTAATCTAGAAATTTTCTGGTTGTATACATCTCTTACCTGTTCGTCCTATACCAGCACTACAATGTACCACTATGGGTGGACCACGTGGATGACCGGCCCATGTATCCCCTAACGCCTGAACCATTTGTGCTTGTTTTTCGCGCACTCCTTCCAAAAAGTTTATCATCGCCATTGCTGTACTGGGCACACCATAATCTGGCCAACTAGTAAACTGCCAATGTGACACATTTCTTACCTCATCAGTCTATTGCATTAAAAATAAAAGTTTGTTTTCTTTATGTTTCATTTAATAAATCGGGTTGTTAAGTTCACTCACCTTTCTGTTTTTTAATTCAATTGATGCTAATGTGTAATCTTCGTTTGTTTCTATTTTAAGCGTTTTTACATGAAAGTTTCCAAATTGCAAGGAATTGTTTTCACTCGGTTCCCAATATTGACCGCACTTGACCCGTCCCCGTTCCATAACACGTGTTGTCATTACTATGACTAAACAATTTTGTTCCCAAATCATGCGCCAAAAATCTTGAGAAGTCTTTGGTAAAGGACCTGAAATTATAAAAGTAACAAAAAATAAAAATATATAATACGAAATATTAGCTGAATCGGGTAGTCGACGTTGACCAACAACTCATGAGATTGCTGAGTTCTTACTTGTGCCCAATTTCAATTTCCAGCACTTCAACCCAGCTTAGCTTAGATTATCAATTTTTACAAACAACAACAAGATGATTTCCAGACACAGACAGACTGATCAACAAACAGACATCGCTTCACTTTATCGCTTAACTTATTGAGGCTCATTCAGTATAAATAAACTTTTAGATCTCTGGCAACTTTTTCTAAGCATTGCTGCAACCTCTCGAGTGTTATAATTATAAATTCAGGATTGGAAAAATTTTCAAGTACATGTCTCACCTTGAGTAGATATATAAGCGTTCTTCTGTTTATAACCGTCTACAAAATTGGCATTAATATAATCGGACAACTCATCATCATCGATACGCGAGAGTACCACTCGGCTGTGATCGTAACATAACACATCAGTATAACGATTTTTAGTCAAGTTATTGCGCATTCTATAAAAATAAGAATTATTTGAAAAGGAAAAAAAATTAAAAGGGAAGGTAATCACTGCTTACCTAGCATGTGTGAATGTGCCTTCGGGTGCTCGGTTCCGTATCTCTCCATATTCCTTAACGAGTCCTTTCCGACCCAGGGTTTTTACCATTTGAACAATTTGTTCAATTGTTTTCGGATCACCCTCCTGACCAGTCAGACTGTCATCATCACTGAAACCAGATGAAGCACTACTAGGTGGATTTTCGTTCCAAAAGTCACTGAAACCGGAAACTGTTTTCTCTACACTGACGCCCCCACTGCTACCACCTGAATTCCCTGTACCAGCCGAATCGTTAGCAATAAACACAGCTTCCTCGGATTCTAATGTAAACTCTGAGTTACTGTTTCGTATATTATTGACAGCGATAATTTTTTGATTCTGCTGTATAGGCGATGAAGGTCCAGCAATGTTTGTGTTGGTTAAATCATTCAAACTGGCTGTAATCTCGATATGACAGGCATCCGCACTCGTTGGCGACGTTGTTTGAACGTTTCTATTGAGTTCGTTTGGCGATGGTGGTGTATGCTGATACTGATTATTGACATTGGTATCGCCAACCAAGTTTAAAGTATTGGGATTGTTGTGGTTGGTCTCCGTTAAGCCCCCAACATTGGCGTGAACTTCGTTCTCACGATTGGTCATCGATTTACGACAATGCAATAACCACGTGCTGTGGTCGATATTAACTGTGCCACCCAAATGTATGGGCAACACCTTACGGGGAACGTGTAAGCTTAACGTTGGTATGGACACCGTAAAAACCCGTTCACGCAACTTTTCCCGCACAAATAATCGCAATATTTTGAAGGGCGCTTTAAACCATAAGGGAGCCGTTACAATCAGAACCTTTTTCAAACGAGCTGGGTAGCCACCCTTAAAATAGAGAGAAAAATCAAAATATTTTCTTTATAAGGCATGGATTCATGATAGATATCTGTTATCCCAATCATAAAAATAACCAAATACCCCTTTAAGTTCGCTAATCCAATTATTCTGATCGGAATCAATATTAAATATTTAATACCATACGCTTAAGGTAGCAAGATATTCGCCCAAACCGTTGCTTAATTAACTTTATTGTAATTAACTTATAAACAGACCCAGAGAAATAAATTATTAATCGATAATGCGTTTTTTGTTGTGGCGAAAATCCTCAAAATCATTTACACATCATTCATTCATTTACAAAATGGCCGTACAAAATATTGAAAAAATTATTAAATTGAAACATACAAATTATACTATAATTATTTCGATAATTTAATTTAATTTTGTTTATTTTTTATGATTATATTGCTTCACAACTTATAAAAAATTAAATAATAAAACCAAGCACTCGGCAGAATTTTGAATAAATAAACAATGCTTACTTGATGTGATGTTAAGAAGTTTTTTTTTTCTACAAATTTTCAATACTTTTCCCACTTTTTGACTTATGTAAGCAATACAATGGATGTTTTAGCAAAAAAACAACCTGACACGTTCACTGAAGGTTTCATTTCACTGTAATTAGGTTTTCCAGTGTATTTGGTTTTTGTTTTTTTTTAATATAAATAATAATGATTTTTTCAAATACGTTTTAGGCAGTTTTTTCAATTTTAACTTTTACTTGTTTCTTCCCTTTGGAAAACCCAAACATGTCTATTGCAATAAATGTACATTTGACGTCATATAGTGTATCTGTCGTAAATTATTTTCCCATCAGTACTCACCCCTATTCTCTAAGTGTTTATGTATTGTTTTGTTTAAATCTCTTATTACGGTAATTTTTCTCTTTTCATCGTTATTTCTACGAACAAAACAAATCGAGTATAAGAAACGTGAGAGTCATAAACTTACGACTCTTACGTTTCTGCGGTGTTTATTACATATCACACAGAGAATAAAAGAATCACATACTTTAATTTCGTCAGTGTGAAAAGAAAGTTAAAAATAACAATTTTCATTAAAATATAATATTATTGTGCACGTAATATATAATATAAATAAACTACGATTCGATTTTATCTCGATTTCATTTTGCATGCATCAGACAGGATATATTATTATACCTTTCATCTTAGTGATGAGGATTGTTCCGTTTACAACAGCCCAGGAGGAAACGTCAAAGACTATAAAGTATATATATTCTTGATCAGCATCAAGAACTTAGTCAATTTAGGCACATACGTCCGTGTGTCTGTCTGTTGGCATTATCACCGACGTAAATTTGGGGCCATTGAGCTGAAATTTTATACAGGCACTTCTACTTTTTGCACGCAGATCGCTATTTTAAAAGAACAAAATCGGTCAAGAGCCACGCCCACACAATCGATAAAAATCTATTTATCTGCCACAAAAATTGAACTATGAACTTGAAATTTGGCATGTATATATTTATGGTCGGCATGGTCGGATCAAATCAAAATTTAGTAAATATTCCATCAATTTGTGCATATGTCAAGGTGTACCGCACACCACACTCTTGTGTGAGTTGATGATTCTTGTCACAGTCTTACAATTTTAGACCCGCCTGCTTATTTAATGTAATTTTGTCTAATGACTGACACTTCTTTTAGATCATTCGATCTTTCATATTTTGTTTGTTACTTAATTTTTTTTTAACAGAAGTTTATTAAATTTAGACTCGCGTACTTCGGTTGTGGAAATGCTCACGCTCGAAGATTTAGTTTTTTTCTGGTTTACTTATCATTCATGATATCCGGTCCCTGATTTATGCACTTTGCAAGACTCTCCGCACAATATTTCTTGTTTTCTGTTGCAAATTTTGATATTTGATATATTATTATAACACATAGCAAAAGAAAAAAAGAGTCGCATCTTATGAGACAGACACTCTTTTTCTTGTCTGTTTGCTAAATTTGTGTTCTTGGCTAAAGTTACATTGTCTGTGAAGTACAATAATAGAACATTTTTTTGAACAATTTGAATCAATTACGCCATTCTTAAGGTTCTGGCAGATAAAACGTCTCACTGGGTCCCACTTTCATGCTTTAGTATCACAATCAGTTACATTTTTATGAATATAGCCGCATAGATGAAGTGATGCCGCATCTCTTAAAAATGTTATGAAAATAATTATATTTGACATCTTCTCTATGGCTAGAGGGGACTACAAAATGACTTTTAAGCACAGCAAGGTCCAGCGGGGATTCTTATCTGTTGAATCGTTTAAGGTTTTTCTAAAGTGTCTGGCCCCTTCGTTAATTAGAATTATTTTCAATCCCTAAATGTATGTATGTGTGTTTAATTGCAAGTACTCACCTCCTCTCCACAAAATATTCGAATTTTTTTTTAGCTTCTAATCGTTATTTTTTATAAGTAAATGTAAATTTAATTGAATTGGGTTTTTACGCTGTTCAATTTGGCACTAATTTCCGCATAACTTACAATATGTTGTAAGTAATAATACGTAAATTTTTATATGACATCACGAAAAATCTATCACTTTGTCAATGTCAAGATGTGTTTTTTTTTTTTTTTAACAGATGGGAAATAGTTCACCGTCCTAATTTAAACAAACAGTAAAACATTTTTTGTTTGTTGTTTTTTTATATGCAGACAGAAATTCGCACCTTTATATTTCACAATTTCACTTTAGTAAGATTTGCTTACAATTGAATGGGAAGTAAGAACTAATTATTTTTTATCGTGGGAACAAATTAAGAGTGAAATAAATATAAAACAAGAAAAAACACTTTCTGAAAACTTATTCACCAAACGCGTAAAATGAAAATACAAAATTATGTCTAAGTGTGTATAAGTAGAAATGAGAAAATTGCCAACTATAGTGCTGTAATGTCACCTTCACCCCTAATAATAAACCCCAATCGAACGAACGTATATATAAATGAATTTAAGCATAAATTTTAAGCATTCTTTGTGCAATTTTCTATTTCTCCTATTTGTGTTATTTTTATAACGAAGAGAATTTGAACGAAAATACATATGATGATGAATAAAATCAAATTTCGTGCAAGTACATTGTTTGTTTCGCTTACGGTATATGTGTATAAAAACATTTATACACCAGTGTTGTATCACAAACCTTGAAATATATAAAAAATGCAAGTTTTACATCAACTTTTGACCATAATTCATAACAATGCTACGAAATTTTTTGTATAAATTAAATTAATTAAGAGAAAGTAAGATCATGCGCATAACATTTAAAGCATTATACTCTGTGAATATGCACCAAAGCGAAACTGATTTTTTGAATTATTCTCTTCACAGGGAAATGTTGGAGAACATTGAAGGGAGTAAAATGAAATGCTACAAATCATTTATTCACGCACCCAGTCAATACACAAAACATCAGCTGTTTCGTACCCATGTGTAATATGTGATTAAAACTGTTTGATTTTGCGAACATACTGTTATATTTCAAAAGCTCCTAAAGCAGATATATAAGATAGTCTTTGACTTGCTAAATAAATCAATATAAATTATTTTAAAATTTCTTCATTTAAGAAATAATAATAATAGTGTAATTAAAAATATTTACACTATCGCTATGTATCATAGTTTGTCAGCGATCTGTTTTACAACAATAATAATAACACTTACCTTAAGTAATGTTAAAATTTTTTGCGATAAATCATAATCAAAGTTGGAATATTTTGATCCGCTCATATCGTATATGAATACAAGGCCAGCTTTTTGAGTTGCTGTATCCTCCAAAGCGCAGTCCAATTGGTACACAATACCTTGTAATGTGGTGGTATGTGTAACACTTAAAGGACTATGTTTACTGGCGGTGAACAAAGCAATAGCAGCACCACTGGAATCACGTGAAGGCTAACAAATGCATTTATTATTAAACACATCGTTTTAAAAGTGATTTTGAAATATTTACCAGTATGGTAAACTTGGCAGTTTGTAGCTCTGAACGTAATGGTTCTAAATGTGGATATATATTATAAAGACCTTCTTTCAGACGTATCTGTTCGTGTTGTTCATATAGCGACACTGCACGAGGAACATCAAATTTCCGTGCATAGAGGAACTTTATTGCTGAACTCTGCGATATGTTCCGTCGACCTGTTTCAATATTGTTGCATAGATCAATGAATTGTTTTACAGTCTAAAATTGTAAAAGATAAGAATATTAAAACCAGGCCTTGAAGACATGTTGTTTCACATAAAATGTTTTGTTCTTGGTAAAGCAGTACACAACACTTTGTTACATATAATTATAAACATATAACATGAAATAATTAAAAGTGAAGAACTATTTAAAAAAAAAAAAACAGAAATAAGCATTAAACCTGGAGTTGATGCATTAGACTCTGTGTAGGTGTATTTTTATGGTGACTCATTATTAAAAAACGTGTAGAATTTGTAGAATGCATAGATTAAAATTGTTTATAGAAAATTTTTACATTATAGGCGTACTTAAAAATATTTTAAAGCAATTGTTTTCGTTAAACACGCACACATACGTAAAGTTTTGACAAAACACGCATTTCCTTTATTCATTACGCCTTATCAGGTCAACACAATATATGTAAGTTTTGTAAAATTTACTTACAGATTGTATATCACTAGTTAATACTTGCGACGCCATTTTACTAGTTAATTGGCTATTACTTATTTCTTTTTCTACATGAAAGTTTTGTTTATGATGATGAAAATTGTTCGTATGTTTAGTACCGCTATTCATTACTTTTTTCATGCCATCATTTATTTAGCATTGTTCTCCATTTTCTCTTTCCGTATGTGTAGTTCACATGAACGAAATAATTCAACTAAATTCATATATCAAATGAATAATAGAAATTAGTTAGCTCCCGTTCTTCATACTTCTTTTTAACAGTTTCAGAATGTCATGTAAATTGTATCAATTTTAAGTGACATAATCAATTCATACATTTCCATTTATCACAGAGCAGTGTAATAATAATTTATTGAAAACAGTGTAAAAAACGTGTAGTTTAAATTTTTAATACAATTGAAAATAAAGGCTGGCAACTCTAGCTTTATAATTAAATGTTATATTTGGTTTATATGAAATTCACAGCGAATTATAACAAAAAATTAAGCTGTGTGAATTTTTCTTCTAAGCGGAGTAGGTCAATTAAATATTTAGGAATCATTTATTATATATTATTGTGCGATAATGTGAAGCAAAAAGTAATACATTAAGAAAAATTATTGTTAGTCACTTTGCGTATTCTATTTTGATTCGACTTCAGTAAGAAAATATATAACAAGCTTAAATTAGAGATTACAAATTGATTTTCGCTGAATATGGAAATCTAAGAAAAAAAGTTATGCAAATAAAGAAGCATCAAGTAGGAAAAAGTGGAAAAAATGTACGCCCAATAAATAATTTAATAGGAAATTTTTGCTGTTCAGCTAGTCCGTGCCAAGTTTTAATAAACGAATTGTGTAAAGCAGATAAATGAGCGGTGACACCACAGCATTGCCCAACAATGGGCCACGGGTTGTTACTATTTGTAAGACAGAAACAGGTTTCGGTTTCAATGTTCGTGGTCAGGTATCAGAAGGTGGTCAACTGCGATCGATAAATGGAGAATTGTATGCACCACTCCAGCATGTTAGTGCTGTGTTGGAGAACGGAGCAGCCGAAAGAGCTGGCATCAAAAAAGGCGATCGTATACTAGAAGTGTAAGTTATCCTTCCAAAAATAATATTAATAATTTGCCAATGAATTTTCTTATTGGTGTATATACAAATTGTTGGTCATATACATATATATATAAATAATTTTACGTATCTTTTTTACAACTCCTTTAGCAATGGTGTTAGTGTTGAAGGTGCCACCCATAAACAAGTCGTTGATCTCATTAAATCTGGTGGCGATTGCTTAACCTTAACTGTTATATCAGTTACCCAGCAAGTAAATGTATATAAATATTGAATTTAGCTTTATTGTTAACATTTTATTATTTTGCTTAGGAAGCTGAAAGGCTAGAACCCCAAGAGGACCAAAGTGGTTATTCCTACATAGATTATTCCGACAAGAGATCATTGCCCATAAGGTAAAATTTCTTTTAAAATCTTACCGTATTTCGAACAAATTCATATCACACCCTTTTTTTAGTATTCCGGATTATAGTATTATTAATCGAAATGGTGAACGTTACATTGTATTTAATATACATATGGCTGGACGTCAGTTATGCTCGCGTCGTTATCGTGAATTCTCCAATTTGCACTGCACCCTACGCAAAGAGTTTGCTGGGTTTAATTTTCCCAAATTGCCGGGCAAATGGCCATTTCAGTTAAGCGAACAACAACTGGATACACGCCGTCGTGGTTTAGAACAATATTTGGAAAAAGTTTGTGCCGTACGCATTATAGCTGAGAGTGATGCGGTGCAGGATTTTCTGACCGATTCCGATGATGAAATGTCCGCAGCTCCGGTAGACATTAAAGTTATGTTGCCCGATCATGAAGTGACAACAGTATCAATTAAGAAATCTGCCAATGCTCAAGTGGTATGGGAATTGCTCGTGCAACGAGCCAACTTCACATCCTATACCCAACAATATTTCTACCTATTTGAGATTGTCGAATACAATTTTGAACGTAAACTGCAGCCACATGAAATACCGCATCAATTGTACGTTCAAAATTACAGTACAGCTTCCAGCACGTGTTTGTGTGTGAGACGTTGGTTGTTTTCGGTGTCACGCGAACTAACTCTACCACCCGGTGAACAAGCAATGCGTTTTATTTTTTATCAAGCCGTTGACGAGGTCAATCGCGGAAATATACGCGCTGAGGGTCGCCTCTATGAATTAAAAGCATTGCAAGATGCCAAGAAGGCATCGGAATATTTAACTTTAGCTCGTACACTAATGGGCTATGGCGATGTAGTGTTTCCTCATTGTTCGTGTGATAGTCGTAAAGAAGGACATGTGGTACCAACCGTAGGTGAGTATAAGAAATATTAGTAAAAACTATTCATAACAATTGTCTGTTTGTTTGCAAAGGTATGAAAAGTTTTCGCTTGCATGCGTGTCGTGAAGATGGTTCACTAGAAGCCCAAACAGTGGACCTCACTTGGGAGAGTATTACACGTTGGGAAAGCGACGAGGAATCGATGGCATTTTGTTTCCAATATAATCGACCCGATAAGCCAGCGCGTTGGGTTAAAGTTTATACGCCTTACGTAAGTAATGACGAATCATTTTTATAACCGCAATAAAATCTTTTTTTTTTGCTTTTCCGTTTGCAATGCATTCTTGATCAATACTATGATATGAATTGCTGTCGGTGTGTCCGTTTTGTGCTGTCGCAAAATTTAGATATTTAAATTAGACCAAATCGGTCAAATGTCATGCCCATATTTGATGAAAATATTATATATTAATATATATATAAATCAAATCATGGCTTTTTTTGTAATGGCCGTGAAATATTCTTTCTACAGTGAACGCGGCTTTTCACTTTTTTTCATTGTTTTTATGTAAATTTTTTGTAAAATTATTTTATTATTTAACTTTTATTCTCTCTATGTCTATTTTTAGCATTCATTTTTAGCCGATTGTTTCGATCGCATAATGGAAGAACGCAAATGAAAGGCAACTAATGAGGAGCAGCATTAAGTTTGATCTGTTTCATAACTTTTTAAACAAACAATTCCATAACTTGAAAAAAAAAGATTTATTTTGAGTCTGAGATATTCTTAAAATTTTACGAAGAAAGAACACACACCCATACATCTTTTATGTACATACATATATATGCTCTTTTCGTGTGAAAAGGAAAAGTTGCTGTAAACCCTTAAAACGTACACATTTAAATCTGTGTAAATATAATATGAGTTGTAAAGGTGCGATAATAACAAAAACAACAATAACAAAAACAGCAGGATTGTGGTGAGATTAATTAGCCGTTAACTACACTACACATAACAAAGTTAAATAAAACACACGTGGATTTCGCCACAATCATAAAATATAAAACAGAAATATAAATAATATTAATGTGTGTGTGTGTTACTTAAGAAGTATATTTATTTTTCATACAACTCTCTTATAAAATGATTCAATGAAATACATTTAATATGCTTTTAAAAACTAAACGAAAAATCTCCCTCAGCACGTCCGCCACATTTCTAATGTGTATAGAAAATAATAATATTCTCATATAATAAGTCTTCATTCGGCACTATTTAGCTTAGCCTGACACACAGTCATTTAAACTAAACGTCAAGGTTAGCGAAAAGCAAGAAAAAAAAAAACGTTACTCGTCAATAACTTGATGCGACTTGTAAAACTGTTAGATGTACATAAACAAAAATATTTTGAATGAATGTTTTAATTGATGCAGTCAAGAGGATCCATCCATCCAAAACCATTATTGCAAATCGTCAATGAAAGAATTCTCCAACGGTAAATATAAAATATATTTAAATATAAAAATATATGTAAAATTTGATTATTTGAGTAAGATTTCTAAATTATTGTTGTAATTTATAATTTAATTTATGTAAAATTTAAAAACTCTTGAATGAAACATATTTTTTATATAGAATCGGAATTATTGCATTTTCAAATACCCCGCATTATATATGTACATATATATGGGGGTATATAACACTTTGTCAAAACATGTGAAATGCCTAGAAAGAGGCCTCGGAGATCTTATAAACTGTATATATTTTGTAATAACAGCGAACACTGAGTCGATCTAATCATGTCTGTATGTCCGTGCGGGTGGGTAATCAGATATCGTTTCCAAACTTTGCAGAAGTTTTAGTAGTTTTCGTACCCAGGTTGGTATTGAAATTGGGCAAAATCGGGGAAGCCAGGCGGGCACAGTGCAAAAATTAATTCAAAATTTTTTAAAGAATTTTTTCTGAATTACTCAAAGTATGAAAGATATATAGATCTAAGTACTCATTAGAGAGCTGCGGTGCCTACATGGTGGGTAGGCATCTTTATTTTATGTTTTTATTTTTTTATATTATTTTAAATTCTTGAGAAGTATACCGATTACTAACTTGCGTATGAACTTCTGCCAAATTTTGCGACCAAGAGTGTGATTACCACAGTAGACATACATACGGACAGACGGACAAGTCTTGATCGAATCAGTACTGGTGCTGATTCAAAATATAGAAATACATATATTAAGAGGTATCCGACGCCTTTGGGCGCTGCAGTAGTTTTGACAAAGATGGCCGGTATACAAATAATCCCAAAATAAATTTTAAAATTTCATTTCTTTCTTAAATTTGAAAATTTCAATTTTTCAACTGAAAATGTTTGAGATCCCCTTCGATTATAATGCTAACGCTGACTACATATATATAAAAATTTTGAGATAATTGTTAAAAACCATCATTCTTCATAAAAAATACTTCATTACACGCGATCTTTAATAATACTCCCACTATTCCATTAAGTGTACATACATATATTTCGTATATTTATTATGTAAGAATGTGTGAATTTGTTTTTTTTTTTTTTAATACATTTGTATATTTTATTTGTAAGTTTTAGATTTTCTCATTATTTTTACAATGAAAAATTGTTTTAATTCTCAATTTATACACAACAGGTGAATAAAAATAGCGTCTAATACTTAACTCTTACAACTTAATTGTAGATTGAATGTCTTAGTATTAGGAGAACCCTATTATATTAAAATACATGCACTTACAACCACTTTAAAAAGTAAAAATTAAATTAAATTAAAGCATCATTGTTTAACAGTGTGTTCGTTGTTTTTTGAAGAAAACAAATACTAAAAATTCACAGCTGGTTTACTAAGTTGGTTATTTCATGAGGAATTTGTAGAGGCGGGGAACTTTTCATTATTGATTATGGAAATATTGTAGATCATGTAAAAGAATCGTCCCATCAGCTAAAGGACATGCTTAAAAAATAATTATATCTCTATGGATTAGATGGAGGATGTATTAAGTTTGTCATTCAACCACTTCTAGTTTCTGCAGGCAGTTCGTTATTTAAATTGGACAAAATAGGTCAAGAGCCACGCCCACAACGGTCAAAAATCTATTTATCTGCTATTAAAATTAAAATTAAAATTAAGCATTGAAGTTACAATTTGGTATACATGTGTCAAAAATGGGCGCGGTCGAATAACACACACGCCCACAATCGACTAAAAACCGTACTCAGTGTAAAACTCGATTTATCAGCTGATACGTAAATACATGCACTATTAGAGGGCGTACCTGCCACACCCACCGTTTGTGTATAGATGTGGAGGGTATTTAAGATTTGGTTTGAGCCAAATTTATTTTTTTCCCTTGCTATTAAAATTTCTTTTTTATTTGTTCAAAGTTTTTTGAGGAGTACCCGTAAACGACAAAAGACAAAACTTTGAAAATGGCTATCATAGGTCTAACTATAACTCTAGCGATAGGGGTTACACTTATTTTGTGAGAATATTTGTAACACCCAGTAGAAGGCTTCTAACACCCTGTTAAATATTCTATATACTTTAGCTTCAAATGTTGAATCGTCTTAAAAATATCTATCAGTACGCTTATGCTAAACATTCCTCCGGTCATACAAATTCAGACATAGATTTAAAACTGGAAAAAATAAGCCATTTTCAGAGGTATTTAAGGTAAGTCCACAAAATCATTTAGAGTCTCATATGTTCTGAGCTTTTTTCCCTATTATTGCATTAAATTTAAATTATTTTTACACTTCTCATGTACCTTAAATATTAACCACTTATGGTCTTGGATGAGAATATTTTTTAATTATTACGTAATTCTCTCGAAATTTTGTATTTGAAATATTATCCTGAGTAGTTACACTGTAGGCGTCTTTGCAAATGAAATATGCCAACAATTTTAATATTTATTTAATAACTCAATTAATTATCTGTATTCAAACGAGCACACAAGCACGCATGCATGCATATTCAAACAGTATAATGATATCAAAAAATATACCTGTACAAATATAAATAAACGTACCCCAGGTAGGTAATGAAAGATGAGAATATCAAGTGCGATAATTGTACAAATTGTATGTAAACAAGTGTGTGTAATGTATATGTATGCGGAACGGGTACATGTGCATGTAGTGATGCCTACGAGCATTAATTATATGCGGCAGAAATATTAAAAAGGTTTCGTCGATTTCACATTAACGGCATATGTTGTGATTGTGGACGTTGCAAAAAAAAAATACACAATTAAGCCCTGATATCTCTATTGAGTAAAAACAAACAGCACAAACAGCCAATAAACAATACAAGCATAAGTAGTTGATATCGAAGGTGAAACAAATCAGGTATTGTAGAGTAGGTGAGACTGAATTGCGTCGGTGATACGTACGGTAAAGTGGCAATTATTATAAATTTGTTTATTTTCAACCAAAACTTTACTTCATTCCAATCTCAGACACGACAATCCATTTAGCCAACAATTGTTAGTTTTCAAATTGAAGAAAATTTCAGTTTTATAAACGCCTTGCAGGCGATAAATAGCACACTATAATGAATTCAACAGAAAACGTTTGTAATTTTGATGAAGAAAAAGTGCCACTGACATATAAAGCTGAAGACAAAGAGTTTGATATCGTTCCAAATGAAACTGCTGCTGATAGTGACATAGCGGTGAAGGAAATATGTGAAAAAGATAGTCGTGGATAGACATTAAATATTAATCATTTTCAGATAAGTGATAAGTCAGTTGCAAAGGAACAATATAAAGATGACGAAGATAGTGATTGCAGTGACTCGTCCTTTTCAAAGGAAAAAAAAAAGTAAGCTATGTACATCGCTATTATCACGAATGTATGTAAAATTTTATCCACTTCTAATTTTTTCGGAATTGGAATGCATAAGAGCTTCAGAATTTTAGAGTTAGCATATAAAACAAGAAAAAGATTTAATTTGGCTTAAAAGAAATCTTGAAACCTTTCATATATATATAGTCAAAATGTAGGTGTGGCAGGTGTTATGGAAACCCCCACATATAGAGCTCATACATATTTGTGGGGGTACCAGTTTCCATGGAAAATATTTCAATTAATTTTTATTTATTTGTTTTAATTGTTATAAATTTTCTTCAGTATTAAATCATCATTTAAATAAAACATGTCTATCGGTCTTCTGAATGTTATTTTTGTCTCTATAAAAGATACTGTTGAACAAAAGTTCAACTCAATAGATCACTTTTGATTACCATGGCAGTTCCAATAACAGACAGACAAACCCAGCTAAATCAATTCTAATTTTGATGCTAAATAATGTACTTGTAAGATGTCGGACGTATTCTCCTGTGTCTAGCGAAACGGAATGGAAAGTTTCGTATTAATTAATGAAAATTGCTTAAAAATTAAATTATGAATTTAAAAAATTTCCTTAAAATCGTATATACTCATATATATTAAGCTATCGTGTAAAACTTGGTCAGTCGCATTACACTTATTTTTATGTAATTAAGAGCTCAAAAGGGGAGCAATCTTTTTTAGATGAATTTGCACTCAAACATGGGGTAATCTATGGTAAAAGA
Source organism: Crataerina pallida (assembly GCA_949710015.1). Lineage (NCBI taxonomy): Eukaryota > Metazoa > Arthropoda > Insecta > Diptera > Hippoboscidae > Crataerina > Crataerina pallida. Next base: position 29,150,474 of record OX453291.1, read on the forward strand.
GAAGCTTTAATATGAATGAAACTCTTTATCCGTCTTAGTGAATATCTAGCATCGGACAAGCAAGCATCCCGGTAGCATCGATAAATAACGCTCGTAATTGATAAGAAACGTAATTGTTATTGATTGAAAGTTATCAATTTAACATATAATGAATCAACAAAAACCTCTACGCGTATTTCGTACAATTTGGTAAAGTAAATTCACGTACATTTACGTGTAAGCTTTAGTACGTAATCAAAGAAAATATATATGTATTAAGTCATATACTAGCAACACTTGAAGCTTTCAATTAATAATTCTACGTATAAATACTCATATTCTACACATTTAAGGAACAATCAAGAATGCTTGATGCAATGTTTAAAAATGATTAAATAATTATTTATAACTTAATGGGAGTAAATTAAATAACTTCCCTTTATTAATCGATATTTCAAATTTGCATAATATGCAAAAATTTGATACCCATTTCATGGGGGTTTTTTCCATTTCATATATTCTAATCAGTGTACTTCACGGACACTCTTCTATCAATCAATCTACATATTAGATACTTTATCCTTTGTTAATTCCAGAAACAATATTTTCCGTACTAAGCGGAGAGCTTCAATAGCCCCATTACCAGCCTTACGTTTGAATGATAAAGAAATGTTTGCCAGTGATTTTGATATGTATAATTTGCCAAGTAATCAGGCCTCTATAACAAGTATAAACTCCTTGGCCAGCTTGCTGAGGGAGAGAATGCAATCATTTCCGCAAATCATCCGGAAAAAGAAACGTGAAACCAAAGATTACAATATAAAAATATTCGTGACTTTGATGTTCTTCATAATTGTATTTTTGGTAAGTTCCACTATCATTAGTTTAGTTGCATCAATATCATAAAAAAAGAGTTATTTTGTGAAAAAATTTTATATAGACAGGGGTTCTAAAAATGATTCCATCGGCACAGTCTATTAACTAAGTTTTATCAAATGTTATTCAAAAATTTAAAGAAAAAAAGCGATCAAGTTCATTTTAAATAGGGATTATCCCTAATCCATAAAGTATGCCTGTACCAAATTTCATTAGAAAGTATCAAAAATTGCAACTTGTAGGTGGATTACAAGAAATGCGGACAGATGGACATAATTATATCGATTCAGATTTTGATTCCGTTTAGGAGTAATAAACAATTGTTAATTACATTTTGTGGGGTAGGGTATGAAAACCAGTGTTGAAGGGACCTTAATAACATTGAGTCCTTAAAAATATTTTTTGTTAAAAATTTAAATTGAATTCATCAAAATAGACTCTTCTTTTTTTTTTAGATAGGCTATGCGTACGTGGGCTATCATCAGCATGTATTGACACGATCTTATTTCGATAATATCAAATTCAATACGAAAAATCGTCATATTGAAATATTGGATCACAAGAATCAAATAGCAATGACTGGCCAACTGGGTGTCACAATCAATATTGATAGTAAGCCCTTCCATTGTTTGGAAGATCGTCGTAAGTCCGATGGCAGCGTATGCATTGAGTGGAATGGTGTCACCCGATTGTACATGAATTTCGAGGATATGGATGTATTTCGTTGTTACACCTTTCGATGGCAATCGTTAAGTGCAGAGAATTTCCCAACGGATTGTTTTGAACTACAACGAAACAACGGCGTATGGTTTGGCGGTGGAACTACGCGCGACATGCAATGGTCTCTCAGTGCGACAAACTTTGACTTTTCACCCTTCGCCACAGGTGAAACTAAAATCCATCAATTCGGTAATGGGATAAAAAGGTATTTTATTAATTCCAGCGGAGTGGCCATGAGAATAGATGACAAAAGTCCTTTACACATCAAAACAAATGTAACTGCGAATAAATTCTGTTTGAGAGCAAAAAATGATGATTTTACGTTTGTGAACCGGCTAACGACCTACCCGGAACTGAACTATAAAATTTGTACCACAGCAGACATGAGAAGTTTACATATGCTAATGACCCAGAAGAGTTTGTGGGATGGTCTAAAAGAGGCTGATTTAAATATTTTGCATTCTCTGATCGAAGAGCCGGTTTGGCAGATTCCATATCGTAATGCAGCCTCAACGATCAACGAAACAACGGTATACGATTATTCGGAACAAATTATTGCCATGGGTTTTATGCGTCTGGGTCATATACTGGTTAATGAGTTCTGGCAAGAGAATATCGGTGACTTTACGGTCGATGAAAACAGATTTCCCACCTTCAGGGATAGCATTGATGTTTTACATCGTCGAGGCTTTCGCATCGTGTTCACTATCCAGCCCTTTATTAGTACGGACAGTGCGAATTTCAAAGAAGCTGTGCGTCAAAAATTACTGATATATGAACGACATTCGGAGCGCAGTATTCCAGCATTGACACGTTATAAAAGTGTTTCCAGTGCAGGCATGTTGGATATAACCAATAACGCCACTGTGGTCTGGCTTAAAGAGAAGCTAAACAAATTGAAAGAACATTATAAAGTGGACAGTTTTTACCTCGACTTGGGTACCAGCTATAATTTGCCGCATTATTATCAATGTCACCAGACTTTAGATAACTCCGATATGTACGCCAAATTGTTTATACGGAATTTAGACGGTATTGGCTTCATAGGACTGTCTACGGCAAATGCAGTTCCCAAACCACCAACTTTTCTCAGTACTCTACCAATGAATTCGTCCTGGTCCAGTCTTCGTGAGGTAATGACTACCGTCATTAATTATGGAATTATTGGTTATCCATTTGTTTTACCGGGTGCTATAGGAGGTGATTATGCTATACCCAAGTTGAAGAATAAAATGCTCTCTTTCTACTCATTGGAGCAACCGCCACTACCCGAGAAAGATCTCTTTATACGATGGCTTCAATTGGCCACCTTTATGCCGACCATGCAATTCAGCCACTTACCGTCCAACTACAATGATGATTACATTACAAATATAGCCAAAGAATTGACAACAATACGCAAAACAGTGGTTATTCCTTTAATAAAAAAATATCTGAGTGAATCTTTAAATGATGGCTTACCTTTGACTAGGCCCTTGTGGATGTTAGATCCTCATGATCCGTTTTGTTTAAGCGTTTCCGATGAGTTTTCTTTGGGTAACGAATTAATAGTGGCACCAATGTTTGATAAATATGCTGAGGAACGTGAAGGTATTTACTACAAATAAATATTTTATTAATTATTCAGGTATGATTTAAATGAAATTGTTTTTGCAGTTTATTTGCCTCAGGGTGTATGGAAGGATGGTATCGATGGGTCGGTGCGTAAAGGTAGTCGATGGATTCATAATTATAGAGTTGCAAAGGACAAAATTGCATTCTTTATCAAAATGCCCGACAATACCAGATTTTAATTTTGGACACTTATTATAAATTTTTATTAAAAAACCAGCGACAAAATTATGGAGCAAAAGTTTGAACCATAACTCATTTATATTTACCACCAAAGGACAAGCTATACATGCCCGCTTTGAGGGTACATTCTAAAAAACGCAGATTCTAAAAATTTGATCCCTTCGCCACTGTGGTCCAAACCTGAAATACATCAACTTTCTGCCAACTAGATGATATTTACTAAAGCTTTTTTATACCTCAACTGTAACAATAAGAACTCGGCAAAGTATCAGAAAATTTAGCATAAATTTATTTAAAAAAACGTATAGAATTATTGTTAATGATTGTATTAAAATAAATTTATAAATTACCTGTACCAATTGTATATCGTAATATAATAGAGTATATATTTTGAAAATATATTATAAACTACAAATTGCCATATTAATACTTGTGTTTAGGGAAGAGACTGTAAATGGAGGTGTAGGGTAGGTTAAAAAACTTATGTGTACAAATGTTGCCGATACGCATGTGTATGTATGTATATATATATATATTGAATGCTTGTATATATTGTATAAAAATAGATTTGCATTGAGTATGTATGATTATAGTTAAATTATGCGTATATGCTGCTTGCTTCACTTGGGCCACTATTTCATTTAATTCAAGAATGGTTGCGTTATTGTTGGCCATACAATTTTGGCATCGATTCGTTTGTATACCAAAATGTATGGCTTATCTTTGACCGGGGGACATGTATTCTGAGGACACTCGGTATCATTCAGAATGGTTTCTTCACCATCAACTAATTTAAAGAGTGCATAATCTTGGGGATTTGTTATGCGCGCTTTATGCGCAATAATGCGGCAAACTTCACGCGTTGTTGTATGCGGTCGTACTGGCAGTGTTCGTGTTTGTAACGAGCCATTACATTCGTCTGGTATAATTACACGCAAAACGGATGAAATGGATGGTATGGAAGAGGGCCGCAACTGAAAAGAGAAAAAGTCAAGTGCAAACTCATGAATGCCCTTCATATATTTTTTTATAAATTTTGGAAATCCACTCTTAAGGTCTACTAACTGTGTGCCACATATCAAAGGTTGAATGCCTTAATGGATCAAACTTGTACCAAATTTCCTTTTTTTGCCCCCGTCCACAATCTCCACAAAATCCCACGCCCATTATTTACAATAAATCTTATTTGATTTAGAAAATGACTTGCAAGTTGATACTGAATGTATATAATGACACTACCACAGTTCGTATATACATGTGTAGGGTATTTAAAATTTGGTCTAAGCCAAATTTTGTTTTTTACTTGTTTTCATAGCAGTTTATCTCCAATTGTTAAACTATTATTTGTTTAAACGAGAGCATTTCAACAAAAGACAGAAACACGGACATCATTAAATCAACTCTGTCTGTGATGCTGTTTATATACATAGTCTTGAAGCCATTTCTTCTATAATATGAAACGTATATATATTATAATATATAGCATATCAAGTATATATTTTACGTACATCGTAAGGTCCGGCTCTTTCATTTTTACAGTTCGTAAAATTTTTAAGCACGTGCACCGCACTACACAACGCCGTTAAATAATAACCAGATTCACCATTTAAAAGTGTCGGTTGCACCAGACCCCATATAAATTCCGCCTCTATTTCAGCACCAATGAAGCCACATTTCGCCACAACATACACAAGAATTGGTAGAAAATCATCAGCTCCCAATTGTTGGCCCCGCACACAGTTCGATGTCTCGAATATAGTGGAAATGACATGTAGGAATAAATCCAGCTTCTCTAAGGGTAATTCGGTTTCTTGAAAGCGCAATAACATATTTGATATGATTTGTAGGGACGTGAAAGATGGCGGCATAACAACAGGTCGTATACCAAATTCGATGGCTTTGCGACTGCAAGCGTATTTCACATTTTGAGCCAACAACTGTAAATCGTTCGACCTTGTGTAATAGTCCACAAACATACCGTACAGGTGCTCACGAAGAGGTAATATTATTAGCTGATGCATCACCGTTTCGAGAATGGCATCCAAGTTTAGAAATTCATCTACTCTAAGGCGAGCTCGAGCCGCTTCCACTTCCTCATGAAATTTACTTTCTCCATGTTTAACCAAATAGTTTTTCATGCCATTCATAAATTGGCGCATATTACGCATCACTACATGCGGCACAACTTCGCGCGACTCTTTGGTGCAGCAAATAAAATTTTCAATATTACGTGCAAATGTTGTGGAAAGATCTTGAGCTAAGTGCAATGTATAACTTCGCACCGATTCTCCCGGTCCATCATTACAAGAAGCGATTTTATTACGTGAATGGTAACCTAGCAATACGGGAGGAAGAATTTTTATATAAATCAAATAAGTAAGAAAAACGGCAAATTTGACTTGACTTGACTGGGCGTGGCACTATTAATTTAGTTAATAAACATTATATACTTATAAAAAAAGTAATTTTCTAAGCAAATGGGTGGTGCAAAGCCCATTGACTGAAGATTTCCCAAAAGCTATTGAAATTTCTAAATGTTTGTAAAAAATTTGACTAGAATCGGAGCGGTAGTTGTCTAGTTATAAGCAAAGCAAGTTCACCTTCATTCTTGTGGTCGTAATTGTGAAAATCGTGCAAATATAAAAATTTGAGCAAAATACCAGGCGCTCAAAATTGCTCAGTAAACAAATTTCGATTTTAGATATTTTTTAAAGCCCTATAACTCAAAAACGACTGCACGGATTTTGTTCAAAGTTATTGTGGAAGATTGTAAATTTATTCAGCTTTCAAATGAATTTAATATGGGCGTGGCACCACTCATTTCGTTAATAAAGACGGTTACTTACTTACTTTATATAAAAAGGGACAGTGCCACACCCATTACAAGTAAGAAATGGTGAATATAGTTTTTGTCGATTGTGGGCGTGTCTTTTATCCAACCACGCCCACCTTTAGCACATCGATGAAGATAATATTTATATATATACGTGCCAAACTTCAAGTTCTTCATTTTATTGATTGTGGGCGTGGCTTTTTGCCCATTTTAAATAGCGATCTGCGTGCAAAATCTAAAAGTCTGCCTGTACAAAATTTCAGTTCAATATCTCAAAATTTACGCCCGTAAAATTGGCAACAACAGACGGACCCACGGACATACATGTCTAAATCGACTCAGTTTTTGATGCTGATCGAGAATATATATACTTTGTAGGGTATGTGACGCTTTTTTCTGGGTATTACAAACGAAAGAACAAACTTAGTATACCCTCATCACTAATGTAATATAGCTAATAAAATAGTTACCATGTTGCGGTAAAACTGACTCCCACTGCGATGAGTCCCAAGGTTCTGAAAATACAGTTCCATCGTCTGATTGTGATGATTCCAGACCGCCAAAAAAACACGGATTGTAACTGTAATTGCGTTCAACGTTATCGTAGGAGGATAGTCGGCAATACGGAATAGTGTCTTTCCTTTGGGTAATGATTGTCTGATATGGTAACGTGGTCAGTTCCGATAAATTAAAGTCTGGCAAACGATTAGCAATAATCTCGTGTATTGTAACAGGTTTGGCTTTGTCCTCAACATTACTTATGGAGTCGAATACGTAGCCTTCTTGAAGTTTTCCTTTTTGCAGCTTATTGAAATTAAAATCTTCACAATTGCCATTATCATTGTCGTCTGTCTTGCGCATAAATTCCCAACTACTGTCAAGCTGCCATTGTTCAAAACGCTTGTGCGATCGTTTTGCCAATGGTTTCTCCATTTTATCTAGTTGCGGCTGCTCTTGATTTTTTTCTAGTTCATCTAAGCTAACAGTTATTTTTTCCACTTCGGACGTTACCAACTTTAGATTAATTGGAGTTCGCATAAAACCACCCGTTGAAGGCTCTGAATGGCGTTGACTAGCTGGCAAAAGAGAATTCCTTTGAGGACGTCTTAAAATATTCGTGACAGTCGCATTTAGCTTTTTAACAGCATCAGCAGGTTCCGCATAAAATGGACTGCTTTGATTGCTATTCAAAATTAGCTCCTGACCCGAATCGGCATCATCTTCATCCACGATATGTGTCTTTTCAAATGCATTCTTTTGTAAAGGGTATGCTTTCCCCTGACAGGGTAATGTATGATTTTCCGTTGATACATTTTTCTGTGATTTTGTCGCCACCTGGTTGTGGTTTTGCAGATTGGATATGTTTTGAATAGATTTCATATTGGATGTTGCATGAATGGGCGGGTAAGTATTGTCGTCAACGCTTATTGTCTCAGTTGCATTGTGACAAACAACTGTCGCTGCAATATATAAAAATTCAATTTTAGCAAGTGAGAAGAAATAAGTGTTGATACAAACACCTAAAATACCCTACACTACGAAAGGTATATTATTGTTATTCACCTGATTCTGGTAACAGATCGGGACGTTTGCCCTGCTGACCATTTGGTGTCTTAAAACTACTCAGGAGTCTTACTCTATCGTCGGTCTCGTGCGACCACATATCTTCGACGTCACTAATTTTATCGTGCTGTGCACTTTGACAATAAATTTCTGGACTCTGCAGTATGTCAGATTCCCGATAATGTTTAGGTTCTCTATGAGATTTCGTTGTATCGTTTTTATTGGTGCCCAGTTTGTCGGTGGATACATTTTCGCTGAAAGTCATGGGACTTTTCTGATGATTGTGTAAATGGCCGCGGCTGCCTTTAAATGATCCTTGCGACGAAAATGAATCTTTGCATTCACCCTCGGGCGATAGACGTTTTGAGAATGTTTGAAACGTGATATATGAATTGCCCGTCGAATTGAGTATTTTGTTGTTGCTGGGTGAGGCTATCTCTACGAATTGGGGAGACGTGGCTTTATCCATAGAAAACGTTACTGTGGTGGTAACTGTTATATTATTGCTATCACTATGCGGGCCGCTTGAATTACTATCTGGAGAAAGTGGCTTCCACCAAGTTAATGGTGAGACTGGGACTCTTCGTAAATCAAAATTAAGTGTATTCGGCGGTTTCGGTCGTTTGTTTCCTTCATCAACAGCACTATTCGACAAGGTTCTACTACTGTCGTGCACTTTGAGGTTTAGCAAATTCTTTGACGTCTCATTCGGACTATTATCGTTTAATTTGAAAATACCGTTGCGCTGTTTATTGAGATCTAATGAAGACATGCTATTTTTTACCGAATCTAAAAATTCCAGTCTCATAGACTGTAATTGTTGGCCTCGGCTAAGGGTGAAAGAACTCATGCTGCATGTGGTATCAGATGGGGTATTGGCTAGACTGGATAATATCTCCACATTACTAACGAAACTGCTGCCTCCCACAGATTGCAGCTGAGTATTCGGAGCACAATTTGAATCGCTTAATATGGTAGTGCCTATGCCACTGGTATCTGTTGTAGAATTGGGGGACTTGGCATCAAGTATACACTCTTTTTCATTAGGCTTTGAACACGACATAGGATACCGCCAAAATTCTTGTCCCAACAAGGCTAAAGAAGACAGTTGCTGGCGATTTTTAACAGTGCGCAGTGCATTTGGTAGAATTAGTTGCACGGGTAATTCGTCACAGCATTGTGAGTAATGGGCTATGAGAGCGGGTATTGAATCAAATTTAAATCGCGAGCTTTCCAAACACAATATTCCGCTTGTAGATTGTATTAAATAGTGCTCAATATAAGGTCCTGCCTCGGGTGGTTGACGTACAGATAATGCCATTGTGTTTGGATGACTCGAACCTCTTACAATGAAATTCTGAAAAGTGATAAAAACAAATTAATTTTAATTTTTCTTGCAATACTTAATAAGCTGAACTATTTTGGAAAATGTATTTATATGGAATAATGATTTGTGTACAGTAGGTGTATACATACTTACACCTTCTTCTTTGCTTTGTAAAAGATGTACAGCGCCAGAACGTTGAATTCCGGGTAAAAACCAGACGGGATGTGTAAACAATAGACGTTCTATTAAGCTCAAATCACAAGGTGGCGAACTTTCAGAACATAACGATGTTTCGCTTGTCGTTTCACCTTGAGCCAAAATTGCATCTTCCGATTCGGATGTGAGAGATGTACGGGACTAGAATGAAAATCAAAGTTTCTTTTTCATTATACTCTGCACCACTTGTGGCAAAATGGTTTGTCCATCTGTACGTCCGTCTATCCATATAAATTTGTGCGCAGGTATAGGTCGCATTTTTTGAGATATATCAATGAAAATGATTAATTTGTTTACTAATTGTCTATGCTAAATGTAGATCCGATTGGACCATTTTTAGAACCCTTTCCCATATAATATTACGCAAGTCTTTCTATGGCAAAAAATTGCAATTCTTTATATTTTTTAATAAAATTTGGTGAAGAATAATTAAATAGCTTCATTATTGGCTATGCCAAATTTGGACCCGATCAGACCGTTTTTAGAACCCCTTCCCATATAATAACATTTCTTGACTTGCGTTTACTGATACAACTAAATTAATTGTAGCAGACTTTGTATATAGTGTAGGGTATGAAATGGTTGGATTTGACCGATTATAATTTTCATTTGTTTTTAGTTAAAATAATGCCCTCTTACCAGGTTATCTTTAGAAAGTCTTTTACATGGCAAGAGAGATTGCATATCATCTTTGTATTGTCCATTACCGGATGAAAAAGTATCAGTTGCATCTAATGAGCTAAATTGGTATCCTGAGCCAGTATCGAGGTGCTTCTGAGTTTGTGTTTGGGGTGAATTTAAAGCAACCGGTTCTTGCATTTGAATTGAACTTAAGCTTACATCTCCGTTATGGAGATTTCTTTATTAATAAAATTTTTTTTTATCAATATAATCAACACATAACGGATACATATAGTTTTTGTAATCGTTACATTTTTTTAAATAATAATCAATTACAAAAAATTAATTACTTTTGGTTAGTTTCGAAATTATCTGAAAATTATAAAAAAAATTATCTGTAATTTTATATCTTATGTTTAAATGGTCAGAAGAAAAATCAATATTTTGCCTTGATGTCTCTTGTCTTTCACATTTATCTGTATTTTTTTTTTTACCACTCTACGTTGTTAAGTAGACTATATTTTCTGACCAGTGAAATTTGTTTCAAGTACTTATGAATCATTATAATTTTCTTAGGAATGGTCAAATATTTTATTATAAAATTTATATTTAATCGGTGTAGTAGTCAACACGCCTTTGAGATTCATATATTCTTTAACATTCACTTTTAAAATATATCCCCAAATTTCAATTTTATTTTATTTTAGTTAATAATTTAAAAATTCAAGCTCTCAAAGATTTTATATAGCTTTTTGCCATGCTCTTATACCACAAGATTTTTACTAAAATATTACTGCACCCGCCTTCACAAGTAGTTAATACATAAATATTTATGCATATGTAGGTAGAGACTAAAATCTCCCACGCTTTATTAGTAGTTATGATTTCGTTAATAATTAGATCGTGGTCATGCTTTAATTTATTTTATTTATACCAGTCATATGTATAAATTAATTTGTATTTGTTTTAATTGTTTCACTACAATTGCACTTTCTTTTTAGTGTGTCAGACACTTTTTTCCACTCGCAAACTAATTATGAATTTTTTTCGTTTAACCAGCAATTAAAGTTGAATTTTACGTTTTATTACTACTCTACACTACATATATATATTTTCCCGTCTTTGATACATTTTCTTTTCTTTAACTGTCAGTCTATTATAGTTTCGCGACCACTTAAACAACAACTAATAACATAAGAAAAAAAAGCAACGACCCCCTCTACTATCTACAACGGTATTTTTATCATAATGTCCATTTGTCTCTTTTTATTTATATGAATGTGGACTTTTCATGCATGGTGCCCTTAAAGAAAAGATATAGAAATCGTCTCGTATTTTTTTAAAACAATGCACTATTGTTCGTATAGAACCAAGAATATAAAAAAATCACACGCTTACGTACGAAAAGCGATGTCAATAATGACATGAATAATAAATTATTAACTATTAGAACAATTTTAAGTTATAGTTTTATTTTTAATCATTTTCTAATTTTTGATTTTAACCATTTATTACATATATTATTTAATAAGTACACTTCTCGCGAACTTTTATTTTTCACATTAGCACGAGTTCGGTTGAGAATCGCTGGTTTAGCATATGTAACGTTAACAACTTATGTGTTGTCTGCAAACAAAAAAATTACGACATATGTGGAATCTGTATAATTTACTAGAACACGAAAGACATCACATATTATAGAGCCTGATTTTAATTCATTACATTTTTTTAATTGGGCCTCATATATTCAAGGCATATACATATATATTATATATGTACATTTTTATTTAGACTATTTTGTCTTCGCATAAAAGGAAAACAACGTATAATAAAACACAAGTAGAGTTTTTATATGCAGGTGCACTCATATACACCGAGTATCCCAAGAGACGTCACAAATCGAATACATTCACATTAACTTTTATAATAATTTATTAATTAACAATAAAGATAAAATTTACTTTATTAGGAACCACACATTTTATACTATAACAAATAAGTTAATTCATTTTAAAAAGAACCATAAAACAATGTTTACCATTGTGCGATTAGCGGTTCGTTAACTATTACACACAATATTTTTTTTTAGAACTCCTTAGAGATTTTCAGTCTCTGAAAAACAGGGTTGTCCTCTATTTACTTTCAACTAGTTGTTGAGATTTTAAAACGGTTAAAAGCAATTAGTATTGCGTTTTGGACTCCGCTTGAATTGATAATATTTTTCTTGTAGAAAAAATTATATATTGGCAATCTAAAAAATTAATGATTTTTGTATTCTTTATAAATATTCAAAATATCTATTTTCCTATAATTAAACAAAAATTGATTTGTAAAAGCTAAAGCTAACTTTTCTCATCTCTATGTAGTTCACCTGTTTAGTCTTCTCCATATTTATTGTTTCGAAAATTGTTGTGTCTAGTTAAAAAATTTTATACTTTACTAAATTAAAAACAAAATCTTTTTATGTTTTGTTTGAATAAATTGGAATAAGTTATTCTCCATTGACTCGTTATGATGGCTATACAGTATTTTATAAAGTGCAATCGCTTTAATCACATGAGCCATTTGATAACCAATAATATTAAACAAAATAACTATGGCCTAAGGTGCAACTGGTCAAGGACCACAAAAACTTTAAACTTACATACACCGCATTTAAATGTTATTAGATATAATAGCTCAATGGCTAAGGTGCCAAAGTTGGCTATTCCTAAAGGTCATGTTGTGCGAATCTTAAAATTGGCGAAAACCGAAAAGTTCATATTAATTGGTAAATGTTTATAAAGTATATATCTGTGTATACAGTTTTTACAAACTACATTAAATTTTTTTAGCTGCAATGGGCTGTTTGGTGATCTCATCAGCCATTACAATGAGTGTACCTTTCGCCATGGGTAGAATTCTAGATTTAATTTTTGATAAAAATGCTAATAACACTGGGGAAGCTATGCAAAAATTGAAGCACATATCTATGGTGCTTTGTGGTGTATTTTTAGTTGGTGGTTTGGCAAATTTTGGTCGCGTATACCTATTCAACACTGCGTGTAAATTTCGTTATTCATTGTTACCGGTGTAATTCATGTAAACGCATGTTATTTCATAGCTTTACGTATTGTGCGCGATTTGCGTTCGCAGCTGTATAAGAGTATGTTAAACCAAGAGATTGGATGGTTTGATAAGAAAGGCACTGGAGAACTAATTAATCGTCTGTCTACAGATGTTTATTTAGTTGGAAATTCTTTGGGTCAAAATCTCTCTGATGGTGTTAGATCAACGTTTATGTGTTTAGCTGGTACCTGTATGATGGTAAGCTAACAAGACATTTTATTATTTGGTATATAGATAATATTTCAAATAATTCAAGATGTACACCTCACCGCAATTAACAGCAGTGACTGCATGTGTTGTACCGTGTGTTGTTGGTATAGCAATTATCTATGGTCGTTACGTTCGAACAATAACGCGCGCCCTGTTAGATAAGTTATCGCTCATATCAAAAGCAGCCGAAGAACGTTTGAGTAATATAAGAACTGTTAAGATTTTCTGTAAAGAGAGTGATGAGTCGAGATCATACGATAATTTGCTAACAGATGCATTGGAATTAGGCTATAAAGATGCTAAAGCGAGAGCAACATTTTTTGGAACAGTAAGTTGTTCTCTTTCTCACAATTTATTTGATTTGAGTTTAACCGAAGCTCTAAATTATTGTTATTGCAGACTGGCCTCTCAGGCAACATTATAATTATATCTGTTCTATATTATGGTGGCACGCTGGTTGTTAATGGACACTTGAGTATTGGCGCTCTCACCTCTTTTATTCTGTATGCTGGTTATTGTGCCATTTCGATAAATGGAATTTCAAACTTCTTCAGTGAACTGAATAAGAGTATAGGTGCAGCTGAACGATTTTGGGAGATATTAGATCGAAAATGTGCAATACCGTTAAATTTCGGTATTATACCAAAACAACAACCACGTGGCGAAGTAATATTTAATAACGTAACATTCAAGTATCCTGCTAGACCAGATGCTACAGTATTGGAAGATTTCAATTTGAAGTTGATTCCAGGAGAAAAAACAGCACTAGTAGGGCGCAGTGGTTCGGGCAAGACGACAGTTATTACTTTATTATTAAGATTATATGATCCATCGGATGGTCAGATTGTTTTGGATAATGCAGACTTGCGTGACTTAAGGCCCACTTGGTTAAGAAGTTATATAGGAGTAGTGAGCCAAGTAAGTGTTATAAAACAATTATAATTTATATATATCCTTTACAATTATGCTTGTATATAGGAACCGGTCTTATTTTCTGGCACTATACGAGAAAATATATTATATGGTTTGAAGGATAAAGAAGCAATAAGTGAAGCACAATTTGAGGATATTGTCCGTAAAACGTACATTAATGAATTTACCACCCGATTACCGGATGGTTTAGATACGTTAGTAGGTCAACGGGGCGTAATGTTAAGTGGTGGCCAAAAACAAAGAGTAGCCATTGCCAGAGCTTTGATAAAAGTAAGCAATATTTGTCAGTACGAATAATATGTATTGAGAGTTTTCATTATTACAAAGAATCCCACAATACTCGTTCTGGATGAAGCAACCAGTGCTTTAGATTCAGTTTCTGAAGAACTGGTACAGAATGCTCTTCAAGAATTGGTTAAAGGACGCACCTGCCTCACCATAGCACATCGCTTAAGCACTATAAGAAATTCCAATACTATAGCGGTAATAAATAATGGTAGAGTAGTTGAACAGGGCAGCTATGAATATCTGGTGGCCAAAGATGGAAGCGTTTTTAAAGAACTGGTTAAAAAACAAGCCACTCTGATGACCTTCTAACATATAATATAAAAATTGTGACCTGCATGTGTACAGTAATAAACAAATTATGTGGTGTTTTTCTCACTCCCGCGAAAAAATTCAAACGTAACAAGTAAATGTTTATTTATACTATTATGGAGAACCAATGGTATATGGGATAAAGAATTTTTAATTATTAAAATCAACATTTCATTCGCAATTTTTTAATCAAAGATCCAAGTCATGGGTTTTTGTTCTTAGGGTTACCCAGTTTAAATAATTTCTTTTTTTGTGATGTGGAGAATGCCTAAAGCATATGGCTTATATTGTCAGAGTATACTGCTCTGAAACGTCAACAGTTTTTTTTTACGAATAAATGACGCGACTGTTATTAGGGTTGCCGATATTTATTTTTAAAATATATCAAGAACTTTTTTCGCCGCATTCATTGGGCGGTATAAGGTTGTTTGCGTCAAAACGCAAGGTCTTTTTCCGAACTCTGCTTTTTGTTTCGCCCTTTAGTCTCATATGATGGCAAAAAAGTAGCCAATTTAAACTTAGCATTTGGTTTCAATTTAGTTTTGTAAAATTCAACATTATTAGAATTTTAATTATTTAAATGGTAAACAACACTTGCATTTAATTAAAACTTTCATTAAAAAAATGAGTAAAGGTAACAAAACAAACAAATTTTATGATATATAAGTTAAAAAAAATATAAGTCTTAGATGCCAATGAAACTATTAAAGCAACGGATCCCCAAGCACCTGTGACCCGTAAAGGTTTTTTAATATCAATTAAAACAGGAGAACCAACTGAAATTAAAGAACGAGATGTTGTAAGTAAATGAAATTCATAAACATTGAAGGAAATGCACAATTTTAATTACAACTTGATTAAAATTTTAGTACGGCCGTTGTAGAGTGGTCACAGAATTTGAAAAGTTGAATCGTATTGGGGAAGGAACGTATGGAATCGTTTGTAAGTTAACTACCAACAAAAGCTGCTTAAGTTAATCTAAAAAAAAAAAAAGCTTTCTTAAATTTTTAAAAGAATTATAATAATTTTTTTCAAAATTTGCATTTTAGATAGAGCCAGAGATACACGAACAAGTGCTATTGTGGCTCTAAAAAAGGTGCGAATGGACCATGAAAAGGATGGCTTGCCAGTCAGTGGATTAAGAGAAATTTTAATACTGAAATCGTGCAATCATGAAAATATAGTTAATTTGCTTGATGTTGTTGTGGGGAGGAGTTTAGAAAGGTACGACTTTTATAATATAATTCATCTTCACTATTATAAAATATATTTTATAGCATTTTCCTTGTTATGGAATATTGTGAACAAGATTTGGCCTCGCTGCTCGATAATATGGCTCAACCGTTTTCCGAGTCGGAAGTAAAGTGTATTGTGCTTCAAGTACTGCAAGGTTTAAAGTATATACATTCACGTTATATAATACATCGAGATTTGAAAGTGTCGAATCTATTAATGACGGACAAAGGCTGCGTTAAAATCGGTATTTAGACTTGATGTTCATTTTTATTTATTATTTATAAACAATTTGATGTATTTATAAAGCCGACTTTGGATTGGCCCGCCTATTTGGTCATCCCTCACAACAAATGACACCACAAGTGGTAACGTTGTGGTACCGTTCGCCCGAATTGCTTCTGGGATCCTCAACCCAAACCACTGCCGTAGATATGTGGGCATTGGGTTGCATATTAGGAGAACTACTCTCACATAAACCATTACTACCCGGTAATACAGAGATAGCGCAATTGGAATTGATTATTGATTTATTGGGCACACCTTCAGAGGTTATATGGCCAGATTTTCTAAAAATGCCTGCTATACAAAATTTCACCCTTAAACAGCAGCCGTATAATAATCTCAAAACAAAATTTCAGTACCTATCGGCAGCAGGTCTGAGGTTATTGAATTTTTTATTTATGTACGATCCCAAAAAAAGAGCTAATGCCGAAGAATGTCTGCAAAGTAGTTATTTTAAGGAACCACCTCTACGTAAGTTGTATATATATTTTATATTAATATTAATATGAAAATAAAAAAATTTTAACTTTTATAGCTTGTGATCCGAAATTAATGCCTACGTTTCCACAACATCGAAACCTTCAAAGCAATTACAACAAATCTGTTACAACCAATCATCTACAAAATCAGTCTGTGCCAGAATTACCGGCAATATCTGATTTGCTCGGCAGTCTGCTCAAAAAGCGTCGAAATGAATAATTTAATTAACGGTATTGTGGGAAAGATTTAAGAAAACAATTATTTATCATTGTAAGTTAAATTTTATTACGAAATATTAATTTATAAAAAAGACAAGACAAAGTACACCCCATTACAATAAAAAAATAAGGGAAAAATTTTAAATTTTTATATAAATTTTATTAAACCTTCCCCTTGAATTTGTGATATTTATGATAGTCTGCAACAAGAGATTCGTAAAATTTTCGACCAGCTTCAGTCGAGGAGCGTAGTATAAAATGACCCGCACGATAATCACAAATTCTTATCAAATCATGACAAATGGCCTCAATGTGAGTTTTTATCTAAATGTATAATTTTTTTTTTAATATTTTGTTACAAATTTAATCCAAAAAAAATTTACCTTCATGTTTTGAATGGCTGGACTTTTCCCCGTAACAAACAAATTTATAATGAATAGTAATGCAAAAGGAGCCAAACGTTTAAAAGGCACGCAATGTTGAGTAGTTATCATGTTCATTAAAGTTTCCAGTTTGAACATGAACTCACACAACATGTCCAGTTCAGTGGCTGGTAAAGCCACTCTAAAGCGATAATTATTTTTATAGCTCATTACGGCCTGTATCAGATCTTTCAATATGTGCATATATTGAGCTGTACGATCTATTATGAGCATATGATGTTGTTTAATTAAAGTGCTGGTTACTTCCATGGCTGCTGTATATAAAGTATGAAACTGTTTTATGTTGTCGTGTTGGAAGGGAAAATTTGCTAAATTTAGGTGTATTAACAAATTCAGAATGCCATCGAGAGTATCCATGGTTATCGGCACTGTTTTATTACTAGCAAAGGCCAGGTGACAGTGTAGCAGCATTATTAGTGATTCATAATATGATTGCGAATGTGTCTGTTTGTTCATTAAATTTAAGGCCATGTTGTGCGTTATAATCTTGTATTGTTCGTTGAAAATCTGCAAATTAAGTTTTAATGTATTAGCGTTTAGAGCGGTTCAAAATGTTTGCATAAAACTTACCGCCCCCTTAACCATACTGAAAGTACATTTTGAAATGGCCATCAGGAGGGGAAAAACATTATTGCAACATTCCTCCTCCAATCGATTAAGCAGATTCCTTAGACAAAGCAGAAAGTCCTCGTTGCTTTTATTACTTATAATTATTTTAATCATTGATTCGATTGTGGCATCTTGATGTTCCCAATTGTAAATATTTTTTGTTAAAATCTCATTCAGTTGAGTCCAACAGTTTGTTAAAATAAATTCTATTTCCTCTTGATCCAAATGTAATTGTTCTCGATGATTTAATGCCAGTTGCATTAAGTTCACAAAGTGGTTACTAAAATTATTCATCTAAAGAAAAACACAAAAAAAATAAGAACGATCTTATAAAATGAAATTTTTTGTTGAAGGGCTTATTTGGAATGTGATGGGAGTGGTGGGATTGTTTTTCTTTCAAAGTAAACTCACCATTTAAGCTTAATGTACTACTTACCGAGAGTCCTATATATATTTTAATGATGCGTCTAAATTCAGTATCAATGTTTTGTTCACCCTTCAGCATTGAGCTGACATAAGCTGGCATTGCTGGTAAGGTTTTCAATATAAACTTTTCCTTATTTGTTGTTGTAAAATCTTTTTCCTTTACATGCATTTTTATATATTCATCGAATATATATAAAAATTCTTCCATAGATTTCCGAAAACCTTTGGCATGCCGCTTATCCATGCAACTAAATGATTTTATACTCATCAATAACAAATATGTTTCGTCCTTGGTTAAGGTACTGTTTGAAAACATTGATTTTTTCAAAATTGCACTGACTTCTTCAAGAAATTTTTCAGTATCAGTTTGTTTGGAATTGGCTACCCAGTCAAAGAGAAGTTCATAAAAATCCCGGCACTTATTAACGGGTAAAATTTGAAGTAAATAATTGGCAGGAATATGATTGAATAACATTATGCGCGGTCCAAAGTGTAAGAAATCTACAAGGGGAAGAATGCAAATAAGAAATGAAATTTTTTTTGTAACTTCAGCTATTAGATTATATGACTTAAACATATTTTCTGCCACCACTGTTGCAGCAGCGTATCTCCCTCTATCTAAAGGGTGATTTTGAAGTTTCGGTTTTTGTAAAAAAAAAAGCCCCGATAGTAAGAAGATTAAATTTGGCTTAGGCCAAATCTTAAATATCCTCCAACTGATGGTTGGTGGTTGTAGGAATAACATGCAACATACCTTGCATTATTACATACGCTTGCTGATATAAATTTCGTTCTCGCAACAGTTTGAAATTGTTATAAATTAACAAATGAATGACAAAGAAAATGGTTTTCCTTTTAAGTTCCAATTGCGCCACCGGAAGTTGTGCTAATAAATGTAAATCCCTTCCAATCTCTGATACATTTAACGATTTTCCTTCACTTTCCAAGTGTTTTAAATTCTCATCATCAACATTAGTAGACATTGCAGTTTCTATTAAACTTTTCATTAGAATTTCGCAATCATTCAATTTCATGCACCCGAACATTTTTTCAATACCCGCTAATAAATGGGGAAACTTTGATTGCTTAATAGGAATATTTTTGCAGATATTTTCATATACACCCAGTACTATATAGGAGAGTAACTCTTCATCTTTATAAGTTAGTGGAAGTTGCTGGTAATGTTTTATGATATATTTGGCAATAATTTTTTTGTCAGATCGATTGCAGGTCAAAATGAACCATTCAGCATTAGATGATTTCAATATCGCATTTAATTGGTCAGCATTTAATACCGTTCTGGAAACAGCTGGCGGATTACAATTTTTGATTGGGTTTACACCACAGAGACCTTGCACTTGCATGCGTTGTGAGTACAGGCGTTTTAATAATAATTTACAACTATTTTTACCAAAATTCAACACCCTCTGCTCAATAAGTGTCCACTGCTGGGGACTTAGAAAGGAATGAATGCTTTCGTTTAACACAGAAAGTGCTGTTGATTTATAGTAGGTCACAATCACTTCAAAACTGGTAAAGGAATGTGACACTTCCAAAAAGGCTGCCATTAAACGCGTCTCATGCTCATGTTGCAGAAGGCTGCTTCCAAGTAGTCCCAAAACATTTCGTGTTAAGTCACAATTCGATTGTATGGCATCCACATGATTCTCATATTTTTCGGCTACTTTGCAACCCGCAAAATATTGACATAACAGTGCACAACGCAAGTCTATGTGAAACAAATCGCATTCACTGAATTCCGCTTTGCTGGTCAGGTTTTGTAAAAAATCTTGCAGTGAAAATAACAACGTTTTCCAAATACTTAGTGACGGCTTTGGTAGTAGACTGGCAACAAGTTTGGAAAATGTTAGGCCTGCTGCACCACTAGGCCAAAACAATTGCAGTTTACTAAAAGAATGCCCGCTTAACACGTTCAACCTATAATTCGCAGTCTTGGTAGTAATTAAAGATTGAAATAATTTTTGGAATAATATTTGCGAGCACTCTTCCTTTGTTTCCAACTCTTCATTCTCACCGAAAGTTTTCCTTTTTTTAATATATGACATTTCATCCATTTCTCGTTGAGCTTTCCGTTTTTTACTTGTCGTACAAATTTCATTACTTTCCAGATGTTTATTTATAGCTTTTAAGAAGTGCGTTATACACTTTTCCGCTTTGTACAAGTGCCCAAACATATTTATAAATAATTCCAAATATTTTTCATACAATTCCTTCTCTTCCGTCTGCCCTGATTTCGTAGACAATATTACATTAGCCGTAATTTCAAACATGCTGTCTTCCAATATCAAGGGATTATATTGTAGAATGCAGCACAACAATATTAAAACTTCCTGAAAATAAGTGGTTGTGGTGGTTTTGATGCAATTGCTCAATTCATTGCTTAAAAATTTTAGCGCACTTTGTCCATTATTCAGTTTTATATTCAAATTAACTTCACGACTGTTAAATATTTTCAGTACAGAGGCAGCCATCAGTAGGTGCCATCGTTGATTATCCGCTTTGGTAGGTTCTTCCATATTCCCAAATACTCTGGCGATTAGGCATTGTAAGAATGTCTCCATGTTTTTCCTGTTAATTACAGCACATTCTGATATAAATAGCCTAGTGGGCTCTGTTTTATTCATTATTCTTTGCATTAAACTTTCATCGCTTAATTCTAGCGTCATGAGTTTTTCTATTTCTGTGAGTTCTTCCAGGAAATCCAAAGAAACTTTTTGGAATTGTAATATTACTTGTACTAAAGGTTCCAAAATATGAGTTGTATACATTTGCTCGTACGTAGTTAATTCTCCAGTATGTTTAATATCACTTTTTAATGAAGACATCATTGATTGAAAAAAGTCGGATTCGTATGTGCTTAAAAATTCTTTACCATTACGTTGTAATCCATCTAAATAGGAATCATAACATTTAAAAACACAAGCATAGAGGCGTGCTTTCAATTCATAATTAGAACGATACAGATCCTGTAGCAGTTCGCATTGTAAAAGGGCCTTTAATAACTCAACCCAACTTCTCGTTGTCACATTGCCGCTAAAGTTCTGCTCTGTGGTATCCAGAAACCATTCTACAAAATCATTTTTAATATGACGACTTATTTGACCTGGTTGTATTTCCAAAGAGAGCAACACTAATAAATCTTCCACTAACACGTCGGCAGCCTGAATTTGTCGCTCTTCGGATATCCATTTCATAACTATT
This sequence comes from Crataerina pallida, assembly GCA_949710015.1. Classification (NCBI taxonomy): domain Eukaryota; kingdom Metazoa; phylum Arthropoda; class Insecta; order Diptera; family Hippoboscidae; genus Crataerina; species Crataerina pallida. The sequence goes on from OX453291.1 coordinate 29,172,167, forward strand.
TCATGTTTGTTTCCTAATGTAAACTCTGATGATTTTAAAGCGTTAATAGCAAATTGAAGATTTTCCTTGAACGTTTTATTTTCTTTTTTTAACCAGCACAAAAACTCTAAAAAAATACATTTAAAAATTTATATTTCAAAGTTGTAATTAAATATTTTTACCTTTTTCAATAGACATTCTATAAATATGTTATATATTAATGATATTTACAATAAATAATAATATTCTGATTAATTTACACGTGATAATTACAACTGTTTATGGAATGAAAAAAATCATAAAATGTGATTAATCAGCTGGTTAAATTGAAATTACTAAACAAGTGAAAGATAAGGACAAGCGTTCGCAATTGTTGAATAAAATTAATCCTTAGGAACAGAGATCTCTAATACAGAGATGTACTGTCATTTTCTTAAATATTTTGGACTCGCAAATTTGTATTCATTCTATATTCCCTTCTCACAATTTTTAAATTCATATATTTCTTAATAAATGATATCGATATATATATACATATAAACAATATTGTCGTAATTTCAAGTAACTAATGTCAACTTCACTCTCGAATTCGTATTCGATTAAGACCATATGATTAATTTCGGGTCAAATAATTTCTTCACTCTATTGAAAGTAATTCAAATAATCAAATCAAATAATATAAATATATAATTATCATGGAAAATACATGAATTTACGAATAAAGAGAGTGGAATTTCAAGCCAATATTCCTCTCTCTTATTAGAGACCTCTGGTAATAGTTAATTGTACGATGTTGTTAATTTATCGCAATTATTTTTTTATATAGTCGCGCCTCTTTTACTTCTTAGAATCATTGTGACGCTGTTTTAAAATACTTTTTAATGAGATGGATATTAAAGATTTAACTGAAAATATGAAAGCTTGGAATCCCATGGAGGAGGACTATAAAAATGCTGATTTTAATCAATATAGTTCCGGTCCTGTTGCTGGATTGCACGGTTTATTACAACCTAACGGGGTTGGTAAAAAAGGAAATGGTAAAGAAAAAATCCAAGAGGAAACGTTTCTAGTTTTGAAAAATATACCTAAGAGTATGACAAAACGGGCTGCTTATAACTTATGTTCTACTTATGGAAAAATATCAGATATTAGAGATAGTAAAAAAAATCCATTTCTGTTTGTGCAGACGGCAAGTGTAGGGTGAGTACCCCCACTAAATAGAATTTTAAGCATAAATTCAAAAGAATATATTTATAAAGTGATATGGAAGCAATATATCGGGGGCTCGAGCATAATAGCTATGGCATTATAGTGGATATTGGTAAGGGGCGGAACATACAACCAACTGTTGCAAAAATTAAAGATGACGTTAGCACCACATTACCACGTAGTACTGGAATTGATTTTGAAAATCGTACTTATATTATTTCGGATAAACAGCATGTTCGACCTCATGTAACAAGTCAAGCTCTTACAAGTCAAAGTGAATACAAATTTGGCGATGACGCCCATTGTCTAGAAAGGGAAGGGGCTTCTAAATCTAAAAGGGATAAAAAATATGAATATCATAATGGACGAGCTTTAGTAACGTACGTATTTAGTTGTTGTGAAATCGTTTATGTCCATTCTTAGGGGCCAGTAGTTATAAGTTTACTTCTTATAGAATGCCTGACCAAGTGGAAAAGTTTGTAAAAAATAAAAATGAGAAGTCAGTGGGAACTTATTTTGCATCCGATGATGTGTATGCTAATTTTGCATTCATAAAAACGGACGGTATTTTTAAAGTTGGTACGTGCAACAACTGTCAATGCGATTGCGATACAATTTGTTCAAGATGCTCAATATATTACTGCAGCCAACAATGCCAGAAAGAAGATTGGCCGAAGCATCGCCACGTATGTGGAAAGAAAAGGTTGGTATTCTCAAATCCTTTGTTTGATGTGTTGTATGTGTGACACAAACAATCAACGTATATTTTAACAAATTGAGAAAATTGCATATTTTGCAGCGATGCGCTTAAACTGTCTCCAAGTCCAAAGAAGAGGTCGATCCCCTTGGATGATCAGTTGAATTGTGCAACAGCCCAACCTCAAACTGGTGTTAAAGGAAACTATGACATACCACCCAGTGGTGAGCTGGTGAAATTGATCTCCGTTTCTAAAACAAACGTCGTTTTTATACGCTCCAAAAGAACCGAAACTGCTTACTTTAAAATTGTCAACAGTTTACAAGCGCAACGTAAAAATCTAAAATCCTTGACCGAGGCGCCCCAATGTGGTGCACTGGTTGTAGCCAAATTTAAAAATCAATTTCAACGAGCCATGGTGCTGAATAAGACTGAACCATATAAAGTGGTTCACATTGATTATGGCACAATAGATTTTGTGACTCTAGCCAGTTTATATGTTGCTCCAAGTGAATTCATCCGTATACCTGGTTATGCTGTACCAGTTATATTAAAAAATGTTCCGGATTGTTATATGACCGAAGAAATACGTGATTTTCTATATTTTTACTTAAACGACATCAGTGTTCGAATTGAATATGAAGACGGCGACTACGTCCATGAAAAAGGCGCTTATAAGGTCGTACTTACCCAAGAAGACACCAAACAAAATATTAATGATGTTATTATGAAATTGGTACTTCCCAGAGAGCCTCGTGAATCCGAAATATGCTATAAAAACGTAAGATTTTATTTTACGTAAATCTTTAAACATTTATTAAATCGTTTCCATACAGTTCTTAGAGCATAAATCACTACCTGTAGGCTATAACATTGAATTGATAGTGATGGATAATTCATTGATGATTACCAAATGCATTTCTTGCACCACTAAAACGTTCGCCTTGGAAATACAAAAATTTAATAAGGATGTGCAACGATATGCTGAAAATCTACCACCCAGCAGTTATGCACCGCGGGTAGATGAGCTCTGCATAGTTAAGTATAGCGTTGATGGTAAATGGTATCGCGGTCGTTGCTTGGAAACGGTTGGAGATGGATATCCAACCATACTATTTATCGACTATGGCAATGTGGCTTGCGTTCATATAAGTAAAATACGCCGCTATCCGCCACAATTTACTTTCCCAATTTTTACGGCCGATTGTGAAATTGAAGGTATGTTCGCATGGTATATAAATTTGAAATCATTCATCAATTAGTTTCATTCATTTCAGGTCTGCCACAAAAAAGTAGTAAAGAACTGTTGAAAAAATTAGAAGAACTTATCCCCAATGGATCAATTATTACTTGTGAACACATTAAATTAGTGAATGATTTGTATTCAATTTTCTTACCCAATGTTTCGAATAAATTATCTGAAGAAGGGTTTCTTTAAATACAAAAAGGAAATCGGGAAAAAGTACGTACATATTTAGGGGTATTAAATTGTCTATGAATTTTATATGTATATATAAACGTTTTTCTGAAATTAGTGCATCTGTAATTTAAGAAATATTAAACTATTTTTTATCTTTACAAAAAATTAAAAAATAAAACCCTACTCCACAAATGTTTTATTCAAAAAATTTACTTATACCATAAACAGATTTACAGTTATACAAGTGTAAAGTTATATAAGTGCGCGTCACGTAAGTAGGCGAAGTAAACATCCGTTATATTTCTCTTAAAATTGTGATTGAATGCGTTTGACAATATCGGAACGAAAAATGTTGTAACATGCAACAACATGGTGAAAGTGATACAAAAATGTCCGGTATGTGAAAAACCTACTATTCGTTACTACCTTAAAGAAATTTGGTTCTTACATCAATTTATCTATTTTGCATTCAAAATGGTGTTTAATAAACAAATTCAAGGTCAAGTGTCTATATTTAATTTAAATATTACTATTAATTAAGCAATTTTGTTATTTTTTTGCAAAACACCTGATTGCTTATTTACAAGCTATCGATATATTTGAAAAAAAAAAAAAACATCAAAGTCTGTTGTGTAAATTATGCTAAGTAAAATTATTGGTGGAAATTTTCACTGCTAGAGCTCGCAATATTCATTCAATTCAATAATTTAATCAACATTTATGTAGTTCACAGGTGAAGATCTGTTTTCTGCACGGAATGTATTGCTAACTGCCACTACACTAGTGATACCACGTAAGCCTGTACATTGAAAGTATATTAAGACATATTGTTCGCCGCCTTTAAGTTTAATATCGTTCGTAAAATTTATTTTCAGTAAACCAATGGAAGTGTCTTGTGAAGAGACCTGTTCTTCATTATACTGGTGACGGACGGAATCAACGTTAATGCCGGATGAGTCAACTGGATTAATATACTCATAGGTAATATAATCCCGCAAACTAGCATAATCTTTATGATATAAACCTACCCAATCATGACTTCCAGTATTGAAGTTACCAGACGTCGTGTATTTTATTGTATGCTCTTTTCCGATCTGCCAAGCTGATATTTTGCAAAATTTTATATGAGCATTTCTATAAAGAGGATTAAATTGAATTTTAAATAGACCTGATACGGGTTTATGATCACTGAACGAATATGTTGGGTGGGAAGTATATGAACATTGCTTAATTTCTAGAAATTTGTTTGGTTCACTCTTGGAAGGCTGGACAGCATAGAGAATACGATCTGTCCAGGCGGGACGTCGTTTAAGATCATATTCAGAAGTTCCATCTTTATACTTAAACGTTGGAGGAAAATTCACTTTACTTTCGTACATCATTTGAAAGGCTTCTCTAGTGGTTTCACGCACATACGCTAATTGATCGCGTTTAAAAATATTTTTAATCATTTCACTATCTTTCAGTTTTTCGCATAATTCCTTTGGAGAATCGTCCCCCGATAAACGAAAATTTAAATCTCCAAACCAGAAAACATAATCGTGATCATAAATCTCCTGATAGTTTTTGACCCCATATCGATGGTTTTTCATAATTTGTTGAAAATGTTCAATTCGTTCATCCAAGCAGTCATCGTGGGCGGCCAAGTGAGAATTTACAAAAGTGAGACCAAAACCATAAAAACTAAAACGAATGCTAACTGCCCCCTTATTACCCCACATACCACCGAAACCAGTTCGGGTGAAGACACCTTCTATATCACGCAAATGGGGCACATGTATGCGTCTTACAAAGATACTCAATTGTATGCCCTGCATTTGTTCACTTTTCACTAAAACATAACTCAACGATTGCAGCAAATCTTTGGCTTTTATAATCCAGGGATCATCTTTAAACATTGCATATATTTGATGTTGCGGTTGTGTGTTCACTTCTTGTAAACCAAAAGCGTATATATCTGGAACAATTCGGTTCTCAACGTCATTTTGCAAATCCAACACATTGCGTAACGATATATTATCAGGAAAATGTGTCCCCACATTCCAAGTTACAATATAAACACGATAATCATTTAATCGTTTGGATGTTTCATTGGACTGTTCTTCACTTATAAGTGCTGTGCTTTTTGTTGTATTGATATTCATAATTTTTTTATCTAAGATTTTTAAACTAATCAAATATTTGTCAAAGGAAGTTAAAAATCACTTTTTTCCATTGCAAATCAATAACAACATATTTCTTTTTTTATTGTTGTATATAGTATAATCTATAAAAAACGTATTTTCTCATTAAATAGTCATTATTGCAAATGGATTCACTTGTCATTCATCGTAATATAATAACATTCTAATTAAAATTATTTCTAGGGTTTTGTAAGAAATTCCAATTGGTTGATATATTAAGAAACGGTACACTAAAAACAAAGTATAAAGGGAGGAAGGAAGTTTAATAATTTTTTAACAATATCCTTTGTAAATTTCTGAGTTTGATAAGTAGTTGACATCATTGCTTTTGTTTACAATTCAGCATACACCGGGTGATTATGGAGGTAATATATAACCCTTTTTTAACGGATAGTGTAGAGTGAAAAGAAATTAATACTGAATATACTGCATATCCGTTAATCAAAATAATTAATGCTCGTTTTTATAAAAAAATTTATTATTTCCATATAATTAAAAAATATAGAATTAGTTACGTTTAATGATGAAAATATGTATTATATATTCTTTGTTTAGCAACTTAGTATTCTACAGAGAATTTAAATAAAAAAGTCGTATATTACTCCTTGTAAGATATTCGATTATAATTGTTAAAAAAGTATAATAAATTAAATAAGTTTATGTACAAAAAAACGAGACAGTAGTGCAGTTTATAGTGTACACTAAATTAAAATAAGGTCACATATAAATAAAATAAATAAAAATAAGTCAATAAAAAAAAAAATGCTTCACGAAAGCCTTTGTTATAAGTTATTAAAACTTAAAATGATTATCATGCTACAATGTATATAATTTACAGTTAATTATAAGCTATGAATATGTATATGTATATAAAACAGATGAGAAATGACATATGAACCTCGAAATAGGCAGCATTCGTTTTGTTGTATTTAATTAAATTAAAAAGATTATTAACAGACAGTTTCCATCGGAATTTTAGTAACTGATGGTGTTATATGGGCAATGTGTTGTCCGGTGTCATTAATATTAGATGTTGTCGGGGCCGGGACGCTATGTCTAACTTCCGCATTGCATACACCAAACGATGGCAAACCCTGCGATGAACTTGAATGTTGTACACCATTAGTGGTGTTGGTTATTTCTTGGCGTGATCGCGGAAAACAGTATCGTTTACAACCGGCCAATACTTGAGGTTGGCAACCAACCACAATGAAAATAAAAACACCTTGAAGTGCATTTATAATGTCTGTGAAGAACCAGGCAGAATGAGGTCCTCCAATCAGCCACGACAAAACATCAGCTATCCAGGTTACGCCCATAACAATTATAAGTTTTAGGCACACTTTACCCAGAGCTGTTTTTTCCGTTGTTGATTTAACATCGTCCCGTTTCCAAAGACCACAAGTTAATTGGTGAGTGGTGGAAATAAATAGAATAATATTGATCGTTAATAAAATACCAACAGGTCCGTAAAAATATGCGAATATCGAAAGGCGGTCACCGTTAAACCAGCAAACACGCTCCCCAAAACCTGGGTGTAACAACGATAATTCTGGCATTTGGTTTACACATGCGGCAATAGCAGTTAATAGTAAGGGTAGACCCCAGGCGTAGGCACAGTACAGACGCAAACGTAGTATCTCTTGATTGCGCTCCAGGGACATTGGCCGAAAGTCTCTAAAAGTCCACCATATATTGAAACACATCGTGTTCAGCCAGAAGAAAGCTGCCAAAAAGCAAAAATGCATACAACTGGCTATAAACAGACATAGAGGCGATTCGGGAGTTGGTGTAGATAAGTGATTAAGCGCCAGCAATAAATCCCCAAAAAATAGACAGTTCACGTAATATATTTGGCACCTCCAGTGCAGAACATGATGAACGGAAGGCATTAGGTAGCTGGCTATTAGAGTTGCAGCTAAAAAGAATACCGAAATAACTATTGCGGTGTGCAGTACAGCCAACTGTAAATTATTGCTCGAATCAGAATTTGTTGTATTGCCCCAGTCTGTAGAAACATCCCCATCGAATTGTTGTAGACAAGTAAATATTTTTATCTTATCAGAGATATAGTCTTTGTTGCGCATAAATTCCAAGCAGTACTCATTGGACGAGATATTCATTTTATGTTGCGGCAAATACAAATGACCCGTCTCAGTATTTAAATATCTGGCCATCCAATCGCCGGCCATTGCGTATTTGTCAGAATCCCTTTTGCAATCGGGAAATCCATAAGTAGTTCGATACCTTGTTAGATTCAATCCTAATCGCAGCTTACTTGAATTATTATTATCGTCAAAGTTACACTTTTTTGTACTTTCATCGTATATACCATGTAAACCACAACATTTCTTTAATTTTAAAGTTGGTTCATTATTCGTTACTTTGGGAAAGCATACCAGAGCAGCATGCTGATCGACACAATAACGATGGGGTGCCACTAAAACGGATAGTTCAGGTAAAAATAGTGACCCATTCGAAAATATTACAATATTGTTAGTGCCAGTAAACAAATCCAAATCTTCAATCGTACACTTCACTTCGTCTGATCCATTGCTTTTCATCTCGTTGTCATTGTGCTCTTTTTCAATGGGAAAAATATTATCTTCAAATGTTATAAATTTAGGTGCTGTACCATGTGGCACATGGTGAGATTTCTTTTGAATCAAATATATCAGAGGCGTCCACTTTTCAGAACTACCAGCAATACAAACTTTTCGTTTATCTAAATACTGACCGTGCATACAACATTTGTTTAAACGTAGACGAGGTGGTGAAATTCGTCGTGTAGACATACTTGTCTGTGGTGATTTTGTTGTTATTCTTGTATTTTTACTTTCATCCAAATCAATTGAATCGGTTACTGATATTTCATCTAACGCTGTTACATTTGTGCTGTAGCTGCGCATTTGTTTATTATGCAGAATGTAAAGAATTAAATAAAGTTGTATCAATCTCTGCCACAAGCATTTTATGCAATCCATGATATTCCACATTATTTCTACTTTAACACATAATAATACTTATATTTTTATAGATTAAACCAAAAATTAAACGGATCAATTTAAGATCGGTCAATTTAGTATGTATGCCTAAATTAATAATTGCAACGTCGAGTAAAAGAAAAAAAATTTTATTATATATGAAGTTAACAATGCTGGCAGAAAGCAAAATTTTAGAAAAAAATTTCTTTGTTGATTCTCATGCTCAAACATTTACCAAATGTATAAAACATATACTTTGAATTCAATTTTTGCAGTAAAATCATATGATGTCTTGGAAAATGTAAACACATCAATTATATGTTTTATTCTTTTGATTGTCAATGCAAGTGAATTAAAAGTTAGTAAGTTTTGCATCGCTGCGGTAATATATAGAAGCCGTGAGCTCGATCATATTTATGCATTTAAGCAACTGTGTTTTGACATTTCAGTGCAACACTGCTAGCTGTATTACATATTTATGTGAGGTTTTGAGTCATATGGCAACAAACATCTATCAAAACATATTTTAAAAATGAATTTGAGGAAAATTAAATCAATAAATTTTATTTTATTCGATTAATAGCAGAGTTTTGAGTGTGCGCTGCTGCACAATTTGTCACAAATAAACTTTATCTTTATAAAATATTGTCATATTAAGACAAAATTAAATCCAATTAAAATTGCATTAAACTCGAATTTATTCTAAATATTTAACATACATATTCATTGTAAAATTAGTTGCACAAAATTGGGGATTGCAATATATAAATATTTCTAATAACGTGAGGTACATACAGTAACAGATTTATAATAGAAAGGTTTAATAATCAATTATTACATTAGGAATGCAAAAAAAAAAAAAAATTGAACATCTCGGATGCAAATAAATTTAGAAACAATATATAATTTATACAATCATGCGTGGAAAGTTGTCGACACATAATTATGAGTGCGAACACATACATATATGCTTGATTTAGTAACGTTCATATAATAAGTTTAAAGATGCACGATATTGACTAAAGAAATTTCGAAAATTTGCTTCATTCTCTTGTGTATCACCTTGATCAGTTATTTCCATTTTAACAGCAGCCGGCATCTGTGGGAAAGATTCTACTGCGCCAGGACCCAAAGCAATTTTCTCAGTTTTTATTATTTGAAGGTTGTTGTTTTTAAGGTTTCCATTTTTAAATTTGATAAATTCATCCATTGTTAATTCTGTCTCAGGTTGCATGGAATTATGGGCTATTTGTGTTGCGCTTGCTCCAACATAATTATAATTTTCTTGGTCCTCTTCGGTTTTAAAAATCGGTTCAAGGCTAGATGAAAAATTCATGTTTGTTTTATTACATTGAATCATTTGAGGCGTTATGACTGTTTTTTGTTCTTGTTTAATTTGAGCAAGATTTTGTACAAATTGATCACGTTCACCGTCCGAACTAACATTTTGAGTTGTTCCACTAATACAAAAAAAATATCAACAAAATTAGTAAATTAAACTAGAATTGGCACAAGTCGAAACTTAAAACACCCAATGGTGTGGACGGTGTGGAATTATTTAAAGAAGAACTGTCTGCTGTAGCTTAAATGGCAGTCAAGAAAATATATATAAATACTGTTATATTTATAAAAGCTTTAAACTGTTTCTGCATTTTTTATTAAAATTTACTCTTTTAGTCTGCCACCAAGTGGAACTTTTAAGCATATAAAATTTAAATATGTAAGAACTAATAAGAAGGTTCTGAAAATGGAGTATACATACTGTGAATCTGTTATAATTTTTCTAACTTCCATAGAGTTGTCCTCGTACATTGGAAGATAATCACCAAAAGCATGCAAAATTTGTTCTCTCCTGCAATTACCATAATAACCGGCATATTCTGGATGAAAATCCTCTCCCACATGCAATACAGAATCATGAGGATTTTCAAATAAATCTATAGGCAATTCAATCACTTGTTCCTCATCTATTAATGCAGAACTGGCATAATTTCCGCCCATGCATTTTCCACCGTTAGGTTCTGTCTTGATGCGACGCTTTTGAAGTGCATTTTCGTCTGAATGCCTCAACTTTTCTTGCAAAATTTTACTTTCATTTTGAAAAGAAAGAATCATTTGTAGCAGCAAGCGGCCTGTTTGAATTTTGGACAAACAACCATGATACATAAAACTCAAGTCACCCGTCATATGTTCTGCTGTGCATTTATTTTCAGACACACTTTTAGCCACATTTAGAGCATACTTGCCATCAAATATGCGCCTGGTGTCAGGTTCGTTATTATTATAATTCTTATTACCTTTGGAGCATTTATCATCAATTGGTGTTTCTTCCAGCACCGGTGGACTTTGACGTCGTATCTTTGCCAGGAGATCCAAGCGATATCTTTGGAAGTATTTATTTTTATACTGCATCAATATATCTTCTTCGTCTTCTGGTGTTGCATTTAAGCGTTCAAACTGAAATTCCTTTAAATGTGTTAAAAAAGCGGAACGATTCTTGATTTTGAATATGGAACGAGCCGAATTTAAATAATCTTCTAAAGCGGCTAAATCTAATAGCAACACTGTTCCGTCGCGATTCCAGCGTAAAAAATCACAAAAATCTAATTGAACCATTAGCCATAATTTATATGGAAAAGGAAAATTAATAATATCTTGGCGAGTTAAGTAAGATGGCTCCATAATAGTATTTAATTTTTTTCCTTTAATTTTTATTTGAGTTACTTTTCCATATAAATTAATTTCTTACGAACATCAAGATATCAACGAACTTTTTCTTAGCGTAGGTAAAAACCGTATGAACGGCTAGAATAAAAACATAAGCCCATAACAATAATTTAGTAGTAAAGTGTACTGAGTGTGAAATTATCAAGTTTAGGCTGCACAGCGCGAAACAAACAACATGAAATTAATGTAGATTATGAGGTTAAATAGAAGACAGAGTGCTTTAATGTTTAGTAAGCTGTGTAGAATAAGATCTTAAAGTAATACATTAATGATATTAGTAAAAGTATGATCTTTTACGGTGACTTGTATTGTAATTTAGCAATGAAATTTTTGACAAATTCTTTCTCCGTCAACATAATGGAACAAGGTGAAAAAATTTTTGTATATATTAACTTTTACTTAAATAAACTCCTTAATACATATATTGTGAGGCTATTTGGAGTAGTTTTATTTCTCAACTAAAGATGATTTAATTTGTGCTAAAGAAACCAAAAATTTGCAACTGTGAACAAGTACAATGTTGATACAACTCCGTAAGTAATGCTCGTTCTTCTTCTACCAACTTAATTACACAAACAATAATTTGCAAATTTTTCTTTTATGAAATATAAGCATTAATTAAAAGTATTTTTGTATATATTTGATATAAAAAATATAGTTATAATAAAACCATGCAATTAAATAATAATAAATCTCCGAATCCCGTTTTTCGTTTTTCAACAATTTAAAACTTCAACTTCTCTAAATTATTTTTACAATAATATAAAATACCTTTAGTATAGTTTTTCACCTTTTATTTTTGAAATATAACAACCCCGGAGTAAGAAAACGGAAACTTTAAACCAGCTTTATAAAATTTATTCTGAATTGTACATGGTATCAGAAATAGGAATTTATGACGATTTTTGACTCTAAATGTTATCTTCAACTCCAACCGTGCTGGCCTGAGGAAATGTCTGATAACTCCGATATAATAGTTGAGAGCAGTATTGCATGATAAATATGTATGGATTATGTTTTAGCCATTAGTCGCATTTCTCTCCTCTAGGTATATGTATTTGTTGCTTTTGTGCTGAGTGCAGTTATAAAATAGTCATTGACGTGATCGGAGTTTAAATTGTTAAAGAGCGCGTGCGCATTTATCTGCGCCTGCAACTGCCGAGTCGTATATTAACAAGTGTCCATACATACAATATCAAAACACTCCTTTTGTAAATATTTTTGGAAAGTTTACTTTTTAATAAATAATAAAAATAAAAAAAAAAAAACGATAAAGTATATTAAAAACATGAATTTAAAAATAAAAATATAAAAAATTTAAAATACTGATATAAGTGAAAAACATGTTTCATAAAAATATCGAATAGTTCAACAAAGGTGATCATGATCGTTAAGTGATCAATTAAAAATACTACATAAAAATGACAAGAACGACAAGATTTTCTTAAAGAATGTATTAAAACAAGTCACAAAGCTAAAGTTGGGTTAAACCACATCTTTAATGCCCTTTACGTATATTTACAAACCATGTGTAAACTGCCTTAACGGTCAAGTATGACTTTTCAACAGAAAACTTTTTTTGTAAATTGTGAGAGTGTTTGTTATCAGGCCTCGCCCATTTTTAGCATATCCAAATGTTAGCTCAGTAACCAAAACTATGCTATCGTAAGCATTTAAGCAACAGACGGATACAACGACACGTGAGCTTTTTTTAGCGGTTCATTCTGGGTGGTATTGCAAATAGAATGGTAAGCTTAGTACATTTTTCATCTTATGTGAAGGTTACATTCATTCTAAATGGCCGGTAATTACTTCAACAAAACTGTATCGGTATGAAAAAAAAATATAAATTTTGAAGGTAATGTTGAAACTGAAATTATGCACAAGTAAGTATATCATCTCCACGTAAACGTATACTCAGTTTGTCAAACCGTTAGTGTTTCAAGGGAGATTTAGACATATGTAGACATGTCCGTCCCTATTATGTCTTGTTAAAAAACTTCAAAATTTAATGCATAATTTATCTAATTTCTTTCTTCATTATCGGCGCATAATTGGTAAAAGGTCACGCCTAAAATTGACAAAAATAATAATCTATAAACCACAAAAACTCAGCTACAAAGTTTAAATAAATAATTAGGTCATCCCTTGATTTGTCAAAAATGGCAGGATCGAATAGCAGACACGCCCACAATTTACAAAACACCTCATGTGGAGGGTATTTAAGATTTGGCTGAACTGAAATTAAATTTTTCTCGTTTTGTTTACTTCTTTACTTTTATTTTATGATTGTGTGTGTATGTATGTTTTGTGTTTTGCTTTACTTTAGTGAATAAATAATAGTGTTGAAAAAGTGATTGTAAAACTTGTAATTGTTATTATTTGTTGATTGTCATTGAGCAGTGAAATCGATTGTTTTTGTAACGAAAATACTGTTTGCGCACCCTTCACCTGAATATTTTGTATCCACTATAAATTTTCTTTGATAGCTACACATACATGCATTGACCGGAATATATTTTCACATCAACCATAAGAATAATATTTTATCTCAGTTTGAAGGCGTCTTTGACACACTTAACCGATAATAAATCTTTATTTACATTGACCGCACAAGTTAAGTGCTTCCAAATGTGTGTATGTATGTATGTGATTCTTTTAACCGTAATCTCTATTTACAATAACATTGATTAGTTCATTCATCTCTTACATCTGTACAACTCCCACTTCTCACCACTTTTTCTTCTTCTTCATTTTTCATTTCATCCATAACCATAACCAGTTTCAGTTGCGGCTTCACTTTTACCGGATATTTTACGAGTAACCTATAGAAATAACAAAACAAACACAAAAAAGGAAATCAAAAAAACCATCAAGAAAAATAAGAAAATGCTTTAGAGAGAGAAGTTTGTGCAAATGTTTCGCGTTTTCATGCATCATTGATTATTACGTGATTCCTTAATAAGTAATATGGCTTACACCATATCTTGAACATCTTACTTACCTACGTATAAAAACAGTAGGCGTGGCAAATACATGATTACGTTCTCTGTATATATATAGCGTATGAACTAACAAGTGGAAATCTGTGGTAAATAAGGTGGGCGTGTTATTGATCTGACCACGCCTATTTTTGGCACATCAACAATTATATTTACAAAATATCAATTTCATGAATTTGACCGCATTTGCTTAATTTGAATAGAAAACTATCTATGGAAATCTACAAATTCAGCTTAAAATGTCAGTTCAATGTGTTGAGTTTTACCTGGACATACATACACCCGAGCGGACATAGCTTTATAGATCGATTTATATTTTTAAACTATTCTATAAAGTCCCCCATTAAAGTCTGCGCATTACGAAAGGTATGACAAACTTAATATATTCACCATGTTGTGTGGAGTGTGTAATAATGTAGGCAGTAACTGTGCCTTTGCACACATCTTTATACCAAACAGTGTTACCTGATGCTCGTATATGGTAATTATGTTTTTTGTTTATTTTTACAACAAAATATTATATTTACATGCTCTGCAGACGACAGCAACTTGACCAACAACATTACAATTATTATGCTTATGTTTATGTTTATGATTTCCTGAAACGCGTCATGCGTCCTAGATGTTGGAAATTGTTGCATTGTGTTAATAACGTACGTGTACACATCGTTATATGGTTTAACGATAATTCAGTGTAAATATACACTTTAGAATGTGTCTGTATTGAATTGTTTAATAAATGGATTAAAAAATTTTTAAATTTAATTTTCAAACCCTTATTATTATTATGTAGCACATTGCCTTGAACAATTTTTCAGTGAATTTTCTCTTTATTAACCTCATTTGTTGTTCAAATTAAACTAATTTTATTAACACACGTTGCTCAACTCTGACTTTTTGTTTTTTGTTAACTGTACAGAATTTTTACACTGACGGTGTAACTAACATTAATTGAACGTGGACGGATCGCTCATGCATTTATCCAAGATGTAGCAAAAACATTATGTAGTTAATTGGGTTAGCAGTGCATCTTTCTATTGTTAATAAACGTTCACATACTCGTATAGATGCATTGTTAAGAGTTTAGTAGGAATAGTTTTCCATTTCCATTGTTATGGAGGAAAGAAAAAGAAAATCATTTGGATTTATAAGCTTATTCATTTTTTTGCCCGTATTACTCTTAGAGTAGAGAAAGAAAGTTAGAAATTGGCGTATATACTCTATCAAGGGCAGTGATGGGTATTTAAGGTTTGCTTTTAGGCAAATTGTTAGGAGAAGTGAGTTTCGTTAATGTTATAAAAATCTAAACTTTCGCTTAAATGTTCCCATGTTCCATTTATAAATAATGTGATATAAGCAGAGATTAAATTTAACCTTTATTTTCAAGTGATGAACGTACGGTTAATAATTGCTCTGTCATGTATAAACATTTTATATAAACATTACATTTTGTCCGTACGTCCATTAAATGATACATGAAGCTGACTGTCAAAATATGAAAATAATCGGTAATCTTAAGAGCTTTCATTAATTAACCTTTGATTACCTTGATTGAGTGAAAAACATGCCCATAATTTCAAAATATATTAAAATGGCAAACTGCGCCATTTACGAAAAGTACAATACAGATATCGGATTGATATATATTCACCGATTCAAAAAAGTGCTAATAATGGAACAAAAGTTACTTAAATTGTAATCTAAAGTTTGTCTTATTTTCGTCCATTTTCTTCTTATTTGTAACGGTTAAAATATTTTACTATCAAAATTCAAGTTATTATATGTATATGTTTATGTAAGTGAATGCAATAAAAAAAATGGTTGTTGTTTTTTCTTTATTTGTTACCGTTATTATTACAAGCAATTGCATTATTGCCACAGACAACATTGCGACTAATAAAGCGGCAGATAAGAATTCAAAAATTGGGTAAAAAATTTGAAAAAGTATCACACAACAACAATCCATTTCCCAGATTAACCGATCAACACAAACACCACCATTATTAACATTTTCATAACAAAAGACTTAAGCAACAAACGTGTTAATATTTAATTCCAACATATAATCAATTCAACTGTAACTGTATTTTATTATTGTACCATGCTTGATTGGTTAGTGGTGTAATTTTCGTTGTTGTTATTATTATTGGTATACATTGTGATTTTGTTTATTAATTTAGTTTATTGTCAATATAACACTTTAACTAAAACATTTGGTGTGTAGAGTAATACTTTTCAAATGGCGTTGGCCGCATGAACTTAAAATGCGCTCAAGCATTGCTATCAGGTTTATGGGATTTTAGTGTTTTGCCATTTCTTGTTGGTTAAAATTACATTTAACGCTTCAATTATTTTTGGTGTTTATGAAGTTCATTGCAGAGATGCGGTGGTGAATTGTAATCACATTTTCAAAAGCAAACATTTTTTTCCGGAACAAGTAACTTCCACTTTTATTTATAAACATATGTAATATATACATTTTATATATTGTATATATTATCGAATAGTGTGTTTTGTAAATTATGCACTCATATCCGTTTCAATCAGATGGGTGAATGTTGCCTTGTACTATAATTATACAAATAATAAATATTATTAATCAGCTGGAGTCGATGTAGACTATACATATCTTTCCGTTTGTGGATGGCATTCTCACGGTCGTAAATTTTGATTAATTGAATTTCAAGTTTTGTGCATATATTTATAGTTTATCAGCTACAAAATTTAATTTCGGTAAATATATATATATATAGTCTCTTTATCGATGGGGGGATCGATTAATCGACACGCCCCCAATTTATGAAAAAAACTGCTTTAACATAAAGCAGGTATCCGCTATCTCTACATATTTCATGTAGATGTGGAGCTAAATTTAGGTTTTCTACTTATTATTGTATATTACGTGCTTTGCATTGAAACTGTTTTCATTGATGTTTTGATTTATATTTTTATTACATTGTGTCTGCTTGCACTCTCTCTGACATACTTTTTATACCCTACAGCATATGTGTATAAAATATATTAAGTTTGTAAAGAGAAAGAGACAGAGGGAGAGAGAGAGAGACAAATAAAATCAGAATTATTTTGTAAAATGATATAACCGTTAACATGTTTGTCTCTACAGCTGTTATCCGGACAGCCTATATAACGGAGTTTTCGAATGGATTTTTGTTAATATGGCAGAAGAGTATCAGTGTGTCCATCTGAATCACTGTTATAAAAATTGAGTTCTTATTTGAAGAGAGCAAAATCGTTAAACATTCATGCCCAATTATTTATAAAAGAGTAGATTACAGTAGTTCAAATAATTGAAACCATTTTTATTGTTACTTATAAAATTCTACATATGGAAATGGTATGTGGTTGTTGTAAGTGCGATTCAATGGATTTGCTTGATATATAAGGCGTTTGCTTTTCATTGAACTTTATTTTATTTATTTCATTATACAAAAATTTTCATTTTAAATTTTTTATACCCTGCACCACTTGTGACAAAGGGTATGAATATTATGTTTGTGTGGATGCTTGTAACTCCTAAACGGTAAATACCACAACCATCTGTAATTATATCGATCAATTCATCGAACAGATCGTCTGTCTGTCAGTCCGTCTGGTTATGTAAATCGAGATATTTTATGGAAATTTGGTACTGTATCAGACGATTTCTATCACTCCTTACTATATAAGATTCTCTAATAATGGAAGTGTTTATATGGAAAAAATCGCAATGTTTTTTGACAAAATTAGGTGTAGAGTAGTATAATTATCTTCACATTTGGCTGGGCAATATTAGAACCTTCTTTTATATAATTATATATTTCGCAAAGTAACCTATATGGCAGAGTACATAAATACAACCAAACTAATTGTAGCACTGTTTACGAAGCTATGTAGCGTGAGGTATAAAATGGTCGGGCTAGACCGACTATAACATTTTTACTTGTTTTTAAGAGCAATTTATGCCTAAATACTTATTACAGTCATAACATGTTGGTGTGCCATATTATATAGTTTATATACCCTACACAAAATTAACAGTATACTAAGTTTGACTTAACGTTTGAAACATTAAAGAAAAGAGTTCAAAAAATTGTATATTTGGAAATTTGGTTGAGACTGTTCAAGTTACGCCCACAATCTACAAAAAGAAAAAAAAACACAAAAATAGAGTTTTAATTATAAGAATTTCTTTCATTGATGCTGCTAAAAATGGAGGAGATGGAACAGCACTGGAGCCTTTGATTTCCAACAAAAATCATAATTTAATTGAACGGACTCTTAGAAGTAGAGAGTATAGTAGTTGTGGCCTTAACTCTTTTTTTAATTTTTTTATTTTTACATAGTTTGAAAATAATGTATGTAACATGGGGCGACAAATGAAATGTTTGCTTTATTACATTTTGACGCGTTTAACGCATAACATGAACACTAACTATATGCACGCATATAAGTGAAAGTCAACGTCTAAGCGTTGACTAAGGTAATGCACTCATTAAAAAAGCGAAACATAAAATGTTAAATATCCAACAAAAAGAAACCTTCAAACAACTATTTGACACCAACGCTGATTGTGTTTACACACTCAATACAATACAAGCCGCTGATATGCTAAGAAATTTTATAAATGCGAGTGTGTGTAATACTACAACATAAATTTAGGATGGCTCAAAGAAAAGAAGCTAAAACAAAAAACACTGTGTTTTTATAATTCAAGCAAAATGTGAAAGTCAAACAGTAAACTAAAGTGTTTCAGTGAACCAACGATAAGCGGTTTAATAAAACAAAACAAAAGAAAGTACTGTTCTCTGCCTAAAATTAGAATTTGGATTTAATACATTTAATAATCCTTTAAACTTTATCTCCAAAAAAGGCCTTATACTAAGAAATATTTATTTCTTACAAGTAACTGGTGAAAGTAATTTGTGATACCTGTCGTTGCAAAATTTTCTAAAAGTGTATTAATTTGCATAATGAAATCAATTTCATAAGTCACTAAAACAGAGTTGTGTGTGTGTATGTTGACTATGTACATGTGTACAACTGTGAATATTTGAAATCATACAAAGTTGCTCAGTGTTAGATTTTATAAATTGTAAAAAAAAAAAAAAAAAAAATTCAAAAGCACGAAGAATTGTAATTCAGTGATTCCGTTTTGTTATCATTGGCCAATATTTGCGGCTAAGATGAATGCTGACAAATTGGCGTTGTGGTTACAGCTGCCTGTGTGTCTGCTGCTGACAACATTAATGTTTTCATTCTGTGGTAAGTACATGTCTCATGCTTCAATGTTTATAATGTAGACTAATTTCTTTTTATGTGTATAAACCGCGCAACTCTATATAAAGTCTTAAATAAAACAAGTGAAAATGTTTTAGTCGATCAAACCCGACCGTTTAATATCCTACACCACTACAAATTATGCTACAATTAGTTTAGTTGTGTCGGTAAATGCAAAGTATTGCCATACAAGTCTTTTCGCGAAATATTCTTATATGGGAAGGGGGCTCCGATCGGGTCCAAACTTAGCACATCCAATTATAAAGCTAATTAACTTGTTTCCGGCAAATTTTGTGAAAAAAATATAAAGAATTGCGATTTTTTTCCATATAAAGACTTCCATTATAACAGTAGATTATATGGAGGGGTTCCAAAAATAATCCGATTCGGTCCATTTTCGACCAGTACCTTGCACATAAATTTTCATGGACAGACGGATGATCATGACTAAATCGATTTTGATTCCGAATCGATCAGTACATTTGAAAATATAATTAGGAATTACAAACATCCGCACAAACACGCCTACAAAAAGGAAAAATGTCGTTTCATTTGACAAGTTTTTTACTCAAAATCTAGTGAAAATATTACATATTTACACAGAAAGATAACAGATAGACAGATGGACGAATCGTTTTATGTTTGTACCAAATTTCAACTTAGTATTTAAGTTTTTATGACAGACGGACAAACTCAATTTTAGGCAGTGTTATATAATACGTGAATTGGAACCTCCCCTTCTTCCTTCGGCATTACAGACTTGAGTGTTATGCTTTCGGTTAATACGAATGGCATAATTCGGTACCTATTCTAAAAATGAATTCAATTCTATCTATGTAGGGGTAAGATCGGGACCCTAAAGTTTGGTTTCGATTTTGATATACTTGGAGTGCTGAGTATAAAATCAAAACAATTTTATAGGAAACTTGTGCGTTTGGTTATCGTCTGTTATTTAATAAGCAAGCAAATTAACACATTACGTTAAGCATGAATTGTGTGGTAATGGCCGCGGCTAAGTGACAAACTTAATAACAATTATACAATAATATACGGTACATACGGTATAACTTTAAATGGTTAAAAACAAAAACAAAATTAAACGTTTCCAGTCATTTTTGTATTATACAACGAAGAAGTCAAACTTGTGAGCCGTTTATGACCCTTTTGAAAATGTATAAATGTTAGATAATAGCTTTCTTTTTTATTTACTTTAAAAGAAGGCCTCATATGTAATTAATAAATTTAGAATTCTATATATTACAACGCTTTCGTAGATTGAGTGAAATTTTACAACTTTCTTTAATAAAGTTTGAGACAAGTGTAGTTTTGTTTCGCATTTCTTTACTTTACTTTCTTCATTTTTACCTTCTTTCATTTTCATTCAGATGAAGCTTATTCAAATGGTGTGAATGATGCAAGACAAAAATTCCCCAATGATGCTGAATTATTAAAAGCGGTTAGATCCTCTATGCAAGCTCACGAAAGCTATAAAGCAAAACAATCCCGTTCAAGGTAAAATTTTTTCTTTTTGAAACTTCCCGCTGAACCGCTGTCTATAAATAAAGTTTATTTTCAAGACAAAAACGAGCAGCGAAACGTGTGTGTTATGACGAATTGGGTTGTTTTGAAGATTCTGGGCCGTTTGCATATTTGGAAATGTTACCATCGCCACCCACCGAGATTAATACGAAATTTTATTTCTATTCCACAAAAAATCGCTCAGACCGACCTTTGTTGGAGTTACCCTTTCTCAGTATGACGGAATCATTTCGAAATGTGACAAATATGCAACAAAAGAGAAGCTTAACAAATGCTAGTGTGGCCACAGAGCAACTGACTACGGAAACGGTTGCAGTAACCACGACAAAGCCAATTCGGATTTCCCCATTGAAAAAATTTAGTTCGCTAACAATTGAGAATTTAAATGGTTTTAATGAAATGTCGGTAAGAGTTATTGTACACGGTTTTGGTTCGGCTTGCTCTCATGAGTGGATCTATGAAATGAAAACGGCCTTGATGGCTGTGGTGGGTTAAATATTTATTTATCTTATAGATCTGATATATTTTTTTCAAAAAAAATTTTTTTTAATCACAGGAAGATTGCATCGTCATTTGTGTAGATTGGGAGAATGGAGCCACATTTCCAAATTATGTAAGGGCCGCTACCAATACCCGTTTAGTAGGCAAACAATTGGCCATGTTGTTAAATAATTTGCAAGAGCATAAAGGCTTGAATTTGTCACGCACTCACATTATAGGCTTCAGTTTGGGAGCTCATGTGTCAGGTTTTGCTGGTACAGAATTGCCCGGCCTATCCCGTATTACTGGTCTCGATCCGGCTGGTCCATTATTTGAGTCACAACATCCCAAGGTGCGTTTAGATAATACTGATGCTAAGTTTGTCGATGTGATTCATTCGAATGGTGAAAATCTAATATTGGGTGGTTTGGGTTCTTGGCAACCGATGGGTGATGTAGATTTTTATCCAAATGGTGGTCGCGTTCAGACAGGTTGTTCCAACTTATTTGTGGGTGCAGTAACCGACTTTATATGGTGTATGTTTGTAACCTTATGACACACTTTTTCATCTATAACTCATTAATCCGTATCCTTTTTTATAATAGCTGCTCAATTGGCTAATGAAGAAGAAGGGCGATCTTTGTGTAATCATCGCAGAGCGTATAAATTTTTCATTGATTCAGTAGCACCGCGCTGTTTGTTTCCTGCCTTCCCCTGCGCCAATTATGATGACTTTCTAAAGGGCAAATGCTTCCCCTGTGCTCAAGATGATGAAGATGTGGCCGATGGTGTACCCCGCTGTAGTAATATGGGTTATTATGCTGATCCTTCTTCTGGCAGCGGCCAATTGTATTTGATTACACGCGACGAGGAACCATTTTGTGCTCACCAATTTCAGTTGCAAATTTTCAATTCTTTTAATCATTTGCCATTGCGTACAATAGGACGATTGGAAGCTATTTTGGAGGGAGAGGGTGGCTTAAATGAAACTTTTAGAATTACTGAGTAAGTTCAAGAACAAGATCTATAGGCTAATGAGGCAGTTTTCTCATTCACTTCGTCTTCACTAATAGAAAAGACGACTCGGAATTTTTTGCTGGTGATATTGTATCGAAAATTATTGTACCGCACCCTGCTTTAGGCTTCCCAACAACCCTAAGTTTAAATTATAAACATTACAGTGGTTGGTTGTCGAAAGGTTTGCCGCATTGGGATATTGACAAAGTGGTTTTGACGGATAGTTTTGGTCGTAGTCATTCCCTTTGTAAATCGTCAACGAAACTAACTTCAGGTTCCCCAGTACGTATGAAACTTTTGCCGGGAAATTGCGAGTTAGATAATCAAGATGAATATGAAGCTCTTAGTAGCAGTAAATTCTCCACAGAAGCGCCAGACACGTTGGCGCAAGCAACACTCAACTCACCCGAAACTGATGCTGTGGAGGGTATTAAGAGACATAAGAATTTCTTAAATCTAGGCACGAATTATAAATTACCAGAAAATCACAGCAGTTATGCATTAGACCGCAGCGATGATTTGCCATGGCAACCAATTTTAGAAGGCAACTCTTTGGATAAGCAGGAATTAGCAGAAGCAAGTCGTAGTTTAACTTCCGAAGCGGTAGAAATATTTGAACCTGTTTTAAATGAACGACGTTTGGCAGTGAACCGAGGTCGCAATTTTCACAATGACGCCACCACCACCGAAGAGATCGTGGAACCGATTCTAAAAGCCACTACACCTAAAATAAAGAAAGGCAAAGAACTGAGTTTGGACGGTTTGCATACCACCAGCGAAAGCGTTACATCCGAAATTAAGGTCTCACCCGTTTCCCAACAGCAGAAATCTAAAAATTCTGAGAATAAATCGGAGAAAATAATAACTGTACAATTGTTACCATTTCGTTTGGGTGAAATATTACAACGGGCGGAACGTTACGCTAGAGAAACGCTTTTGCCTTTAATATCAATACAAGCACCACGATTTTTTGGTTTTAATTTTGGCAGTAGTCCAGATACCAATATGTCGCAAACACGAAAACCCCGCTACATACCACGTTACAGTGAACAATTAAATATTAATAAAGGTTCTATATCGAAAAATATTGTGGGAAGATCACAAAACATTAAATCTACAATTACTACGCGTCCAAAGAATATCTTTAATTTGTTCAGAGCAAAGCCGAACGATAAAGGGGAATTTTCCTATTACACTAATATGGTATCAAGTGCTTCGCGAGCTTTAAAACCAGAGGATCTAAGATATGAAGCTGTTTTTATTGATCTACCAACATATCGTCCGCCTAAATCGAGACAAAGTAGATCACTACGTTATGGAAAAAGTCAACAGTTTGGTAAACCCTAGTAGAAGTAGGATAGGATACCATTTTTTATGCAAAAGGGTGCCTTTATACAAAACTGCTAAACAATAATTGTACCAGTATTGTTATAAGAAAATTTCTATCTCTGCAACTCTGCAATAGTTGTATCAATCACGATGTAAAAGAAGAACGACTAAATGAAACGTGCTACTCGATTTATATATAAGGCAAAGGAAATATACTTTACAACCGTGGCGCTCACGCCCATCTTTGTTGATGTGGAAGGTATTTAAGATTTGGCCTAAGGCAAATTTAGTTTTCTTACTTGTTTTAAAAAAAATTAATTTAAGAAAATTTTGTAAATACTTAAAGTTGAAACTATTACCGTAGGTTTACATAAAAATATAATTTAGAAGTTCTTGTGCATCCGTGGAAATATATCATATCGAATGAAAAAGTGACTTTTATCAGTAAAGATGCATAAGTGTAAGTGTTGTAAATAAATTTACATATCTATAAATATTTTATCTAATTATTGTCATACCTGACTACATCTCGATTTGTTAATTTAAGAAGCTATATAATTAAGAACGTAGGAAATATTTTAATGTTGTTTGTAAATGTTTTTTTCATAATTGTAATTATTCGTTTTAGTGAAGCAAATTGTTTTTATTGTAATAAATTTCTATAGTTTTTAGTTTAATACTATGGAAAAAATGTGTTATTTTATATATATGATAAAATATGAGATAAGTTAAAAAGAAATAAATACAGAGATAAAACATTATTTGGAATAAAGTTAAAACTTTTTTATTAGTTACTAAGGGCAGGTACCTAACGGAAGTGGGCAAAATCGGTTCAGTTAAAAGGGCCGCCAAAAATGAACAAAACTATCCATTCATTACAAAAAGTATATAAAGTTGAAATATATTGGGAATAGACAAAATAATATGAACACCTGATATATATATACAATATTTATTAATTAATAAAATTATAGGCCACCATTTGCTTTTAAAATAGTGTGTCTGAATAGTTTTGCTGTCACGTTTTGTTCAGGAGATGGACAAAATAATATGAACATCATGCAATATACTACATATTGTTGTATGTTGGCAACCCTGTTTCCATGTAACCACATTTTAAAACTTTTAAGGGAAAAAATCTTTCTTCCTGAACCAGCATTTACTTGTCGTACCATAATTAGACGCACAATATTTTTTCTGATTTATGAATTAAATAATTTATTCATTTTAATTTGTTTTTGCACATTTTCTTATCGATTATAGTAACTACGTACATTTATTTATACACATTTAGTTCTTGTTGTTGTTTGTTGTTGTTATTATTATTATTATTGTGGAGTACTCAATTTTTCATTAATTACGCTTTTTTGAATGAGTGTTGTTTGTGTGTACGTAGCCGCAATTAGTAAAGATAAATTTATACCATATTTGTTGTTATTTTTGTTATTGTGTTTTCTTTACTTTTTTCATTTTATTGTAATTATTTTTGGAATAAATTCATTTAATTTTTTTTTCGTATCATTGAATGATAAATACAAGAGAAAGAGGGAAAAGTAGAGTTGTATGTGTGGTTGTTATTACTGTTGTAGTATTATTACTTTTAAAATAGATGTGTGTTATTGTTGAAGTTGTTGTTATTGTTTATTATTTCACTCAAAAATGTAAGCATATGTGTTGTGTGGTGTGTGTGTGTGTGTGTGCTTCAGATTTAATTTGCTTACTTTTGCATAGAGTTACTCTCTGAAACTGAAAACGAATAATAAAAAACCTGTGTGCATTGTATTTATTTAAAATACATGTATCAAAGATGTACAGTGTGAATGGAAAAAGAATGGAACCATTCGAGTAGGGTCTTAAATTGGAATTTTTTTTCCAAAGAAACTTCATATAAAAAGAAGAGGTGGGATTAAAAGATGGAAACTTGACACTGACATTGACCTTGAATTTCTCTCTTCTGCACCCGACACTGTTGTATTTAAAGTTTTATTTTGAAAAATTTCATTCTATGACGTTACCATCTTTCTTTTTCACCCTGTAAAATATTTTCATATGGAAGCGTATTTACATAGAAAGTATGCGTGTAGCTTTCTCTTTTTCATATTAATTATTGACGGGTCATCATTATCGAAAATTTATAAAATCAAAGACAAAAGTCAATAAATGTATGATTTTCATATGACATACATACATACATACATCCTTTTTGTTGTAAAAATCATGGAAATTGCTGAATGCTGAATTTTTCACGTGTTTTCAGTTTCAAAATATCTTCATTTTACAGTTTTTTTTTTTTAAACAAGGCGTACAATAAAATGTTATTCAAATGCAGTGTAAAGTGATACGGTTGTTGTTATTGTTGTTGTTGATTTTCTTCTTATTAACAACATCATATGCATTAATTTTATTTTCATAAATATGCAAACGTACGCATTGTATTTGTTTGATTAAATTGTTCTGTTGTGTTGTGTTGTGTATGCATGTTTTACAGTTTAGTCATGTATTCAAATTCCTTTTCATCTCTGCTGTTGTTTTTTAACTTTTAATTTTAAAAACTACAAAGTACAATTAGTTATAGTTTTCTATTATAAATATACATATATGTATATGTATATGTGTTAATGATATATATATATATATATATATTTTTTTTATATTTATAACCATCAAGGTTTTTCTTCATTTCGTATGTTTTGCATAAAATTTTTCTTCTTTCAATTTTGTTTTTATCACTATAAATTTATGTAATAATATATATATTTAGCTTAACTCATTTATTAAACAAAAAATGTTCTTTTGTTTTTGTTATTGTGGGATCCTGCCCCCTGTTCAACAAACAATAAATATAAACTGTGCTATCAAAAGAAAAAAAAAAAAAACAAATAAATAAAACCAAATTAAAAAAATTCATTATGGCAATTAAAAATAATCAATTAAATTAAATTAAAAGTATTGGCGTTTAAGTATAACATTTAAATATTTGGCCATAATTTGTCATTTTGGTTAAAAAAAAAAAACATTTTCCTATTATTGATTGTGAAAGTGTGTCAAAAAAGTAAAAAAGGAAAATTAAGAGAATTTTTTTTAAAAGTATTAATTTTTTTATATGAATTATGTTATGCATGCTCTTCTGGTTAAAACAATTTTTTCTTTTTTTTTTTGTAAATTATAAAGAATTGTAAAATTTTTCAAGCGGGAATTATTTATATATGTACATAGAGTATAAAACAACCTTTTGAATAAAATAAAAATAAAAATGAAATATTTCAACATTTTTTCATATACATGTTTTAACAATATTTTGTTCAACTATTTAGTTATAATGATCAGTTTGTGTGTTTTGTTTTTGCTTAATACCAGTTTTAAATAAATAGTTCTGAAAACTTAATGGTGTACAAATAATAATTAATTTTTATGTTACATAATTTTTTTTTTTTTATTAAATTCGAGTCCAACACATTATTTGTTATAGTATAATTATTTTTTTCTTCTGCATAAAGTTTTGTTATACATATAAACAAAAAGGAATCATGGAAGTTTGTTAAAATGATAGTGGAAGATGAAAAAAGTATTATACTGTACACCATTAAATATGTCGAGTAACAATAATTAACAACGTTCGTCTGTCTGTCCGGTATTTTTTTTTTCATATAGTCAGATATCTACAATAAAATCAAAACATTGTCATTGATATTTAGATTGAAGGAGTATCTAGATCGATCAAGACCGTATACTCCACCACAATTAGTAGATTAGTGTTGAAATTTTTTATAAGGTATTAGAGAAAATTCATTAAAAAAAAAATACTTGTTTGGATAAAATCGACGTTTACTGTCCGTTTTTCAATATTATTAACATTTATCAAATGAAAATTTATGAATGCATGATGTAAAGTATTACATAGTCGAATCGTACCGACTATATTAATTGAATTCATTTTACGTTAGATCAATAGCGGTTAGTACCTCTAACCCAAAACACATTTAGAGCGAATTTCCATCTTACTTAGGTGTTATGTAACTATTACTCTATATGTCTTTTTTTGAAGCAGATCATTTGCAGAATGCAATTCATATGTATAACAAAATCTTCCTTACAATCGCAATTATTGTTATTGTTAGTTTGGCATAATATTTGAATGCTAGTATAAGTTAAAAACAAAAACAAAAACAAATGTATTTAGTTTTTCGTAAGATACTTATTTAAAAATAAAAAAAAAATAGAATTTTCATATTTCTCTTTAGTTTTTTAAAAATATGAGCGTCTTCTGTAATTTATGTTTTGTTCAATAATAATAAAAAAAAGAAGAGTTCACAAAAGTCATTTTAATTAAAATTCCAATTGACTTGAATTACAAATATTTAAAAAAGAATTCCATTGTTTTCTTTCTAACCATTTCATAAATATATTTCTATTATTGATAAAGTCCAGTGTGCGTGTGCGTAAGTCAAATTAGGAAATTGTTCAAATTAAAATTCAAAATTGAATGAAAACTAAATGCAAAGTAATAATGAAAACTTTACTTTAATTTACGATTTTCATTCTCTGATTACTTAAATCTTTAATAATTTATGTTTTCCCTAAACAATTGTATTTGTTACTGTTGTTTTTAATTGCTGTTTATTATTTATATAATTTTTTTTTAAATTTTGTCTCAATGATTTTTCAGATTAATACAAATTTCTTTGGAAATATTTAATTTAAAAAAAAAAAAATTAATTAAAAAATCCATAAATTAATTTCGCTTTTTTCAGCTTTGTCTTGTATTATTTTATTAATGTTATTTTTCCATTTAATGTATTGTATTGTTTGGATTTGGGATTTTGGATTTTCGCGCAACATTCACTTTTAATATGTAGGATTATTAAACTCTATGAAAATTCTATTTTGTATAATTTGTGAGAGCTTTAGTTTATTTGAATTCTTTATTGTGTTGCTTTAGTTTTTTTTGGTTATTTTTCTGTTTTTTTTTTTGTTTGTTTTGTTTTTGTTTGATATATATATTAAAGTCACTAACGAGTAAGCAAAAAATTTTGCGCTTTTTCAGTTATTTTACGGCATAGTCCAGCGACTCTCCGTCACATTCCAGTGTGATGTGATTGATTTTGATTCCCCGACGGTTTACTTTCATCCGTTGTTGTTATATCGTTATTACCCTTTTCGGTGGCGGTCTCATCACCCTCCTCCAATTCCGCTAAATTCTCTTGATCGGACTCTTCCAATGTTACCTTAGGAAATATATTTTATGGAAATCTGTAAAATGTATCAATATTTCTTTACCTGGAATCGAATTTTATCTTCCGCTAACATGGGCTCTTCTGTGGCAGATGGTGGTGGTGATGGTGGTATCATACTCTGATAATAGTCTCTATTCTC
Source organism: Crataerina pallida (assembly GCA_949710015.1). Classification (NCBI taxonomy): domain Eukaryota; kingdom Metazoa; phylum Arthropoda; class Insecta; order Diptera; family Hippoboscidae; genus Crataerina; species Crataerina pallida. The sequence continues at coordinate 29,201,383 of OX453291.1, forward strand.
TTCAAGCGTATCTAAGATGTCTTGGGCATCAGGATGCACCAAATCAGCCCAAGTTTCCCATAATGGATGCACAATATAATCGATAAAGCCGACCTGCGATTTTTCGATTGTGGCATTATGACGATCACACATGGGACTAATATCCATGCCCGATTCGCGTTCCTTATCACCTTGTAAAAAGAATTCTTCCATCAAAAGACTAACCCATCGTTTGTAGAGGGGAAGAGGTTTAGTTGGATTACTTAAATCGGCACAGTGGACTAGATTTTCAAGAACCTAAAGCATATATAATTTTAGGAAAAAGAAGGAACAAATTGTTCAATAAAAGGGGGCTAACTTGTATACGGTCGGTGTAATTGTCTAGCAATAAAACACCAGAACCAGCTACTTTTTTCGTTTCTACCATAGTTTTCAAATCGGCCAAGAGGCTCATGTGCTTGGACATATCAGTTGATAATACAATATCAATAACCATTTTCCTCAATGTTTGGCGTTGTTTCCTTGATGTTAAATTAAATAAAAAATTTATTTATTTCTTCACCAAGGTCCGGCTTCAACTTACTTTTGCATATTACAAAATATATCGCAACCTTGATTTTGCAATAACTTAAAGGCAACTGCTAAATGATGATTCTCCAATACAGATTCATCATTATACATTAACGCTAATTCGGAACCTGCACAACAAAATTATTTTTTTGTCATTACGTTACGATTAATGGAAAATGGTATAATTTTACTTGAATTCACTAAAAATTGATTAGTCAAACCCGGATGATCAACATCGTGTATACAGGCTGCAAACAAAGCTCCACCCACTTCCAACGATGTAAATACTCCCTCCAGTGCTGGGGTATTTAATAGCACATTAGTGCTTTGTGTTACATCGGCCGCATGCAATGAATTGTGAAAGGGATTGTCTTTAACATAATGGTCCTCCAGAGTAGTCATAAAATTAAGAAAATTTTTCGGTGGTATCATAAGACTGGTCAATAATTCTCTACTCTGTGATAGTATTAAATAGAGAAATAAGAACAAATTGCTGAAATTGCCAAGAATCTCTAATTCATTCATTTGAAATCACCTGAAATATTGTATATGCCACACAGGTGAGTGGACGATTATTGCTTAAATCGCCAATTTTGAATATATCGATGCCCCAAGTATCCAATTCAGCCAAATGTTGACCCAATGCAGCTTCGGTTGGTGTATCGACACCATACGTGGGCAGACGTTCACCTGTGAATGAGTTGGTGTGCGAAAGGGGTCGCTTCACGCCTGATATTTGTGACATGGGCGGACCCCGAGGAGAACGACTGCGCTGCTGTTGCTGTTGTGTAGACACAACACTATGTTCGACATTTTCTTCCACTCGCATTGACGGTAAATCGAATTCTTGTTGTTTATCTGTAAATTGAATGGAAGTGATTCAATTCGATTTTATCAATTTTTTTGCCTACCACCAATTTTATTAAATGAATAATTTGCTTTGAGTTACTTCTTCGTGAAAGAATTATTTGCAAAGCGAAAATTTTTATTTTAATTTTCTTTTTAAAATATTATTATATTGAAACGTCAAATGTTCCTACTTCCTACTTTCCCATAAAGATCGCACAATATAGCAATGAGTTTTCTATTTTCCACTTTAGTTCAATTATTGGATTTTCAGTTCAATCTTTTTATAAAACTGCATGAAAATAATTTTTCAATTTTGTGCTCTTTATATATTTTGAGGAGTATTCTATATTAAAAATATTTATATGAATGTACGAAAATGCCTTCAAGCACATGTAACTTATAAGAGTCCTTAAGCCAAATGCAGTATTTAACTTTTATCATATGATGGCAATAGTGGCTATGATGAAACAATAATAAAATGTATATTTACCCAAAAACGTTGAACATATATATTCGGAAATCTGATTTCCGGATCTGCTGGATTCGCTGAAGTGCGACAGCTCCTTGTTAAGCATACGCTTAAACTAAAATTATAAAATACAGAAATTTTTTTTTTATTATTGTGCTTTTTTGAAATATAATTCCAACAGTTTGAGATGAATTGGAAATGAAATTGATTGAGAGTCACGCCTACAAACCACAAAAATCTATCTAATAGTCACTAAAATTAAACTGGAAATAAAATTTTGATACTATTATTATCCCATCCATGTGTCAAAAATGGGCGGGTTCGTATAAAAAAATTAAATTGAATAATACATCAAGCGGTGTAGGGTATATGATGGTCGGGCTTGACCTACCATATAATATTTTCACTTGTTCTATATAATGATTTTTATAACACAATGACTCATTTGTTGTGATCCAATTAAACAAATTAAATAAATAAATTGTGGTGTAGGGTATTAAAAAGTTCTCATAATATTTTCAATTATTCATTTTTCCCCTAATTTATTAGATTTATTAAAACATTTCATTATGGAACTGTATGAGGTGTGATGTAAAAAAATTATAGCCTACATTTAGGCTAATATAAAAATTGTCATTTTGTAGCATCTAATTTAAATAGAATTGCAAGTAATATTTTTTTCTATAACCGGAAAGTGCAATTACCTTCAGTGAGGCCATATCGGATACACTGCGATGAGTTTGGATGGTTTCCAATTGATCTAAACACCAGTCCAACTCTTCAATTGTATCGGTAGCTAAACGTGTGTACGCTTCGTCGCCTTGTGCCAACTGTATGCCCGCCGTTGAAGAGCGTCCCAATGATGTTTGTGTTGGTCGCCTAGATCTTATATGATTAATACGCAATGTTCCATAAAGTTTCAACATAGGATGATAGGGAGGGAGTAGGAAATTAAACAGATATATGAAAACAAGGCACAACACACATGGTGGCATATACAAGCAGGAAGAAAAGCAGTACAATGCATGCGAGAAAGTATTCAAATATTATTTAATTACATTACAAACAATTGTTCAAATTTAATTAATATTACAGTTCATACAAGACGAGAAAAATATTACCATATAAATATTTTTACATATAAGGGGAGATTTGAAAAAAGGGAGAAAGAAAAGTGAAAGGGAGAAAAAGAAGCGAAATATTTATTGTAAATATATATAAAAAATGGGCAAAACTTCTTATTTCTTAAAAACTTGTAAAACATGGATTGCAGAACCAAAGAAATTCTTCGAATGCTTTTACGCTTTCATGTCACTCCAAAGCACTATACAGGATTTCTTTGTCTCTAATTTCAGCAAGACATGGATATACGAGTACACAAAGAACACTTAAATTGTATTCATTTCAATATATAACAATATATACAATAAAATAAATATAACGCGAACAAAAATATTGTACAAAACAAATACTTACTTATTGGTTACTGAAACATTTGTCAGACTTATTAAGTTGTTACGTACGGAACGTAAACTGGCTAAAATTTGGGCAAATGGTGTCACAATCAGATCCTCCCCATGGCTGTAAATATTTGTAAAAAGCGTTTGTAAACATTTATTACGATTTGTTCAGCAATAAAGTGAAAGTAAAACAGACAACACAATCTAAAAACAATAACACATGTAAATATTATACAACAACACAATGAATTAATAATAATAAAAAAAAAAAAAAGGCTTACATTACGTACAAAAACTTTTATTTATTTATTTTTATACTTGTGTGATATAAACTAATAGTGATTTGTTAGTTCATCACCTATGACCGCAAATGTATTTGTCAGCATTTTCTATAAAACGCCATCAAAACATTTTTATTATGTTGTTATTATTATTATTGTTGTTCTTGATTTTAAATGCATACACCGTTAGTGCTAATAGAAACTTTTTCACACATATTTGTGGATTAATTTAAGAAATTGTACACAAATAAAATTGTTATTATGTGTGATGAAAAAAACAAACACATAAATGAAATGAAAACATTTCTAATTTTCTAGTGGCCATTAATTTTTATTTTTTTTTATTCATGTGCTTATTATTATAATAATTTATTCTAGATAAAGTAGGGTACTTTGCTAGTAAAACTGCGATATGTATTTGTAATGATATGACCTTTCAACTTTTATGGCTTAAAACTTTAGATGGACTTATACTTTGAAGTTAAGTTCTACCGATTCATTCAAAATCAAAATCTTAATCCATGTCCGTCTGTCTGTCCATGAAAAATTTGTGCCCAAGCTCGCATTTTTGACATGACATCTAGTTATATCTGGTGTCTGTGTGTTGGCAAAATAATATGAAATTGAGCTGAAACTTTTTATAAACAATTCTTCAAAGTTCTAATTAAATAAAATCGGTTGAGCGCCCGCGCCCACTAACGAAACATATATAATTTTAAGTCACAAAAATTCAGCAAATTTAGAGAAAATGGAGTAAATATAGAATTAGCTCATTTGTTAAAAATGGGCGTGGCACAATAACAAACACGCTCAATATTTTTACAAAAACCTTCTTTGACGTAGAATCCGACACACAATTCATGCACTATTAGAGGGCATCGACAGGTGTCTACCACGCCCCATAATTAGGTTAGATGTATTCTTGTTTATTTAAAATTTGGCTTAAAATAAATTTAGTTTTTTATTTATTATTCAGTGCTTCAGTTTCAATATAATCTCAGTAATACAAGATAGGGTTTTGTAGACTTTATCTGACTTGAAAGTTCATTTATGGTCCATTATAAAACAACCAAATATTGTCAATTGTTTTAGCAATAATTATTTATTTTTAATAATTATTGCCTCAAATAGCAATAAATATGTGGCAATAATTCGCAAAAATACTTTTGAGTAAAAATTTAATCATGCAATGTGCCTATAAACTTAAATAATGTATTACTTTGTATTCCAGCATCACAATGTTTGGTAATAAAATAAGATTATTAGACAATAATACAAAACAACAAAAAAATTTAAGCACTTTGAAAAGTTCAACAACAGTTCACAGTAAACAAAGTGAATAACTAAAATTAATTTTAGGTATAATAAATAATATTTAGGTCATAAAGACTAAATGTCATGACATTAATTAAGTGCCAAAGTCACGAATAACAAATAAAACAAGTAAAAACGCTAATGGGCTTTGGCTTGGGCAAAATCTTAAATAGTTTGCATATCTGCAAACAAACAGTGGATGAGGCAGGTACATGGTTCCTCTTTGGGTCATTACATGTCCTTGTACTTTAATATCATTAAAATATATTAAAAAACTCGTCTTAAAGTTTGGACACAAATTTACATGGACAGACGGACAATTAAATAAATTTAAATGTGGATTCTGAACCGATCGGTATAATTGATGTCTGTCCTTTATGATACTTAACTTTCACTGAATCTATACTCCGAGTGATGTATTTAATAAATTAATAAATTATATATTAAATTATCACCTGGTAGATTTAAGCATAAACATGGTGGTTGGATCATCCGTAACCGCCAAGGCTAATTCATCTTGTAAGATGGTGGGAATCATGTTAAAAAATGAATGCACCCTTGGCATGGACTGCGAGCCAGGCATACTTTTATTTATCATCATTTTGAATAAATTTTTTATTTCGATTTATTCCAACAATTACTTTATTTATGATACATGTATTATAGTTATATATATAAATCTAGAACGATTGCCAGCCACTTTACTTTTTCCATAATATCGTTAATTAAGAAATTTATTGCTTTTATGCTATTCTATTATTAAATTTATCACTATGGCTGTATTAAGTGCTTTTTTTATAGTCAATGAATGTTGTTTCAAACATTTTTTATATTAAGCAGACTTTTTCATATTTATTGAAATACTTTCTGCCAATTACGAGATGATAAAAAATATAGAAAAAAAAAAACATTCTTCACTTGAATCACTAAAAAAACCTCTTCGTTATGCGATTTCAATTTTCAATTTTCTTTGCTTTAACGTCTGAAGAAAGTTGCGAATGGTCGTGATCTTTTATGTATTATTGTATAATAAATTGATTTAACAACACGATTAAAAATGTTTCTTTTTTTTATGATGTTAAATCATTTTCTTGATCTTTTTAGAATATGTAGCGTGTATGTGAAGAGCACGTTTTTTCAGTGTAGACTGAAAATGAAAATCGTTTTCTCAAAGCCTTAAGCACAACAATCTTTTGATTTTACAGTTTTTCGTTATATTTCAGCGCATATACACACAAATTGTTTGTGTATGCATACATATATATTTCTGCCGAATCAACAATACAATAACAACAACAAAATCACAAAGATATGAGTATCATACTCACAGACGTTAAAAGCAATTTTATCATCATTATCATCTTCGCATTAATAATAATGATGCAGACGCAGAGGGTTAAATTTATGATTTATTGTCTGCTTTCTGTTATCTTACATTATATGGAAAATTGTTATAAAGTGTAAGCGACGACAAGCTCAGTGCTCATCTTAGCTAAACTAGGCAACAATCTTTCTTCTTCTTCTTCTTCCATTTCTTATTATTATTATTATAGTAAGTACCGAAATTGTTGTTTTCGTTTAGGGAGACTTGAGTTCAATTCAATTTTCCTGTTTATGCTTTAGGTGATGGTGTAAGTGCGATGATTGTTTTGTTTTTGTTTTTGTTTTTAAACATATACTGTGAGTTGTGTGGGTGTAATAAAGGGGGCTCGTTGCATTCGTCCATGCATTATTTATTTATTTCTATACCAAACCCATTATAGTGGTGGGTATGCGAAGTTTGTTATTACGTTTCAATATGAAAATCTGAGACAATTTAAGGATGTACATGTGTAGGGGTTCAACCGTATATATGCTCTTAGATAATATCGCTAGGATGCTATTTATTGGGCAAAATCGATCATAATCGTAAAAAATCTATCAATTATCGCACCAAAACAGGTTTGACTGTACGCAGTTCCATTTTAGGCACTCTATTAAATTTATTCAGTCTATTGGCAATTGTGTTATTAAACATCTCTTTAATTAAAGACCTGAGTACACATTCTAAAATGATGAGTGTAATATTTTTACATTAAATAATTATATAGTTAAGTTAGTGGGTTTGTGCATACGTTCTCGTTATGGTATAATTACGTATAAATAAAGTATTTGTGTTAATGGTTTTATAAATAAAAAATTCCCCCGAGGAATGTTCCTTAATTATTAATATTTAAATACATGGTTATACCCAAATATAACACAATCACCATTACACAGAACAAATGACATATCATTTATTTCCATGAATTTCATTTCACACATGTGCTAGAATGTGTTGCATGTGACTGACTGACAGCGTGGTTGAAATTTATAATGTTAATTAAGAAGATAACAAAGATGATTTTTCTTTACCTTCTATCAGCACGTACAAACAGAAGATGGAGCATGCAACGGATTGCACCCTTCTGTTGTTATAACCTTCATATAAGATGGAGGGTAGATAAGTTAAGATACTAAATTTATCATTCCGATTGCAACACAAAGAAGGAAACGTCAGAGACCCTACAAGGTATATATCAAATATTCTTGATCAAATATTCAAAACTGAATCGATCTAGATATGTATGTGCATGTGTCTGTCTGTTGTGGGTATCCTTTCGGTCGTAAATTTTGAAGTATTAAGCTTAAATTTTGTACGGACACTTTTAGTTTTTGCATTTAAAATGGGCAAAATCGGTTAATAGCCACACCCACAATCGACAAAAATGTATTTCGACCTATGAACTTGAAATGGGCGTGGCCGAATAACCACCTGTGCCCACAATCGACAAAAAACAGAACATGTATCTACTTTGTAGGGCCTTCGAAGCTTCAAGGTATTGCAAACGGGACAATAAACTTCATCAATAAGGTGGATGGTATATGTAACTAGATTGTGAAGACATTTGTCAAAGGATGTTTTTTATTTTTTTATATTTTCTTGTAGAAATATTTTTGAATACGTATTTACATATATTTTTTTTGGCATTCGTTGATGTTATGTTGTTGCAAATAAATTAAGAAGAATATGAACTGAAATGAAATGAAATGATTGATCATAAATAATGTCATCATGTGATGCTTGTTTGTTTGCTCACATATTGTATGCAGGCATGTAAGCATTTGTCACTCATCTGCATATCGGTAATTTTTTTTTAAGTATGCACTTGTATGTAACAAGGCAAGGTTTTCTTTTGGCAACACACGAAAACAACAACATTCTTGAAGAAAATTCGTTTATTAATTAACCTACTTTCGCTTTACACAAATGTGCACACATGTGCAAGTACATGATATTTCATTTTAATGAGAGATGACGCATAAAATAAGGACGATTTTTATCTTAAAAATTATTTTTATAAATATCTATAATCACATATACACGCACACATATATATATAGAAGTGCTTATCTATGTATAGTATATATGAAAAAATGTTTGGTGTTGTAAATTACAAAAACAAAAATAAAATCAATCGCAATATGTCTCTTGTGACAAATAACATTTAAAACTCAACATTGTTGCGGTGGTTGAATGCGTTTTTGTGTTCGGTTTAGTAATTGAGTCATCACATCTACCGGATATATGAGTTGAGAGTGTGTGTTTTGAGTGAGTGCATGTGCATATTTTTAAAGTTGTCAAATATCATTTCGATTTAATTGAAACTATTTTACATTCAACTCGACCAATTTTTCATTGTTTTGTATAAAAATATGAATCCGATTCAGTTGTCTCTCTAGGATTCTCTCACAACAAAATGCCAATAATTTTATTTTCATTTTTTTATACAATGGATTTCAAAAAGAAAATGAAAAACAAAAACAAAAACAAAAATTTAATCCGCACATACATGTATCAGTTCTGATAAATAAAATTGTGTGTGTGTGTGTGTGTGTATTTCTTTTAATTTTATCGTTGATACTCTTACATGTACACTTTATCATGTACAGCACAGAGTTCATGCTTGAATAATTTTATTTATATTTTACTCTTACGATTTGTTTTCAATAAACATGTTTATTTACGTTAAATATGTACACGTACGTATATATAGTAATACTTATATAATAATCGCAGAAATAACAAATAAGAAGCTATATAATCGATTTAAGTTGAATCTTAAATACCCTTCACTAACCATATTTATAAACAGAGAGGCTGACACCCTTTTTACCTCCACAAATAAATTCTTCGTCAAAATAAAGTAATTGTGGGAGTGTCTACTAACTGATTCACCCACTTTTCAACAAATCTTTGATAAACGATTAAGAGTAAATATAAAAATAGGATTGAATTTCAAATTTTTGTGGTCGAAAAAGATTTTTATAAAAAAAAAAAAATTGTAAAAATTTAGAGATATTAAATTATCATTATAATTGGGTGAAATTGGTTAAAAGACATGCCCACAATTGATAAATATTTTCTATGATCTTAAAAATAGTACCAAAAAGTTAAAATATTTACAAAATGTAAGCGGTTATCCCTCGATTTGTTAAAATTGGTTAAGATTGGATAACAGACACGCCTATAATTGATCAAAATATTTCATTAGCATAAAAATAAAACTACAAAGTTAGTTTTTTTTATCTATCCATTTGTTAAAAATAGGTGGTATCGGATAACAGATACGATCATAATTTTTAAAATAAATTATTTGTGCAGAATCTGGCGTATAAGTTGAAAGGTGTTATGTGTACTAGAAAAGGAAAAAAATGGAGTACCTGCCATGCTTACATTTTGTAAATAGAAGTAAAGGATTTTTAAGATAATTTAAGATTAAGGCAGTATTTGTGCAGGCACATACTCAACGAGTAACTCTATTGAAAATGAACCGAATATAATGATCGATTATAAAAGAACTCTTAAACGAAATTTCATCGGATTATCTCAAAAAATGCAACTTGCAGCTTGCGCACAAAAATCGATATAAATGAAGATGTGCTTAAGAGTTACAAATATCCGCACAAACTTAATATACTTTTTGCTACAGGTGGTGCAAAGTATAAAAATATTTAATAATCACTAATAATTATTCAATTTCAGTTTCTATGATAACTTAACAACAGAAAATCGAAATAACGCGTTGAAAATATAAATTTTATATATACATAAATACCACAAAAATATTTTTATTTATATTGAGATAGGTCAGCACTACAATAAATCTGGATAACCATCTTTATCTGGCCTTTTTTTCTCCTTTTTATCGTTTGTTGTTCATTTATACACAAATAAACACATGCTTGATTATAATTGAAAAAATAAATAAATCAGAGATGAAATGAATATAAAACCAATTAAGGAGGGGTGAGGCAAAAGAATGAAACGTAAGAAAACAAAACAATAAATGTGTGTGAGACAATTAATTAGGCAGATAGGTAGTGAATAGTGAAAGACAACGAGTGCATATAACACATAAATATTTTTATTAAACCAATTTATTCTTTCTTCTATGAAATGTTCATTACTAATAATTGTTGAAGTTAATGTTTATACAGCTACTTTAATTTAAAAAAACACATTAAAAGTATATTTTAATTCTGTTTGTATCAATTAACTAAAGTATGAACAACGCGTTAGCCTTTAATATCAAAGGTTTTTTTATATGAAAAAAAAAGTTAGCCTAAAGCAAAATAATTAAAAAACTTGGGCTTAGGCCAAATTTTAAATACCATCCAACTGCATATGCAAACGGTGGGCATGACATGTACTTCATTACGCCTTCTATAGTTTATACAATATTTATAAACTTCTAGTTTGAATTCAGCACAAAAAGGTTTTTTTATAATGTGTGGGAGTGTCTTTTTATTCGATCACGTCCATTTTTCCTATATCGACGGATGGAATGATTATTATTAGGTATAGCAATTTTATAGTAAATTTTTTGCAGCAGATAAATCGATTTTTATCGATTGTGGGCATGGCTCTTGGCCGATTTTGTTCAATTTAAATAGATTTTTAAGTGTAAGATGTAAAAAGTATAAGTGCAAAATTTCAGCTCATACAATATCTCAAAATTTATGACTTTGAAAATGCTAAAAACGGACAGACACACGTTTTTTTGCTAACGGAGGATAAAACTTATTCGTCACTAAGGTGGAGGTTATTATAAAAAAGACTTTTTTTTAAACAATTTACAACAATCAACGTATTATGTACATTTTATATATGTAAGTATGAATATGTAATATGTAACGCTATGTTATTATTCTATTTTTTATTATTTATTTAATTCAATTTTTTGAGTACGTACGATCTGTCAATTAAGATAGAGGCCTCCTGCTCTTTAAACCTGTAGGGGTTATATAATAACAACAGTTAATTATATGTGAGAGAAAGGGAGAGAGAGAGAGAGAGAGAGAGAGATTTTATAATATTTTATTTTTTCTACAATTTTTAATAATACCAGCTTTAAGCAGATTACAAATTGTTTAGAATTATCAACACCAGCAAATAGTAAATAACGCAAAAACAAAAACTGAAAAGAAATTCTATTCATTGTTGGCATTAAAGAGTTTGTATATCAATTAAAATTTAATTAAGCAACAATTTCATAATATATGTAGCAAAAATGTAAAATACGCAAGCTTGGCAGAGTAATGTATTTATAAAGTATTGAATCTTTGATTGATTTTATTGTATAACAAACAAATAAAAAACGATATCACGATTTACGTAAAGAAGTTCTTTTATAAACATTTAACTAATTCTGTGCACTGTTAAGGCAATGTACTCTATGTGTTCAAGTGTTTACTTCTATAATAATATTTATTATACCCTACACCACTTGTGTGTAGAATATATGGTGACTTTCGATTTAGAATAATTTTCTGAATTTTGTGTGTCCGTCTATCTGTCCTTGTCAATTATGCGCAAGCTACAGGTCACATTTTTTGAGATATTTCGGTGAAATTTGGTACAAGAACTTGTATTGGTGCAAAAAGGAACCCTATTGAAAGTGCACAGAATTGGACCATTTTTAGAACTTCTCCTTATATAAGGTCCTTTTATAATAAAAGTGTATATATGGCAAAAAATCGCAATTCTTAATATTTTTTAATAAAATTTGGTGAAGAATGACTAATGATTAGCTTAATGGTCAGTGTCAACTTTGGACCCGATCCGACCATTTTTAAAACCTCTTCCCATGTAGTGATATTTTAGCACGAGTTTTTTGTGTCTTTACTGACACTTATACCATAATTTAAGAAGCTAAGGGGTGTAGGGTAATAAATGGTAGGGCTTGACCGACCACGGTTGGTAAGAAAACAGTTTCAAAGATTGCTACAGTTCATACGCTGGTTAGTATTGAAATTGAACAGCGAAAAAATAGAGAATTCAAGATTTGGCCTCAGCCAAATATAGTTTTTTTACTTGTTTTTTTTTCAGTTGATTATTATGTATGTTTATTATATTATTCATTTAAGCGCACATGTGTTTAATGCCCTGCTAGACCATACGACAACTAACAGCAAAGAATAAAATGTACATATATGCAGTACAATGATGACCGCTATAAACACGTCATAAGTCTTTGCCTTTGTGCACATAAACTTGCTGGAACAAAAGACAACCTTCACAGAGGCATGTTGGTATTAACTCTTTAATGTTTTCTTACTTTTTTTTTTCATTTAATATTCTGAAGAACAAAGAGTAGCAGGAAATGTGTATTTTCTTTTTTTCAATTAACACTTGCTGCTTAAAATCATCCATTATATGGTTCACACTTTCCCTTTCTCTTTACTTTTTTTTTTATACATAATAACAATTTGCCAACATGTATGTATGTGTATATGTCAACAGACCATAGTTAAGGCAGACAGAGATAAAAGAGTATAAAGTTTTGTTATAACAAATACTCACTCAGTCACTTGTTGACGACACCCACACTGTAGTGTTCATAAACACCATAACGGTTTCAACAACATATTAATTAATGAACATACATTAAATATTGAATTGCTTGGTAGTGATTACATAAACTTTTTTCTTTAAACCTTGCACATTTTACATTAATAATTTTAATGGATTTTACTTTACAACGGAAAATGGCAGCAGACTTTTGAATGAATGAAAATGGCACACGCAACATAATGACATGAAACAGGGAAAAGAAAACTAAATTTGGTTTTAGGATAAATCTTATATACCTTCTATAAACTTGTCCATAATGGGCGTGGCATGTACCTGATTAAGCATAGAAGTAGAATTATGCGTCAAATATAGATTTTTTGTAAATTGTGGGCGTATCCGATAAGCTATCGAGTTTATTTTTGGCATATCGTTAGAAAGACTACATATTAATGTGTGTACCGAGTTTTGACTCCGTAGTTTAATTTTTGGGACTTTATAGATAAATTTTAATTGATTGTGGGCGTGTTTTTGTACCAATTTTACCAAATTCATGTAGTGATCTACGTATAAAAGTTTTTGAATGAAATTTGAGCTTAATATCTCAAAATTTACGATAGTAAGAGCACCAACAACAAACGGACGTACGGACAGATATATCTACTTCGACTCAGATATTGATGCTGATCTGAAATAAGGTCTCTTTGCAAACACAACACCAAACTTATTATACCTCCATTACTATAGTGGAGGACATAAACACATATATGTAGAGAGAAAGTATTTAACTTAATTAGTAATCTTGTCAATAGTAGTTAAGTGTATATACAGACACATCTACATAATGGACATATAATATATACATTATACAATATAAAAATTCATGGTAATAAACTTCACTGGCTATTATTTATCGGGAGGGATAAATTTTTTTTAAACACCTGGTACTTTAGTACCTGAACGATTTTATTCAATTGTTTTTTAGCGTTATACAAGTATACAATAAAGGTGAATTTGGCTTAGGACAAATCTTAAATACCCTCCACATCTACACACAAATAATGGCATTTAACTTAACATAAATTTAATACATTATATATTATTTATATGCATCTTATTATTACAAACGTATAAACACGTATTATTATATGATTGTAATGATAATAAGATTGCATTGCAATGTGCATTTATATAATAATACTTTAAAAGCTGAATTATGCTGAAGTATTAATTTATAGACATGTGTACATAGCCGAAAGCCATTACACAAGACATATATTGTATGGCACGCAAACACAAATCTTTACTAAAAACATCAACGTCTATAAATTGTACAACACATGACCAGATACTTTGGAAGCTGGCATTATGTAGTTAAAGTAAATGTTTAGTATTATAAACAAAATAGTGTCAAATGGCAGCATGACATAAAAGCCTATAAAAGCTTAAGTGGTACCTTGGGATTCTTAATAAGACCAAGTGATTGTATATATACATAGAATTAAGTATATATACTGATATAAACGTACATGAACTCACATATACCATGTATGATAAATAATGACCTGTTAACTATTATTATTAGATGTGCGCTGGTTGCATTGTAAAATGTACCCTTGTGTATGTGTAGTTAAGTAGGTGATTGTGTATGGTAGGTTAAGTAGGTGATTGGAGGAGGTCAACATGATTCAAAGTAATGTATGCAAAATGTATGCTAACTATGCATAAACACGCCCGCTTTGACTTAGAACATAAACTTTAGTATGTGTTCGATACAGAATAATGTCTGTACCGTTTCAAATCACTTAATACGAGTTTAGCGCAACCAACAAGTGTTCATTCTTCAATTAATATATAAATTGTTGAATTCTACACCTTTCTACACCTTTAAAATCAATTTCATTCTTATAGCAAATGTCGGAGCCTGACATATATTTATAAATAATTCAATATTTAACATTTTTGTGTACACGATTTCTTTTTCAGATTTTGTAATGAAATAGTTTGAAACGAAATGTTCATGATTCAATTTGCAGCAGTTAGTAGAATTCCTTATATATTTATTACCTTCCACATAAGTTGGCTGGTATAGTTAGTTTGTTGTTTCATTTACAACAGCCAGAAAGAAGTGTCAGCACTTTTTTTTAGTCAAGAAAACCACAGTTCGTTTAGGTAAAATAGTCGCTAAAATAAGGCTTGCCCACGTAAAAATGTGGAAGGTCTCTCAAATTTGGTCTAAGCCAAACATAATAATTTTATTTGTCAACTACGGCAATTATTACTTTAGCTTAATTTCATGTCCTTTAAAAACTTGTTCTTGAATTATTAAAGTTGATACATTACCCAAAAAAAAAAAAAAAAATCAACAACTTTTAGGTACAAAGTAATTAGCTTAACAAACTCTAATGGTATTTATAAATATAAAATTTTAATTACCGAGTACTCTTAACGAAATGACGGATTCAATATAAATTGAAATGAATTCTCATGCAACTGTCCTGTGCATTCACTAATGAAATAAGCGGTATTATGTGAAAGTATAGGAGCTTATTTATTGCATTGTGAATGAATGAAATTTAAATATTTTGCAATTAAATACTAGTTGCCAGGCAGCGACAGGAGTATCCATGCCAAGCACTATTTTAGGATAATTAAGCATCAGTATCAGTGCTTTATGTATAATTAAGAACTTTATGAACAAAACTAAGATAATTATAATAAATAATAATTAATTTTAAATCAATGGAATAAATCCGTGAGTGGATTAAATTCCTTGCTTGTCAGAAAGTTCTTTTTTTTATCAATTTTTACTTACTTTCTGAATAATACAAAGTTTTGCTACATGTATGTATTATGTATGGCTGGGATAACATAAATAATTGAAAATAAAATAAATAAATCTAAGCAGTTCTTAAATATTACCAGCACAAACTCGCTACACGTGTACAAACTCTTAATTTGTTGTAAAAATAAAATTAAAATAAAATCTTCTAAAAAAAATCGTATAACTTCAGTTAATCTTTTTTAATGTTGTTTTATTTTAGCGTAAGCATTAATTTTTAATTTACATTATTTACATACCTTTCGCTGGCAATGCTTGAATTGCGGGACATTGACTTTGGCGACATTTCAAAATCTGAATCGGAACGATACAGAAATGATTCACGTCGCTGTGGAAGATTTTGTAAAACCAAACCGGCGCTTGGTGAGCCACCTTCGAGTGGTGATCGAGCACTTTGACCATTTTCTACATCAAAACTGTAAAAAAATATGAAAAAGAAAACAAATATTGTGAAAATTTACACATTTTTTTCATGTTCTCTATAATTACATAAGAAATTTTTGATTTTGTTTGATAAAAAAGCTACATTAGGCCAAGACCAAAAGTGAAAACCCAACGTCTAGGCACTAAGGCTCTCAAATCAATACATATATCAAAATATTTGTTATACTTTATAAGCAATTCGGAATATTTTTTCTTCAAATTTTATTTGTTTTTGCATTTTAAGCGTTTTGCTTGATCGATTTTGTGTAATTTCAATACTAACGTGCATATAAAAACTGTCAACTGCCAGGTTTACAATTGATATCTAAAGCTTTGGGAAGTAAGTAAAGTGATAACCACTGCACACACGACAAGACGGAGAGACAGATGATGATTCATAATATATATACTTTGTGGAATCTCTGATGCCTCCTTCTGGCCATTTTAAACGTTTTGACAAAGTTACATGTCCCCCCTAATATATATATATATATAACGATGGGTATAAAAATATACTTTTTTTTTTATTGAAGTACAAGTAATATAAACATTTTTATTTATTTTTCTGTTCAGCTGGTGCTTAAATGCTTTCTTGAATGTATAGTTACGTGCATATAAATAAATTATTCCATATTTGTATATATACTGCATTCCAAAAAGGTACG
This sequence comes from Crataerina pallida, assembly GCA_949710015.1. Classification (NCBI taxonomy): domain Eukaryota; kingdom Metazoa; phylum Arthropoda; class Insecta; order Diptera; family Hippoboscidae; genus Crataerina; species Crataerina pallida. The sequence continues at coordinate 29,218,108 of OX453291.1, forward strand.
AGCCGGTGCAAAATGAGCAGCAAATAACCTAGAGATATTTATTTGTAAGTTTATATATATCGGATCCGAAAGGAATATTTAGGTCACTATTAAGTTTAGTAGTTAAGAGAAGAAAAATTATTCAAATTTCAATAATTTTTCTTAAATCTCAACAGCAATCAAAAGGTGGTACTTTTGCAATATTTTTATTAAATTTAACCATAAACTCACTATACTAACTACGTAAATACCTGATGATCATAAATATTCTCATAAATTGAAATTCCTTTTAAGTAAGAGCTATAACTTTATACGATTTTTTCAATGTTATGTTGCATTTAGAAAACTATTGAAAGCAAATTTTTAGTTCAATGCACACAAGATGTAAGAATTTATTTTCCCTTTGTGTACAGAAATATTGTATATATGAAAATAAATATGTTTAGCTTGTCATCTCATAAATTTCATGAATCGATTACCAATCCTAAGCGTTTGGTTTTTCTTACATTCTTCCACACAGTGTGTGTTCCCAACTGAGAATGATAGATTTGTTATAAAAATAACTGGACTAAATAATAAGTAAGAATGGAAGGCGATTTTACTCAAATTCCTCAAGGTCTTCTTATAGCATTTTCCATTGCCCTACAAAGCATATATTCTTGACTAACAAAATTTGAATCGAACCAGCCATGTCCGTCCTCTCAAGTCGTAAACTTTTACATATTAAATTGAAATATTTTATAGTCTTTGCACATAACTTGTTACGCGAATTGTGCGAAATCGATCAATTGTCACTCCCACAACGAATAGAAATATATGCTTTAGGCTCAAAAATTTCTCAAAGAATCACGAATACGAACATGATTAAATAGATTCAGATTTTTAATCTGAAACGATCACTATAATGAACGTAGGGGTGTGGCCACAGTCGTTTAGACGTTATCATATAAACTTCCGTTGAAATTTAATATACCCTTTGCCACTAGTGGTGCCGGGTATAAACATCATGCCGTGTAGTTGCATAAATTTGCTTGTAATACGTTTTTTATTCAATACAAATCATTTTGTTATAATAAGCTGCAACTGCTGGGGGCTGCTGTGGCACCAATACAACACTTTCCTTTTTTTGTGCTGGTTATCATTCCTGCATTCGAACATCTATGTACGGTGTACGGTGAATAAAATAATGAATGACGTTGAATAATGTTTAATGACGTTAAGCGTGTATAATTTTTTATGCATTTTCTTAATTTTGTTTTTGTTTCATGGTTATGCTTAAATAATTGTTGTTACAATTTTCTTTTCGTATAAATGTAGCAGACACGATGTTGTTTGTACACAAATCTATGATACTCTCTGCATAAATGCATTGTATACCAAGTGTATAGAAGCAGAGCGTTAAAAATATGGCAGCATTTTTTTTTTATTACAAGGACTATTTTTACGTCATTTAATATTTATGTGTTGCTTACTGTTAGCGTTAGCTTTAATTGATTTTTATACCCATCATCATAATTATATGAGGGTACATTGGTTCTGGGCAAATGTTTATAATATTTAGAAGATTTTGATTGCCAACAACAGACAGACGTACAGACGTTCATGCCTATATCGCCTCAATTTTTGATGCTGATCCAGAGTATTTATACTTTGTAGGGTCTTTGACGCCTCCTTCTGGGTGTTGCAAACGGAATGACAAACTTAGATTACCTCCGATCTTATATTGGAGCCCTGATTGGCGGTTACAGTGACCAGTTAACAAATCATATGCTGAATTTTGGAACCAGTCAATGATGGTGGGCAGCATAGATTTGGCGTACACCTAATATAACCCTATTATTATATTTTTTTTTTTCGGAATTACTCATTACGCTCATTATATTATGTGTACAACTATATTAAGTACTTAACTTAATGACGGCGTATAAAAGTTTTGGGATTAAAAGTGAATGAATGATTCAAAATGGAATTGTGATGGATATCACATTGTACGAATGTTATGTATATATGATATGAAATAGTTTTATGGATATTTTATTATAGTATATGAAACTCTTATGTAAGTGATTTGTAGGATTTTATGTACAAGTTGAGTAGATGGATTAGGGGATTGTGTATCAGATACATGAAACTCATACTTCATCAATATATATAATAAATTACACAAACTTTCATTAAAAAATAAAGCATTTTAAAAACCAAAATCATCGAATATTTTTTAATCCTTCATAAGCACCATTATTAATTCATTTTAATCAATTTATTTCTTTTAGTCGGTCAATTCAATATTTTGTTTTATATAAATATCTCTTTAGTGATTTATAAATATTGATATTTCAACTCTAAATTTTGGGGAAGTTGTTCGCAAGTTTGTATTGAAATTAAGCGAAATCGCTTGAAGGACAGTTGAACAGAGACCAACGCAATGTAAAATAGAATTATTTTACAACCATAACAACAGTTACTGCTCTAGGCCTGTAGTATGTTTTTATTAAACGTTTCAATTGTTGCCAAGTTACCGAAAAGAAAAGAAAATTAAGAAATAAACAAATTCATTCTTTATATCTTTCTTCTCGTTTTACTTGAAAATTTTATTTTGAAGAAAGAAAAAAACAAATACCTTGTAAGCAGAAAACTAAAGAACAATAAAAAACAAGAAATATTCCAAATAAAATAAACACAAAAACAAAAGATTAGAAGAATTCTGCATTCAAAATCATGTCCAGAGATGATGAGATACGCAATATAGGTAACAGACGCAAAAATATCTTGTATCTCATACATAGCTATTTAAATGACAATGGCTTCTACAACAGTGCCAGCGGTCTGGCTTTAGAGGCGCGTCTCAACGAAGAGGTTGAGTTGTGCGATAATGTTGACTTGGATAGTATGTACTTGGAATACGCCAGTTATTATCAGTTGAAATTTGGCAAATATCCAAAATTCTTAAGGAAATCAAAACAGTCCATCAAAGTGGAATTGGCAGCTAAACGGAAAAGAGTCAAACCTCAGTTAACAAGTGGAGGTGGAACTGGAAATGAGGCAAATGGTGGTGATGGAATTGGTGTTAACGACAGCACAACATCTGTATTAAATGCGTCCAACAAACAACCACCACATCATCAAAATGGAGTAATCGATTTTAATGGTTTGCAAGTAACGGTAGTGAAACTTGATACGGAATGTAAAGGAGAAGCAGCTGAAGTAGATACAATGGAGAAGAAGTATAATCATCCGGAATCATTAAACAGCTTGCAAGAGGTGCAGCACGCTAATAACACAGCCAATGGTGATCTATTGCTGAGTTGCCAGGAATGGCGGAATTTGGCCGATTTGCTGCGCTCCACTATTGTTAAGGACGATGTAAAACTCTGCTGGGCTGATATGTGTGGCAATGGAGCAGCAGTAGAAATTATTAAAGAGGCTGTTCTAACGCCTATCAAATATCCGCAATTATTTGACAATGGCTTGAAACCATGGCGATCGGTATTGCTACACGGACCACCCGGCAGCGGCAAGACAATGCTGGCTAAGGTATTATACGCCGAAACAAAGGGTACCGTTACTTTTTTCAATGTCACCTCCAGCATGATTGTATCGAAATGGCGCGGCGAGTCGGAGAAACTCTTGAAAATATTATTTTATTTAGCGCAAAAGCATGCTCCCTCTATTGTATTTCTGGATGAAATTGAAGGTTTAACTTCGAAACGTGATCGAATAACCGATCATGAGTCTTCGAAACGTTTTAAAAACGAGCTGCTTCAATTGATGGACGGCTTGGAGCAGTCTAGCGTTGGTGTCTTTATATTAGCTAGCACCAATTTGCCGTGGGAAATTGATGAGGCCTTCCTAAGACGTTTTGAAAAGAAACTACTCGTTCAATTACCGAATGATTTAGAACGAGCTTTGCTCATTGACAAATTACTGCCGATAAATGTAAAAGTTACCGAACAACAGATGCGTAATTTGGTGGAATTATCGAAAAACTTTACCGGCGATGAAATACGTTTAGCTTGTAAAGAGATTGCCATGCAAGCTATCCGACGCATAACAAAGGTGGCTTTAAAGGGAGATGCCAGCGAACAATTACCGATGGAGTTGGCATTTAAGCAAGTCAAACCGATGAGCAGTCTATTGATGGAGAAGCACATTAAATGGCAAAAGGAGCACGGCTCCTAATAATGAAATCTACAAGCGATATATATATTTACTTATTTAAATTTTTTTAGAGATATTTTCATGAAATATAAAAAGTTCTTTAACAAATGGTAACACAGTGTTTCTCATGATCAAGCTGAAAAGGTGAAATTGAAATATACAGATCGGATAATTTTGCAATATTGCATGGGCCGATATAGTCGAATCTTTCATATATATAAAGTGAGTTCACAACTTATTAAATTCATTTCAATTTTTCTTTTATAACTATAACGTATACCTGCCAGTTGTCCGACGTCGCGCTCCTCCAATAATGATGCGTGATATATGACGGCGTACCCTACCACTACTACGACGATGTTGATTACCAGTTGATCTGACACTGTATTCAGTGGTCGTTGAACTACGCCTACGATCATAAGGCATTACATCCGAACACATTGATGTAGACAATATGGAAGCATTCGATCGCCGTTTTGCTCCCATAAATGTGTTGCCACTCGATGAGGTTGTTGTGGCCGAACTATCCGAACGTGAAAATAAAGAGGAACGTTTACTACTTCTGCCACCCGAAGTACCTGTGGCATCTTGTATATTACTATAAAATTCTTCGGTATCCCGATCGTATGAATCATCGGCCTCCATTTCATTTAAACGTGGTATTTCGGGAGATGGAAACAAGTTTTCTTCGTTCGTGTGCTTTAGACAACCATTGCTGTGTTCGGAAGGAACTGGTGATTTAGATGGACTTACAGTAGGCAACTCACAAGTGGCCGTTTCGTAATCGGTTGATGTGCGGGTTTGATAACTGCGTCCACTCATAAATGATTTATATTGAGTGGAGGAACTATTGCTCTCCGGTGAGGTGGGTCTAGATGAAACACTGCCACTGCTGATTGTATATGATCGGTTTTGTCTCACTAAGCGACCACCTCTACTAGTTCTTGTAGTTGTAGCAGAATCGATTTCACTTTCGATCCCACCTACACTGCCACTAAATGTTACTTCATGCCCTTTAATACCCTTCGAAGATTTTCTCCTAAACGATAATGATTTCTGGCTTTGATCACCATCTGAAGTGCTCGTGCTAGTCGAAGTGGTTGGGGTGGTAGTGAATGTTGTTGGTATTGTTATTAATAAGTTATCACTCTTCAATGATTGTTGCTGTTGCTGTTCGTTTTGATCTTTTGGCACAAATGTTTCTAAATTTTTGCTAGACGACGGTGGGCTAGATTTGTGTGGTGATGATGGTGGCGGTAGGGGTGGAAGAGGCTTTTCAACTCTTCTATACCGCATACGTTTGCGACTCCAAGGAAAATCTCGTAAGAATGCAAATATTATGAACAGGGTAGCAATCATAGCCGTTATCGTTTATATTCCATATCTTTCACAGACAGTAGAATTTGTTTTTTGTTTTTTTTTTTATTTTAATTATAAAAACAACACTAAAGTGGCTTTAAGTTACTTTTGCGAATACTTGTTATAAAACAATTTATCAAACGGGGATTTATTATGTATTAAAGAATGAAATTAAAAAAAAAAAAAACAAGTAAGAAAACTAAGTTTGATTTAAGCCAAATTTTAAATACTCTTCACATCTATAATAGTGGGCGCGGCACACATGTGTTATATACACAAATAGAGACTTGCGTAAAAAAACTAATAGTGTTTGTACAAAATTTTAGCTCAAATATCTTAAAATTTACATTCGGGACACACGGACACGGTCTAGATCGACTCAGTTTTTGATATACTTTGTATAAACAGAAAAATACATTTCCTATAGTTTGGTTACCATGAAATTATTATCTTTATATCACTTATTATTCGATAAACCGTTTCATCGGATGTATGTACGAAATAGTCGACCTTTACCTATATCGTGTGCCTTGATTTTTTCATTCACTTTACAATACACATTCATCATTTTGGTAACAAATAAATTTCTGCTATAAAACCTCACGCATATTAGACGTTATTAGTGGAAGAAGGTCTGTCTTAAATATATTTCGTTGGCAATGGTTAAGCAGTAATAAATCTCTCTACCACCTAAATGTTGAATGTCATACCTTGAACATTTCGAAAAGTATAAAGAAATTTACTGCCAAAATACCACAAAATATTAAGCCTGTGTGCGTGTCTGTAGGGAAGCCAAAAAAAATTTATATTGAAAATATCAGCTAGAGTCGGAAGCCAAGAATATTTTGGAATGGGGCAAATATTACATTAAGTAGATTATTGATAGACATATATATATATATGGTACGTATGCATTATACATAATCGTATACATCTTTTGATAAATCAATCCAGTCTTTTCCCGCCATTCTTCTATTCTTTCCACATACTTTATAAAATGCAATGCAATTCATAAAACGGAGAAGAAAATCTGTGGCTTGTTTTGTTTAGTTTCTATTTCTATTTCTATTCAACTATTTATATACGAACAGTTGTACACCTGCACGGCGACTTTATCACAGTGCACCACAGTGGGAGAGAATTCATACATGTATCAACAGATGAAAATAATATTAAGTGCAAAATTGCCAACATTACATTAATTGGATTTTTATGAAATTGTATAATGTGTGTGTGCAATTCGAATAATTTTGTGAAATTATAGTAAATGGAAATTTTTCAAATTTTTCAATTAGAAAACGTTGTAATTGTGTTTTGTGTAAATTGAATGGAATTTATTTTTATACCCTCCATATAAGGTGAACGTGATGTACTAAGTGTGTTACATCGTTTGCAATACCCAGAAGTATATAAATTCTTGATTAGCATTAAAAACTGAGTACGTATGTCCGTGATTATGTCTGCTGTTCGTGCTCTTGCGATCCTAAATTTTAAGCTAATGAGCGGATCCTTATTTAAAATGGGCAAAATCAGTCAAAAGCCACGCCCACAATCAACAAAAATCAATATATATGCCACAAAAATTGACCTATGAACTTGAAATTTTGTACATATATATTAATGGTTATCCCACATATCAATATGTAAAAAATGGGCATGGTCACATAGCAGACACGTCCACAATTTACTAGACTTGTAAGCTGATACGTAATACACAGATTATTAGGAGGCGAAATATATATATATTTGCCACGCCTACTTATGTGGATGTGGAGAGTATTTAAAATTTTACTTAAGCCAAATTTAGTTTTCTTACTTGTTATTAATTAAGGTCGTGGCTGTTAGTTTAAATAGGAAAGTACTTCCACATCAACTAAGAAAGTCCGCACAAAATTTCAGTTTCAAGGGCAATTTTTGTGCTCTTGAACATTTGAACAATAGATGGATGTTAAAACGGTTCAAATGTTGATGCTGATCAAGAAATGTGTACTTTGGTATAATTGTACACCTGTTTGTATGGGTATTTTCCCTTTGCTAGATGTGCAATATTTTAACACATTAACACATTTAACATTTAGATGTGTCCTTTCCTGCAAGTGACTTGAACAATTAAAGTTTTTGTATCAGTTTAACAAAATGAAAAAAAAACGAAATGTCATGAATACATTGTACAAATGCCTTACAACAAAATAATGCATTCTATAGTATAACATAAGTGGTAAAAAGTTTTACAAAACACCAAATGGCAAATATAATGAATTTCTAAGCCCAACACCTTGAACTGACATCAATCACGAGCAAAGGTTATCAGATAAATTCTAAACATGCATCAGAAAAAATTATATACCATTGCAAGGGCTACGCGCCATAGAGGAAGTTATATAATAGCGTAGGCTATGGACAAAGAAATGTCCACACAGTAACCTAAATAGAGGTAGCGGCAATCTTTATTAGTTTCAATGAAGAAAAGATGAACCGCAAAATGACTTGTTTTGACAAATTGAGACTAAACTTGTCACCTCCATAAACAAAACGTTGAATAAATCAAATAACGAAAAGAAACTGTTCAAACATGCTTTTGCGTGCTTTCTAATTATTTTCAATTAAAATTCTACTCAATAAAGGAAACGAAAGAAAAGACACAGAAAAAAAAGCAACGATTTTTCTCTAAACACTCGGAATGTTTTTCCATCCTGTACATACACAAATACTTGAGGTTGTGTCTAATTTTCTAGTCTGTTACATCTATTACCAACCAAGTATGTACATAAAAATTAATGAATACTTGATGGCAGGCACTCCTTGCAATATATATGTACGAGCATGTGTCTGTGTGTGTGTGTAAAGAAGGTAAAAGAAGCAGATTTGAAATGCCAACAAGTGAATGGTAACAATGTTGGCATGCAACAAATTAGCATATCGTGTGTTTTAAAAATAATCAAAAAAAAAAAAAAAGAAAAGCATTTTCGTCTGGTTGATATTAAAAGAGCTTCACCTCAAACACGGTTTGCGTTTGCTGAATTTAACCAAATAGCAGATAAAATTACACCGTTGAAGGCTCTTTATCATATGTGGCAAAACTCAGACATGTCTGTTTCTGTTTGAGTTTCTGTCTGCTTCTTGCGGTTCTTTTGTTTGAACAATTATAGTTTTAGTAAAAAAAGATAATAAAAAACATTCTACATCACATCAATGAACAATTCATGCAATAATTTATTTAGTTGTGCCGGTAAAAGCGCCTCATTGTCATATAAAAATGTTTTCGTTACATGGCAAGGGGTTCTAAAAAGGGTCCAATAGAGTTTAAATTTTGGTTTTAAAATTAATTAATTATTAAACTCATTAGCTATTCTTAAGCAAATTTTATTAAAAAAAATTATAAAGTAGCTGAAAAACCGGTTCTAAAATGATTCAATTCGAATCACTTTCTATAGAATTTAACTCTAAGCTAAGAAATGTTTATATCCTGCCCCACTTGTGGCAAAGGATATGCATATCAAAAGCGGATTCTGTGCTCGCAGCTAAATCGAATGCATTTTAAATCGTATTAAATGAAAATCTCGTTTCAAAACACACTTTGCTGTAGATCACATTTTTAGTGCAAAAAGTTTACCTTTGCCTACCCGTTTGTATAATTGTTATTTGATACTCCTAGAAGTAGGCCATGAAAATAAATGTGAAAACTTTTGCAGTACAATAAAATTTTTGCCGCCATTTTGACGTTATTTTTTTTTACGCATACAAACACACTCACACGTATATATGTAATGATATAAAAGGCAAACATATCAGCACACAGGCAAGTGCACAACATCACATCTAATATTCGATTTAATGACGTCGACGACGACCATGATTGTTCGGTTTATATGCTATATACGTATGCACGTATTTATATATACGTTCATATATTGCAGTTATTTAAAGAGTATTTAAGTGACATGACACGACAGAATTTATTACATGTACTATATAGGACTAAACATGTAAATGTGTGCCTATATATATGTAAAGAATGATTGTGCACACATACACATACATACATACATGTACTTGATGATATATACATTTATGCGTTTTATTATGAAACAAGTTGTCCACTTTGTGACATATTATTGGTATTCAAGTATGTGTGTAAATATATTGCATTCTGTGAAGCGTAAACTTGGTGGCAAAATTTCACATAAATATTGGTATGCGTGAGTAAGTTACTCTCCAGGAAAATATGCACAAAGCCATCTATCACGGTAGCATAGAAATTTATATTCTCGCAAAATAAGACATTAGGCAAGAAGACATACTATATTGTTATGGAATTTTCCATATAACGATTATAAATGCTCATAAATAATTACAGTATTTATGTGTGTGTGTGTGGGAAACAACCCAGGGGAAATCAAGTGCGATTAAAGCCATTACATCATTGCAGTTAATGTGGAATAAAATTCGTAACAACGAAGTAGTGCCTCGTTGGCAATTTCCACATTCCAATGAAAGCTTAATTTGATTTCAGGTCAACTCACAAATAATGATGATGCAAAAATGTTGTTGATTGGTTTGGTTGTGCTCAGCTGTTTAGCTATTTTCATGTTTTCTACATTGTAGTGAAAGGTTTACTAACTTTGCCATTTCATTTATAATAAATATCCCAGCACGTATATATAATCTCGATTATTAACAAAATATAAATCCACGCTAAAGCAAAATCTTATATCGAGCTAAACTTTAGCATCAAGCATGGAGCGAAATCAACGGCTAGCCACGCTCATAATTGACAAAAATGTCTAACAGCAACTTTTAAAACTCAATATTTATAAAGGTTTTAGTATTTCTACTTTCTGGGGTCTGGAATAGCTTTAATGCCAAAAACAGTGCATCCTCTATACCAGCAAAATAAATATAAAAATTCATTGTTGCTTTCATAAAATTCCACATAAAAAAACTATTTAAAAATTATTTTAATTGCTTAAATTTATTGCATTTGATTTAGAACCACGATAATAATAAACGTTCGCGGTTTTTGCTTCAAACATTTTGGTTTTGCCCGCAAATTTTCACAGCCCACAAATATGAATTCGTTGTGTCCAAAATCTAAATATAAACACCGCACAACACACGCTACTGCGTAATGAGATTTTACACACATTGTTATCGTGCACACACATAACCGCAACTTTTTCCTATTTTTCCTTTTTAATTATTGTGGTTTTATCATTAAAAAAAAAAAATTCTTTTGGAAGCTTGGTTGTATGCATTTAAATAATTACCGTTACCTTAAAACCTTTTAATCTCTCTCTCTCTTTCTTAAATCTTTTAATCTCTTGATACAAATGAAAATAATAATTTAAAGTAATATTTTTATAGATCGATTCCAAATCGATCGTGAGACGTGATGGTAGCTGTGACATTTGTCGTTTAGGAGTTGCAAACATTCGCGCAAACTTAATTTGTCCTTGCAGAGACTTCTTTTAAAGTATTTGGTCGCTTTTTAAAATAAAGTATAATAGCCAGCCACCCGCCTGCAAGAGGGAGGTGTTCAAAAATTGACTTAAACCAAAAAAAGAAAGGTAAGCTCTTTTCGTTTAAATCGTTGTCACCTTTTCAAAACAGATGTTGCATATGTTTCTGTATGTATTTGCCCTTTGTGCAAGTGACAATATATAAAAATAAAAATCTCTGCTTTCACATACACAACTTAATCCATAAATAAAAGTTCACCATACTGCCTGCCATTTAATTTATAAACTTTTAAAAACTTCTTTCTTTTTTCGGTTTATTCTTGTGCTTCATACTTATTTTGAGCTATTATTATACATATTGTACATATATTACTATGTATAGAGTTTGGCATGGTAAATCTCTCAAGTAAGTCTCTCTCTCTGTGGTGACAGTAACCATAAAATGCAGTTACATTGTATGAAATAAAACAAAAGTGCTTAAATTTAACTTTTTATATATTTGCTACATCCTTTCTATCACACATACACCCCTAGCTTGCTATGACGCCATAGGATTTTATTCTGATATTTTTTACGTACACATTTCCATAAATATAGCAACATGCAATATACGTATAATAGAGCCACAAGTTTATATTCATGGTTTTTTTGTAAATTGTACGCTTTAAAAATGCAATAAAGTGTTTAATGCAAGTTGTAAACTTTTTCGTCTACGCTAACTCAACATATTATGCTTATAAAAGTATATGCACAAGGGGATAATATTATATTGAAATTGATGATGAAACGCTTTTCTATATAATCTATATATATAGTAGCATGTACTGGCTGCTACAGCAGTAAAATATTCATTGCTGAACTTGATTTCTTTTCATGGCATCTCCAGCGCCCAAGTACTTTTAATGACATCCATTATAAAAGCCCTTTGCTGACAATTTTTTATAAATGTATCATATCCCCAAAAGTATACAATATAACCAATAACTGCTAGTATTTGTAATTTGCTCATTTAATTCTCCCCAGCATGATTATGTTCTCTCTCATTGCAATTATTGTTTATAAGCAATAACAATTTCGAATTTATTTACATTACACACATAACGGAGCGAACTATTACAACATGTATGCAACATATGTGTTGGTAAATATTTTCTGGCAAATAATAATAAATACTAAGGACTCCCCTGAGCCAACTCTAACATAATTTAGAATTTCCTTAACTGCTTTTGCTCTTTACATAATTGTTTTTATTATGCTACATAACCTGTACCTCTCCTAGCCGTTGGCCGTTAATTACTTATTCTGCTACGAAGAACCAAAATACCTTATTGTGGAGCGGTAAGGGTTTTATATAATTTTCAAGTACTCGTATGTTGTTGTTAGTTGAATGTAAACGTTGAATATTTAATGAAAATGATTTAAAACCATAACTTCCAAGGCTGGTGGTATTGTTATATCAAAATTGTCAAAATTGTGTCAAAATTTTTATTATGTTATGATGAGAAGGAAAAATCGAAGACCAAGGAAACATTGTTATACGCCTCTTCCCTAGATGCTTCCTTTCGCGTTCTTGGATGTTATCTTACAAGCTTTTTTAAGCTCTCTCTTCTCCCATAGATGCCTCTTCATATGAATTTTTAGAAGCTATCTTAGCATTTATACAATAGACGTAAAGTCAATCTAGTTAGACCTGTTGGTCCGTTTGCATATTAGAAATCAAACTCCAGGTCACAAAAATCGAGCCATCGTTTTCAAATTTGGTACAAATATCGGTCGTCTTTGAAATCGGTCCCTTGACACGTCTCCATTATTTTTCCATATTATCTAAATATAAAGCATAGAAGAAAAGCATTTAACAAAATTGACGTCTAAACCTGATTTGGAAAAAGGTGGAACTCCACTATATTCATAATTATCTTGGCTTTTTCTCGTATTTTTAATTATAATATTTTTCATATTCCTTTAAATTCTCTTTTAACCAATTTTTGTATGTACATCTTTTTCATTTTTTTGCAGAAAATTTGCAGCATGAGTCGTATTAGATGATTTAGCTGCTTGTAAAATTCTAACTTTCACATTTCTCTAAGAACTTTATGCCAACAACCACCACTAAAGTTAGATACTTCAAGAAACTTTCATGAAGAGGGTTAAATTTTGTAAATTGGGTACAAAAACAAATAAAAAGAAATCCATTTAGCTTAGGCGAAATCTTAAATACCCTACACTCTAATAATTTATTCAAAAAATTGAACATTTTATAGTAAAATTCAACAAAAAGTATTATTGAAGTGGTAAATAGTTTTGTTTGTGTTTGTTGAATATGAAAAAAAACTTCACTCTCAATTTAATTTACTCATATTTGATCTCTTTATACATATATAAACTTTTCGTATGGTTCTCTTAAAGAACGTGTTATGAATTTTTAATTAAAAAAAAAAAAAATTGCGCAATGTTTTAAGCAGAAAATTAACCAATGTTTTCATTTTAAGTGGATTTCAAAATTCATGGACTTTTCCAAAAAAGTTTACGTTAATGATATTTATTCTTCTTCACAGTTTGTGACGTCAATTGACAATTGAGGCAATGGCTTTAAAGAAAAGCATATCCTCATAAAGAAAGATGAAAAAAATTAATTTAAACATGAAGTAAATTTAAATTAAGCATAGGAGTAGAATTTCATTCAACAAGCTTTAGAGAATTAAAAGAATTTCGCTTATGTGTGTATTATACATATTAAATTTTCTCCTAAAAATTACTTAATCATTTCATTTTCCAGCACTTCCTTAGCATAGGCAACATTACTTGGGAAATATTTCACGCAAAAATAGAATCTTTGTTTTCCTAGTGTATGTAGTTTTTATATCGTCCACATAAGATGGGGAATTTACTAAGTTGGTCAACATTTAGAAGGAGGCTCCATAGATCCTACAGGGTATATTTATTCTTAATCAGCATTTTAAAAAACTCATAAAAGCCACGCCCACAATGTACAAAAATCTATATATCTGCCTTAAAAGTTGACCTATGAACTTGAAATTTGTTGCATATATTTACGGTTATCCTATGCATCGATGTGCCAAAAATGGGGGTGGCCGAATAACAGATATGCCCACAATTTACATAAAAACACATTTATACTAATAGAAGGCGTGATCATATACCTGTCACACCCACTATTATAGATGTGGAGGGTGTTTACGATTTGATTCAAGCCAAAATTTAGTTTTTCATTATTTTCTAAACACATACTCTGTACACTTATGTGGGCATATACACTTTGAAGGCTCAAGGATATAATTTTTACTCGATCCATTATTAAACTTGTTGTTAAAATTATGTTTTTCTTTTCTATTATATTTTCAGGGTTTTTATATGAAAACTATTTTCATATATCTACAAATATAATAAATATGAACGTGTTCATATGGTTGTAGGCGTAAAACTACGACTACGTGTGACTTGACTGCATGTCTACCTTCCTAAGAATATGTATATGAATACCGTACAGCATAGACTACCATACCAATGTGACGTCTTTTATATTCGCATAAAAGAGCTTTAACAAGACCACACATTCTATAAGTGTTTGTTACTTTTCACTTTTTTACTGTAGTATGCAAAACTTCAAGTTTGAGGTCCTTGTGCCAGTAACGTTTCCGTTCATTTCAGTTTTCTACGTTTCTGCGTTTCCTTTTTTTTTAGTCTTCTTTATTTAGGCACCTAAAAAAACTCATTCCATTTGTAGTTTGGATGTAAATGCATAAAATAAAATGTGTGCTTCGGTTTGGTTTTGTCATTTTGCCAAAAATTCTTAAGTGGAAAGTAATATTTTTATAAACATGCATTCATATGATGATTATTTTTATATCCACTTGGTATTTTTCTATTTCTATAAAAACGGGTTAATGTACTTTTTTTTCATATATTTTTCACAGATCAATTTTAAGGGACACAATGAAATTTCATAGAAAAATATTCTATGATTTGGTACTTCCCGTAAATCCACATAATCTCAAGAAAGTTTTGTGTTCACGCGTATTTTGCACTAGAAGGATGACGCATTTTTTTTGGTAAAGTTGACGCGTAACTTTCTTTAAGCTTCTATGAGATTCAAAGTTAACACCACACGCTTGAAAAGCTTTAGCGTTTTGCCTTCCTCTAATGCGAATATCCCATATACCTTACTATACTTTTTAAGGACGTTTTAAAAATATCTTAAATTTTCATTTTAAATTTTACTTTTAAGGTAAACAATAGTTTCCACTAAGAGGGATATAAATCTATGTAGAATGTTTGGGCGGGGAAAGTAATTTTTTACTCGCTCTAATAACAAAGGTTAGGTTAGATTGTTTGGGCCCAGGCCAATATTGTGTTGCCCGTAAAAACTTAGCATAATGCTTAGAAGAACCATCCGGAGGATATTATAAATCATATGAGTTTTAAAATCTTTGTATTTGCTAGTGACCCTAGACCCTTCGGGAATCTGATCAACTTTATAGGACAATTTTTGCAATTGTGGGCGTGAATCTTGATGGATTATTTCCCTGTTCAACATTTAAAGCCAAAAATAGACAGACACACAAAATGCACATGTTTAGATTGATTCAGAATTCGATAATAAACAAGAATATGTTAATTTTGTAGAGTCTATGCGCTTTCTTTTGGGTTTTGCTTGCCATCTTATGTAGCACTTAAGAATGAAAAAACAAGAATGATAATAACAAGAAATGAATAATAAATGCCAGTGCAGAAAGTACTAAGAGCTTTCCAGATTTGGCCCAAGCTTTAAATCTTGTCTTACTGGTCCTCCTCAATTACGTGAAAGTCCATTTACGTTTATGACTTATGTAAATCCTTCGATGATTTTTTCCCCCTTTTATATGTACTTTATTCCGGCTGTGGTATTGTCACCATAATGGTTTGCCATGATGTACTTTTGGGATTAATTTGCAAACTATTATCACAGCTTAAATGTATGTACATGGGAAAGTTTTGTTCATTTTAATATTTTTTCTCTACTCTGCACATTTGAGGCCTGTCATGTCCTTACCAAAGCTGTGATTTTTTGTGGTTTTTATTATTATGTATACTGACTAAGTTGAGTGTGGGTGCAAAATGCATATTGTATGTTGTATACGTTTATCTCACTCTCTGCATATTGTACTTGTATGTGTTAATATAAACCTGACACTAATTTCAACCATTTAAGTGCTTTATCTCATTCAAAACTGTGAACACCACTGCTTGGTTTCTAGTTTTTGTAATGTAACAGTACTTGGACCAACAACAGTACATATTCTTTACCTTCTCATATACATACAAACATAAATGCAAGTGCATCCGTTTAAAGGGACAGTTAAATGTTAAAGTTAAAAGGTATTGAGGTGCATTTTGATTTTCACTTAAATGATATTTATAAGCTTTTATGCATTAAGAATTCATTTGAATTAAATGAATGAAAAATTCAAGAGTTTAGTTGAGACAAATTTTCGTATAATTTATATCGAGTTTAAAAAGGTTTTGCGGAATGGAGATTAAATACTAAAGACTAAAATAAATATTTACTTGATGTACATTTTCTTAAATGGGCGTGGCAAGTAATATAATAATGTATGGCTTTTTACAAGCTTAAGTATTCATTCATTTATCGAACGAAGGCCGTTTAATATACTTTTTAAAGTCCTTGCGGCCCTCTTCTTTTACTTACATAAAATCTGACAAATTAAGTACATTCCTATTTAAGAACATATGCTTTCTATCTATTGATACACATATTTTTGTGTTCAGCAAATTTGTTCTTTGAGAAAAAGTGTTTTATGTTTAAAAAAAAAAAAAAAAGAACCATATTAGAATAACAACATTTTAGACATCATCATAAATTTTCATAATATACAAAGTATACTCCTCTTGTATCACACAAAATCCCACACACACGCATGAGCTTTTTATAGATACATCAAGGCGAAAGACATCGTTATCATCCTCAACAAAAACATAGAGAACAAGAACGAAGAAACGGAAAAACTTTACCAAAACTTTTGAGAAGCAAAATGTTAGTTTAACAAGGAAAGAAAAGAAAATATATAAACTTCTCCCTAGACATCAAAGCAGCAAATGGAAATAGATTTCAAATGTTCACAATTGTGTAACGATAGCGTCAGTTTCTTATTTACAAAAATATACATAATTTCTCAATGTCGCAGGAGGAAGAAAATATTTGAAAATAATCTATTTCTCCATTATAAAACTATACATTGTAGAATATTAATGAGCGCTTAAGTGACTTTTTAACTATAATTAAAATATTTCTTTTTATTGTTAGCTGACACTTTATTTGTACAGCTAAATATAAAAATAAGTTATTAAATATTTTCATTAAGGATTTTATATATATACTGCACTACTTATAGCCAAAAGTATTCTATTCAGTTATTATTTATACCAATTTTTTTTTTTAAATTTTAAAAATTGCGAATTTTTGCCATATAAATGTTATTTTTTTTTTTTATAACAAAACCTTATAGGGAAAGGGGTCCTAAAAATGGTTCGATTCGATATGTCCTTGTATCAAATTTCATTGAAATCTCTTAAAAAATGTGACCTATAGCTTGTATAAAAATGTTCATGGACACCCGGACAGTCTGAGGGACAAGGTTAAATCGATTCATTTTCAATTGCATTATGATTATAGATGAATGTCGTACTTGCCGTTTGTAAGTTGTAAATATCAGTACACTAAAAATACACCCTTTTACCACCTTGTGTGGTGTAGGGTATAATTATATTTTATAACAATAATTCCGCTATTCTGTAACTAATTAAAGTTAAACTATTTACAATGTTAAAAAAAAAAACTGGTTTGCATGCATATTAAAACATTGCAAATACTGTTGACATCTAAATATAGTACAATGCGAGTAACAATGTTGACACAAAACTAAGGCAACAGATTAAGTGGCATTATTATTATTGGAATCCATGAATATAAATATTGGACTTGTATTGTACAATACATGTGCTCCACACTACGTACCAAACGTAAGCACATCCATGTAAAGTATAAAAATATTTTATTACAAAATTCATTGAATATGAGGCAAAAAGTTTAAATTATAAAATCTATGTTTTATTGTTTACTGAATTCAAAACGAAAAGTTTTATATAATGGAATGCAAAAAGTCAACATAAATTGTAATGAATTAATTAAAATTAAATAAAAATAAAAAAAAAAAAAAATTAGGCGAATTTTTGCATAAATTATTGATTTTTGAAAATTTCAACACATATTATATGATAGTGTTGCAATAAAGCCGGTTATGTTCTTAGCTTTCATTTGTTGACGCATATTAATACCAACAGATTCAACAGAACGAGCTAATCATTGGAACTTTATAGAAAATCCTACTTAAACATGTTATATGTATAACAGTTATTACATATATTTGCTTTTTGTTTGTCTGGCTGTTGCAATGTAGTTGAAATGGAGATTAATAAAATATATGCTTAAAATATTGAAAATGAAGGATAGAGATAGATAATAATAATAATAATATGAGAGTTCGTAATGGCTTTTTCATATTATTATACCTTCCACTTAACAGAAGGTTACTAAGTTTTTGTTGCAACAACCATTTTTATAATTACCCCCAACCATTGATGTGCCAAAAATCTACGCCCATTTTTTTTCTTTAGGTATAAGCAAAAATTTACAAAAAAAAAACCTTATTTAGCGTACATCTCGACTTACAAGTTGGTACATAATACATACAATATTAGAAGGTTTAATCATGTACCTGCCACGCCTACCGCTTATATGAACATAAGGAGGGGTATTTAAGAGTTTTTTTATTTGTTTCATTTAAAGCTAAGCTTGGGTAAGGGCAAAGCCTTCACATTTATTAGTATATTGTGGGCGTGGCGCATACTCAATTAGAACATCTTTGTTAAATTTCAGTTCAGCGATCGAAGTTTTTCTTAAAGAGACTTTCTTGTAAATTGTAAGCAATTGAATATAAAAACCTGTAGGTACCAGTACAGTGGGAGCGTTTGTAGAATTGTAGTCTCTTTTAATGATTTGTTAAGTATGTGTATCATTTCACGGGAAATGTTTGTTTTTATACCCTTCACCTTAGTTAATGGTAGGTTATACTAACTTCGTTATGTAGTTTGTAACGCACAGAATGTAGAACTAAAGCAGCAGTCGGTTGTTGAAACAGAAACTGAAGATATTTGACTTTTGAAAAACATTTTTTGTTTTTGTACGTGTAGGTTTCTATTCAAATTGGGCAAAATCGATCAATTACTAGGCCCACAATCGATTTATTAGCCATAAAAATGGACCTTTGAAGATGAATTTTGTAATTAGTGCTGCCATCTATGGTATATGTTCAAAATGGGCGCCATCGAATAGGCCTACAATTTATAAAATTATACCTTGCACAACATCTGTCTGGTAAATTCAAACATAATATTTATATTACTGGAAAATGTTTTCAGGTACCTGCCACGCCCACTTTTTCTATATAGATATGGAAGATATTCAATTTTCAATTTTTAGTTTTGTAAATCTAAATAAAGTAAATTTTAAAAAATTAATAAGATTTTTAATATACAGATGAACACTTTAGAAAGGTAGGTAAAGCAGTCAACCATATTACAAGGAGAGTGATTAAGTAAATATTACGTTCTGGTTTGTGGCTTCTGGCTTCTAAGAAATGTTTGCTTTTGAAATTCTTTAATGAATCAATATTTTAGAAATGTTAGCAAACGGCAATTGTACACAAGTATGTCATGACACATATGCTTGCTCATGGGCACATCATTATCAAATTCAATATATATGCGTTGTGTTTAGAATATGTTTAACTTTGTTCTGTACAGGAGGACAGTGCAAGCAAGAGCAAGTTTTCAATCGTACACAAACAACTTGAAGCAACAATTTTAATTATTTCCACTCAGTTATACAAAAACTCAAACCTTACCACCACTACAAAGTAGAGGTTATTGTGTAAAGAAATACCGTTAATGGAAAACCTACTTTCGAAAGATCCTTCACCGTAAACCTTAGACGATTTGATTTATAATGCAGTGCTGTTAATGCTACAGGTGGTAAACTGATACTGTTTGTTTACGCTTGTACGCTTAAGCAAGTGGGCGTTTAAACAAGTTTTCGCGTTCATTTCACTCCTTCTCTCATTTTTTACAAACTTACTATCCGTTTGGCTGGTTTAGGTTTATTTCTTAACCTCAGGCACACCACTACCTTTAAGTACCAACTGTATTACTAGCATTGCTGGCATTAAACACTTGGTGAGAATTGTTGTGGTTTATTTATGCTTTGTTATCAAGTCACGTACTGCGTGTGAGTGGGTATAAATGCGTGTGTGTGAGTGGGTAGGTTTTCCTTTTAATTCTGCCACTTGTGCTTACCAAGGAACAGTAGCAAAAAATGCTACATAATTGCACTGATTAACAGCTCTTTATGTATATTTTGTATTAATTGCTTTTTAATGCCGCCAAGGCATCACGGTGTCTGTCTAGTGCAATTAGAATAACACCCATGCACCATTATGGTACAAGATGAAGTAATTTTATAGAAAGTCTTAAGAATACAGTTTCGAGAGGTGGATAGTTGAAGACTAAACTTTATTATTATATTATATACGCAACTAGTGGGTGGTATATGTATCCATGTATGTATGTACATGTTTGTATGAACCGGCTGAGCATTTAATCTATTTGGAAAATAGTTCTAAAGTTTTCTAAATTTTCTGAGGTCAAATCTTGAATATCCTTTATAAATTGTGGGAGTGGCAAGGACGTCATTTTGCCTTCTAAAAGCTTAAACCATAAATTATTAATCAAGGTACAAGTCCAATATAGTCAAACAAGTGAAATATAAATTTGTATAAAATTGTCTGTTATGGAATAACGCATCGGCACGTACAATCAAATGCTATCAATCAGCATGACATTCGCTTTATTTCCACTTTACTTATTATGTTATGTTATATGGTTTTACCATGAACTCTCTACTTATGTACTTTATCCTTATCACCTTCAACACCATCACATATTATCCTTAACACCATGAACTAGCATTGCAATGAAAAATGTTATAACTAATCATGCATAACGTTTTAAAACACCTCAAACAAAAACAAACAAAAAATCCATAGAGAGTTTAATGCAATAAAATTCATCCACACAAATAGACACGTTGCAAATAGAAATGTTATAGCACAAATAATAGGATATAAGAAGAACAAGGATAACAAACATTTTAACTAAGCAACAACTGTGCTAAACATTTCATGGGCAAATATTTGCAATAAAATTGAGTTTTATTGTACGTACACACACACACACACACACATACCCACAGAGCCATTCACATAAATATTACATAAATAAAGTCATGATAGCAACACTATTAGCGTTACTGAGCACCAAGCATTCCTGTAGAGAAGGACTGAAGGAGAGAAAGAAAGAAAGAAAGAAAGAAAGAAAGAAGGAAAGATGGAGAAAAGGAAGCACTGTTCTTGATAATGGCCTCAACGGCCACCTGCGCTCATGTATTTGTATACCTCACTCCCTGGCTGCCTGTTTGTTTGCACGCCTGCATCCTCACTCGCTCGTTTATGCGACCTGACATTTACGTTTGAGCACATGCAACCAATGTACGTGCTTCCTATGCTTTCTATAAAAATATTCGTAAACTGCTTCTAAATTTCTTTTCTATACCACAGAAATTGCTGTAAGTTTCAAATTAAATTAAATGTTCACATATCTTGCTTTTATTTAAAACAGCAGTTTATACCGAATGATGTATTTTTTCTCTATATTTATAAAAATTTTAGTTTAATTTAAGATAAAAAGTAAACCCTGTAAGAGGCCTGAACTGGATTAAAATATGAGTCAATCAAGATATGTCCGTCCGTAAGTCCCTGTGTTTTTGTTGGCAAACTTGTACATTGCATTTTGGACAACTGATTGGATAACCGAGACAATGTACGTTTAAGTAGTTAGAGGGCTGACACGCCCACATTTTGCATATAGATATATACGATATTTAAGATGTAGTTTAACATAAATTTAGTTAAGCATTGAATCATAAATTTTGTTATTCCTTAAATTTTTCTGCTTTATTGAAAACAATAGTTTTGGGCTGAGAGTTGGACTTGAGTACAATTTTCATTGCAATAATTCATGAACAAATTGGACGTAGACAAAGCTATAAATTGTCAGATTTTAAACCCAACATGAAAACCTATGAACTTATTGTATAATTTGGAATTCAATTCTCAAACCAGTTCACAAATGAAATGAGACATTTTTCAACATGATGATAATGGAAAAATTCATTTTCAATTTATATAATTTTATTATCTTCAATAAATGATTTAAAATTTTAGCATTTTAGCTAAAAACTGAAAGAAAAAAAAAACAGCTTTTCGACAAGCCTCTTACTTGAAAACATTCACTCAATTATTAAACCATGAATACACTCTAAAATAATAATTAAATCGAATTACTAAATGGACATAAAATTAAATAATAAACTGCACACCAAATACATGATCGATAGTGGTTTTTTTTATCTGGTTCATATTTTATGTTTATGTATAAAAAACGAATGAAAAAATAAAAGTTGGCAGAAAATATATGAATGTATTTACTTAAAGATAAATTGCCAAATTGAAACTTGTTTCATTTATGTGTCACAAACAAACAATTAAATAAACAAACAAACAAGCAAACAAGTTGACATGAATTCATTTTAGTTACGTATATAGCTGCACGCATGCATACACATATGAAAGAACTGTAAACACTATTTATTTGAAAAGAAAATTTATTTATATAGTAAATACAACAACAAAATACATTATTTTCTATGCAACATTATTGTTGACATTTTTGTTTTTGTTTTTGTTTTTTATTTTAGTGCGTGTATGTAATATTTGTATGTTTGTATTGTATATAGCAGCTGATACTTGTCAAGAACTTTTTAGGCACAAGTTAAGAGGTATACAAAGATTGTTAGTACGCTTGCAATATTAACAAGTTGAAATTTTTATTGAAATTGATCGTAATTTACGAGAAGAATTGAGCCACGCCTTCAATTAATAAAAATGCGTTAAACAGCCACAAAAATTGAGTCTAAAAGTTGAAATGCTGACCTAAGTCCATTTATCGATGTGTGTGAATTTACAAAAAAAAATACCATTTTGATATAAAATCAAACGTGTACTTTGATACTAATACAAAGTGTAACTAGATACCTGCCACGCCCACTTTTAATATATAGTTGTGAAGGGTATTTAAGGTTTGCCTTAAACCAAAGTGAATTTTTTCTACTGCTGTTGATAATTGTGTTTTTCATGTCCTCGTTCTCGTCTACCACCACAAATATTTTGCTATAGCACAAGTGCGTAACATGTTGCGATCAATTCGTTACAATTAGACATGTAAGCAATTCAATTGAATTTCATCAAATTAAATAATTTAATAATCCATTAATTGAATACATAACTTCAAATCTCCAGAGAGATCTTAATCAGATTCATTTTTAAAAGTATTTTTATTTTTTTTTTATTTTAATTTTTATTGCCCAGTTCACAAGTATTATATAATCAGCATTGAAGAAGCTAATAAGTGTATATTTTTAATTAATAATAAATACTCAACAGATTTAACCATGTCTGGCTGTCCGTTTATGGTAAACGTTCGTCTGTATGCAAAAACTAAAAGATTGATTTCAAATTTGTTAACTCTTGTAGACTACCAGGTATAGGAAATTAAGAAAAATTGGTCTACAGTTTAGTAATAATTAAAAAAAGGTTGATTTTAGAAGCCTCTGAAGCAGTTTTTTACACCAAAACTGCCTGTATTTTATAAATAATTTTCCTTTTACATATTTTGGTATATATTGTGCATTAATAAACATTTAATAAAAACTTCCTGATAAATAATCAAATAATAGTGTAATCACAACAAATAGAAATACTACATTTGGCTTAGAGCGAATTTTCGAGACCCTTCACTTTAGTATCTATATGTATCAGGTGTTTCCACAGTGTAGGCGTGCTTGTCTTTAATAGTGGGCGTATCCGATTTTCTTCTTATTCATCTTTATTGTATTGCTACAATTTTTAAACATACTCAATTTTTATGAACCGGGAAAATGTCTCACACCTTCAGAGACGTTTACACCATCCACACACACCAAACCATAAATCGATTCAGAATTTAATGTTAAACAAAAACTTATTCGGTCATTCTTACATTCTTAACTCTTCTCCGCCTTATTCCAAAGCTTTTGATAAAATGAATATATCGCCGACATAGTGATTATTATAACAACAACAACAACAACAATAGCATCTGTGCGGATATTCACGTTTAGACGAACATATGTTTATATTTTATTTTTACGTAATATTCAGCGTAATGACGTTTAGTTGTTTGTACAAGACGCTGCCAGTCTCATCTCCTCGTCTGAGATATATTTTTTTGTGTATATGTCGAATGTTGATTTGTATAGGAGTACAGTAATAACAATTCTTCAATAAAAACTTTAATTGAAAATAAATTTTATCCACATCACACACACAGTGGGTGTTTAGGCATTCATTTGAATGCATATTGTGTATAACAACAACAACAACAACAAACAATTGTACAAACAAAAAAATTTTCGTTTATTGTCGTCATCATTATCGTTATTATCGTCAAGTTCAATTAATCTCATACTCTGTACATGTCATGTTTGTGAATGCATACGAATTTATTATTATGCTTCTTACATACATTTTTTTATTTCATTGATGATGTTATTGCTGGAGTAGCAGTTGTTATATAATTGGTTTGGTGAGTGTGTGTGTGCGTGTGATATACACCTCACGACTGCTTCGTATCATTCAGTGCGCATGCAAAATAGGGCAAACTATTTTGTTTTTGTTTTCTTATTTCTTCACGCAATTGCGTAAGTGGCGCCAATTACAAAGTTGATTATTTATTCTACATCTTAGCGTTAAGATTAAGATTTTTTATTAGATAAGGCTTAAGATTTTTTATTTTATGTATAAAGCTCAAATTTGCGATTTAGATTAGACGGCTTAGGGGATAATTTCATTTGCTTTAACTGTAAATGTTCTGTGTAGCGCTCTTTTAATTGTAAACTTTCACTGGAATTGGGAAAAATTTTATTTGAAAAGGGAAACTGAGTTGAATACAACTTTATGATTATTATGCCGTGCACCACCCTGCGGAAAAGGTATATAAAACATAAGTATAACACTTGCTGTTTAGAAGTTACAAACATCCACACAAACCTAACATACCCTTTGCCACAAGTGCTGCAGAAAATATTGAAAAATTTAAACTTTTACGGCCAACTAACCTAGTGCTTAATTTAAATGTGGCCTCCAATATACACACACATATGTACATGCACGTAGTATGTGGTTTGCACACAAGTGAGGTTGGGTATACAAAATACTCCCTTAAAATACACCGCACACAGTTTTCTATTTAAGTTCAAGACAAATTTTGTAAACCTTCACAATTAGTAAATATTGAAACATGTTCTCCCTCTTTCACTTTAACAAAAACTTATGCTAAGCAACAAAATAATGAGAGAGAGAAAGCAACTGGTTTGAATTTATAATCTTACTTAATAAAATATCGTACATAATATACATACAGGGTGAAGAGAAAAGATGGAAAACCGGGATTAACGGTGTAGAAGGACATTTTTTGAAAAAAACTTCTAATACACAAGTTATGAGATTAGAAGAATAGGGATTTGTGTAAAGATCAAGTTTTTCCCAAAAATTTCATTCTATGACGTTACTTAAGAGTTTCCATCTTGTCTTCTCATCTATGTAACCATACACACAATCATGAAAGTAGCCAAATTCTACTTTTTCAAAAACATTAATAATTCGAATATTTATAAGGAAGTACGATTATTAAAATAGTTAAATCGATAGGTTTTAAAAAGTGACTTGAATCACTTTCACATACATTGTCACATATATATGATTTAATATAAATAAATTCCTGTTTGATAAATGATGTCTTGAAAATCGCGTAACATACCACCTTAAAATATGTAAATATATATATAAATATTATTAATTTTAATTAATAAAGTTTTTTCATTCTATTTAAGAATTGTATTGTATCACAAACATTTAATCACATTTAATTTAATATTAAAAAAATTAAGTAAAATATTCTTTTTTTTTATTTTTGAAATTTCTATTATTCGTCGAACAGTACTTGTTTTGTTTATTAATTTAATACTTCATTCCTCCTATTTTTTCCTTTTTTTTAAAAAGTATTAAAAATGTAACCAATTTGATTTTTATTGTGCTTTACTTTCAGTTTTATTTAATTTTTTTTGTTTTTTGTTTCACATAAATATTGGGTGCGCAGTTATATAGCCAGGAGGGTTACTATTATTGAAGACGAGCTCTCCGTCAGTGGGGTGTTTGTGTGTGCGTTCGGGTCAGGAAAAAGCTTGATAAGCATTTACTTTGAGGATGCGGAGAGTAGATAAATGTATTGGCGCAGTAATAGCAGGTATATAGTACATGCCGTAGTTAGGAGCTCTCATGTAAATGCACATATACGCACACACATATACGAACATTAAATGTATCAAGTAATGTAGATAAATGAATTTACGGTTTATTTCGTGCACGAATTAGTGTTACTTAAGTCTTGTTCTTCTTTTATTTACATTAAGTAGTACAGAGCAAATGTGTTGAAGTTGTTGATTACGGCCATTCATATAGATCTTGCTTTGGCTTTTATTATTATTATTATTATTATTGTTATTCTTGTTCTTGTTTTTTAATATAAATATTAACAGATGTGTGACCATTATATTTTATGCACAAGTGAACACACACACACACACACACTGGGTTTAGTTACTGCAGTAAAATTAATTAAACAAAACGTAGAGAAGAAAACGAAAGAGGAAGAAAGACAGAGAGAGAGAGAGAGAGAGAGAGAGAGAGAAAGTAAGAACGTATGGTTGTAAACATTCAAATAAAATGAAGGTAAAAGTGATTTTTGGCAATTCTCTTTTTTGTTGTTTTTACTTTTGCATTAACTGTTACAGTAACAATTTTATTAAACAATTTTTTTAAAATATGGTAAAAAAATTTCTTAATAATAAACACAATGTTTTTATTCACCACTTTTTTAATGAATTTATTTTTTTTTTATTCAAAGTTATTTGATATAATTATTCATTATTAAATTTTTTTCATTTTCAGTTTTGTTTGCTTTTCCCACTTATTTGCCTTTTACAATGTTTGCTTTGCTGCTTTGCAATGAGGAATAAATAATAATATTGTTGCTGTGTAGTTTCTATTACATTTCATTTTTTTTTTATAGTTTTTACCGTTACTCTCTATTCCAAATCATTGCATTTTTCCAGCATATTGGCTGCACAACACTTTAATGATTTTATTTTCATTTGTTTTCGTATAATTAACTAATTTATTATTTTATTTTTTTCAAATAGTTTCACTGAGAGCTGTAATTTTTCTAAAATCACATGCAGCAGGAAAGCTGAAGCTAAAAAACTTCGAAAAATCACGAACCATACGAAGTTATGAAAACATGTACACGATGGAGGAATACAGCGAAACAATCTCACGTTTTGACACCACATACATATTATACAGTTTATACGGAGCGGGTACAGAAAAGCAGAAAACGAAACGATGAAAACGAAGAAGAAGAGACAGCAGCAAATTCAGAAGAGCAGTAGCACATATACAATAACCGATATCGAAAACTATAGTAGCGAGTGTTGAGTGTTAAACACATGCACACACACACACCTTAGTTATGGCAATGGTGTTTTATGGGAAAGCCAAATAGAGAGGTGACCAAATAATGTTTTTATAAACATATACACATATGAAAACTCAGAGCATAAGATATAAATTAACATAAAGTGAGAAAAATATTTGAATTCAAAGAAAAAAAAAAGCCTCCATGTACTTAACAGTTTTTTCTAACTCTGCCTTTGACTTGAGCTCCCTGCTGATGGGTGTTGGACCAAAACAAACAAATTGTTTATTTTTTACAATTTTACTTCTCTCTCTCTCTCTCTCTCTAATAATAAGAGAGTACTTTTTTTTGGTTAACAGAACACCTGAAATTCTCTATCATGTTGTGCAGCTCCACTTATTTTTGTTATTTTGTATTGTTTACATGTAAAGTTAATGCTTTGAAAGAGAAGTGAAGTTTTACTAAGTTCGTAATTTCGTTGGCAACACCTAGAAGAAGACTTCAGTTTCTCTACAAAATATTTACTTATATCCTTGACCAGCATTAAAAACTGAAACGATTTCTAGATGACCATCGGTGTGAAACGTTCACGGACGCTATAAATGACATTCAATATCTTGAAATTAATGATTTGGTATTATTTTCTTTCTTCTCATTTAAGATCGGCTAAAATCTGCTGAGCCACGCCCACAATATTTAAAAATTTGCTACCAATTTGCTACTTGAGCTAAGAAAATGAAATTTTTATATTTGTTACATTTTTAATAACTTGTTGTGCCGCCAACTGTGCAGAGCGTAAAACTGCTGCAAAAAGTTGTATTTTAAATTAAATTCTAACCATAGGGGGTACGATACAGATGTATGGCTGAGAAGGGGACAAGTCTAGTTCAAATTTATTGATATACAAAATTGTTCAACGTTTCAGCGATATTATAAAAAAAGACATTCACAAAAAACAATTCATCCTTCATTTTATTATTGTCTTTACAAGAGAACAAAAAAATAATATTTCACTTTCACAGTTTTTTGTTTATATGAGAAGGGTATTTAAGGTTTGGCCCAAGCCAAATTTACCTTCTTCCACAATGAATACAAAAGCATATAAAAAAGTGCCGATTTATGTTAGCCGAGAGCTAAGTGTCGCCTCTTTAACTACTCATTCAATGTTTAGCATTTTCTGCTGCAAGTATATTTTTGGAAAAAAAAACAAAAACAAAAACAAAAGAGGAAATTCTCATTCTTATTCTTGCAAAATAGGAAATATTTTCTCCTTTGATCAAAGAAGAAGCATACATCCCATGTAGAGGTATATGATGCTTAAGTGCGCTGTAGTTCAAGCAGAGAGGAAATAATATTAACCCCTAATGGGTTAACATTAATTATATACCAATTTTCTCTTTTAAATTAAAAATATTTATATTTATATACATGCGAGTACAATGTATTGAAATATTGTATTGCAAAAAATGTTAACTTGTGTTCGGTCGATAAGATTTCCGTCTCACTTATCAATATCAATAGTAGCGCAAGATAACACAATTATTGTTATTGCATATATTTCAACATAAAGATAATACAAAACAAACAAAAAAACATTAAATTTGGCTTGGGCCAAATCTTAAATGCCCAGCACCTCCATATACAAATAGAAGGCGTGGCAAGTAACTGCTTTACACTCTGTGAATAATATGTTTCCATTTACAAGTCAGATACTGCGCGAAAGGGATTTTTTTGTTAACGCCTATTTCCAGTACATCAATGGAATTATAAATAAGCGTACGAAATTTCAACACAATGGATAGAGAAATTTCTGTTACTTCGGGCGTGGCACTTGGCCGATTTCATCCAATCTAAATAGGAACCTGCGTACATACACAAATATTTGTACAAAATATCTTGATATTTTAAAATTAACTATTGTGAGAGTTCTAACAACAGGAATGCGGACAAACGTACGGTACGTATGTTTGCATTTACTTATATTTTGATTTATATCAATAATATCTGTGGCGTTTCGGAGACTTTCTTCTGGGTGTTTCAAACGTTATGGCAAACCTAGTATACCCTCATCACTAATGTGTAGGGTGAACTTTTACAGGGTATATTACCCTCTCGAGTTGATTGAAAGAAATTTTGGAAATTTCCTTAATTTATACAATACTGATACTTAGACAATATTCAATAAGATTCTTTCTCAACCGGGAGATAATAAGTATTTCAAGTTTGGTTGTAACAACTAATTAATTTAATTTTTTGCATTTGCAAAAAAAAAGTAAAACAATGGCACTAAAAATATTTATTAGCGGCTATAATTACCTTGCAGGTGATTGACGGAAATTGTAGCAACAACAACAAAATGAACAAACCATATACACTATAAAGTTAATGCCGCTGCACCAGGTCGGGGCGGTTGCACCATCATTGGCTGTTTCAGCACCGTCGTCACAATTCGAGGTAGGCGTTGGTGCGTTTGAATAGTCACCAGTCTTAGAGGCAGTATCGTGGCTGGCTGCCAACAATTCAGTTGCTGAGGCCGACGATGCTGAGGCATTCGTTAGATTCACATTAACACCAGCAGCGGCCAAAGCCGTTTCCACAATAGAAGCCGCCGATGATTTACGTCTGGCTTTACTGTGTGGTGAATTTGTGGTAGCAGATGTGGCAGCTTTAAGAAGTTTCGTTATTCTCTTGGTGGTGGTGGTCTTAGTGGAGTTTTTCTTCTTCTTGTTGTTTGTGTTTTTGGTAGATTTTAAAGGCAAAGCAAATGCTAAGGTCGGCTCTGGTTTGGGATTGATTGGTCCAATTGGTGAATTAATGGCGGCGGAGAGATGATGTGAGTTGTGTATTAGGTGTGAATGCAAGTGTGTTGGCAATATTGTGGGCAATGAGAGTTTACGGGGCTGTTTTTTATAATAATCCCCCGCCAGAGATCTTGAGCCTAATCCTTCTTCTCTTTCTCCACCACCACCACCTACTCCACCCCGATCCTGAGGTGTAATAATTGTAGTGGTGGGCACAGACAATACCTGTAATAATGATGATGAAGCTGATGGCAGCCCAAATGGATGGAGTAATGTCTGGTTAGCAGTGCGTTGTTGTTGTTGTTGTTGTTGTGTTTTATTAATGTTCGTTTGATGCTTCTGCTGACTACTGTCATCAAATGTTAACTGTTTACGTTTCTTTTTCACTTTATTAACAATTTTTGTAAATTTTTTCGATTTCAAATGTTTCTCTTCTTCTTTTTTAGTTATTGTTAAACCCTCATATTTACAGCTACTGCTGCTGGTATTCTTTCTTAAACATGTACGTTGTGAAGATGGCGCGGTAGAGTTTAGGTTGGTTGATAGAAAGCCTCGCCTAAAAATTGAACGTGTGACTGATAATGTTGATGTGGTTGTTGTTGATATTGTTGTTGTAGATTGTTTTAAAAGCGGTGCCGTAATATTTGGTAAATGAGATTGTAGTTGTAATAATTTATCAACATGGCTGGTGTGCGCTAACGCTGCCACTGCCGCTTCCTCCAAATTCAAGCCATTGAACGACGCCACCTTTGCTAAGGCAGCGTTTTTATCTCAAAGCAATTTTGCCGATTTACGATTAAAAAGCGTTTTATTTATTTACATAAGAAAAGTAGGTGTGACGTTTTCAATTATTTTATATATATTTTTTCTATATTTTTAAGGTTATGTACGCGTACTATCTGCTACATATTGCGATGGTATTGATTTTGTTACGTTTAGCTTTGCTGCACTCCTCTCTCCAAATCATTAGCAAGCAATTATTACTATTACAACCTGGTTTCTATATTCTTTAATTTCTATTTTTTTTTTATTTTCTCTAAGCATATATCACTATTCTTTTTCATTATTCTTTTTTTTTTGGCAATTTAATAAAAATCACCGTCCAGCGGCGAAATTGTCTTTCTCACTAAACACCCAAATCCATCACATTTTTATACATGTGTGTATTTTTTTCTTTTCTTATGAAAATTGCACATACGGTGCTGTAGTAAGCAGCAACTATTTCAATTAACACAGCCTCTCGTATAATTTCTCTCTTCTTTTTTTATCTCAATTTGAAAAATTTTTGTATTTTTTTTTTTTCATCATCTTTTATTCTTACTATTTTGCATGCATACGCACCCATATATATATACACATGCATACAAAAATAAAAAGAAGAAGAAGATGATGAAGAAGAAGAAGTGAAATCTTATATACGCTGTACTTATAATATTTAATGTTGTGTTGTTAATATTGTTATTATTATTGTTGTTATTGTTCTTGCTATTATTATTATCTCTAGCATGCAGCTAAAGGCAGCAGCTATACCACACAAATGCTGAATAACAAGATCTTTTTTTCTTATAATGATTTCAAGGCATTGCACTCAATTTTTTATTATTTTGTTATTGTTGTTGTTATTTGTTGTTTGTTGTTAGTCGTTGCTGTTAAATTTCTTTTCTACTGAACAAAGTGCTTTAAAATAATTTTTTTTTCGTTTACATTTTACACTTGCATTTCACTCGCTTTACACTTTTATGGCTTGACACATTTTTCATTTGTTCGCCACGATATTGCACAAACGCAATAAGAAAAAAAAACCACAAGACAAAAAATTTTGATAAAAAAAATAATTATTATTTACCGCTGCTCGTTTTGAACACAAATGCATTTCTCTTTCACAACAATACCTGATTGACTGAATAACTGGTTGTTGTCGGTTTCTTATAAGGCACCACCGACGACGATATGTCAACGTTGCGGTCTGGGCGCGTGTGTTTGAATGAAATTGTTTTGTACTAAAAGAAAACAAAAAAAAACCAAAGTGTGTGTTTGGGAATAGACATTTAATTGTGCCAACAACAATAACCACACACGCCAACCAACCAAACAGTAGGTACAACAATATACAATAAATGATAACACACAACAGATATGGTCGGGCAATAACAGACAGGTTATGCTTGTTAGGCTACAGACAGCCGTGTGTCCGTTTATTTTCTAATAGTATCGCACACACAACCACCCAACAAAACTGAAATGAATACTCAATTTGTACTCAAATAACTACTACAATAAAAGTGTTGTTGTGTGCTCTTTCAAATATTAGCAGAATTCCATGTCATTACAAGTAACACCCTCAACTTATGTTAACTATTAACAGTTTATTAGAAAGACTTCTAAAGAAAAAAACAAAAAAGTCAAAAAATATTGGATGAGCTAAAATTGGGATCATATTTTTCAAAATAATTAAATATGTTTCATTTGAAATGAAATGCGTTCCTTTTATCCATTTAACTTTAATTGTCACATAGTTCAGCTCTTATCTAAACACTCAGTCGTTGCACTCATTTGTTTATGAAATTCATAACATTTTGTTTTTACTACTGTTAACAAGTCTCTCTCTCTCTCTCTCTCTCTCTCTTTCTCTTTAATATTATTTCATTTTTTTCTGTTATTTTTCAATTTTAAGCTGAGAATTTTTACTCTTCTCACTACTCACCACTCACCAGATGGATATTATTTGTTTACTTTTCTTTAATGATTTGTTTACTAGTCCTATATTTCAATTGCCTGCAATTGTTTTTTAAAAATGTTTCTTTTCCTCTCCATTCCTTTCCATCATTGCATTCTTCGTAGATATTTAGAAAAATGAAAATTAAAAGCTTAGTTTTTGAATTGTTCTTTGTCTACTACCTGGTTAAGGGAGCATTTTTTGCAAAATTTTCTTTCCATTATATGATATATGATGAGCTGCTATAGCTTTTCATTTTAGTACATGGACAGAGTTACATTTTTTTAAACGTTTTTACTAAGAGAATAATTCAATTTAATTTAGTTTCTTTTATTCACAGTTAAAATTTAATTTCTTAGTGAAAAAAAAAACGTTACTTAAAAGTGAATTTGTGATAAGCATTATATGGGAAGGTGTTGTAAAAATGGGGTTCAAATTTGGCACAGTCATTTATGAAGCCTAATTTTAAGAATTGCGATTTATATATATATATAATAGCCATATAAAGACTTCTATTATAATAGGACCTTATATAGAGAAGGGTTCTAAAAATGGCTCAATTTGATATATTCTGAATTAGAATTCCTTTTTTAAGCAAAACATGTTCTTTTATTAAATTTGATCGAAATATCTAAAAAAATATGATTTATAGCTTGCACACAATTTCACATGGACAGACAGACGGTCATCGTTATATCGATTCAGAAAGTGATTTTGAATTGAAGGTTATTTGCTGTTGAGAAGTTATAAATATACGGACAAACTTAGTTACTAAACTTAACTGAGTTGAATTACTTTTTAACTGTAATTTAAATAATACGTTATGAAGCTTGTAAAGTTAAAAAATATATAACAAACCGGTAAAATTTATAAATAACTCTGAACTTTCATGCTGTAATGTAACATTATCCATAACAGAGAAATTTTAAGTTCAACAATAAACTTTAACAGGAAAGCTTTTGATAACATTTTTGAACCGAATAGTTGCCCGTTTATTGATAAATTAACAAGTCGTTAATTTAAAAAATTCGACCAATACTAAATGAGTCACATCTTTATGTAATAGTTTTGTTATTAATGACCATATATAAGACTTTTTAAAAGCTTGTAAGTGAGTTCAAAATCCAACTAAACAAATTTATTTTATTAACCTTTATCCCACAGAGTGCAAAGCTTACTAAGTCAAAGACTTGACCTCTGCTTCGAATGTGATTTTTCCTTATTAATGTACTTAAATGAAATTATAATTTTAAACAAGTACTTGTAACATAAATACATCTAATTATATATTTAAATAGCCAGACAAAATTTCAATAAAATATTTGATAAAATTGTGTTTTTATTTTTTCTACCCTTATTTTTAGATTTATAAACTATTTAATATTTTGTCTAAGCCAAATTTATTTTTTTTTTCATTTGTTTATTTTTTTTTTTTTTAGCAAAATAGAGTTTACAAGTAAATGCAAATTATTGCTGAGTACGTATAAAATCCAATCATACTTAATATTTTTTTTCAAGTTATTTAAACTGTATTTTACTCTTCTTCTCTTGTTTTTCTATTACATATAAGATACACGTGATATTAGCTGCTAAACTTACAAATACATTACGAAGTAGAAAGAGAGCACATTAGAATAAAATTAATGCACTTTGAAAATTTAAGCGCATCCTTTATGCGATTTGAGTTGATAACATGGTTGGATGCAAATAAACAACTTTTTACGTGAGATTTATAATCTAAATTTGAAAAACTGAAAATCTGAATCAATTTAATTATGTCCGTCTGTCTGTCCATGTAAATTTAATTAATAATTTGACCTAAGTAGTGTGGGGTATTTAATGGTCGAACTGGATCGACTATATCATTTTCACTTGTGGGTTCTGAAAACCAATAAGTTCTAAAAACTAATAACTTTTTAAAAACGGAAAAAAAAAAAAAACTGGAAAAGGTTTTCGAAAAAAAGAGTTAATGTTTTGTTGCAGAGTTTCTTTCTTTACTCTTTAGAAGTTTTGATTTTCATTCATTTTCAGCCTTGCTGTGAAATAGTGAAGAGCTGCAAAAGTTCAGTCAAGTGATTGCAAATGTTATTGCTTGCGAGTCAGTAGACATAACAGTTTGGGACTTGGCACATGCATCACATACACCATTGAGACATTTTACTTTGAAATATTACCCACAGCCAGGCAATCGTAGATTTTGCATAAACACATATATCCAAACAAATATGAAACACTCTTACTATTCGAGTATAAGTTTGTTTGTTTAGGTGTGACCAATACATCACAACCCAACCAAATGATTTATATGAATCTGTTGTCATTGTGTGGTATGTAAATGACTTTTTGTTCGTCTTAGCAATAATGTGTACAAAGTCACCATACATTTGTACAAGTTGAAAGTATTTCTTATTTGGCTTAAACGAAATTTAGTTTTTTTATTTGTTTTTCAATAAATGACTGCACTCGATTGCTATAAATTTGCCATAGTGATCAAAAAGATATTTGGATAAAAAACTCCTCATAAGATAGGATTAAATATTAAGCACATAAAATTTTCATCATAATTCAACAAAACTTTAGCTCTAACAATTACGATACAATTTAAAACTATAACTCTAACCATACGATAAAAGTCTGGTAAAAAGTAAAATTTGTAAACACATCAAGTAAAATTGTTTTAGTCGGTCAAATTCGACCATTTAATACCCCCCACACTACTTGGCTCCTTAAATTATGCTACAATTCGTTTATCTGTAGACGCGAGGAACTGCCATAAAAATCATTTTGTGAAATAATAATTTATGGAAAGGAGTTCTAAAATAGATCTAATCGGATCCAAATTTGGCACAGCAAAATTTTAAGTCAATCACCTGTTCTTCTCGAAATTTTGTCAAAATATATTAAGAATTGAAATTGTTTTCCATATAAAGACATCCGGTGAAATAAAAACCTTGTATGGTGATCCGATCCAGTTTATTTTTAATAGGATTTCTTTTTGGAGCAACACATGTCTTTGTACCAAATTTCATATAAATATTTCAAAAAATGTGACCTGTAGCTTGCAAACAAAATATATAGACAGACAGACAGACATGATTAAATCAATTCAGATTTGATTCTGAAGCTATCGGTAATTGAAGGTGGTTGGGGAATTTGTTGTTTAGAAGTTACAAACATCCGTACAAACTCAATATATTATCTGTCACAAGTGGTGCAGAGTATAAAAATTGTTTAAAATAATCTTCAACCCCGAATTGAGTTGAATTTTTTAGTAAATTTTCCTTTTCGTATATTTTCATCATATTTCTTAGAGGGCAAAAAATTAATTTTTTGCTCGCCTTGTATTTATTTATAATTTTCCGTTACAAAAAGCCACAGAATGGTTAACAAACAGTTTCGCTTATGGGTTCTCTTTTGTTGTTTATTTTTTTCTTTCTTTCTTTTTTTTTTGTGGATCAATATTTTCAGTAAACAAATGTTAAGTTATTGTACTGTTACAGGTGAGAAAGTGACCATAACGAGTAACGAGAAAATTGCATAACACATGATGGAAGTATCATATAACAGAAAGAGAATTGTTGGTCCAGATAAGATTTCAGCAATCGGTGGTTTCAGCGGAATCAGTGAATCACCCTTATATGTATGATATATAAATTTTTGCTTACGGTAGGCGCGGCTGTATATCAATTATGATCGTTTTAAATGGTAACCTGAGTGCTGAAACTAGGATTACTTGTAAGTGGGAAAGATTTTAAATCAAAATTAGCGGTAGTAAGCATTCTAAAATTAGACAAACATATGGACAGACGAATGGATAAAATATAAAACACTGATATACTTTATGGGATAAGAATGTCTGGTATTTTTCTGGGTTTTGGAGAAGGAATGACAAACTTGGTGAAATAATCTAATACATTTTATTCATCACGTACCGTTGTTCAACTAAACACATTTCCTTCACTCCACTCTGCTGTAGACATCATTTTAATTTTTGGTAAGTCAGTGTGTTTGCTTCAACATACTCAAGGATTCCGCTATTACAATATTTTAACGCAAACACACAGATTGTGTAAAGAAGTAAGTTTCAACACCTGCTTAACTACGATAAATGGGTCTCAACAACAAATTGCCCGTTTTTTCTTGTTGGCAATCTTTATTGGCTGTATGTATAATATTTCAGCAACGATTAAGTGTGTAAGTATGAATGTGTTTTTTCTCGTCTCATAAAACGTGATATCGTTTAAAGTATTGTTGTGTTGT
Source organism: Crataerina pallida (assembly GCA_949710015.1). Taxonomy (NCBI): domain Eukaryota; kingdom Metazoa; phylum Arthropoda; class Insecta; order Diptera; family Hippoboscidae; genus Crataerina; species Crataerina pallida. The sequence continues at coordinate 29,255,661 of OX453291.1, forward strand.
TATGTAATAAAATTAAACGCTTAATTGTTTAATGTAATTATTGTAAATGTACAGCAACAAACTTTGGCAACTTTTGAACTTTGTGGTAAATTTTGAATTAATTTTTGTTGCGTTCATAGAAATACTGTATACATGCACCATTTGATATATGTACATACATATTAAGGCATATTAACAAAGTTTGCTGCTTAACTATGAACTATTTTCATGGACGAAGGAAAACTTACTTCTTAGAAAACCATTGAATTACACAAACATTTTAAAGAAATTATATCAAAATAGTTGACTTTGGCTTGGTTATATGAACTTGGCATGTGAAAGGATTAAGATTAAAAAAAGAAGTGTAAACAAATTTCATCCAAATATCATAATTATATAAAAATAGAAAAAAATAAAAATTACCTTCACTTTAATAACGCGTTGTAAGTAGTCAAAAAACCATGAAATCACAATTGGATACACAATAAACCGAAACCGAAACCGAGCTAAAGTCTTCGTTTTAAATGCAGTGTTCCTAGCTAATTAATACACTCGCGCACTTACACTTACAAATATTCCTATTGCGCAACCAAACACGATAGTTACTCTTCATAGTACATATACTTCATACACATATACATGTAACGAGTTTAACGAACTTTGACGAACTAATGAACATTTTTTCACGGCATACATAAAATTTTCACTTCTTTTTTGGAGCAAATTATTTCATAATATTTTAATTTATTTAACATTATATCACGGATATTACGATTTTTATATTCTTAATATAATTTTTATAATTTTTTTAAAGTAATTTAGTTAAAACGAACGTACCGGCACATTTTGCACTTCCATAACCATTTCCTTGAACATATTTATTTCCTTTGCACTGTTAATATAATCAACTGCAATAAAATTGAATAAATATGCAAGAAATATATTGAACACTTTTATATTTTATACACTTTTATATTTGTAATGAATATATTTTAATTATTTAATAATTGCTTTTTCTATTAGAAAATTTGTGAAGAATATTTTAATTTTTGCGACATTTCAACCGGCGCGACCAATTAACAAGAACTGAAAAGAAACAACGAGTTACAGCAACAGATAAACAGGTGTTAGATGATGTTAGATAATAGATCATTCAAAGCAATCTATCAAATAATACAGAAATGATGAATTTATAAATTAGATAATTACTATTGTTACATATTTGTGCTTATATTATATATTTGGGTGCTTGCAGCTTATCAGAAATATATGAACGATACATGTAAAATATATGAACGAACAGTAGCATTTCATGGTATAAATAAGTGACATCTTTTAGGCAATTAATTTATCTTTCATTTGCTTTATCTCGATATTAGAGAGATTGGGTTGCATGATCTTATTTCCCTCCCACTTGTTAAGTTCACTGAATTCGTTTTCTTTTCAGTTCTTGTTAATCGGTCCTTTAGAAATGTCTTTTAAATAAGAATTATTAGGAAATAATAAATAGAAACATAAAATAATTCAGTTATATAAAAATTAAACTAATAAAATAGTGTTTATTACAATTTAAAGTATATTGATTAACTGATAATTCTCAAAGAACAGAGAAAAGGAAGTGCGTAATATTTTGTTCAAGGAAATGTGAAATGTTTGTGAAAAAATGTGTTTGTGTTCGTTCAGTGGTATATAGTAATTGCATTTCCTTATTAAAAAAAAAAAAGAGTATTAATAATATAAAAATCAATTCTTTAATGTCCAATAAAATTTATTAAAAGCATCAATGCATATGAGGAGGTGCCTAAAAGTTCAAAATTTTTGGGTATACTTGGATTATTTTTTCACTTGCTCGTAAAAACTCGTTTCCGTTCGTAAAATTCAACCTCACGTATGCATGTCCATATCAATGTGTTTGTGTAGTAGAATCAAAGACTAAATACAATAAAGAGAGAGGTCTAATCTTACTTACTAATCTTACAAATTAGTTTTATACTGTATTCTAATATTATACGGCTGCCTATAAACCTGTATAAAGATGATGTGTAGCTTAAAAATATTATTGTTGAATTAAATAAAATTTATTGGTTTAAATTTATCATTTGATGTATATAAATTTTTGATCAACAACAAAATATAATTTTATCTAAAAACGACCTTCCATATATACGCTTGTTAATCAAATTCTCAATGTAGAACATTCATTAGTTTTGATCTATCTTACAATAGTTAACCACAGCTCATATATATACAATAATTTAAGTGTGTGCCTATGTTATGCTTCCATAAACTATCGCTTTGTAATTATTAACTTTTCTCTAAAGAGTAACTAAATTATTATATTACGCACACATTCACAGGATTTGTTTTTGTTAAACTAACCAATGGTTAGGTATCGTACAAACAGAAACAATTAGACATAAGGCAGCACAGCTATACTATATGCATCTGCCATGATTGCCAAGAAAAACGTGATGTCTTGATATGTGTACATATATACTTATAGTATTGGTGTGAATGTATAGTAAACGTATAATATGTACGAATACATCAACAGTTATTTATACAAAATTGTGGTAAAAAGAAACCTAAATTTCGCTTAGTCCAAAACTTCAATACGCTACATATATATGCACAAATTGTAGGCGTGACAGGTATGTAATTAAATTACATTACTTATTAACTTACGTATTGTATTCTGGCTTGCTCATTTGAAATAAAAACCTAGATGTTAAGGGTATTGAAGATTCGGCTTCAATCAAATTAAGATTTTTTTAAACTTGTTTTGATTGGATTTCAATTCAAATTCGTGCATCTGCAACTGTAACTGTTGCTACAGTTAACTGAGAGCCACATAATATTGCCATCTCACGTTAAATTCACACATTATAGGTAATAGAAATATGTGTTGTATACGTGTGATAGTGTGAAAATATTTGTTTTTCCATTCCGTCTGTAATTGAGATTTTGTTCTATGCCAATGATGCACAAACTTTTTGCATAGATTGCATAGAATTAGCATCATTTTCCAAAGTATTACCATTACCCTTTATATTGTTTTTTTTTTGTTAGTTCTCATAAACTTGTTGTTGACACAATCCGTACATATGTGTCTAAAGACCTCTTAATAGTGTGCAGCACACAACAGTTACAACTGCCATTAGAGCGTAACGAATTAGTCCCATTGTTTAAATGGATGTAGTTTTAAAGTTTCTGCGGACCTTAACATTTTTATTTTAAATATTTCAGTTGTAAAAACATTTCTATTTTAATTAACATTCATTTTAAATTATTTGCAATGACAACGTTTACAGATTGTAATAATTTATGAAGCGATTACGATCAACTTTAAAACATTTGATCACAGTTAATAACATTTTAATGCAAGTAATTAAAATGAAATAAAATTGTGGTTGTTTTGAATTTGTACTGTTAAGAATAATGCAACAACAACCATGCTCATGAAGTATGGGTGAGATTTGTTTGAGTACAATTTTAATAAGGTTTTTCACTGTAATAGTAAAGAAGGAAAAAACTAAATATGCGTTAAACAAAATTTTAAATGCTCTATAAAGGAGAAGGGGGTATATCCGGTATATGATTACACTCTCTTTCTTTTAAGTCAAAATGATTCTTAATGAGTCGAAAGGATCTACTTTGCTCCACTATTTATATTTTAGCAAATTAATAACGCGGCTTACTCTAAATATACGTGATCATACACTTACCCAAAAAAATCATTACCACTACCGGGGAAATGAATACGCGGCGACAACGGTGAACGACCAACAGTTCGTTTGACCATATCATGCAGTCCCCCGGCTGGTGCATGTATAGGACTCAATATAGTAATCTTGCGATTGGGTGGTGCCAACAGACCACCTGATAATGTCAGTTGTGTTCGACTAGCTGATGTTGATGATGATGATTTCATTTGTATAGTTTCCGCCGATTTCGATATTAATATAGAGGACTGCTGCAGACCCAAATTATTTGTGGTATTGGACATAACACTCAAACTTTTGCTATCCGCTGTTTCGCCAGCAGTTGTTTCATCAATGTGAGTGGAGGCACTTCGTATACATTTCTCTGGACGCATTATGCTACTGCCGGTAACATTGGCGGCTGCCTCCGAGTGAGCCGAGGTAGAGCGTACAAATTGTCGCACATGTTTCTGATGGGCTGTCAGAAATGTACCGCCACCTGAACTGGGATGACCGGAAGTAGCTTCAGGTTGTTGCAAGAAACTATGAAATCTTGTACGATTGCTGGTTGATGAGGCTGACGTTGTGGCCATTTTTTGGCTCCGTTGTTCATTCGCTGTAATTATCGAAGTACTGGATTTGGCTTTCAACTGCTGTGACAGCTGAGCTGTGGTGCTCAATGAACTAGCAGACATCTGTTGTTGTTGTTGTTGCTGCTGCTGTTGTTGTTGTTGCTGTTGTTGCTCACTTACACTACTACTTTGCAAACTCTGACTACGAGCACTTATCGATAAAGATTTGTTTGTTTGTGTTGAAAACATTTGTTGCTGATGTTGCTGCTGTAGTTGTTGTTGTATTTGTTCACCTTCTTGTAACATTTGTCCCGAATCTTCTTCTACTATCGAGCTGGCTGCCGTAGAAATCGAAAACGAACGACTTGCAATTTGTCTTGACATTTGACTAATGAGACGCTTCTGCTGTTGTTGTTGTGATATTATGGTTTCTACATTGCTTTCTGAGACATTGGAATACTGATGCAGTATGGTTTCTTGTTGTTGTTGTTGCTCCTCCTCTGCTTCATCACCCTCACTGGGTGTACTAATGATACATTGAGGCGGCGAATGAGTTTCGTCTCGGGACATATTGAATAATTGTTTAATAATCGGTGGTTATGATGAAGTAACTTTGGTTGCTGTTGGTTTAAGTAATTTTTAAGGCATACGTAGCTTGGTTTTTAAGTTTTATAGTTTTTTTTTTTTTTTTAATTCAATAAGAATTTCGTTTCGTTTTAAACAATTTTACACAATTTTAAACAATTAAAATTTTTTCAATGAATTTCCTGTAAAATTTTATAAGTCAGCATAATATTGTTATAAATAATTACAGAAGCGAAGCTAAAGACTGTTGTAGAGGCGGTAACATTCATGTATTTGAAAAAATATTTAATTTCTTTGATAAGAAATAAATGTCAGGTTTTCTGTAATGAAATGGGCGTTTATCATTATGTCGTTACTACGACCAATTAGTTTTTATTGGGTTTTTTAACATCTATGAGATAATTGTGCAATATTAATAATATTTACAAATATTAATTGTGCACTCACTCACTCACTCTTTCACTTCGCTTCTCTTGGTTATTCTACGTTTATACACTTATATATGCTTTCGGTTGCTTTGTGAACGATTTTTTAAAACTCTTTTACCTCTTTGCTCTACAGTCGCGGTTTGTGAACGGGATGTAAAGAAAGAACCCTTTTGAAATATATTGTTAACCCACATTTTGTATTAAAGAAACTACTGAGGCAGTAGTTGCTGTTGTTGTACAATATAAAAAAAGAAATTACCCTTTTTATACTCTCCACATAAGATGATGGGGGTATACTAAGTTTGTCATTCAGAAGGAGATCCTGCAAAGTATCTTGATCAGGAAAAACTCGATTTAAACACGTGTGTCCGCGTATCTGTCTGTTGTTTGCTTTCTCCCAGGTTTGAATTTTAAAATATTCAATTATTACTTAAAAGAATTAAGCTTCTGCTTCTTACTGGTCTTTAACTTGAATTTTCCACAAATATGAGTATTTTTTAAAGCCACACCAAATAACCTTTTCCAAACATAAAACATTGATCCTAAATAGGATCAGGATAGTTTCCTCAGACAATGTTTCTTTAGTGATTGACTAGTGTTAGTGATTCGACCAGAAGCGAACAATTCACCTTTTTATGGTTCTACGTGAGATTATGATGGGCATCCTGTAAAAACGTCAATCGCTATTGAAAGGGGTAGCAGCCATAATAACCAGTCAGTTTGCTGTTTCACTGACAGGCACGTTTGCTTGTACATGCTTTGTCCTCTGTTTACAATCATACTCAATAATATTGTATGTTAAACACCATAATCAAATAAAAGAAATCAACAACAAAGAAGAATATGTAAAAATAAATGAAATGTAAATTTTATAGACGCAGCGAAAATAGTTCAATTTTTATAAATAATTTAAACAGAAATTAATAAAAATGAAAGTTGACTTGAGTCAAATTTCAAAAACTCTCCACGTTTATGTGAAAGAATGAGAACTTGGCAGCTACCTTGTATCCTTTACAGATGTTCATGTGTCCGTCTGGCGTTCTCATTGGTGTAAATTTTGAGATATTGAGCCATTTCTTAGTTGTTAAAATTATGACCTCAAGAATGAAGTTGAACTTGTTTGACTTATAACTAGAAAACTACTGCTTCGATTTTGGTCAATTTTTTGCAAACATTTGGAAATTTCCATAGCTTTTCAAGTATCATCAATTGATGGACGTAGCAGCGCCCATTCACACACATTCACACGTCCACCGTTGTGAATGTGGAGTGTATTTAAGATTTGGTCTAAGCCAAATTTAGTTTTCTTAATGGAAATATTGAAATATTTTAAAGTATAAAAAATCTATTACAAAAACAGAAACCTTAATATTGTTTTGTGTTGAGTAAATTAATATCTACCAAAAAAAGGAAAGATTAGTGCGTATTGAATAAGGTCAACCCGCCAAAACCAATCCCCTTAAGTATTAACTAAGTAAAGTCAGAGCTTTCGGGTTTCCCTTTTCTTTTTGTTTAAATAACAAGTTTATGAAAAGTTTAGCTCCTAATATAAAATGAAATGCATTATAAAACAATGCAGCATCGATTGCCTGAAGAGTATGCTAACAATATAATAAATAATTTGTTGAGCCCCAATGTATACTTGTCGCGTACAATTCTATTTATATGATAACGTGCATTCCCAAAAGTATAATATAAAAAATTTTTACGTAAGGTCATGGTTTTAAAATGAATAATAAAATGTGAAATCCATTTCCTTTAAATAATAAACGTAACGAAACTTCATTCATTAGGTGTTCACCGTAGCAGATACAATAAATGATTCATGGCGTAAATATTAAAATATAAGAAATCTCAAATAGAATTGAAAATTTTAACAAACAAGACATAATATTATAAATAAATAGTGTGTTTGTTTGTAAATCAGAAACTCTTGTTGGGGTAGAGAACAATTCTCCTCGAGTACTTTATGTTTCATGTTCAAGCACAAGATAATAATAATATACAAAAGAAAAACTAAATTTAACTTATGCCAATATATATAGAAACTGTAGGCGTGGCAGGTACCTGATTAGACCCTTTAACAGGGTATGTAAGAAGCAATAGATTCTGCACGAAAAAAGGTTCTTTGTAAATTGTAGGCGTGTTTAATGTCCGACCCCGCCATACATATATAAATATTAGTGCCAAATTTTAACTCTATAGGTAAATTTTTGTAGCAGATACATAGATTTTTGTCGATTGTGGGCGTGTCATGTGATCGATTTTGACCAATTTGCGTAGAGAATCTATTATTGTAACAATTTTCAACTTTTATGGCTTATAGATATGTTTTTGTTGATTTGGGGGCGTGGTACTAGACCAATTTCATCTAATTTAATTAAAAATCTACGTTAAGACACTACGACTGCTTCAGCTTGTTGTCTCAAAATTGATGACCGAGAGACATTTTATATATTTTGCTGATAATCAAGTGGAAAGTTTAGAAATATTTCAATAAAAATAATGATATGACTTCCGGTTAGGCTGAATGTTAAAGAAATGTATTTATGCAAAATAATTTTAAAGTATACCTTTAGGCGGGATAAATATAAAAGTTGTATTTGTAAACACATGCATATTCAAAGGTTTTTTTTTTTTTTCATCATAAAGGGGACGAAAGCAAAAAAAAAAAAGTTAAAAAATTCAATATGATGTTCTTTGCCACCTTTTCCATTTGAAAATCAATGAATTTCTATACCTTCCATATCAATTGAATAAGTTTGTCAATTCATTTGTAATATTCAAAAGAAAGCGCCAGAGACCATATAAAGTATAACTAAGTGGATGTAAAACTGTACGTCCGTTCATCCGTCTCTTTCACGATCGTAAATTTAAAGATATTGAGCTAATATTTTGTACTGACAGACAGATTACTATTTAAATTTGAAAAAATCAACCTTATAAAGCATAAATACTCAATTTGTAGGCTGAAACGTAATACGTACGCTATGCAAAGACGTAACCTAAGTAGGTGTGGAGGGTATATATGATTTGGCCTAAACCAAATTTACTTTTCTTACTTGTTGTATATGCACTAATGAACGTGTATACATATATCCAATAAAATAGAAAATTTACATAATTTTGCATTTAATTCTACTAATGTCAAATTCTACTTGAATAATGCATGAATGTGATTTCATTAATAATCGATTACTTTATAATTTATTTAATCCAACACAATCAATAACAATTGATTCATGCTCTTTATATTTATATTTATATTTTCTAATTATTATATCCTCCATCTTAGTGATGAGGATATACTAAGTTTGTTCTTCCAGCATCAAAAACTGAATCTGTTTGTTTTTGGTACTCTCGCTATAAGAGGGCGCAATTATGTACATGCCACGCCCACCATTATAGATGTGGCAGATATTTAAGATTTCGTTTAAGCTAAATTGAATTTTCTTTCTTTTTTTTTTTTGTTGTTTTTGTTGTACTATGTTCATGTCCTTAAAATCTAGACTTAATGTGTCAGATTAACACGTAACGCTTTTAGCACATTTTGCCATTTTGCATTCATTATTGTTACGTGCATCAAATATTATTTTATATTCACACACGTACATGTTAGCATTTATTAAACGTGCTGCGAAACCCCAAAATGTGATGGCCTCATAGAAGTAACAACACCTACCACTTCAAGAATGCTTGTATGAATATGCACATAGTTTGTAAACAGTTTTCGTTTTTTATAAATGGCAGCAATGAAACAAAATTTCAAGGGTTTATAACACAAAATAATTGCGCTCTTTGTTCAGTGAATGTTAAATAATTGAGATTCCAACAACAATAATGTTCAACTCATACGATTGCATCTACAATATATGCTTTTAATCAATATAAGAATATAAGTACACAGTGGAAAAGGTGAAAAGTTCGCAACAATATTGACACACCGAGACAATTAATTAAATGAAAATTAAGAATACATGTACGACAACACATACATGCAAAACTTTGCGTTAATGTGATCATGAAGATGTTAAGCATCATGGTAATTACAAGCATAAAGTACCATTTAAATGTACCGAACTGTGAAGCTTAATGATTATAATGCATTGTAAAGAGCGCAAATGTGTGTTTAAATAAATTTGATTTCCTGTGAGAGCCACTTTCCTCTTTAGTCAGCAGGAAGCTTTTAAGCCGTTTTCATGTGCGTTTTATTGCCTACACTGAATACTAAATTAGACGTTAAATGGACTTTTCAAGTAGCATACAATTTTATTTGCGCGCCTATGCATCAGTGGTTCCTTTTTTATATCCTCCACATGAGATGAGGAGTATACTAAGTTTGTTATTCCGTTTGCAACGTTGCGTTTTTGTATAGACTCTTTGCAACTTAAATCTATATCTCTTCCACAAAAGTGTACCTATGTTTAATTTTTCTAAAATATATATCTCCTTTCTCCCTTAAGCCACTTAATTCTGTAACTGCTCTCGTACTATACCACATGATACAGAAGAATACAAAATCTATATCGCTCCAATTCATAAACTCGTAAACAAGCATTTTGTAGGATATGTTCACGTAAAATAAGTATCATTTATTGACAACATATGTGTGTAAGTGACGTAAAGGAAAAACAAGAAAAAACTAAATAAAATGTTAACGTAATAATCAAAACTTTTTTAATGCAAAGTAAAGTATGTAAATATATCCATACACACGTACATAACATAAATATATTCAGCTTGTAATATTTAACATGTAAGCACATTATCCGCTCTTGACAAATATTGTGCAATAATGTTGAAAAATTGTTTGTATTGTGTTCATGAAGCGCAACATATTTTACATTGAATAATTTAAACAAACTCTAACAAGCAACAAAAAATTTGAGAACATATTCATGTGTATGTATATGATATAATATGTACAGAGTAGTAAACATGACAGGAGTCAGCAAGCATGATAAGCAGAAAATGTGGTTAAAATTATACACATTTTTACAATATTATGCGTCTTAACACAATGACGTTGCAGTTTAACAACATTACAAGAAAACTTCCCCAAATTTTACTAAGAATCTTAAATTTATACTTCCTCCCCTCTCTCAACAAATTCATTTTTATAACGCTTATTACAAAAACAATAAAGAAAAACTAAATTACGCTCATCCCAAATCGTAAACACTCTTAACTAATATAATAATACTAGAAAACGTGGCAAGTATTCAATTATGCTCTTTAATAGAGTATATTATTTATCAATCATTATCCAAGTTGGGTTATACTTAAGAAAAATGTTATATACATTGTAGGCGTGTCTATTATCCTATTCCGCCCATTTTTATAACATGAATCCAAGGGAGTTTGGTGAAATTCAAATGATTTTGAAAATTTATACCTCAATTTTTGTTGCTTGTAGATAGGTTTTTGCCTACTGTAGGCGTGGCTCCAAATTAATTTTTCCTAATTTGCACATCAATCTGATTTGATTGCCTGAAATAAAAATTATGACTTACCATGATGATTATGAGCAGAACAGAGTCTTATGTAATTTTTTGGTAAAAAAAAAACCCTTAAAAACCCCTATAAAATGATCTGAGATGTTCTTTCATCGATTTTGGCCATTTTTGAATAACGTATTGTGGTTTGACCTAAAATTTCACGACCGGGACAATCTATACCACAGACGGACATTCATAAATGTTGAAAATTTTATACTTATCAAAATATGTATATACTTTATAGGGTCCCTGATAATTCTTTCTGAGTGTCATAATCATATTAACAAATGCTGCTATGCGTTGGTAATTAAAATGTTTTTACTTTTTCCCTAAAACTTTTGCCAAAAATGAACAAGTAACAAAAGTACATTAAGCTTAAAGCAAATCTTAAACACCCTCCAATATGATTTACAAAGAATGGGCCTGTAATAGTAGAACTAATACACATCAACTTTCACCTTAAAGCCAGTACAAAAAAAAATTTTTTTTGTAAATTGTGAGCGTATCTGATATACGACCTTAAATATATCGAAATATTTGCAAAAGTTATAACAATGGAGATACGGTCTGACAGATGGATACTTGTACACCGACTTGGATTTTATGTTAGCACTAATAAGAATTGCTTCTGAGTATTGCAAATGGAATGACAAATTTAATATATCCATATATTCATCATTGAGGTGGAGGGTATAAAAAATCACGTTGCTTGCGCTTTTTTTGACTAGAAGCTGAAAATTTTATTACAAAACTCTCTCGTTCATGTTGTTACATAATCAGATTAAAAGTTACGAACTGCATGACATGCAGTGCGGTCTATATGAAAATTGTAAATCAAAATACTAAACGGATAACTCGGAATTCATATCTACTCTCACAGCCCTTTATTGGTTTGGCAATCCAACCCTTCAATTGACTTGACGCATTTTATATTTTGTATTTCTTGTCTTTTTTACCTACGTGGACACATTTTGCATCGCATTTATCATCTGTGTTTCACTTTTTCTAATTATCCTGAAATGATTCATTAAATATTTTGCTTTCCCGATGTTATCTATTGAAATAATTACAAAAATGTTATCAATCAATGAATAATTTTCGTATGTTGGCTGAATGGTATGAATTTCATTGCAGCAACCCATACGAGATGGTCTTAAGCAGCTGTGCGCTACATTATGTACGTACATAGGTATTCTATTGATTCCAATTGTTACACAAGAAACGTTTCAATTAATTGTTTAATTAAAATGTTCTATATTATTAATGACATATAATAATCAGGCATTGCATTCTATAGTATTAAATTGTTGGCGATAAGATAAACTTAAGTAACACATGTTGATTGTGAAGTAATAACAATTAATTCAATAGAATCCAACACAATATATATATCTCTGATACATGGATACATGATACGTAGGTAAAAAATGGTCATATGAGAGAACAAATCAAATAATTTCTAATTACATTTTCGACGTTTTCATTGCACTTCAATGTATACAAGGGTTGAAGTTCGTAAATGCAAAAATTAATGAAAAAACTTCTTGCTGTGCTTAGACCTTCTACTAAAACTAAAATATTAAAACTTTCAACTGTTTCATTTAAGGTCAAAGATTAATTTTTAAAGGTCCTAGACTAAGAATTTTTAGGGATTTTTTTAATATTCGGGTTTAATGAATCAGTAAAGTGGTGCCTAATTCAATATTGAAATATTAATTTCTTTAACGATACATCGGTCACTTCTAATATCTCAACAAATTTACATTTTTTATATGCTTCACATGGGATTATTATATTAAGGTATACAAAGTTCCTTTTGCAATACGTACAAGGAGATTTTAAAGCATATATATTTTTTGATCACCATCAAAAACTGAGTCGTACCTGCCTCTCTTACTATTATACACGTGAAGGGTATTTAAGATTTGATCTAAGCCATTTTTTTTTTTCAATTTTTTATTAACGCAGCCATATAAAGTTAAAAAGTAGTATAAGATGAAGAGAAAAAAGAAATTCAATTTTTTTGTTTACATTAAATTTCAATAAATTAAAACAGAGTTTGTTCATTAGGAACCGGAAAGAAAGAGTCCACTGTGAAGTTTACCATCCACTTATTCTTATATTTGATGAGTAAAATGGTGATGATGATATATATATATTGTATGATTATACACATAACATAACTTTCATGATTACGTAACTGCCACATTCTGGTCTTCGCTTGGTGAGCAGTTCTATTCATTCATGACTAAATATTTTTCACTATCATTTAGTTTATCACTCAATTTTATTTTGACTTGTGTACGTCTGTCTTGTCTGTGTATTATATTTGTTTGTTTTTGTGTTGAGTGCGGGGAGGTGGTTATTAGATCTCTTACATAACGACCGCAAGCATTTGTGCTTTTTGATGGGTTGTGTTGTAATAGAACTTTTTGGTTTTTTTGTTTGTTCTTTTTGGAAATATAATCCACTATTATTAATGGCTTTTTAGGGAAACCTTTGAAGTATGACAATGATTTCAGTTACTGCCGAAAAGTGAAACAGATGGCGTAAGAAATTCTCCTTCATTGGTTTTAAATGTTAACTTCCCTCCCTCAACTGACGTTCATTCATTGTATTCTTCATTTATATTAAGTTTGAACAAAAATATTCACAGTTTTTTCTCTAAAATAGCAACAGAAAGCATATATTGGATGTTTTTTGATTAAAAAAAAAAGGACAAATATACCGCACATAACACGATAACACGTTTTCACTTCTACTTGATAAGGAAACTAGTGACTATTAATTTCATATAAAACGGTTTCACTTAATACGCTCTGTTCATGTATATGAAACTACCGCGTTATAGAACGTATACCATTGATTTCATTTTTCTCTAATTAGTACTTTTTCTTTTTCCGATTTTTCTTACTTTTTTCCAGATATGTACGTGAGATAATATTTTCTAAGTAATACTTTAATTTAGTGTTCAATTGAGAAGAATTTTATTGTATTTTTTTTATAAATTCGTATTTTTTTTAATTTAAAAGAAAAATGTTTTTCATTTGATTACATATTGTCGTACAACAATTTTGATTAATATTTATAACTTTTATTCTAAAAATATAAGAGACAAATTTTATTCAACATAATAAACAATGAATGTTTTTTTTTTCACTTTTGTGAACTTTTGCTTAAATTTTCACACATAATTTGAACAGTTCATTGAAAAGAAAATAATTCTTCACTTTCTTATTGTAATCCTTCATATAAAATATTTCGTTGGGTTTCAGGGTTAGAATAGGATGACGTTGGATTAACCAAATATTCCACTGCAGGCCATTTCATTTATACAATATATAGGAATATTTAAGTCGCATTATAAGGCAATGCCATCCACATATATGTATAACTCACAATTGTATATCAATAGTTTTTAGGCCTGACTAACTGTAACTTTTTCCCTTTATTGCACGTTTTCATTTCATTGAAGACTTTCGTAAAGGTTTTGTTATAAATTGTTATGTTTCGTATGGTGTGTATGTATGTGTATACCGAATAATACAAATTTACAATAAAATCACTTCAATTTCATGCAAAACCAATAATTTTTTCTATTGACCTTAACGCCACTTTCCGCTCGTTCAAGTTTAGTTTTACAATGGAACACCAAAAATGTATTTCACTTAAATTCCGTTTATTTACGAAATCAATCAATTTATTTAATTTCAGATCCTTTTGTTTGATCAACCACAAAACGTACGCACGTACGTACGTGATTTGAAATAAGAAAAAATTTAATTAAATATTAAAAGTAATTAATCTGTAGAATATTTATGATAGGTATCCGTTCATATAACATAGGCGACAATATTTGTATGTGTTATGGAAGAGTAGCTGTTAAGTGAAAAATCAACGTAAATATCAATCGAAAAAATGTGTAAAAAAGTAAATTTAGTTTAGACCAAATCTTAAGTACCCTCCATTACCATGTTCTTCATAGTGGGCGTGGCAGTTTCCTCATACATATTTATTATAGGGTTACAAGTAGGTGTCAAGTAGTATTTTACGCCAAGTATAATTTTTAATAAATTGTGGGTGTGTCTGTTATCCGTGATTACGCCCCTTTTTGGCATATCAATGAAAGGACAGCATTTTAAAATGTGTAGCAAATGTTAACTTTGTAGCTTCATTTTTCAATGAATAGATTTTTGTCCATTGTGGGCGTGGCTGATAATCGACTTTTCTCAATTCTAATAATAATCTCTTTGTCTGTACGAAATTTTAAATCAATAATTGAAACTATAGAAGTATAAAAATTAACTAGTGGACATACGGGCGGACATGTCTAGATAGACTAAAATTTTGATGCTGATTAACAATATTTATGAAAAATTTTGAATTTTTATTCTTATTTAAAAGCCACAATCACTTAGTTGCCAACCCAATATTAATTTTATAGGGGTCTCTGATGCCTACTTGTGGATATAACAAACTTAGTGTACCTCCATCTTTAAGGTGGGTACTCCTTCACACAAGAAAAAGTTAAAATTTTAAATCGCTGTAAAATTCCACAATGTTACATGACATACATACAAGTATGTTTGTAAATATATGTCATGTAGTTTTCAGGTATTTGTGCAGCACTTAACAAATAAAATGAATAATTTTTGGTGCTATTTTTTCTTATTCAACTTCGTTCCTTCAGGCGAAACTCTTTTGTGAAAACGTTTAAAAAAGATTAAAAATTGTATTTAAGTTGACGTTTTCACAAAATATTTTCTTATAATAAAGAACAAGTGACAGGTTTACGTCTTATGTAGTGTGTATTATATGAACTGTGTTGATTTTTACTCCAAAAAAAAATTTTTTTTGTATATTAGAGATATGTCTGTTATACGATTTCGCCTACTGATACGCACGAGAACGGACATGACTGGGATTGATTCAGATTTTTTATGTATCCTTTTAAGTGCTTCAAATATATCCTTTATCTCTAAGTAATTGAAGCTTAAGAGGGTATAACAAGCAACAAATGATAGCTTCAACAGAAGCAATATATGGAACGACAGACATATATTTTAATTGAAACATTTAGATTGGTAAAACCAACACATCTCTTTAAATTGTTCCTAAACTTTCAAGAATCTACGCCAATGCAATTATTTCCCAAACGCATAGCCAATCGCCTAAACCACAACTGCCTACAATACAATAAAATAATGATTAATGATCGGTTTTGCGCACTTTTCCGCTTTTATTTCTGCCATTAAGTTAACGACACTTTAATGGTTTCTTCACTTTTTTTTTCAATAAATGTAAGAAAAATTGAATGTTAACACAATCTATTTCGAATATAATTTCCGCCTTAACAAGAAAAAACAAAAAAAAAAAAAGAAAAAGCGCGTGTTATAAATGATTGTTGAGGGAAATGTTTTGTTAAGTGATTGATGACGTTTAAGTACATTGGACTTTAACTGTTTGATTGTGAATGTGAATATATTATGTTTGAATGTATGTCTGATTGATACAGAAATTATTCTGAAAAATTCAATTCTTTTAGATATTTCGTTGTAATTGCAATATTGAAAATTCATAAAATTCTAAGGGAGCTAAAAATATATTCAAATGGAAACACATACTTAAAACGATTTAGAAAGTGAATCTGAATCGATCGTTATAATAAAGGAAGGGGGGTTTCTCCTAAACTATTCAAAAGTTACAAATCTTTTAACGTAAGTATTAAGATTTGCTGTGCTTGACCTACCTTTCAGCCTAGAGATTAAAATATTTTATGATTGCCCCTTCCCCCTCCCCTTTCTCGCTACGCTATGGTATAGATATTGGTTCACCTAAAAGGTATTCACTCGTAAATAATCAGCTGTTTAATTATGTGTTTTTTTTAAATATTTTTTTTTTGTTCTTCATTGTTAACTGAAAGGGAATACAGATAATACGTCATTTAAAAAACTTTTCTTACCAAACACAAAACGAATTGTGCATAAATTAATAAGAAAAGTTATATATAGCTGTGTACATATCAGCTCAGCCATATTTGTATACATATAATTAAACGCATATTTAGGAATGTATCTCATTGACAATGAACGCTAATTAAAAATAAATAATTATAAAAGCATTTCGTACTGAAAAAAAAAAAAAAAAGATTAACAAGAATAAAATCACCTACAATTGTGTGGGCAGAGAAGTTGGAACAACAAAAACATACACACACACACAACATGTTTAATAGCAAATACGCGGCAATTGTTAAAATAACTTCTGTTGCTGTTGCTGCTGCAACTCGCTTTGAGAATTTTTGTATTTTTATGTACAAGATACTTGAAAGAAAACGTGCTATAGCCAAGCATTGTATTGTTATAGTTTACGGATAAGCTTGCAAATGACACATTTGGTTATCTTTTACTAAAGCGTCTTCTGCTATCATTATTATTATTGCCCGAGTGTTGTCTTTAAAGTCATTTTTCATTCTCATTGTGTTTGCATTTACTTGCAATTTTAATTTTAATTTTCTTATTTTCTTTAACGCTGTCATATAATTATGTAATTTGTTTTTAATATAAAGTAGAAATTTATGATAAAACAAAAATTAATTTAATTAATAATAATTTTTTTAACTTTAACCATAAATGTTTTTGGTTTTTTTTTAGTTAATCGTTCACATTTATCTTTTTCCTTTCACCTTTCTTTGGTTTTTCTATATATATATTTTAAGAATTTTTATATATTTTGTTAAATATTTTTTCTTAATTATAAATATTACTTTTTTTCACACTTCAGCTTTGTCTTTCGTTTAAGGTACTTTTTCCCAGACGTATGATTAACAACTGAAGTGTCTCTTGTTATTCCGTTTTTCTCAAGCACATGTTTTTACCACCGCTACATACATATAAACATTGGTCGCATCGAACCATTTACCATCCATTACAAAACATTCAAAGTTATTTTCGTATTCATTCAGAAAATTTTGCAACATTGTGTAAGAATTTGAAAGTTATGGTTTGAAAATAAAATTTTTCGTAATTGTCACATTATATATGTAAAAATATTGAAAAAATATTTCACGGATTTAGAAAAATAAAAAAAGCTTTCTTTCATACCAGTCTGTTTGCTTGAAGGTTTGAGTTGGTGTAGAACCGGGTCTTGGCAAAGCTTTCTTTATATGCTCTATACGTGATGGGTCTCTTTTCCGAATTTCTTTTCTTACACCCTCCACGTAAGGTGAAAGGTATACTAAGTTTATTATTCTGAATGTGATGCATCAGAGATCCTATCAATTATACATATTTTTGATCGGTATTAAAATTTTACTCCACCTAAACATGTCCATCCGTATGTCAGCATGATAAATCTTTTGTTATTCCTCTCACGGTCGTAAAGTTTGACATATTAAGCTGAAATTTTCTAGTAGTTTCTACACCCTACATAGCTATTTAATTTAAATCATAAAAATCTCACCTGAATATCGCAAAATTTACATTCCAACAAGGGACATATCTAAATCGACTCCGATTTTGATGCAGATCAAGAATATATATACTTGGTGAGTTCTCTAACACCTCCACTTTCACGTGCTTCAAACAAAACAACAAACTTAATATATCTACCACCTTATATAGAGAGTTTAATAATAGACATGTGTAGATGCTAACACAATCATTTAATATCGTAGTGCAACATACAGAATGTTGAACTTCAACTCAAATAGTATGCAAATATATAGATAAAGCTTCCAACGAACTTGTTGTGTTGTGAAGTCAGAGTTTTTGATTTATAAAGGAAACTTTTCTATTTAGTACAATGTTTTACAATTTCTTGTTTACCTCGCAACATAGAAGAAATCAATTGTTCTGAACTTTTCTCTATCGCTAAAAGGCTCTTTTTATTAAATTTATTAATTAGTTTTTAATAAATAATAAGATTTTTACGTTGAAATGAAATCTATCTTCATTCCCAACCGGTGGCCGCTTAGAAGAGATTTTTAACTTATAAAATTTCTTCAGACAACCTAAATTATGCTAAATTAATTACATGTTTTATTCAAGTTTGTGTATGTTTAAATGTTTGAAAAAAAGTTTGTTGCATTCCCTATCTGCGTATGAGTGACCTCAATAATAAATGAAAATACATTATACGCACTTGTACAAATGAACAATACCACAGGTTCACTTAAATGCTTGTTTGTTTTATTATTTAAATAATTATTCAAAAACCATTATACCCTGCACCATCTGAGCATATATTAAGTTTATGTAGATGTTTGTAACTCGTAAGCAGCAAGTGCTTTTTAACCATACCGATCGATTCAGAATCAAAATCTGAATATATTTAATAATGTCCGTAGCTTAAAATAAAATTCTATTTAAAATGGACTGGATCGGTACATTTTTAGAACTTTACCCCATATAAGATCCTCTTATAATGGAAATCTTTATATGGCAAAAAATCGCAATTCTTAATATTTTTGGACAAAATTTGGTGAAGAATTGTGAATTAGCTTCATATTGGGCTGGGCCAAATTTGGACTCGATCGCACCATTTTTAAAACCCCTTCCTATATAATTATATTTCCCAAAGTAACCTATATGGCAGGGTATACAGATACAATTAAATTAATTGTAGCATACTTGAAGGAGTTAAGTAGTGTAAGGTATTAAATAGTCGAGCTTGACCCACTATAACATTTTTACTTATTTTTACCTCTTTTACTTTATGTGATGTGTAATGAATTCATACTTTACACATAAGATAAGGGTATACTTAATTTCTTTTTCCATTTGCAACATCGAGCTGTAAGACTCATCTTGTATATATTTTTGATAAGTATCAAATCTATAGCGATCCAGTTGTGTCCGTCCGTTTGTCCATTTTTACGAGTTTTTTTAATCTATACAGATCATTTAAATGGGGCGTAATTGGTTAAAAGCTACGCCCACAATCGACAAAAATCTATTTAGCAGCTAATAAAATTGAGCTTTAAAGTTGGATTTTCGTACAAATATTTATCCACACAAGTGCCAAAAATGGACGGAGTCGCATTCACAATTGACAAAATTTGACTTAGAATCCCATTTACAATTGTACATTATACTAAGAAGGCGTAATCAGTTCCCTACCGCGCACTCAAATTGTGTATAGGTAAAGGGCTTTTAAGATTTGACTTAAACTGAAATTTCATCATTTTTTTTTTACATGTTTTCTTTGATTTGTGCCAAAATGCAAAATATTTCGTTACTTTAGATGCATACGTATGCACACACGCTTATATTTTGAAGAATATTTTTCATACTCAAGAGCACATTGTTTGTAATGGGATCACATTGTGTAGTGAAATATAATAAATTTTTTAGATGCCTTTGAGAGCAACAAATATTTGAAATGTTAAGAAAAAGAACAAACCCCATAAGAAATAAGCACACAAGAGTGCACCTTTCTCATTTACTAGGTAAAGAGTTAATATAATAATAAAAGTTGAAGTTATTGTATCACAATAAATGAAGTTTAGTTTATAGAGACGTTTGCTTTTAAAAATATTAAAATATTAAAAGTAGAGATTTTTTACTTAAGTTTTAAGATTCCTATTAGAAATGCTACTCATTTGCAAGTGATTGCATAAAGTACAAGTAAGAAAAAAAAAAAAAAATAACAACAAAAATTCATTATTTTTACTTTAATTAAAATTTCAGGTTAACCTCTAGCAAGAGCGCCAACATTACAAAAACATAATTGTTGTTATACCACAATTCATACAGATTGTAACACCTGAATAGACAAGCACAACACATACAACGGTAAGATGGTTGAGCACACGTATGAAATGTCTCTTCAGCGACAGATTTAAATTGAATTCATTTTTGGCATAATGCCTAAAATTTTTCTCACTTACATACATACCATAGTATTGGTAAACCATACATTCCGGCACATTGCACAACGAGATTCTTTTGCTGAATTTATTATTTGAAAAGTATTTCTTTTGTTTTTTTGTTTAATTTTTTTTTTTTTTTTTATTTGTTGATGAAAATTAAATTTTTTTTTTTTATCAAATTAATAATATATTCATTTTGGTTAATAAAGATAAATGATAAATAAATGTACGCAAATGATGGCACAACAACAATTTCATGTCAATTGTCAGCTTTAACTGTAAATAAATACGAATGTATTTTTTGTGTGTACATACAATACATATGTAGTCACTACGCGTGTGTGTTTATACACAAACATATAATTTCAATGTACATAAAATGTTGAAACTTTACTCACTTTTTATAAATTTGATTATATGGACGTGCCATTTTATTAATTTTATTTTGATTGAACCATGTGTGAGTACTTACCTGAAAAAGAAAAAAAAATCATTACAAATTACTAAAAATATATATAAAGCTTAACAACATCTAATAAATGCATTTTTCACATTTCATTTTGAAATTTATTTACTGTTAGAGGAAGAGAACCTCAAATTACGTTTTTCTAAAAGCATTTTTGCATGAAAACTCAATTTGTGCACTATACGCTGCCCCGTTGACAATACGAATTATGTGGGTACATATTTACACAACGTTTTATAATTTGCATAATATTAAGGATACAGTGAAAGTGTTTGAATTTGAAGGTCAACATAAGTGCAGCGAGTTTAAGATAAAAATGCTCGCACTTGAATTTGATTTGAGAATTTTAAATAAAAGTTTAAAACTATCGTAGCTGGAGTGTGTATGTGTTCTTTTAGTACCTGGCTGAGCCTTTTTCTCAGTAAACTCTGCACGCTGTGAGACACAGGTTCAAATCCAGCTGAGAAAAAAAGTGGAATTTGAATGCATTGGACGGGTAACCCATTAATAGTTAAACAAACCCAACTGATAATGTCGTTACATACATACAATTACACTGCCGTTAGAAATATGCACACAAATATTTGTAAAAATTTAACAAATAAAAAAAGGGCTATATTAGGCATATGCCAAATCTATGATACCCACCACAACATTGTCTTTGTAGGCGTGAGAGAACGTCCTTATCAACAGTGTCATTAATGGCGAAAGTTATATATGAGAGAGGGAAATTCACACTAACAAACGCACAGGCAGAAAGCTAAATTTACTCGTCTAGTGATGTTGTGCAAGAATGTATATACTTTTTGAGATGTGCGACGCCTTCTTGTACGTATTAGAAACGTTTGCACATAACCAATATACCCTCATATCATATTTTTTTTTTTTTACAAATATTCGAAAGTGTATTTAAGAGGCATATTCAGAAGATTTGACTTGAACCAAATAAAGCTTTTTGTTTTTATATCCAATCTCTACCATCACTACTGGTAATGTTTTTACAATTTAGTTCAATTTATTAAAATGACTTTACAAACTTGTTATAACTTTAAAAAGCTTTTTAATAACTATTACAGCTTTTATTTTTATATAAAAAAGTTAAAATTAATATAAAAAAAAGCGAAAAAGCTTTTTTGTAGCTTTTTATAGGAATCCGTTAATAAGACTTTTCATTCAAATTGATTTTAGTAAGCAAGTGAACTTTTTTTTGAATTTATTCACCTCTGTACCATGCAAAAACACAATTGACGATTTTGTGCTACTTAGCTTAGTTTTTCTTCTAGTTAATGATAATTTATCGCATTTTAGAACCAATATACATATAATCAGATTAATATAGAAATCATTGCAATGCAGGAATATTTCAATACTTGCACGTGAGTTTGAGAGTAAACACGTGCATAAACTAACTAAGAAATTGCAATTTACGCGTTTAATTTGTATGCAAATTAAAGACATTGGAATGCAGCCTGTTGCTGTATTTAAATATTAATTAATGAAAAAGAATTGAATTCAGCTGAAGTTTGGTGAAGTGTTGAACTTTTTTTTTTATACCATTTTAAATAGAAATTTTCGTGCAAAAACTAAAACTATCTGTACAAAATTTTAACCAAAAAGCTCACAATTTACGACCGTTAGAGTGTCAACAACAGACAGTTACGGACACGCGGACATATCTGTCTAGATCGACTCGGTTTTTGATGCTGTTTAAAAAATATATATACTTTGTAGGCTCCGCTCTTGGTGTTACTAAAGGAATGACAAACTTAGTTATTACTTACTTTCTTATTATCTTAGGAAGAGGTTGTAAAAACAAAGTTTTTCGTTCAAAGGAAAAAAGTTACAAAACGCGAACAAAAATCACTAAAGTGTACATACGCATACTCTTTCTTGTACATTACTCTAGGGATACAATTAAAGGAAAAAACCCAAATAACACAATAGTTGTAGAATTTCCACTTTTTTAACTATGGTTAACAACCTCTCTCACTCATGTTGTTAAAATATTTGCCAAGGCCAGAAAAAATATATACAGAAATATATTATTTAAATATTTTATATAATAAATGAGCAAAATTTTTAAATATTTAATGATCCTCGCATTACCTGATCTTGTTATGAAAGCAGAAGTCCACATCTAACAGTATGATCTAATCCCTAATGGGACGAGTAGTAGAAAATGGGACCCATTCAAACATTTCTAAACTTTGTTATGTAAATGACAAATAAACATACACATGAACAGTCATTTCCTGCCGGAGATATTAGAAAATGCTGTAAAACAAACTTTCTGAGAGAGAAAAAACGGAATAAATTTAATTTAATAGAAAAAAAAAATGTTATTTAGAACGGACCTTTTAATTGCATTAGCATGAATAAAACTATTATTTAATAATTAAAATAGAAAAAACAATTATCTAACGAACCGAAAGCTTGTACGTACGTACATATATGCATACATATACAATAACATACTCAATGAATAAGTTGTCACATGTATTTGCATATACTAACTGTTAAATGGAAATTGATAACCATGTAAAGCGATTTAGAAATGCAATAGGATATTAGCTGACAGCCAGGAACCGGAGCAACACGTAGTGAAGAATATAAGACGTTATACAAAATTGAAACTTATCTGTGCTTTAATGTAAGCTCTTTGTCGTTGTTGATGTTGAAGTCACTGATAAAATTTAATCCCAGTAAATGTACGGTTTGTTGATTGACAAACACATATGCTTAAGATTCTTACACTACATGAAAGGATTTCAGTTTCAAGTGACAGTTCAAGTTTTCTTTAATTGGCACACGAGATCGCATTAGTAGAAACTTAAACAAGGATAAATATTAAGTTATAAAGTCTTTATTTTTAATATCCTGGCAAAAAAAGGCCGGTTATTGGGCCACACCCATTTTCAACACATTAATGGACGGGGTAATTATTAAAAAATACGTAAAAAATTTCAATAATCAAAAATATTCCTTTTGAAACAACTTACTAAAAATACAATACTTTTCATATAATGCAAAGGCTTCAACTTACCGTACATTCGCCAAAGTATGTCGTCGATTTTTTAGATAACGTGTATGATATTTTTGCAGATCACCAATGGATCCCTGTTCGGCTTGCATTTTGCTAGCAGCTAATAATTGCGAACTGGACGATTGTGGTGCCCCCGCTAAAGCTGAGGCCAGCAGTAATGTTGGTAAACGACCACCACTAATTGTGGCGGTATTAACACTACTGCTATTATTGGTACTGCTACCAAAAGTTGAAGCGATAGTTTCACTTGAATTAGCCGCTAAACTACTGCTGGGTGCGAATATAATACGTGACCAGCCTGACTTGTGCTGTTTACGAACTTTTAGTTTAATACGCGGTGACGGTGTGGCTGTGATTATGTCTTGGGTTGCGCCACCAATGGCAGGGGCGGCTGATACAGAGGTACAACTTTCACTGCTACCACTAGTCTGCGCAGTATGGGGTACGAGCTGATCAAGTTGAGACTTTTCAGCTGACAGTGATTCGTCGTCTTGCGTATTATTGTACTGACGATTTATTAAGGTGTCTGTTTCTTCTTCTTCTTGTATATGTGGCAATGGGGACGTTTGTGATGGTGGGCAAGAACGTGCATCCACGCGAGAACTACCACTATTACCAGCAGCCGTTGACGGCACTTGTGTTAGCTGTGGTGGTGGTGGTGGTGGGCCTGTAGTATTGAATAAATTTATTACGGGGTAAATGTTTGTTGCACCTGTTGGTGAGGTGGGTGAAGTTTTCGTGGTAGTGACCAGTTTTACAGTAGAGGCTGAAGACGAGGGTGTTACGATCGTATAGGAAGAGAGTTGTGCATGACCTGAAACTGAACCAACAACTTGTTGCAAAACAGCTGCTTGGGGTGATATGCTGGTATCACTTAATGTTTCCGGTTCTGCTTTGCGTGGTAAAATGCCCGAAGCTAAGGTTGCAGCCGCTATATCAGCAGCACTTAAAGGAGGTTCTATTAAGTCTTCTTCTTCGTCGTTAATTAAAGTTTTCAGTGATAGAGGAGTTGTGGCTGATGTGGCAATAGTTTCAGCCAAAGAGTTTTTTTTAACTATAGCATTAGTCGGTATGAACGACTCGTTTGCATCCGATAACTTGCCCGAATATTTACGCTTTGCTTCGCTGTTACCATTCACAGAACTGTGACGACGTGTTGGCGTGTGTGGGGGACTTGTAGCGGGGGCTGCCGATCCGCTGCCCCCGCGACAAGGTAGACAACAACGAAACACTGTGCTATTCAAACACTGTGTTGTTTTTGTTTTTATTGTAGCTTTCGAATTACAATTTCGTTTACCACAATGCCTGTGAGTGGTGGCGGTTGATGGCCCTGAAATGCAGCTGCCGTTACCAAAACTATCACGGTTGCCTTCAACTACATGCGATAAATTATTGCTGCTACTTTCGAAGCTACCCTTAGGCTAAAATTGAAATTAAAAAAAAAAATCATTTTGTTTTTTTTTTTTTATTTACATTAACTATCGCGTTTCTTTCCTTAAATATTTATGTAATGAATTAAATTTCTTTATTTTTTTTTCCTGACATTTGGCGTACAAATCAATTAGAGAAATTACTTCTATAACCTTGACTAGTTCGGCTTGGGTTTTATTATCATAATTTGTTGATTGTTGTTGTTGTTGTTGTTGTTGTTTGTATTCATATTTCTCATGTTTGTGAGCATCGCTTTTCCAAAATTTCGTTTTAGATAATTTTGCTAAACGCATGATCCGTGTTTTTTTTTTTTTTCTTTTTTGCGAAATATTTCAGTTTTACTTATTTGTTGGTGTTCAGTTTTAAAGTTGAAATTTAGATAGATAGAGAGACGAGTGCGTAGTGCGTAGTGTTGGTTACAAAAATGAATCTGAAAATAATCAATTGGAAACGTTGTAATTAATAAAAGAGTGAAAAGTATATAAATTTTAGTTATAGATATATAGTTGAAAATTATCCAAATATACACACAAACTTAATATACAAGTGTTGTAATGTAATACTACATTATTAGTAAATATTTACAAACGAGTGCGATAGATACTCTTTAAAAACAAATAAAATTAAAACAAATAAAAATAAAAAATGTTATAGTTTGTCAAACCCGAACATATAATACCTTACACCGCTTAACTCAATAACTTATGCTACAATTAGTTAAGTTGTATTTGGACATGCCAGGCACTGCTTTATAAGTTACTTCGTGAAATATATAATTATGTGTACGGGAAGGGATTGTACATTGAGTCCAAATTTGGCTCAGCTACGATATGAAGCCACAATTACATTATTATGGTTGTACTTTGTTGCTGTTGCTATTGTTGTTGTTTGGTCATAAAAGCATTGAAATGATTTGCTGTTCTGAATTTACAACTTACAAGTTAATGTTCTATAATAGCAATGTTTACAATACTTAAACACACTAACTTCACTGCATATATGTGTATGTACAAATATGTTTATTTATTGTCTTAATATTATATGTAAAGTATTGTAATATGTGTATATATGTATGTATTGTTAATGGTTTCATTTGTTTAGGAAATAAATGGAATGGAAGTACGGACAATGTTTCCATTTCTACTATTGAACACATTGTTTTGAGTGATATTTTTATACTTTAATGGATTGATACTAATTGATATTTGATGTTATTGTTACTCTTAACAACATTGTAAATACTTTATTATTTTATTTTGTCAAAATATTGAGCATTTTCATACCATACACTCTCTCCATTTGTGCAAGAGTTTGTGACTTTTGTCGTTCAATTGATGTAATCTCTCAATTTGTCGATCCCTCCATCTATTTATGTATGCTGTCCGTTCATATTTGTAAATATTGTGAGCAATCCATAAATTCTCCTTTTTTATTTTGATATTTCCGAACACATCGCAAAATTTTCATTATGAAAGCAGTCTTTATGTGGCGAAAACCCGCATTTCTGTTTTTAATAAAACTTGGTCAGAAAGTTTTATTTGGTGTAATAATTAGCAATGGTATATAACACTCTTCACATTCTTATTACATGTAGGTATACTAAGTTTGTCATTCATTTTGCAATATTCAGAAGAAGAAAACGTCAGAAATCCTACAAATTATTGTATATGGTATTCTTGATGAACATCAATATCCAAGTTGTTCTAGAAATGTACGCACTCTCATCATCGTACATTTTGAGCTGAAATTTTGCACAGATATTTAACATTTTTGCACGTATTAATATCTAGGTAATATTCTTTGAGAGCCACGGCCATAATCCACAATCTATCTGTCCATCATCCGCAAAAATTTAAGTTCCAAGTTGAATTTTTGTGTTTAGTCCTTTCATCAATGTGCCAAAAATAGGCGATATCGTATAACAGACACTCCCACAAATGACAAAGAAATCTTTTTTATGCAAAATTCGACTTGCAAGGCAATAAATTTTACATGTACTGGTAAAAAATATGATCAAATTTCTGTCAGGCACATATTTTGTATACAGGTATGGAGGGTATTTAAAATACGGTCTAAGCTAATATTACTTTTTTATTTGTTTGCCTTTGGCTTTTTCCATTGTGGTGTTTCTCCATGAACTAATCGACATGGTCCACATCCGTTAACAAGCATACGCGGCATTAAGCAGTCATAGGGTTGTAAACGTATGTAGTGATGTTAGTGCATTCAAATGTTTGCTTATGCCATCTAATTTATAAGGGTATACTTTGGGAATATTGGCATGGTTTTAATGTATGTTTATTTGTAGTATTCGCCAGATAGAAACTCATATACGTCAATAAATCCTACTTTGGTGAACGCACACAAAAATTGAAATCTGAAAAGGTCTGGCACATTCATTTCCACTTAGTGGAGAAGAGTGCGCACACATATACAATACTTTTCTAAACAGTCTATTTCAATTTTCGATTTCAATATTTCTTTTTCGCAAAGTTTTACAAAACAAATTAAAAACGACTGAACTACTGAAAGAAGGAAAACGATAGAAGGTGATAGACATACAAAGAGACCATCTGAGCTGTACTCAATTTGATTTGCTGTTTTTGTTTTTGTATTTGCACTTTTTACTATACAGCTGGGTGTTAAATGAACACCAACAGGGTTAAAGCTGGGTTGTGCTCTGTGTGAAGGTTATTTATGGTATAATGTCAAAGCAAAACCGATTGTTAATAGCACACACCCATTCAGATGTCGAGGTCATATTCATATACATACATGCTCCCACAACCTGTCATCAACAACAACAGATAGACACATACACGCATACATACACAAAGCAACAAGTTATTCAATGTTTAACGAGATAATAAATTGGTAAAGATAGTATAAGTGCTCTATATTTATCATACTCATACGCCATGCTGCACCTGATGTTTTTAAAATCTATTACATCAACTACACACACACCACTATTTATTACTCATTGCGTGTGAGTGTGTATTTAGGTGCGTCAAAATAAATGCTTCCACCATTTACTTTAAAAGCATGAATAGTTCAGTTAATCTGTGCTTGCAGAGTAGATCACACTCTGTGGTTTCATATGATGATGAATAACAAACTGGCACAGATGTCACTCTTGGTACTACAATTAATTATGAATTGTTTTAGTTGTTATACGCGCTCATATAAGATGCGTGGGTATACTGAGTTTGTTGTTCCATTTGCAAAAAAAATTTATATATTCTTGATTAGAAACAAAAACTGAATCGATCTAGACATGTAAGATTATGGATCTGACAAATAACTGATGTGGAGGGTATAACAATTTCAACTGGAAAAATAAACTTCATTCCAAGTTTTTAAGCTATCGCTGTAACTTTGAGATAACCAACGCATTTTCCTTTTCCACAGACTTTATTTTTGTTTTATGTTTTAAACAGATCATAGTAAATCATAGTTTGATTACGTAACATGATAAATGAGTTTATTGGAATAGCCTCAAAATGAGCTAAAGCAACACCAAAACGATTCAAAGAAAAGTTCCTTTGCTTACGCAATTAAATACAAAGACTCATACACATACACTCACATGTACAATCATGAACTTTACCATCATTAGTTTTTTACAAGTCAATTTACACAGCATAAAAATAACTTATACACATAACGTACGTATGTATGCATTGGTGTTAGAAATCATACCACAAAGTTTCTTATAACACCACTCCATTGTCAAACATCTTTAATAGTCATTCATATACACTCAACCAGTTGTAAAGTGTTTTTATTTAACAAAAACAAAAAATGTTCAAACTCAATAGCACACATACACCTACACTCTCATGGCAACTATATCCTTGATATGGTTTTATTTGGTTTCATTGAAGATATTTTCTTCTTAAAGCATTTAAAACATTTCAATACATTTTCATAAATGACTTACTCCTTTTGTAGTCGGAAGTCTAATCAATTTTCATTAATAGAAAAGAGTAAACAGATGCCACTGCATTGCATAGAACCAGATCAATTGAAATTCGGCTACACTGACGTATTAGTGTGTACTCTGAAAAGCACTTTATCTATAAGTGTTTTTTTTTTTTTTTTTTTTTTTATTACAAAGGATTGAATGAAAAGCTTTATAAAAAATAACCACAAGTAAATTACTGAACATTTCAATGCAGTGCGTTATACCACAGAGTATACTAATCAAAACCCCCGGTGACTTTCAAGTTCAACGACAATCTGCAGGATTTATAATGTGAGAAGAAAGTGAAGATAATACATAACAAGTGGAAAAGCTAAATTTGGCTTAAGGCGATCCTTAAATACGTTACACGTATATATGCAAATGGTGGGTGTGGCAGGTACCTTTTATAATTATATATAAAACTAATGAATTAATAAATCAGAAACTGGCAAAAAAGATTTTTTGATTATGGGCGTAACCATTTATTTTTAGCAAAACCCAAATTTTATAAAAATGCATCAGATGTTAAGTTTTTAGCAGAATTTTTGTGGCTAACAGATAGATTCTTGTTGATTGTGGGCGTGGTTGGGAACTAAATTTAACAAGAATAAATTTTAAATCAAATGAACAGACATAACAGAGATATGGGCATCATTTAATCGACTTGTATTTTGATGCCGCTCAAGAATATATTTATAGATGGGGAATGTATGATACATCTGTGTCTATCAATCTGTCATCAATCTGTGTGGTAGTTGCATACAGAATAATAAACTTAGTAAACCACTTTCAAAAACTGTAACACTACAACTACAACAACAACTAACACAACAATTACAATTACACTACAGAAACCGCAGGAAGACTACAACCATTACAACGTCTAAAACATCTGCAAGAACTACAACACTACAACTACTGCTGCTGCTATTATTAACCGTAAGCAGTTAAGCTGAAATAATTCTACTTATTTGATTAACAGAAATATTAATTAATAAATGAAAGGAATTGAAAAAAAATAGATAGATATAGAAATCGAACAACAAAAGTCTTAAAATACGACCTTAAAAATATAGAAAACGTAATCTCTGTTAAATGATACAGAAAAAGACACAAAAACTTTAATGGAAACACATTTCAATTTGACACTACAAATAAATCCAAAGGAAGTAAAGAAATTATTCAAATCCCTTGTAGGGAATTTAAAATTTAAAGTGTTGGAACAGGGCTGAGGGCAGAAAAGAAAATGTAAAAGCATAGAACGAAAGTAATGATGAATGTTACTGTAATTGTTAGTATTGTTAGAGAGAACAACGTTGTGATAGATAATGATTTAACTTGTCGTACTAAACTCAATGTGTACTTGCGGATGCTTGCACTCTAATCAATAAATATTCTTTTCTTAAAGTTCTCTTAAATTTTTCTACTTTTTTGTTCATTTCGTATTCATTCATTGTGACGAATTTCTGGATTATTGATAATGGTGCTAAATTAAAGTACGATTTACGTAAAACTGGACTTGCAAGCTGGTACATAATTTATACACTATTGGAGAGCGTAATCCACGTCCCTGCCACACACCCACTATTGCTGATGTGGAGAGTATTTAAGATTCAGTTTAAATCAAATTTAATTTTATTTCTTGTTCTTATTTTCACAATGTTTCCATTCTTTTATTCTCGTTTATAGATTAATTTCCTTTTCCTTCGATTAAACAATGTTGTTGCAAAATGGAAAATAATAATTTAATTACTGTTTTTACGTCCTTTCAAGCGGAGAGCAACGAAGAAAAAACTAATTTTAACTTAAATCAAATCTGAAATGCTCCTCGTATCTAAATGAAAAAAAGTGGACGTGACAGTATAAATATACTGTGTTAATATTTATCAATTGTGGGCCTATCTACTTTTCCATTCCACCCATTTTCAACATCGATGAATGTACTAATTTTCAATAGATTTTTAGCTTAATTTTTGTACTTAACAGAAAGATTCTTGTCGATTGTAGGTGTGGCTCTCCACCGATTTTACCTTATTTAAATAGCAACCTATAGCTACTAATCTAGAGTGTGATATATTTTGAGCAGTCTTTTTTCTTAAAAATTTAGAACCGTGGACATACGGACAAGCATATTCAAACATTACCTCAGATTTTAATCATGAACATAAAACATTATCATATATTTTTATGGCCTTCGAATGGCAAACGCAGTGTATCTCTCTTCCCATTTTATGTGAAGAGTATAACAAATGGAACTAATTGTTTGTCTTTTTACAACTTAATTTCTTTGATGTTCTATTATATTATTAAATAAATGAAAAGATATTCCACGACTGTACTGATTGAAGGAATGTCAATTAAATTGGAACATGACTGTTGTAACATTAAATCTTACAAAAGAAGAAAAAACCTATAACAAGTGCAGGTAACTACAGAACACTTGTGTTGGCGCTGAAGAGTGAAGAACAGATAAATAATACTGTCAATGGTTGGAAAAGGAGAGAATTTTATATAGAATAGCTAAAATTCTCTGGTGATACTTTAACAAAATAAAACTTTCTTGTATAAAAAATTTTATTGCCAAAGCAATAATTTTTATTTTAGACAACCTAGTAGGGTATATGTAAACCCTACATCATTTGTAGGCAAAAGTTTGTGCGGATGTTTGTACCTCTTAAATGGCAAATGGCACATCCACCTTCAATTCTGTATCAAAATGTGAATCGATTAAATACGTCCGTCTGTCCATGTTAATTAGTGCGCAAGCTACTGGTCGCATTTTTTGAGATATTTTAATGAAATTTCGTACAAGGACATGTCTTAAGTTAAAAAGTAGTCCTATTAAAAATGGACCGAATTGAACCATTTTTAGAACAATTTCCTATATGAAATCCTCTTGTAATGGAAGACTTTATATGGCAAAAAATAGCCATTCTTAAAATTTTTTACCAACATGTTGTGAATAATGGTTAATTAGCTTCATGCTAAATATGGATCCTATCGGTCTCTTCTTTAGAACCTCTTTCCATATAATGATATTTTAGGGTAAGTCCCTAATACTCGCAATACCTCGCGTTTACTGGTATTTAACATACAATATAGTGGCACGATGGGCACTTTGTGTTGTATGATATTAAGAATACACACACATAAAATGTTTAATTCACTAATTCTAAATCACGTACAAAAAAGTATTTATTCCTAAGCACGAGTTCTGATTTAATTATATTATGTTGGCAATGTGATTGAAATTGTATAAACATTTATCAATAATAATTGTTCCATTAATTTAAAGTTTATTATATTGTTTAATAATCATAAAGTGTAAAATACACACATATGCACAACGGCTGTGCATAGACGTAAATAAACGTCTGGTTCAATGAAGCGAAGCATCAACAAAAGGTTAAATTTCTTTTATTAGTAATAATATGTGTGTATATTAATGAAGTAAACAAATATGAATGTAGTGAGAGAGAAAAAGAGATAGAGATAGAAAACATAAAACAGATTATTGACATGCGTTACTCATTACTTATCGCTTATTACAACAGAGATAATAATAATTTCCACCGCAAATTAAGTCAACGATAATGCTAAACTTCATTATTCATTATGTCAATAAAATGATGGCAACAAGCAACAAGCGGCAATACGCTATAAACAATTACAAGTGACATTAAGCACGACACTCATGCGGGGGAGAATATGAACAGAACAACAGTACCGTTATTATTAACATTTTTTAATAAAAAAAACTCTAATGATAAATTTCAGTTCATGTTCATTTGATGCCTCATCATAAATATGTTGGATGACAGTCAAGCATGAGCTGTGCGTGAGGGTAGAATAGAATTCTTAATAAGAAAAGCTCTGCCAAGCATAAATTTATAAGAAACTTAATAAGATTAAATCTGCAAGGAGATTATTATATAATATTTTCCAAACAATGGTTCAAATTGAAATTGTTTTAATAATAAAACAAAAACTGTATGAGCTTAGTTTCCCTAAACATTGACACACAATGATTTTCTCTTAATCATTTTTTGTTGTATCTTATAAATGTACAAATATTTTCTATAATAAATTTTTGTTAAAAACAAATGATGCATATCCACACGTATCATTTTTCTTCCATTTAATTCTATTGTGTTTTGAAATTTTTTGTAGAATTTAAACGTTAGTGTGATATTTAAATCATCGCAATATACGGTGCGTATAAATAGCAAATTTCCGCTCTAATAAATATTTCCATTTCACTAAACAAACGCTACCTGTAAATACATGATAATTCAGTGACGCTACACAGCTTTATAATACAAGATGTATGTAACATGTGTACACCTGCAGCTATTGAAATTATGTTTACAAAAATTAAAAACACGTCAATTTTCATTTAGAGACTATAGTTAAAACAATATATTCGTGAAAAATCATTTTTTCCGTCCGTATGTCCATGATTACATTTATTGTTGAAATGTTTACTACAATAAAATCGAGAAAAATCTAATAAATACAAAAATTGAATTTTAAAATTAAAATTTAGTACGCGACTTGTAGGTTGATTTATAATGTGCTACTAAAAGGTTTAATCTGTGGGGGGGTTTAGACTTTCATTCAAGCCAAATTTCATAATTTTTTACTAGTTTATCAAACACATTTATTTTTATATTTTATTCTTGTATGAAAAATTGCTCCGCAAAGAATGTGACACATACAGAAAATTACCAGAGCATCACCCATATTTTACCGCATAATTATCAAGAAATTGCTTGAACTGTGAATTCGAGTAGCAAATGCTATTTGCTTAAAACCACTAGAATTAAGGATACTAGACTTGACTATTAGTCTTTCTCTCATGATGTATGTATGTGTGCTTTTGTATTCATTTCCTTTTAAGGAATTGTGTATACCATGCCATTCCTCGAGAACTCTTAAATGACTAAAATAAGTGAAGAAAGTGAAGTGGTGAAAATCTTGAATACCCTACATATAAATATAATAATTCGTATTTAAAATTGTGGCTTCTGAGCTTATAATATGTACGACATCATCATCATTCAACTTCAACTTCATCTTCATTCATCTTTAACGCCCTTAAAAAGCGCAATGGGGGCAATGATGCTGTTGAAATGCTTACTTAGCCCCCAGAACCAGGCGTTAGCAATCATAATCCATACAAAATGGAAATTTTCAATTCATCCCTTATACTTATATACCCTTGGGAGATTATGAATACCTGCATCTTCATATAATAAAAAGCAATTGCTGTTCCTTTAAATAAATTTCAGCCTTTTTCCACTTTTGACGACTGAAACAACAGACTTTGTATATTCTTACCATTAAGATGGATATATATTAAAAGAACTCAGGACATTATGAAATACTTTAAAGAAGACTTTTTTAAAACCAACTTTCTTTATCTTTTTTTTTTTTATATACGATAAATAAATATTTCCCTTTGGCTTGTTTCTCAAGGGAACCACATATGTATGTACCACTCGAAAAACAAAGACATACATACCATTTTTACGATGTTATCTATGTACTACATAACATTTAGTTAGAACCAAAAGGGGAGGGAATAAAATTTGTTATTAAATTATCTCTAACATTTATGTGCTTCATCAAAATCCCCTCAACGAAAAAAAAAAAAAAACAAAGGACACTAAAATATTATGCAAATTACAATACATTACAATTTCACCACGCAATCACAAGAGAGTCAATACATAATAAACTAAGCTTACATGCATTTATTATTTATATGAAATTAGTATCTATACCAAGTGTTTGTATCAGTCAGTGGAATGAAAGTGATGCAAGTCCCGTTTTGTATAAAACTACAATTATTCTTTTGAGCCATTTCTCTAAACTCTAGTGATTAATAAAGTTCCATTATGATTGATTGAAAAAATATAGAAAAGTTGTCATTTAGGACGTACCCACATTAATCAACGTTTTCAAATGCAACCCCTTCATTAGCACACAATCCAAAAATTACATTTTGCATCACTTTTATTCACAACGGCTCATATGTACAATACGAGTATACAATAATTAAACATTGAAATTAGATTTCTTTAAGTAAATTTTTATTAGATTTTATTGCAAAATAATTTGTGGGAAATTATTTGATATTTACGTTTAGCTTAAAAACTCTTTAAAGTATTATTGGAATTGAATCATTTTAGAAAATCACGTAATCCAGCCACATATCGTTGACTTTATGTGATATTAAATAAGTTTTGGAAAAAAAAATATAAAATAAATATTATTTTAATACCATGCATCACTTGTGGCAAAAGGGATATTAGGTTGGAGCAGATGTTTTAACGTTCTAAACTGCAAATGCTACACTTTTCTTCAATCAAAATCTGTATCAATTTAACCATGTACGTCTGTGCGTCCCCTAACCATGTATCTCTTGTTGGAATTCTTACAGGCGTAAATTTTAAGATATTGAGCTGAAATTTTATATACACTTTTAGATTTTGCACGCAGATCGCTATTTAAAATGGGTAAAATCAGTCAAAAGCCACGCCTACAATTGCTAAAAATGTATTTATCTGACACAAAACTTGAGCTATTAAATTGAAACTTGGTTCACATTTTCAAAATTATCCCATCTATTGATGTACCAAAAGTGGGCGTGGTCGGATAACATAAGCGCCTACAATTTACAAAAAACCCTTACTCAGGGTAAAACCCGATTCGCAAGCTGAGATGTATTACATACATACACACTTAGAGAGCGTAATATTTTACCCGCCACGCCCACAATTGTTGATGTGGAGGATATTTAATAGATTTGGTTTAAGCCGAATTTAATTTTCCGACTTGTTTCTTTTACTCTCATAATAATTGATGAATGCAACTGTAATATCAGCTATTTTTCCTAAACGGTATAATAATAAAAAAAAACAATTATAATATATGGTATATAATATACTCCACACAGAAAGTGCATAGTTGGAAATTCGTCAAACCGTTGACATTCATTTATAACGATTATTATTTTATAGGTTAGTAAAACTAACGGAGGCATATAGCCTCCTGGATTATGTGTTTTGTGTAAAATAACATTCTTACCATGGATTTTTGTAAATGTATTTGTTAGCAAATCCCACCCATTTTGGCATATCAAAATTAATACATTCGTATACCTTATAGTCGATAATTAATAAAACTTTTCAAAAGAATATAATTCTTGCTTGCAGCAAATAAATAAAACTGGTTAAATATTAAAATTGTTATTAAAAGTAGCAATAAATTTATTTTAAATTAAACATAAATTGAAGACGATTTTATAATATCACTCATCGCTTGAGTTAAGATTGAGTATTCTCACTCAAAAATTTAAATAATTTTGTAAAAATGCATAAAGAGACATGCGTAGAATTATGGCTCAGACAAAGAGAAAACTTTAAGAGACTTTCATCACATGTTTATCATTAACAATCTTTTTGTTTTTTTTTGTTTTTGTCAACTTTGCAAAAAATACTACTTTTCTTATTACTTAATAGCACATTCTGTTATGGTTACTAATACCATATATATGCATGTGATGGATTGATGGATATTTTAAAATTCCCATAAAAGCCAGCAAATGAAATTCTTATCTCGAAATTTTTGGCAAAGAATTTGTGAGAATTTTTATTATCATTCTATCTTACACAGCCAATATGAGTTTATGAATTCATACACATATACTCGTATAGATATTTAGAAAGAAAAGTCGACAGTTTTCTATAACAACAGTCATGGACATTAGAGTGAACAAAAAAAAAATTACTTTTTCGTATTTTAAAGTTTTCAACATTGTGGAAAAGTTGTCAACTGGTGGAAATAAGATGGTGTAAAAAAGAAATAAAATGCGTTCACAACTTTGGCTTGCGAAGGAACTCTAAAGTTGGAAAAATCCTTAAAAAAATATATA
Organism: Crataerina pallida; assembly: GCA_949710015.1. NCBI lineage: Eukaryota > Metazoa > Arthropoda > Insecta > Diptera > Hippoboscidae > Crataerina > Crataerina pallida. The sequence goes on from OX453291.1 coordinate 29,293,141, forward strand.
AAATAAGTAAATAAAATTTTTACTAATTACATAAAATGGAGGACTAACCATGTTTATTATTCCGCTATCATTAATACATAAAATGGAATAAAATGGTATTTAAAATTTGACCAAATTTTCTATTCTTCCTTGTTACATAGTTTATTATATTTACTGCAGTGTATTTGTAAACAAAAAATCTTATCACAATTTATTCTATTCTATTCTTATCTACATTTTTTTAATCAAACAAACTTAATATTTCTTAAAATGTTTACACGACAATGACTTTGTAAGATTTGTAAGATTGGAAAATAGGACAGATTATCTTCCTTAGATATCTTCAAAATATTTTTATATAATTTTTTTTATAAGGAAAAGTTTTACAAAATACAAGTTCAAGGAAATTTAGTGAAAAAACTTTAAAATACTCAAGTAAATCAAGTTTGAAAAGATGTAAAAGTTTGTGTGGTACATAAAAAAGTTTATATAATTATAGAATAAGTAAGAAAACTGAATTTGCCTTAAACCAAATCGTAAGTGTCCTCTACATCTACACATAAACGGTGGAAGTGGCAGGTACAAAATTATGCAAATCAAGAATCGAGAATAATGCTTTTTAAGTTATTATATTTTTTGTAAATTGTAGGCGGGTCTGTTGTACGGCACGTAATGATTTTTTGTGCCAGATAAATAGATTTTTAACGATTGTGGGTGGATCTCTGACCAATTTTTCTCAAATTAAAAAACCATCTGCGTACAAAAATTATAAGTGTCTGTTAAGATCAGTACAATATCTCAAAACATACGATAGTGAAAGTGCCAACAAAAGACAGACCTACGGACACACTTTTCTGATGCTGATCAAAATTATGTATACTTTATAGATTATTTAACATCTCCTTTTGAGTGTTACAAATAGAGTGACAAATTTAATATATTCCCCCAGTTGTATGTGGAGGATATAAAAATGCTACACATTGCTAAATAAGTTTTGAAAAAACCATTGCTGACCAAGTGAAGCATGTTTTCCTTAGAAAGGTAAAATTTCAGTTGTAAAATATTTAACATTAAAAATGGAAAGAAAAGTTTTCAATCTTAGACGACACGTAATTGTGTGCACACAAAGTCTTCTTACATTTTTATTAATAATAATTAGAAAAGTAATTCTTATGTTCGATTGTACGAACAATTAACAACAAGGACAACCATTGCAGTTGTGTGAGATAAAAATTAATGCAATTAAAGAAAATCAATTTGTAAAATGCACTCAAATTCATTAAGTAATGTTTACTTAAAAATCATTTCAGTTTTCGGTAATTAAAGCATGTAAAAGTTGTATGTATTGTATATAAGAAGCAGCATTCATCTTTGCGATAAATTTCCAATAAAAGTACAACAAAACCGCAACAATTGTAATGCAATTATACGCAGGTAAGTGGAGTTTTCGAAGCTTGAAAATAAGACAACACAAGGCCACAAAAAACTAAAATAAACTTCAAGCATTGGTAGCAAATATCACAATTTGCACAACTTACCATTCTTTTATCACAGCCACCATCTGATGTATAGTGTATGGGGGTACAAATCACTTTATAAAACGATTATAAAGACCAAGAAAAAGCGTCTGAGACTCTACAAAGTGTGTATATTTTGAATCAATATAGAATACAAAGTCAATCTAGAAATGTATGTCTGTCTGTCTGCATATTCTTTTGGGTGTGTTATTGTAATCACTCTCCTGATTGCAAAAATTGAGACATGGCTGCCAAGTTTAGTAAAAGTGTAGGTAATTTTTATATGCAGGTTTTTGTTAAAATTTGTCGAATTCGGTCTAGCGACACGTCCACAAAGCAGCAAAATTAGAAAAAGAAAGAATTTTTTCCAAATTATTCAATGAAAAATATATTGACTTGATTAGAGAGCTTTGATGCCTAAATGGTGGGTTTTCAAAGTTTTGGTATCAGCCAAATATAACTGTTACACTTGTTTTTAGTAAACAAAAACAACAACAACAAGATGCTATCACACACTGCACACAATTTATTATACACAAGTTGAAAACCTTTACAAAGCAGAAAATTGAACAAAAGAAAATTCGAAGGAAACATCAATAACGAAAACAGACACAAACAATGCTTAAAACTATTACAAAATATTGTACATACCGCCGAAAACACCAAATTTTTATAAGTTTTTAAAAGTCATTACAAGCAACAACAAAAAACTAAATTTAACCAAATCTTAAACAACCTTTAAATATACAAACGGTTAGCGTGACATATACCAAATCAATTTATGTACTCGTATTACTAGCAATTTGAAAAGGTTTTTTGTAAATTGTGGGCGTGTCTGTTATACGATTCTTTAACATATTTACACATCAACAAGATCATTATAAGTGCGTACTTCAATTGCAGTTTTGTAGCTGGTGGTTTATTGTAGGCGTGGCATTTAACTGCTTTTGCCAAATTTAAGCAGGAATCTTACGGGCAGAAACTTTATATATATAAACAATATTTTAACAACATTTTTACAACTATAAGAGTGTCAACATGTAAGACGGACGCACAGACATATGTAGATTTATTGAAATTTCAATGCTGATAAAGAATATATGCCCTTAATGGGATCTCAAGTAACTCTAAAAACTCGTTAAACAATAATAACGGAACAACCACCAACTTATATAATGGGAAGAGAATATAATGAATCAGTTTTTCTAATAGCGTACAAATAACGCGTTTATAAAAAAATACTTATATAAAATTATAGTTAACAAAGTATGTAAACAGTGTTTAATTATTGTTACACACAAATACAATTATACACTACCTACATACTACTACTACTACTACTACTACTACATACACAAGGCTATAAGGCTATAAGGCTTGAATAACATAAAAAAAAAAAAAGAAATCATTAAATGCAGTTTTTCATGAAAGTAAGAATGGGAAGCTTTTGCCACTTTTCATCTACTCTCCACCATTTTTTCCCTTTTATTTATTTTAATTCTCATGGTAATATATTTGCAGTTTACACTTTATACATACATACTAATTGCCCTTTAGTACACGTTAACTGTATAAGTACAGCAAGTACTCTAACGCATTTAGAATTTTAAATGTTAAAGAAATCGTAAGAAATTAGTACAAATACTTTATTTATATAATTATAACCGATAAGCTGCCCCGGACAAAGTGAAAAAAGTCAGAATGCATATAAAAAAGAAAAGTAATCATAACGTGACATTAATATTGATTAATTGAAATTAATTACATTATATTTCAATTTAATGCAAAACAGTGCAACCTGCTGGTATAAACTGGTTGCTACCGCTTGCCCAGCTTGATAGAAGCTCAGGCTTATTAGGCTCAATCAATGATGTATGAAAACAACAATTTCATGAATAATAATATTTTCCAATTGATCACATAAATGTTAACTGAATGCATTCATTTATTAAAATCACAAATTTGTGCATTTCAGTATTATTAAAAAAAAAAAATATTTACGTTAAAAACCTTAATGAAATTACTTCCAATGAAAATAAATTAAAACTATTCAAAATGTTATAGTCCATCAAGCCCGACCATTTAATACTCCCACACCACTTAGCTCCACAAATTATACAACAATTGTGTACTTCCATATAAGTAACTTCGTGAAATATAGATCTAGCCATGTATGTCCGTAAATCCATATGTCTGTGTGTCCATCTGTTGTTGGCTTTCCCACAGATGTATATTTTGAGATATTGAGCTGAAATTTTGTACAATTTTTTTTAGTTTCTGGCGCAAATCGCTATTTAAAATGGACAAAATTTGTCAGGAGCCACGTCCACAATCGAAAAAAAATTCTATTTATCTATCACAAAAATAAAGCTAAAAAGTTTATAACTAATCCTTTCATAAATGTGTCCAAAATAGGCGTGGCTGCAAAGCAGACACGCCCACAGTTTACAAAAATCCATTATAAGCATAAAACTCGACTTACAAGCTTACTAATATACCTACCATGCCCACCATAATACACATGAAGGGTATTTAAGCCTAAACCAAATTTAGTTTTTTCACTTGTTTACTTGTACTGTACTGAGAGAACTTGGGGTAGACACAACATGTGGTATATTTTACAAACATTTATATTAAACAACGTGAATATTTAAATGTATTTCATAGATAAATAAGTCCATTTATTATCCTTTTTTAAAAATATGCTTTAATTTGCATTTTTCCCATAAAATTTTACAAATAAATTAATGCAATCATGCAAATGACATATATTTGTTGTAATATTATTATATGTGTTAAAACGAGAGGCACCAAATGTCACTTTAACAAATGAATTCATTTCAATTTCAAGTGGTAAGCAAAAATATTTTCATTTTTCATGCTTATGAAAAAATTTTATTATCATGGTGAAGAAATTTATGAAAAAAGTATAGTTTGAAATATGATGACGAAAAAGTGGGTTTCGTTTTTACCAATAAATATTAGTGAATACCATAAATCCATTGTCAAACGATATCACAAAAAGAAGTGAAAATATAATGGACGATTATTTACGACAATTTAATACTCTACACCATTTAGCTTCTTAACTAGCCTAATTGTATACGCAAAGTATTGCCACATAAGTTATTTCGGGAAATGTTAATATATATAAATTTGGCACAGTAAAACATTAAGCCAATTAATTATTTTTTACGCATTTTTGTCAAAGAATATTAAGAACTGCGATTTTTTGCTATATAAAGACTTTCATTATAAGAAAATCTTATATGGGAAGGGATTCTAAAAGTGGTTCGATTAGGTTTATTTTTAATAGAGTTTCTCTTAACGTTAATACATGTTTTTGTATTTCATCGCAATATCTCAAAAAACAATAGTACTTTACAAAGAAAGGGGTTCTAAAAATGGTCTAATCCGATCGATTCCCAATAGAGTTTTCCTTTAGCTCAATATATATAATTTTTGTATCAAATTTTATCGAAAAATCTCAAAAAGTGCTTCTCGTTGCTTACGCACAAATTTATATGAACCCATAGACGGACAGACGGACATAATAAAATCGCTTCAGAGAGTGGTTGTAAATCGATCAATAAGGGCTAAGATATTTGCCGTTTAGGAATTACAAACATCCGTGCAAACTTAACCACAGGTGTAGGATATAAATAGAACATACATGAATAATATATCTGTGACGACTATTAAGAACCCTTATCAATTACAATTAGTGTCAATAATTTATTTAAAATATATAATATGTATGTACAAATATATATAAAATGACCAAAGTTCACTTTTCCATAAATATTGAAATTTGAAAGATTGTGAAGAAATTTGTCCATTGAAATAGCTAAATCGATGTTTAAAGAGTGCACTTATGCCAAAGGAACAACCATTCACATTGTAAGAATGTGCACTTTGTCAAGAGTGTTAAAAAGTCAGTGCGTCCAAGCTAAAATTATTATTTTATGTGAACTAAGGCCAACTGTGCACACATTTCTTGTATTTTTATTTCATTTCATCTTTCAATGCTGACAGAAAGAGAGGGAGAAAGCAAACGTATAAAAATTATTTTTATGATTTGCTCTAAAAATGAGGTTATTATTTGTGTTGGGCATAACAAGCGTGATTATGAGTGATTTTATTATTTTCGTATTTTGTTGTTGAGTCCACCCCAACGATTTATACTTTGTACCACACGCTACACACTATTGTGATTTTAAATTTATGCAAACTTTTGTTGATTGCGATTTCAATTGATTTCTGAGAATCTACCTAAACAAATCTGTAATAAAAAGAATCATGAAATCAACTGTTTAAGATTTGTGTAAGGGACATAATAAATGCTTTAATATCTTAACTTAAGATTTGACATCTCTCAGTGATTTAAAGTAATAGAAATGATAAAATAAACAAATTATGTGATTGCCGTTATTTATGATCTCTAAACGGCTGCTGAAATGTTCAACAAGGCATTTAATTTGATATAAGGTGCTGATGGTAATACTTCAGTGCACGCATATATATGTGTGAACATTATTATTCGTGCATTTAAAGATTTCTTTTATAAATAGCGATAATGAGTTGAATATGAATAATGTGAAAAGTATTCTAATGAACATTTAAAAATAAAATACGTTGTATGTAAAGATTAGTCAAATAGGAGCTAAGGTATATACTATATATTGTGTATATAAATTTTCTCTCAATAAATTGTTTGTGTGACAATATGTACGACATGTTGCATCATCTTGTTGAATCCAAATGTCATATTTTATGGTTAAAACAAATAATTATAAGGAAAATATTTAAATTTTATTGAAACAATCGAAAATTAAAAAAAAAAAATAACGATGTTAATCAATAACATTTATTTAATTTATTCAAATTTGAGATTTTTATGAGATTATACAAAACTAAATTAAAGTTGGGCCAAATCTTAAATGCATTTAGCATCTACAGGGGATGAACAAAATAATATGAACACCATGCAGTATAGTACATGTTGTTGGCAACATTCCGCTTTCAATAAATAATCGATAATCAAACACTTTTACTATCCTTATTATGTATGATATATATTTGCCTTATAATCGTTAAAGTCTTCACGATTAAAGAGAGATTCTACTGGTTGAACTTTAACACTTCATTTATATGCTTAGCTTTTATTATCATGTCCAATTTTTCGCTTACTGAAAGACACACAAACTGATAATTCTGGATAATAACCAAGTATTCAAGCCCACCTTAAGGTAGCGTGTACAATAATTTTGTACCTACATCCCCAATATTAAGAAAAGTGACATCAAAGAACATGTTGTACCCTTTCCTCTCATTCCTATACAATCAACAGCCAAGAATGCAATTATTATAAATAATCAAGTGTCGTTTACTGGTAGTCAACGCAATATCATGCATATGTATATGCGTGCAAGAGGTATGCGTGCAAAGGCATACATAAATTATATTTATACATTATATCCGGGTATGAACTCACAACTTAAAGGATAAGAGTACATGTGTCAATGTAACTTCTATGCTCTATAAATAATGCGGAAGATTTACTTGAAAAATTGCTTTTTTTCACTGAGCGTGTGGCTTGAACAATTTCAATACCAACATTTCTGCCAAGTTTGGAATCGATATTCTAGGAAAATGATTACCTTCTTACATCTGGACGTACAGACATCTTCTATGTTTTGTTATAACATTTCTCTCGAGTTCCCCTTTAGCAATTCTCACGGTATAAAAATTCTTAACTCTTTTAAATACTATTTTTATACCCGCTTTCTTATGTATACAGTGGTAAACTTGTATCAGACACCCTACAAAATATTTATATTTTAAACCCATATCGAATATTAAGTAGATCTAGCTATGTCCGGCTGTCCGTGCACGTGTACTCTATGATGACAACTCTACTGGTTGCAAAAATTGCTCAAACGGCGCATCTACAATACAACGAAAACTAAAAAAGGTATTGGTATGATGGTATTCATGAAGTATTCATGATTTGGCCTCAGCCAAAGACAGCTTTTTGACTTGTTTGTTTATTCACTTTTTTATTTGCTGTCCAATATAAAATATATGCCATGAATGCATTTTGTTTTTGTATATATGAATACTATACAGCAACCGAGTGCATAATTTACACTTGTAAAATATTTTTCAATAAATTCACAATAAATCAGATTTCAAAGGAAGAAAAACCAACATGAATATATAATATTTTAATTGGTTTAAAAATATAGTTGTTATGAGGTGAAATTTTTATAATTTGTGGAAAATCTGCTTCCTTTTCTTAATTATGTTAATTATAAATGACACAGTGTTGCGCTGAAATAAAGATTTCGTTTTAATGTTTTGACGTCTGTCAAGTACTTTTGGCATTCAGTTTATTTATATACTATAGATATAAATTTTTTGTATAAAAACGACAGGTAATTATATTAGAAAAATATTCTTAATATCAAAATGGTACCTTAAGTAGTAAACAACATGATGATTTCATTAATTTGTTGGAAATAATAAATATGCGTCAATAAATTATTAAGAATTTCTGTTTATAAAGCACAAATTTAAATAATAATAATTAACAATTAACAAGTGCTAAGTGACATGTTAAACATATGACGCAACAACATTCAAGAACAATATTTGATTGCCCTGATTAATGCGTTTTCTGCCAAAAGTTGTACATTTAATGTCTCTCAATTTTAGTTTACATAGATTACAAGAAATTTTTAATTACATACACTCAAATAACTGCCGCAGTGTGTATGTGTATTCATTGTATTATATGATGTTGCTTATACGCCTCGTGGTACTTTACGTTATAAATTTTCCTTTAGCAATTTACAGTGATTAATGCAAAAATATTGGGTTCGACAATAAAATTCATTATAGATGCTCATCTGTACGAAGAGGTTTCATTATGGAAACATCACTGTTGGCAAAAAAAATTTTCAATAAACTCTTATCGGTATGAATAAATTATTCGTGGAGTTGTGGTGTATTTTCTAGGATTTGCATATTTTTACAACGTATAAGTTCATTATACGTTGTAAATGTGACATAAAGAAGAAGCAAAATTCAAGGTGGCCTTGGCTAGTATTTAGGATTTCTACAGACTGTTTGTTGTTCAAATGCTTACAATAAAAGCAAACATTTTGTACACGTATGGTTGGTATATTTTATTCTTTGGTTTTTTTACTTTAATCACTTTCACAATTTGTAAAAAAATCTCTAAGTTGATGTGAAACAAATGCGTTAAAATGGGAGCAATTGTTTATATAAACAAAAAACTCTCTCTGCGGTAGAATTAGTTAAAAATAATTTTACGTTGTGGCTTGGCTGTAATAATTTCTCTCTTTACGGTTGTTCTATTTGGGTTGTGTCCTATTGAGTGTTAGTAAATGTCATCTTTTTTTTTCGTAAAAATTTGATTTAGAAAAAAAACTGTTTTATGGTATTTATTACATCATTAATATTACCGCAGTGTACAGCTTCTCTTTTACAATTCCCCTTTCCTTTTGCTACCAACCGCACGCACTAGTATCGGGGGACATCATCATCAACTGATTGTACATAATTAAAGAAGTTTCATTCGTTTACTGCACTTATGAACCGAACGCATGGCCGTTCATGTTACCACAAAATACGTGTCGGAAATAAAAAAAACAACCATTAAAAGCATAAATTTTACTGTGAGCAATGCTGGTGCTACTGCATTTGCCAGAAATAAGATAAAAATTTTCTGGTAAAAGTTATAAAACTTTACTTTTCCTATAAAATTCTATCCTTAACTCATACTTTATGACCACCACCCCATTACCAGCACCTCGTCTATTCTTTTATAATATTTTTGTATAATTCAATCAATTAATTAATTAATTAACAGCTGCTTAAGGTTATTGCTACTACTGTACTCTTTGCTTTATTAAAAAAAAAAAAAAGTGAGTGTAAATGATTTATTATTAAAATCATTACTTGCTGGTGAAGAAATTTTTATTATAGTTGAAAATAATTGCATTTCCTCCAAATGATGTGGCGCCCCACACATTGTGTTATTATATAGGTTTCTTCTCATATACTTCTACTCTTAACCACACAGTTCAGCTTGACTTTACAATCTGCCTCTGTTTCTTTTCTAAAACATTATTCAACCTCTTTACCAGTAGTCACGAAAATATACTTGGACTTGTAAATGTGAGAAAAAAGAAATATAATACTGTACGCACCCTGTATTTATGCTCCACATTATATAATTTTTCAACTATTTTCATTGTGTCACGTACAATGTGTATAATGATAGCAAAATGTCGTTAAGAAAAGCTAGAAATGTTAGGACTTTTGCCATACATACAAACACTTACATTCACACACTGTTTACTAATATCTTTTCACCAACTTCACAGTTGCTGGTTTTCTTATTTCTTATTTGTCGTATACTGCAGAACGTACATTTTAAGGAAAAAGTTTTCGAATGTGAAATAAAAAAAAATTTGAAATTATTTTGATATAATACGACAATGACAACATGTGTACATGGCTTATACTACACGCTCTTATTTTAATGTAATGTGTACGAGTACATCCCACTTCAAGGTTGGGGAGGTTACTTACTTTGTCAAAAGGAGATTCTAGATAAAATGCCGAAAATTGGCGCAAATGTTTAAATGCAAAATGAATTTCAATATCTCAAAATTTACAATCAAGAGCGTTTTAACAACAGACAGACGTATGGACGGACGTGACTAATTCGGCTCAGATATTAATGCTACTCAAGATAATACATGTTGACAGATGTTGCAAACCGAATAACAAACTTAGTATACACTTCACCACATATAGAAAGTCCATCTATGTCCATCCGTCCATCATTTTATATCTGTATCTACTAAATTTAAATATCAATAAAAGTACTTTCTATACAAAAATTTGACGCTGTTAATAATAAAATATTATACCTTTAAAGTATTTTCTTAATTATTCCATTTCTTAAGGATAACCGACGTTGTGTAACCTTTAATATAAAAATTGACCTTAAACGTTCTTTTTAATGTGGCTTAAGTGTTATGTTCTTTTTTTTCCAAAGTTCAAGTATACCACATATCCTACACGTATACATTCATAGTAATAACTTAATTATGAAAGTGTTAGTTTAAGTTTAATTGTAGAAACCACAACTATTTTATTAAGGCTGACCATAGAAAACAAACTTCTTTTTTGTATTGATTAAAATCTCAATTGTTTGTAGGGAACTGCATGCCACACACCAATAACACAATAACGGAATGAAATTTTATAGCAAGAACAATTTACTACAGCCTAGAGCCTTCTAAAATGAAACTATGACGTCACATATATGCATTTATGCTCTTTTTTAAACAACACAAAGAAACGGGTAAAAAAAGTACATAGAATGGTTGGCATTTAACTTAATTTTGCATTTTTAATAGGCGGCAATAAAAATGCGCATACAACACTAACGAAAAAATACATGCACACACAAACACACTTATTTATATGTATACCTGAGACACTTGTTAGAAAACAATACAAAATATTGTTCAAGCTCAACCGTTAGAAGTGCAGTGAACATTAACTCTTCGCTGAGGCATTGGTTGTGTGCCCTTCTTTTTATACCCTTCACATTTGATACAAAGTTTATCATACTGTTTGCAATACCCAGAAGGAGGGGTCAGAGACGCTAAATTTTCTTGATCAGCATGAAAAACTGAATCGATTTAGACACGTGTGTCTATGCGTCCGAGTTACTGTTGTAGGTATTCTCACGGGCGCATATTTTGAGATATTAACATACTTTTAGATTGTATACACGATCAGTATTGATAAAAATCTACACATCTGCACACAAAAATTTATCTATGAACTTGAACTTTGGTATGCATATCTATAGTTATCTCTTCTATCGATAATATACGAAAAATGGGCGCGGTTGCATAAACCCAACATTTTCAAAAAACCAAACTCCAGACTATCAAACTGATACGTAATATATGCACTATTAGAAAGCATAGTCCTAGTATGCCCACAGCTTGTACGTACATGTGGAGGGTGTTTAAGATTTGGTCTGAGCCAAATTTAGTTTTCTTACTTGTTTTATTTAGTTTATTTTTGTGTGCCTTGCCATCGAATATGAATCAAATTTGCATTTTAATTGTTTATTACTACTTGTTGAATTTTATCCGCAACATGTGTTAGAGAGAGCTCACCTCATCCATGCCAAACAATAAAAAGCACACCAACGTGCACATTCATTCACGTTCATATTCATATTCACATTCATTCACACATTGAAGAGCGGTAAGGAAAAACAATTGATGACCTTAAAAACAACAATAACAATAAGAAAATAAAAACAAACACTTAATACACTACTAACTTGCTTGATTATACTTAATGTACTTAAGAGCCAACAACTGCAACTTTTACTATTACAACTTACCATACACTTGCTAAAGGAGAGACAAAAGGATCTCTCTTGTTATATTCTTTCAAACAATAGTAAACCTAAAGAAATACAATAACGGTAAATCGTTGCTACGAGGGGTTGACTGTAAACTTAAACATAACTTGTTTGCCAAGTATTTATATTATACATGTTCGCGATGATGGAGGGATTACATTAAATTTGTTACTCCGTTAGCAACACCCAGAAAAGGGCGTCACACAATATACGTATATATTCTTTTACTTTTCTTCATTGTTTTCATTTAAAATTAATAAATTCGCTTAACAATCCTATTGGCTGTAAAAGGGAAGTTAAGCGTAGCATTACAGAAATAAAAATCTATGGAATAGCTGGGTTTTTATAACACATCCACCACGCTTTTCAACCGGGTTTTAACTGATAAGAACAATTCCTTTCTTACGTTTGTTTATTTTGCAAAAGTGTCCATAAAACTGAAAGCGTGCACATAAGTACACTGGAAATAATAATATGCACTCCTTCTCTGTCCTTTATGAGTATTTAAATTAAATGTTTAATAGTTCAGAAAGCAACTTTTGCCATTTTATAAATAAGAATTTTATTATTTTTAAAAACATGACAATTCAATGGTTAGTACAACAGTTAGTTGAAGCTAAAGTAAAATAAATTCAAATTGATTGATTCTAAAAAGTAATCAAAAAGGAACGTATCTTACTTCCAATAGAAACCAATCTTCCGTTTGGTGCAAACTCAAATATTATGAGTTTTCCGCTACATGCACATAATATATTAGAGAAAATACTTTGCATTCCATTGCAGTTTAATAAAATAAGAAAAAAATAACAGGTGTTCATCGTTCGCTTTACACACATCTGATACATTTATACGTATATATGAAAGGCAATGATTGCTAGCTGGAATGGCTCTAAATTCTAAAATTGTTTTTCTTTTTCTTCTTGCTTAGAGCAGGTGAATGCTACAATATTTTCACATGACTGCTAACAATCAAGAACAATCAAGAAAATTATTTTGATACTGGAAAAGTATTCTACCAAACAAGTTTATAAAATGTTCTGAAGCTCTTAAGGCGGAATACAGTTTTCACTTAAGATTTACCATTAATAATGAAAATTTCAAAAGCAAAAAAATCGCAACAATTTATTACAAATTGAGGCTATTTAAAATGTAATCTAGTTTATGAAAATATTTTTTTAATACCATAAATTTATCGAGGATATTAAAAAAACAAGTAAGAAACAAGAATACCCTTCACATCTACAACGGGGGGCGTGATATTTATATAAACTACGTCCTATAATATGTATGTATTACACATTAACTCAGTTTTACGTTAGGTATGTTTTTTTGTAAATTTTGGGCATGTCTTTTATCCAATTACACCCACTTTTTGCATATGGAGGGATAAACTAATAATATGTGCCTCATATTTCAAGTTCATAGGTCAATTTTTATGGCAGATGTAAAGGTTTTTGTCGATTGAAGGCGCGTCTGTCATATGACCACGCCCTTTTTTGGCATATCTGTGAATCTGTGATAACTGTGGGTGAGCATACCAAATTTCAAGTTCATAGATCAATCTTTGTGTGAGATATATAGATTTTTGTTGATTATGGGCATGGCTCTTGATCGATTTTCTCCATTTTAAATAGCGATTTGCGTGAAAAAACTAAACTAAAAGTGCCTGAACAAAATTTCAGCTCAAATTTACGCCCAGGAGAATGCCAACCACAGTCAGACGTTCGGACACACGGACATACATGTCTAAATCGACTCAGTTTTGGATGCTGATCAAGAATATACTTACTTTGTAGGGTCTGTGACGCTTCCTTCTGGGTGTTGCAAACGAAAGGAAAAACTTACTATATCCTTATCTTATGTGGAGGGTATATGTATAACATATTATGTCATTAAAGAAAAATTATTTTTATATACAAATCATATTAAAAGCCTTCCAAAGGTGGAGCTTTTACAAAGAGAAAATAAATGAGAGGGAAATTGCAAATATATTATGAAAGAGATAATATACTCATTTACATATATAGTTACGGATACATGTACGTTTTTTAAATATTTTCTCGTCTCGTTGTATAGCATTTAAATCAATTTAGTTACCGTGCACGAGTTTATAGTAATTGTTTATACTCGAGCACATAAATACTTTGTTTCTGAAGCAACTAGATAGATTTTGTAGAGCTGTAAATACACCTCTACAGATATTTATTGTTATACACATGCACACTCACTCATTCTACAAATATATTGTCATTTCTTAATGGAGGTAAAAAAGTCATTGACTTTTATATGGATTTAAAGTATGAATTGTCCTTAATCATAATGAACTGATTAAATATTTTTAACTTTTCTTTGATAGGAATTTCATTTTTTATATAAATTTCTAATAAAAAAAATTATTTACGCTTTACTTTGATTCAACTATTGATTTGGAATTGTTCTTTAGCTACCTGTACAATTCCAAACATCATTATTGATCAATTTCCTCTCCGCTTACTTTAATCAATCGCGATTATTTCATACCTTATTCCACTTACGAAAGCACCTTAATAATGATAAACTTATAAATACCAAGAAAAAAAAAAAAAGATAACGCGACACCTTTCCAACCATAATATGTATAAGCCAAGGGCAAAACAGAGCAACGAATGAAATATGATTGTCTACCACAATGCGTAAGCACTGCGGTTTACTCTAAATAAATATAAATAAATACCTCAACTATTTAAGATAAAGTGTGTTATACAGACACAAATGAAATGGAGAGTAACCAACTCTCTTCTGGTTGTGTTCAACTATACTGGGTACGTACGTATTTATTTTTATTACCGCAAAAAAATACACAGTGAATAAGCACATAATAAATATTAGTATGTATTAATACAAGAAAGGCGAACGTCAGTGTTTGTGTGGTTCAGGGAAAGCATAACTAAATAAACGTACATGAATCCTCAAGAGTTAAAATATTTTCAAAAATCTGCTTTTCTATTGTAAGTGATGGGGAAACAAGTGAAAGTATTACAGTCCGTCATACTGATTTCTTATTATAATACCCTACACCACTTAATTTCAATTGTATGAAATAGCAAGACAATAAACACATTGTATAGTTAGTGTCTTACAAAAGTCTTGTTAAAGAAAATTCTTTGTAGATAGAGGTTCTAAACGTACTCGATTTAAGAATATAAGATTTTTATACCCTCCACATAAGCTGGAGGGTATACTAAGTATGGCATTCCGTTTGCAACATTTAGAAGGAGGCATCAGAGACGCTACAAAGTATATATATTTACGAACAGCATCAAAAACTGAATCGATGAATTCTAACGACCGTAAGTTTTCAGATATTGAACTGAAATTTTGTACAGTTTTTGCATGCAGGTCTCTATTTAAAACGGGTGAAATCGGCTAAAAGCCACGCCCACAAACGATATTTATATTATTTTTATATTTATTTATCTGCCAAATTTTTTTATTTTATTTTGTATTTTGTATTTTGTATTTTTATTTATATTTTTTTTTTAAATAATAGTAATATTTTATAAAGAACAATATTTATGAAAAAAATTGGGATTTAAAAGTTTATAAAGAAGATTGTAATTAAATTTTATTTAAATTTTTATGGAAAAGTTTTGCTTCGTGTTTTTAAACATAAACCATAAAAACCATAAAAAATCATTTAAAAAAATAAATATATTGTACTATATAACATTGTATTCGTATCATGTTCTAAAAAGGAAAACACACAACACACAGCACAAAATTGGAAACCTGAACAAACATGCTAATGTTGTAGCTCGTGGTCCAATACAAGGAGGACAATAATACATCACAAGACGAACATACATAAAGGAGGTGCTTAAACAATGAAGTATGCATCTTTGTAAACCTCCTATAAAAAACACCTTTAGCCTCAGGAACGACATCTACCAAAATGCACGATTGAAAATTGTACAGGAGAATACATTAAAGAAAACCATAGCTCAGGGGAGACTTTATGTACTTAACAAGAATGCCGAGGACAGATGTATCACATACCGTGTCATTCTTAAGCCAGTTCAGTTCACATCCGCATGAAGAGCATTTTAAGGCGAGATAACAATTTTTGCATTACTTTGCTTTTCTGATGCGGATTGGCGTTCAATCGACCAATGAGTTGAGAATCGAAAAGACAAAATGTTGTGACTCTTAAATCCTTAGAAGCAGAACACATTGCGCCAAGGTGTTAAGGACTTTACATTTAATCGTAGTTTATTACAGGAAATTGATTTTCAAGATCAAAAAAAAATCGTACAGAAATTCATTGCGTTGACCAAGGTGTTCAATTTGTAACTAAAAGCCATCTTACTAGGAAGCAAAGTAAAGACATGGACATCCGTTTTCACTTCAACTGACTAAGTTGAATTAAAGGAGATAGATTTGAAACACATTTCTACTAAAGAAAATGTAGCAAACGTTTTTAATCCAAAGGTTATGTCATATCAGCTTGCAAGTTAAGTTTTAAGCTCAGTAAGGATTTTTTGTAAATTGTGTCTGGTGACCATGCTTCTTTTTGGCACATAAATAGCCCAATTTTTATGGGAGATAAATATATTTTTGTTGTATGTTATTGTGTAGGCGCGCCTCTTGACCAATATTGATAAAGGATCCATGCGTAGAAGTGAGAAGTGTTTGTATAAAATTTCAGCTCAATATCTCAAAATTTGCGACCGTGAGAGTAACAACAACAAAAAAATATACAGATAAATGATTTATTATTATAAATTATTAAAAAAATTATAAAAAAATATATTCAATGTTTATAAGGAGACAACAACAAAGTATTTTCCTTTTTCTTTTGTAAAAGAAAAAGTTTCGCTCAGATTTAAGTGTAACACTGTTGTTTATTAAGCCCAACAGCTGGTCTGCTCCCACCCTTTAGCCTTTAGTTTAACAGTTACAAACATTCATTTATATTTCATATACGCTCTGCCACAATGGTTTGTGGAATATAGAAAAATAAAACAAACAAACAAAAAGTTACCCACCCGACAGGCTCGGCATTGATGATGTAGAAAGGAGTTTTCCTTTCCTGTCTTCTATATATCCTATAACAGCAAGCTGTGACACTGTAGCGTAATATTTGATTCTTTGTTGATTTTTTAAGATTCTTTCATATTCTGTTGGATTCGACACTTTTCTATTCACTTTTCACATTTTGTTGGATTTTCATTAATCACATCATTATTATTGTTTTTTCTCTTCTCCAAGATGTTAAGAATTTTATATAATTTTTATATAAAAATCGTTGGTGCAGTACAAGACGATTTACCATGTAAAACTGGAGGCCTGTATATTTCGCTCAGACTTTTGAACTCTGTTTTTTGCTGTTATGTTGTGTGTATAGTTTTACGCTCATATTACACAGATTGTGTAATAGTGTTTATGTTTCGTTTTTTTGTTTACTTCACTTACAGCCTTACTAGGACATTTGTCGTTCTCTCACTCTCTCTCTACCTTTACGGTTATGTTGCCTTAACCAAATTTCATAATAAAATAATAAGTTTTTTACATCTTCTTCACAACACAGACGAACTACTCTTGGCGCTCTCTTTCACTTGACATGTTACGCAATTCAAGTTTATTAACTTTTTATAAACAATAACTCATGGCATATAATTATTTATAATATTCGATTGGCTTGTGCTTGTTTGCAATAATTTTTATACATTTTTTTTATGTAGGTGCTGTTCTCTCAAAGACTAAACCTTTTCTACTGTTTTCTACTACGAGTTTTCCTCTGCACCCTTATAACTCGAAATTATTTCTCTCTTGAACGCTGCTTCTACTCAAAAATAAAACTGACCCTAACCTCCTCTAAACTCTCTTCAATTCATACTGAAAACACTCTTTAGTTAATAACACTCACCTTGTCTTCTTGTTGCCTTTGATTTATTACATTTCTCTTCCTTGAAAATAATTCAATAAATTAGTTTTTCTCTTTGTTTGCGATTAAGTTTGATTGTTGCTTGAGTTTTTTTCAACTCCATTGGACGAATCTTGTCTTATTATTAGTGCGGTTCTATGATTTACATAATCAAAGTTGGATGATTTTTGGCATTATTTTGTTTTTTTTCTCAATTTTACATTTTTTTTCTTTCTCTTTTCGTACATATGTGTTATTTAGCTATCACCGGAAGTCTGCAAATAAATTTAAAAAAAAAAGTATAAATCAATCAGAGTAGGAAGAGTGTATAGCAGTGTTTTATATGAAAGTAAACATTAGTTTGTTTGATTTACAATTTTTAATTAGAAATTAATTTATATATTGTGTATATGTTAAAAAAATATATTTAACTTTATTTTAATTATAATCGATGGCCAAGATGTATCTGAAAATGTTTTAAAAGTACGGGGCGTATGAGTAAGATTTGGAACGTACATCGTCGCATATGTTCATTTGAACATATAGCGTCAAATAGGCAACCGCCAAAAGTTGATATTCAAGGTACAAAGCATTATCAATTTAGTGAAAATTTGCCTTAGATAAAGTAGGGTCATGGAAATGCTTAAACAGATTCGATATGTGATGCTAGCATATTTCTGGTAGTTAAAGTATACTATAATACAAGGTTGTATGTATCTCGGATACTATTGTACAAAAAATATTTCGTAGTTTTCTTTATATTCTCACGCCTTTAACTTAATCAGTCTTATATTTTCCATTTAATGCATTTGTTTATTAAACAACAACTTAATCAAAAGCAATTCAAGTGTTCACACAATTTTTAATTAAAATATATCCGTACAAACCTCAGCGTTACAGCGTACAATTACTACCAGGTACTCGAACATGTGATGAGAAGATATGAAACATTAATAAATAAATATGAGCACCAACAAACGCACCCGCACACACATACGCACGCACACAATTGATACTATTCATGGCATGATCACGATTGAAGATAAAGCAGAAATTGAAATCATTGAACCGTCAATTTAAAACATATGCGTACCTCTTGTATGTATTTCATATATAGTATTATGTGTGTTTGCATATAATAAAAAGGAAATGTTTTTATGAGTTACGATGCGGTACCCAATAATATACAAAATGACTCGCACGCCACACCATCGGTGCAACAACAACTACAGCTTGTTGTTGATTATAATATTTTTTTATTATAATTTCACATTTACCGTTTTTTTTCACATTTTTTACACCACCACCAACAACAACAATATCTTTATATAAAAAAATTAATATTTCACAGAACCAGAGAACTTTTAATTAAACATCAAACAATGATGATGAGACGAAATTGACTTTATTACACAAAACAAAACAAAAACAAAAACAAAAACAATGAATGAAAGTTCACTTAATAACGTCAAACATATATTAAAAAATAGAAATAAACACAATATATATTTATGTATGTGTGTATATGTACAAATGTTATTGTGTAAATATGTGCGACTTTCGTGCCTTGTGTTTCATATTTTCTAATCATTTTCTAAGAAGATTAAAAACTTTTAAAATTATTGTTGCTTTTCTATATGTTTTGATGTGCCTTGCGTGCTCATATATTTTAATTGATTCACATATATATGTCTTTGAAACACATTTTTTTTTTTTTTAATAAACAATATTTTATTTTTATTTTATTTTTATTTTATTCTTTTAATTTTTTAATGATAATTTCGTTTATTGTAATTTCTTTTTTCATTTCTAACATAATTTTTTTTTATGTAATTAATTAGAAAATAAAAACATACGCATACCAAGCGTAACCGCCTGAGTATTTTACGAGCAACAGTTATAAATTATATATATATGTGTGTATGTGTATTTTACAATTTCTTACACTTAATGCCCGAATATAAAAAGAAGAAAAACGCGTTTGAAATTAATAACAAACACAGCAATAAAAATTTATTTTTATTTATATTTTTTATTTATTTATTTATATTTTTTGTAAACATATTTTTTTTAAGTATATTTCATTATTTTGTTAATAGTTGTTATATATATATACACACAACACCCGTTATAATAAAATACACCGTCTTGCTAGCCCGACCATCTAGAGTACGCTGTTTATTACATTTGAGTCAAATGTCTATTATGATTAGAAGGACTCATGCAGTGTGAGTGTGATTTAAAAAATATCTCTAAATTGGCAATATGCGAAGGGAGAGCATAGAAGAGAAGTTACCGTTAGTGCTGTATATAATTTCTTTTGTAGAGTTGCCATCGCCACAACGAATAATTTTTAAATGTAAATTAGAATTCAAATCTAACTAATTGGGCTTGGGCTCCAATTTAAATACGGATTACATAGCGGTTTCTTGATTTCTTGATTGAAATTTTAACTTCGTAGCTTAATTTTTGTGGTAGATGGATCATTGTTTGTAAATTGTCTCAAAATAACGAACAGACACTACTAGATCGACTCAGATTTTGATGCTAATGATGAATATGTATATATATACTTGGGGACTCTGGAATCTCAGGCGCCATCTTCTGAGCGTTGCAGACGGAGCAAGAAAACATAGTATACCCTTATTTACTAAGCGTAAAACGTTTTATTTGTATACCGGCATAAATCTAACTGCAAATTCCATTTACACATTTTGTTTATATTTGTGTATTAATTTTTTTCAACTTAATTATGTATTCCTTATACTTGTGTAATATTTTCTTCGTATTTCATAAAATCTCTATACAAATTTTATGTTTTTTCTTAATTTGTATCCATTTATGTTCTCTCTTCATTGAAAAACATATTTAATAAATCCATATTTTTGCATTGATCACCATTCAACCTTATAACACTCTTCCAAAGTAAAATTGTAGGAATCTCCATTAGTTTAACATCCTTGTCATGTCGAAAAGAATTTGTTTCATCCTTCCAACTGTAATTTATAAATCGCTAGTAAAAATAATTATATAAAAAAGTAACAACAACTTACTCTTTTCTATTGCCCACATCTACTATTAGAATAACATCCTTCTCTTCGGAGCACTCGTTCATTGCTTTGGTAACAATAGGTTCAGCTTTTTGATAAAACATATTAATTTAGTGAAACATTATTAGATCGAATATTCAAATATTTACCTTCATTACAATCGGTACACCAGCTTGCCCCTTTATCATCTTTTTCACCTACAAAATACACATATATTTTGTTCTTTTCTTCTTTGGCCAAATTGTCAATGGTTTCGCGAAATTGTTCATAACCTTTACAAGTTTCTTTACGTACCATTATTTTGAACTAGGTATTATAGCTACAAGAGTATAAATTGAAGAAAATTGATAAAAAAACCAACAAAACAAATTTCATTTACTATCACACTCAATCAGCAGATAAGATATTAATTAGGGGAAGTATGGTTATATACCTTTTTAAAAATTAATTTATGGGGTACGATTTGTTGGGGAAACTATTATATTTTACAACACAAATACTACATTTGAGAATGGCCCTACGCGTTCTCTAAATTTAATGCATTTTTAAAAAATTACAGCTAGTTGTTGTACTTGGATAACGGTATCGTACTAATAAGTAAATAATTTCAGTGAAGTTAGCAAAATACTTTCAAAAGAGAAAATTTCATTTCCATTTGTTCCAATAGAAGTGTTATAACCAATCATTAAGAAATGTTTTTACATTTATTTTGTCAACCGCTGTAAGCCGTAGAGGAGCTTCGGTGAGCGGCTATGTCGAGCGGTACAAGAGCGATAAGTTGTATGGTGCAAGAATGGCTGCGGTGAGCCGAGCAAAAGACCAATTTGTGTCAAATTGACCTTAATTATATAATTAATAAATAAAAACAGATCATAAAAAAACAAAATATTATTTATTTAATTTATTTTCTCTAAGACAAATACAAAATGTTTAAGTTGTCTGATACATTATACTAGATGCTGTATAATTATTAACAGATTTTAATTAAATTGGAGGGCATAAAATTTATAATTATCAAAATTTGTTAAACATTAATTTGTTAAAATGTTAATATGGTAAACAAAAAACTATACCTGCGAGAATTTGGCACTGTAAACACCATTTTGAAATGTTGTTTAATTGAGATTTTGCTAAAGTATTGACATTTATAAAATTCGTAATTAATTCCCTTTAGAATCGAGTTATTTAATTTTGTGTGGGGACACACACATTTTCATGTTGCTTTTTATCAATTGTATACGTTAACGAACGACCTCAACCTTTTTCGTCTTATTTCAATTCATTTCATTAGTTACAAATTTTCAACAAAAATACTCAAACAAAATACTTTCGAAATAAAAAAAATGATTTTTAATAACAGAAATAATTATTACAAATAATAAGATAAAGGATTTTCTTTTCCAATAAAATAAAAATAAATGTGACAGAATTGGAATGTAAACAATTAAAATTTATAAATTATAAAAACCACCATATGTTACTCGGCCCATGAAGAGTCAGCACAACATTCATAAATAAATTAAATAAATTATTCAAAGAATTTCTTCTTCGAGGTTGATCGCTCAAAAGTCAAAGTAGACAATCTATGAAGAGACAAAATAAACAAAAATGTTTGCAATTACTTGCAATTTCCATTTACATTTATATAAGAGGGAGACACTCACCTCGACATTTTCGGTGTAAGATAACTAGATAAATTATTGGCAATGGTTTGAACAAAAGTCGTGTCGGTGTTGTTGTTTGTGTTCTCATCATCGGATCGTACACTAGTGTTATCCGTTTGAGAAGTGCGCTCCATTTCTGAACTTTCATTTTCGTTATCCACTTCACCGATCTGATTGAAATCGCGATTCTTACATTTGTCAGTGCACTGGCAAACTATTGTACATTTTTGATTGAGCGAATTACATCCGCAACGTTGGATGCGGCAGTCACCACGACATTTGCAGCCCGCGGACTTCCGCAGCTTATGCTTTTTAGTCGCCTCTGTAGCGCCTCCAGTCGCTCCTGTATTGGCCGCAGTGGTGGACACTTGTTCATATTGGTAATTATCGTTGCTGTCCTCATTAATGGTGGAGGCGATATCAGATGAGGTGTCTGGTTTACTGCCAGCTCTACTGCTTCGCTTAGTTCCGTGCTGCTTGGAGTCCGATTGCTGAAATCCAAAATAACCTTACGCCAATTATTACTTATTAACATTGGCGAGAAAAAAATGTTCTCCTTTTTTCATTCTTTCAGTGCTACTTACATTTTTCGATTTCCTTATGCGTCTTAGCAACGGTGTCTTATGCCAATCTGGATCTTTACTGGTATCGTCGCTGCTATTTTCCGAATCGGACAGTGACACTGACGGGGGAAAGGTGTCCTGCCGCATCTTAAACAGAAAAAACAACATTTATACACATCGGTTATCTATATACTCGTATATGAAAAACTTACCAAGTGCGTGCGATTACTAGTTTGGACTTTTTTATTATGAAGGAGTTGTTTGTAGCGTTCCAACTCTTTCACCAACACTTCAATTCTTTGTTCTTGCTCTTCTTGTAATTTTAGCCGCGTCTCTTGCTCGGGTGTTAGAGCCACGGATATTTTCTCTTCATACTCAGCTATCTCCTCTTCGTGGGCCAATTTCATTAGACGCACAGTCTTGGTAGCATCCGCGTATTTTTCATTCAGCACATTTAGATCGTCCAGGGCTTGATTTAAAACTTTAGTGTGTTCACGCCTCATGTCACTAGTGGCCCTCAGCAGGTATTTTATAATGGCTCGTGACTCTATCAAGCTGTGTCCCATCTCTGCCACATTGGCAATTAGTGTCTCTAAATCATTGGCGCAGACTTTTTGCTGTAGATCAGAGATCTGTGCGTTACGCATTTCCAGCTCTTCACGCAAACTCAGAAGCTTGGAATCGTCCTCTGTATCTTTAGTTGGTTTTTGTTCTTCCAGTTCGGCTATGCGATTACTGATGACGCTACGATCATCCATCAATTGCTCCAAAGTGTGTTCGGCATCGATCAAGGATATAATTACCTCAAACTCGTGCTCCACACCTCCAATCATTTGATCGAGTTTGGTCTGCATGGTGCCTTTGGCCGACTGCAAACGCTGACGCTGAGCTTGTGCCACTTTTTGCCGATCCAATGCCTCCTTAAGTCTGTACAAAGGACGAAAATAAAATCACCTTATCTTATGCTTTTTTTACCATGGGAACGCGTCTGAGACCCCATAAAATAGGCCACGCCTATTCGCGGTTGTCTGTATTTGACAAAGCTTGCAATCCCAAACTGAAACATTTATAATTTCAACTGTTTGGGCGGAATAGGTTAAAGGTCACGCTTTCGAAACAAAGCTCTATGAAGTTTAATTATCCCATCCATTCTTGGGCAGGGTTAGATAACAGACACGCCCACAATTTACGAAAAAATTTATTTTCGAGCACAATTCGAACAGCGGTTCAAAATGTAATAATTCGTTAAAATATGGCTCAATTATATATACCTGCCATGCCCCCTGTCTAATCAAGTGCAGCCTTTTTTTCTAATCATAAATAAATTTACCTTTTATTAATGGCCAGGGCTTCTTCGCATTTGCGTTTTAGGACGTTCCGCTGTTTGTTGTGCAGCGCCTCTTTGCGCGCCATTTCATTCAGCAGCTTGCGATCTTTATTCCTCAACTGCAACAGCTCCTTTTCTCGCATAAGGCGAAATTGACGGAACTTATCCGCCTCCAGGCGCATGGTGCGTATCAACTTAACCTTGGCTTCCTTCATCGCTTGTATCTCATGACTCAGGTTTTGTATTTTCCGCGTCTCCTTCTCACGTATCTTTAGCAATTTAGCCTGTTGTATATTTTTACCTTTCATTTCCGATATTTCCTGTTCAAGCGCCTGCAAACGTTTGCGTCTTTCTTCAGCTAATTTAGCGGAGGCGTTATCTTTGACATGACGCAGTTTTTCAAGGAGCTGCGCCTTTTCGGCTTCCAGTTCTTGGATTTTCTTTTCACATTCCTTGAATTTCTCCTCTATGTCATTATCCATGGTTGAGTAGCGACTGAAATTTCCAGCCATGCGTTGTTGTAATTGTTCCTTAAGAGTCAACTCCCGGTTGATGCGACGTAATTGTTCGTTTATTTCGATTTGTTTGGTCGTGTAGGCTTCAGTTTGTTCTTGTAAAATTGCATTTATTTCCGGTGCCGAATTATCTTCCTCTTCGAGGTCGTTGGCAGTGGCTGAGGCCGTAGGAAAGCATTTTTTATTATCCAATATTTCAGTGGTGGTGCGTTCCAGTTCCTGGTCCATACTTTGTACCACTTGATTTATTTGCGCCAAGTTATTCTGTAACTCCTCGGCCGGCTCTTCCGGCAGACATTCAGTCAATTTCGTTAAAATCGTTTTCAATTCGTTCGCTTTGCTTTTAAGATTTTCATGCGCCGTTTCAGCAATGTGGGCTCGCATCTCGTGCTCGGTTATATCGTGCAAGGTTTCCTGCCATTGTTGCTGTAGGTGACGGTACTTCTGTTGCAGTTCTTTTAATTTGTTGCTGTGATCAGTGGGGGGTATCAAGGCAGGCATAGACGCGGCCATCGTTTTTAATTGCGACATCGGCTCGAACTTTTCCACCTCATTGTGCATGGATGAACTCAAAACACCTCCGTGCGATAACAACTCAATGCGCAGTTTTTGAATAATGCCTTTGAGATGATTAATTTCAGCAGCATGAGGGTCTTGATTAATAATCGGTTTATTTTTGATTTTACGAGCACGATCGGCATAGCGCAGCGTACTTAAAGTTTCGGCCACATTATAGTCGGCCGGTGAAACGCAGGCAATCATCAGAGTGACCGAATTCCCACCCAAGGAATCTTGCAGCAGACGTGTTAGTTTAGAGTCTCGATATCGCACAAATCCTGTTCCTTTGCCATCTAATAAAAATCAATAATTTATGGGATCTTTCGAGAAAAAACATTCCTTTTACCTCCCAAGGCGGATATTACATTACCCAAGGCCAATAAGCCTTGATTAATCTTAACGCCCTCTTTAAAACGGTCTCCGGTAGCTTGAGTTTTTTTGGAACGTTCTGAGCCGGCCAAATCCACTAAATGGAACTTTGACATGGTAGTTGCACGTCTGAAATTATTCACGATTATGTGTGTGTGTGAGTAATATTATTGATACACTTACGTTTCGTCCTTTTTGGTAGATTGTAGAGTAATGGTGAATATTGCATGTGAACGTGAAGATTGTTGATTCATAGCGGTTGCTCCCACAGCCCGTCCGGACGAACCTTTCAACAAACAATCGGTAGTTTCTTTGGCCGTATTAACCAATTGTTCGGTAAGACCAGCCATAATTATTCCATTGCGATCCTCCCGTATATCCACAGTACTCTCTTCGCGAGTTTTTTCGGATAGCAAGTCAAACAGTTGCTCCTGATACAACTCCATAAATGAACACTTTACTACAAACTCGAAATCCTCACCCATTTTAATCAATCGTTCAAATATGTCACGCATTGCTCGCGGTATCATGCCGACATCATCATCAATGGAGCCGTCAAATGAGGTGCCCATGGTATGGGTCTTGCCAGAACCAGTCTGACCATATGCCAAAATAGTGGCATTAAAGCCTCCAATAAACTTGTCCACCATTGGTGACACAATCACTTCATAAATTTCCGCTTGCGTATCCCTCCAATCGAACACATAGTTAAACGTAAATGCTTCAGTGTTGTTTACCAACACCTGATTTATGTT
This sequence comes from Crataerina pallida, assembly GCA_949710015.1. Classification (NCBI taxonomy): domain Eukaryota; kingdom Metazoa; phylum Arthropoda; class Insecta; order Diptera; family Hippoboscidae; genus Crataerina; species Crataerina pallida. The sequence continues at coordinate 29,319,829 of OX453291.1, forward strand.
GCCCACTTTCTCAACGGATACTTGGCAGCCTCGATTTATTTCGGAAGACACTAATGGACGAATTCGTAGTGCAACGTTCACATTTTCCGAATTCGCCATCTTAATGGAATGTACGAACAAATGAAATTCTACTAAAACAACTTTCCTACAAATAAATCAATAATTGACCAAATTGTTGTTCTGCGCGTGGCTTTTATAATGTATTTGTTCGTTCAAATGTATATGTTTTCAGCTGCAACACCTTTATATTAAAAAAATATTCACTTTTATCATTGGAGAAAAATACATTCTAATGTTTTAGAAATGACAAATGGAATGTACTTACAAATATTATAAATTATTTTAAAAACGTTACACTTCAATAATTACAAACACGTAAAAAAACAGTTTATAAGAAATATTAAGAATAAAACAGTTTGAAAAATTTTTCAGCAATGGCGAGCCAGGCGCGTTCTTTAAACTATAATTGTCTAAGCACAGAGTTGCAATATCAAAAATTAGTAATGGCAAATTTATGATTACACATTTTATGTTAATTTAGTTATATATTTATTTATTATTAAAATGATATAATTTATAAAAATATATATGTATACAATTACTTAAAAAAAAGTAAAGGAGAAGCCCTAGCGATAGAAGCTATCGGTTCACCTGTTATTAATATCAATGTTCGTGTATATATGTTTATGTGCCTTAGCATTTTATTTCATAATATTTACAATCAAATCAATATGTTACAGTCATATAGAAAATTATTCAATCTGAGTATGTTTTTTTTTGGTGATAGATTTGAGAAATTCTGTGACTGATTCTTGATCAAAGTAAGCATTACGTTGTAACATCAAAGCAACACTGTTATCTAATAAGTTAAAAGAACATATATATCGTACACAGCATGATTTTCTTTATATTGCGTTAAAATATAAATTATTCATGTGAAAATCATGAAATTTTCGTAAATTATATGCTAATAATATATAAAAAAATTATCGATAACTATTTTAATCACACAAATATTTTAATCTCATCTTCTCTACATGCAAGCCTGTATGGTTTTGAATAAAAAGCCGCCGTTTTTTACTACTTTGTGCTGCTCCACATAGTGTGAAGCAATTAAACCGCCTTTTCAAGATCATTAATGTATTTTATATACTGTATAGATTACATAAAATATAAAAAGTAATTTTTCCTATACATCACGTTGATAGGAAATCCAAAAAAAGTGTATTAGAGATGAAAAATGTTTCAAGTTTTAAAGGCTTATTCCATGAAGTGCATGCCAGTTGGAAAATATTGATTGATTTATAGTTTTTCCATAAAATATAAAAAGAAATCCATATATTGTTTAATATTTTTATAAAAGTGTTGTACACAATAAAAGAAAATCCATTTGATTGAAGCGTGAAAGAGAGAAAAAAATTATTGATTTTATGCACAAGGGCTGATTTATTTTTTCTAGTTGATACGTCGATATTTTTTATTTTTATATATTGTTAAAAGCATTTACAAATTAAAGTAAGATTTTTAATATTTGTGCAAGATTTATAAAAACATTGTAATTTAACAAAAATGGAAGGTTCGTAAAGAAAAAAACAAAGTGGCAAAAAGGCTCGTAATTGTTTTAATTTGCTTTTTAGCCCCATTGGCTAGTGATGTGCTGGGAAAGTATTTGGAGCTGTTTCAACAAAATAGCTACGACTTTAAATATCATTTCGCTCCAAATAGTGTAATTGATTGGTACGGACGGCGTACTATAAGAGGAGCCCTTAAGATACACGATTACTTGAGGTAAGGAAAGGAAACGAAGAGAACAATTTGTGAGAATATGATTCATAGTAATTTTTATGTTTTTGTAACAGGCATGAAATCAACGCCCGCTTCCAACACTGCAAATTTACAGATGCCAGAATTTGTGCCCCCATTGAAACCAAAACAAGCCATATGCGCACGTAAGCATTTTTGAAACATTTTCTTACCATTATGAATTTGCATCAAGTAATTAATTCAATTTAGAAAAATCATTACCAATAAATGTGTGGATCAGGTGCACCCAATTAACCGAGTGCCCGATATGGTGCATCTCAAGCCTTATGCCGACAGTGATGTGGAAGATAATGAACATCTTATCAATTTATCGGACGTCGTAGTGGCAAAAACAAATCTGCTAAGAACTCCTGACAAAAGCTGCATTGAAGATTTAACACCACCGGCTAGCGCCAGTAAAGAAGACACGGAGCACGCAACAGAATATCGTTCCAATCAGCGTTCACAAAAACTGAAGCGTTCGTATAATGATAGTTTTGAATGCACACGTCGTGCGGCTACAACCAGTAAGCGTGCTGCTCTGCATTCAGGCGTACATTCGTATATAAATGACTCTTCCGGCAGTGACGATGATGATGATTTAGAATCCTTGGGAGCATTGTATTCGCCCTTACAATATATAGAAGTTAAGGGTGTAATGCGTTTACGTTCATCAGATGTTGCTGATTCGTCTGTTAAGCATTTGTTTTGGAAAGACTCCTTGGAACGTGAAACGCACTTGAAGTTATCTTATCGTCGATGTTTGGAAAATAATCATTTGCAATTTGCTTTAGTTATCTATGAGGCTATGGGTGCCTCGTTGCCTTTGCCAAATCCAAAGTGCAACTTATTGATGCAATTTTCCTTGGCCGGAAATAGTGATGATTTAGAAGATGATGCAACAACAATCTCAAAAAATGAAACCAATGTAATTTTACCAACTGACAATATAACCAATGTTCAAGAGGGTCCGACGCAAGATGCAGATGCCTTGGCAATGGCAATGTCCGTAGAGCATATGCGGACACCTACGAAACTGACGCATACACCCCCTCCCACGCCCAAGCGCAAGCCGCGATCTCAATTGCGCACCACTGGCGGCCGCAAGCGCTTAAATAATTCACCATCAGCCCCGGTACCAAAAAGGAGTGCTGCGCGCAGCTTGCGCCTTTGAATTGTTGGGCTGTGTATACCCTTGAAATTAATATTCTGTCACATTTGCATGAAAGCACAGGGCTTTGTATATTTTTGATAAATTTTTTTTTTTTTTGGATCCAGTTATATATTGGGGCAACATATATATACGTACCCGTGTTTACATTATTGACTTTAAATTTTTGATTAAAATTGCAGTTTTTTATATTTTTGTATGAATTTTATTTTAACAAATAAAGTGCTACAAAGAGAAAGCCGAAGTAAATGCATTTTTTTTCTTTCGCTACTAAATTTAGAAATTTCACAGCTAGGATATGGAGTTAATATTATGTACATGTGGAATTTTTGTGTGTATGTGTATAGTGTAAAAATATATTTAAAAAATATTCTATCCTGTGCGCTATTTTTTCTCTTTTACATTTAAACATCTTTACATTGAAACTTACACACTACACTTTTGGAGCTTAGAACAAATACTGGACACAACAAATAATTAAATTTTTAAAATTTTCTGGTTTACATACTAATTAAGTCAAATATATTATACATCATAAATTGTGCTATTGTCGGTTTCAATAACTACAGGTTTAACAAAGAACCGGCGACGGTCGATGGCTGTCGGCATTGTTGGTATGCTGTCATCTCCTGCGGTTGTTGTTTCATTGGGAGGCTGTAATTGTAACACAATATAATAACAGGGAAATTAGTAATATTTTAAATTTATTAAAGTCAATTTTATGTTAATTACAGATAATTGAATTTTTATGTAAAATTTTGTTACACAAAACATGCATTAAGGCCGATTATTTAGTGCATTATTTATGTACATAATTAAAAAAATTGTGTTTCATATGAAATTATATCAAACGCATACAGTAATAGAGTACATTTTATAGTACTTACACTTGTTACAATAACCGTTAATTGTTTTTGTGCTCTACATAATGAGTAATATGAGTTCTGTTCCTTTTTCACTCTCCCCCTGTCAAACATTTTTAATATAATTGTGAACCACAAAATAAATTTATACGGTTATTGTTGAATACTAAATTTTTAGCTTAGACAATAGATACGGTAATTATGATAATTGTTTTGGTAGAATAGATGAGTTTGAAAGCATGTGTGTGTGCATTGTTTTAAAGTAACCAGCTGTACAGGGTTGCTGTGCGTTTTATAATTTCAAATGAAATCAAATGTGGATGTCTATAAAAAAAGAGAGAAATGGAAAACAGAAGAATAATGCATAAGAATACACAAAATATTCGCTGCAAAGTTTAGTACAATTTAACAGATGGATTAAAAATCTTATAAATTCATGTTTATTTAATATAACTCTTAGACGGTGTATTTTTTTATTATTATCATCGCTACATATAGTACTTTCAATATTCTTCTCTCACGGTTGTAATTAATTGGTATTTAAAATTGTGCACCGTTTTTTTTCTTTATAAACGAATTAAACCCTGATTAGTTGCAAGCATGAATGCATTATAAATGAGAATATATTTAAAACTGGTTTTTTGGAAAATTCCCGTATCAATGCACCGCGTGAAATTTAGAAAAATATTAAAAATAAATTTTATTAAATTATTACAAGTTAAAGTTGATTCTTCTGCTTACAACAATGGAAGAATTAATCAGTTATATAATGTGTCGTAGGTTACACAGGTAATACGTGATGAGAATAAATTAGCCTGGTGACCCTTTTCAAAGGAATTGAAATGCGAGCAAAAGTCGCTTTAAATACGTTACAGTCCATATTGTACCTATTGGGGGGAGTCAAATTAATGAAATATGTGATTCGTAATCCCAATTTGACCGCATGTAAATAATTTTGTGGTAATAATCAATGTTTGATACTTCCCATTCTCGTATAAATATTAAAAAAAAAAAAACATTTTCCCCTCAACGTAACTTTTCATAAGGGGGAGATAATATTTTTTTTAAACTCTGCGAAGAACAAAACACCTTATTGCAACTTTATACAAAACTTTTTTAGCATTATATATATCGTTAGAAGGCATTCTTGTTCGTTTCTTAGGGAGGGCCTTGCATTCTCAATAATTACCGATATGTCGATAAAATATTTTGCAAAAATATTATGCCGTTAAAATGGTTTTTAAACCCATATAGTGTGAGGAAAAAAGTTATAAACTTTAGAGTAACGTAACGGTGGAATTTTTCGAAATAACTTCATATTCAAACACTCTTCTAATCCGACAGCTTTTGTATCTACTAAATTTAGTTTTTTCGAGAAATTCCATCCTTTGACGTTACTTGAGAATTTCCATATGTTTTCTTCACCCTGTATTGCACCATACATATTATTTATATATATATGTCTATGACATGTATGCTATTTAACGGTAATAACCTGCACCGTTTTTTTTTTTCCAACGACTTTGATCAAACATTTAACACAAATATGCGTGACAATAAAAACAACAACACAATGAAGTTTTTTATAAACAACTATATACTACTACTACTACTATTACTTAAAAACAAAACAAAGGAAATACCCACACACACAACAAATCACAAATCTACAATTATGGGTTTAATACGCACCAGTATGCATTTACATTGATTCTCATCATAGAATGTGCCCGTAGTACAATTTTCACTTTGTTTACATACACAACGACAGCTAACATCGTCCCACGTTTTATGATCAAGTTGAAGGCATTTAGTTCGTGCCTCATCATTATTACAATGACAACGGCAATCCTCATAACGTTGATAGGGATTACAATCCTAAGTTAAAAAAAAAAATACATAAATAAAATAATTGTTCTTTCTATGGTGTGTGTGTGTGTGCTAAGTACCTCAGGCTTTAGGCGACAATCACATTTACATTGTAAATGCTGTTCCACAGGTACAATATCTTTACCGCAAATTTTCGGACGACCTTCATCATAACAATAACGAAGAACTTGAAAATTTATCGTTTCTATGCGTGTCGGTTGACAAGACATCCACTGAGTGCTGCAACAGCCACCACAACGCTTCACTCGAGTACATCGTGGAAAATAGAAATTCTTTGGATTCAACGGCGTCAAATCTACGACAGTACTTTCCGGCATACAAATGGCTGAAGTTGCTCTTACAACAGCCGCTCTTTCTACCGGATAATTCAGATGCTCTGTTACAAATTAAAAGGAATATATTAACGCTCTGCCTTAAATTAAAAAAAACAAAACCTACCACCTTGAATGGCCAATTTGGGATCCACATTTTGGTTATCTATAAATTTCTCAACAAATTCTGATATATCTGAGACATTATTCAATTGGCGATAAAAGTCCATAGGAATCTGAAAATATTATTATTAAATAAAAATTATATTAAAGAAGCTTTTATTTTATTTATATGTATTTATTATTATTCCTATTTATAGATGATTTAAAACACCTTTCCTTTAACTGGCATACTCTCTCATTGAGAAGAGAAGAGAAGAGAAGAGAACAGAACAGAACAGAACAGAATTTAGTCGGAAGCAGATCAAGCAAATTATGTTTATGTTAATACCAATAAAAATATGATTTTAGTATTTTTCTGTGACTGGCATTGTGCGTTAATTGTTTACTAATGATAATGGGGGAATATTTTCTGAGTCACTCAACCACATTAGCACGTTCATGTGGAATGGAAACCTGTAATGAAAGAATTTCAAGTTAATGGTCGGCCCGTCGTGTTCATTATCACACTCACACAATAATAACTATTTGGCGCCAATTATTCTAGAGAATATCTTTTGAAAAAAAGAATTTGTTAGGCGTCGCCTTCTTAACAATATAATGGCTGTTAATTAATAATGATTAATAATTAACGTTTCGATAATTTGGTTGCATTCAATTCATTGCTTGTACGTGTTTTGCGTGCGGGAGTACGTTTTATTTTTATTTAATTATCTACCTTATCGATTCACTTATCTAGAGAGATGACTAATAACCGTAAATATGTTATTGCAGTTAACTGTTTTGTTTACTAACTTACACTTTATAGGTTCAAGGAATTCGTTGTTTATTTAGAAACTTAACGGATTTGATTTCATTTTTGGAAAGAACTTTTTTATTAGCGTTTTTGATTTTTGGTCATGACGTTTTTATGACAGAACTGCACACTCGTTTTTTTTAAGATAACGGAACAATATTTAATAAAAATCACTTTAACAACATGTGTTGAGAAATTTTGTTCATTAAAGCATAAATTTAGCTTATTAAACAAATGAGAATATTCTCGGATATTGTATTTTATTATGCTGTGGTCGTTGGTCCAAAAAACACATCTAATCCAAAAAAATAAAAAGGTTTTATTTGGCCGTTATCTTTAAACCGTTTGTTCTTTTGCAAACTTTCAATCGCATTTTTAATGGTTTGATGCAATAAAATAAGGTCAAGGCCGAAACTACATGTGAATCGAATTTTTAATTAATATTTTTATACCCGTTTGTAATTTCTACCTTCCTCTTTATTTATGCTGATCGATTCAGAATGAAACAGAACCATGTCCGTCTGTCCATACATGAATTATTTGTAATCCACCTAAAAGCTCTCAAATATTAATTTTTTTTGATAAAAAGTAGCACAGGGATGACCTATAGGGTCAAGGATGGTCAGTATTAAAAGAGCACGTGATTGGTCAATATTCAGAACCCCTTCCCACATAACGCCTACAAGCCTAATTTCAAGTAATCATAGCTTCCGTCCCATAACTATATAAAACTTAGAAATTATAGAAGATGGTTGAACATAAATACTTCTTGGCAAGCTTTCGTGCACCAAAGGTGGGTTATCAAAATTATGCGTTAAACATATAACAATTTTTTTGCTTGTTTTTATTTATATTTCTTCAAACTCGCGTTATCTACATTTTATAAAAATTTTCCTTTGCGTTATTAATAAATATGTATTTTTATATCCAACACCTTGAACTCACGTATATTTAGTTTGTCAAAACGTTTGTAAGCCCCAAATGGAAAGTATGCAGTATAAAGCCTTGATCAGCATCAAATTCGAAATCGATTTAAGTATTTCTGTCGGTCCGTGTGTGGTAAACATTTCACCATTCACCTCTGTATAATATGAAATGCTGCGATCGATTACAATATTTTCATTTCTTGAATTAGGTGTGATCGATAACTGGTTTTTTTTCAAATTTTCATCATTTTTTTAGAGACCCTCAAAGCTAATAAACAGTTCATAAACATAAATTTGTTTGTGCATGTGCACATATTAGGTGTTTATTGTATTTTATTAGGATCAGCTTATTTTTATTATACCTCCCACCACACCAAGTAATTGTTTATACTAATCATACGAGGCTTTTACACTCAGACATAAATATCATTTGTCTTTAGGGCCGTCTGCCACATAAATATATCAACACACACAACAAATATTTATTAAGTCTGTTTCTCCCCAACATATGCTTAAAAACAATGTTCGTTCATTTGATGTAATTTGTTATGGAATCCTTTAAAATAAACAAATATAACAAAAAACACTGCAAATTAATGCAAATCATAGAGAATGAGCGAGACAATCGCAGAAGGGATTACTTACCGGATCCGCTTTATTTTCTTCCACTAAATTTAAATTCGTATGATGATGATTTTGATCAGTTGTTGTTGTTGCTTTTGCCTGTATATCCGTTTTTGATTTATTATATACAAAATGGGAATGGTTGTTGTTGTTGTTGTTGTTGTTGTTGGTGGTGGTGTTTTCTGTTATGTCTATAACATGCGAAAAACAAGTACTGCATGTAAACAATAACAACAACACTATCAACAACATTATTAATAATAAATTTAAATTATTGCCACTGGGGGGGAGCAGTAGCATTCGACTTTTTCTTTTGCTTTTGTTGTTGTTTATGTTGTTGTTTATTTGAAACATTCTCTCTGCTACTTGATTCGATTCTGTTTGGTTTTGTTTTGCTGCTGCTGCCGCTGCTGTTGTGTTTTGTTTGTTGTTGCGCGCAAATGTTGTTTATTTTGTTAAGATGTCGTTTTCTCTGTTGTTTCCCCCAAGTATGTTAAAGTGAAAAAAAACTAAACGAGAAAACTAGGATTTTTGTTATCACAGCTTCTTTCTTTTCTACTTTTTTTGCAACATATATGTAAATATAAATGCTCTATATGTGTAGGTAGGTGTTTATAGTTGTAAATAGGAGCGTTGTTCGCTTGAATTTATGTTGTTATTCTTGTTATAATTCTGCAAAAGGAAAGAAATGAAACAAATTTATTTGTAAATAAAAAGTAAGTAATATTTATACGCTACATACATACAGCAGCATATATTTATAACCGAGGAGTTGATGAAATGAAAAGTTAGGGTTCGACAAAATGTACAAGGAAAAACGAAAACTGAAAAAGGCCATCTGTACGACGAAAAAGCAAAAAACATACGGAAGGACACATCTAGATCGATGCTAATCAAAATGTTCTTTATAAGCACTCTGACGCTTTCTTTAATTTTGAATCCAATTGAAGTATTTTTAACACCTCTTAACACCTTAACACAGTTTTCTGATTATTGTGGATTTTCGTATAAATAAATTTCATACAAATGAAAAAAAAATATGTGTAGAGTATTAAACGAGTATAACATAACATAATCCCTTCGCGGAAATGTGTAAATGCGGTGGGTCGCATCGTTTCGTTTATATGTTTATTATTTCAAGTGATTATATTGTGAAGTGATGAATTATTTTTACTGCTGTTTGGTTTTATATTTACTTTCAAAATATTTATGACTTTGACGGTTGACAGTAGTGAGTGGTGAGGTGCTAACAAAAGTAAACATAGGGCACCCAACAAATTAATTTATTTGTGTTTGCCCAACATTTGATCTAATCTTAACATTTATTTCAGTTCTAATCTAACGAGGTGGCGGTGCAATGTTTATCATTGTTATCTAACAACAATAATATTTCTTTTGTACTTAAATATTGCTTATATGTAAATTGTTGTTAAATTGTTTCTTTCTCAACTCCAGTATAATTTAGACTTTTAATGTGTTTTCGGTTTTCCTGTGCTTTTTTTTTTACACCTTTGTTAATCGTATATCGTGATTTCGTTTTAATTGTAATTTTTGACACTGACGGTACTTGAAGCGTTATCTTTAAGGTTCCCTTCAATTCGTGATTCCTTGATAATACATAAAAATGTTTCACAACTACTTGAGACTCTTAAATCAACCAACCCAACCATTTATTATCAAAAAGAATTTATTTCATCTCTGCCTGGTATGAGTTGTTAAGCAATTTGTTTGTTTATTTCATTTTAATTAACAAATCAATGGATTCCTTTTCAATCTATTCCATTTCATGTAGCGGGAGACGTCTTTACTAATAAACCAATTTATGCCATTCCTGTATACAGTGCGGTGACTTTCAACGAATGAACTCTGTTTAATTTATTTGTCAATTATTTCTGGTACCAACCTTATGTGAGGTTAATATTGTGTTGTATTTATACTCTATACCACGTAAGTGTAGGGTATGTTAAATTTATGCGAATGTTTGTGAGGGGAGATCGATCTTTTATAATATTTTACCGATGTCAACCAATGTCTGTCCGTTCATCCACCTTTACATTTACAAAACCTTTATTTTTGCAACAGACCAAATAAGTTCCTACCAATGATGATTCATCAGTGAAGTGTTTAATAATTCAACGAGAAATACGTTATTAAACCATAAAGTTTACGAAAAAGAAAAAAATCAAACAAAATTATTCCCACCTGGGCAACATTTCATGTAAAATTTTCATATAATTGATGTGTTATAATTTTAATTAAAATTTGATTTGTTTTTGCTTTTGCTATTGTAATCATTTAATTAATTCATGAATGAATATCTTCTTATCAGCACAATATGTTGTCGTGGTATTTGTTTTGTACAAAGTAGAAGAAAATAATTAAGAAAAAGCCTTATGTAGTTTAAGCTAAATTTGGGATACCCTACCCACATTATCTGTGCCCTTTTTCAACTACTAATTGAGAGTTTGGTTATAAGGGCGCGGCTTTAAATGCCAAACTTCTAATACCCAATAAATCATATACTAAACCCCTACTTTGCCAAAATATTGTGACCGATTTTAATGACAAACAGAAATATTAAGGCTTTTACAAATGATATGAAAAATCGTGTATTTTCTACCCTACGATTGGTATAATTGAAGGGGGTTGTGCCATAAGCTGTTTGAGAGTTACAAACATCCGCACAAACTTATTACACTCTTTGTCATACGTGGTGCAGCGTACAAGCATTATTGCAAAGATTTGTAAAATGTACACTGACCTATAATAACATAATTTGCTGCGTGCATGCGATGGTTATGTAGTTGTTCTTGTTGTTTTTGTTTTGTTTTGAATTGTTTTTTTTTTAATGATATGGAAAGAAGGCGACAAATGTATAAATTATTTTTACATGCTTGCCCTTTCAAATGCAATAAATGAGTTTTATATTTAGTTTTTAGTTGATAAGATTAAACATGTGCAGTAGTACGGTAAGTATAAAATTGTTACAATTTTTATTTGTTTATTATTTTTTTTTTTGCAATTAATTTTTATTGTTTGTCTAAACAAATCAAATGTTTAATAACATCACGCTCTACGTATATTACTCACTGGTATACACATCTATTCATACTTCTATATATACGTGTATATGTATTGACTTTGCGGTTATTGGCCATTTACAAAATTCCCACTCTTCCCTACGTATATAAACGAATATTTCAATGTTGTAAACGAGCGCATTCATTACTTATGCGAGCGTAACAAGTGCATAATGAAGGGTGATTAAAAATGTGCTTTAATTTAACGTTAAAAAAAATCACTTTAATTGCAGCAGGTGTTTTTTTACTTAATTCAATTCAATTCAATTCAACAATGAAAGTTTTTATTTATAGATGTAGCATTTCTTTTTTATTTGTTTTATATAAAAAAAAAAAAAACGAAAAAAAAAATCCCACAAGTAAATGATTATAAATTATATATGTGTGGGGTGGTGGGAGTACTTATAAAACAAACGTACAAGAAGTAATTACAACAACAACAACAAATTGTGTTAAAACGTAATTGAAGAAACGACCAAGCCTAAAAATACCTACAAGGCACTGACTGAAGTATTGTTGATAAAAAAAAATTCAACATGCGTACAAAATAAAAACAAAAACAAAAGTAAGCAAGATAAGCGAGCAAATAACACCCACTAACTTACAAACAAGTACATTTTATACATATATATATTTAGGCATACACATATATGAGCGAAATAGGTACTCATGCGTATGATAGCGTTAACGTCAATTTTTAACAAAGAGCAAAACACTGGCATTTGTAATATTATGGTTGTATTTTACATTACAATTCGAGGTCTACGTTAAGTTAAAAAAAAAAAATGAAAAAAAAAAAATATATGCTTGGCTTAAATCAAATCTTGATTACTCTAAACTTTATATTTATAGGTAGGCTGCGTTGTATTGGTAAAAAGCCAAATAATAAAATTCTTTAATCAATCTTAAGCAGCTCCTAAGTACGGCCACACAACAGTTATAAGAAGATCGACTCACATTTATTTTTCAATGAGGTGTTGTACACGGAATAGCACGTTTAGTATGACCCCCCCCTCTAGTGCGCCTCATATAAAAACATTTCAAACAGAAAACAAGTTTTGTTTCATTTAAATGCGTGAGCGAATCTTATTTATAAAATAATAAAACTGTAAACTTTTAAAGGAAATGCACTCTTCTGGGGAGACATTACAAAATTCGTTCAGTGTTCAGTTTGTTGTTCACAGCATTTCTCTCAGACGAATTGCTTCTTATTCTTGTTTAGTTAACAAAAGTTTTTTTTTTCTTTTTCAAAAATCACGTTTTTTCTAAACAAATTCCAATAAAGTTATTTTGTTAGTTAGTCTTTAGTTAAGCAAAACACGTTTAGCTTGAATTGTTATGTTTGTGATCTGAATTTTAAGAAAATGAATAATCGGGAAAAAATTCATTCACGGAATTAATTAATTCAGTAACTTGAAAACAAACTGAAAGATGTTTTTAACCAAAAAGTAATAAAAAAAAAAACACCATAATCACACAGACACATACATGCATATATACAAAATTTCATTATGAGTAATCAAATGAGTTTCCGTGCCAAGGCGCATAATAATTGAAACAAATTTCAATCAATCACAGGTGTATTTAATCGTTGATATTGCGATTAGAAGAAACACTAATGTATAAAATGACAAAAGCAAAGGTCGCTTAATAACTCTAAAGAAGCGTTAAAGTTAATAACAAGCGTCATACTTGTCTTAATCCACTTATTTTTATTTAACACTTGTGTAAAGTTTTTTATTTTCTGGTTGTTGCTGATTTCTGTTTAAATTTTCGTAAAATATATTTTTCAACTCGAGAGAATGTAATTTGTACAAAATCGTTTTAGCGCGAGTTTTCTACTTTGTTGCAGTTCTAATTAAGTTTACGGTTTCATGTCTCCTGCACAACTGTTTTCAAACAGTTTCATAGTAGAGCTACTTATAATAAAACATTTTGTACACAATTTACGTATGTATGTATGTATGTATCTACATTCATTAACCAACCGCTACTAATTTATATTTAAACATATATAAAGATCAGATTTTTGTGTGAGACAAATGGAAGAGAGAGACTGCTTTAGAGAGATATCATTCAAGAACGAACAACTTCTTATTAACTTGATACAAATTTAACTCATTCTCTATTTTGTTTCTGAACACTCTTTTTAATATCTCCACCTGTTCAACGTTGTTTTTGGAAATGCCAAGCAAACATAACTTTTATACACGCTCATGACTTCGTCAAAGAGGCCAGGGAGACAGAACCAGCTATCTAGTAATGTCTATCTGATAAACTGGGTGTAGGCGAACGTTATTCTCTTGATCGTAAAGATTCCAAATCTCTTGCTTTTAGATTTAATTAGGAGCTCTTTTTTAAAGTCTGATCCAGAATACTGGCACATATTAAAGGGTGCGTGTATGAGATTTTCTTTACGTGAAATCTGTAAGGACATGGCGAAAAGTGCAATTCTTAAAATTTTGTGATGCTGTTGTGCCTATAGCCAAATTTGCTAAACGCCAAAAATTTTATAAAGTCTCCTCACAACAAACTATTGTCCTTTTTATATGTGGATCCTCCCCAAAAAGGAAGAAAAGATTAAAAAATGCTTCACCAAGTAGGTCGCTTACCCTTTAATAAGACTCAAGATTCCGTTTTACCTCCTGTTTTACTGCGCAAAAACAATTATTGATATATTTTCACAATTTCCAGGCATAACACGTAAATAATTTATCTTTAACAATGCTTTTTACTTTAATTTATTTGTAATAAATAAGCAGAATCACATTTAAATCTTCCAATCACGATATTACTTTCTTTTAATATGAATAAAATGGCTTTCTTGCAGATGACGGTTGAAAATTTTGAAAACAATTAAAACAGAATTGTAGGAGTCAGAGTTGGTAGGTGTTGCTAAGTAAATGCTATTAAGAATTTTATACAATAGAGAAGAAGAAGAAAATTGATAGAACTTTTTAGGAATTCTTTCTCTTTAGTTGATTTTTTCTGTTTTAATTTATATATTGGATTTTTTGCAACATTTAATTGGGGAAAAGTGTTACTAAAAATATTTGTACTTTAAAATGCTAAATAGCGTTCACTAGTTCCTATTCTTCACTTGTTCTTTGTTCTTTAGGTCATTATAAGATATTATTTGAAGAGCTTCATGTGGTTAAAAAGAAGAAGAAGAAGACTTAAATACTGCAGATTTTTTGACTAAATCGTATTTTATAAAAGTTATATCTCTTTTTTCCCATTACGTTAAAAATAAGATTAAAAACAAGTTAAAACAATAACTAAGTATTGAAAAAAGCATAGAAACCTATGGGATGTTAAATGCATCTGGGAACGCTATACGAAAAAAAGGTTTCGAGAATTGAATGAACGTTCAATGTGCAAAAGTGGGTGTGTATAGATGTGTGTGTGAAAACATAATTACACAAATTTATGTATATTGTTAAAAATGATCAGAAAAAGAAACTAAAATAAATATTTTTGTAAATATATAGAAATAAAAACGTGTACACAATACAATAGAAAATATAAAAAATCTAAAAGATGGGAGAGCACACAAAGCGGCACTTAACACCTGGTGCTAAGAAAGTAGCCGTAGCAGCCTCATCTATAGCAGCGACAGTGAACCAACATCCGCAGCAACAGGCAAGTACCAGCGGGAGTATGGGTGTTAGTGCGAATAGCAGCGCAATGTCATCATTTGCAACTTCTGCGAAAGATGCCTACGAATTGCAAGAGATACGTAATCTGTTATGGGGCACCGCCATACGACTAGATGTGTTTCGGCGTTGGTCTCAAGGTGGGTCTGACCTCTCACTAAATTTTAATATTCTACAGATTTTTAGTTAATGTTTTAGTTTTTATATGAGAATGTGTGGCAAAGACGAATACTGTAAATATTTGTTTATGTTTTTGGTATTATTATTGTTGTTTTTGTATTGTATGAAAGTTATTTATTACATTATGACTCATCTTCATTATATTTATACGTGTATGCAATGTATGCAATTATTAAGCGGTATCTGTTTGGTACAAACTGTACTGGAATGCATGCACAAACTTGACAGCAGTACTGAGATTTATTGTTGTTGTTTTTTTAGGTTTTGAATTTAGCGATGTGGAGCCGTCAGCTTTGGTACAAAAACAAGGCGGCCCCTGCGCCGTTATAGCCCCTGTTCAAGCTTATATACTCAAAATTTTAATCATGGACACCCCGGGACATTTACTTAAAGATGTAACTATACGTTGTAATCAGGAAAAGAGGTTTGCGTAATATTTTTTGGTTTTAGTTAACAACGGACAAATGCATAGGTCTGTTAGTGCAAGCACTCTGTACAATTCTAAGTAAATGCAAAGCTACCCGTTTACGTGTGGTGACGTTACCAGTGGAACATTGCACAGAGGCAAAGGAGACATCCAATGCAGCTTCTGTCACAAATAATTTTCGCGACGATGCAGAAAATCTCAATACAACAGCCGATGTGGCTGTTGCGTCGCCTGACGGCACTGTGCCTTGTGATATTGATGCCTGCGAAGAGGTCTCACCCGATGACTACCACAAACGCATAAAAGTGTTGTACTTCAATAGCATCGAGGATGTGGAAAAGTACTATTCCCGAAATTTTGAAATTCTATCTGCCAAATATGGAGTTTTACTCTTCATGTACACTGTGCTGTTGACAAAGGTAGACGGACTAGAAAACAATGAAAAGTATAAAATTTTATAATTGTATACGTTCCAGGGGGTAGATAATGTTAATTCAGAATTGTCAGACACCTCAGAGCCTCTGATACATAATACGTATGGTTATGGTTCGCAGGCTTTGATAAATCTAATGCTCACGGGCCGGGCAGTAGCTCATGTTTGGGATAACGATCAGGATGTGGGCGGTTTAAAACTTCGCGGTATTACCGAGCAGAGCGACATTGGCTTCATAACGCTAATGGAACAAATGCGTTATTGCACGGTGGGTTCATTTTATAAGAATCCCCGTAATCCGGTTTGGGTGATGGGCTCTGAGACCCATCTGACTGGTGAGAAATATTAATGTTTGACTTTTTTTTTTTAAGTTAAGCTCTTAATAGAGATATAAAAAAAATTTTAGTACTCTTTAGCAATGAGAAACGTTTAGTGTCGCCTGAAACACCTTCAGAGATTGCCAGGCGTGTTTTCAAGTCATACGATCCGGATGGTAATAACTTTGTACCGACTGCTGTCTTGCAAGATGTGTTGGCTGCATTGGATTTGGTTAGCGAAGCAGAGTAGTAGGTTTTTCTATCAATTCGTATCCCCCGTTAACAATAACAATAACAACAACAAATATTTAGCGTTGACATTATGCAGCGACGTCTAGACCCCGAAGGCTTAGGTATAATTTTATTAAATGCATTTATGGATGAATTTTTTCCACTGGAGCAACGTTCCACCCCGGACACTTTTGATCTAATGCACTACAACGGCATACCAGGTTCCAATGATGGAAGTAAGGTAAAGGAAAACATTCTCATAATTAGCAAAATTTAGTAGACTCCCCTCACTAAGGTGTAGGGTATAAAAGTCAACATCATTTCTATATAGGTACGATACTCTAAAGGCACGGCCGTATTGCTGGAAAGTGATTTAAAATCCGTGTGTGCTTCCAATCCCATGATGACTTGTTTGCAAACCAAATGGCCCAACATAGAGATCAATTGGCATAATCTCAGAATACCATCTCTGAATTGACCACTCGTTTAAAGCATTTTCACCAGGAAAAGAATGACTCACATTTTTAGATATGAAAAGAAATGATAAAAAAAAATGCGTTAAGATTTTACTTGTAGTAAAACTGCTAACACATAGATGATACACCTTCGGAATCTCTAAGAGAGCTCTTTGTTAACCTTAACACAAATATTATGAAAAAAAACTACTTCAGTTACATGCATACGTACGTGAATATTTTTGTGTAAACAATAATTTATATATATATGTATATATATATATATATATAGAATATATTTATAAAGAAAAAATGTTTGGTTGCCATTTTTAGCCAACGACCCGATCCTAATAAAACCACAACTTGAATGTTTGATCTGATCTTTGAGCGAAGAATGACAAAAACTAATGCCAATGTAAAGAAAATTAATTGAAAAAAAAAAAAAACCATTCAAAAAACATATTAAGCTTGTTAAAGTTTATATAGACCTAAAACCACACTATGTAGTAAAAAAAAGTAAGCATTAGTAATAAACAACATTGGCTTGCCATCAGATTCAGATAAATGTTTGAAGAAAAAAAAAATTGGTGTAAACGGTTTAGGTTGTTAAGCATACACGTACTGTACTCTATGAAAAAAAAAACTAATGTTTGCAAAGGAAACCTTCTAAGATAACTACTTGGAGCAATCTAAAATAATTTTTCTTTTATAATTTTCCTCCAAACATAAAAAAGAGCAGAATTAGCAGCAGTCGTTATTGCGCTAGCAAACAAGTGTTAATTTTTTTGTTGTTTTTTCAAACCTTTATTTATTAAACTGCAATTTCAACAAGCAGGCAACTCTACAAGAATTTAGTATCAGTTATTGAACGTTCACAATAATGTAGCACTTATTACACACGATAGTCGGTTTAATAAATTATTATAAGCTTAACATTTAAAGTGTCCACCATTTTGCATTTTGTTTATTGTGGTTGCAGCATAGCGTTACAAATATACGTGTGGGTGGGAGGGCATCAGCATTTAAAAAAATCATTTCACTTCTAATGTGCGTTGAAAGGCGGCCAATGCCATGGCTTTTAGTTGATCACTGGGCGGCGGAATACTGCGCCCGAAATCACATTCTCTCGCTGGCAAACCGCACAATTGTCGCCGCAATTGTAAATCTTGTCGAGCACTGAGGGCCCGACTGTTCATGCCACATGCGTTAGCTATCAGATTCTTCCTTTCCAGCTGACGTTTCCGTTCCGCTACCTGCACACAAGCTAAGGCGTGAATGTGGTCCATATCGTCGCCATTTCCCTCCACAACATTACTTTCTGTCTTGATTTTTGCAGCTGGTGTCTGTTTGCCATCCGTTTGCTTAGTTTGCTGTGACTTTTCTTCGGCGTTGTGCTCTTCTTGTTTGATTTCTGCTTTAGTTGCGGACTCTTGTTGTAATTCTTCATTCAATTTTTGTTGAGCCTCCTTTAGCAGTTGCTTGGCATACTCTGCTCCCGCCATATGCAGAGAGACGCCAACCTCCAAGAATATGCGATACGGTTGCCACTTTTGTTTGGCTGTCGTAATTGGATCCTTAGGCACCCGCTTAGTTTCGGCCACCAGTGAGGCCCAATCCACGCCCAATGCATCAGCAACACCTGTGTAAAGAAATTAATTTATGTTTGGAAAAATTAAAAAAAAAATATTTTCTAAATACCTTTAGTTTTGGCCTCTTCCTCCAGTTCACCATCAGATATTTCCTCGAAAGCTAAAATGTCTTCATCAGCCACTTTCTCATCCGAGGACTTGGTATCCTTTTCGTTGTCAATTAAAATCTGCTCCTGCGAACTCGTGTCCTCCGTTTCCATTTTCAATTTCTTTTCATTCTTATTCAAAATATCATCATCGCTGTCACTGATTTCACTTAGTTCACCCGTAGTTTTTTTTTCGCTTCCCATTCCAACATTTGCGTTGGCCTCCACATCATTACTGTTGTGTTCATTATCGCCAATTATTTCCCCCAATTCGGGCTTTTCGTCCTGTTGGTAGGACATGCGCATATTATTGTGATTCATTTGACTCAATATACCCGGATTGGTGACAGAATTGGCAGCACTTTGAGCAGCCGCTTTGGCGGCGGCCACCGCTGTGGTGGCAGCTGCTAGTGCCGCCTGTTGCTTTCGCAAAATGTTGGGGTTGGTGTAGGTCATGCTGCGTTTGAAGGGGAAACGTGGCATGTGTGGTCCACCGTGATAGGGTGACGTACCCATGGGTAAACTAAGCAGGGGTCCGTGGCCACGATGCCTGTAACCGTGCATATGAACGCCGGGTAAACGTTCACCGTGTTCCATAATGCCACCACCCCTGCGGTAACCACCGCGGCCGCCACGCTCACTGTGTGGTCGATGCATTAAGGGCGGCGGACGCTGATAATTTCCTGCAATCGGTTTGTCGTTCTCGCGCCAATCAGGCGTCCAGCCGGGTCTATGTTGAGCTCCGACAGGAGGCGTAGGATGTTGTTCTTGACGCATTGGTGGCGGCACATCGCGTTGGCCATGATCCACCCAATCACGTAGCAATGGGCCATCCCGTCTGTTGCTGGCTTCTGGTTTTGTGGTGCTTTCAATTTGACCCTCTTCAACATCCCAATCGGGCTCCGAAGGAGGACGCTGTTCTCGATTCGGTAGCATTTTAGTGCTTACAGGCGTGGCACCGCCTCTCTTTGGGCCACCAACGAAACCAATACCGCGGTCAGGTGCGGGAATTCCCCCTTCGATCCATTCACTGTGCTCTTGGGGAGTGCTCCAGTTCTGCTTCCATTCTGCGGGACGATGAAATGGTCGCTCTCTCATTATTTCAGCTCTATCCCGCTCATCTCTATATAAATGTTGCTTGGGCTCCATTTCCCGATAATCACGTTGATCGTGTATGTTGCGTTCGCGCATATCGCGCTCTGTCATCCATGGTTCATGGCCCATTACATGGCTGTGGTTATCTTCGGTGTAGGGACGTTTGTAGGGCCGATCGCGCTCTCCCGCCACAAACATTTCTTCACGAGGATCGCCTTGCATGCGGTTTCCTCCGGGCGCACCGCCACCATATTCACCTGGACTTAACTCGCGACGCCGTGACGCCACATATTCACGTTCTCTTAACACTTCCTCCCTCTCCATATGTAGCTGGCGTTCATTATCTTTCAAAAATCCATAGAAAAATATTTTTATTTGTTTCCATTTTTAATTCATACATCATACTAACCGTCCTCTCTCAAATAATCGCCTTCTTCTCTATGCTTGCGCATGTAAGCGTGATCGTACGGATCCACTTCACGTTTGCAACGTTCCAATGAACGCTCCCGGGAATTGTATGTGCGTGCGTTAACAATGGCTAGTTCACGTTCCGATTGGCGAGGCAATAGGCGTTCTCGTTCTCCACTGCCTGCTTTAACATATTTTTCATCGTCCTCACGTCTAAGTTTTTCTCGTGCCAACCGTTCGCGTTCCCTTTGGCGTTCTTGACATCTGGCCAAAGCTTCTGATCTCTCTTTGTCGCGCGCTACTTCGCGTTCTCGTCGTTCACGATCGCGCATCATTTCTTCATGTCGAATTTTCATTTCGTGCCGTTGACGGTCTCGATCCACTGATGGACTACGTTCTCGGGTTCGGGTTTGGATAATAATCTTCTCCCGTGACATTAGTTGATGATGCATGCGCGGTGGACTGTTTTGGCGTTTCACATCCTGATGAATGCGTATTTTTGTAATTTTGGTTGGTGATCTGCTGTTGACACGATGATGATCGCGTTCTCGTTCACGAGCTGCAGCGCGATGTTTCTCACGTTCCCGTTCACGTTTTTCTTTGCTGGCCGCCCTCAAGTGTTTACGTTCAGCCAACTTTTTCAATTTGGCTTGGGTGGAGGGTGACAGAGCACGATGCGAATGTCCACTTAAAGCGGCAGCAGCAGCGGCTGCCTTTTTTTTTAATTTGGCTTCTTTTAATTTACGCTTCAAATGATTACGTTTGGCTTCCAATTTTTTCTGACAATGTTCACGTTTTTCTCTTTTCCGGCGTTCATCATCACTGGATGAACTTTGCGCAGCGGCAGGACGCGTTTTCTTATGACGGTGTCTGCGTCCACTATCCGAACTAGAATATGAACTGGACGAGCCAGATTCAGAGTCCGAGCTACTACTACTGTCGCTGCTAGAACAAGTCTGCCTAGCTCGCTTATAACGTCTCAGTGCTTCCTTGGATTTTTTATCCATTATTTTTATTAAAATTTGTTGAATATTTGTCAAATCAATTCATTTTACAATTTTGTAGCTTATAATACGTGAACTTCACAATCTGGGACAGTAATACCAAATATTTATTCGCTTTTTATTCCATTGCATTCTATGCACATGAATTACTTGTTTAAGTTGTGTTATCTATAATAAAAGAAGAAAATTTCTTCTTGTTGGAAACGGTCGTTTTTCTTTATATTTTTATCGCTCGATTGCACGCCATTTTTAGAGAAAATACTTTATTCTATATTTCGCCTTGTTGAAAAAAGCATACTTTTTATAAAAACAAAATGTTTTCTTTTCACTCATACACGACTTTTTTAATTGTAGATTCTATAAATAATAAATAGAAACATAAAAATACAATTTTTAAAAATTTTAAACATATTCAGCTTTCTGTTTAGTCCATTAAGCAACTCTGTTATATATATATATATTTAATTAAATTAAACCACTGCCAACTTCATTGTATAAGTATTTTAAAATAATCTAGCGCGATTTAATTGTGAAATTTTTGTAAGTAACTTTAGAAAAAGCGAATTTTAAATTTGATTGTTTTTTATTTTAACGCCAATTTCGTGTAAAATATTGTGAAGTTTTTAAGAAAATAATAAGTGTATAAAAATTTGCCAAATAGTGATAAGAAAATGCCTTAATTGTAAATGCTACACTTGCCAATATAATCTATAAAAATAAATGTAAAACATTTTCACTTGTTTTACTGAATAACAAAACAATTTCTTTTACAGTATAATACAATGAATTTTGATGAGGTTAAGGAAAATATACAACCATTAGTGACAGGACGTAATGCCAGCATACTGCAAGCATCTTTACAAATGGATCCAAAGCAACTTTTATTAGAAAGAAAAGAATTGGAAAAAGATATTCACAACTATGCAGGCAATGATCCGTTGGAACCTTGGATCAATTATATTGACTGGATAGAACAAAGTTATCCCTCCGGTGGAAAGGAGTCTGGTTTTCAAGAAGTCTTGGAAAAATGTCTGCTTCACTTTGAAAGTAATGAACGGTATTTTCAGGATCGCCGCATGGTGAAGCTGTACATTAAATTGGTAAGGATGATATTAAGGATATTATATGTTTGTTCATACAGACAAAATTAGCGATTAAAGAAATACCGTTAATTCAGTATTATGCTAAGAAATATAATTTCAATTTTATTTATATTATCTCTAAAAGAAAATTATAAATGGCAACAAAGGTAAATGGAGGCTAATTATTTAGTATATGTATGAAAAAAGGGTTTTTTAAAAATAATCTTATATTAGTTACAGTATCCGTTTTGATGCAAAACATATTCTTTCACTGATCATCAAATCATTTCTTTCCCCTTTTATTTCTACTTTTGGGGTAGAAGAGAAAAACAAAAATGTTTTCCACAAAAGTAACGCTAATAATGAATTTTATTTGTTGGAATGTAATGATAAAGCGATGAGAATAATTAAAATATAATTTCCTTTTAGATTCAAAATCGTAAAGATGCCGAAGAATGTTATCAACAATTGTTTAACGCTGGTATTGGGACAATGGTGGCTGATTTTTATATTGCTTGGGCATATTGTTATGAATTAATAGGAAATGTTGTAAGAGCCGATGAAGTTTTTCGCAGAGGCATTGATTGTCGGGCCGAACCATTAGAAGAGCTGAAGGAAGCACATCAACATTTTGGTTTTATTGTTGCACAAAGATTGATGTATAAGGATAATGAGGCGGTTAAGGAAGAAACTATTCAACAATTAAATGACAGGCGCTTCGCGTTGGCCTCTCTAAAGAGCCACAGTCGCAAAGGTTTGGTAGGCAGTATACGTACCGGTGCGGTCATAAAGAAAACCACTCCAGGTGCTATACAGGCAAGAGTGTAAAAATATTTTCTTCTTTTCAAAACAAATCTAATTATTGTGATTTGAATTTCTAGATGAATGCAGCAACCTCGACCTCTAAAATGAATGCAAGTGTTAAAGTGTACACCAATGAAAATGAAAACAGTCACTTAGCTGCTGCAAATGCATCTCAATTGGAGGACAATAAATCAGTGGTGCGTTCTATCGTTGATTTTAACCGCGATCAGGAGAATATAAAGGAGCCGGCTCCATGGCACAAAGCTTTGAGTTGGAAGAAAGCGAAAAAATTATTTGGTAAAAATGTACCTCACTGTAGTTATGAGATATTCGCCGAGGATGATATTATTGTGCCTGCTGAACAATTGAAATTCGATAAACCTTTTAAGTGGCCTCCAAATTTTGTAGGAAAAAATAACCCCCAAGATATTTGGATAACTCCGGTTACTACGGAAGAGGCACCCGAGAAGAATACGATAACAGAATGTCAAAAATATATATTGTACCCTAGACCGAATAAAGAGTTTCAATTGGAAGAGTACAAAGGGTATAAATGGATGAAGCGACACAATATGGAAAATAATTTCACAAAAGGACGCGATGCGTACTGGACTAACGGTCCTCATGCCAATTGTCGTTTATATCCTAATTTCGCCAAGAAATCTCTACTCCAACAGTCGGATCAGCTTGATGACTTTTTTGCTCCTTTAAAAATCGACGGCTTGATAATCGATTATAATGAAATTTACAACATTGAGGAGAAGCTGGAATATCAGTTGGAAGAGGTGTTGGCCTTCAAAAGAGAGGACGCCAATAAAACAAATGTACATGTCGTAGATATGGAGGAAACAGTTTGTGAACCAGCTAAAACGAGACGCAAGAGTTTCTATCCAGTGCGAAAGTCTTTCATACCAAAAGTTAAAATGCACTCGCCTCCTAATAAAATACATAAAGATCCACCAGTAACCCAATTGGCGTCCATAAATATTGAGGTACATAAAGAAGTAATAGTAGTAGAAGAAGAAGCAGCAGCATCAGCAGCACAAAACCATTTACTAGACTCCGCGACAGCATCCTCCTCTTCTAAGAATGATTTTCAATTCAAAGCTCCCGCTTTACCGAGTACAGGTGAAGTCAAAAACCATGATGTTCCAGTGTCAGTGTTGCCTTTTGAAATATTCCAAGACCCAATAAACAAAACAATCTCAACTCCTGCTGCTCAACCCATTGGTTATTTTGAAGCAGATGAAACTTGTTCAACACAAGCTTTTTTTATGAAATGTCCTTTGGCGAGTACCCCGTTGGCTGCCACAAAATCAAAACCGGAACGAATGTTTGGCAATGTATTAAAAGAAGTGAAATTACCATCGCAAGCACAAGAGACGGATAAAGAAAATCGAGACCAACTGCTAACAGAAGCAGCCGCATTTTTAGCACCAACAAACCCCGTCAATAATTCACCTGAAGATGTTTCACCACAAAATGCCTTTCCCGGCCAATTGTCTACCATTTTGGAAACGTCTGAACACTATACCACACCAAGTCCTCATAATACCGAGACTACAACAAAATCCACCATAAATTCACATCAAGATGGCAGCGATAATGATTCTGGAAATGCCGTTCAAACAGTCTTAACGATGCAAAAAACTGCAGCCGTTACTGCAAATGAAATTGTTACTGAAGTGAAGGAATTGCAAATAACTTCGAAAAATATCTCCTCCAATCAACAAGTATGTACAACTTCAGCATCGGCACGACTAAAGGCGGACCTTAACCAAATATCAATGGAGCACAGTTTACATGGTGGCTCTAACACCGTAAAACCGGTGGGAAACTTTTCGCGGTTACAAGAAAAAGAAGACACTGCAACTGATTTGGTACTTAAAACACATTTCCCGGAAGAAAAAACTGAAACCATAACAACGAAATCAATCTTTACGTTGCAGCAAGACCAAACCGACACTGTACCCAATAGATTAAAAATACATTCACAACAGCTAGCTGGTAATGTTTTCCAATCGTTTAACTTGTCCACGGATGAGCTGCCAATGCCATCGACTCAACTCGACAATTCGAAATCTATTACGCAAGCATTGCTACAATTTTCACGCAGTAGTGATAAAAGTGAGAGGAAGCATGATGATTTGTTTGATGTCTTTACACAGTCGCCACCATCATCCAACAAGTGGGCTTTAAAGGGCAAACAAACTCAAATGGATTTGTTCTGTGAGAAAGATTTCCAACCTTGCAATTTTAAAGATGAATACATACTGTCCGATGCATGTATGAGGGATTTGTCATATGCTAAAGAATCTTGCGGTGTAATGATGACATCGCGAAATACTTCCATCAAACCCTCGAATGATAATAAATCTTTAAAGTGTGATGACATGTCGATAACATTAGAAGTTGGTAAACAACAGAAAAGTGAAGAAAGCACCCCCCAGTCAACGGGTATTAAAAAAAGACAATCCAAACTAAGTTTCTTAAAGTCTTTTACCACCAATCATCCAGACACTAAGCAGGATATAAAAGCGTACAAAGAAAGTGCTGCCATTTATATTGATAGCTCGCCCACTTTCAATGATTTACAGAAAACTGATATTGAGAAGAAACCAATCGCTAAAATCATTTCATCGCCTTCCTCTTCTTGCGTAAGTCCTGATAATATTGTGGATGGTGATGATGACATGAGTATTTTTTATAAAAATTCCCCAAAAACTCCACTCGGTAGCAAGCATCAGTGGAATGTCGAGTATATGTCGGACAGTGATGAATACACTCATCCAATATGTCCTGTGGAAGATCAGCACTTTGACCGTTTGCCGTTAGATGAGTATATAAATCCATTCAAAATAAATCTTATTCATGGTTTTTTGGAAAAGATTAATTTTACAAAATACATTCAAAATCTTCCAAACTGTCAGTTGAAGGCGAAAATACCACAATTGCGTGCTAGGGATATAATTGCCGTGAATGACACGAGATTTGAAATCATGAAATTGGTGGCGGAGGGATCTTACGGTTCAGTGTTTAGGTAATTTTAATATAAATTAGCAGCTGGCCTACAAAGTATATATATTCTTGAACAGCGTCAAAAACTGAGTCGATTTAGACATACTCGTATATGGCCGTGTGTCCGCCTGCTGTTGGCATTCTCACGGATGTAAATTTTAAGATATTGAGCTAAAATTTTGTACAAGCACATGACAAGTTTTATACACAGATAGCTATTTAAATTGGGCAAAAAGAACCACGCTTACAATCGACAAAAAACCATATTCATCATAAAACTAGACTTGCAAGTTGTTACGCAATACATAGACTATTAGAGGGCGCAATATATATATTTGGCTTAAGCTTAATATACTTGTTTGACTTGTTAATGGTTTTAATTGTTTCATTATATTTGTATTTCCTTCTATAGCGGAAAAAATTTAAGCAATGGAAAAATAGTTGCTTTGAAACAAGAAAGACCACCTAATAATTGGGAATATTATATATGTTTGGAGATAAAAGATCGTTTACGTATTGAAGAAATGGTAAAGATTCACTTACAAGCCACAAGTCAGTATAAAATTACTACTAAATTGCCTCTTAACAGCTTCCAGCCTTTATGAATGTTGATTATGCTCTCATTGCAAATAATGCAAGTATCCTGGTTTCGCATTATTCTCCATACGGTTCAGTAATAACGGTATGTAATAAAATTAAAAAATGTACAATGAAATCAATCGATGAATACGTTGTCATGTTGATGGCCTACGAGCTATTGGAAATAATCGATCATTTGCATTCTATTAATATTATACATGCTGATATTAAGGCGGATAATTTTCTATTAATGGAAAAGTAGGTTCACAGCTTTTAAAAAATTAAATAACACAAATGCACAAACAAATACATTTCTTTCATTCATATTTTATTAACGGTATAGATTGCAATATCCACCCACACAGCGATCAATACAATTAATTGATTTTGGTGTATCGATCGATATGAAACTATTCGATCCCCAACAAACATTTACATATGTTCACAAGGATAAGATGATTAGATGCGTGGAAATGCGTCAACAACGTCCATGGACTTATCAGTTGGATTTATATGGTCTGGCAGGCGTTATACATGTTTTACTATTTAGTAAATATATGGACGTGAAACAGTCCACATTTGGCAAATGGATGCACACCACTCATATTCCACGTTACTTCAATGGCGCACTCTGGGACACAGTATTTTGTAAACTACTGAATATTCGCGATTGTCATTCAATGCCAAACCTGCAAGAGTTGCGTGCTTTGTTAAAGCAAGAAATTGAAGAGAAGAAAAAATTCGTTTTACAACATGTAGCCGATTTTAATGTGACCCTGATCAGTAAATAAGACACATTTATTGCTTACAATGCTTTCGACCTATAATATGAGACATTTTTATTTCAATAAACATAAATATTATTAATAAAAGTTGATTTCATAAAAAACCATTGAATGCCAAATAAATTTGTGCTATAATTAGTTGAGTTGAACCAGTAGACGCGATTTAAGCGTTATATGAAGAAGGTTTTAAAAGGAGTTCCACGTGATTTACATGCAACATAATTAACTATAAGAACTTATTTCAAACTGACATTCTTTGAGTAGGACCCTTGATCGATCAGGTCTGTTCTTGGCCTCAAACATAACCCTAAGCGAATAAATATTCATGCAATCTGAAGATTGAATGATTTATGGATGCATACGGATATCGACTCCAAGTTTCTGTCACATTTTTTATATACTTATTACTTTTTTGTACTTGTATCGCCCACCTTAAATTCGTTACAATGTGTATGTGTTTGGCGTAAAAATCAATTTGTCATGCACATAATTTCTGTAAAAGAATAAGAAATCTAACAAACAATTTTGAAGGAAAATTAATCGATGAAATATTGCATCTGTAATGCAGTTAAAATTTGTAAAGAAATTATTTTATGTGGGTGAGACCTCTATGCTTAAATAAATATATACTCGTATATAAAAATCTATTAACGAATTAATCATACAAACTTAAGAGATGGATGGTTATAAACATTAAAAAGGTGACTAAGTTCTCTTACAGTTAAAAATGAAATATTTTAATAAAATTATTATATTTTCATTCTCATAAAAGAGGATGCAATTGCATCGTAAAAGTGTCTGTACATTTACATATAAATGTTCACATATTTAAGTGAATGTTTTGACTATAACTATAAATTAAGCAAAATATTACCACAATAATGATTTAATAAATAAATTCATTGTAGCGGAAAATTGTCATGCTTCCTCTTTTGTTGTTTTGGTGGAAGATACCCCTCCCACCCTGCTAATACCCATTCAGAAATCCCATATACACAAGTATGTTCCTCAATGACCTCAACTAACAGACAAGATCAAAGGCAAGCAACACCATAAAGCATTGTTGTTGTAGTTTGGAAACTATTTTATTACCATAAAAATGTAATCAAATGAAAACGGAAGGAGTTCGCCATAAAGTGTGAATTTAACTGAATGATTTTGAGATATTAAAATAACAAAAAAAAAGGCGGCATCAATGAAAACAACATGAAACGAATAAATATTAATAAAATCCGTACAACCACGATGTAGTTTTGTGGAAACACCTTTTTTATGGCCCTAACTTTTATTTGTAATGTGTGTGAATAAATAAAAATGATTATAAAGTGTTCATTTCATTATACTATAAGCGGTATATTAAGTTTGTTATTGCTTTTGTAATACACATCTTTCATCAGCTGTCACATCTGAAACGTCCGAGTGTCTGTCTTCTGTTTTACCGCTAAAATTGAAATATTAAGCGAACATTTGCTTCAAATATTCTTATTTCGTGTCGGGTCGGCGAAACTAGGCACGCCCCACTTTTTATTCACAATCTCTTGTTCATTAAGGTTTTATTTTTAGACATAATTATTTTTTATACTCAGTAAAGGAGAGCAAAACGGACACGCCCACAAACAGTCGTTAAAAGAAGACTTTAGCCAAATAAAATTGATTGGGAACCACGCCTATAATCGAAAAGATCTATCGATCCGCCAAAAACAAATTGAATTAAAAAAATTAATATTTATATAACATATATATATATATATATATATGTTGTGCCAAAAATGGGCGGCATTGGTTACAAAACACGACCACAACTTCAAAAAACCCCCTGTTATCCTGAATATGTTTTGAAAGTTCATAATACACTAATCAGTAAAGTAATCAAGAGTTTGCCATGCCCACTTTTTGTATACAGATAACCATGGTATATTTAAGATTTGTCCAGAACCAAATTATAACCAATTATGGCACAGTGACATGCACTCATACAGATGTTACATGCACATGTTATTTTATGTTAATTGTCTGTTTGTCAACATAGTTTTGTGATTATTAGACACGTAGATATGTTTGACACTTGCCATTCATAATATTTGGCATTACCAATAAGAAGAGAGAAAAGATGCTAAAAATTAAAAACTACTACACTAAATGCTGCAGCAATCGAAATAAGTTTCTTTTCATTTCTTTTTTTATATAAATAGAATGTAAAAATGCATGTAATTATATACATAGGTACGTACGTGTATGTGATCGACGGATGCCAGGATGCTATACAGTACAGTAACCGACAACCAATTAGAAACGAATGTGCCGAAGAGCATATGACTTGTATGTATTGAGAGTAGTTGTCTAAAAAGATATGACGATCGTTGGTAAAAGGTGCATCATTATCTTTATCGAAGATAAATGAAATACGTTTATGATGGATTCAATTTATGGTTTAAAGCAATCCGTACAGTGCAAAAAAAAAATTGGCTTCTAATTAGGAAAATGTCACCACTCGTATTTGTGTGTTTGTTTAAAAGTTTCATTTTTTTTCTATTCCATACATTCGCTGCATTTGTCATAATTTTTTTTTTTTTGTTTATTAAAATTTGTTACAAAAAAATTTTTTTTTCACAAATTGACGTCGAGAAATTTGTGTTAAGTATGCAGTTGTGTTATACTTTATTGCACTCATATATAAACAAATGCATAAACGCACACAAATACCTATATGTGTGTGTGTAAATAATTTTGAACTGAATTGTTTACAATTTGTGTTAATTGAACTTGTTGAAATCAATCATTGAATCAAAAATTATTATTGTATAATAATAAAAATAATATCTACATACTTGTGTACTCGTAAAATTGCGTTACAATTTTATTTGTTTTTTTAATTTCTAATTCATCGATAGAAATTTAGTGGTGTTTGTTATATCAACTGGAAAAAAAGAAAAAAAAAAGCCTCATTTGTTGCAGTTCTAGCATTAGTTGCAAACATTTTTAAGAGAATTATTGATTGATTTCAAACTATTTGAAATTTATAAAAGATTTTAAATATATGTATATAAAATTTATAATTTTTCTTTCATTTTTAAAAAATTTGATCACCAGTAATAAACAGAATGCTGTAAATACAATTGATATTAAACCGACAGCTGCTTATAATTTGTTAGAATGCCAAATAGATTGTGGGTGCTAAACTAAATAATAACGAAGGGGATGGTGGAAGGAGAGGAGGACAAGTATGGAAAAATGTCTAGAGAAAGAACAGTAAATAAGACCCACACTTACTACATTATTACGAGAATATTATTGCCTGCAGAGTACCGCTACTAATTGCTTCAAATAATGTTAGTATTGTAGCAGATGTTTGTTTTGAATTGTAGTAAATTGTGGTTTAGATGGATAAAAAATTTATTTTTGTATAGTGGGGGGGGTATACTAAGTTTGTCATTCCGTTTGCAACACCCAGAAGGAGGCGTCAGAGGTCCCAGTGTGTCCGTCTGTTGTTGGCATTTTCACGGGTGTAAATTTTGAGATATTGGGCTGAAATTTCGTACAAACATTATTATTTTTTGCAAAATATTTAAAATGGGTAAAATCGTTCAGGAGCCACGCCCACAATTAACAATAATAAATATATATTTGCCATAAAAATTGAGATAAGATATTGAAATTTGGTTTCTATATCTATAAATAAACCTTCCATCGATGTGTCAAAAATGGGCATGGTCGGATAACAGACGCGTCAAAAAAATCTATATATATGCCACAAAAATTGACCTGCCACAGCCACCATTGAGGATATGGAGGGTATTTAAGATTTGGCCCAAGCCAAATTTAGAATTCTTTCTTGTTTTTGATCTAAATTAAATTCTATGACACGACACATGTAAGTAAATTTGCATCTAATTTATAAGATAAAGTTTTAAAAATCATTACAATATAATTCCCTAATCTTACACATAAATCATAGATTGAACAAGTCATTGTTCTTTTGTGGACATTTTATAATAATATAGCAAATATTTGTATCAGAAATTGTTTCGGATTTACCCAGAATTCTTTTCTGACACGATATCATCTAAATATAGCGAATAATTTCCCTTAGATTTACTTGTGTTTTATTATAAAACGTGTGCTGGTGCATAAGTGTTGTACTCAAATTAAATTTGAATTTTTGTTGTTTTTTCTTTATGGTATACGTTGGCGCCCCTCTCTCACCGATAATCTTAAATACGATTAAGGTGACACTTACATGCATAGAATTTTGGCATACGGTCACCGTCACCACTCATCAACAATATCATGTACATGATACATACACATGTACTACAACGTTTGTGTATTGCATTCTAAACATATTCTTTTCTGACAAATATTTGCATATAATATATACATATATGCATTCTAGCATATATTTCCTGCCCCTCTACCAACCGTATATAGATTATTTATGTGCACGGTGTGATTTTTCATCATTGCATCGCTGTGATCGAAGGCATAGTAAGTTTGTTTTTTTCCTATTCATTTATAATTTTGATTACCATAAATTATTAATTATTTTAATTTCATATACACACACATTCATACAACCATTCATATAATATTTAGGAATTTATATTGAACAAGTAGAAAATGACGAAATTTGGCTTAAGGCAAACCTTAAGTACCCTCTACACATGCATATATACAAACAGGAGGTGTGGCAAGTACTTAGTTACAATCTATAAATGATAATGATATCTAGGAAGTCTCAATCTACGTTAAATAATCAATTGTGAAGGAGCCCGGCCCTTTTTGTCGCATCCATTGACATACTTGCCAGGACAAATAAAATCTGGGAAGTAAGAAAACATACTCTTTGTGAGATTTTGATATCCTTCTTCTGGGTGTTGCAAACGGCATAACAAACTTGGTATACTTCCTATCATATAAAGTGGGTATTAAGACACAATTCGTTTAGAATGAATATTATATACCCATTTATTTCATGCGATCCATTAATTGTGAATATGTTATTTATTTGGTTTAAGGGCGTGGTCCTCTCTTATTGTACATATGTTCAAATTCATCATTCTAATAACAACCCATTGCGTATGACATTAAATATGAAAAAAATATATAAATCCAATTAAATAAATCGTTTTATATATTCTAAGAGAAAGAGCGCATAATTCAGTTTTAATCAAGCGTTTACAAATATAACGAAGTATTAATTGTATCTGAGTGAAGATGAAAATATTGTATTTTAAAATTTGTTGTTAAATGCTTGCGCATACATATCGTGCAAAGACTAAACATAATAATTTTGTTCACTTTCATAGAAAATTTTTAATGATTTAACAAAACATTTATTACAATTATGTTTTTTTTTTAAATATAATTTAGAGACAAGCATTATGTCTCATTCATTTACAATTTTTTTTGAGAAAAAATTTAAAAAGAGTCTAATACTGGAAAGGGTGTTATTCGAAACAAATTGAAATTAAATGAACAAAGTGTTAGGTTTTTGAATCTCCAGGACGTGTACCTTTAGTAATTAAAACAACTTCAAATAAGGCGAAATGGATATTTCTTTTTTATTATAATCATAATAAATATTTGTTAAGATTAACAATTACATATGAAATAATATAATAATCTTTTATTTCATTGCTGAGGCACGGGTTCTTATTCGCATTCATTCAATTAATGCCTTTAGCATACAAAATTAAAATAAATAAACGGTTAAGAGCTAGTAATAATTCTTAAGGAGAAATAAAATCTATTTAGTGTTTTGTTTTTATTCCCAAGTTTACTAAGAGTTCATGCATTTGTAATGAAAAACATAAAATTCCGTACTGGCGACAACGAGAGAGCATTGCGAAATAATGCCTCAGGCGTGAACCAATCAACGAAACAGAACATGAATGAAATTCTGAATTGAACAATCGTGCAGAATGCTGTACGAGTAACGAAGAGTGCAAGAGATTTGTTGCCTGAAGATTGAAATTAAAAATTTTTTCTTGGGAATAAACTTAAAATAAAATTTAGTGTTAACTGGAAAACAACGTTAGTTAGCTAGCGGGCCTGGTGCTATAAACAGCAAATTAACAAAAAAATAAAAAATTAAAATTAATAAAAATTTTAATTAAATTAAATGTATTGAAAAGTAAAAAGAGGATTCACATAAAAAAACTATTAAACTATTTGTAAAAATTATAAAAAATATTTTTCATTGTAAATAAATTGCGTTGTATAAAATGATTTGCCCGAAACGTACCACAGAATTGTTGCAACAATTCTTAGAGCCTTTGAAAGACAAGGATCCCGCTTGGGAAATTAATGTCTCGAAAATTGCCGGTCGCGGTTTATTCACGACGCGTAAAATAAAACGTGGCGATGTTATATTCCGCGATATGCCGTTGCTGCTAGGTCCGGCTGCCCGTGTCGAGGACACTTTAAATTCGTGCTCGGTTTGCTTTAAAGTATTACCCGATACGAAATTTATGTGCCGTCAAGGCTGCGGTTTACCTGTGTGCTCCCTATGCGCCAAAAAGAAACAACATAAAACCGATTGTGCTCTGTTCAAATCGTGGGAACCGTGCGAATCAGATGTAGCCAACTCCGTAATTATACGTTTGGTGTGCATAGCCCGAGCTTTGGATTTACCTAAAGAACAGCGTGACCTGATGTATTGCCTACAGGCCAATCTAGATAATAATCATCGTGTTGAAGTACGGAATGCAGCCAGATGCTTTAACAAATTCCCCACCGACAAGAAAGTGATCGATGTTATGAATCGTGCTGTGGCTGTTTTGCGTACTAATGGCTTTGACGAGACCGCAGATCGAACCAATGACAATCAGGAGTTTCTCTATCGTGGCTTATATCCATTATTCGCCCTCGTCAATCACGATTGTGTGCCAAACTCATATTATACCTTTGAAGAGAAAACAAATTATATGGTGGTTAAGGCATCGGTGGATATACCAGAGGGTGTCGAAATTACTAGCACATATACGAAATTATTTACAGGAAATATTGCGCGTCATTTATTTTTGAAAATGAAAAAATCATTCACCTGCAAGTGTGCCAGATGTTCAGATCCAACGGTGAGTACCGTTTGTAACTTCCGAAACTTGTTCGCAACTCAGACACAAGTTTTAATCTTGATAAGTATCAAAACAAAATAAATGTTACTTAAACAAAATCTTAAATACCCTTCATCTCCTTATATAATAGTAGGTGTGGGCCTTTCCGTTATCCGAAAACGTCCTTTTTTTAATCAGGGTCTTCACTGACGAAATATGTTTAGTTTTCTATTTAAAATAGGATAGAATCGACTAAACACTACGTCCGTAATGTACCAAAAACTTGTTAAAGCTACAAAAATTTACCTTTTTAGCTGAAATTATAATAAAATATTTTTTTTTACTTATTTGATAATTTTAATTAATTGAACTATTTTACAAATATGCCTGAGCGAATATGTCATGACATTTTATAAATTATATGTAGGTGCAAGTTTGCGGTCTTCATCCCGAAATCATTGAAATTCCATAAAAATATAACGTCGAACATTTATTACTCATACGACCCATGGACTGCACATTTTTTAATAAATAATAAATTATAACAATAATTAATTAGATTCTGATAGAGAACAACATTTTCTCTTAATGAATTGTTTCATATATTTTATATTCACTTTGTAGAAAGTTAGAACGGTGCAAAGGTTTTGACAAATGATTTCAGAAGAAGGCGTCTGATGGCTAACAAAGTAAACATATATTTATAATCTGAATCAGTATATCATTCTGTGTTAATTTAGCTATGTCTACCTGTCCGTCCGTCAGTATGGAGAAATTATACTCCTTACCTTAAATACTTGGCAGAATATGTGTACAAATGGTTTAGTATGCCAATGCTATAAAAGTGAATTCAAGAACAATCGATAATTCTGACGTATCTGAAGGATTTTTATATAAACCAATTGTTTTCATTTGTCAATCATTACATACTTGCTTTGCATTTATAAATAAAAATTCTACAATATTTTTGTATTATTACAGACAGTTTTCTGAACAAATGACAACAAATTGTTCATATTTTCCAATTAATTATGTTTTTTTTTTCGTTTCGAAAATTCTTTAATGATATATGTGTCAATATCATTAACTTGAACTTGAGCCTACACCAATATGCGCAGAGCATCAAGGTTACTTAAAATTATAATAAATTATGCATCTTTGTCTACATACAATTTGGTGCTTCATGGTACGCGAAAAAAAAATTCAATTAATAAAATTCCAAGGCATTTAAAAAAACGTATAATTTCACACAGCAACAGGAAATTTTTTTCTGTTACTATTATGGTGGAAAAAGAACAACGAAAGCGAAGCACACATAAGAGTATTTTTCAGGTGTTTTATTAATAATATTTTTTATTACAATAATTAGAAAAAAATCTCTAATATAAAGGCAGAGTGTTTTATGATCATGCTTATTTGTAAAGTATATCTAATTTATCTATTGATGTGAAAGTTTCTTTTTGAATAATAAAATTTATCCTAGACCATGAAATGATATAAGGAGGTGCGGATGTATATAAATTCTAAATAGCAAATGATACGCCCATCTTTAGTTAAACCTATTAGCTCAAATTTAACTTTGTCCGTCTGTCCGATTTGCTTCTTTAGTAATCAACCTATTTAGTTTATTTATATATATTTATGTTTTCATTGCAGGAGAATGGCGCTTTTATATCGGCGGTATTTTGTCGAGACACAAATTGCAGTGGTATGGCTGTACCAGAGGTGACCGGTTTGCCACACCCCAATTGGAATTGTTTAGTGTGCAAACAAAAGTCCCAGCATGCTCAAATGGTGAAAGCACAAGATTTTGCATCGGGTGCCATTAACGCTAAACTCAATTCCAAATCGCTTAAATCTTTAATACAGTACTTGAATGAGAAATCTGAAAGTTTCATACCGAATAGTAATTTTGTTATAATCGATGCCAAATTGCAAGTAATCGCACGTCTGCGCAAAGGTAAGGAGGATTGTGGCGAAGAGGAGGCCGGAATGAAGGTTCAATATTGTCAGGATATATTGGATATTATGGATAAATTGGGTTTGGGCGATTGCGTTATGCGTACATATCTAGAAACGGAAAAATCTAAATAGCTAAATAGATAAATGTTTCATAGGATGCTGTTGCTGCAACCAATTGTTATAAGTTTAATTTATAATTGTATTTTATAAAAATAAATCGAAAACGAAATCTTTGTGAATATCTTTGTGTAATCCTAATGAGATTGAATCTGCTGCATTGTATAAATTTTTGGTAATTTGTGAAAAGTTTTAAATGTTTGTTTAATTAATTTGTCTGACTCTGGTGTCACAATTTTGTCAGATTGCGTTTTTCATTTATTTTGGTTATTTGTTTGATTTTTGTCATTCGCAGACAAATTAGGCTCGTAGCAGACATATTTTTGGCATATGCGTACCCAAGTACTAAAACAATTTGTCACGGTTTTTGCTCGTTTTCACAATTATCCGCACGTATATGTATTGTAGATAAAAGTTAATTCCGAGTTAATGTATTGTCGTATGATTATAAACAGAGAATTTAGCCTACTATGCCGTGTTATTAGAAAAAGCAAATGAACAATATTTAATATAATTAAATATATGGGGGCATGTGTATTATGGCATACACCTACACATATACACATGCTCACATATTAGTCGTTTTCTAATTTATATTAATACGACAAAGCACCAGTATTTCGTCTGTTAATTAATGTTCTAAATGTTCCTTAAGTTCCTTCGCTGACTAACACATGATTTAATCGCTCTCGTTGTAACAAACAATATGTTTTCGCCTTCATTTTATTCATATCGTTGACTTTCTTAGTTTTTATTAAATATTTGCCAAAAATTTTCAGGTAATTATAAATTTTATTGTTCTTTGTTTATAGGATGATGCTGCTACAATACACTACACGTCTCTGAATTGTTGAACCGCCATATTTATGTAGAATTTTTAGTAATGAGCTACGGTATGCCCGTTGCTTTTAGGTTAACATGTATTAATAGTTTTGGGGATGAGGGAGCTAGCGTGAATGTAACATACACCTTAATAAAATTGGCGAAAGCTTAAGCTGCATAGTATCTGTATTTATACTTATAACTTGTAGGCGTGGTATGTATTCAAATTCATTACACCCTGCACATAAATTTGTTTTTCCGTTTGCAACCCAGAAGAAGGCGTTACAGATTTTGATCATCATCAAAAACTGTGTCGATTTAGGTATGTATGTCCGCGTGTCCGTCTGTTATTGACATTTTGTAAGGGTGCAAATTTTGAGATATTGAGCTGAACTTTCTTACAGATTCTTCTACTTTTGCACGCGAATCGCAATTTAAAATGGGCAAAATGGGTAAAAATCCACGCCCCCAATCGACAAAAATCTATTTATTTGCCAAAAAAATTTACTTATGAACTTTAAATTTAGTACGCATAGTTATAAATATTCTGTTCATTGATGTATTAAAAATGGACGTAGTCGATCGAATAACGGACACAATTTACAAAAAATGAAAAAATGAATGGTTTTTCATTTTTTTAAAATTGTGAATATCATAATCAAAAGAAGTTAAGTCCCAAAAGTTTTTATATTCATCCTAGAATTATATTAAATGTTTTTTTTAACCAATCCTAAAAGCTTTTTCACCTAAAGCTCCTAATCTTTTCATCAACATTTTGAATCTTAACGACTGTTATTAGTTTACTATAAACATAAAAAGCTCCAGAGCTTTATATGGAAACTTGTAAACATTTTCGGTTAATAGTCAAAATTCTAAAATAAGTATTTAATTTATTTATTTAAACTATTGTTACATTTTATAATAGATATATATAAATATTTTATTTTAATATAAAAATTTTCGTATTTTCATTTAAGAATATTTTCATTCAGACGTAACAATAAAGTTTAGTTTAAAGTCGACCGATGTATGATTTTGTTAAAAGTGTGTGTTTTGATTGATCGAGTTCATCTCGCCATAACTATTTGCCGATCTGTTCGTTTATGTTTCTTTGTGTGGAAATTATTCTCCTGCTTGTAAAAATTTAATGAAATGCTTCACTAATAATGTACATATGCATACTGCCCATGTGTAATAATTTATATACATATATACTATTGCATTGTATATATTATGCATTTTTCAGATGTTACGCTCAAGAGAAAATAATATCTATTAAATCAGCAAATGTTTGCTTTTGGGTTAGGAAATTTCGAATAAGCATACGTTATGAGTATCAGTAATTGAATAACAGCAAAAGTTGTCGGCCAATAAAAAAACGTTCACAAATTTTTATATGTACTACAATTCTTATGAATTGTGGTGGGTGGTTAATCTGTTATGCAAAAAAGAAAAATAGTATAAAATAATAGAAGAAAAAAAATAATATCAATTATGTCCAGTGATATGTCGGTTGCAGTGACAACAGAAGAGTTGGCGAAACTGATTGCTGTGCACGTAAACGAAGCAAATCCGAAATGGGAGGTCAAAGATTCGCCCTTATGTGGAAGAGGTGTTTTCGCTAAATGCAATTTAGCGGCCGGCGAAGTGATTTTTAGTGAACATGCTTTATTGGCAGGACCCACAGCTCATAAGACTTCTAAATTGAATACATGCTGCGTTTGCTATTGTCGTCTAGATAGTACGAAGGAACAAGACATATTATGCTCTGAGGGGTGTTCTATGCCAGTTTGTAAAACATGCTCGGTGGCGGAATGCCATCAACGGGAATGTGAATTATTTCGTAAATGGAAACCCAAGGACTTAACGCGTCTCAATACGCATTCATTACGTTTTGTGTCAGTGATGCGCTGTTATTTTCTAACCGTGGAACAGCGAAAGCTATTATTGGGTCTGCAAGCTAATCCGGATAAATATTATAAACCTGAAGTAGCCCGAGCTTCGCTTTGTTTTGAAGAATTTCCCAACAATCCTGAAGTATTGGATATGTTCTATCGCACTATATGCGTTTACAATACGAATGCTTTCGAGGGCCGCAGTAATGTGGGCGGTCACGAGGTAATGATACGTGCTTTATTCCCCTTGTCGGCCCTCATGAATCATCAATGTACCCCGAATGCAGCTCACTACTTCGATGAGGGTGAGATCATTAGAGTGTGTGCCGCTCATCCAATAGCCAAGGGGGAGGAAATCTTTTTCACGTACACCCACCTGTTGTGGAGTAATTTAGTACGAAAATTATTTCTATTTATGACCAAGCAATTCATTTGTAATTGTGTGCGTTGCTTCGATCCAACGGTAAGTGTTCTCTATGCCCACACATATCTATTATCTTGTACAAAATCAAATAATACGTCTACATAATATTTTTAATATCTCTATATATGTACGTAAAGTATTTCTTAAAAAATATATTCATTCATAGTACAAGTGAAATAAATTTTTTGTTTTAGGTTTTTTTTTTGTATGGCTATTATACGCCTGGCTGTACCTTAATTGCCTTTAGAATAAATTTACACGAATGCCATGTGCTTGCCATACCCAATTAATTTATATTTGTATATAATATGTATATGATGTACGTATGTTTTCAGTTACATATCTACATTTAAGCAAAACAATTGAATAAATAATTCATTCAGTTTCATTATTTAAACATCAGAGGGACACTCATTCATTCCACTTTTTTATAAAGTTCAAAATTCATTCACAAGTCCATTCATTGATACTCAATACTATGTGTTCAAAAATGAAGACCAGAAATGAATAAATTTCTTTCTTGAGGTCTTAGGAAAATCACATAAGAGTTGATTGAAAAAATTGCATCAAAACCACGACCATAATGTAAAGGTACTAATGTTGTGTAGTAGTGGAAAAAAATATGTGATTTAAGCCTTTTTTAGTTCTTTTATTATTCGAAAATATAAATTTCTAACATGCTATAAAAGCTTTAATAAAAAGCTCCAAGTCTTAATATGTGTAATATTTGAATGAAAAGCATATAATTAATTTTTTAAAAAAATTGTCGTAAGCTCCATCTGCATTTATGCGTAAGCTGTGGGGGTGGCATATATTTAATAACGCCCCTTTTTAAGGACAATTTAGAGTACGGTTTGCACGCATTCGAAGAGTTTTTTATGTAAATGGTTGCTAAGTGAATGCAATGTAACCGCGCCCCATTTTAAAACTTTAATGGATTAAGTTAATATAAATTTATGTACAAAATTTCAACTATGTAACAATATTTTTGTACACATGAGAGACTTTTTGTTAATTACGGGCGTGACTGTTAATCGATTTTGTCCACTTCAAATAGGAAATAATCTACTTAGACTGACTGACAATTTACAATAATTCAGCTTTATATGTTAATTTTTATGAACGTTAGCGTTTTACCAACGCATACAGAGACTTACGTGCAAAATAAATGCATTTTAACTAAACCAAATGAGAATTGAATAAGTATAACTAATTAGTTAATGATATATTTGTAAGAGTATGTGAAAAAAAGTATCTTAGCGTCATAACAGAAAGAAAAGTTATTGACTTTTGTAACTATTTATGTAATAATTAATATTAATGAAATGATTCGATTTTAAAATTGAAAATGTTAAAGGTGACTCGATTCGACCATTTTGTGTAATTGTTTTTAATTAAAAAAATACCAACTGACGATTTAAGCACAAGATAGACACCTGGACAGATGGACAAAAATGTTTAAAGAGATTTAAAAAAATTATTGGATTTCTTCAATGCTGGAGTTACAAATCCTCATACAAACTTGGTATACTTTTTTTCATCCAGGGTATTAAAAGTGACAAGTGTATAGGAAGCGTCATAAATCGGACTAATTTAATGAATAATCTAACAAAACGGACAGTGGGACACATACATAACGGTACTTATTTGCATATAAACATGACATATTATACGTACATACGCATGTAAAGGTGTGCATTAATGAGTATATTTTGTACTCGTTTTCGCATAATTATGTCTGTGTACATTTAGGACATTCCACCATCTCGATAACATAAATAAATAAATAAATTATTCGAAAAAATTATTCTACACATGATTAAATGTAAATAATAATTCAGGCCGAATTGTATCATTTGTTATTAAGTTTTGAAAAATCGACGTAATTATTGGCAGGATTTTGTAATATTTAAACTGTAGCTACCGAAGTGATTTGTTTAATGCTCCGATTCCATATGATTGATGATAAAAACTCGTGACCTACATACATACATATGTTAACGAAATATTTTGC
Organism: Crataerina pallida; assembly: GCA_949710015.1. NCBI lineage: Eukaryota > Metazoa > Arthropoda > Insecta > Diptera > Hippoboscidae > Crataerina > Crataerina pallida. Next base: position 29,361,911 of record OX453291.1, read on the forward strand.
AATTGTTTTTTTTTTATTGTACATGACTTGTGGTATATTTAGTTTGGGCACAAGTTAGAAATTTGTACCATTTTAAGTTAGTCCTAGTTTTTTAATGATTCCAAATCACTGTCTGTTGGATTCATATTAATTCAAAGGTATAGATCATAATTCTTAAGATATTTAAATGAATTTTTGTACAAGGATATGTTTTAGTAGAAATGGGATCATTTTTAAAATAAACGTTATTGGTTCATATTTTCAACCCTTCCTCATATCAATCAATTATCAAGTTATAAATGATAATCAGTTAACAAGCTTCAATGTGATAAATTTGGATCCGATTGAACCATTTTTAAAAGCTTTTCACATAAATTGTAAAAATAAGTAGTTTAGGGTGTTAAATAGTCAATCAGAAGAGATTTTTTCCTTGCTTTTCATATACATAATATTTACTTTGGGAGGAATTCCTCGACATGGTGACTAATGATGTATATCGTATGTCTGCATACATACGACAATATGTTTGTAAAAGTGATTTTTACGTATGGCGTTGGTCTTTGTACATATAATTGTGTCGTTTAATTCAATTCACGTACGTTTAAAGAAAACAGCCTAGACAAGAACCAGCGAACGGTATAAAATAAAGCTAGCCAGGCAAACAACATCATTTAGAAATCATATAAAAATATTCGAACAGGTAAAAATGATACTCTTACATCTGCTAGGTGTGCGACAGCATTTACATATTCTTGGTACACAGGCGTTCGTTTAAAAAAAAAAATGATTTGTTGGAAATAATATAATTCACACAATATTCCTCAATGACACAATGTTTTTAGGACATCATGTGACTGTCACTGTGTGTGTGCTGCCATCTGCTCACCCCCGCACCTGTACATGCATGTGTTTATTCTTATGCATGATTCTTTAAGTTCGTCTACTCACGCGTATGTTTTTTTTTCTGTCTACACTGCGAGCATTTATCTGCAAACACACTCACATACACGTACTCCGTGTATACATTCTTCATATAACCATTTTCACATAAATTTTTATAAACATGCATACATTATAAAATATGTATGAAGGGAAAATAAAAGGAAAAAAAATGAGAAGTGCCATAGCTCAGCTTGCGGCCACAGTTATTGCTGCTTAGTTATCTGTTGCAAGTCGTTTGGTACGTTACCACACGGTAAACGGTAGCGGTCTTTATATTGTAGGTAGAAAGATTATATTTAGAAGATCTACTACTAGATATAATTTTAAAACGCGCTTACCTTGTGTGTCGTATTTGTATATGGTTGATTTATATGTAAATACATGATGGCCACACCAGCCGAATTGGCTTCTCTAATTGATGTGCATTTAGGTGATTTGCGTGAACCTAATCCTAAATGGGTGGTGGGGCCATCTAACGTGGCAGGTCGTGGGGTATTTGCCATCTGTGATATAGAACAGGGAGAACTGTTATTTCGGGAACGTGCTTTGGTTGTGGGGCCCACCGCTCGTAAGGGCTCTATTTTAAATACTTGCGTTTGTTGTCACTCATTATTGCCAGTCAAGGATTACCTGTGCAAACATAACTGCACATTGCCTGTTTGTATTAACTGTATGGATACAGAATTGCATCGCGGCGAGTGTCAATGGTTTAGACGTTGGCAGCCAATAGATTTAATACATGATGGCAATGTCATGGTTAATCTTTTGTCTCTACGTTTGCTAACAGCCATACGTGTCTTTCTACTAACATCCGATCAGCGTGCTCTGGTTAATGCTATGCAGGCGAATGCCACGAAAGGGTATCGCCAGGAGATTATTAAGGCAGCTCAGTGTTTTCGCAAATTTCCCACCACTGATAAAGCATTCATGGACTCATTATTTCGGGTGGTGGGTGTGCTGAATACAAACGCTTTTGAGGCACCTTGCCGTAGGGGTGAACATGAAACATTAGTGCGTAGTTTATTCCCACTCACAGCTGTTATGAATCATGAGTGCACGCCCAATGCTAGTCATTATTTTGATAACGGTAACATGGCAGTGGTTAGAGCATCACGTTTCATACCGAAAGGTTCAGAGATAACTACCACCTACACAAAAATTCTATGGAGTAATGTAACACGTTGTATATTCTTGAAAATGACCAAAGGTTTCCTATGTGATTGTAAGCGCTGCAATGACAACACAGTGAGTACATTGTCAGTAAATTGAAAGGGATATAATGACGGGTAGTTGAATAAAATGTACGAATTATTGAATTGAAAATATATTATAGTTATTGAAAGTGGGTCAAGCATGGAATGTTTTTATTAATTTTTTGTTTAAACATAACGTAATTTGGTACCTGCCACGCCCACTTTTTGTACACTTAGATAGAGATTGCTTATTTAGACCTCAAGGTATTAAAAAAAGAAAAAATAATTCCGAATGATTTTCTTAAACCTTCTTCTGAACATTACAAGCGAATCTGCAAATTAGTATACGTTCACAATTAAACTATTAAATTAAAAAAAAAGTGTAAATATATTATGTTAATTCAATTAAAGGGATAGAAGAAATAGTTGACTTGCATGAAAGACTTTCATTTTGAATGTCTGTTATGACGACAGTACAATTATTAAGGGTGTTCACATATTCATTCATAATTGCTTTATAAATAGTATAAGAAAAGAATGAGTCTATAAGTTATTAGATCAATTCTACGTAATATATAAGATATGCAACAATAATTATGAAACAAAAAAAATTTTTGATATTTTGGTGAAAACTTTTTCAATTTTTCATTGGTTTACCCTAATTTAATAGGAAAATGGGACTTATTTGGCTGCATTATTTTGCCGAGAAACGCATTGTAAAGGCATTGTAATACCAATACAAACAAAAACAATACAACCCGATTGGAAATGTATCACCTGCAATACAATATTTCCACATGTGAAAATGGCGCGCTATCAAGATTTTGCCTTAAACGCAATTAATAATCGAATCAATACCTGCAGCGTTGGTGAAATGATTAAATTTATCAATGAAATGTGTCCGAAATTTTGTCCGCCATCAAATTATGTGCTGGTCGAGGCGAAATTGAATGTGATCTGGCGTATGTCACGCGCTTTCAATAACGAACAATATACCGATGAGCAGAAAAAATATTGCGATCAATATCGTAAAGAAATTTTGCAGATTTTAGAAAAATTGGATGCGGGCGATTGTACTTTACGTAAATTAATTATGGAAGAAATACATTAGAGACATCAACTTATGTTGTAGGTTATGATTTCTTTTACATTAACAATGAGCAAAATTAATACATTTAAAAATTTATTTTTGTGTAATTATTTGCATTTTATTTGTAGTGAATTGAGAAAAATTTATGAATAATGTTAAATGAACATCTAATTAATTTAAATAAATTTCAACAGAAATACGCTTAAAGTGGTACAAACGTCTATTTACAATACATAGCCATATGCCTAGATGTCGCATTGTTAATATGTGTATATTTAATTTTGGGCGTCTGTCTGTTTAGCAGACTTTTGAGATTTGCTTGTCAATGATTTCGGTAAATGAAGAGATTTTTCATTTTTGTGCCCATTGCTTATAATTTATTTATTTATTTCTTTCATATCAAAATTTTTGATTAATTTTTTGTTTCTTTTTGGTTTAATATGTGTGTAAACTTTTACATGTATGAATGTATGTATGACTGTTTGTTCGAATATATTTTATATGCAACTTATTTGTTTACAAAATGATGACGACAATGCTATTTCATTCACTTAAAAAAGAAAGCAAATAATATTATATATTTACTTAATACTCCAAATTGCCCCAATAAACATTTAATATAAGAGTCATTTCGTGAAAAAGTGTTATATGGGTCGGGATTCTAAAAATAAACCGATTGAGTGTAAATTAGGGCTTAGCCAATTATTAAGTCAATTACCGATTCTGTATCAAATTTTATTAAAAATTTATAAAAGGGTAATTGTTGTCTATTCAGAGCGAAAGAGGGAGAGAGAGGAAAACTTTTTATGCATTGCCCATAATGGGACTGCACTAAGAAAAAATCCCAATGTGTTAAAATGTGGGTCTGCGAGGGTTCCAACAATGGTAGACATATGTCTAAATGGACTCAGATTTTAATCTTTAATACCTGTCGCCACCTTCTAGTAGTTGCAGAGGGTATAAAAATTATAATATAATTTGTATAAATAATGCAAACTATGAACTAATTAAATACGTCTACTACAGGTACCACATAGGGAACTAAATAACAAGAAAGCTTATTGGAACATAAATTGCCGTATATTCGTTTAGTACTTCATTCCAATAAAAATCGTAAAAAAATACTTTATGCAGATTCAAAAAAGAAATTGCTAAATTTGAAATTGTTAGAGGATGACAAGAAAAACAAAGACGTACAGACAGATATGATTAAATTGATTCAGATTTTGATTTTGAATCGATAGGGTGTGGCACTTGTTGTTTAGATGTTACAAACATCTATACACATGTAATAATGTACCCTGATATCATTTTGTGGTGTAGAACAAATTGTACTTACATGAATATTCAAATATAACTTGCTGGTACGATGAAAACGTCACATACGAGTATATGTATAAAAGCACAAGTAAAAGGGAAAATTGTTGCCTATTGTTCATTTCTCCTTAGGGCCCCTTCATTCTAAATTTGATTGAATTTATTTTAATTCTATGCACATTAATTCAGTTAATTTGAATTTTGACATTTGAATTTGACATTTTTTCTATAAATAAGGGAAATCATTTACTGTTCCCTAACAGTTTTATTTTAACACAATACGTGTAATTTGGAATACGTTGTGATTACAAGACTAAGGAAAAGTAATTGATTTTTAGGGATTTAAAAAAAAAAGTACAAAGAACGATGGATATAAAAAAAAATTTTGAGAATTCTGAAATATTCATAACAGGAGGAACAGGTGTGGTGAATGCCTTTATGATGTGTTTTGTGCATAAAAAATTGAATTAATCAAATTTTTACGAAATAATTAATAAAACAAAATATATTTCATAACACTGGCCAAAGACTTAAACGGGTTTTAATCGGCTAGTAATGAAGATAATTTATTTATATTTAAGTACTTACTATATGTAATTTTTTTCGATTTCTTTTTTTTTTTTTTTTTTATATTAATATTATTAGTATTATTTTGTTAGATGTTTTCAACGTTATTGTAATTTTCAATCCCAACTTAATTTAAGCTTTAAGCTTGGTTGTTGGATCATAAGTAAAAAGAAAAAAAAAATAAATACATGCGTAACAACTTACAAGTCAGATTCTGCACAAGAAAGGTTTTAGGAAAATTGTACACATTTCCAATAAACGCTACTTTTTTAATATCTGTTATGCGCTTAAACCCATTACATACTTCATTGCCGATTTCGCTAAATTTAAAGAGCAATTGCTCGCGAAGGAACCGTGTCATGGATATACCCTCAATATCGTTGTTTATCTGTTACTGTGGATTAGACAAATCGATGCCGGACGAATTTCAATTTTAAAACGTTAAGAGTTGTAAAAAATGTGTCCATGTTTGTTATTTTTAGGTGTTGTGGGTAAAGCTCTAATTGAGAAACTTTTCCGTTCCTGTAATGTGAAAAAAATTTACATGCTATTGCGTCCAAAGAAGAATGTAGGAATTGAAGAACGTTTGAATGAATTTAAACAAAATTTGGTGAGTCCCTAGTGACATACACTTTATACTTATTTATATTTCTTAAAATTATTATTATAGATATTTCGTGAACTTAAAAAAATTAAACCTTATGAATTGGATAAAAAATTAGTGGCAATCGCCGGTGATACTGCACTGCCCGGTTTAGGTGTAACGCACGACAACATAGAATTAATGCAAAATATACAATTTGTTTTTCATTGTGCGGCCACCGTGTCTTTTAATGAACCCCTGAAACACGCAATTAAACTGAATATAGGTGGCACACACGAAGCTTTAGAATTTGCTGCCGGTCTAAAGCAACTGAAAATGTTTATGCACGTGTCCACATTTTATAGCAATCCGCATTTATATTATGTAGAGCCGAAAATGTACCCAGCACCAATGGATTGGAGAGTATGCTTGAAATTATTACATAATGAGAGTATATCGGAAGATGTCTTAAACGCTTTAACGAGAAAGTAAGAACATGTGTCTAAAACTTATAAAGCTACAAAGAATTTGGTTTCAAATGAAATGGTAAAGTTATTGAATGCTCGGCACGTAGAACTTTTTAGAGTAGTGAACTAATCGGTTAACCGATTTTACCCATTCGCAATAGAATACTTTTAAAGCTGCGCCAACTGTGAGAGTGCTGAAAGTTTCATGTGCAAGGTTTAGAATGTTATTGTGGGCATATCCTTGTACCGATTTTACCCAATTGCAATAGGAAATCATAAAAAATCTTAAAGATTTCTTGTACCATGTTTCAGTGCGATATCTCAATTTTAGCGACTGCGAGAGTTCCAACAAACACGGACGTACGGATTGGCTAAACCAACTTTTTTGTTAATGCTGATCAAGAATATATATTCTTTTGGAGGTGATTTGCCCGCTTCTGGTACTTTCAGACGTCTGAATATAAACCATATACCCATCATATATATGTATTATTATGATGATGGATATAAAAATTGAATTTAGCAGTTGAAATCTTCTTAAACTTACTTCTAATTGAATTGTCTAGCAATGGGAAAGGTTTCTCCAATTTGGCTTCGGTTAAATTTAGTTTATTTATTTGTTTTTCCTTTTCTTTTCTTTTCTCAGATTAATAACTGGTTTTCCCAATACTTATACATTTACAAAAAACGTAGCTGAGTCTTTGGTAAATGAGTATAGGACACGATTACCCGTCGCCATTTATAGACCGTCTATAAGTACTTTACAAAAATATATAAAAACTAAGAGTAGTGATTTCTAAAAGTATTACTATTCGCAGTTCTCCCATCGTTAGATGAACCCGAACCAGGTTTTCCGCCATCATTAGCGGGTGCTACCGCATTAGTTGCGGCAGCTAACGCCGGCATTGCTAAATCATTGTATACGAGACAAATTTTTGTGGACGTCATACCACAAGATTACTCTACGAATTTCTTAATATATAACTCCGTGAGGGCCTTACAAATTTATTGTAAAGGGTAATGAAAATATACAAAAATAAACTACAAGATGGTTAATTTTTTAATGATACCATATACCATAGAATTCCAGACGAAGTTCCAGTTTATATATTCAGTGCACGTAATATTATTCACTTAACACCACAACATATATTTAATGTTACCTATAATTTGGGTGTGTGTAAAGATATACCTTATGAGAAGAGTTTCCTACTGCCCTACGTTTACTGCACTTCCAGTAGATGGTTATATTTGATTATGGTAAGAATTTTGTAAACGAATCTATTTTGAAATGTGTTAAGTAATTATATGAAAATATATTTTCTTTTAAAATCGTAGATGTTTATGTGTCATTTGCTGCCTGGCCTTGTAATGGATACTATTTTAGTAATGCTGGGTCGGAAACCTGTCTTTCTATCAATTTATCGTAAATACTACGTTTTGGTAGAGGTACTGAAACCATTTTTAATTAACGATTATCCCACCGCCGGTGTAGATAAAGCAGATTTCGAAATACTACATAAGTAAGTTTTAAATTATTTTCTATTTATTTTTATGAAATTATCTGAAATTATGTTGTTACAGGTCGGAGTTTGCTTGTGACTCTCTGCGCAATTATAGTGAGGTGATTCTTTTTAAGTATTTGTTTAATATGAATTATAAAATTCGTGAGATTTTATTGAAAGAGGATCCAAAAAGTATACCTGTGTCACGCACCATATATATGTTGTAAGTATATAAAGGAATTTTTTATATGGATACACAGCATATCGAGGATGAATGTCCCTTTTTAGAAAACTGTGGTTAACACGTCTTATTGGAATTTGGCTTTTAGTGAAATTTTATCAATGGACTGTCAAGTATGTAACCGAGGGAATTTTAAGTTAACTATGGAGTGTTACTGATTCATCATAAATATTGTTTTCTTCTACATTTTTATATAAATAAAAATGAAATGGCGTTTGTTCCTAATAAGTTTTTCCGAAAATCAGTGAATAGTTCTAATTCAAAATTGTCCAATAAATATCTTAAATACATGAAGAATCTTACCCTGTAGATTGATCATAAGAAATATATGCACGGACACATGAACCTGATTAAATCGATTTAGGTTTTTATTCTGTGCCGATCGGTATAATTAAATGTAGAAAAAAATGGTTTAGCTCGTTCGCCTATAACATGTTCACTTGTTTTATTTTTCGATAGGTTTATTTAATAATTATAATTTTGAAATTAAAACTTAACACATTTTAAGCTCAGATTATGGGTAAGAATTGCTTTCTTTTAATTTCAGTTCATAAATTTAATTACGTTTTTCGCTTATATAAATAAAACATTACATCATACATTATAATTATATCTAGTTTTTATGGCTCTCATCATGGCTTTAGCTGTTTTAAAAGCAGACTAAATCTTTATAATTGGAAAAATTTGGCCCTTTCTATATAACCCATTTAAATATTCTACATTTGGACGTTTAGAAGCGAGCTCAAATCGGTAAGTAGATCCAGTGTACAAAATAATATTTAGAATTTAAATAAATGTAGATATGCCACTAGAAAAGGTAGTTATTTTAAAAAACTATAAAATCTTACTGATCGATTGTGTTAAAATTGTTAGCTCGATTTTATATTTGATATAATTGTGTTCTTAAAAGCTAAAAATGTCCCTAATTTATGCCTGCAGGTGTTACACTTTTACTTTATATTGTTTCGAAATATGTTCTTTTTTTTTCTACCAACAATAATAAATATTTGGTGTTAAAATTTATATAAACAGCTCATCTTCTAGAGTAGTAATAATATTTCTAACTTAAAGCGATTTGTTCAGGATTTTGCTTAAGTTTACGTTCTTGGTAGCGTTGCAAAGGCGGTATAATAAACATTACTACACCACTAATGGCAATCATAATGCCTGCTAACATAAAAGCTGGTCCATAAGATAATGTAATATCATAAAGCCACCCTAAAAAGAATGAACAGATGGAGTTATTATAATTTCTGTTAAGTTGACAGTGAAAATTGTTTACCTCCAATGGGTGGTCCTATAAATGAGGCCACACCTTGAAATAGCAGCAATAAGCCAAATGCATTAGTTAACTTATCTAAACCCAACAGATCCACCAATATAACTGATGTTAGGCCAACATAAGCACCAATAGTGAAACCAAATACCGCACAATAGAAACCCACCGAATTGAAGCCTGTACATAGAGGACATAAAGCGGTTGCGATACCACAAATGGTTAAACTGTAATTGTAGATCCACATGCGATTAACCCAGGGTTTGTCCGAAATATAACCCAATATTATGCGGCCCACTGTATTGGCTACACCTATTATGGATATCAGGTAACTGGATTGTTCGGTGGTCATATGCAAAACTTCAGCCTGTGAAACTACATATATATACGGTATATTGAAGCCTATGCTAGTGCAGAAATTCGATATTGCAAAAATAATGAATACAGGATCTTTCAGCAACGAAAAATTCATCATTTCAGCAAAAGTGTCGCGGGTTTCTTGAGAGCAAGGGAGGCAACCGCAACATTTTTCCAATTCCTGGTAAAAAAAGATAAATTTATTTAAGGAACTTTTTCGTACAGGGTGACATAGTAAAGGAAACTGATGACTAAATTTGTTTTTTATATTCACACATCAAAATATATTCAATAAAATTTTTATTGATTTTGTCATCATTAAAAAAATTTCAAGTTGAAAATTTAAAAAAAAAAAATATAATATAATGTCGATTTCCGATATTTTAGAAGATCTTTATAATAATTTTTTAGTGGATATTTACGGGAATGAAACAGTTACATTATTGGTTTGTGGTGCCACATTAATAATAATGTTTTTAAGGGATATAGTAATGAGCTATCTAGAGCGTAACCATATACGAATAACTCATTAAAATTGATTTTAAAACACATATATTAACCTTTTCATCGTGATTTAAGTGTAAGGTGGAATGCTTTGTGGAACCATAATGATTAACAGCAAAAGTGGAACCAGTTAAATCAGTGCGCGATCGTTTATATTCGGGTATGTTGTGAAGAGAGCTCTGAATAATAAATTAAAATAACTTAAAATGTCGGCATATTTTATTATATAAAACGGAACACACTTGATATAAAATGTCTGGACGATACATTGTCCCACTAACAGATCTCTCTTTGTGCGCTTCTTTTAAAGGCTCATTAATTATATCATCATGGCTGGTACTCCTATAAACCTCCAAAGCAGCCGGCGCTTTCCCATTAACCAATGCTTGGCTATTACTATCATTATCAGTCTGCAGAGGAGAAAGAACTATTTATAAAATGAACACGGCAAAAATTCTTCCCATTTACCAACCTTGCCGATGTTATCTTGATTAACACTGTTCGAACGTTTTAGATTTGATTCATTTTCTAATGTACTGGTTGGAAGAACTTGTAAATTTTGTTCGTTTACTTTGAGATGATATTTAAGTGGCTCCAACTCAGCTGGTGTTGTGTGATTATCAATGTTATCTCTCTTCTTACTCTTGGGCTTCTTACGGGCTTCTAAAGGCCTAAACATGACACCAAATATAATACAATTTAAAACTATGGCTCCGATGATGAGTAAAGCTCCACGCCAACCAAATGTGCCAATCAAATATTCGGTTAGAGGAGCGAAAACAAATGTGCCAAAACCTGAACCACACACAGCAATGCCCGTAGCCAGAGATCGTCTCGCTTCGAACCATGTGCTGACACTAACAATGGCGGGCAAATATATTAAACCGAAACCCAAACCAGTGCCCAGACCAATAGTAAAAATTAATGTAAGAACATTCTGGAAGAAAAACCCTAAATATAAACGCAAAGAAAACAAATGATCCAGATATTCGTACCAACCTGGGCAAACATACTAATAATAATACAAAACGCTGCTAATATTGAACCCGCTATAGTTACAGTGCGACAACCATAACGATTTACGAATGATGAGGATATGGGTCCTAAAAATTATACACTTTTATGAACAGCTGAATTACTAAATATTTCGTACTCATTACCTGAGGCAAACGTAACACCCACCATAATGGAAACAATCCAAGCTGTATAGCCTTTACCCTCATTGAAGTAATTTAAAAATTCGTTATAAAACAAACCGAAAGAATATGTAATGCCATCATCTAAAAATATAGGAAAATGGATTAATTAATGTCACCTTTATATGTTATATATGAAGAGTTTAAAATCAAGCATACCAACTTTGAAAGAAAGTCGAATATAATAAATGATTCAAGAGCGAAGAATTTTAAGATAAATGTGTGAAATAATAACTGCTAATTTGGTAGCTGTAACCAATATTTCAAAGAAATCCTCTTTTATTATTTAGGCAATATAAATTGAAGCGTTAGAAAAAATTGATTCAATAATCATGAAATAATAAGAAAAGTTTATGCTACTGAAGATACTTCAAAGTGATGATCGGGATGTTATGGCCTTCCCACATTATCCTCAACCCCATAAGTAGTCATAAGTATTTATATTATGGGATTATATAATGGTAAAAAATTTCAAAATAACTGAAATTTCGCTGCTTCTCTATTTCTTAATTACTAGCTACGTGCCTGGTTCTCTGATTTATTAATTATGAAGGTAAGCAGTTACGTTTTTGAAAAATTGATAATGAGAGACTATCAGCAAATACGGAATCACTAAAATATTCAACTAATCGTAATCATTATCAATAGAAATAATCGTTTTAAAGATAAGTTCTCACATGGTGCGCTAATTATTAAAAAAACATTTTATTTCCTCACTTACTTATAATGTGTATCATAAAAGATCCGAATACCACCATCCAACCCCAACCGCCATCGGGTGGCACTGGCTGTGTAGGATCAATTACATCATTATGATAATTTTCCTGATTTTGTTCACTGACATTTGATTTTCTTCGTGCCGGCGGTCCATGTACCATTTTGTCTGATAATTGTTGTTTGGAATGATGCAGCTCTTATTAACTTAACTGGTTATGAATAAATGTATTGAGTTTGTATGATTTGTGTAGAGGGAGGAGTATTAATTAAATATCACAATATTCTGGACATTGATGCTTTCCCTAAATTTTTCAGGTATTTGTTTTGACTCTTTGTAATATAGTGATATGTATGATTTGGGTTAAAAATTCCACAGCTTTGAGTATTTTTTTCTTTCTGTATATAAATGTCAGGTAATTAGTGCGAATAGATATGTCTAAAAGAACAATTTACAATTTAATTATAATTAAAATAATGATTATTAAAATGTTTAAATATTTGAGATTACGAATAACATAAATAAATGACCTATTATTAACTTTTATGATCGCTACAAAAGGCATGCATTAAAAGTCAAAAATTTGTTAACAGGCAAATAATTACGTAAACTTTATCACATTATACACTTACAACACATTTCGCAGATGCATTTAGTAAAAACAAATGTCTTATCTACCGGAAAAATACCATAATCTATATATGATGGAGGTATATTTATACCTACCACTGGGTGGATACACGTGTATAAAGAGTTTTCAATGCATCGGAAATCGTACAAAGTATATATATTTTTGATCAGCATCTAATTTTGAACCATTTTCGCCATACCTGTCAGTACATCTATGATAAAAGGGTTCTTAGTCGGAAGAATTGAGTTATTGACTTCACTCTGAGCAGAAATGTTGATAATTCACACAAGTTGGTATTGAAGGGAGAGAAAATGGATCACAGGACACACAATTAAACTAAACTATAGAAGAGTTAGTTTTTTCTTTTTGAATCTCCTTTTTTCTATATACCAAAAACAGTAAAAGAACACATAATCCTTGAAAGAATTTTCAACGTTAAATAATGAGAATTACATAAGTTTAATATTTCACATAAAAAATGCTTGAGAAAGAAAACCATAACTCAAAAGCCTCACCTCTAAGGTGACCTAAGCTTTGTTCTTATATAAATTAGTTTATGACTACTTTGTCGCAATCCTGAAAAACATATAAAATTAATGTAAGCACCATTGTGCTATAAATTTTAGAAAATAAGATGAAATTTCTATTTTCTAAATAAAGATTTCTCTTTAAATTGCGTCAGTTGGTCAAGTGCCACGCCAACTACAGATAAGAATCTGTGTGTCAACTATAAGCGTGGAGTTATGAAGTTGAAATTTTCAAGTGCCAAAAAAAAGGGGGCGCATTCGTGTAACAGATGTACCCACTATTTACAAATAAATATTCCTTTGTGTATAGCCGTAATTTAATATCTGCCGATTTAATTTATATGTAAACCTTAACATTTGGTTTAAGTCAAATATACTTTTTTCACTTTTTCACTTGTTGAATATACTTCCATGAAATTTCCATGAAAATTACAATTAGAAACACCTTAATTATAAGTAAATACTTTATTATTATTGAAATATTGTTTTTTTTATTAATTTTTTGCAGTGCCATTGTTTTAATACAAATTTCATAAATGGAAACAGAGAGTAATGACGGGCACTTTTGTTTTCATATCAATTAATAATTAAAATGTTAGCACACATTTATGCATAAAATAAATATTACTATATCTTAATATTATTATTAAAAACACTTTTTGTTTGGTTGTTGTTTGTGTTATGAAAATTTACGGAACACTATTCTTGTTCCATTTAAAGCGTCACCCATACGTCGTTGTTGTGTGTATTGTGTGATTGGAGGTGTTAGAATTGCTTTTTATATCATTTTGTGTTTTTCTTTGTTTTTGTTTTTATTTCTGTTTCTGTTTATTTTTTATAGTAGTGTACGCATCTTTGTTTTTAATGCATTTTATTTTGATTTGTGCTTTGTTTTCATATATTTATAATGCTTATGCTATGCGTATGCTCTGCATGCTCGCTTCATTATTTGTCTGTAAGTTTGTTAATACACATGGACGCCGACTCATTTGTAAGTATTGGTACGAGTTCACTGACAGCGCTTTTGTATGCAAAAGACACATTCAAGGGTTATTAATTCAAATTAATTTATATGGAGATGCGTCTTTTAGTTTTGCCCAAATAATTATTTATTAGTTATCTTAAAAGGAATATTTCATAACTATATTAATTTTATTTTAAATTTTTCTTGTTTTTAGAACCTGTTAAAAAAATCTCATTCATTACATTTTTATATTTCATATTCTATAATAGAGATTTTCTATATTTTAAATACCTTGTATGTTGCTTTTGTTTTATAAAAACACTTTATTTAACACTTAATAACACACCCTGCGGCAAACAAATCAATTGAAGCCATTCAAACACACGCCCATTATTATTATTATTATTAAATGCTCCAAAGTAGTAAGAGTGATGCGTACTCTGCGTATGTTATTAAGCGCCGTTTTATTACTAAATAATTGAATGTTTCACGTTCAACGTTCAGCAAAGGAATTATTCTCGGGCACCAAAAAACTCGCACTATACACTCTACAATAAATAATAATCTTAATCTAAATTGTATAAAAAATTGTATATAACACTTAACAGAACGAACAACACAACTTATCAATGGTGATAATTAAGTTTTCTTTAGATTAACTTGAGTGTATGTAAAGTTTTGCCATTTTCTATAAAACAATTTTAAAAACAAATAATTTTCACATATATATATATATATATATAAATAAACCCTCTCTGCCGCTGACCGACACTCACATATTGTATTCATTCACACTGTTGTTGCATTTTTATTACAATGTAAAATAAATAAACAAAAAAAACCAAATTACATATCTTAAAGGGAAGAAAAAAAACAAGTTAGAACACAAAATTTGACTTAGGGCATATCTTAAATACCCTCCACATCTACAATGGTGGGCGTGGCAGGTGCATGATTGCGCCCTCGAGAATAGTGTGTATTACGGATCAGCTTGAAAGCTTAATTTTATGTTGAATATGGTTTTTTGTAAAAAGTGGGCGTGTTTGTTATCCGCTCAAGCCCATTTTTATCACATCGATGAAAGCGATAATTGTAAATTGTAAGCACCCAATTTCAACTTCATAATTAAATTTTTGTGCAGATAAATAGATTTTTGTCGCAGAGTTTCTGACGCTCACTTCTGGGTGCTGCCTTAGTTTACTACCCCCCATCTTATGTGGTGGGTATAAAAAAACAACAGATAACACAAAATGTCTCACATGCTGAGCACATGTTTGCATTATTTACTCTCTTTGTTATTGTTATTCTTTTGCTCACAATTATAAACCCGTGACTCTAAATGTATATAATTATTTATGAATATTTAAACTTGCTCTCTCGTGAAGTTTTCTTATTTATACTAAGAGTAATTTTACTTGTGTAAGGGAATTGTCTCCCTAAGCGCTCCAGCAACAGATGTTTATATTGATCAACATAGCTCAATGGATCTAGATTTTTATTAATCAATAATAAGGATAGAGTTCTTGACGTATGCATGTGGGTTAAAAAAGTGATAGCTTGAGAGAGGGAATCGAACTAACTCTTTCATGTTGTAATTTGGTAGTTTTGTCCACAAACAATAAATTTTCTTATTCAAAGCGCCTTTTCATCAAAGGATAGTTTTGAAATATTTTTAGTTATAAAATCTTTGTCCTATATGCATATATAGGTGCGGAAATATTTTAGAAGAATAACAATTTAGAGTTTAACTAAAGAAAAAAATATCTTAGACTTTTTAAAGAATGGGAAACCCTACCCTAAACAATATGATTATAATTAAATAGCGAAAGTTGACAGAATAAGTGCATTACAGGTAGACGTAAATACGAAAAGAAACGACAAAGTTGTAAACGAAAATGCTTTATCGAATAATTGCAATGATAAGATTACTTGAATAGTAAGCAGTTGATTATGAAATTCGTTAATATACACTATACTGTTATCACATTATTAACAAATATAATTATCCAATTAAAACTTATTATGTTTAATATTGTATTATATCACATATCAGTCATGTGCCATACGCACATAGTTATTAATAATTGATAATCGTTTATGTACTTACTTATAAATAACTCTTAATCTTAATAGAACAATAACTGTAAAGAAATATAAGTAAGCGATAAATATATTTTATAATCGCTGGTACCTACGCATTAAATTTTTTAAAGTGTTTACACTTCCTTAGGAAAGTCAATCCACAGTTATGTAATAATAAGTAGAAAAACTAAATTAAAAAAACAAAAATATGTAAAAATTTTACTGAGATTAGTTAATAAACCAAAGGTTGGTTTAAAAGTGTATATTCGGATTTAGTAAATAATTCAATTACTTGAAACAAAAGTTATAGCAGAGAATTTTGTTGTTTCAAGCGTGATGCAAATCACTTGCAAATGTGAATGAAAAGATTTTACTAGCATAACAACATATTTTTTCATTTTTAAATTCATTTAAAAGTCTTTGTTTAGTTAAGAGTCGTAATGAAGTCTTAAATTTTGCAATTTGATTGTTTATGAAATTGATGAAAAGAAAAAATCTATAAAAAATGATTCAGTTGATTTTATGCAATTTTTCATTATTTCTCTTCTACATAAAAAATTACGGTAAATGGAATCATTTTTACATTATCTTGACACATAAAACAACAAACACATGATGTAATATTAAACGTCTTTACATAGAATGAATGCTATGGCATCGAATGTGTGTGTGTGTGTAAGACGAAGGAAGAGATGTATGTTTGAATATTTCATATTTATATTGAATATGTAGTTTTACGAGCGTAACAAATTTAATGCGTTTATGAAATCGTTCCTTTAAGAAAATAATGTTCTGAATATGTTTAGCAACGGGTGACATAAAATAAAAAATAAAAGTGAAAATATTATGTGAAAAATCCCGACCATTTAATACCCCACACCACTTAGCTCCTTAAATTATGCTACAATATGTATACGCGAGGCACAGTCATACAAGTTACTTTGTAAATTATAATTACATGGGAAAAGTTTCTAAAAATAGTCCGATTAGGCCCAATTGGCCACAGCCAAATATAATGCTAATTAACTATTCTTTACCAAATGTTGTCAAAAAGAATTATTATTAAGAATTGCGATTTTTATTATATAAAGACCTCCATGGTATTAGGACCGCATTGAAGAAGAGGTTCTAAAAAGGAGCCGTTTCGCTCCACTTTCAATAGAGTCCTTTTCTGAGTTAATAAGTGTCTTTGTGTATCAAATTTTATCGAAATATTTGAAAAAATGCGACCTGTAGCTTGTGCACAAATTTATATGGACGGATAGACGGACAGACAGACTTGGTTAAAACGATTCAGATTTTGATTCTAAAGTGATCGGTATAATAACAAACGTGAACACAAACTTAATATACCCTTTGCCACAATTGGTGCAAGGTATAGAAAGTACGGAAAACATTTATTTTGGCTGGGGTTGAATTTTAAATACTTTTTCTTTATAAGCTATGAAACAACAAGAGTTAATCTTTTCGTTCTACTTTTGATTATTTTCATGTTTATTCATATATTTTGTTTTTTAAAGAAGCATGTAATAATAATTACATTGAGAAAAAAATCCATATTTAAAGTTATGATAGATGGACACTGTGCCAGTTAATGACAGTTACTTATTAAGTGGTTGTTTGAAGAGTGTTTTTGAAAAAGACGGCAAATAAATATATTGCGGTCAAGAGTATAGAAATTAATTTAATTGAATTTTCAGCTTAAATCACTCAAAAAAATGGCAATTATTTTATTTATACAAAAAAAAAAAAAAATCAATTGGTTCACTTGGAATTTTGTGTCCGTAAGTATAATTAACAATGACACTTGAGATGAGGGAACATGACGTATAGGGAAAGATAAGCGATTGTATTCAAATCTTTATGAAAAACGTACTGTGTGTACTATTATTCATTCACGCATTCAATTACAGGCTTTTTAAATACCAACACGGAGGCACGGTTTATAGAATGTTTATACAATTATTAAACAAACACACGTTGTAGCAAAACAAATATTACGTACACTTGGATTGAAACAGTAGAGATATTGTGTATATGTGTTGACAAGTACTTTTTACGTTTGCATAAGTAAAATTATAAAGCTTCTTGTTTTATGTAGGCTCTGCTGCACATTACCTCGTGTTGCTAGGATGTGTAGTCAAGCATTTATTTGGAATATTGCACCGCACTGCACTGCTCTACCACCATTTAGCCCATGGGGCGGTCAGGGTTGCTGCTTCAATATGAATTGAGTGTGGTTTGTTTTATTTTGAGTTTAATTTAACAACAACGTTAACATTTTTTTATATAACAATTGTAAAAAATTTAACAAATTTATTAAATTCGTTTTTTAAATATTTGCTTTTGTTGAAATTTTCACAATTTTATTCTCTTTTTAGTTACCATAGCAGTGGGAACACGTGTTGTCATTGTAACAACAACAACTAAACTAATGGAAAACATGTGCATACTTTTACACAATAATGTTTTTTTTTTAATTTCATATTCATCTGCTTCACGCTCTCAATTTCAATAATAGAAGTAGACGGCTTCTATACATTGCTCTGTTATGAATAAACGTTGATTTAACAGTACCCACCTGAGGAATGCTCAAGTATGCAGTGACTTGATTTAATCGTGCAACAATTTCCATCGTGATACAATTTTGCGACTTTTGATTGGGCTCCATTTGTTACCTTTTACTATATTTTAAGCTTTTTTGTTAGAATAATAATCAGTATCCTGTTATGTAACATCCTTGGGCTAGGTTAAGAACGTTGGTATATATCAGGAAAAAAATGCTTTGTGCAGTTAAAAGCTTTAAATTAATGTTAAAGAATTAGCTTTTTATTATTTTATGCTGTAGTAAATATCTCAACCATTTTATTTGTTGATGATTTTAGTATTAAAGTTCTATCAATGGTTTAGAGGATTCAAATGCCAATAAAGTTTAATATTTCGTTTGCAACACTCAAACGACAGCATCAGGGACTTTACAAAGCATAAACAGTGTAACCCGAAATTTAATATGAAGCGGGTAAATTTTACAATGTTGAAAATCGGAATCTCAGATTACAACTTTATACCCTGCACCACTTGTGCGGCTGTTTGTAACTTCTAAACAACGAATGCCATACCCACCTTCAATTCGATCAAACTGATGGATTCAGAATCACAATCTAAATCGATTTATCTATGATCGTCCGTTCGTCTGTACGTCCATGTAAATTTGTGCGCAAGCTACAAATTGCATTTTTTTATATATCACAATGAAATTCGCTACAAGGACATATATTGGCCTAACAAAGAACCTTTTTGAAAATAAACCGGATCGTACCTTTTTTAGAATCCTTCTTCGCATAATGGAAGATTTTGTATGAAAAAATTCGGTGAAGGAAAGTTAATTAGCTCTATATTTGACTGAACAAAATTTGTACCCAATCGAACCATTTTTAGATCTCTTTCCATATAATTATACTTCACGAAGTAATTTAACTTAACTAATTGTAGCATAATTTAAGACACAACTAAAATTATTTTAAAGAGTTAAATAGTGCGTGGCATCGGATTTGACCGTCTATCTCCTTTTTACTTATTTTTAAATATTTAAAATAATTTGAAAATAACTCTTAAAATAATAATGTATGTATTAATGGAACTTTAATTATAACTTTGCAAATGTTATTAAAGTGGTTTTGCAGGCATTAGGAGGTGTCAAAAAGATGTTGAGGTTTATTCAATAGAAATAATTTTTTGTTTCTAATGCTTAACGGCAGGTGAGTTTAAACAAAGTATTCTTATTCAAATTAATAAGTGTACACATTTATATAATAAATATAATCAAAGTTAATTGTGAAGAACATTTGACCACAA
Organism: Crataerina pallida; assembly: GCA_949710015.1. NCBI lineage: Eukaryota > Metazoa > Arthropoda > Insecta > Diptera > Hippoboscidae > Crataerina > Crataerina pallida. Next base: position 29,381,902 of record OX453291.1, read on the forward strand.
CCAAACAACATACATACATTCTAACCGTAACGATGATTGTCAACACTATATACGGGTACATGCGTGTGTGTGAGTGTGACCATCATATACAACTTTTGCAAAATTATGTGTAACATACAAACAATTTACTAACATGTCATCCGAATATGTAAGATTTTCTCTGCTTGAAACAAATATGTAAGCATTACATTTACATTGCGGTCATAATGTCACATACATTCGTTGTTCAGCATTTAAGAATATGTCACATATAATAATCATGCACACGCCCACATATGCACATATAAATATGTGAAAATTTAATCTTTAGTTTGTGTTCTGGAGTAGTCTGACCATACTGTTCTTCAACACTCTACATTTCTCCGTTGGGACTATGCAATACCGAAGTGAGGAGAATTGGAGATAAGTTTAATATTTAAATATTATTTTATAGTTTAAGTACAAGAAAACAAGCTTTGAAAAAGTGATTGGTAATGAAAAATTGAAAAGATGCATCCCTCATTAGCAATTGAATTTTAAGTGAAAATGTTAAAGTCGATTAAGTCCGACCCCTTAGCTCCTTATGCTACAATTAGTTTATTTGTATCCGTATGCACGAGGCAACACATACCTGTATTCTAATTTCGTCTCAAGTTGTTAAATAATCCAAGGCGTAGAGGCGATCGTACTATATAAAAAGTATACTTGCAAGCAACACCCACTAAATAAGTACAACATGTTTCAATATTGTTGTTTTTTATGCCATCAATGTAATACGTGGAATAGACAAAGTTTTTTTCAGTTTGTAACACCCAACAGGAGGTGTCAGATGCCCTACAAAATAAAGCAGCAAAATCTAAGTCAACTTATCGGTGTGTCCGCCTATTTTGGATATTCTCACGGTTGTGAAAGTTTTGAGATATTAAACTAGTTTCTCTACATAGGTTGCTAGTTATTGCAAATTGTGTCACGCCTATAACTGAAAAATAAAAATGGCTCTATTAGCAACAAAAGTGGGCTGAAATTTAGTACAGACGTTTTTATATTAAATGAGTACGATTGCTTAACAGCCACGCCCACAATTGACAAAAATATATTTATCTTATACAAAAATTGAAGTATGATGTTGAATATTGTAACAGTTACGCCTGAAATTTATAAAAAATCTTATTTGGCGTAGAAACTATTTTATTGGTAGGGGGCGTAATCATGTACCTGGCGCACCCACTATTTTTATGTGTATAGATGTGGAGAGTAGTCAAGATTTCAGTTTCGTTATTTTACTTGTTTTTGTTAAATCATCAAAATAATTGCTCTCATATCTTGTTACTTTCATTCGCATGGTTATTGGACAAACTGTTTAGCAATTATTTGGCAATTCACAATTGTACAGTAACAGCAACAGCAACAGCAACAGCAACAACAACAACAACAACAACAACAACAACAACAACAACAACAACAACAACAACAACAACAACAACAACAACAACAGAAACAGCAATGCTAGGATTGAGTTATTCAGTCAATCAGTAAACTCGATACCTAAGCTTGAAGTACATTCAAAGAACATGTTTAAAATGTTCTCTGCTATTATTCAACGTTTGGTATTTGTATTTGCATTGTATTGCATGAACATTTTACAAAGACTTCAGCACTGAATACATTACAAATACAACTTTTGTGCACATGTCATGCACATGGTGATTCAAGTTGTTAAGGTCCAGCTTATAAATAGATAAGCAATTCTTGCTAATTGACTTTTCAAATATGTATGGTACACACATGAGTGAGAGAGAGACTCTGAGAGATTTTCGTATTCATTCAAATTATAACATAAGTGAGCAAATCAACATATGACATAATTACACAAAGGAACTGTTGGAAGGAATTTCTGTTGTTGGCTTGTTGGACTGAATGATTACTTCAATTACTAAGAGTACCTTAACGTTATATTATCCAACATTATGTAAATTCTTTTAAGAAATTCCTACAAAGTATTTTAACAAGTATTTTGTGTTAAAGTTTTGTGTATTAAAATATGTTTTATAAATACAAACTGACAGCTTTCTTAATCACTTTCATAAAATTGTTGTTAAACGTACTGCAACTAGTTTAAAAAGAAAAACCGTTCACCCGATGGCACTATTTCTGTCTGTCTCTCTCTGCAAAATTGTATAAAAAAGTTGGATGCCCAAAAATGTAAGATAAACTATTGCACAAAGCAAACATTAATTGAACTTAATTTTACATTTTTGTTCTCTCTCTTTCATAGTTTGTGTTTTTTATAATTTAGTGCCAAAAACAAAAATTATTAAATTCAATAAAACCGGTAAAGTCACCACATGAATATATTCGGGGCTTTATGTTTATGAGATAAACTTTATAAAAAGTTTTGAAAAAATGAATAATTTACGAAAAAATAAAAATAAATAAATTCACTACGTTTAGGTTATAAGGCTGCTAATCAAATGGCACGAAATGAACTTTTTCAGGGATTGTGAAAAAGATTGTTCACCTCATCTATATAAACCTTTAGATCCACCATTATATGTATGTGTGCAAAGTAGTTAGTAGACAACGAAACATACAAATGATAAGAACTGTGGGCGTGGCAGGGACCTTTAATAGTACATGTATCAACTGCCATGTCTGATCCTAAGCAAATAAGATTTTTATTGACAAGTGATGGGTATATCTGACCACGTCCATTTTTGAAAATAATAAAACAGAATTACGCATATTTCATAGTAGCTCAATTTTTGTATGTGAATTGGAATAAAGGTGAAAGGGCTAAGCGTATATATTTTAATTTATAGCTCAATTTTGTCGATTGTGGGCGTAGCTGTTGATCGATTTTATCCATTTTAAATAGCATTGACTAAGAATGGTTATGCTGAATTTTAGTTATTTTTATTTTGAGTTTGAAAACGACAACGTGTCTGTTACCTACAATATACATATGTTATAAGGTATCCGACGCCTTTTTCTATATGTTGCAAACAGATTGGCCAAATATTGCGAAACAATTACAATAACAATACAGACGCCATTTTTCCATTTTTGTGCGCTTATAATTATAACTTTTCACTGCAAGAACTGCGAAGTATTAGAAAGTATTAGTACGAGTTATTCTGATTACATCTATTGATTATTAGTAGAGCTCTAGCTTGTATCCTAGAAAACGACTTAATAGATTATCAACATCAAGGAGGTGTTGTTGTTAATGCGTCTGTCTTAATGGTTTTCAAAATGTCATTGACTTCATGATTACCCTCACAGTAAACATAGAACATCACAATTCTCTATCTAGGTTTTTCGTAAATAAAAATATTACACACACCATAATAATTTTGCAGTATTTTTATTATTGTTGAGGGTTGGTGCCCAAGTACCAGCAATGCTATTCATATCAGTGTAAAATACGTTCAAGTCTTTTCAAGTTTAATACAGGGTAAACCACAAAACGACAACAACGATACAGAGATGAGATTATATCACATTGAGGCATTAGACTTGTCACAAGTTTCGTATTTGTAACTTTAGTTTGCTACTTAAATATAATGGACCTGGCTACCCAAAGGTAAAAGGAAATGTGGAAAGAGTACGAAGAAGCACGCTTTCACATTGACACTAACACACATGCGTTTGTGAAAGCAGAGGTATGTACGTTTGAAAGGCCCTTGGGATAATGCCTCAATGCATGCGGACACATGAAAGTGTGAGAGAGTTTACCTTTAGTTTTTTTAGAGCTTAGTAAATTGCTGGTTGCTAACTTTTCTTTTCTTTCTCTTTCGTTTCATTTCACTTTATTTTAATCTATTGGCATTAACTTTTCGCCATATGGATGAATGAGTGAAGCTTCACGTTAGGGTGGAGAAAAGCACAATCACCCCAATCAATTTCATCTTGATTGCATAGATATTCAATGCACGCACTGCCACAAATGAATGATGAATGTTGTCTCAAGCATTAGTTGATTCGCCATTCCCTTGAATTATTATACTTTTACATTAAGCTCAATTAAGTCGAAAGAAATTAAAAAGTCACAACAGAGAAGGAATATGAAGAATTCTTATATAAATTAATGATTAGTTGAAAACTTTTTGAAAACTTTTCCAAACTTTTCTAAATACCAATTTTTTTTTGCTTTCAGTCTTTTAATGTCCTTGTTTATGGTAAGAACTTCTGCAGAGAGTTTTTTTACCATCCCTTCTCTTTACTAAATACTAAATACTGTAAAGCCAATAACTACCAGCAGGGTCAGCTTTTAGTTTGAAGAGGAGAAACGTAATTGCATTACCATAAATAAATAGATTAACAATATCAAGGAGGTATTTTTTTTATTATAAATGAGATTTAGGGGTATGGTTTTAATGTATATGTTCAAGACATACTAACAAGAGTATGTAAAGATTTTCATAATATTCGTTGTTTTAGTAACAAAATAAAAGAAACAAGTAAGAAAGGACTTTATTAGGAATTCATCAAATCTATAAATCCCACCATCATAGTTCTTTGGTGGGCATAAGATAACATCTTAATGAACCCAATTATGTGTCAACATTAACCAACCACACCTATTGTCCATTTTTACAATCAATTCTGTGAAAATTAGTTGTAAAAATAATTCAAAGTTTAATAATTTGAATTTGATTTAATTTTAGTTTTTTGTTTTAATTGCACCCCATTTTAAATGAAATGACCGCTCGTTAAAAAAATTTCAATCTAATCAACATCATAATTACAAAATTACATTTATTGATGGTTTGTTATTGATTGTAATCGTTGGAACGATTTGTTTCCATAATTACGATATTCAATGATTTATCATTCGTTATTCGATTTAAATTAATGTGTTGTGAAATGAAATCAGTGGTGTCCTTAAACATAATTACACACAGTCATATATAAAACAGCTGAAGGTGAGAGTTTCAGGGTATAGAGGAGGGAGTATGCAGCCACATAATAAATTGTAATAAAATTACAAAAATTATTTATTTCATAAAATAGAAGTTCACGTATTAGGGGTTATATAAATATCAACTGTTGTTGTTGTAAATACAATTATTGTGGAACGACTTTATTTTGCAATTCAATGCAACACTATATGTATATGTGTGCAATAGTCATTTAGTTAATCAACCAGTGAAACGTATGGCAGCATGCAAAGCAACTTAACGTGGCAGCAGCTCAATTGACATGGTAAACCCTTACAATCTCTTTGACGTATGTAAATCCTCAATCCACCTTCAGCACCATCATTATAAACATCATCATCATCGTCATCATCATCACCTCTATTATTGTAATGCAGATTGAAATTTCAGTAAAGTCTGTCAATTTAACGGTTTTATCAAATCGCGCAAATTGCAAACGGAAATCGTGTACGTAATAAAAAAAAATTGTTCCTTAGTATACGTTTTATGTATGCTGGGACAGGGCGGAATGTTAGAAGGGAATTGAGATTGAAAGAGAGAGAGAGAGAGAAAAAGAGAGAATTGCATTTTTTAGTAATTGGAAACATTTGCAACAAACATGTGTATGCAGATACATGGCTTCCTATAGAAGGAGACAAAATTGGGTAAATAATCACAAACAATTTCAACAACATTACCTGGTTCGATGATGCATTCACAGCACAAGCAATCACAAGTAGTGCTAGTAGCAGCAGTCAAATTTATACACGAATAATGTTTCCTTTTCCGTTAGATATTTCCGTGGTTGTTGTTATTGTTGATATTACAAATACATGTTCAAAATCATAATATATAAGAAATACAAGTAAAAATATGAAGGATAATGCGTAAAAAAATGCACAACAAGTCGAAAACTAAATATTGAGCGAAGACCACATATGAGATACACCCCATTTTTATTATGATTAAGTTGAGTACAAGTTAGATTTTAATTCAAGGATGAATAGATCTTTTTTATATGCTTCGCATAAGATGTCTGTCGGTATGGCCGTCCGTTAAAAAAAATCAAATTTAACTTGGGTCAAATCTTCCACTTCTACACACAAAGGGTGTTCATGATTACGCCCTCTAAAATAGAATGAAATACGTATTAGCTTGAAAGTCGAAAGTAGCTACGTTATTTGACCATGCCCATTTTTGGCGCATCGATGATTAGGATAACCATAAATATTTGCACCACATTTCTTGTTCACAGGTTTCTTTCGATCTGATTTTTTGAGCTCATGAGGGTGGACACTTTAAGAACACTCTAACCTTTCTTTCAAGTGTTGCAAATGAAATAACAAACCTAGTAAATCACCTTTTCGTGTGGATAGATTATGGATATAAAAATGACAGAATAGCTGAATGAGAATTTTCAGAAGATTTCAAACGTATTTTTATTAATAGAAAAATTTGGCATAAACCAAATACGAAACACCCTCTACATATAAATTCAAATTATAGGAATGGCGGGGGATAATTTTCAAACTAAATTTTGTGAGTAAAGGCTCATCGTGAAATGAATTAAATATAAATTAACACTTCTTGTATCTTGGACTCCCAGCATAATGTGGAGCACTTAGAAAGCTGTAACAAATTCGTGCACACAAACAAGGCAATCTTATCTATAAGATAGATCGTTTATTGCAACTTCATGATGGCGCCATTGATAATGATGAAACTGTACAAATAATGATTACAAAATTGCTAAAATATATACAAACACACATACAACTTTGCGTAAATATGTAATATAACATAATACTATTGATGCTCACATAAAATCTTTGTAAAGATTGCTAGTGGGAAAAAAGAATAAAAATTTCATACAAAAAAAAAAAAAAAAAAGAAAAAGAAAACAATTGTGCTGACATGTGCATGATTTTTGCGAGAAAAAATTTGCTTTTAGCAGCTAAAAAATTTGTTTTACATTGATGTGCATATGTGACACATACGCTGCATATTTTTTTCCGCATTTTTTTTTCTACCTTTTTATCCGTCACTTCATCATTTGTATAAAAGACATATTATACGTTTAATACTATTTGGTTGTTTTTCATATGAAACGTGTGATGTTTATCGCAAACTTTGTTCAAACTATCAATTGCTTTGAGTTGTCTCAAAAATCATAATACAAGCAAAAAAAACTTGTGATTTTCCTGAGATGAACATTTTCAGTGAAGACTTATTTTTGTTGTTGTTGTTATTGTTGTTAATTGTGTCATTAATTGATTCCCTAGGATAAATGTATTATAAGGACGTGCCAAATATGTGCTATACATCCAAGCCATTAATCTATCAATCATTCTTAATAGGAAACTCCTGTTTGTGAGATGGTAGAGGCGGTTCATTAAGTAAATTTATATCTTTTTTGGTTATATACCCTTCGTTACGGTAAATAATATAAGAATTTATTGAACATTTCTATTGCAACGAGAAAGGAAAAGACCTGAGCATAATCAGAGCTGTACTTTTTAAATATTGCCTGTTTTAAGGAGCCGTCTGTTAAAGAGACATACCTGAGAGTTTCCGTAAAATCAATTTAAGATCAATATAAATTTTAGGTAATGTTTTACAATTTTTTTCATAATTATTCATTATAGAAGAATTTATCAATTCATAAGCAGAATGAAAATATATCATTTGGAAATAATATTGTATCATAGCAAGTGAGGTGTGTAATGGTTCCAAGTAGATTAGAATAGATAAGAAGAATCATTTCAAGGATTAATCTAAACTATTGATTTATTTACCACAAGTACTTAATAAAACTTGGAAGAAACAACTCTCCCGTATTCCATACATATTAAATCAAAACGTTAATTCATAAAACAAGTATTGAACAGTACTAACAGCTGCCTTTCTTAATGTTCCATTATGTAGATACTTGCTTACTTAATGCTTTGAAGTACGCGCAACTGTTGCAATTGTTGCATTTGAAATTTCTGCGAATTGTTCAAGCATTAATTATAGCTGACTGGCAGAAAATAATGTTATATTTTAACTTTCTCCTTCCAACACCGTTCTCTCTGTATTCTCTCTCCTCCTTCCTTCCGCTATACCAAACTGCTATTTTATAGAGTTTTCTTTAGCCATGCATAAAGCATTTGATAAGCATACTGCACTTATTCACTGCTGGGAAAGCAACAGCCGCCCATAAATATGCAAGAAAATTCGTAAAAAATTTATAACTAAAAGTATGCAAATATTTTCCATTTCTATACTTTTGCGTTTTACTTTTTGTTTCCACGTTAAACATTTTGGGTTTTCTGTTTTCTTCCTTGTTTTTTTTTTTTTTGTTTAAGGTATTCAATCAATTTATTTTTTATTTTACCGGAACGTGAATATGGTTGAATCGTTTTTGCTATTCCAATGTAATCGTAAAAACAAAATTTTGTACGATTTGAAAAGTTTTTCTGCTACTGTTTTCTTATGGTACCGGGGAGAAAAGATTTTAACATTTATTTTATTACACTTTCACTTTTTGTAGAGGGATGTAGACATATACATAAACTGTTTGGGTATACGCGTGCGTTCATAACCTTATATTACTTTAGTTTATGAGGTGGTAGCAATAAAATTTCAATTGAGGTGTATAAAATGGATGGAGATCGAGAAAAACCAACAGAAACATATAAAATCTTTATGGCAGTAAAATTACTGAACAATGTATGCAAATTAATGCTGTTCATTATACGGAAGAGATTTATTTTATGAACATTTCCACTATATTCACAGCACTCGAATTTTGCATAATAATTTAATCTCTTAATTAAAATAATGCAAAAATTTTAAATTATAAATTGCTTTAAGTACAAAGTTAGGCAAATAAATTGTGTTGGAAGGAAATTCTTGTTCAAGTCTTAAAATAATCAATCAATTTTTATACCCCGCACCACTTGTGACAAAGAGTATATTAAGTTTGCGCGGATGCCTGTCTAAGCTAAGTGGTGTAAAATTTTATTTAATAATTTGTAAAGTACTAATTTCAAAACTCTCCAATGCTACACCATCAGCTCATTACCTAACATGAAATGGTGAAGAAGAACATAAACCAACAAAAAATTATAAAATTGTCTCTAATGCATAGTGCTTGACATTTATTACTTTGTATATTTGTTATTAATTTGTATATAAACATACATGTACACATTATGCAAATTGAAAGCATATTGCGGAAATTTATGCCACGTTGGTAATTGTGAGAGTTACAGCAGCTGTATTGAAGCTGTTTTTTACATTAGCGAGGTACCTGCATGAGCACGATTATGGCTTTTCAAGCACAACTATTTTTAGTAATGATATGTTTGTTAGATTTGGTTGAATATTTCAAGTGCAAAAGCAAAAAATTAAAAAGCAAAGAAATTTGCCAAGAGCAAAGAATTAAAAAAAAAAGACTAAAAATCTGTGTCAGCCATTCTTTAATAAAAATGAAGACTTCAAGCAATGAAAAGTGTCCATTTCACATATCAAAAATTAAATGAATATTGTACACCTTGCCGGCAGCTTTCTTTGAAATTATTATCAAACATAATTAATTATGCCCACCCATGCCCAATACGATAAGATACGATATATAAGGTTCGTCTCAGGTGGCATATAAATTTCGTCTTAGTTTCTCATTCGAATGCTCTTGAAAGCATATTACGTAAATGCTATTTATTAAGTTATAACAACATAAATGTTTGCCAAGTCTCAACGGCACTATAATGCTATTAAATGCATAACAATTCAAACTGCACACATGCACACCTTTAATGTATATAATGCGTTAGTAATAGTGGTGGTAATTGACAGTGTGTACACATACGTTCTCTATTAACAACTGAAACTTAACACCATACAAATAACCACAGGTTGTTACATAGAGTACAGAAAAGTACTTTAATGAGGCATCTTAAGCAACGCATAGGTGCTGTCTAAAATGATGCGGGTGAAACGTGAGCAGTGAAATATTTTTATACTGCATTAAACATAAACGTACAGTTTGAAATGAGTTTGTATAGGATTGTATGTACCTACTTTAGTTACAGCAGGTAGAGAAAGGAAAGTTAAGTGAGAAATTTCATTTAAGGAAAAGTTCTTATAGCACTTCAGTAAGTAGAAGATATTGAAATCAATTTGGAATCTACACTGAATCTAAATTACAAAACACGCCTGCGTCTAATCAGTCATTAATTAGTCATGAGAATTGTTTTAGATTAGCTTGTGAGTCTATGTATCTTTTATATTACAACGCCATAAAATAATAAAAAATAATAACATTTACAATCGTTTGAAAATTATATAGAAAAATAATATACCACTTCTCAAATACTATAAATTCTGCCACATTAAACTGTGTAATCCTTTCGGATCTATTTAGTATTGCTGCTGTTGCTGTTGGTTGTACAGTTAGTGAGATAGAAATCTAAGGAAATTATTTTAATTGCTGTGTGTTGCAACACATTTTGTGTATGTGTGTGTGTGTTTGTACATAATTAAATACAACTACAACTACAACAACACCAACAACAACAATGATAATAAATATATTAATAGGTTTAAACAAAAGATTCCATTTTCATGTTGGTTGAGCAACAATTAAACCAACAGCAACCAGCACCACTGCCAACACCACTATAACGAAAACACTTATATAATCGTCGCTTCACAATTTTAGACGCTAAACAGAGGTGGCAATGTTTATTTCTTCTTTTTCGATTCTGAAATAAAACCTTAAAGCAGGCACGAGCAACACACCGGGCCCGCCGTAATAAAAAGTTGATCACATATGCTCTAAAATAAATATGGTTTCTTTTTAAACATATTTCGTGATTATCTCATAACTCAAACTATAATTCGGAAGTAACACAATCAGTATAATAAGACTGTAGTCACATAAAAGTCACAAAGAAGAATTTCTTTTTAGAAAGATAATTAGAATGACCTTAATCACCCATTGGTCGCCTTTGAATTCCTGTTGCCTTCGCTATCCACGATTGACAAATATTTACGATATGTGCCATAAAAATTGAGCTATTAAGATGAAATTTGGTATAAATATCTATAAGTGTCTGTCGGTCTGGGTGTGTGTGTTCTGTGGTTATCACTCAGCAAAAATTAAAATATCGATTCCAAAGTTGGCACAACTAGAAGAAAATCGTTCAAGCGACACGCCCACAATTTAAAAAAAAACTGAAAAAGTGTAAATTTCTTAAATTCTTTCCAAATTCCGAATTGCTCATAAAGTATGAAAGATGTTTTGACTATATAATCATTAGCAATTTTTGGTGTATACGCACCATATTCAAGATTTGGGTTGGCTTCTGCCAAATATACCTTCTTTGATTGTTTGCTTTACAGTATTAAGAATAAAATGTTTCTGGTTGCTTCTGTTCATTGTATTATATATTTGAAAGTATATGTTTCTTTTTCTTTTTCTTTTTTTTTATAAAATTTTTGTGTAACAATTGTTTATTTAAAACGAGAGAGGAGGAGAGATGAAGAAAGGAACTTAATATTTAACTTTGAAAGTTTGTCTTAGCATTACGTACTATTTAGGGATCTTTTGTTTTACTTTACTCATCGTTATTTGAAATGAACTTCTTCTACAGCAGTGTGCAGTGAGTGGCCTTTAAAATAAATGGATATTTAAAAATTTGTTACTTTTAATGGTTCTGGTGTGTTCTAGGTAATCAAATAAAAGTTTTATTCAAGATATTTTAGAATTTGAAACTTGCTCAAAGAAAAGTACACCATTTTAGTGGATAAAATAACAAAAAATGATATAATTTTATGCTTAATGAATTTTTCAAGAATTTTTTTAATTTCCGTATTTTGTTCATCCCCTGTATTTGTATTTTTGTTTAAGATTTCAAATTTTTATTATATTTCTTTCTTTTTACTTTCAATATTTTGTTATTATTTAAGTAAAGTCCATTTTTTTTTATCAATTTTATTTCATGACATTTAATTAAGCATAACACGTTTCTGTAGACATGAGAAATTTAAAAAAAAAAAAACCAAACGAGTAAAAAAACTAAATTTTGGTAAAGGCCAAATGTTAAATACCTTTCATAACAAACGGTGAGAGTGTCAAGTACGTGGTTACGCCCTATAATAGGGTATGTATTACCAACTTGTGATGTATTATCAACTTGTGAGGTAACTTTTACACTGAATATGGCATTTCTGTTATCCGATAATGTCCATTTTTAGCACATTGATGGATAGAGTAATTATAAATATGTCCAAATTTAATAGCTAAATTTTATATATATAAAATAGATTTTTGTCGATGATGGGCATGGCTCTTGGTCGATTTTAGCTTTCTGTCTGTAAAAACTAGACTACTTTGTAGATCGTTTGACGCCTCTTTCTTGATTCTGAAACGTAATAACAAACTTAGTATACCCAACTATGTAGAGGGTATAAAAAAACCTTAAGGGACAGAGCAATAATGAAATGCAAGTATGTATGAAAGTTCCGGAAATTAAATTAAACATAACATAGAGAACTTCAGTGCATGGTGAACAGTCTGAATGTGTATGTAAAGTGTATAAGTGTCGTTTTGTTTGAACCAACTAACCAATCTGCTGGTAATGAAAAAAAAAAAAAAAGAAATAAAGGTAATAAAAACAATTAAAGGGAAAAAGAGAATGGAAAACAAAGTCTTAAACAAACATATACACACACACGCACACAATACAACACTGATAATAATTGCCATGCAATTGTGATATCAAATAAATTAAGTCGCCTGCATGTTACACAAAACGTACGTAACACGCACACACACATATTAACATAAGCAGGCATATGAACTGCATATATGTGTTTGGGTGTGTGTTTTTATGGTATAATTGGCCAAAGAGAGAATAAACCAGATGACACACAAACGCACACAGTTTGTATACTTTATGTAGCTATATAGTGTGAATGGGATATAGAAAAAGTATATGGGCATGTGTTAGTGACTTCTCCGTCATGTATTAATTTCATTAAAATCGCTTGTTCTGCTGGGCATTTGTGTGTGTGTCTTTTTTTAAAGTTTATTTATGTTTTGTTTTTGTTTTTCTATAAACTTTCTTTGTTTCGCTTAATGCAGAAGCTCATGTTAGTCACTGCTGTAAACGTAGGGAATGTGTGTATGTGTGTAAAGTTCTTATTTGTTTGTTGACATGAGCATGGTTAGGGCTGAATTGAATTTCTATGGCATGCTATACAATATTATGGCATAAAAGGCACTAAACCAATATTGTTGTGCGGTACTCCCGCTCACGCCTTGTTTTTGGTCGAAAACCAAAATCCAGCAAAAAATGTAATGATTGTATGCAAATAAGTGTTGTATGTAAATATCTACAATATGACCGAGAACATATGAAAATATAAATAAATAAATTTGCGAAATTCAATTGAAACTTTATTATGGGAACTGTCCAGGCGAAAACAAGCGAATTAATAAAAGTGTTTAATAATGCGTTTCTGTGCTTCGAACAAAAACAAACAAAAAGTCTTTCACCACTCGAACTAACCTCCTATGTACACAATTTATGGAATATTAAAAATTAATTAAAGGAAAACAAACATTAAGAGAAACTCTCTTTCGCGTTTAAGGCAAAGCGACCAAGCGGGATGATTTTTTCTAATTATTACGTGATTAGCATTAAGTTGGCATTACCATTAAATCTGCAACGAATAGAAGAATTTTTTTCTTAATCCATTTCTTGAAACTTTTTCCCTCCTTTTTTTTTTTGTAATTTTGTATGCAGACTGTATACAAATCTCATTTAAATTGAAATAATTAATTAGCAGATGTCAAGTGTTGCTGGTGACGGTAATGGGGTAACGGCAACTGAATTTCTAGTACTTTAGCATTCCAGTTATTCCTTTATTCCGTTCGTTCTCTGTGTGGCTATCTCTCTAACTCAGCAATACAATGTATATAAAAATGTGTGTGTGTTTTCGTTCAAACAAGTTATGGTTCAAATTTCCTAGTTTTCAAAACCAGAAAAAGACGAGAGAGTAATTTTTTTCTATTTAAAAATATAAAAAAATATAAAATAAAGAAAAAAATGTGAAAAAAAAATCAAAAACAAAAAGGCGCCCAGTATAAATAGCGTTAGTATTTGTTCGAAATTTTTTTTTTTTTTTTTTACAGACTCCATGTACCATAAAATGGCAGCAAAATAAGTTTAACGTTTTCCATGCAACTAAGTTGAAAATCTCACGCTTTCAAAAATTTAGATTTTTTGTGCTAAAATAAATATTCTTAGTCTATAAAGCTGGGTTTGGTATTTAAAGTGGGTAAAATCGATGAATTGACAATTGACAAAAATCTATCTATCAGCCTTAAAACATGGGCTACAAAGTTGATATTTGATATATAAACTTAAATTTAGCTTATTGATGTAGAAACGACCACAATTTGTATGTAAATGACTTTGTTTGTAACTCCTAAACGGCAAATACCACACCCTCTTATAGCCGATAATACCGATAATCTTTGAGTCAAAATCTAATTCAATAAAACCTAGTCCGACTGTATGTCCAATCAACTGAGAGTTAAATCCATAAAAATATTTTTCACAAATAACGACTTTTACTATAATAATTGTGATGTAGAGCAAGCAATGGTCGTGTGGAACCAACTGTAATATATTTTCTTGTATTTTCTGTTGTGATCGTTGCCAACAATGCAAATGTTGTGTAAACCAGAAACAGCAATAGCAGTACACGGCCACAATAGACACAACAAAATCTCCGAATGGTCCAACTGAAAATGTTGTGTGTGGGTGAGTGTGGGAGGGAGAGGCAACGTGGTAATCTGCTTTTAAAGTTTATTTATTTGTTTTTAAAATTCCCGTACAACCAAAGGGATGGCATTTTAGGGCGCAGGGAGTTTATATCTCTTAGGTTGTATGCTTCCTTACGCTACATGAAGGCTACAAAATTTTTTTAATTACTTCTGCCACAAAAGCCCAGCTGTGTGTTACTATTTCTATTTCAATTTTTTTTTTTAAACTATTTATAATTATTCTCTTCGGGGAATAGGAGGGAATGACAAAAAAAAAAAAAAACAATAACAACCAAACAAATGTAAAGGCAGCAAATGAAATGAATGGTATTTATGTCATATAAACCACACATACTTATGTAAAGTTCTCATTTTAGTTATGTTAACAAATTATAGTGTTTGTGCAACTGTTCATTTTTGTAATTTATATATAGTGCAAGTGTTATAAAAACACTGAAGAAATTCTACGTGAAAGTTTCTTTACAAATATTCAGAAATGTTGGGTAAGTTTTCCTAGGAGAGTTAAAAGTGGGCCACACCCGTAATTGTAAAATTTGGAAAATTGTTAAATACCTATTTATATTCTAAGATAATGGAAAAATTGATAGACACGCCCACAATATATGTGGAAAAATCCTCTTTGGTGACAATATCAACCGATAAAATAAAATAAAAAACCTTACAAAGAGTAAAATTGTGTAAATGCCACGCCGTTAGTATCTGTATGTATCTGCCACAAAAATTTACCTATTTACTTGAAATTTGGGATACTTATTATTATTTATCTCATCCATCGATGCGCCAAAAATGGCCCTAGTAGGAAAAAAGACATGCCCACAATTTGAAAAAAACCATACTCAACGTAAAACTAGACTTTCAAGCGGGTATGTAATACATACACTATTATAGAGCGTAATACATATAAATGTCACGTCCACCGTTGTAGATGTGGACCACATCTACATTTAAGATTTGGCCCAAGCCAAATTTAGTTATCTTACTTCTTTCACTATAAATCTACTGACAATAATGTGAAAATGAAAGACAGAAAATTTTTTCCATTTTAAAGGATGCAATTCTGAGGGTTTATTAGGAAATGTGTTGTAACAAAATAAATTATTTCCAAACTTAAGGTGACAAGTGCAAAAGAGAAACATTTTTGTAAAATGGGAATTTAATAAACCGCCATAACTTATGATAGCTATTGTTGCCGCTGCTGCTGCTGCTGCACTGTTGCTGGTACTGTACAAATATTTTCGTAGATGAAGTTTTAAAAAAAGAGTGTGACAGGCAAGCTTGCCTTTAGGTTGTCAAATGCTATAAATTCTACAATGATTTACCGTAATTTTTCAAACTTTCATTCATTCACTGCATTAACATAATTTTTGGGAGAAATTTGTTGGTTGATGTAACAATAACGAAACGAGCAGACCATTCGAAGAAAGAGAGAAAGAGAGATAGAGAGAGAAAGAAGGCAAAAATCACTTTTTCCTGCGTTTTGTTTAATTTTGTTTTAATTTCCACATTAGTGATGAGGGTATACTGAGTTTGTTTTTCTGTTTGCAACACCTAGAAGGAAGACCCTCAACGCATATATATTTGTGATCAGCATCAAAAACGATAACATGTATGTCCGTCTTTGCTTGGCTTATAACTCGAAAAATACTGCTCCGGTTTTGATCAAATTTTTTGCAAACATTAGGAAATTTCAATAGCTTTTCGGGGATAAAAAATAACAATAATCGAAATTTGCTTACTAATAATTTCTGGTTGCCTTAATATTTCATGTAAACCAATTATGGCTTTTCACCTGTTCTTCTTGTCTACTAAACACCTACAGGACATACTACGATATTTTTCCACCTCTAAGAAATTATTATCATTTTATATTTTTTGTAGCTAAATTTTTTGCATCGTACTAGTATAACGAAAAGTATAGTTTCTATAAATTTTGAAAGGAAAAAAAAAGAGAAAATGGTAAAAAAATGATAAGTTACTTGACAATGTTGTACACAGGCGTGATAAAAGCAAACTGGCAGGCAAGTATTTAGGCGGGCAGTCTTCTTTGGTATCGGTGAAAAACAGTGTGTCCCTGGCACTTTTGCACAGGCATTCGCTTGGGTCAGTTGAACGAGAGAGAGAGAAGCAGTCCGTAGAAAAAAGGAAGGCAACTTGCATAAATGTTATATTGGCTTGCGGTTAATTTAAGTGTCGGCAGTTGTCAGCTATTAAAAGTGGCCACACTAGATGCTTTGGTGATGTTCTTATTGTTCCCATTTGCCAGTTACCAGTGAGTTTCTCTCCTTTAGTAAATTTGTGTCATAATAAATTTCATTATCAGGTCAGGCAAATAGTTGTGTAATTAAAGTGCAGAAAAGTTATGGAGAAAATTGAAAATTATTTAATTGCATATCAATGCAACTCCAGGGAAGGCTTTAAAGAGGGAGCGCTAAGAGGGAGATCTGCGTTCTTATATTGTTTGACTTTCAAAAGCTTGTCTTGTTACTGGTTTTTAATTTTCCTACTTTATCCATTGCACACCGTACTTGGATGTTTTGCAATTTTATTTCTCAATCAAGTGTTGTTGTTGTTAGGTTGTATAGTGTCGTGTAGTTGTTGTCATTTGTTCACGTTGTACAATCTACTTGAGCTTATTTACGTTACTTATTTTAAACAATGCTCGAGCAGTTCTTTCTGTTTAATTCATTTCAGCACACTGGCATTCTCATTCGTACAACTGTAAACAAACATGCATGTCTATGCATGTCTTTTCGCTTATCTGGCATTGTTAGACAGTGAGCTGTTTTATTGTTTTACTGGTCCTGGCTCCAATGACAGCTATTTATTACCATCTGTAGAATATTCGCTGAATAAAGCCACAAATGAAACATTAAATCGTTCAAGGAAATAAAACATCAACAATGGTACGACTATTATAAGAGTGAAGGGCCATCTGCATTAATGTTTGTAACAACACTAAGAATACGCAAGGTCTCTGTGGCTGTTGCATGTTTTTAAATATAACGCATTGTTGTCAACTTTGGTTACGTTTTTAAAACATGCTTTCTTCATCGTAAGTTCAGAGTTATTATTGTCAAACATTAGTGTTCTTGACTAATGCCAAACAACAATTTTTTTGTTTCTTTATTGTCTTCTATAATTAATTTAGTTATTTATTCAATTTGTTAATTAGTATTAAATTAGTTACAATTTTGTTTAAATAAAAGAAAATACATTCATGAATATTACCTTTGCGCTACCGCCGTACCGTTTTTGTCAAAACAATAATACTTAAGTGAGTGTTGAGTTATGATTTCAACCTTGCAGCAATTTATACACTACCCGTATGTACTATTTTAAAAAATTCATTACTCATACGTACCGTTAGACTTGGATGTAAAACAATTGATTTAATTTGTTTAATTATCCATTTTTCTATATTTTTTGTTTTTATAGTTAAGTATATAATTCTTATAATATTATAAAATTATCGTAATTAAGAAAAATATGTAAGTAGTGCGTGGCGTTTCATCAGTTTGTGTTCTAGTGTAAATTAAATGAATTGTGTTATCATTTATCTGTATGGGACTGTACACATAATCCCAGTAATGGTGAAATCAGTGCATATATATACTTAGTAAAACAATTACCTAATTATGTACAACCCTTAATCACAAGAAATGTCGATGTAGTGGAAGAAGCTTCACGAGTATATCTTCTTGTCTGACCATTTATTTTGTTCAAGTGAAACAATGAAACAAATTAATAAAAGAACAGGATGATGAGAAAGAAAAGTGAAATGGAGTAAAAAACTGTAACGAGTGTATATTTATGTGTGTGAAAACGGGGGGTTCCTCAATGACTTTTACATTACCTACACAATCGAAATCTGTTAAAAGTCTCTTCTTCTTTCTTTTACACGTACAACGGAAATTTCAATGATTCAAATGCTGATGATGAATGAAAAAGAAAGTCACTTTACAACATCCCTCTGTTTTCATAACTTTTTTACAATTTCTTGTATCTCATTCAATTCATAACATAACTTGTGGAAAAATATACATAGACTGACCTGAACATGAACATGCGTGAGAACAGTCATTTGTTCTTTTCTATGGACCACTACATTTAATCCACACATACATCATAAATCACTACTACACTCTCATTAAATAGCTCAAAAAAAAGAAATTCTTACCATTAGCTGTAAGTGTTTTTTGAATCCATTTCTTTACAATGATTTATTTTATGAGGTTCCCCGTATAAGGTTTTGTAATTGATTTTGATATCAAGTTGAATTTCATGGCTTTTTAGTGTTTCCTTTTAATTAGCTAAAAGTTTTATGAACAAGTCTTGCTTGTAACCCTTTTTCACTTGTTCGTTTTCGCTAATTACTTAGTTTACAGTTCATTAGCCATGACCCTTAAGAAATAGTCGGTCAAGGTGAAAAAATATATAAACTGACATAATATATATTTATACGATTTAAATTGGTATTCCAAAATACACATTTTTAAAACTGTAATTTGAGAAGGATAAGCCACGCCCATCACAAAACATAATCCACTGTTTATTATTGCATTTTTATTGCGGATGATTGAGTAGAAATAATATTTGAAAATACATGTGAAGGACACGCCCACAGTATGTAAGTGTTAAACCAAAAGAAATTTGTAAGTATCTGAGAAAGGCCTAAGCCAACTTTTTTTAAATAAGGACACTTCTAGTAATATGTACTTTAAATGCATACTCACATAAACTTAGCAAAACGATCCAAAATTAGGACGTGCATGTTAATTACCAAAGAATTTTATGTATGAGAGTGAAAAACAAAAGAAAAAAAACGAAACTTTATGGAGAAAAATATATAATATAGGCATGTATGCGTATGCCTTTGTGCATATGTAGCAGGTACACAATACAAATGGCTACATAAAAAATGTATTTGTGTCAGTTAAACAAAAGCTTAATTTTTGAGTGTTATTAACATAAACAAGTACAAAGTAATGAAAGACATACAACAACAACAACAAATAAAAAAATAATAATAATAATAATAAAAAAATTACAACAACAAATACGAAAACAACATAAAATTCCAAAACAACAAAATAACAAAAACGTAACCAAAAACAACAGTTTGTACTGAGTGCAGTACAAGCAATAATAACAAAAAAAGAATATACGCTAAATACAAATAGTTAAAATTAGAGCTTGAGAAAGCAACAAATGGCCTTGGGAGAGATTCGCCACACAGTCACACGCACATATACTTGGCTGTAAAGCCAAGTACAATTGTAATTGTACAAGTAGATATAGAATATAAACAAGAACGTAGTGATAGTAATAAAAGAAATGATGGGGAGAAGAAGAATAAAAATTCACTTGAAAGAAGGTATTGTGATAATAATTGAGAGAGAAAATAAAGAGAGAGAGGGAGCGTTTCATGTGCTGAGAGAGCTGCTTTAGTTTAATTCGCCGCAGCAAATTTCTATAACACAACTTGGCCATAATTCATGCCATTTAAAAAGTCATGTTTGTTAAGGACTCTGCAACAGAATCCAACGGTTGTTGAAAGCGTAAGGTTCTCAAAGCAAACATTAAACAAAGTATTGGTGCTCTTCTCTTCTATTGCTGATAAATAAAAAACAAACAAACAAAATGTATAATTGAAAGGTTATAAATAAATAATTACAAAAACACAAGTTACAAATGAATTGCAAGTAGTTTGCACGTGTTTCTCATAACATTTTATTGAAAACTGAAATTGAATATTTGTGATGGGTGTGTGGGTTTAAAATTGTGCATTCTTTTGGGTGTTCAACAACTATAAAAATAAAAAACAAATATAACAACAATATTATCAGATCAGACAATATGGTTCGTGTACAATTTTGCGCTTTCTATTGGAGTCTCTTCGTTATGGGATTATTTTACACGTTGCGGCAATGTGATGCACGTGCGGTAAGTTTTTTGTTTTTCATTAATTTTTGATAAGCTGAGATGAGATTAAAAGCAAGTAAAAAACTAAATTTAGCTTAGATCAAATCTTAAATACTTTCCACAGTAGTATAGCTTTATTTCTATGGAGGAGGGAATAACTAGATAACAAAAAAAGAAAAAATAATAATAATAAGAAAAAACATTCAGGTAGAGATCTAAGGTTTCCGTTTAATAAGGTTTAGAAAAGGACTTGGAATGTGGCTTCCACTTAATAAACCACGCTGTGTATGTTAGATTTTTTTTTAAATTTACACAAATTTTACATTGAAGGAAACAGAGAAAAAAAACATCAAAGTTTGTTTTTTGAATTAAAATTTCTTCACATCTAAGAAAAAATCCCAAGCTTTTCATTTTAAATATCTTCCACATTATTCAAAAAATCACATATGAAACTATCTGATGGACCCATATGGTCTGTTCTTATAGTGATGTTTAAGCGTGTAAGGCCAGCACACCATTCAGCGACTTGCTTAAAAAATGGAATATTTAATTCCTCAACAACACGCACTCTAGTGTGTCCATCATCGTAAGGCTCTTTTAATTTATCTAAAACTATTTGACCACGTATATGCCCAGTGAAGTCTACGCACACATCCCAGATGTATTGCTTGCTTACAATTTGAAAATCGAATAAATAAATAGCCGTTAGCATGGCAGCACTGGGATTCCATAAGTCATAATAATGACAAGATTCGAATTGTTTTCTTTCCACTTCATTCAAAAGTTTAATGGCTGGATGATGGTTGGCCAGGGGAGCAAATAATCGCAAACGCCAATTCTGGAATGAAAAAGTTAATAAAAAATAAAAATGGAGAGTTCACCTTATCACCTTACCATTGATAAGTTGAGTGTACAGATTGGTGGAGCACATGTTTCCCATGGCAGTATAGTTATAGGACACTTTGCTGTCGAGAATACAACTTGAGCAGCTTCAGGATCCGCATAGAAAAAGTATTCAATGGAATTTACAGTATAACCAAAATCTGAAAATGCACGCAAGATAATAATAGATGAAAACAACTCAAATAATGCACTTTTTATTATGTATCTACTCTGATAACTGCCGCCCATTATGAAAATATCTTTAGCTAGATGGTAGTGCTTGTACCAGGCATATAACAGAGCAACATTGGTCAAACGTCCGGTACTTATTATGGTCACTTTTTGGGGATGTTCTTTACAAAATCTCTGCATGCCATCCACAGCATGCTGGGTTTGAACGACTTGTTGTTCAATCATCTCCCCAATGGTCATTTTTTCATTATCTGATGTTAAATCACCAAAACCATCGCGACCATAAAACGGTGGTTTATTACAAAAAACGGTGGTTTGCAAGAAAACATTTCGCGCCCCTAAAAAGATGGGAATCTTAAGAAAAATAACTGTAGTAAGAAAAACATTTCATTGAATTTTTTAAATGAATTTCAATTAACCTCCAGATGATTGTTAACCAGCAGAACCTTGTAAATATTGAAGGCGGCATTGCGCAAGGTAACCAGATCCGTACCACTTACTGTGACCCCCAACAAGACAATCTGCTTTTCGTCGTGTGCTTTTAGTAGGAACGTTAAAGCCCAGGCGTCGTCGGTACATCCATCGCAATCTAATATAACACATTTGTCACTCATATTACTCTTTTAGTTTTGCTACCATCAAATTTTATTGTTTACTTTTTATTTATTTCTATTTCTTTACCGTTACATCGTTTTGCAAAAAAAGAAACACAGGTTTGATCAAATCTTAGAGACCCACTACCGATATGCTGCACGGTGCTGATTACTGAGTGAATTTTCAATTCTTTTTCTATTTTACACATTTTGGGGGCGGGTGTTATATCAAATAAAAGGTTTCATTCAATTTGCTTACATCAGTAAAGTGTACAAAAAAGTAATTTGAAAGTAAATTAAGTTTACTTTTATGAAAACCTCTAAATTTGAAAGACATTATGAAATATTTCTTTACGCACAAAGTGTGATCAACTTTAATAGTGTTTAAAATATTGCACATTTGTATATATGCCACGCCCACAGGTTAGGTATAAATATTGAGAACATCTATTTCTTTAATGTAAGGAAAATTCCGATTTTTTTATTTGTTATATTTTTTGAGCGTTTTCGATGTCAATGAAATTAACGTGAGGAGGTTAATATTTTTCTAACACTTCCAGTGCGTATGCTTTGATACTTTGCTTATACCGCCAACTTAAAAAACAACACCTTTATCTAATATAACGGTTTTTTATTTAATTATAAAACATTTGTATTCTACTTTTGTATTCTCTTCTCATATGGCAACAATAACATTCAAAGACACAACAATCGTAATACAATACATTCAGTTTACAAAATTTATTTAACTTGACGAAAACAAATTATTTTTGGTAATTAATTATTTAGAGTTTAGTCTCGATCAATCTCACCAAGTATTTGAAGTATTAAGTTATCTAAGGGACGCAGGGGATCTTTCTTTAAATTTATTTTAAGATTTGTGAGACCAGCACACCATTCGGCAACTTTTTGAAAAAATGTTATATTCAATTCCTCAACGACGCGCACTCCCATATTCCATTCATCGTATTCACCTTTTATATCTTCTAGAAACACTTGACCCCGAAAGAGACCCGTATAATCTTTACACACATCATACACATAATGTTTGTTTATAATCAGATCATCAAATAAATAGACAGCGGTTAACATGGCTGCGCCAGGATTCCATGATTCATAATAATGACAAGATTGAAATTGTTTCGTTTCAATTTCATTTAAGAATCTTATGGCTGGACTTTGTTCGGCTGTGGCTTCAAAGCGGCTTAGACGCCAATTCTAAAGTACACAAAATTAAAAGGAAGATGTTTTCATATTAGTAATATTAGTAGTAATTAATAGACGAGGTTCCCTTAAAATGAAAGAAGCCACAATCTGTTAATCATAAAGTAGTGGTAGGAGAAGTAGCTAAGTCAGATTTGAACACTAAGGCCAACACTCTTATAGATTGTTAAAATTAGTTTGCAATACGTATAAAAAATTTTTATTCAAGAAATCGATAACAATTTGACTGAATAAATTGGTTTGACTTTATTTCTTTAGAGTCCGTGTTTTACTTACCATTGTTAAATTGATTGCACAAAATTTCGGTCCACAGATATCCCATGGTAATATAGTTATCGGGCATTGTGCTTTTGTAAATACCACATGGGTAGCTTCGGGGTCAGAACTAAAAAAGTATTCCGAAATTTTTGGATTTTTGGAAAAATCTTAAAAAAGAAAATAAATAAAATAAGAAGTTGGTTTAGGCCAAATACCATCCACCTCTAAAAAGGTGGGTGTGGCAGGTATATGATTGCGCTCTCTAAGATTGTATGTATTAAGTATCAGTGGGGTCTCCTTCTGGGTATTGCAAATAGAATGAGGGCATAAAAACAAATAGAATGGAAATTTTACTTTGATCAGAGGCAGGTTTAAATGTACCTGGACTACGTCTTGTTACATCTACGAGCCACAAAAGTGTACAAAATCTACTTTAGAGAAATTAATTAATTTATTAAAAATGTTTATTAAACTTTGGAAGACTCCATAATGCGTTACGGGTTTTCCTTAACAAATACACATAGACTCTACTTACTAGAATAAGTGCCGCCCATTATATAAATTTCTTTGACAATGTAATAATGCGTATACCAGGCAAATAATAAAGCGATATTAGTCAAACGTCCAGTACTGATTATGGTTACTCTTTGTGGATGCTACCAAGAAGAAGAGAGCATTTTCATTTTCTTTTTTCACTTATAAAACATTATAAAAACCTGTTTGCAAAACATTTGCATAGCATCCACTGCATGGCGAGTTTCTATGATTTCTTGTTCTATCATCTCTGATATACTTAATTTGTCTTCTTCGGCGAAAAAATCACCAAAGCCATCATTGCCATAAAAGGGCGGTTTATTATGGGCCACAGTTGTGTGCAAAAATACGTTGATGGCTCCTAAGAATAACGGTATCTTGCCGTTGTGATAGAAATACAATAATTATTGGATTGAGCAAAAAAAAAACTACAAGTTATCGTACTTCTAAATGATTGTGGACCTCTAATGTTTTGTACATATTAAAGGCAGCATCTCGAGTATGACGGATATCAGTACCGCTTACGGTTACAGCCAACAGTAAATAGTGTTTCTCTTCATGTCCTTTCAGTAGAGCCGTTAGGGCCCATGCATCATCGATGCATCCATCACAATCAAATATTACATATCTACTAACTGGAGAAAACAATCTCTCTGCCATGATTTTTTTAAAACTTTTTGGTTTAGATTAATAATATAAATAATAAGGTTTTTATTTTTTTTTATTTATTATTATAATGTTGCGTTTTTTAAATAAATTTTGTACTTTTTATATGAGTAACATATATCTAGTAACGGTTGTTTTTAGCTTAGGCAAGAAATATCTGAAGAAGTTTTTTTATATGTAAAACAGCTGATTTAAATTAAAGGGACTTGAGAGTACTGATGCAACTCTGCGGAGTAAAACTTCGCTCTTATACTTAGTCTTACGTGAATATGGGTTCACTGCACTATTTTGTGTATATTAAGTAAATATTAAGTAAAAGTAATTCTGTTGTATAAAAGGTTCATTTAACTTTAATAGGCACTTTTGTATTTCATAATTATGGCTTTCTTAGTACACTAGTAAAATATTTAATTGAATACAGTCACAAACGTTTATGGACCCACAGCTTTGATGGTTACATTCAAGTTAGCGAGACCGGCATACCATTCAACTACTTGTTTAAAAAATTCTGGATCTAATTCTTCAATCATACGTATCCTTTTATGTTTCCTATTCGGTCCTTGAAAATTGTTCAAACTTATTTCACCGCGTACATGCAAACCATAATTAACCCAAGCATCCCAATAGGATTTTTTCCTTATAAATTGTGAATTAAACAAATAAGCGGCCACCAATAAAGCTGCGCAAGGATTCCATACTGTAGCCTGAACAGCATCATATTGTTTTGTTTCTATTTCATTCAGTATTTTTATAGCTGGATTTTGAGCAACTTTCAAACCAAATTCTTTAAGACGCCATTCCTAGTAATAGAATATGAGGATATGAGAGAAGCCATGAAAGTTTTGTTAGTGCTTTGGAAATCTTACTAAAGATAAGGGGAATTTTTCCGGCCAACAGGGCTCCCATGGCAATACAGTTATTGGGCAATAAGACTTTGTGAGTACAATTTGAGCAGCATCAGGATCAGCAACAAAATTGTACAGAGCTTCCGCTTTAATGCTAATATCATCTGTGGGAAACTGCAACAACGAATAATGAATGAATATAAAATTATGAGACTCTTTTCCCTATAATTATACTCCATAATCCTTCTCTCGCTCATAATTTCCACCCACAATGAATATTTCTTTGACTAATAAAAAATAATCAAATGTGGCATAGAACAGGGCAATATTCGTCAAACGTCCTGTGCTTATAATGGTAACATCTTTAGGATGCTGGAAGAAGTTTTACACTGTAATTTCGTTCAGTGCATAAATGAAGACTTTAAAAGTCACCTTCTTGCACAGCAAGTTTATGCCGTCTACAGCGTGTCTTGGTTGAATAATTTCCTTTTGTGTCATTTCTTTAAAGCTCATCTTCTCATCTTCGGGTATAAGATCAGCAAAACCATCCCGACCATACATTGGTGGTTTTTCACGTACAGACACTGCCTCCAACATAACGTTCTCATCTTGTACAAGATCTCCTAAATCCTCGCGCCCATAATAACGGGGTTTGTTGCGGAAAAACTCAGAATGTAATAGAGGATCTTGAGCACCTACATAAATGGGAATCTTTATAAAAAAAAAATAAACTAAATCCTTAAAAAATACAAAATAATTTGAACAGACTTAATACGCAACCTCTTCATGATCGCAAGCAATAAGAATTCGGTAAATATTGTAGGCGGCTCGCCACATACTGTACACATCATATTTGCCGCTTATTGTTACAGCTAACAGAGACAACTTTTTCTCATCATGAGTTTTAAGGAGCAGCATTAGAGCCCATGCATCATCACTACAGCCGTCACAATCCAATATAATGAATGTTTTTCTATTGGATGATTCATTACTTTTATTATTATCTGACATAACTTCACTACAATATCTTCAACGTTCTTTAATTTCATATTACTTCCCGTTATTTTATTTATGACAAGGTTTCCATTGGAAAATTGAAGCATATGAAGCAAGAAAAAGAACAAGTAAAACAACAAAATTTTGTTTAGGCCAAATTTTAAATACCCTACACATCTATACATATATGGCGTGAGATTGCCAACAACAGGCACACAGACGAACATGTCTAGATCGAGTCTAATTTAGATGCTGATGAACTTTGTGGGTTACCTGATGTATCTATTTTTTTAGGTTATATTATAAAGGTGTTAAAAAATTTAATATAATAGATGTTATAATAACGGTTTTGTTGAGAAAGAAAAAATGAGTATTTTAAAATCATCTCAATTGTCACAGGTGACCCTACATGTACACATAAATATGTACTAAATATGCCTGAATATGTCAGATATGTAAATAAGGCGCTTAGTAAAATGAATTATTGTTTTTTACAATACTAATGGTAGAAGGATGACAATGATGAAAAATTACTACAAACTAATAAAAATAATATAAAAACCTCAGGCTAAATGTGGGCTACTTTTCTGTGATACTCTTTATGCGTAAGCTGTGGGCGTGGCGTACTCTTTTGTAAAGACGATTAAAGAGTGTGCTACGATTTGTCTCTAAAATCGTATTCTAAGTCAAAAGAAATTTTCTTTAAATTATGGGAATGTACATATCTGGCACTCACTATAATGTTCTGGATATATTATCATACATATACGTATACCTCAGTAAAATATGTACGTATACATATATGATAATATTTTCAAACAGTTATGAACTGTATATGGAAGACTATGAAAATAATGTTGATAAAGAATATATTTTGTTTATGGCATTTATCTTCTTCTTCTTCTTCTTCTTGTTGGCATATACCACCGAAAAGGTAAACATACGCAAGATGAAGGATAAAAAGAAATTCATTTAATGTAGATACAAATGTATACATATATTTCTATACGTAATATAGTAATAATATCAGCCTTAAATTTCAAATTTATGTCAACTGTTCGAGCCGTCTCTTATTTCAACCAAAAGTTTAATAAAAAAACGTCTTCATATAGGTGGGCGTTCAAATTGAATATAATTAGTCCACACTAAAG
The DNA here is from genome assembly GCA_949710015.1 of Crataerina pallida. NCBI lineage: Eukaryota > Metazoa > Arthropoda > Insecta > Diptera > Hippoboscidae > Crataerina > Crataerina pallida. Next base: position 29,409,904 of record OX453291.1, read on the forward strand.
CTATTCCTACTGCTACTACATGGAAGAAGGAGATTACACATATTATTTATAGCTTGTATATGTATAGGTATGTGGAAACAATGTTGTTGTGCGGTAAAGGTGGTAGTGGTACATAATGAAAATATAAAATAAAACCCAGTCAGTAGGAGGTACACATAACACATGAATGTTTGTGTGTTATATGTACGCAGAGGTAAGAGGTAGGTGTGGGGTTATGCAAAACTATTAAGTGGAATACAATAGCACGCGATTGTAATAATAAACGCGTTGTAAAAAGAAGTAAATATGTTATGGTCGGTCAAGCCCCATCATTTAGTATCCTACACAACTTAGCATTACAAATAATGATATTATTAGTTTAGTTGCGTCAGTAATCTACATTGGTGCAGCCAAGTTTGAAGCTATATATATATATATATATTTAGAAGGATCCATTTTAATGGTAAATATTTTTAGTCAAATTTCAGCAATAAATATCAAATATCCAATCTGTCGATTGATTACAGTCCAAAATATATATGTGGGCGTACAAACAGATGAGCTGATGGGCATAATTAAAGGTGTTTCAGTCATTTCCCTTTGTACCACTTAATGGTGTAGAATAATAATAATATAATAATAATTGTAATAAAAAGCTGTTTATTTATAGAGACAGATTCAAAAATGTACGTGAATGTGAATGAAAAATATGAAAAACTGAAACCTCGCAAAAATATCAGCATGTACTGTAATATGAGAAAAAGAAAGAAAAGTTCAACCATAAAGCGGTCAGTTGGAAAACGAAATATAATAAAGAAAAAACGAAGAAGCAAAATGAGCCAAAAAAAAAAGGAAATATTGCTTATAACGATGTTTGCCTTTTATATTGTTGGATTTTTCATCATAAAACAACGATAAAAATATTTTTGCTTTTTTTTTTCGTTTTTCATCGTATAGTTATAGAATAGAGTTGAGTTGTATACCAATTGGATTTGGGTGTAGGCATGTAGGCATGTAGGCATGTAGGTCAGTTAAGGGCAGTAAAGGGAAATGGCTCTCTTACCCATAAACACACCGTTCAACATGTTCGCCCGTAAGCATACGAAACGAAAGCCTTCTCCCTCTCTCTCTCTCTCCCTATATCGTTACCTTTAATTTTTTTTACATTATTATTATTGTTCTATGTGTCACATAAAATAAATATAGTGCAGCGTACAAGAGCGTATGGAACGTGGGTACTTAATATGTAGCCAAGCCAAGTTTGTTGGTGTTGTTAGCACACACCAATGGCTTGTACATGTACTTTAATAGTTATTATTTATTCAATTTTTTTTTTTAACAATTTTTATTGGAAAATTTTGGTTTTTACCCTCATAAGGTATAAACCAAAATCCGAGGATTGCATGGAAAATGTGAAAAAGTTGTTGTTTTTTTTTTTTTGACATTCTCTGTCACACAATTGTGTGGTGTCCCAGAAAGCAGTTGAAGGTTGTTAGTTGAAAGGCATTGAAATAATTTATTTATCACAGTGCTCCACAACTTATACACGGAAAAAGTACTTTTTCGTTTACTCTGACATTTTTATAATTTACATTTAAAATTTGTTTTCCGGAAAATTTATTTCTTATTAACACGTGTCTTATTAGACGATTATTATTTAAATTGTACATCATGTCACCGCTTTATTAATGGATGCATACGTTTGGAATGTTTTTAACAGGCTACGGATATCCTAAAATTTAATTTACGATAAATTATATAAAGGGAAGGATTACGTCAAGAATGAAGGTGAATTTATTTGGCTTATAACTAGAAAACTACTGCTCCGATTTTGATGAAATTTTTTGCGAATATAAGGAAATTATTTAATTAATGGGCGTGGCATATCCTATTTTTTTTTAAAAATACATGTTTTTTATTAACTAAATAGTTCTTCGCCATCAGTAAAATCGGTCAAAAGCCACAACACAATGAACAACAATCTATATATCTGTCATATTTATAGTTATCCCTTCCGTTAATGTGCCAAAAATGGGTGTGGTCCAATAACATACACTCACAATATATAAAGAGCTTTTTGTTATAAACAATTTCACGTGTATGGTAAGTTGATACGTTTTATTCACACTAATAAAGAGCGTAATCAGCTATTCAGCAGGTCCACTGTTTGCTGGGTATTCGGCCCCAAGCCGAATTTTGTTTTTTTATTACCATTTACGCCCTGTTATTGACTTTTTATATATATTTATCGTACTGTTTGTCAGTTTTCCTTCTTTCTTATAGTTTCCCATAAAGACAGGCAGCATCAGTTTAGTTCGGTGGTTTAGTTTTGTTATTAACGTGATTTCCTTGAGAAATAAGTAGAGGAGAGCGAATAAAAATAGTAAAATTTAATAGTCACGCATCAACAGAAAAGGAAGAAAGAGAGAGGGAGAGATAATATTGAGAATATTGTCTTGATGTGTATATTGTTGTTAGCTCCATGCTTAAATATGAAACACGACAAATGACAGTCATAAAATTATTATACCAAGCAAAAGTGCATTAAAGTTTAAAATCAATTAAAGAGTATGGCACATTTTCCTTCAAGATATATAGAGTGTGGTTCAATTATTTTTTTTATGGTTTTAGGTTCCATTAAACTGATTGAACTACCATGTCTTTATTAAGACATATTCCTCTTAAAAAAACCCAATAAATTTAACTTTTTATTAGCCTATCTTAAGGCTTATAATAATAAAACATTTTTTTTTATATTTTAAGGATGAAATGAATAAATTTTCTATTGATGTAGTTATCTAAAGCAAGTAAAGCTTGAGAATTAGTTGTAATGGATGGATAAATATATAAATTTTTATGGGGATTAACTTTTAATATAAATAATAATTCAATTTATTTTAAGAAGTTTAGGTAATTTTACTAATTCGTTTTTAAACTCAACAATGTTTGAAGCTTTTTTTCATGTGGTGAATAGTTAAAATGAAAAAAATTTTTGAATTATGATATACATACAAAGGATTTATATTGAGTAACTACTGACCATATTAATACAAATCTAACATAACAACTAACTAATCTATTATTTAATTCAATCTAAATAAAAATCTTATTGACCATTTAATATCCCACGCCATTTAGTTCCTAACATTTATTAAGTGCCACAGAAGTGTGTCTCTTCATAAAAAATCATTAAAGGAAAACGGTTTTTAAAAATTGTGTGCTGGTGACCAAATTTAATTTAATAATTTATTATAATGGACAATAAATACTTTTTTCATTGAATTTTTTCTAAAGGAAAAAAAATTATTCCAAGCAAAACTCCTACTCAAGAGATGTCTCACCTATTCAAATGATTATTATTTTTTAGCCATTTTCTTGTATTATTATTAAAATATAACTTGGATGAAAATTTTTATGATTTTGTTATCTTTATTAAAAAAGGAACCGAAATTATGAATTTATTTCCAGGAAAAATATTCATAAAAATTATTCAATTTAGTGTAATTTAGTATGTACAATGTTTACCGTGTAAAGTCATAATTCACATTTTGTAAAGTAGTACAAGGATTACTTGTCACATACAACAAGTTACTGCATAAACACATATTCTTTGGCATATACACATTTGTACACATGCTTAGAATATATAAAAATAAATAATGTGTACGGTATTTCGCCATTTTGCAACTATATGGGTAGGTATTTCGAAAGAGTGGTGTTGGTGTATGTTTAGTAGGTTCTCTGTCTACGTACAAGTATTTGTGTTTCTCCTTCTGTTGTCGTTTATTTTACTTGCTTATGTTGCTTGTTAAATATGTTACAGTTTACTAGAGACAGATAATCCAAAGTTATTGTTATGCACACGTACACTTTTGCCAAAACATACATCTGTATACATGTAAGGCTTATATATATAAATATATATTCATAAAGATGTATAGGTGCATAAAGCGTAAGGTATGGCCAAGTAGAATCATGTATATATTTATACCCTGCTCCATTGTGGCAAAGGGTATATTAAGTTTGTGCAGATGTTTGTAACTTGGAAACGGTAAATACTACATCCACCTTTAAGTACACCGATCGCTTCAATATTAAAATCGATTTCACAATGTCTGTCTGTTCGTCTGTCTGTCCATATAAATTTGTGTACAAGCTACAAATCAAATTTATGACATTTCGATGAAATTATTTGGCCAAAAATCCCAATTCTTAATGTATAAATATTAGAAGAATAGATAACTGGGATAACACTTGTTTGTGTAAAATTTGGATCTAATTGGACCATTTTTAGAACCCCTCCCCTTATAATTATATATCACGAAGTAACTTACAAGACAGTGCTCCTACAGATACAACTAAACTAATTGTAGCATAACTTAAGGCTTTAAGTGGTGTGCGGTATTATATGGTTGGACTTAACCGACCATAACATTTTTACTTGTTTTATACTATATCTACAGTAATGCTTTTATTGCATAGAAAATGTATTAAGAGGGTAAATATATTAAGTTTGTGCAGATATTTGTAGCTCCTTTATGGCAAATGCCACCGATCAAAATCTGAATCGATTTGACCATGTTCTTTTGTCTGTTCATGTAAATTTGTGCTCAAGCTACTGGTCGCATTTTGGAGATATTGCGATGAAATTTGGTACAAGGACACGCCTGTCTCAAAAAGGAATGCATTTGTAAATTGAACCACTTTTAGAATCTCCACCATATAATTATATTTCACGATGTGACTTAGATAACAATGTCTCCTGTTTTTTAAAACAATTAAACTATTGTAATTATAACTTAAGATAATTTTTGTAGCGTAGGTGGTAGGATATCAAATGGTTGCGCTTGATTGACTTAAATATTTTCACATGATTTAAATAAAACCTTAATAATAACTAAAATTGCTAAAAATAATTTTGGCTATTTTTTTTGGAAACTTTACATAAGTTACGATTTATATAAATTGGACCATTATATATATTCTTGATCAGCATTGAAATCTAAGTTGATCAAGGCCCTGTTGTTGGAATGCTCGCTGTTGTAAACTTTGGAATATTGAGCTAAAATTTGAAATCGATTTGTGGGTTGATACATTTTGTAAAAGTTATAAAGGGTGTAATCAAGTACATGCCACGCCTACTGTTTGTATATATAGGAGGAGGGTATTTAAGATTTGATTTAAGCTTTAGTTTCTTCCCATATTAGTTTTATTATATTTTCTTTATTTGAATTCCACTATCCTGCTTGTGTTGTTGCTACTTGTTTTTCTGCTTTTAAATTTAATACCGTAACGGATGGGTCAGCATAAAGTTGCATCGCACAGAATGAGAGGCAGCCCATTTGACGACAACTGTTTTGCCTCAAAGTAATCGTTACATTTTTCTGCTGCAACACATGTTTCACTTTGTTATGCGTTCCCTGCATTTCATACACAAACATTTCAACACATACATGCAATATATAATATGTTGTGTGCGTGATGGAGTTGTATAACCTGCTCATATATTTTTTACAAAGCAGCTCTATAAATATTTGTCCTGCTTATGCTACTTATATTTTAATGTTTATTTTTTACATTTTTACTTTGGATGTATTTACCAATGTTTTCCAAAATCGTTGTCTTTGTGTGCAGTGACATTTTCCCAAATTGCTTGCAATTTATTTAGTTTCACTTTTTTTTTTCATTTATTTATTTTCTTGTTGTTTTTATTTCACATTTTGGATCTCAGCCAAGTGTAGAGGAGTGAAACAGAGAGATAGAAAGACCGCAATATATAGAAAAAGAAGTAAGAAAACTAAATTTGGCTTAAGCGAAATCTTAAATACCCTCCGCATTTACATAGAAACGATGAGTGTGGTAGGTGTATGAATATACCCTCTAAAGTATAAGCTTGCAAGTCGAGTTGTTCGCTGAGTTTGGTTTTTTGTAAATCGTAAGCGTGTATTTTATCTGACCACGCTTATTTTTGGTACTTAGATGGATGAAATACATATAGATATACATACTAAATTTCAAGTCCATAGGTAAATTTTTGTGGCAGATATATAGATTTTTGTTGATTGTGGGCGTGCCTGTAATCCGAAAACGCCAATTTTTAAAAGCGATCACAAAGACATACATGTCTAGATCGGCTCATTTTTTAAGCTGATCAAAAAAAAGTCTCTGACGCCTTCTTCTAGGTGTTGCACATGGAATGACAAGCTTAGGGTACTTCCCATTTCATGTGGAAGGTATAAAAAACATAAGAATTTTAAAGTAATTTTGTAAGAATTCTATAAAGCCCTGAAACTAGAAATGAAAATAAATTGACAACTTGAACACAACTGCAGATTCTTACATTTATACACACGCTTATATATAAAATATATATTAAAAAAATATATTTGTTTTTGTATAAAATCATCATTTCATTTTGATACCTTTTAAAAAGATTTGAAAGCAATTGCTTTTTAGGTTTCAGTTACCACTGTACGCTGTAATGCTTCAACAATTTATCACTGAGTTGATATGAATTTATCTACGATTAACATAATTTAGTGTCAGGGGAATTGTCAAATTTGTATGCTTACCATGACATAAGAAACGTTATAAATTAATTTGAGAATTGCTATTGAAAATAATAGCAACAACAAAAAAGAGGAATAGTTAAGTGAAATGAAAGCTACAATATATTCTGCCAAATTCTGGATAATCATTACATTTTTGAATATATTGTGGGCGTGACTTTTTTAATTAATTAAATTCTTTCCTAAAACCATTTAGGCTATCGTACATACATATACCAATAGGATGTAACAGCTCGAAAACCCCGCAAATTTTTAATGACTCATCTTTACATCAAAAAGAAAGTTTTAGTCTGATGTGAAAAATGACAAGTTTTTGATATCAAACTTCATACTTTTGACTAGATTAACATGTGATTTTAGGAATACGGTACTACATTGCGTACAGCCAGAATACCTTCGAGTTGTTGAAATATCTGATGCCTCGTTATTGCTGTACAGAATACTGAATAATAAATTTAATAAATTTAGTATTTTCCCCATATTGTGTGCGGCGGGTATTAAAAAGTTTTATAAAAGAAAATCTCTTTGTAGTGTTTAAACTAGAGCGCTCATAATAGCTCGATAAATAAAGTTGCCATCTGTTTGTTGACGACTTATGTCACACAATACCTGCAAGGTATTAAGTGGTTGGATATTGATTGACTGCAGTTTTTTTTTTTTAATCCATCTCTTTAATACACAACACCCTCGTAAGCACGCACTATTTTTTCCAATTACTGTTCAAATGTAAAATGAAGCAAGTGCTGTATGGCTGATATACACTGAAAGTCCGTGAAGGCCCTTAACCGTTATGTAAAGTTGCATTTATGCAATTATGTTCATACGTGTTTCAATAAAGATTTGCAAATGATTTAACACTGTGTTGAGAACAAGAGAGAGATAGAGGGAGTGAAAGTACACAAAAAACCACTCAAGTCAAAAAGATGACTTAGGCATTAACGCCAGTGCTGTATATTGGTTTAATAAGCGTTCGACTAAAATGGAACATGAAGGGATTTGTCACGTAAATGATTGATAATGAAAATATAAAGAAAATCAATAAGCTAATAACAGTTGCTCAATCGTTTCCTTTAAAGCATATAAAATATTTTATATTTTAGCTAAAATGTAATAAAAAACTTACTGCCAAGTGAGCAAAGACACCATAATAAGATGAAAAACCGAAAAAAGAAAACATTGTGCGCAAAAATTCAATTCATCTCGTTGATCTGCTTAACAAAACCAAGATACTTTACCTTATATTGTAGATTAGATATAAGCCGACCAAGAACTCTACTGTACAATGTAACAATTTTTCGGTGCTGAAAAACTTTTGTTTCTTTTCCTTTGTCTTGTTGCAAGTGAAAAGTTCTCCCTTGATTTTAGTGTCTTTTTCATTCAATTAGCCTGAAAGGAGTAGTGGCACGAGCAATAATGGTATGCTGTAGAATTTTACACTAAAGTTCTCCATTGCTTTTATGTGAGATAGAAAAAGAAAATGATTGGCTGGTTAGTTGTCTGAAGCCAATTTAACACCTGTTCGTTGTAGAGTGGTTCGAGGAGAGGCTTTAAGAGATTTCATGGAAATCAAAGTAAAGTAATCCTTCAGCCAACACTTTACATAATAGCGTGGTAATGATTTTTACTACACATCGTAGACGTTTTTTTTCTAATTATAAGTTAGATAAATGGCAAAGAAGAAGGTGATTTTTTTAAGTATTCGTATCATCCCTAATGCTATGTAGTTAGAGTGAGGATTAAGGTAAAGAAAAATCTAAAAAAAGTTTTTGAATTAAAGACCTAAAAAATGTTTAATAATATTCCGAGAAATGGACTGTTTGTTCGTTAAGATGGTGGGCGAATGCATAATAGTATAAAAAAAAAAAAAATTGTACAAAAGTTTTTCCATTTGACTTTGAATTCAATTGAGCATGAGTGGCATTTCAAATTAAATTCACTTTTGTTCGTCTTCTTCTTTCCTTTCAACTTATGAAACAAAATGCAAGCAAAACGCAGAAAACCCACTCTAGCCCCGTGCTACGCAAACTTTACTTTTTGAATACAAAATTAATTTTTCTGGGTACGTATACATAGAATACGTTTCTACCTTAACATCGAAATGCGAAGCAATGTTGCTGTACAAACTGAATTCTTCATCAATTTAAATTTTTGCACAAATCCTTGTGCATACCCTTAAAAATATCTCGTCACTTTTGGCCAGGTAATTAAATTTAATAAATAATGATAATTGCATATAAGAGGAAAAAGAATTGATTGCCATCGTTATGGTTCCAGGAAGTCTTCTGCAGGCGCTTTTATTAAAAGTTTTTCAATAATTTTTTTTTTATTTTCCATAACAAACATTCTTATACTCACCAAACAAAATGAAAGGTATACCAAGTTTTTTATTAATTTTAAAACATGAAGAAGGGAATCAGCTTCAAAATCTGATTGATCTATATATGTCCGTCCGTGATATTGAGTTATGGTCTTAAATTTCGAAACATTGAGCACAATTTTAATTAAATTTTCTAATTCATTGGTCATATGCCACGCCTACATTCAACAAAAACTTATTCATTAACCATCGAAATATTGTACACATGTGTTTTTTAAATTTAAAATGGGCAAAATATAGCAAATGCCACGCCCCCATACAATATAAATCTACCAGACACAACAGTTGTTGTTTGAAAATTATGTTTGATACACATTATAATTAAAGTATCTCTCGAGTTGAAAGTGGGAGTGGTTGGAGAGGTACGCTTATAATTTAGAAAAATCATTCTTAGTACAGATTCATTATATGTAAGTTTAATACCTTATTAAACTTGGTCCGCCTATGCTTTGATGGCACTTTAAATTTAATTTTTTAAGTTCTTCTTCTTACTGTAATGCATGAATATTTTTATGTATGTATCATAGAGTATAAGGATGGCTTCAGGAAAGTTTACATTCCGCCAACGTATATGTATATGTGTTCAAGAATATATTGTAGTATAATGCACAAATAAATTTTCGTTTGTTGAATGATAAATTATCTCATCAATGCCAACAGTTAATTTTTTTAAATATGATAAAACAGCATTAAGCCGGAAATTGACAAGTGCAAGCAAACATATATATTCAATATGTACTTGTATTATTTACATTAAAAATTATTTAAGACTTTCTGTAGTGCAGCAGAATAATGTATATATGGCAAGAAATTGAATTGAATTATTTTTGTAGTAATACATATTTACACCAGCTGAAATGAACTTTTGTACAAATAAGTATTTGCATGTGTTAGTTAGAAAATGCAATTCAATTGAAAAGCTTTTATTTTCTCATACCAAGAAGAAGGTGTTTGTAATAGAAAACTAAGGCAACAATAATGGCATTATGACATTTTAACGTTTGACACCAGGTGCGTTAGATGACTACAATGGAGTAGATGTACATACATTCATATAAATGTACGTAACCTTTCAACTAAGCTTTATGTTATAGTAATGTCGCTTTAACCAGGACACAGTAGAAAGAAGTTTCTTTTACAAACTCAGCTGTATCTCAGTTATAAAGAAGATTATGTGTGTTCGCGTGGAAGAAAAAAATTGTTATTAAATCAAAGTCGAGTAAGAAAAGGAAGAATTTATGGTGATTAACATTAATTTTGTTAAAGCTATGACCCTAATGTTAAGTTCAAGGTATAATTAAGGTGAAGTAAACATTTTTTATTTAATTCAACTTAAAATGACGATATTATAAAAATTAAACTAGATCCAGGAGTTACTCTTTAATTCTTCACCTTATAAAAATCTGAGTCCATGGAGCGTTGTCCGTAAGTCCGTTTTTTTTTCTGGAAAGAAACATTGCTACAGACATTCATACACTATAAATACGTAATTCCTAACAAAAATGTATAACATTGTACAACAGATATGCCCAACAGCCATTTTTGAAATCATAAATTTACATAAACCAAATGTCATCTTTATAGCATATCTTTTGTGGTTGATAAAAAGATTTTTGTCGATTGTGGGCGTGACCCAATTTAAATCTATCGTTCTACATGCTAAAATTAGAAGTGTTTGTACAAATTTGTAGCTCATCTCATCTCATCTCAAAATTTTCGACCACGAAAGAGTTAAAAAGAGACGGACATGAAAGATAAAACACAAAGTTTACAACGCCAACTACACTTTGCTTCTTGTGTTTTTTGCAAGACGCAGCATATTTATTTATAGTTTTTTTTTAAGTTAAAGTTCTACTTTCTTGTTTGCTTACGTCTACGTGTGTGTGTATATGTAAATAAAATCAAATAAAATTTTCCATATTTAATTTTTGTTTATTTGCTAAATATAGCATTTCAGCATTCTATCATTTGAACATTTCATATTTGATTTGAAAAATAAACATTTGTGCACCCCGACACACCCGCCCGTGTTTGCGCATTTGTACAATACGCGTATATGAACATCTAATACATATTTACAGTTTAACAATTGAAAAAGTTATCGAACAATTTCTGAGGCATCTCATTTTATTTTATTCCATTCTATACATTTACAATTGCACATATTCACTGAACATTGTGCCGAAGAATAGTAAAGTTTTACATATTAAGTTGTACCCTTGCCTTATACGTACATGAAAATGGGAGACAACTTCATTGCATTCATTTTTCTTCTTTTTATGCTTAGTATCTATATTTGTGAAATGATTTGAAAACATTGTAGATTTGCAAATAAATTGCAATATTTGTTTGTTATGTTTATTTAAAAATAAGAGTATTTACGTACGTACGTCCACACATAATGCATGAAGAATATCTTCTCTACTCACATACGTAACATAAGTGAGGTTGTGTAAAAAAAAAAAGTATCATTTTATTACATTGGTTACATACGTTTGTATATATACATTTTTTAGTAAAAGTTTACACTTAAATGTTAATTTTTGTATACTCATCGCATTAAGGTGAGTGAAAGTTTTTCATTAAAAACATAACAATTTTGTATTTTTATAAAAATGCACTCTTGATTGTTTTTAATAATTTGTAAATGACAAACCGTTAGCCAAGGTTAACATTTTTATTCTGATAAAGTTTATAAATAAGAAATGTTAGGAAAACTACTACTGCAACTCTGAACGATTAAGGGCGCTAACTTCAACTAAAGGTCGATTCAATTCAGTAAATTAAATATCTCAGCTGTACCACCATATAACACCTCCAATAAGTTCAACTTTAAATGAAATTATTGAATAAAATACAATTACTTACACATCAACAATGTCGTTGATTTTGTATTCAGCCACTTAATGAAATGTTTTTTTTAATGGAAAAATATAATAACTTTACTAAGTTGAAAACATATCGATAAACATATATATGTAGTTGAGTGCTCTAATTTGCTTGATTGCATGAATAAATTTTTGTAATGAATTTGCTTATAAAGGAAAATGCCAAAACTTTTATAAAAAGTACTTTTTATTAAATAGCAAAAAGAAAACGCTTCATGTATAATGGATAACAACAACAACACCTTTAAAATGAAAACTTTTGTAAGGAACTTAATTTGTAAGAATAAATTTTTAGAGATCAAAAATTGTTTTGTTATTGGTGTTGTTGTTATTGTAAATGATATTTTCAAAATTGCTGCTGCTGTTAATAATTTTTATGGAATACATGTATTGTGTGTGTGTGCGTATGTGAAGAGAAAGTTGTTTTGAACAATATGTAACATTTTAAGTTAACATTTTAGTATGACATCAACCACGTTCACCAAGGCTAAAAAGCGATATATACACAATTTTGAACAGATTTCAGATTTCAGTTTTCATTACAGTATATCCTCCACATAAAATGGGAACGCACTAAGTTTTTTGCTGCGTTTGCAACACGCAGAAGAAGTCGTCAGAAACTCTATAAAATCTAAATCGATTTACAAATGTATGTCCATGTGTCCGCCTGTCATACGATAACAAATTTTTGAGATATTGGGACAAATTTAGCCTTTATGTTGTTTTTTATACAATTTATAGTAAAAATATGGTGAATGATAAACAAAAAATAATTAATTTAATGGAAAATTTAGAAAGGGATGAACAGCATCCTGTAATACTTGTAATATTATTAATGCTCTCAACTATAATCTACTTTATCAGATAATGACAGTTAATAGGGTGCAGAGATGGGCATGTTAACGAGCCTCATAAAAATATTTTCATCTAATGAGAAGTCGGAAAAATTCGCCAATCAAGCATAAATACTTTTCATTATTAGTAATTATTCAAGGGTCTCTCACATTAATGGGAAGTAAAAGAACTGAAGCTCTACCGGGCAAAGTTGATAGCCATTCGAAAAATATTTTCTGTTCAAAGTTAAGAACAGTTTTCATTTAGTTTAGCAAGCCACACTGAAATCCCTAGAAAGATAAATTCATAAAATGATTATTTAATGCAAGATGTAAGAAGTAATAAAACATATTCAGATTACTCGTATATTGTATATATTATAGTTATAATGGAGTACCCATGTAGCCATAAATATCTTTTTAGTTCTTATATTTTTACATTAAATTTTAGATATATTGCATGCGATAATAATAAATACTAACTGAGTCGGACACATTAGAGCAAGAGCATTCATTCATTCAATCCTTCACTCATCTATTCATAGATTTTTACATATTTACATTTACGAAGTATCTATTATGTGGTGTTGACAAGAGGTAGATCTATTTGTATGCATTATGTTTATGTATAACACACACTTCTTTATCAAAGTTTATCCATCTGAGAGTTATTCATTTCATTCATTTTTGCTGTTTAATGTGTTGGCTTTGCATTGTGTGTGTATGCATATTTGCGAATAACGTTTCCTTTTATGCGAGTTCTATTTCATGTTTTTTTTTATATTTTGTATTCTATGCTTTTAAAACCAGGGAAAGTAGAAGAACTGAAACGCTTTTATAATTTATGATTAACAAAATCTATGCAACAAAGAGGGAATCTTTTGCTAAGTTTTCATAATGCAATATTTACTATTTGTTTAAAGAAAGGAGTTGGCTACCATGTTTGGCTTCTCGAATGAGAAAATAATCCATTAAACAAATGGAAGCAGGGCTGAGTCATCACAACGTTAAGTAATAAACAAAAGTGAGATTTTTCTGTTTACTTGTAAATAAACGTGAGGTTTTTGTTATTATGAATGATTATTTATAGTGAGATGAATATACAATCAGTTTAAATTTCAGTTTGCAACACCCAGAAAGTAGAGTATATATATTCATGATATCATCAAACTATAATCTTAACATATCCGTCCATACGTCCGTGTGATATTGTGATGCTCACCGTTGCAAGTTTTGAGAGATATTCGGAAATTTCGTCTAAAAATTCGACTTCCTAGTTAATGAGTGATAATAATTATATAAAGCCTGCCACGTCCATTATTTGTTAAATGGAGATGAAAGGTTTTTAAGATTTGGCATAAACCAAATTAGTTTTTTGTTTTTTTGTTTTCTCGCTTTAAATCCGACTCTTAGCACCTTATACTTAATTTTAAACTCAATTAATTATTGTTTCGTTCCATCTTTCAAAAATCTCTTATTCCTTTATCAATTCTTCTTAAACGATTGCAACGCTTTCATTATTCATTATCGTACTTTATTAAATAATTTTGTTCATTTTTTCAATCTTTTAGACGTTTTATTTTTCAATCGGGTAAATGCTTTTTTATTGTATGGGGTAATAATTAAAGTATAAAAAGTAGAATTTTTTTTTATTACTTTTAATTTTTTTTCGTTTTCTATACCAAAGTACTGCGGTTTTTATAATGACTGAAAAAAAAAACAACAACATATTCTTAATTGTGGTGTGAATTTTTCGCTTGAATTCATTCTTGGCTTAACTGTTGGTTGCCTCTTCCAATATTATTTTTATCATTATTATCCTCATCATAGTCTTGTCCGCCCTATTTCTACTGCTTCTCCTTTATGTTAGTTTTTAGTTTTCGGTTATTCTTTTATAAATTCGTTATAGGCTAATTGCACTTACTCTTTGCTCGGTTGGCTTTCTAATGAAGATGAGGATGATGAAATTTTCTAGCGAGATGTTTTGAAGTTTAATTACCTTATAAAAGTATGTCAAAATTGTTTTAAAAGAGAGGAATTTTCTTAAATATTTGTTTTTAAGTGGAACTTGGTTAATGAGGGCGAAGGAATTCTCCACTAAATATATAAAAAAAAATAAAGAAAATATGACATTTTTGTACAGTACCGACCAATGGAATTGGGTAATAAGGGATTTTATAACATTTTTTATACGTTTTTATTATTGCTTCAGTTAAAATTTTTTAAAAGATACATACAATAGAGCCCCATCTACAATCAAAATTTAGATATGAAATTGATTTGTTTTAATGAAAATATTCTTTACTTATTAATAAGAATTATTGGAACATGTTTTCCTTTGCTGTTCCCTTTGAAAAAAGCATCAACTGTTTTCTTCCTCACTTCATATTCTTGTCAATACTTTTCTAGTTAACTTAGTTCTATAACTGGTAGTATATGGTTTTCTATACAGAGAGCGTTTTGTGTGTTGTGTATGTTAGGGAGGCTTAGTGTTACCTAATGGTCTAACAAATGAAATTGCTGTCTGACACGTGAGATGAATTAATGAGTGTATGTATGTACGTATGTATGAACGTCAATCTACTAAACAAAAAAAAAAAAAAATCATATCGTGGAAAGTGAAAGACAACAAAGCGGGCATTACTTCAATCACCATGTTATGCTGCATCAACGTCAACAGCAGCAGTAGTAGTAGAAGAACGGGTAGCAAGAAAAAAGTCCAAATAAATTGTCAACCATTTGAGTTGAGTAAATGAATGGTATACATACACACATTCATACGTAAATAAGTATGTTCTGTTAGTTATGAATACGTGGTGTGGATAAAGTAAAAAAAATATTCATCGTTCCAAAGTGAATTTAATAAATTGAAGACATAAAATACTGTTAACATGACAGCAGGTGACAATTAGTGTAAGAATATAATTGAACCTAATGAATCTCTCTTATATAACTTGTATGTAAATTTTCTTCAAATACGTGCCAACGACATGTAAAAATGTTTCTCATTTATTTGTTTGTTTATTTGTTTTGTTTTCGTTTCTTTTATTGCTTTAACTTGTAGGTCAATGTCAGCAATTCTTGGACAATGCCCCAAGAAGGACTCAATGTGTTTTATCGTTTCTTTCGTGATCGCATATCTTGGTTTGAAGCTGACGCTGTTTGCCAATTTCATCACGCCAACTTGGTAACAGGTAAATAGTAACATTATTACATACATAAGAGAAATCATGAACAAATTATAAATACGTGAAAAGCATATAAACACACGAGGAACATGCCTCTCAAGGACAAATTTTTAAAAAACATTTCAATTCGTTTCCATCCAATAACACCAAGAAGGGCACAAATATAGTAATCAAATATTTACACATATATGCTGTAAATTTAATCAAGCATAATGGCTGGAGGGTACTGCACTCAGCAATGTCTATGGGAAATTTTGTCAAGGTTCAAGGTTTCTGCGTCTTTCCTTATATATATAATATATATATAATGAAGAATTTATTATTAACTTCATTCATGAATATGAAATGAAAACATTTTGTAACAATTTTTGGTGCAAAAATATTTTATTCAAAAGGAAGGAAAAGTTCGCTGTTTTGTATTGATAGATAATATGTGTTAAACAAGATTAAATATGTGATTAAACGGCTTAAACAACGGTCCTGGTTTCCTTTTAAAAACAGAATACCTTCCAAAAGTGTGTAATAGGGATAAATGTTTATACAAAAACAACAAATATATAAAACCGGCATTGTTGTGAAAAATGTTATCACTAAAAGTGTCAGCAAGCTTGATTTAACGCAAACGTGTGCACAATAAGGAAACTCTTCAAAGGGTTTCCTTTCTTTTTCGGTGCAATCTTTTTATGTAAAATAAAAAAAAGAAGAAAAGTGGAGCACATAAATGCATGTGTGCAAGAGAAAGTATTTTACATAATAGATGTAAATGCTGTCCTTTGTTAAGGAGTTGCTATTGTGTGGAACTAAAAGTACTTTCATCTTTTTATTGCAACAATAGCTTTGACATCTATAGACATGAAATTGCTTTATACACTACAAATACAAACACATATGCGTATTTTGTTAGTGCCAATGTATGTGTTATTCATTTGATTTATCTTCCAATTGTCTCTCGGTTTATATTATTCTTTCTGCTTTATGCTTTAGTCGACAATAGTTTTCAATTTGATGGCACCAGAGACCTTTTGCGAGAATTAGATGTTAACGATATTGTTTGGATTGGTCTCATGCGACCGCAAAGCTCTGAACGTTTCATGTGGTCGTAAGTTTATTAAAAAACATTTTTTCTACAGTTTTTATTTATTTCATCATTTAAAATATTCAACTTTTTAAGACTTTGTTTGCTTGACTTGTTATTTGTTTTAATTTAAACGTATTTAGTAATTCTAAACCATTGGTGGCGGACACCGGGTACTGGGCCGAATCTTTACCTTTGATGGATGCACCGCTCTGTGCGGTTATTGATCCGATACGTGATTATCGTTGGCATGCTTTGCGCTGCGGTGGTCCAGAGACTGCCTCGTTTCTCTGTGAAATGCCAGGTATGTTGACTAGTTTCGTAACGTTTTTATAAAAGGGGAACAATTTCATAAACATTTACACTAACAGAAACATAAATATTGTGTTGATTGTGTACTTTTTAGTACCCAACTGGGCAGAGGCCTGCATAATAAAGGATATGCCAAATCTTACCATTCAGTATATGGCGGACACAGCAAGTGTACAATTAATAAGAAACTGTCAGGAAGAGGGCCTATTAAGAGCTGCTTGTAAGGGCAAACAGGTCGGTGAACAAACTCATAAAAAGGAAAATTTCATGCATTTAAAATTAACTGAGACTGAAACAAGTGAAAATCTTATAATCAATCAAGGCCCACCATTTAATACCTTTCCCCACTTAGCTCTTTAAATTAAGCTTAGTTATATACGCGAAGCACCTACTTTGTGAAATTTAAATGTACGGAAAGGGCTTCTAAAGGAATATTTTCTATTTTTTCCTAGGATCGCAGTCAGGTTTCTGAAACGCTCATCTGCCCCCGCGAACGCTTGGAAACTCAACGCATCAACGATATAACAAATTCTCATTTCAAGTCTTTACAAATTATCGACGGCATATCCACGGACAACAATGAAAACAACAATATTGAGCTGTTACCGATGGAAGCCAGTTATGGGAGCAATGCACCCTTAATCGTGTACCCCCAAAACGTTCCCACCGAGAAGAATGCCGTACAAAGGTTAATCGAACAATTCAATGTCGATGAATTAATGGAAGCTGCCGAACCCAAGATACAAATACAAAATATAAACGATTTCTACAAATTGAATGCGCCCATACCCAAACCCGTCAAGAAATCGACAAAAAGTTTAAGTGAACTGAGCAAAAAGGATACAACTAAACAAAAATCGAAGAGCGACAGAGAAGAGACGGATGAAGAGGCTCATTTTAAGAAGAATATGGAAGATATGATGATGGGCGATCAACCGATGGGTGAACCTGAAATGGCTGAAAATATACTGAATGATGTGGTTTCTAATGAACTTATGGAGCATTTGCCGCACACCAAAAAGGTCATGCCACAAGACTTACATACCATGGCTATTATACAAGAGAAACTGAAGAAGAATAGAGAAGGAAAATATGCAATTGTAGTGGAGACCGCTACAATAAGCACACCCGATACCTTATCGGATAAAGTGAGCAGCAAAGATAACAAAAAAGTGTCTTCAATTAAGCACAAAGAGCACACAACACACGACAGCTCAATTGTACAACAAGAACAACAAATCCCAACTATATACAGTACAGCCGTTATAATGCCTCAAGTGACCTCCTCCACACTTGGCACTATAACGCATCCCATACACCCCCAACCACAATTGCAATCACATTACCAACCACCCCCACCACCCTACAACGAACAGTCCCCACGCACGGTACATATCAAGGAGACACCAAATAATTCACACTTTATACCACCCATGCTGTTGGTAAAGTCACACTATGTGCCAAATAGTAAACATGGTCACACAACGATTCACGGCGACTATCACAACGACCGATTATCAAATGACGATAATGAAAAAGTCTTCGAACTACCCGAACAGAGGAGCACAACGCTGAGTACTGAGCTGAGCCAAAGTAATTTGGTGAAAACGGCCGTAACAACTTTTCAAAATATGGATGACACAACCAAATTAATTGTGAATGGAAGCCAGCAAAAAATAACCGCCAACTTGGAAGTGGTTGCCGAACAGGAAACTAATAGATCTAAGCATGATAACAACAACAAGAATGCGGGCATTGTAGCTGTAACTGTACCGGGTGTACGGGATGAAATGAAACTTTCTACAACTTTGCAGACAATCAAACCAAAAACCACACAACACCAACAACAGCAACAAATAAAACTTAACTTAGATGAGTCCATTCAGTCTACTGCTGATGGGGCAGATTTACAGAAAATTATTTCCCAACAAAACCAACAACAACGACATGACGACACAAACAAATCGTCTGCGACAAACATTGAAGCGGACACAGCTCAACTAATGGTAGAGACAACAAAATCCACAATAACCACAGAAAAGATGCACGATTTGGTTGAAGGAAAACTCAACAAGGACTCACGAAACGCTCCAAATACACAAATACCGAAAACTGAAATAGATAAAATAACAGGAAAAGAAATGATGTCGGGAGTTGAACCGGTAGTACAAACAACCATCAGGTCAACAATAACAGCACCACCAACGACTATGATAACAACAACAACAACAAAACTTGTGGAAGCACACAAAAAACAAAAAGAATACAATGAACAACAACAACAATTGGCATTAACAACATCACCTGAAGTACAAACAAAAAGTCAACGAAAACTAACAACAGCTGAAGTGACCGAAACCGAAATCCATACAAAACAAAAAAACACAGACACACGCGAAATATCCGCAACAACACAAAACCAACCAACAGATTCATTTGTTACTATAACCGAAAAACGAACTCAAATTGGTGATGGCGACCGTAAGGTAACAATGCAACAAACAGAAACTATTGCAGCAGCTACAATGGCGCCAACGGCAGACGCAGGAATAAACATTAAAGATACAATAACCTCCAGCAAGCAAGAGGCACAACACATAATGTACGTAGCTGGGGAAGAATCAACCGAGGAGAAAGAAACACTGAATATAAAACAACGTGCCGCTACCACCACCAATAATGCCCAACCAACCTTTTCCGCGCTAACCACTTTTATATACTCTACTACTCCACCAACAACAACGCGCAATTTTTTAAAGGTAACCACCGAGCAGCCGTACAAACCCAATCGTCGACGTTCACTAACCAAACCGGAAACGGTGAGTTATATTAAAAAGATCTTGGGCTAAGAACGAAGTGGTCAAAAATAAATAAAAAAAATTTATCATGAACTACTTGTCAAAGATTTACAAATAAAAAAAAAAAACCAAAAAACGGCGGAAGAGAAACATGGTAAAAACGCGAACAGCATGTTCAGTTGTTTTACATTTCTAACAACCAACATTTTCCCTTTATAACAAAGACCAACACAAAGCGGAAATAAGAGAAATGATGTTAAAATACAGAAAAAACAAAAACAAAAACGTAGTAGTTCAATTTTTTTAGTTCCAACTAAACTGTAAAAACCGGAAAGGTATAAAATCTTCTTCAAACACTACACACAAACTGTCAATTTTAAATCCTTTCAGCACAAAGAGACTAAAAATGCTTTTAAGATGAGGTAGGAAATCTTTTTACATTTATTTATAAATTACATTAAGTGCAACTCAATTGAGATCAACCCCAGCAACATATATGCCAATTACGAGAATAATGAAATGTTTGATAACTTGTTTTACTTATTATTTATTTAACATAGTTTAAAATATCGTAGAGTTGGAATACGTTCAGTTTTTTAAAGACTAAAAAACATGTTTCAAAGTAAAATGCAGTGGTGGTCAAGGGATTAAGTAGACACTTTTGGTAGAACGTTTTTCGCTATGATTTTGCTAACTTCAGGCTTAAAAGTGATTCGAGATTTTTTTATACCCTACACATCATTTAAAGAATTTATGCACTAACTTTATTTTTCCGTTTTTAACAGCCAAAAATAGGCGTTAAGGAGTATGTATATGCTTGATGAAATCTGAATCGAAATAGTTCTTCGGTCAACCTGTTTTATTTTGTTTTCAAACGTCAAATTTTTCTTTTTGAATAAAAAATTTAATTTAAAAATTACAGAAAAATTTTTTTGTATTTACTCGATGTCAATGGTGTAAAAATAAAATATTCGCAAAAAATAGAAAACAAGTAAAAATTAAAAAAAAAAATAAAAGATATTATGCACAATACTTTAATTTATTAAACTGTATCATTAAATATTTTATAATTTTGAAATCATAGTGAAAAATATTCTTCAAAACGTAAGTAGTTACTTAATTGATCATCAGTAAAGCACAAATTCATTTACCATTTGTCACATGTCCAAAATACTGCAAAATTATAAAAATATATCAAAAAGTTTTAAAATTAAAAATATGCCAGAGATGTCATAAGTTCGAATAATGATCTTAAGATGAGTAAATAATCAAAATTTGATTCAAGCCAAAAAACATACACGTTAGCTTTTTTAATAAAATTATAAAAAATTGATTAAACGGATGTCATAGCATAATAATTAAAACAATCTTTAAATAATATTTTATTATTAAAATATATTTTATATACTTATGTGCTTAGTTTAATATGATTTGTATCCTAATTAATGGACAAATATTATTCAAAAAATTAAAAAATTTATTAAACTTTAAGAATTACTTGCTCTTAATTTATTTTTGTTTAAAATACTCTCATATAATTGCCAAATGTAACATGTCTCATTACGAGTCGATTCCATTAATTTCCTTATTAGCTCGATATTTATTATTAACAACTGAAATAATGAAAATTAATTGAGTGCCACACTAAAAAAAATCATATAAATTATGATTTATTATAAAAAAGTTGGCATTAGTTTTGTTTTTGAGCCAAATCGGATTAAATGCTATTATTACTAATAAAGATTATTTTCAAAGCGAAAAAAAAAAATAGAAAGAGAATGAGAAAATGTTCCATCATTCCTGCTCCCGCAACCGCCTACCAAACATAAACCTTTCAACATGATGAATATGTAAAATTATAAAAATAAATTACATATTACATTACTTACACATAATGTATTAAAAGAAATAATTTAATAAAAATAGATTACAACAACATCGACTTGTTTTAATTGAAATACAGCTTGAGCTAAGCTGACACAAAGGTAATGAACACGTAAGAAAAGTAAATTTGGTTTAGGGCAAATCTTAAATACCCAGCACATCTACAAACAAACAGTGGGCACGGCAGGATTATGTCCCCTAAGAGTGTATGCATTATTTATGAGATTGCACTTCGGGTCAGGCATGGTTTTTTGTGTTTATATTCGACCACGCTCATTTTTAATAAATCGATGGGAGGGATCATCGGTATATCTTAGCACATTAATGGATGATCTACTTAATTCAACTATAGAGCTTGTGATAAATATTTTCAGTAGTACTCTTGGCACTTAATCATTTAACTATTATTTGTACAAAAATTTATCTTAATAAATGCCACACCGACTCCGACTTTGATCTCTTTTAGCTCTTTATTTGTATTGAAATTATTATTCCCTCAAAACCTCAATTTTCAACTTTTGTTCACAAGTGGACTTTTAACTTGAATACAACTTCTCAAATATTGATGGCATGCCATGAAAGCACCAATACGTAGCCGTACTAGTGCCGTTATTTCTACATAAAATAAATAAAGAATATTGTTTGACTGGAATTCTTTTATTCTTTTAGTGATATATTCAGTTCACTTGACGTTCATAAAAATATAACAAAAAGAACAAAAATTCTCTTTTCTACATAGTTACTTATATTCTTCATTAAATATTCGAAGCGTACACTGACCTCTTCCATTTTATGCTCTTCAATTATTGACAAGTTTCCGTGCCAGTTGTTGTATTTATTTTCTCGTTTTTACCACTTTTTGTTATTTATAATACACTCAACTCAACTCGTAATGGGGCGTTTTTCTGAGTATAGCACACCTACAACGATGCACATAAACGAGGCAGCATTAAATCCTCAATACGAATTCAATATCAGTCTCTTATTAAACGTTTCGTTAGGGGTTTTTTCATTTTCATTTTTACAACTACTAAATCATTGTTGGTGGTTTGAGATATTGTGCTGAAAGTTTTGTACAGACACTTATAGTTTTTGCACGCAGATTGCTATCTAAAATGGGCAAATCGCTCATGAGTGACAGAGTGTAATCATATAACTGCTACGTCCATTATGTACTTAAGATTTGACCAAATAATTTCTCAGTAAGTTTATTAATATCAATGGGAAAGCTGCAAAAAAATATCTTTCAATACTTAGGCAACAATGTTTAAATTCATTTCATTCATTCAAGTAAAATATTGAAATTCTAATAATCCCTTGATTCTTCTCAATTGTTTTTGCTTTCCATGATTGTAACACTCAGTTTGATTTATTATTTATCAAACATAAAGATAAATTGTTATTACTCTTGTTTAAAGCACTTAAAACGTATTCTTCTTAACCACATAATAACAACGACGCTCTTAAAATATTTTTAAAATTCATCAGGATTAAGAGTTCTAAATGAATTTATAAGTCAATTTGATAGTTCCAAGAGTTATTGTTAGAAAAATATGAAAAAAATTGGTGACGATACTACTTGAGAGTCATGATGATGAAGTCTATATATAGACAAAGTCATATAAAATAAAAGATAAAAAAAAAGTTCAAGGATATATTTAGAAAGAGGAAAATATGAATAGAAAAGTTTTCTTTTCACCTTGAATAAATCACTTAACACTCGAGTTGCTTAATATTTTTCTATAGTCTACATTTAGAAGGTGGATTAAGTATGTAAGGATATTTATAAATCTTAAATGGATTACAAGAAACTGCGTCAAGAGTTTTTGGTTTATCTTCTTCATACTTCATTTTTTAATGCATGCTTTAGCTTTTGAATTTTTCATATGTCGTCAATCGTGAATTTTTTCTTGACGATTTTTCAATGAAAAAATTTTAAAGAAAGTTTTATTAATTTTTCGATCTATAAATTGTACAAATTACTTAACTTAGACCATATTCTTTTTATACTTTTTTCACAAGAAATTGAATTGTTTCTTCTTCTCAAAAAAATAAGTTCATGTACGGCATTAAATATTCGGGATTGACCAAATGGAACATGTTTACTTGGTGTTACAAGTTTTTGACATCTAAATAAAGAACGTACATTTGTTTTCGGTACTTTCGTTGCTATTACACATATACCATACATACTGTTTACACCACCATTACGTTTTTATAGTCAAGACGCACAGGAGGCCAGGTTTAGCAGAGTGCCAACTGAAGCGTTATATTATGAAATGTAAACAAAACGAATGATATGCATTTTCTTTTCTTCCTTCTTTCTCCTTCTTACACTACCCCACTCTCTTTGAGCAGTTTTTGTTGTTTTAAAATTCTTTCATAACAACCTTAATATGATAATATTTATGCTTATGTTTGTGTTCTGGAAGCATGGCTGTGAGAAAATAATGTTCATAGCATTCTAACAAATGACGCTTGTTTTGTAAATGTGCACGTGTGTACGTGCATAAAATATTTTTGTTATGAGATAAATTATTATCAAAATTTTTCAACATCAATAGAGAAACGTTTCAACCACTGTGATACGATGTGACTCAAAGCGTAAATAAATCTTCACAATTTTTCGAACCCAGCATATATAACACAATAAAAACATCAATGCCGCCTGAATTTCATGTTTTTTAGATATCACAAAATATTATATATACCTTATATATACTTGTACATAAATTCATGTCAGATACCCCCTCAGTATAGGACGAATCTAAAGAAATGATATCAAACGCAAGTTAACTGAATGCAAAGGAAATTCTTATAAATGGCACAAACAAAATCATTGTGAAGAAGTATAACTTTTCGTTTATGATATTTGGTGGAGATTTCTTTTGCAAGCAAACATTTCAAAGTATTGCCAAGCATTCAAAAAAAGAATAACACATAAATGGGTTAACTTTGTTGCAATATTTTATTATGAAAACATATTCAAGTATATTTGAATAAAACTTGTTTACACAAATGATTTGTTAACTTAAGACAAGAGTTTCTCTTGTGAGCGCAAAATGTTTGTTGTTGAAAGTTAAAAAAAAAATTAAAATGGAATTAAAAAAAACAAGTAGAAAAACTACATTTAACTGAGGCCAACTCTTGAATGCTCACCGTGGAAACACGAAAGACCCCCGAAGAGTATATGTCAATATATCTTCTGAACTGTACTGTACTGATCATTTCTTCAGGTGGATTTGGACTATTAAAGCTGAAGTTTTCTTCACGGTGTATCTTATATATGATAAAATAAAGCTGTATCTCTCAGATAGAAAACCTACTTTTATATCGGAGTTTATTACCAGAGTCTTTAACTATATGGTATCTGATTTACAAATGAGAGGTCACCCATTCAATTAGGTACACAGTTTTGTTCTACGTTGCGAATTCTCTTATTCGAATACTCCCAGGATTTTTATAAGCTGACTCAAAATGAACCGCCACAACAACCGCCAAGAAAAGTCCTTCAATATAATCTTTTTAAATCTCTTCAGAGATAATATACAAAAATTCTTACCATTTCAAAAGCATATACTGCACGACTACATTATGACTGGAGATTAAAACGTTTATTTTTTCTTTTCTTCAACAAAAGAATTGATACTGAGAAGCATTTTTACTTTATTATCAACACTATTGAGAACAATATGCTCTGGTTTTTCCATTATTTCCTTTTCTTTTTTCTCTTTTTTCTTATAAGATTCTCAGTTAAACGTTAACCGATTATTGGAGCATAACCACTTAAATAATTTTTACTTTGCCTTGAATTTCACACAAGTATAACAGTAACAATGCCAACCTAACTAAAGTTACGCCAAAGTGATAACAATGCTACAATGGAATGGAATAAAACCAGAACCAGAGATGTAGATATTGTAACCAAGAACAAACAAGTAAGTAATCTAAAGAAAGAATTAAAAGTCTCGGTACTCTACCAGAGATAACTGACAACTTGACAGAATTGTAAGGAGTAGAAAATAGTCATGAAGAAGCAGCATTTTATTGTAGACACTTTTTCCTGTAATTATTGTTTGTTTTAATTTTTTTGTTATAGTTTTTCAAAAATTTGTATTGATTTCTATTTAAAAAAAATAATCGTTACTGTTTCCATTTCTTTGTTTTTTTATTTTATAAAAACGTAAGAAGCGGTTCTACAGTCGTTGTATCAACCAGAAAGAAATCTTACAAAATTTCAATTAGAATTCAGAACCAGATGGAAGTAAACAAAAATACTGTGAAAGTTGAAGAAGAATGAGTCTGAGAAGATATAGAGAATTAACTTTTAAATTACTTTTATTCACTCAGGCAAAGCAATTTTCGATTTAAAAGAAAACGGAAATTAGTACTTGATTTGTATATTCTAACGGTACATGAATGTATGTATATAAGTAAACATAATAATGGGTAATGTTAATGGGTCTTCTAGATTTGGTCTATGCCTAAAACAGTTTTCGTACTTAACAAATTGCGAAATTTTCTAAATTTTTGCAAAGAAGGTTTTTTTTTACATATTCAAAGTTATTTATTCATTTTTTCTAAATTTTAATTTTTTTTTATTTCATTAAATTTGTTGTTTTTGTAAATATTGTTAACTTTTGTTTTATATATTCGTACAATATTTATTTTGTTATAAGTGAACGTACATTTTCATCCATTCATTCATTCATTCTTTCATTCATTCATTTTTTCATTCTTTCATTCATTCATACATACAGTGACCAACATAGATGTGTGCAGTTGTGCATAAATAATTCCACTCAATTGATACACTTAGATAAATTATTTATTCTGCCAACACCTGACCTGAAATAATAAATAATTTAAAAAAAAAAAAATTAAAAAGAGGGAGATACAATACATCTATATGCAACAACAACTGTAACGAGTAAGAACTACAAAAAAATTTTAACTTTGGTCGAAGTTAAATACGTAGATACCCTACTTATACATATGACAAGTGTATGCAATCTGAAGGTTTATTAGTTCTTAAAAAATGATGATTTTCAATGAAGGATATACACTTACAATTAAACACGTATTAGTTAGAATTTAATGAATAGTATTTAAAGTTATTCTGAAGCTATTTTTCCATATGGTACCAACAACGTGACCAACTGATTAGTATTTATTTTAAAAAAGTTTCATGTGAACAAAATTGCATTTATTTTTACATAAAACAAGTAGGAAAACTCAATTTGGCTTAGACCAAATCTGAAATATCCTACACATCTACATAAAAACGGTGGGCGTGGCAGGTGCATGATTGTTCCCTTTTAGAGTGGATGTATTACATATCACCTAAATATAAATAAGTTTTAGACTAAATGTTTTTTTGTACATTGCGTTATATATCTGTTGTACAACCACGCCTATAGATAGAATAATTATACGTATGGGTACCAAATTTCACGTTCATGAGTAAATTTTTGCAGATCTAGATCAAGAATATGTATGCTTTGTAGGGTCCCTGATGCCTTTTTCTGGGTGTTGCAAACGGAATGACAAACTTAGTATACCCCCTTTTTATGTGGAGGTTGTATAAAAAACTTGTTTATTTTATATAAATGTTTTGTATAATATAATGAATGTTTTTAATGTAATTTTTATTAAGGTTCAGTTTTGTTTGTTGTGATAACAGAAAAAAATAAAAATAAAGAATTTTAAAATAAATAAAAATATATTACTTGTATAATATGTGGTTGAGGTTATAGTGGAAGCATATATTTGTACGTTTTTTTTTTAGTACATGCACATATTAAACATACCATTACGTTTCTGGTTTATAAATGACTTTTTGCTTGGTAAAGAATTTCATATTAAAATTTAAACTTAAAATATAAATAAAATTCATATAAAATAAAAAAAATTCTATGAACTATATTTTCTATACGAAATGTATTTTAAATATGCAATTAAACGAATATTTGTTCCACAAAAACAACCAGGCGGACCGACAGACACTCAGTCAGAGACAATTGTAAAACTGATCAAAAAGTTGCAAACATTTTAACCTCAATTTGTGGGTACCAAAACTTGTTGTGCAATCAAAATATATTTATTTTCAGTATTGTCTCGTATAAAGCGCGCACAGTTTTACGATCGGTTGAGTTTTGTTTGAAAAAAGCAGAAAATGGAAAAATGAAATTTGTTTTTAAATTAAGCCTTTCAAAACAAAAGACACATGCAAGATGGATTTTTGCAAAAAGTTGGGTCATTGATGTTGGAGCAATAAAAAAATAACAAACAAAATTAATATCTGTTGGGTAAACGACAGTTTAAAATGCTTTTTCAAATCCTCACTGTGCGGGTGGCTTCTCTTAATAATTACCAGTTATGTGAACTGTAGTTGAATTTTTTTTTTTTTGGTAAAAATTACGGACAGCTCGAAAAAATGCCATTGCATGAGTTTTAATTGAATGGTTGTTGGTGAAAAAAAAACCTCTCCTATGTTTTAAATTAATGCATGCGTGCCATAAAATATAAATAATGAAAATATTTTTCAATTAATTTCCGGTGATACAAAATAAAAAAAAATACAAAAATTAAACAAACAAATGAGAACAGCATTAAATATTTATACTTGAATTATAATTTGTAAAAATAATAATTATTTTTAACTCCAACAAAAGGACATGAAACCCCAGTGCTTGGCTAATAAAGCCTGTGAGCACTAAGTAAATGAAAGAATACATGAAGCTAATAGTAATTGTTTAAATGAAGTAAATTGAATGTGGAATTTTCACAACTACACCAACAAAACCAAACAATTTATTGGCCCATTAAGTGTGATAATAGCATACATGTACGCACTAACGCTGCATTGTATTATTAACAGTATTATTATTTGTAATATAGTAGAACGAGTGTAATGAAATATTCATGACGTAAAGTTATAGTTAAAGTTAATTTCAATTTACACAAGTACACATTGTTTATATATTTACTTATTTATGCAGTATTAAATAATTCTTTAATGCTTTAGTCAAAGTTTACTTATAGATGACAGTGTTTTTTCTAACCCGATATACATACATATGCACCACATAAGAAGCCGCTAGAAACCATACAGAGTATGTTCAGTGTCAAAATCGATCTGGTCCGTGCGTACGTGCGAACATTTGAAATATTGAGCTGAAATTTTGTATTGACACTTTTGGTATCTGTATTGCTTGTAAAAAATGGGTTATAGGGACCAAAAGCCACGCCCACAATTCCACAAAATTGCTCTTCGGAGTTCAAATTGGATACACATTCATAATTATAATAAGTACTTCTATTTATGTATTAAAAGTGGGCGGGGTCGGATTATAGACATGCCCACAATTTACAAAAATAGGCTTTTCTGAGCAAAATCTAACGTTTAAGTTGATAAATATTGCGTACAGTGTTAAAGAGCGTAATCCGCCAGGCCCACAGTTTATATACTAATACGGGAGGGTATTCAACATTTGACCTAAACCAAATGTCGTATTTTTACTCGTTTCAATTTGTTTCATTTTTGTTATTTTTCGTTTTGCTATCAAATTGAAATTTTAATATTTCATCAGATTTCAAAATATGAAAGCAATAAATTATCCACACATTCTATGGGGTTTTTTTCCATTATTAACACATCAGACAGAATATTTAGTTTGTTGAATTTTACCAGAGTTTGTTGTTATTACTTAGCAAAGAAAAAAAATAATATATTTAAATACTCTACTAAGTGTATAAATTTTCATTTCTTACCTTCGCATGCCTTTATTTCACCCTGCAACTTTTATATTTAATAAGAACCATCCACACCTAGAAATGTGTACAACATGTATTCAATTCATATAAATGTTAACATGATGGCTGAATATGACATATTTCCTGCAACCCTTGCTACTTATTATTGTTATTATTAAAAAAGAGAATAAAGCAAAACTCTATTACCAGTGCTTTGCGTGTTGGCACGTATTTTATTATAAAACTTCTCCAAAACGAATATACATCCAAAACCGAAGTGCACGTACGAAATGAGTAAAGTATGTCATTTCAAGCTGTGTTTGTAACACTGTGTCACTGCAATAATACGTTTATATGTGACAGTTTTACAACTTTATTAACAAAATTTTCCTTTTAGAAGGTTGGCAGGCAAACAAAAAGTGAACGGCTTTAGGGTTGGACACGTTATATTCGGTGTGTACAGCATGTGTGATGTTTTTCAACAAGTTTTTGTTTTATTTTTTTTTTTGTTCCGTTTTGTTAGTTTTAGATTAAGTAATAGTTTCAATTTTTGTTTTAGTGTTTTCGTTATAGTTGTTTATACATTAAAATCGAAGATATATTTATTTGGTCAGAACGTTTGCGTTAAGCAGAAGACGACATTACAAATTATGAAATTCTGCGAAATAGTCCGCCCGTCCATTTAAAAATCTGGCTTTCCGGTTGTCAAAGTTGATATATGGATTTCAAGCTCTCCATCATATCTCACTGTGTTGATTGGTATTAAAAAGGAACCAAATCAATCATAAGAGAATCAAATCAAGGAGATTTTGTAAGCATTTTTTCCAGAACTCTCAAAAAACACAGGAAATTGTCAGGTGGTGGGTATTCAAGATTTGGCTCAAAAGAAAATTAACCCTTTTATACCCTACCATTTTTACAATGTTATTATATGCAACCTTTAGGTGTTAAAAGGATAAATTTAATTATTTATTCTTAATAAGGTTTTAATTTAATTTTCAAACACATAAATTAATGAATTTCTTCGTCATTGAAACATTCTTAGTATCACTCATACGCCCGGTGGTACAATAATTTTGATATACAATTTATGAGTTGGTTTTTTTCATTACATCCTTCATATGAGAGTAGAAATTATAATAAGTTTTCTAGATTATTATTGTTAATACAAGAAGTGGACCGACAAGCAGTGTATTTGTGCCGAGTAAAGCAATACAAAGAAACATAATATTGAACTTTCACTACTCTTACAAAAGTTTTACACTTTTTGTTTGTTTTCGTATAATGAAAATAAAAAAAAAAACATTGTACATATACGAAGCTGATGTAGTGGTAAATTTCAACAATGGAAATCCAACACCACTACCAAGAATGAAACGCAATAGCACAACAAATGCTTACGTAAGCCAAGGTAATAAGAAATGTTAGTCAACATTGACCAAGATTTTATCCGGCACAGCGACATGCAACGCAACTGAATTGTGTAACAATGACAAGCATTAAATGAAGCTTAAAAGCCGTGTCGTCTGGTTGTTAACAAATTTAGAAACGGAATGTAAATATTAATCCCTTTGTGATTGTGCGTGTGTGCGTGCTTGAAAGAACAATTAAAGTCAGATTTTTCATACACACAACGTTCCAAAGCATTGAGTCTTTGTGTATTGCTATCATTACGATTATTGTCGCATTGTGCATCAATTTTCTCAAGCTCGATTGTTCAATTGATATTTTATTGTGTGTAAATCTGGGCTATACAAACCAATTATGTGTCTTTTGTGTTCTTTGTATAGCTGCATACATTCTACATGATTACCAGTTGTTTTTACAAACGACTATATTTCACTTATTTTTAAGCATACACTTGCTAGCATGGATTATATCTTAAAGGAAAATTGAAAACTTTTTTGTGAAACATGTAATATTGTTGTGATTGCTTTCGGTCCAGCATACAATAAATGTAGGCGCAATGTATAAAAGAAAGCGGCTTTTGTATTATTCTCAATAAGTTAACAGTTTATATAGTTAGTGAGAAAATCATTTCTTTAATTTGCCCACAAAGCGAGTTGGAGAATACATGTTACTTCACCATCATTTTGTTCGTTTTTGTGTTGGCACACTCACTTTTTATTGAAGTTGGTTTCTTTGATCAAAAATAAGCATTAAAATAAAGCAACAAAAGTTTGAAAGCTTAATATATAGGTCATTAGTAGTCAACGGGCAATATTTTGGAGTTCTTTTTGTGCATTTTGTGCTCAAGGCGGGAATCGCCAACAATTTATAATTTATAATTAAGCTGAACTGAAATTTCTAGTAATTGGATTATTTAAATTAGCATAATAGCCACGCCTACAATCCACAGAAATCTATATATGATCTAAAAGAAGTAAGCGAGGTCAATCAGAAATTGGAAAAAAATTATTTTAAGTTATTTGGTTCATACACGTATGATTACATATTCAGTTAATATATTAATAAATAATGCTGTGCTTTTAGATAATATTTATACCCATCATCACACATGTATATGGATCTAAATATCACATATATTTATTTATGTGGTTAACCAGGTACACATACCTGTTTACAAATTTCAATGTAGATACCACATGTTATAAAAAGTTATGTTTTTGACATACCAGCCTAAACCACAACCTAAAATATAATGAAATTCTCTAAAGAAACTGTACTTTTATTTCTTGTATACTTATACATATATTTAGTAATCATAACTTTCTTTGTTTAACCACAGGATTAAATTTATTCACAAATCTGTAGGCAAGCAACCTACAAAATAAATGAATTTTCGTTAAGGAATAACAAACTTAGCATACTCCCCATCTTTTGTGGAGGGTATAATAAATGATATATTGTAATGGCCACCAGCACATATTTTAAATTACAAACGCATTGAAATCATTTAATCCCTGGTTTAAACAGGCTTTTATTGCAAAGAAAACCCCAAGAATTTATTTGACAGAAATGAATAATAAAACTCAGCATTTCATTATTATTTATGTGTCATATGTTTTCACCTTCATTTGTGTATTTCTTCTGCATTTTTTATCTGTGTTTTCTTTGGTAAATGATACTTAACACCATTTAAACGAAATTTCCACTTGAAACGAATCCATAATCTCGAAAATTGCCACAGAATTGTGTTTACGTTTGTACTGGTTTCTGTGGCTAGAACATAAAATGATTAAATATTTTCATAAAATCACTAAAAAGCTAAATTTCAAAGCAAAACCAAAGCAACTGGTCAAGTGAACAAATACAGTTATTTTAACTTTAACTTCACAATCAACACCAATATTTTCTTTCTAAATAATTGCTCGCAATTAAAACCATTTCCAACAATTGTAAATAAGAATAAAAGAAAAAACAACGAACATAAAATCGAAGTTATAAAATTTTCCTTAAAATAATATTTTATTTTATTTATATAATAAAAACATACACTTCAAAATAATACTCCATTCTTTAACCTTATGCTATGGCAACCATTTAACATTAAACTTCATGTGTACGAGTAAACATGAAAACAAAACAAAAAACAAAAACAAATGCCATGATTTGTAATTTGCAAAAATATTACATTCAATTTTCCGGTCGAAGGAAGTAAAGTACACAAATATGGGCTTATATTGCATATACAATTTATTAAGAGAACTAAGAATGATAGAGAGAGAGAGGGAGAGGGAAAGCTGTTAAATGCTATTATCAGAGCCAAGCACATAAATATTAGTAAAGCCAACCAGCACATATTTTCTTACGTGTGGTATGTAGAAAATACTTTTGTAGTGAAAATGAGAGAGAGTATATAAAGTATGAAAACACACAAGTAGGTACGATGTACGATGACTGTATGAACATAAGTTTGTAACAATTCATTACTTGAAATTGGTTTAAATATTGAAAAAAGTACATTTTTATAAAGAAGTAAAAATTCTGAATTCTTCAATACTCTACACATTTTCATATAAATAGTGGGCGTATCAGGTACATCATTATACCTTCTAATGGTGAATGGTACGTCAATAACAATTAAAGTATGAGTCGTACTCCAACTTATAGATTTTATTGTAAATTATGAGCGTGCCTGTTAACAAGTTTCGTCCATTTTTAGTACACATTGAAAACATAAAAATATAACCGGTTTACAAATTTTTTTTTCAATATTTATACATGGTAGTTCGCTTTGGTTCATGGACTAAGAATCATTTCATAAAATGTCAACAAAATGTGTCAAGTTTTGCGATTTTGAAATTTTCATTTACATCAGGAATATATGTACGTTGTAGCCTCCCTGCGGACTCCTTGTAATAAAAACGAATAAGTAACTTTACATACAACTACACTGTTATTGGAACTTTCGTAATAATTCCTTAAACTAAAACTAAAAATGTCACTCAGTGGGCTGCCTACCACCGTTTCACCAAAAACAAAATCAAATCAAAGTTGACTGAATTAAACGGACTAATGAAAAACAACCACATAAAGACAAACGTAAACTTATGTAGGTACGACAGAGGAATACTTTGAAAAGCTGTGAAAACAGTCGCTATATAAGTGTGCTCCACACTCGGTGACTTTATCCATTTGGTAACAGTATCACCAGCAGTGCGTATAAGTGTTAAAATTTCTCTCATAAGTTTCATCATAATAAACTAATCAATCTCTTGAAACTGTCAGAATCCAATCTACATACGTACCGGATAATTTGTGTAACTCACAACCACAACAAAAGAGGTAAAGGATTGAAATTATCATTGCTCGACCATATCCGTCAGGATGAAAACGTTGGAAAGTTGTGAAATCCCAGTAAATTTACACTGAAACCACATAATTGCATAACCACAAACAAACAAGCAAAGTTCAATGCAAATGTTATAGAACAACATCTATGTAATGTCTACGCATCGGTATGTATGGGTAGAATAGAATTGGATTGCGAGGAGAGAAGTTTAGGGAAGAAGATAAAATCTGGATGCTACAATTACACTTTCGAATCGTGTATCGGAATAATGACTGCAAGTCATTATCATCATCATTATTACATTTGGAGTCTATGGAAACATAAAACTGACTAACAAATATATACAAAATGCTTAACATTTATTTATAAGCCGTTCGCATATATTATATGAATTTGTGCTGCTACCCAATGGCTCTGAGGTTTTGTTTGTATTATTGTCCGCCCCAATATTGTATGCAGGCGTTATGCAAACCGGAAGAAAATCAACACTGAAGCGAATGGCAGTGACTACAAATCTATAGATTCATTCGTTCTTCCAAACATTACAGTATAAATACAAATGCAAATGCATGTGGGTGTGGCTGTGGCTGTGGCTGTGGCTGTATGCGTACGTGAGTATTAAGTGTTGTGCTTAAATTGTGTGCTAATGTTGTCTTGCAAATACATTTGTAGTGACATCAAGCACCAACAGCATGTGTACTCGCACAGAATATGTATTAAGTCGTATGCACATACTTATGGTTGGCAAATTTTAATGGTCTATAGACTACCACTGGGTCTGCCATACTCTTCAACATCAAAACCTTATGACATGAATTTGGTAAAAATAGATTTACTCCAATCCTCTGAATGGCATTTCAGCTCCAATGAAATGCAATATTGGTAATATTTTGTGACATCTTCGAGTGTTATATGTTAATTCGTTTTTCATGCTTATACACACCCGTACATAAAGATGGTAATCTTCCTCTTTGTTGTTGTTTTTGTTTTATTTTTTTATGCATTATATGCAGAGCAAATACTTATCAAAGTCGTAGTAGAGGAAGAGGAAGAAGAAGAAGCATTAAAGCAAACATTCACGTAGATATAAGCATTAGTTTGTATGGTATTGGAATTGGGATTGAAATTGGGATTAGCATTAGATTGAAATGGTATTGCTGTAATAGCGTATTTATTTGAACTTAATGTAATTTCGGTTTACTGCAGCTAACCAAAAAATCTCTTTGCCACTTCACAGCAGCAAAGACATTTTTGTTCTGTCTATGGGTGTCTGTCAGTGCGGGTGTGTTTTTCGTTACACACAAACAAACCTACAAAGCTCTTTAATTGGCAAACATTCCTTGACACAGAAAATGTTTGTTGGTTGCACATCTCTTTCACCGAATATAAGCGTTGTGTGTGGTATGTTTTGTATAATTGCAAGTGTGAGTTATTGATTCTTCATAATACATACACTTTTTACGTTCACCATAGACATTTGCCTGCCCAAGTATTGAATGGCTTTAACTTTATCATGTGTATGTATGTACACCAGATACTTCAAAATGAAATTTTTATTGCCTACATTTTGGAGACAAAAGGAAAGGCAAAAATTAAGCATACTTTTGTAGGTACAGGGTGAGGAAAAAAGTTGTAATCTTTTCTCTTCATCCTGTATATTGTGCTTGGATTCAGTTTGTAATGAATTTTATTCAGAAATCGAACATATTGATAAAATGATTGATTGATGGATTCGTTTATATCCAATATCGTTCCTACAATGAACTTATTCAGCTAACATTGCAGAACTCGGATTGAAATAATTAACATATAACAGGTTAGGCAATATATAAAAACATAAAAGTGAAGAATCATTAAAATTAAAATAAGAAAATAAATCGATTTGCAAGTTGATACACTATTAACGGGTGTAACCATATACCTGCCATGCCCACCACTGTAGGTGAAGGGTATTTCAAATTTAGCCTAAACCTAGTTTTCTTTAAATTCTTTTAATATACCATTCTTGGTATAGAGTTGACTTCTATAAAAGCAAAGAGCGCTCTAAAAATTTTTACTGAGTTTCGTTTAAATTTTATAATATTTTCAACAAAATTCTTCATATACATTTGTGCAATTTAGTTTTATCGTCTTTCGCTAACTGAAAATATTTAATGAGAGTGGAATGCAGCCTCTGAGGTATAACTTGGTTGAGTGTTGAGTCACATAATATTTTATCTGCATCTGTGTATGTAGGTATTTAAATATTAAGTTGATAATTCAAGTGATGTTTAAACGAACATTTATCATATTTATCATTTTTTTTTATAAATTCGTTAAATATTTAGCGTCCTATCCTATGCGACCCTATATATATATACATCATTCAATGGACACTAAGGAATCTTCCGGGAAAATAATTCCAGTAAGAATATAAAAATTGAAAAATTTACACCTCTTGCTTAAAATTTATGTTTAAAAAAAAAAGACAAAAATATTATTCAGCTCTTTTTAAATGCATAGAACGTTCGTTTTATTCTTTTTTGAACAGTTGAACGTAGTTATTTCTATATTAGTAGTTGTAAAATAAAGAAGTAAAATATTAGGCGTATGCCAAATCTAGGGCACCCATCATATCCAATTTTATTTCAATAAACATGCGTACAATGTAATTAATTCTGGACGTTGCAACATTAATATTTTTTCCTCATATAATGAATTTTTATTCATATACTCATATAATTCGGAAAAAAAATAAAAGAAATGTTGGGAACAGACACTTATTTCGGTAAGCGTCTGTATTTTTATCAACTGTTTCGTTCATTTTCACAAGCTTGTTTTCGTCAAAAAGAGGGAATACTCATTCAAAATTTCAGATATGTTCGTAATAGATTAGACCAACAGATTGACTAAATTATCTTTTCTATTGATACTAATCAAGAATATATATACTAAACGTCTGAACGAAAACAATTTACCCATATACCGTACATTATTCTGATGATGGGTAGAAACGCGAATAAAATAAACATAAGTTTTTGCCCTAAACTGAAGAAAGGTAAAAAACCTCCGAAGGACAACTGTCGCCAACACACAAAACTTGTCTTTCATTCATTCATATTTTTTTTATTACTCTTTCAAATCAAGCACTATTATATACAACATAACCAAAAAATAAAAAATAAAAATATTTTCACGGCAAATATGAAAACGTGTCGTTTCATGTATATTCTTAGTTATTCTACAATGACAACATCAAAAAAGAGAAAAGTAATATGTGTTTCGAATGGAAGCCTTTGCTTGTTTATGATTCATATGATACTTGGTTGGTCTACATCTAGACTATGAGAAAAAACGAAAAAGTGTTAAATAAATGTAATGCACCGGTACACAGGCGGCCCTGTTACATACCAACCTGCAGCACACATGATAGTTGGCACAAACTTGTTCTCCTCACTACACATCATACTAGACTGGGTAAAGTTTTTTGCATTATTTATTGTTAATATATAATATAAACCAGAAAATTGTGAATTTTTTCTAAGCATTTCTTTGGCTCACGTAGATTTTATATTGTATGGTATGGTATGGTGTTTTGGTATGTAGTATATATGCTTTACTATGCAAGTATATTCATGAAAATTTACAAAACTCCATGACCAAGTTGTTGATATAAATTTCTTTGTTGATTTTTATCGTAAAAAGTACACACTAATATGTACAATATGGAATAATATTTGAGAGCAAATAAAAACAACATCGAATTTGGTAGTTATGTGCAATGCATAAGTATGTGTGTGCATGTGATTACTTTAAAATGAACCCGGTTACATGAAACATGAAACATGATCATCTCAAAAACATGAAATTATGAATTAATTGGAATCAAGTATTAAAAGTTTGCTTAAAACGAATCATTAAAAATATCTGTTACAAAGATTCTAAAAACAACGCATTTAAATAGAGTACATAAAGCCTACGAATTTTTTCTTAAACACTATTTTTGAATCTTTTGAATTTCTAGAAACAGTTTGAAATGTTCTTGCCTATACTTAATATTACTTTTTTTTCGATATCAAAGGTTTGCCGATTTAAAACATTATGGTTTTTTATACATGTGTATACAACACTTAAAAGAAGCATGACAGAAAATTGAAATCTAATCCAAGTAGTTTTTTCTTTTTTTAATTAAAAAATATATAAAATAAATCAAAAATACTCAATAAAATATATGCAACCATAAGCTTGAATAATTCATATTTAATTGAGTTGAAAAAACATAAAAAAAAGCATAAAGTATAAAATGAAAGAGTTCACTTAAGAACTTGAAAATTTGTCAATAAAATTTTTTATTTTTTTTAATATCAATCATTAAAAGTCTCTGCATAAAAGCTCTCTTAAAAAAACACCTCCTTCATGCACTATATTATACAATATAATATAAAATCTGATATACGTTTAATGCACTTAAGAGAGTTTTATTATAAGTATATACTCGCACACAGCAAATAGTGAAATCTCTCCCAAAGTATTAATAATTCATAATTAAAATAAATGAAAATATAGTTCCACAAATTATGCTACAAATAATTGTAAGGTATGAGTAAACACGAGGCGTCACCATTTAAGACACTTTGTGAAAACATGGACGTACAGACGGTTAAATCGATTCAGATTTTGATTCTGCATTCGATCGATATAATTAAAAGTAGATAACTGGCTTTTGCTCCATAGGAATTACAAAATATCTGTGCAAACTTAATATACCCTTTGCCACAATACTGCATCGTATAAAAATATAAATTAAATAATGAATCTCCATTTAGAACCTTGACAATAATAAAAAGAAAGCAATAAAATGAAATATACCAAAAATAATAATAACAATAGTGGTCGTTAATGAATAATTGCATGCACTTTGTTCACGATTCATACCTGTTCCCGTATTCACACGTATTCATATGTGGAAATCTGCCACAGTTATAGTTTTCAGTTTTATTTAACATAACAGTGCTACGAAAATATGGATGGGGGATGGTGTGATTGCTTAGTTGCCTGCCATCATGCCTATGCCTGTCTATATGTTGCCGATGCGATGAACTTAATTGTGTTCGTGCTATAACAGATAATTGCATTTACTTGACACGTTCAGTTCATGTATCCACGTAAGCATATAAATGCTGGTTTATGTGAAATTATATAGGTTATATATGTATGTAGATATGAGCAGGTGTATATATGCATATAATGTATTTTACTTGATAAGCATACGAATAGTGTGTTAGCTTATATAAGCGCACAAATCAAGTAACCCCCCAAATAATAACTTTAGCTGGCTTCTGCCTATAATAACATTAAAATATTGTTAGCCCATGTTTTTGTTTGCATTGTTGTAAAATACACAAACATAATGACTTCTAACAATGACAATAAACTACATCACACAATGTCACACCAAATTACAGGCCTTCACGTTCGGTTATAAGTAAATTATGATATTTTTTTTTTTATTTTAAGATAACAAGTAGTCTCGTACGTATACAATGAAACGGTTATTCAATTAAGTTTTCGTAACGCAAAGTGAAATTTAATTTAAAATTTTTTATTTTTATATTAAATTTAATTTAATTTGATTAAATGTTGTCATCAACAGTAAAAAGAAAGTTTGATGTTTAATATGGAAACATATAAAAGAATTAAATTTGGGTCAAGGTTAAAAGTTAAAAACTCTCTACGTTTATATAAAAAGGCATTGATAGGCGTGGCAGGTATTTTATTACGCTCTTGAATAGTGTACAGTATCGTCTGTAGCGTGTCTAAGATAAACTAAATTTGTGGCTTTTTTCCTTGTTTCCAATCAAATTCAAGATTTGGCTTTAACCAAATCGAGTTTTTTACTTGTTTTATGTGTGCTATAATTAATAAAATAAATTTATCCTCTACATGAGATCAAACTTCAGTTTTATGTCCTTCAAAGTTGTTTGCATTAATTATCATGCAATTGGCATTAATTTATTTATATTTGAATAATTGGATTTTTATATCAGCATACATTTTTTAATTTCATATTTTTACCGAAGAATCTCCAATTACCACGTAATGACGTTGACGATATTCAAATGAAACTAGAACTTGATTATTTTCAACAAAAATATTATACAGAATAAACAAACAAATAGTTGTTAATAGAAAATGTCACTCGAATAAATTTACATTCATTTTTTATGCATCAAAAAAAGAAAAAAAATAAAAAAATAAAAACCTGTTTGTTTGTTAAGCATTTAATAAAAAAAGCAAACAAACACAATAGAATAGTACCGAGTACGCAGAGTGATTTATTTTAATTTCCCCCTGGTAATGGTTTTTGGGAAAACTACACCAACGCAAATATTTACCAATATACTTAGGCAAAGTAAACAACAACAGTGACACTGATAAATAACAGACACAGCTAGAGTGGAAATCAATTAAATTGCAAATAATACTCTAGATGGATATAATTCAGCACTTGCATGCGAAAGAGTGAAATTAAAGCAAGGCTTGTACTGTTTATTCGTATCCTACACCAACACTATAATGACAAAATAATATATAAAGGAAAATACATACAAAACATAACAGATGGGGGGAAGGGAATTATTATATTAAATAGATCAATGCTTTTAAAAGCTATTTTGTATAACAACAAAATTCCATATTAGTTGTAAATCCAAATTAAGCAAAAAGGATGCTCAACATCAGTTAACTCATTGATGTGTCATCTTATTTGATGGAAACACATTTTAATTAACTAAAACATACATAACTTGATAAATTTTGAGCAAAAGATTCAACTTTCTAGATATTTGGTAACATGAGTTTAGAATACACGTAAGATTAATTCAAAATTTTTATGTTGCTTTCCATGTACACATTAAACAACTTTATACTGCTCATGATTTTATACAACTTTGACTTGTTCACTTTATGCTTAATATATGTACATAAATTATACTTATGTATAATGCATACATATATGTAATGACAATGTTAGATAAAAATTTCAAAATAAATTGGTTGAGTGCAACCCACTCCGACTACAGTATTTTCACTGGTTTTATTTTTAATTGAAAACGCAGCACGATCAATTAATTTATTATTTCAAGTCATTAAAATCATGAGAATATTTGTATATGTTTACACAAATATAAATAACCTTTCATTTTACGCAATGCATCAATTCTTCTTAAAAATGTATATAATTAATGAAAATATAATGCATTCAATACAAATGAATTGAATATTTTATAAAGTTGCTCTTCTGCCATACCCAACAGCACAAAGTGTTACAAGGGTATAATTCTTATAGCGGGATGTTTGTAACTCCCCATGGAAGTCTTTATTTAAATCGCAATTCTTAATATTTTTGGACAAAATATGTTAAAGAATAGTTAATTATTAATTCATTATAATATTTTTAGAACCTCCTTTTACGTCTAAAAGTGAGCGGCTTCTTGCAACAGACGCGCCCACAATTTACAAAAATCCCGATTTGGTGAAAAATTCGACTACTGAGGTGAAACAAACAACTTAAAAATCTTAATGATTGAACGGAATTGTAAGAAACAATGTTTTTAATTGTTTTATTTTTTATAAATTATACAGAAACAATTAAATTTTCACTTCAACATAAACTGTTATGTATGCACCTCTTATGTATGGGTGTGGAAAAACCCTGAGTTAAGGAACTCCTGCATATGCGTATGTATGTACATGTATAGCACGTAAATGTGCATAATTTGTAAGGTTGTGGCGTACTAAGGTGTAACCCCTCGGATAATTTGTTACCTGTGTGGCACTGGTGTAAAATAATTTTACTACTTGATAAATGTTAACAAAAAATACACGTACAAAAACTTTACTAAATAAACACAACCAAACTATGAATATGTATGAATGCCTTAAAAAAAAAAAAGGATAAAAATTCATTTAAATGTTTCTTTTGTTATTTTAAATATTCTCTTATTTATTTTAATTGTTATTTATTCAAATGTTAAAAAATTGTTTTAAAAAATAAGTGATAACGTGATAGTTGGTTGCACGTGTACAATTCGTGTACAACTAGCTTCAGAGAGTATTTTATGTTTAATTTAGCTAAATCAGTTAATCAGGGAGGCTATGTCATCATACAAGTCAGTTCGTAGTATATCATAGAGGTTCTAAAATTGGTTTCATCAGTTCTAAATACGGCTTAGTCACAATTATTAAGTCCATTAACTATTCTTTAACCAAATTTTATCAAAAAATATTAAAAAATGTGAATTTTTGATATAGAAAGAGAGGAAGAGGTTCTAAAAATGCTTCAATGTGATTTATTTTTAATGGTATAACTCTTTAAGTCAATTCTTGTCATTGTACAAAATTTCATAAAAATATCTTTAAAAATGCGAACTATAGCTTGAGTATAAATTTATATGGACAGACAGACGGACATGATTTATTTGATTAGGATTTTGATTTTGAATCGTTTGATATTATTAAAATTGGGTTTAATATATATCATTTGGAAGTTACAAACATCCACATAAACTTAATGTACATATTGTCAGAAACGGTGCAGGATATAAACACTCACAAACATCACAAGATTAACACTTCAGATATTCATTTAAGCTTCAGATATATTTTTTTAATATCCACACTCATAATGATATGGGGGTATATTGGATTTGTTCAAACGTTTGTAAGTGCCACAAGGAGGCGAGCCACACCTCCCAAAGTTTATATTTTCTTGATCAGAAGCAGATCAAACGAGCGTCAGAATTATAACTAAAAATTTAAACTTTTTCAAAGAGAAAGAAAAGAAGAATTCTCTACTTGGGAAAAAATAGTTAAATTGTACGCACATTTATTCAAATTAATATTTGGAGAAAAAACATATTGGTGCTCTATTTTCCAAATGGATAGTGACGATGGGCCCTTTAGATTTGGCATACGCCTAATAGGCTTTGACTTGGTTTTTTTTTTTCAGAAAACCTGTATGAAATTCATATTTTCACATGACGGAATATAATGCAATACTCAAAATGTATCAAAGCATCAACTTAAAAAAAGGACGTGGGTTTAAATTTTTTAAATTTTTG
Source organism: Crataerina pallida (assembly GCA_949710015.1). NCBI lineage: Eukaryota > Metazoa > Arthropoda > Insecta > Diptera > Hippoboscidae > Crataerina > Crataerina pallida. Next base: position 29,453,419 of record OX453291.1, read on the forward strand.
ATACCCTACATCACCTGTAAGTATATTGATTTGGTGTGAATGTTTGTAACGGCTTAAAAAAGACCAACTAAGAATTGATTCAGTTCAATTTCTCGAATCGATTAATCATAGGTTACCATAGGTCATCAAGTTCTAAGTAGAATAAAGTTAAAGTTTTCTATTTGATAAATACATGTGACAATTAGGATAAAGAAATGTGAAAACAATGTATAGATGTAAACATTTATTTATTGTTTTTGTTGTTTTTGTGCCTCTGTTAACTTTAAAACTTATTTTGCATATCATTGCTAAACATTTGTTTATAAACTGCATACATTTATTCTACTTTTTTATGTGTATGCACATGTGAATTCAGAAAAAATAATCCAACATACAAGATATATACAATCTAAAAATTATATCATTTTTAATGTTCTCTCTGTCTCAAGTTTGGAATTGCACTGAAATAATAAAAAAACAACCGAGTTTGGTTTACACTAAATGTGAAATACCCACCAATGCGATGCACAGAAGCTCTCCAACGAATGTATGGTGTGTGGCAATTTTCAACTTTTCGTCTTTAAAACTTTGCAAATAAATAACTTAATTAAATCCTTCCCCTTTCAGTTCCGGTTCCGCTTCGCTCTGGTAGTTTTCAATGCTATGAACCTTATTATCAAGGATGCAAACACTCTGTCAAAGTGAGTATACTTTCAATCTCAAGGCTGTGGCCATAAAAATAGAAACAATTATAACTTTGTACAAGTATACTATACAACAGTGAAAAGCGTGGCATGGCATGGCAGAGCTTGCTATGTTTCGCTTATAGCCATGTTATAAATTTCAACTGTTCTCATTAGTGGTTTTTGTTATAATACTGCTGTTGTTGTTTTATGGTCTCCATTGTTATTAAAATTATGCTGGTGTCTCTACAATTATAATTGTTTGCATGTATGTGTATATTTAGTACGAAACGTAACTGTAGTATTATATAACAAAAAAACTATAATTATTATTATTGTATTGTATAACACATATAATGTTGTGTTAGAGACAAAGTAACATATTATGTGCTCGTAAAGGACTTGAAATATTATTGTGTTGCTTTTAATATACATTTTTATGTTCACTATTCATTCAATTGTAGTGTTAGTGGCTTTAGAAAAGTGACCGAATATTTATAATAAAAGAATATAATAATCGTCATCATCATTAGTGACTGATTACAACCTATAGATAGGTCTTTGGCCTGTTGGAAAAGAGAACGCCAAGCAGTTGGGTGGCAACGATCTGGTCACTGTCATCTGTTTTATAATATTATGGTTAAATTTTCTACAAGCATTTATTGCTTTTCTGCTTTACTGGGAGATACTAGTTAAATGACACGCTCACAATCTTTCTATAAGCCACATACTGTGATTTATAAATTTGAATTCTTATAATTAGCTTATCCATCTACGTAGGCATGCCCACAATTCATAAAAGTAGACTTATTTGATGCAAAAACAAACTTGTTGGTTGAAATGGAATCTTGTAGCTACATAAGAAGTAATTTGATACCAGCCACGCCCACTATTCATATCCTATTCACCTAAGCCAAATTGAGAATTTTTACTTGTTGATTACTATTAAGATGCGTAGAAAATACTATGATAGTTTTATAATTGAAATTACGCTCACATTCAAACGGAATTCTAAAATTTACAGAATTTCATTTCAACATACAAAAGCAAGGAGTATTTAAGATTTAGCTTAAGCCAACTTTTAGCTTTCTTGGTTGCTGGCTATTTGCATGCATTTAACGTAAACGCTCCTTATGATTTGTTAATATGTTTGCTTGTCATCTTATGTTTATAATTTCGGTTACTTGGGTTGCTTATCTCCACCTCAGTTTCCTTCATTACCCCTGAGTACCATTTACCATCATCTCATACTCATTATTCAAAACTCAATATTGCATCTTAATTGTCGCCTGCGGTTTAGGTTACGTGCACAATATCAAATGAAAGTTGTTAATTATTTATAGTTTTGTACGTATAGGTAAGTATGTATATATATATATATATATATTTTACGGCATTTATTTCATTTTAGAGGACAAAGACAAATGTTATAGTTTTAATAAAGCAGCTCCCCCAATATATTGCGAGTGATGACTTTTTTGTCTCAAGGCCCGAATGTTTTCTTTCTTAAATTATACAAATATTTGTTTAATTTAATATCACACCTTTATTCGATAATATGTATATAAAACCATGTAAATGCTTCTCCTCTACGTACAAGTTGAAATTATGGCCTGACGCTGAATCACAATAAATTCCATTCCATTCATTCATTCATTCATGCATTAGCAAATAAATACTATATGTGCTGTTCTGTTTTTTTTTTTTTTAAATAATGTATTATAAATGGAATTTATGTGATTTTTCGTAAATCTCTTAGTTATCTCGTTAATACCTTATTTATCGCATGCTATAATATATAATTTAATTTTCAAGTAGCTTAAAAAGCACACGCACATTTATATAGTCGAATAGGAGCACACATCCGTTTCCTGTCAAATTATCATTATACAACAATAATAATAATAACAACAATAACAACAGCCGATATTTTATAACTTTATCAATACCATTAAATCTGTTTGATAAATGTTGCTTTGTGTTCTTAATAAAATGCCATTTGGACAGACCTACATATAATAGCACTTAAATCCACCACGCACTACATATATGGCACACATAAGTGGATAAGCCATACACACATACACTTATAATATATAATATACGTAAATGAGGCATTTCATCCGCGTGTGTGTGTGTGTGTGTGTATCGTAATAACAGGAGTTTGCATAGTCAATGTACAGATTTGGGGTTTATACGTATGTGCGAACAAGCATTGACAGGACAACTAATTAAACTCAAAAATTGTATTTCTGTGCAAATGTGCAAATTTTAATTAACTGAGATTTATGCATACGTGCATGTTTATGTATGTGTTGACATAATTTTCATATTTTATAAAATATATTGTAACAACAACAAGAACAGTAATAATAACAATAAATGATGATTGTGTAAAATAATAATAAAAACTAATTTCGTTTTATAGATAAATAATTATCTTTTATTTATATAACAAATTACAGTTTATTTTTATTTGATTAATATAAGTTTTTTGTCACAAACGTATTGTATTTATACTTACTAGAGTACCTGCCATCACAATGTGTATCAAGTGTATGTACTTGCTTCCTAAATGTTTGACCCAAATATGATGACGTTGATTTCTTTTTTTATATCATACGCATAAGATGGGTGGTATAGTAAGTTTGCCATTCTGTTTGTAGCATCTAAAAGAAGGCGTCAGAGACCCTACAAAGTATTCTTGATCAGAATTAAAAACTGAGCATTTAAGATTTGGCCGAAACCAAATTTAGTTTTTATACGTGTTTTCCTTAGTTTATCGTTCTCTTTTACGTTTGATGAGTTCTTTTTTTTATTCAAGCTTTCATAGGCGCTTACATATGCGATTCGCTCTTGTACTAAATTACTAACCCATGGCATTTACTCGTTGACCTTCTTAATTATTTTGTAAGTCAGTGTCATTAGGACGTTTAATGAGTTCATCAAGAAGAATATTTCAATATTTATGTTTTAAACACGGTCAACTCTCTGGATGGAAATGAACCCTTAGACTCGCCTTTGATTAGTTTGAACAATTGTTAGATATTTAAAAAGAAAATATTCAACTCTTCATTATGCAGTTCGTTGTAAAATTCCATAATTATGCATCATTTCATAGCGTAGGCAACTAAAGAAAGTTGTCCATTCATAATTATATTCGTTAATTAGTGGCGAAATGGAAATGTTTTTATGCAAAGAAATAACGAGGAATGAATATGAAACGAGTTGTTTTTATTTTTGTTTTGTTTTTGCCATTATTCTATAAATCTAATCATACGCTACCATAAACATTGCTTTGTGGGTTTTTTTTTTTCATGGAAAAAAAAATTTATTTTCTTTACTGATGATGATTTTTCTATTTTTTTGTTTGTTTTCATTTGTAAAAATAAAGTTTATTTTTTCATTTTCTCTCTCTAATTATTTATGAATTTTTTTTTTAAATCATCTTTTATAATTTGAAAGTTTGAAACAGAAAAACAAGTAAAATGAGTTAAAAAAACGCATTAGGCGAACGCCAATTCTAAGAGACTCTCTCGCTTATTAATTATAAATATGTTCACCAAATTTTTCAAAATTTTTTTTTTTAAATATTAAAAGAGAATATATTATGGTATACTTTGTGGGGCCTCTGATACCTCCTTCTAGGTACTATTCCAATATTAGCCGATAAGTTTTACACACAAAAAAAAAATTTATAATATAATGCATTTTAATATTTCATTACTTTTTATTAAAAGGAAGGTAGTGAGAGAGAGAAAGAGGATAATGAGGGCACACACCCATGCACACACACATACAAAATATATATAAAAACTTTATCTTCAACTTCGTCCGGGGTATTTAAAAATACATGAACAACAGAATACCATGGTTAGGCATGATGTGATTATAATCAACAAAGTCGATTAAGTTTTAATATGAGTTCAACAGGAACTTTTTTATGTCCTATATGTTGGTATAACAGTTGGTATAATGAAGAGTATTTGATACGCGAACAAAGCCAACTGTGTAGACAGTAACTGTTTTACTCATTTGTATTATCCTTGTTATATAGTTGGTGTAGTTTTTATAAACTATTATAAATACATTTTTTTAATTTCTTACACTTGTCACTCAAACCAAGTATTAACGTTGTAGTACTTTGCTGTAGTATAAGCAATTAAGTGCAAGTTTTAATTAGTTTAAGCTTAAGCGTACTGCAAGCACAAGAAAGATATCCATATGAATATAATAAAATATGGTGTTCAGAATTTGTTTTAAATCTAATCTATAAAATACTGGCTAGTAGTAATTTAATTACTCAATCATGCCACAGTTTATGACCAATTTTTTTAGTGAGTAATATTTGGTTAAATTGGGGAGTATTTTTTTAATATCTCAAAATTCTTTCTGGGTGTTTCAAACGTTATAGCACACTTTTTATACCCTCATCATTAAGCTGGAGGGTATAAATATTAATATATTTCTCTCTAATACTATGATTAACACAATTTTGATGTAAAAGTGGACGCGTGTAGCACTCTTACATATAATATGTGTACCACCTGCACCATCACTAAATTCTAAAATGTTTCTTTTTCAGTTTTTCTTACGTCGCCTTTCTTTTCATATGTGCCTACTTACCCGTATTACTTTTGATCGAATAAAAACTGGAGCATGCTGAGCGTATAAATGTAAAACGTTCATTTATTTATCATGTTTTTTTTTTTTTTTACTTTTTCTTAAGCAACTGTACAGTTAAAAAGGAAACCTCATGAATTTTGTAATAGTATTAGTAATGGATACAGATCATACAATTACCCATATTGCTGATGATATGACTGCAAGGACTTGTTTTTCATTGTTGTTGTTGTTGCTGTTGTTGTTATATGATGCATGCATACCTTGAAATGTTGAATGAAAATGTTTATATAAAAGCGGATATGATGTAATGTATCCGGTACATAGTTCATGAAGTAATACTGAACTAGATAAAGCATCCGTTTCCAAACGAATGTGGAAGCATGTTAAATGATATATATAAACAAACATGTCTATACATGTGTGATGGATATATACGTTGTATGCATGACTATTATCTTAAAGATAAACATACATGTAATAAGTTGTAAAAATGATGAATGGAGTAATTATGTAACATCTTCACGTTTTAATAGAATATTTATGTAAATAAAATGAAAAAAAGAAATTGAAAATTCTACTTAATAAAGATCACATTTATTGATATTTAATAAGGTGTAGTGGAGCATACTCCTAAACGGCTTAAGCGGAATCAAATCACTATATTGATCACCTTAAAGTTACAGTCTAAATAAATATACCTGCCACACCCACTTCTTGTGTATAGAAACGTGGCTGCTAGATATATGACTGAAATGGATTCTATTTCAAGAAAAGAATGCCTTTAACTTTACTCTTTAAAGCAAATCTCATTTCATTTCTCTCATTTATTATTTTATGATCCTCTAGTTAGTTTACTTATTATACAAGTAAAATAAAGTCATAATTTTAAAAGGGTGTCAAATTTTTTTCTTAAACGTTTGTATATTACAAGAAACAAAGAGAGAAAGAGAGCAAAAAAAAACAAAAAAACAAAAGAAAACGGATTGAAAAGTTTGTCTGCCGACACAAGTTAATTTAAAGTTTTCAACGAAACTCTTACAAAAATACACGCATTTCAACAGATATACTATTTCTGTTGCACATAAAACATATGCAGGCAAACTAACAACTTGCGCATACACACATAACATACACATACACGACCACGTAACCATGTTTTTGTACTTGTGTTTGTTAGGATGTTGAAAATAGATGAAGAAGAAGAAGGAAAAAAAAAACTGTTACTTGTGATGAATATTACTTATGTAGCACTCCTCTCGTTTATGTACTATAATACACATATGGTACGCATACTAGTGTGCCAGCGCTTTAGGCAGGTGATGTATAAAGTCAGCACAACTTGTTATACTACGAGTATAAGATACGGTTTTTTAGTGTTTGTGCAGTACCGTATACTTACTATATGACTCATACAATCTCTATTATATATATATATATATATATAGAGAGAGAGAGAGAGAACATTGTTCATTTTGTTAGGTTGCCTTTGCTTCAATTCTTTCAAGTTTTTCTACGCCATCTACGAGTACGTTTGTACAAGACTCAACAAACTTATGGGTTTTATTAATACATACATACATACACACACACCATGTTTCTATTCCATGCACATAACCCACATAAACGCATGGACACATATCTGATTTATACTTTATTTAAACCTGCCTACCTGCCTGCCTGCCTGCCTGTCGGGGTGTGCATCTGTGTGTTTTTGTGCACTAAACTTTATGGGTTTTTCCCCTTCCTCTTCTTACTTCTATCTTTCACTAGCTAGTTTCTCATTTCTCATTTCCTCACTGTTAACAGCCTTAAGGCAATCGTTCGTTATATTTCCTGTTCTTCTTTTTCTACATAATGCTTCCTTGTACTATTTTTTTGTTTTTCCTTCTCACCTTATTATAATGATATGGATTTCCACGTTTGTAATCAAGTTATGTTTTTTCTCTTTTTTTTTTTGCATACCTGTTGGTTATTTGTTAGTGGTTGGGTGGAGTGGGTGGCACTGTTGTAAAAGTCACTCGAGCAGCTGGTGTTGCATTGTCGTTGCCATTGGTGGGGGACAATGTTTTACTTGCCTGGAAAATTGGCAAGTCACTGGGTGACATAATTACACCGCAGGCTCCTCGCGGTATTCTATAATAATTACTTTTATTCACACACTCATACGCACACACTTGTGTACTCACGCCCATAAATAATCGTGTTTATACACAGAGGTATACCGCTAAAAATGTTCTACTATTTTTGTTTTTATACCCTCCACCTTAGGGAAGAGGGTATATTCATTTTGATCATCCGTTTACAACACATCGAAGAAAGCCTCGGAGACCCCACACACCATATATATTCTTATCAGCATGAAAAGAGAAATCGTTTGAGACATGTCTGTCTGTTGTTGGCACTTTCACGGTCGTATTTTTTGAGATATCAAATTGAAACTTGGCACACTTATTCTTAGTTTAATTTCGCTGTTTCGTATTGAAATTGGGCAAAATCGGTTAAGAGATACGCCCACAATAAATGAAAATCTCAACACACCTCGAAAAAATTGTATCTTTAAAAAATTATATATCGCACAATACTGTATGCCTATCAAGTTGAAATTTTTTAATTTAAAAAAAAACACTATTTACGTAAGTACTTGAAATACATAAATATGGCAATAGGAACTTATTTGTTAGAGGATTATAAAAGGTGGAGGGTATTTAGGCTTCGGTCTTAACCCATCTTCTCTATCTTGTTTTTTTTCTTGTTCAAACATTTGTCGTTTATTTTTACGACATTTTTAATGTTACCATTCACTGAGTTCCTAAAATTCATTTAATGCGACAAGTTTAAAGAGAAAACTTAGAAAGAAGACACTTTGAAAAGATATATAAAAGTAGTACTCTGAACAAAATATGTAAGAAAATTCAATTTGGCTTAGACCAAATCTTAAGCACCCTCCAGTGGGCGCGGCACTGTAGGGCGCTTAAGATTACATCCCCTGATAGTGTATATATTAACTGATAAGTTACAAAGTGTTTGTAGAATAGAATATAAAATAAGGAAGGGAATCCAGACTACAATCTAAAGGAATTTTATCTTATATTTTTTTTACCTTTTCTATATATTCACACATACTTTTTCATAATCTGTTGAAAATTAAAAAATTTTGAATGTTTCCTCAACAACGCCTACACTTCTTAACTTAATGATGATGAAATTTTATACAAACATACTACTAGATATCCTAAATAATGTCGAAGGATCGGCTCATAATCAAATTATAAGCATATTTGATTAAATGTTATTGTCTGTCTATCTGAAGTTTGTGAGGATGTTTGCCATACCCCCTTTAATTATAACGTTCGTTTCAAATACTAAATCGGGTTATCTATGTCCGTCTGTATGCTTTACTTTTTACTAATCTAATTAAACCAATTATTATATAAGTTATGGAGCTAAGTGGTGTATGGTATAGGCTTGACCGACTATTGACATTTTCCCTTGTTCTTGTTGTTTTTTTAAATTGTGACTTGAAACACTTTGATAATTGCGGTTACATACAACACTCAATGTAACGTTATTTTGACACAATTAATATCTTCTTGAGGAAGATGAATTTAACATTAATATGTCACCAGCACACCCCCCAGGAATATGCTATACATAAACAGTAGAGGCTAAAGTAATGTTTCTAATATTGTTGCTGTTGCTAACATTTAGCTTGTCTTATATATGTGTTTGAATGAATGAGTGTGTGTTTGTACTCGGGATTTTAAGGAGTGTATGGTGTAGTTATTTATGGCAAGAAAATTATTTAGGCACTTAAATTATATTCTTAGTGCGAAAAAGTTCTGTTTTTCACTAGAACGCTGGATTTAAATCATCACAAAAGCTGACCCAGTGGTCTCATGGTACTTAAATTTGTCTCAAATTCACCTAATAATATGTAGAATCATTAAGACAAATTTCATCGAAAAATATTGAGAATTGGGGCTTTTTCCATATAGCTTCGTGAGAATGCCAACAACAGACGGACACACGGACACACGGGAAATCATATCTATTCGACTCAGTTTTTCAGGGTGATCAAGAATCTATATACTAAGAGTCTTTGACACCTCCTTCTGGGTGTTTCAAACGAAAAGTCCAACTTAGTATATCGCCATCACTAAGGAGGATAGTGTATCTGTGTGTGGTATGTATAAAAAAAAAAATCAATTTTTCTTTCAATTATTATTATTTCATGACGGTTTATTATAGTTTATTAAAATACGTTTGAATGCGACTACATTGATATTTTTGTAAATTTAAATTATCATTTAAGTTATTTAAGTGTAGGTGAGTTATGCCATAAGAATAACGAACAACGTACAAACTAACTTATAATAAACGGATAATCCAACAACAGATAACAAATGCTCAAAATTGTTTTTGTAAATTTAATTTGTAATGTTTGTACCAATAGTCTCTGATATCAACAACATTACAACAACAATTGTAAATCATTGTATTGTCCTAAACCGTGGCACTTAATAAATATCCTAATAAAACGCAAAATAACTAAATCTTAGCAAAACAAAAAAAAATGATGAACTACTTCATTTATTATGAAAGCAGAAAAGTACACGTTGCGTTAATTGCTGTTAATTAATAACGGAACTTAAATTCGGTTAACAATGCGGTGCAAATAGAGACAACAACAATACATATAAATATAAATACCGTGAGTTATTTAAATTGTACATACAGAGAGAGAGAGAGAGAGAGAGAGTATCATAAATTTAATACATTCAAATAATATTGCTCTGGAACGAAATTTAAATTAAGTAATTTCCGCTTGAACGGTTCAAGTGGTGGCAAAATATGTTATTACCAATGTTAGGGTTTATTTTTATATATTTTCTGTTCGGGTGCTGGCTGCAGTTGCCACTGATGTTGTCGTTGTTGTTGTTGTCGCTGTTGTGACAATAGTTGCTACTGCTGCTGATGCTGCTGCTGCTGTTTCTGTTACAGCCATAGTGTTTGATGTTGTTGTTGTTGTTATTGTTATTGTTGTAGCATCCGACAGAGTACTTACATCACTACTAATGAAACGTTGCATAAATTCTCGTGTACGTGTATCACGATAATAGTCTTTCGATTTGCTGTTGGAGCGCAACAATACACGACCAAATACGGTGGCTGTAACAATACGCAAACATACCAACCAGAGCACATGCATTAACGTTAAGTTAAATCAAATGAGCGACAAGAAGGGAAAACAGTAACAAAGAGACCCACTTGGCTTATTTATATATATGTATATATGTATGTATGTGCGCATAAATATCAACTGAACATAGTTATAATTTGGTTTTGTGTACATACCCACATGTATTAAATTGTAATATTTACGTTCGATGCCCTCACGCAAGAACATGCACAAATGTACGAATACATTACGCTTGGGAGAGCTCAACAACGCAATCAATTCCATAGCTTCAGCTGTTGTCTCCGTATTTAAGAGCTCATCTACAAAGGGATCTAGTAGCGGTTGTTCTGGCAAATGTAATAACATAAGCAACGCTTCGGCTGCGGCAGCTGGGGTGCCGGCTACAAATGTAAATGGAAAGAAGAAGAAGAAGAAGAGCGAAATGAACTTTAGTATAAACTTTAAGCACTCTTTAATAAATTTAAGAAAGAAAAAAAAACCAAATAATTTATAAATGTCTCCCAATGGTTTGTTTGTTAATAAAGTTTTGTACAGAAATTTTTCACATGTTAACAAGAATTCGTTAAAAAAAACATTTTGTAGGAATATATATACACACGAATACAAATGTATTAACTTTCGGTAAACATGTCATCTGAGAAATTTGTGTAAAAGTAAAACCGCTTAAACGGAGACTTCAGTGTAGCTGCAAAATGTATGCAACTGTATTTACACGTTTACACTTGATATGGCTCAGGCCAAGGCTTATGAAAAAACCCACACCCATAATTATGAAAGTAGCCCAAGTCACATTTTTCAAAAACCATAACATTGGAAAATGCTTGGAAAAATGTGACAGATGTCGATGAGTATGAGAAAAATTATAGAAATACGTGTGTAGAAAAAATATAAAATTGCATTATTCAGAGGTTAAGATGTAGAGAAGTTGCTAAAAAAATACTTTTTAAATTGAGAACAACTGTTGTGGGAATTAATTTATTTTATACCGGTTGAATCTTTTTAGTTAAGCACCACATTGAATACTTACGAAACTCCTCATTCGACCATGTATCCAACCAATCTCGTATGGCATTAAATTGAGAACTCTTCGCATGATTAAAGTTTAAAGAACTTAAAGTGATTGCTCCCTCAACCTTTGAACCCTGCTTATGTAAATAATCAATTAATAAAAAGAATTCTCGTGGCATGGTAACGCGATATTCAGGTGATTCGGTGCACATCTGAAAGTAAAATATTTCAAAATTTTAAACACAATTATGTAAAGAAAAATAAACAAAAACAAAAACGCACCAATTCCTTGATTTCATTTTGGGTATAATCCTCTAAAGGTCGATTAGTGCGACAAAGTGTCTCCACGGACAAACCGAAACAGCTGGGTTTATATTCGCCGGTAACCGTGATAAAAATGTCGGGACCGTTTTTCACATGCAAAATCAAAATATCAAAATCAAAACGCCAGTTGGTGGTGCGTACTTTCTGCAACAAACTCGTTACGGAGGTGACATCGATCATTAACTTCAATTTAATGCATTTGCTGGAATCTAAAAACTGATTTAATGATTAAAGATTTCTAAAAACCTTCTTCCACATTACTAACCAATCATTAAAGTATCACTTCGGGGGTCAATTGTCAGCCATTTTTCGCATATATCGTTTAGAGGCGGATCCTTCACTTTGAACATAAACTCCACCGGAATGGGACAAGCATTGGAGACGTGGAATTGTTGAACGGCCACCTCATTAAAGTGAACCAAACCAAAATCCACAACAGTCTTCTCCACATTAATCTGTGGCTGGCTCTCGTTTTCTCTCTTATCCACCAACTTCAAGACTTCTTCGTGGATTTTCTTGAATAATTTCTCATCTTTGGTTTTAATGTTTACCCGAAATACCGCATAAACGGGCTTGTGATCACTCAAACGTATTTCCATCACACTGTTGTACGCTAATTGCTCGATGCGCGACCCCTTCCATAAAATGCGATCACAGTAAGCAGGGGCGCGTTGTTTTTCACTGCTATCATAATTATCGGTACCGGGATCATATTTATAGCTGGGACGGAATTTGATGGGCCCTTCAGTATAGCCATCAAAACAATTCCCTTTGCGCATCTCCTGACGCAACTGATCGAACCGCAACAACACTTCATAATCGTTGGTGTTGCGGGGCAATAAAACACCAGACGGCTCCTCAATACGATAATTTAAGTCTCCGATCCAGAAAATGTGACTGAAGGACGAATAATTATAAATTAAATAAAAGTATTAAAAATCCACTTCACCACCTACTCGTGATCATTAATAGTACGCCGCAGATCATCGTCAAACACCAGACCTTTCACTATACCCGCAAAATCTTCGTTGCGAGCATCAACGAATGCCGTGTGAGCAGCCAAATGAGAATTAACAAAACACAAATTGTCTTCGTTCAGCTGGATGCTGACCGCCACTCCCCCTTTATTGCCCAAAGTATTAAAAACACCGCGTGCCACAGATTTGACGCGACAACGCGCTATGAAACGTCTTAAAGATCTTTTAATAAGTATGGTTAACATCATGCCCACTAAGCGTACTGAAGTCAGTTCCTCGTATTCACCCTGAGGATGAACATTTTCCAACATTTCATGACTAAAATGTAAAATAATTTAATACAATTTTATCTATATCTCTCCCTTTCTCTCTTTCTTACACCCAAAGAGCATCCGGACGATTTTCACTTAAAGTTAAAGCTTTAGCTGAAGTGTCCAGCTCTTGCAGAGCTATTGCATATATGTCCGGGGCACTTTCGGACGACGCTAACCATAAATGCAAAGCAGATTTCGCATAAGATTTGTTGTTAACATTCCAAGTGGCGCAATATATTCTAGACAGACACAAGGTTAAAGGTTACACAAATGTTTAAGATTTTTGTCACAATAACTCACATAAAATCCTGCAAATTACAATATTCATTTTCTCTACGTTTTAGCTCTTGCTTCACTTCACCCACTTGCCGATAATCGTTCAGCCAATCGTAGCTTAAGCTGCTCAAATCATTTACACTGAATGATGGTGTATGCAACATGGACATTTTGGCCGAAATTATTTGAGCATAAAATGTATCAAAATCTGCCGTTTCTTCTGTTGATGTGATGGGGTAATAAAAAAATTTCACTGATGCTTCATCTGCCACCTTCAGAGAAAATTGCAATTGAGATATGGAACCCTTTTCGTCTAAAAAAAGGAATAACTATTAAGAAGCGAAATGTATGTTAAATATGTTATATTTTTACCGTTTCCCATGTGGAAAGTTTCATTCAGAGGGAAAACTTTATCAATGGTTAGATCGTTGCCATTACGCGGTGGCAAACGAAACGCTGTCAAAGAAAAAACTGCATAGGTGCCACCCGCTACTGACACCACCAACGCTAAAATGCGTGTTGTGTGTTCCTGTCCCACTATCTGATATGCTTCAAAGATCTATTAATAAACAACAGCTTTAGCATAAACATTCCTCAAGCACCACAATTTAAGCCAACACTTACCGAGAGAACATTTTCATTATCTTTGAATTTTTGTTGCACTAATTTTAAAGTATTAAACGGTTTACCATTCATGTCAATACCACCATTACCAAACGGTACTGGTACACCGTTGGGGGTTGTTGCTACAGTGGCCGATATAGTAGGTATGGTGGTGGTGGTGGTGGAGGTTGTACCTCCTAGCGTAGTCATTTTTTTTAGATCTGTTTCGTTCTATTCACTAATTCAGTTAATTATTTAAAATGGTATTTGTTTTCTATTTATAGATAATGTTCTATTGTTTTTATCTAACGTCACTAATACTGCAACACATCCCGTTTTTAAAACGTCTACTACATCACGGTCAAGTTTATATAAACATTGTTGTTATTGATTTTGTTTATGATTTGTGAAAAGAACAAAATATTGCTGAGTATTTATTTTATTTGACAAAGAAAATTCACATACAGTTATAGATTGCAGTATATTTTTCTTTAAGTAAACTTAACATCACAAATGTCTCGTATTAATAATCATTCACAATAAAAGACGACTTGGTAAAAGCAAACTGAAAATGTTTCATTCCATTTCGTTGCGACTTTTGGTTTAAAGGTTTATTTGAATGGTTTATATATATTAATGAAAAATCAATGAAAAGAAAAATTCATACTTTTACAATCCCAATATGGTAAGTGGGTGTGGCATTTATTATAAATTACTAATTATGTAATACAGCTGGTGACAGAATAAGTAATAGTTGTTTTAATATCCACCACTCAAAATCAACGTTTATATTGATTTAAGTTATTAGTAATAAAAGAGGCAACACAAGCCTTAATAGAAAATAAAAAAAAAAACAACTTCTCACTGACAATATATTTCTATTTTGAGAACAGAAATGGTTGCGTCTTTTTATTTATAAACTTAATTCATTTTCTTATAATTATTGGATATTTAAAATATTGTCAATGGAAACATTGCTTCTTTTTCTTTTACAAGATGATTCCTATTAACATTGTGTCATAAAAATATAAAATTTCTTAACTTTTGCAAGATGGCGTTAGTAAACATTGCATCTTGCGTGTTCTAATATTTTTTGTTATATTTAGCAAAGACAATTGTGTGTAACGTTTCCGTTTCATTTCTTACGTTGGCAATGCTTAGACTGTAATGGCATTGCTTGAAGTTTTCAGGCACCATTAACAACAACCATTTTATTACATTAGCAATTTTTTATTTAAAATAAATTAAAATTTTTGCACTTGTCAGCGCCTCTAACACTTATATGATATTTTAGTTATATTCAAAAATTAACAAGTATTTTGAATGTAATGAAAAATATTGTTACTTTATATATGAAACACCTGTAATTGCTTGTAGAATGATGAAAGTCATAAAAATATTTTGGCGACTCTTTATACTAGACTAAGCGTATACTGAGTCTGTCCTTCCAATGAAAGCTACCAGAAAAAGGATGGCGCTCAAAATTTACACTTGAGTCCATTTGTGTGTGTTTGTTGTTGAAACGCTCCTACAAGGTATTGAAGTTTTTACAACATATCCACAAAAAATTGCAGCCACTCAAGCCTTTTTAAATATATAAAAAAGCCCTTTGTGATGGTCAAACCTAGAATTAACCACCGAATTAAAAAATGCATGAGATGACCAATAATATAATTTTAGGGAGGGATGATGGGAGAGAATCATATATTGAAAGCTTGGGTGCCAGACGTTGACCAATACATAACACAACGTGCTTTCGCTTGCAATGACCAAGATTAGAACTATTTATAACATTTGTAAAATGTTTCACATAAAACACACAAGTAACAGAACACACAACAGGGAAATGTTTTGTTCGAAAATAAAGACCTCAGTCACTCGTTAAATCGCTAAAGCACCCATTGTGTGATTGTCACACCCTATCTAAGTGAAAAGACTGCCACTCTGGATATATAAAGTTGTTACGCTCTGTATCTATGTATATAAAATGTATATTTTTTTCATAACAATAGACAATACAGCAACAATAATAACAATCCGACATGATCATACTGTGAGAGGCGAAGAACGCCTTCAAATCATTTATGTTGGTGATTAACGACTGCTGTGACTTTTTTATGTTTGAGTGAAACGCAACAAAAGGAGAACAACATTGAATCGTTGAAAGAAAATAAATTAATGCACGTTCATTACCGATCGTGTTGCTTGTATAGAATTATGTTTATTTTTGTTTTATTTTTTGTCACATGTATTGTATTTTATGATGGTATATGTTGTATGGTAAGTGCGGCTTGCCAATACTGTGGCCAAAAATTTGCATTTAAATGTTTTTAGTAATTAGATGCGAAATATGATCGCGATGGGGAATCATAAGCTCTAGCTAGGTAGATAATAAAAAGCAAATATAACAGAATTTGGAACATCTGCAGAGTAAATATTTTAAATAAATAGTTGTTAAATTTTCGCTCAAATAGTGTGAAGTTCATTTAGCAAAATTACTGTTATAAACTGTGAATGTGGTGTACAATAAAATTACAGTAGTTTCTACTTTTTTTTTTTTTCTACTTTTCACATTTAATATATAACCAAATATTAACCTTAAAGTATTGGCCAAAAGTCAGAGGGGCGTTTGTTTTTTCTTCTTCTTTACTTGATTGCTATTATTGTGGAAAATTTCAGCAGATGGAAAAACTATTATTAAAAATATAACACATTTTATAATCAACAGGACATCTTATGTCTATCATTTATACTCGCACAGGCAACAATGTAATAATTGTGTTGCTGTAGAATGACCATAAACGTAAATGTCCTGCTAAGTGTAGCAATTATAGGAACATTTGTCGGTATTTATTGTCTCCAAAATGGTGCAAAAAGATAACATGATTGTTGGCACCACACGTGGTATGGTGGCTGCTGTTGCTGCTGCTGCTGTATTGGACACGATAACCACATACAGCCTCTTGGTGACAAAAATAGTTCATGTTGAAGCATAAACATCTTAGAGAGCATGTTTTCTTTTGTTGTTGTTGTTTTAAATACGTTCAGATAAAATTGAGACAAATAGCAAGAAATTGTGTTGAAAAGCAATTAAAAAATACATAAAGTAATCATGCATGTGGGAGAGAAGAGAATGAAGAGGCAAAGCAAGTAAAAATAATAAATGTAGGTTCTAATGTTTATCAAACTATATGCACTTTGTCCAGCCCCTGACGCCTACTTCTTCACATGTGTACTTCACTGCCTCACATTGCTAATGCTTGCTTTAAACACCTTTTCCTTCAACAAATTCGATCTTCTATGGTATTGCAATCAAATTCTTTAGCTATTAATCTGTTTGTCCACATGTTAGGAGTAATATTTAGTAATTTTTCATTCCATTTTCTTACTTTATTCCTTCTCATGAATTCAACATAATTTTTTACTGAAAATTTCACATTTAATTGTATTCGTATGTGTTTGTAAGCATTTTATAATTTTCCCGCTAAAACTGTAGGATATTCTTACCAACGAACATTTTCTTCAACAAATCAAAATGAAACGGCGCCAGTAGCCACTTAAAACATGACCATGAATAGTCTCACAGATGACAGCAACATCATATATTGAAATATAAACTCGTATATAAAAAAACAAAAAAAAAAAACTTTCATGATTTATGTAACAAGTCAATTATTATTAGGTCACTAGTGAGAAATGAAAAGTAAAGCCAAGCAACTGAGCGATGAATGGACAGTTGTTCGCTTTATTTTTTACACAGTTAAAGTGCAAACAATTTCCAAACAATTCTTAAATAAAGTAGTTTACAATTTCCCTAGAATTGTATCAGGCAACGCACAACAACACAGAGCAAAAGGATATTTTGTGAGTAACACAGATAAGTGTTAACATAAAAAATATTTAAATTCTAATTAATTAGATTGTATAACAAGAAATATGAAACTGTTTACAAAGGCCTGAAGAATCATATAACACTGGGTAGAGCCGTAGTATCCGTACACGAAAGAGAAGTGCGTGTTATTGATCTTCCACCGATTGTATGTTTGTAATCTGTTTTGACACATAGGGCGTACGAGCGTGCACCTCTATTCTTTAGAAATGTTAAGTACATATATATTTATATGATTTTTGTGTCTCGTTTTGTAAATATTTTACACCTTGTAATTACTTGAGGGCTTGTAATTGGATCTTGGGTTGTATTTCTTTTCTCTCTTTTTCGCCTTTTTTTTTTCTTGAATCGTATAAAAATTAAGCAATTCATTGTCTCTGGTTTAGTGAAAAATTTTAAACAGTTATTTGTATTTTAGCATGAAATTTGAATTTGCCAAGTGTTTGCACAAGCAGTTACAAACGGGTATGGAACATGATCCATTGTATTGTTAACATAATTTATTGTTTACGTATAAACATGTAATTTCTGTTTAATAAGGTAAGAATGGAGTCTTTCTTTGAAAAGGGGAGAATAACATGAGTTCAATATTTCACATAAGACCAGGCCCGTAATTGAGTTTAATTTTATTTTTAAACCCCCGCTGCTTCATCTCTTTTTCACCTTAGGAAAATACTTTTGTAATTAACAACTTAATTGCAGTCTTGTGGCTTTGTTAATAACAAAGCGCAAAATATTTTATAATACGCGACCGACAAAGAAAAGAAAAAAAGGGTTTTCCAATAACAGGAAAGAGGAGATTATGCGGCTAAAGCAATAGCTGCAGTAGCAGCTTGGCAAAGTTTCGAGTCGAGTCATTTCCATTAGCGACCAGCTAGCTAGACTACCATCGACTGCTGCGGTAACTCCTGTCACTCATTTGCAATCATTTGAATTGAATTTCTGTTTAAATTTATTCGTCTTGTTTGTGTGCAATATTTATGCATAAGCATAAGTACAATATATGAAACAGTAGCTTCTTTTTTTTTTTTTTTTTGTTATAGTTTTACAGAACGCGCTTTTTATTGAATTGAAGTTTTATGCGCGTTGTTGTTGTTGAACAAGGTGTGTTGTGTTATTGTGTTATGGGGTTGCTTTGGTAGCCCAACATTGTGGCCGGGTTCATAAGCCCACAACGCGGCTGTATTGGTTTCCTTTTGTGTGTGTGTGTGTGTTTCAGTAATTTTTTTTTTATTTTTTATTTTTATTGTTATAAAATCAAATAAAATCGCTCTCAGCTTTGTGTACCCCTTTTTACTGAAAGGAACGAAAAGCTTGAATAGACACACACACACTCATGCACAGATTTCGTCTTGTTTAAAAAATATTTGTTCAACGAAATGCATGCTGGGTCCCGTTCTCTTGTTTCTAGCAGCCCACTAAATGTGTGCATGAATGAAATCAATTTCCATTCGGTCGCTTACCTTCTTTCCTTATGCTGCCTCAATACGCTTGTCGTTATTGTTAAGTTTAACCTTTTTACAGAATTTTTTAATAAATTTTATACACTTTTCATCATCATCCACACTGAGTTAACATCAAATGAACACGCACGGTGCGACATTGGCTGTTTTGTTGTTTTGAGCGCACTCGAACTCGCACTCTCGCAGTCGTTTTGATTTTTGTTGTGTCAACATTTGTATTGACACAGCATGAATTCATTAGGCGCACTCTTCGCTGGCCCCGCCGTGTTTTTTCAATTTTTACAAGTGTGAATTTAATCGGAGAGAACAAGGCAACGAAAACTTTACTGTTACTGTATAAAACTGTTGTAGCGTAAAATATAGATTTTTATGAATAAAAAGTCTTTGCATGGCGTTCCTCTCTCTTTCTTTCTTTCCTTTCGTTACTAAGGGTTAAGTGAATGGTGACATTTTCATTCGCACAATTTCAGCTCTTTTTCACTTCTTTTCCCGCTTTTCGTTTTTTATTTATTATGATTATTTTAAAAAAGAGTCCGACATGTACATAGTGACCTTCTGCTAATTGTATGTAATTACAAACTTTACTTGTTATACGTTCCAGTCTTAGTCGTAATACGTAAAAAAACAAACACGTGAAGGATTCATACTAATTAACCCCAACTTTACGTTTTGAAGATGGAGAGAGAGAGGAAGTGGGTGTCTTCCCACATTTGACATTCTACCAATGTTTACATAGAAGTAGGGTGTTCTTCCATTTGGCCCAAAGCAAATTTTGTGTTTTTCTTGACCAGCAATGTGTTGAAAAGGTGTCACTTGATATTGCATTTTTAGTTAAATAACATTAACAATAACAACTTTACACAAATTGTTTGCCAAAAACCAAACAACAACAAATTTCACATTCGAATATCCATTTCAAAGTACATATACGACCCCGTGTGTAAATAGGTGGTTAATACAAGTATTTGACATTTTTACTTAAAATTTTGCTCTATTATTACTTGCTTTAGCCCAACTTGGTTTATTGTATAATTTTACATTTGAATGGATAAAATAACGAAAGGGGTTGGCCAATGCAGAGGCGGGGGGATGAGATGGGAAACCTTGCAAAAAAAAAAAAACAAATTAAAACAAGAACAATAGTGAGACCTCATCAATTTCACTTTCATTATATTACACCAGGTACAGCAGTAAATACTTCCTGTTTGTTCAAAAGCAAAAGAGAGGAACCAAAAATTCGAGTATATGATGATATCTGTATACGAACTGGTTTTCAGATTTGACACCATAATGCACGAATCGTCCGTCATTCCGTTCGTCAAGGGCAATACTGCAGCAAGTAAGAACTGTTATGAAGTTGTTTTCTGGATTTTTAGGTAATACTTACTACTATAACTATAACACTAACGGTGTGAATTTTGTAATGTTTGTGATTTTATCTCCAAGTGCGGATCTCTTTCACTATTCATACCACATAGTTTCTGTGTTACTTGATATTTTTTTGTTGTTGCCATTTTTTGCTATTTTGCTATTTTACTTGAGCTTATATGATGTAGTTGTGTCAACAGTATAGAAATGGAGCACTATATAGCATACAACAACAACAACAGCAACAATAACATATGCATGCACTACAAAGGCCCCTTTGACATAATTTTTAATCAGACTAATTAGAGTGCATGTAAATCGTATCAAGATTGTGCATAAATAGTTATCATGTATGTACATCTGAGTAACTGAGAGGCTAGTGGGCGTTTTTGTAACAAAATGGGAATACCTTTATACAGTAGGATGTTGATGATACTTTTTCTTTTTTCGTTTATATTATTGAAATGAAATTCATTCTTGGTTGCTGTCCAAATTAGGATTAAATTTCGTTAAATCTATAGTTAAACCGGAACCTTAGTGAGATTTTGTGTAATACATAGCAACAGCAGTCTTTTTATTAAGATCTTTTTTTTTTTTCATTTCATTCTCTTTCGTTTGCTTTATAACAAACAAACAAACAAGCATACAAAAAATATTATTTCTATTGCAACACATTTTTTATTATTTTTTTTCCATTGAAAAATTGAATTTATAGAATTTATTTTTTTATATAAATTTTCTTGAACACAATATCAACAAATTGACCGGATGTAACCTTAAATCCAACCAACATGTGTTACCAAAATAAATACAATCTATTTGCCACCTTGGTTTGTGTGCCCCTTTACTTCTATTTTACTCTTTGGCTTGGCACACATGATTAACGGAAATCCTTTTATTCTTCTTCTTAATCTCACTATCCTTTCTTTGCTTTCTTCTATAACCTACCAATTGTTATATATTTTTTTATAAATAACTCAACTGCACGTTTGTACAAACATTCTATTCTCACCATACGCCAATGTGTGATTTCTGGCCACTGAAGTTGATTATAGGTGAACTGTAGTCTGGTCAATAAATTCGTTTTTTTTTTAGCTTTTTTCAGTTTTCACCTTCCCCTTGGAAACTGTACAATATTATTAGCTTAGCCCAGCAAAGTGTAACCGATTGTTAACCCTTTTTCAACGCCCATTTTTTGTATTGATTTAATTTTCTTTTAAGGCCTTTTGCTCTAAAGCTCTTCTCCTCGGATTTTGTGCTTATTTTTCCTCAATATGTCAATACCATTTAATATCAAACAGTGTATTTAATAAACTTATAAATTTTGTAAGGATAAGTTATTTTTTGCTATAAGGTGATGTGCCTGCCATAACAAATCAAAGGATAAGGAGTAAGATATGGAGTTAGTTGCTCTAATATAAATCATGATTGGTCTATAGTAGTATCATATAATCTCATCACTGTCTCGTTTATTAGTTTTACACCCTACATCCTTAAAACAAAAACAAACAACAAATCTTCAATATCCTCCCCTTTTATATAAAAACGAGAACCAAGTGCAAGAACTTTGCATTTAAAATTTTATAAAATACGCATAAAGTCCTTTACTGCGGTAGGCCTCAAAATTAATCCATAAAATCCTCAGATTTAGAACATTTACCATAGAAAGCATGACTTCAGATTATTTGCCAGAACTACCAAAGTCACAACTTTTAAGACCAAAACCAAAGTGTCGATCTTTAATACCTGTCTTCCTTTATGTAATACGGATACTTCGCTTGTTCCACAGTACACGTGAAAGTATTAAATGCAACCAATAAAGCAGAGTAAACAAATAGCGTGATTATGTAAACGAAAAATCCCCATCGAATAGCTGAACAGCTTTTTTAAAGCACTTACTGGCAACAACTACACTTTTCTCTAAACTTAGTCTAGGCAATCGGTTTAATGTAAAAAAAAAGAAACGGTTTGCACAGCTCAAGTGGACAAAAAATAAAAACGTGAAAACAAAACGTACCAGCAATTAAAAAAGAGTATCTTAACTAGAGATCGAGAGAGTAGTGGGACACGGCAACCATACACCATGTAAGCTAATAACAGGAATAAAGGAGAAAAAGGAGCAAAGACCAGGAATTGTTGTTATGAGACGTATAAACATAGAAGGCTGTCCAGTGGCGTGGGTGCTGGATGGCAATAGAGAGTGTAGAGATTATATTACAAAAGATGAAGGTGGTAAAGTGACTGACAGTGACAATAAAACTAAAATTGTTTAGAAAAAAATAAAAAAATTAAAAAAAAAATTCTATAGAGTACAGCAATGTAAAAAAAATAACTATGGATACAAGCTAATATTCTGACCATTTAAAAGAGTGCTAGTGTATGTGTGTCTGTGTGTGTAAGGAAAACTATTACACAACTAAAAAGCTACAGAGCAGAGAAATGGTTGACATGTAAACAATTTTTTATTACATGCATGTGTGTATGTGTGGGTGTATATGCGAGCTGCTATATGATATGGTAAGCACACTCAACGAAACTCAAGCCGTCATACGAGCTTAACTCTTTGAACATAACTACAACGTAATAAATTTCAGCTATAAAGTTGTGAAACTGAGTCTCACGTATACTTCCCCGTTAGACATGGACAACAGGACAATAACAACAAAATTGTTTACCCCATATTTTTTATATATGTATATAGCAAAATTGTAACGATTGTCTAATGTAACAGAATAAATTTTTATGCGATTACACGACTAGAACAACAACAACAAAATCGAGAAATAAAGTCGAAAAATGAAAAGTTTTCACAGTTGACCGCATGGATTTGGTTACCAAAAGAACCATTTCATACATAAATTTAGACATACGAACAAATAAATTCTCACACAATAACTGATAAATCACACGAGACAAATTTTTTTTGTTTTGAAAAAAAAAAAGAATAAAAAAGTGTAATTTCTAACTGAGTTTTATTATCTAGAGTAGACATTATAGATAATGGCATGTGATTACCTTTGAAAATTGAGTGGTAGGAACAAAAAAAAAAAAAAACAGACAGATTTTTATAAAATTTCTACATCATATAAATCACAATTTCATGCCTGATTATCGAGCAGATAGTTTCGTAAAATTTACACAATTTTTTGTTCTCAATTTTTGTTTCTCAACAACTTTAGCTGAGAAGCAGAAAAATTGAATTAGTTACACTCTGGGAGTTTATACCGGTTTACCGCATTCATACATACACAATATTCATATGTACGGTATAACATAAGGCGCTCTCTGGCATGTAATGAAAAGGAGGGAGCATGTGCTTTCATCAATTATGTGATCAATTAATTAAATTGTAAAGCATGGCAATTATTGAGAAGAATTGTAATTGTCCGCTTAGTCATTGAATTTGTAAAAATTTATGAAAAATTTTCCTCCCCAAATAATCTTCAAGCATTAAAAATTGTTAAAGTAAGTGGAACTGAATATTTTTTCTTTTTTAAATATACTTATAAATGGACACATACGAGTATATATAAATATAGTAGTATGTATAGAATAAATTGTGCAATTTATGTTCTTTTCTTTTATTTTGATAACATTTTTCTACAATTCACCCTTGTTTCAGATGTTTTCTTTTCCTGTGCTATTCTCTCAGCTAATTGCGGTTTCGTGTTACACATATGCTAGTAGGGACTTAAGGCATAACAACAACGACAACAATATTAACAATAAAATAGTAATTAGTGTTGTTTTTGTTTATTTCGAAAATGTTTATGAGAGAACAGCGTCACGTCATGTACTTATTTTTATACACTTGTTTTATTAATGAGCGTTTAATGTGCGCGTGCTGCACTCTTGGTTTTGACACTCTCATATGTACAATACAAACACGTATAAAGGCTAAGAAGTTATTTTTGTACACATATTAGTAGTACTAGTGTTGGATTATGGCGCCAATGTTTAAGTAATTTTATAAGAATTTTAACAGGACTACATGATCCTTTCACGACCTTCACAATAAAGAAACAAAAAAAAAAAAAACTTTACTTTAAGTTTTGATTGTAAATACATTATCTAACCCTTGGACTAAGAAAAAATTTATAGTCGGCTACAAAAAATTTTGCTATAAAGTAAGAAAATTGTTGTAAAAAATTATATAACTATTCATCGATGCACCACAAATGGGCGTGATCGGATAACAGACGCGCCCACAATTTACAAAAAATCATACAAATTTTTACTCTTTAGAGAACTTCGGTGGTAGGTGGTGATTATCCAATATTTTGTTTCAGATAAATATAGATTTTTCCTTGTTTTTTTCTATACTTTATATATTAATAAACAATAATTGTGTCTTAAAGTTAAATAAGGCGGAAACTTGAACTTGATGAAATGAACAACATCGACAATATGGTTTTTTTCATTCTCCTGACAGCATTCACTAATAGTGGACGGCGGGCTCACCACCCACACAACCACTCCGCATTGGTAACGCTACATTACACAGTAAATTATGAGGAATAACTTAAGCGAACGAAACAAATTTGTACTGTCACTGGTAATATGTAGTGATTGTCTTCTTTGCACTGGTCAGCGCTGTAAGGGAAATGTCGTTATACGGAAAAAATATTATTTATTTTATTGCGGCCATATTTGTGTTATGCATTCAATGAGCCGCGCAAACAAATTTTTTAGTAGAGTTTTTTAATAATTTTTTTCTCGTTTTTTTTTTATTTTTTTTATTTCCATATTTCGTTTTAGGAGTAGCATACATGTAAACAGAATGGAATATTGAAATTTAAAACTAATGGAGAGAAAATGTTTAGTAAGTCTCTCTAAAAATAAATGATTTTAAAAGACTTTTTTTCCATACATGAATTTGATCTCTTTATTAAAAATGTTGCTGTTATACTCTAATACCGGTAGCAAGCACTAGAAGCAAATAAAAGTAAAATTACGAAAATTTGTTGTTTTAGTTCATTTGAAGTTTGCACAACACTACCGTACAGTGAACGCAGCAACCAAATCAAACATGCAGGCATGAATATTTATGCGATACTCTATGAATATTTATAGTTCCGCTTGTTGACAAATGCCAGTACACACCACCCACTTGTCTATAGACACGAAATACTAGTTGGACATAGTTGGACATCCATAAAGTTGCTTGTGTGTGTGTGTGTGTGTGTGTGTGTGTTGTAAAGTGCCCACCGGAAACGGTTTTGAGATTAGAATGACAGTTCAGATTGTGCATTTGATTTTTGAGAGAAAAATAAAACAACAACAGCAACATCATGTATAAAATACGCATGCAATAAAAATTTTGCTTCTGAATTAAAGACAATTTTTGTAACATTTCGATTCGATTCAGGGCTAAGTCTTTGTTGCTTCGTCCATTTAAAACACGAATTATATATTGTAGTTTACTTCTCGATGTATTGCATTTGTACACTTCGCTTGCAACACCCAAAGGGAAGCGTTCGAGATCCTACAAAGTATCAGCATCAAAATCTGCATCGATCTAGGCATACATGTCCGTATGTCTGTCTGTTTTTGACTTTCAATTAATGGAATAATAAGGTATCTGCCATGCCCACAGTTTGTATTTAAGTATGGAGGGTATTTAAGATTTGTTCTAAGCCAATTTTTATCATTTTGATTTTATTTTTATGACATAGTTTTGTAAAGTTTTGAGCTCTCGAGTATACGTCAGTATCTAAAAAACTCTCATAAGTGAATTGTACTTGTAACAATTGAGTTGAAACGGATTTAGTTTTTTCTTTTTTTTTTTTTTTGATTGTTAGCATTGCATGACATATCGTATTATATACATAATTTCGCTGGAATTTTTTTGTTCACTTTGTTATCATGCTGAACTTTATTCGCATCTAAAATACAATAAAAATTTATGTGATTTCATATAGTTTTCAGTGGCAAAGCACATGCACATACATACATCTATTTATTTATTGTTATTATTTATAATTGTTTTAGGTCCTTGGCTATGGGGCCATACTAAGTTTGTTATTCTATTTGGAACATTACACGAGAAGGTGCCAAAGGCTTTTAAAAGTTTGTGTATTGTTGATTAATATCAAAATTTGAGTCATTGGAGACAGAACTGTCTGTATGTCCGCATGCTATTGGAACATTTGCGATCATTAATTTTGATTTATTAAGCTGAAATGATGCTCAGATATTTTAGTTTTTTATTTCATTTAATAACAGCCACGCCCACAATCCACAAAAAATATATCTATCAGGCTCAAAAATGTAGCTACAAAGTTCAAATTCGTAATTTTCATTTTGTTTAAAATATTTTCGCCAAATGTATATTTTTTTTTGTAAATTCAACTCCTGGCGCTTAACTATTGTTCAATAAATTAAAAACCACTTGTAAAAATAGGTCTAACAGATCTTTTGTCATAGTCGTAGCATCTAATGAACAAAGCAAACAACGAAAAAAAAAAAAAGAAAAAAGAAAAGAAAAAATGTACGAACAGATGCTTAAAAATTATAAATAACCTGTTCAGCTGGCCAAAATATCAAGCAAAAGGACAAATAACGTTTGCAGTTACCATCTAATCTGAGATTATCCCTTATCCCCAAAAAAAAAAAAAGTGTTAGCTTAGCTATTCTCTTTAGTTTTTAATACATATGCATTACATAAAACAGGTATTGCCTGAAAGTAGCGCAGTAAGGACTTGTACCTTTTCTTATTATGTTTAATCACATATTCGGACGGCCCTCCACGGTAATAAGTGTTTACTACTCTGCTCTATAAAAGATTTGTATTGTGTAATATGTATGTAACTATAGCAAGAAAAAGAAGAAGAAGAAGAAAAAGGTAATCTGTGTATTTTATTATTTGCCAAAAAACATACACACACATTATTACAAATTCTTTTGCAAATGTGATCAAGAACAACAAATTAACATAAAGCGATGTTTTTTTCTTCTGCTTTTAATTCTGTTCAGATATTGTGGCAGACACCAAGTCTTCCGGTATTTAATGGTTAAGATTTTACTTTGTAAAGTAACGGATATGTAGATAAAAATCCAATAAGTTTTTACTAACTTGTGTCTTGTGTGCCACTGCGTATTCAAATCGCTGCAATGTGAATCTTAAATCAGCAACAGCAGCAGCAGCAACAGACAAACACGATGTAACAGAGAAATGGTGGCATTCAACAATTGACAGTTACAAATATGTTGCAAATTAAAAGCAGAACACTTTACATGGAGAAAACACAACTGAAAAAACGAAATGGATAAAACAACAACAACAACAATAACAATGTAAAAAAACAAAAACGAAGAAGCAAAAGCTGCCAGTTAAGAGTAAAGCCTTCCATAAAGAGAAAACTTACAAGTAGTTGAACATTAATATACCATAACGCAGATGGACAGACAGACGTACTATGTATTGATAGACAAATACACAACGGATGCATATTATAAACCCAGTATACATCAGGTATTGCCTTCTGGGAGAGAATACAGGATAAAACGAACACAACAACAACAAATAATAATAAATAGTGAGACATCGATTGACATACTAAAAGTAAAGTCGAATTTTTAGAATAGTACAGCTGCTAAGCCACTTTATTGATTTACATCACAAGCTTTATATATATAACGATTAAAGGATAAAGTGATTTATAACCTTTACCCTTGATTTTTAATTTTTGAAATTCAAGAGTAATGCATGTTTGGTTCATAAAGTTTTTAGAGTTACGAATAAAAATTTTTTGATCTTTATAGAATTAAATAATAAATACGAAAAGTTCATGCTATTTAGATATGATCGAAAAAATTTCGATCTTTAATTTTTTTTGATCTCTTTTATATATTTTTTTTTAAATCGGTTTTTAGGTGAATGAAAAGTTATATTGTGTACATAAAATTAATTTAATTTATATTTGATCGATATAATTTTTTCGATCTTTAAATTTTTTTTGACTTTTTCATATATGATTTTTAACTTCTCTAATAACAATAACGATTATGGATTATTTAAAGTTTCTTAATTAGTGAAAAATGCTAAACCTTTTGCTAAAATAAATATTCATGCCTTTGCTGAATGGCCAGAACAGTCAGATAGATGCTGCACAAGTAGTTTTCATAAACTGCTTGTTAAAAGCTTAACTTGTAACTCAATATATGCAATAGCATTGAATTCCTTCGTCGTTGGCGGAATGCTTGTGTAACGGAAATCCCCCAGCACGAACATAACAGCTCATCTCCCACCTGATGCAGAAGCACTCCCACATTTCCATCTAACTTTCCAATAAATGAAAAACAATTCAACACGTAAAACAAACTATGCAAGAACAACGGTATATGGGTAAACCAAGTTAGTACGGGCACGAAATTTTACCAATAAAAACAACCAACAGGAAACGATAAGGTTTGTTTGCTAGTAAGTTCCAGAGATGATATTACAAGGATAGTATTTTTCAATATCAGCTCAAACACTTACACAAGACAATAATCAAATTGATGTTGCGTCGATGTAAAGGAAGGAGAGGAGAAATGCTTTTGCACATCAGTTTATTGAAACGAAATCATACGTTGGTTATAAACTCTTTGCATTTCCTTTGTGCCTTCATTTCGTTTTTTTTTCCCATATTCCTTTATTCATTATTCACCTTTTGTTTTTCTACTTTTAAGCGAGAACAAGTATTGTTGTGTTTTTTTTCTTTTGCTTTTCTTGTATTGTGCAATAACACTTTTTTCTTCACTTTTGACATTTTCTCTTCTATTTCATTGATACTAGCGTACAACATGTTACCAGTGTCAATAACAAATCATGTTTTCATGTTTTTTCTGTTCATCTTTAGAGGAGGGACAAAGGAATTTAATAAACAAGTAAACAAGTAGAAGATATTTGGTTTAATTCAAATATTGGACTGTGAAAAACTGTCGTAATCAAATTATAAAATTTTGGCAACAGTTAGTCTATAAAACAAGTTGTAAGACAAAAACTCTGAATTTCTAAGTTTTGACTGACCATTAGTAAAGAGTAGGCATTTCGAATAAAAACTCCACTAAATTAGAATCTTTGCTCTGAGAAAGCGCTTTGTCTTAGTATACTTTGTGTGCAGGGGGAAGCGGGTTTAAATCTTAAATAAATGAAGGCAAGAAAGTAAAAAAGTCGTGTCAGTTAGAATTTGAACCCGTTATGATAAACCAAGTACATGGCCATTTTATTGGAAGTTGTGAAAACACATGAAAGAGCTTCTAGTGGCTGTAGTGGTACAAAAAAGCCGCGCATAAAACGCTTTCTTGAAAAACAAGTTTAAAAACCGATCAAGCAGGTCTGTGTAAACCCCAATTTTTGTGATATGTTTAGAACAATTCAGATTACGAGACTGATCAATAATATATTTATTACTCTTGTATCGTTCCTAACGACTTCTTTCGCTAGCTGAGGAGTGACAAAATTAGCATAACTTCCACTGTAAAGTAAAACCTTCTCCCCGTGAATTTTGTAATAAATTTATGCCCGCACTCTATATATGTATGTATGTACTACAAACCTTATCCTCACCTATACTATGCCACATTTGTTTATACTACTTTACTTGCAGAGTTAATGTTGACCTTATTCGACTGACACCAGTGGCCAACAGAACATGTCAAAGCCCAAGTGAATAACTATGATGAAAGAATGATGATGATGATTTTGGACAAAGGATGGGAAAGACCATTTGAAAATGATCACAAAAGTTTATGCAGCAGTATGAACAAACAACAACAATGAAGCAGTAACTCATGCTCTCCTTTTGCATACGCTTTCACTCCTGCTTAAGTACACATTTTGTCATGCTTATCCTTGGAAAAATATGTTACGATTGTAAAGGATATGTATGCAAATCTATACATGTAGCACCAACTAAGTGAATATATGCATGGCAGCCAGTTAAAAAACAAGGAATAAATGTCAGTTGAAGGATTTAGTTGATCCCATGATTGCACGGTTGGTTGGCTGACTTGCTTTCGACCTCGTTGACTTGGTTAGACATTTTGTAGCAGTGTGTGCATCTCTGCCGTTACATTGTGTTAGATTTTTATATTCTGCCCTGCTTTAGCATAGTTTAACTAACTGCTTGGTAGTCGTTGCTGTTGTTGTTGGCTTTTAAACTTGTATCGGGCATCCCACATAAGTAAGGCCACAATAGCAATGGCACTGAGGACAACCGAACGACCGGCGCATTGTGAAAATAATAATAAGCTGAGCAAAAACAAAAACAAAAGCAATAGAAAAAACAACTGTAAAAAGGACATTGTTGAAGATAAAAGAAAAGGGAGAGAGAGAGAGAGATGGAGAGAGATAAAGGAGTTAGTCTAAAACCAGTACAAACAAAGAGACTAAATAATATTGGGCTGTGTCTGGTGTCCGGGGGTAGACAATAAAATGCAAGTAAATTATTAAATCTTCTTTCACTCTAAGGCCCCGTAACACCCCGTACACTGTACACCTCTTCATCTCTGCATAACTAATAAATAACTTGGAGCACAAACAAAAAGGATTATAAATTCTAAAGGATTTAGAAGCAAGGACCACAAATAAAATTAGAACTTAAGAGTTCCTCCATATAGTATGCAAAAAACATATAACCTGTCATAAATAGAAAGTAATTTTTATTAGCTTCTTGGATAAGGGAAGTATATCAAGCTTATTTATATATAATGAAAACCACTCAGGCCATGAAAATATGCAACTGCCAGTTAATGTGTGTAATAAAAGTGTAAAAATATCATTAAGAAGGTGATACATTCTTTATATTCCATGTAAACCACAAAATTAGTTAAACTACTTACAAGAAGTTGAACGCAAAAGGAAATTTAGTCATTTACTGGTTTAAACCACAAAAGAAAAAAAACGCCCTAAGTGGTTGTTTGAGTAGATGATGATAAAAACATTAATTTCTTGTAAATACTTGTACGATACATCTACCCGTTGGAGATGAGTTGTGTAGGATCACATCACATTACTTTTAACTTTAGTTTATTTACCGACAAATTTCTAAGAATTGGAAAAATACCAAAAAAAAAAAAAAAAGATGTCAATTTTATTTATATTATCTGCTGCCAGTTAGTCAGTTAGTTATCCGAGTTATAGTTGGTAACATTCCTTTTTGTGTATGCTCTACATAAGATGGTTTTATGTGCCAAAAATGTATGAGGTTACATAACAGACACGCCCACAATTGGCTAAGGCCTTTTTTTAATTCGATTTCTTAGTCCATGCATAATGTAGGCACTGTTATAGAAAGAATCAGGTATTACATATATACTCGGTTGAGTATTTGAATCTAAGTCTATCTAGACATAATCCTCCGTGTAGCTGTATTGCGGTCTTTTGCGATCTTGGGCTGATTTTCAGAACAAATATTTTTAATATCCGTAAGTGGGTTTCTATTTAAATTGACGAAGTGTGGCATTGTGTCATACCCACAATTGAAAAAACCTCCCGGACACATATATTTATAATTGGATCTTTTCTGTATAAATGTAGAGGGTATTTAAGATTTGGTGTAAACCAAATTTAGTTTTTTTACTTGATTTTTATTATGATAGTTATACATAAAGTCATCGTATCTAACACCCACAGGTTTTCTCAACAAACACACATTACGTGATCTCATAACTAAATCTAGTGTATACTATAAATTCATTATCATTCTTTGTTGGAACATTTCGGTTTTCACATTAGGAAAGGCGACAACAACCAAGTAAGAGCAGCGCAGAAGTGTTAAATTTTATAAACAGTTTATCACCTTCTTCTAAAGCAAACATTATGAAAAGGTTTTTATTGTAGGCATACAGTATAAAAAATTCGTTGCAAACTGTGCATGAATTAATTGAGAGACACATGGTGTAACAAATAGTCACCACAATTTTAAACCATTACAACACGAGACGAGCAACATTTAAGTAAAAAAATTAAAGAAAATAAATGTCCTGTGGTTGTTATGTTTATGTATGTGTGTATTAGTAAGCTATACATACTTTATAAACCTTTGACTAAATAATTTATCTAATACACTGAACTCATCAATACTTGGTTTGAAATAATTTTTAAGACAAACAACTTAATTGTGGCTCACAAACAATGAAGAATTTTTCTCAATTTTTCTTATTCATTTTTTTTTTCTGGCTTAGAAAAACATCCCACTGAGAAGAAGAACGATACATAAAAAAGAAAATTGTTAGACTTACATTTGGTAAGTAAGTAATGTTTGTGAAAAAAGTTTTTTTTTTCTTCTGTGATTAACAGGAATTTCGTTTAGTTGAGTAAATTATTAAAAAGTTCCATCCTGCTGTTTGGGCACAGCAGCAGCAACATTTAAATGTGCGTTTCAATGAAAATAAAAATCAGTTGTTGTCCTTTATTTATTACAAAAAGCGGCAACGGTCATAAATTATCTGTTGGCCACAATTTGCCAAAATGTAAATAAGACTAAATACATGTCCTAACCCCACCTACACGAATCCGAGATGCTCCCATTTCACTCAGTTACAATTATAGTGAATAATTGATTTAAAAGAAAAGGATTGCAAGCATTTTGGATTTTTTTAAAAAGCATCAAGGGGTCGCATAAAAATTGAATGAACCCAAAACAGAAATGACTCTACGAACTAAATAAAAATTTGATTTTTATCAACAACAAAAAACACATTTAACTTTTATTGCTGACAATAACAGCAAAAAAGAACACATTTTCTTTAACAACTCTTCAAAGTTCGCCTAACCTTTGTTAAATAGAGACCATGCTAGTATTATTGTTATTGTTAATGACCCTTACCAATCCAAAAGTGACCATTTTTGCCAAATTGCCGAAATGTTCCTTTTCTCCTTTCTCTCTTTTCAACTCTTTCCTTTTTTATTTTATTTTGCTTGCGTTAACCCATAACGTAATTTCTTTATACACATTATACACTTGAAACTTGAAACGGCATCAGAGGCTTGGTCGTTTCTTTGGCTCGTTATTTGGAATCATTTTCCTTTAATGGTTCCTGCCTTTTCCCTCCTCTTTAGTTTTGGCCACTTTGGCGTCATTTTCTACACAATAAAATAAACATTCAAAATGTAATCAAGTTAAATGACCATATTTGTTTTGATTTTTATTTAACAGCATAGAACAGAAGAGAAGGCAAGTGGGAAAGGATAACATTTCATAGATAACGAGTGAATAAGAGACCAGCACGACTGTCATTTGATGTTGCGCTTGTCCATATCAAAAGTGATGACATTGATGACGTTGACAATTTTAAAGGAAACATTTTTATTATTTGTTTATTTAAGTTTTATGTGGTAGCATTTTTAGCATTTGAAAAAGATTTTCAACAATCAGTAAAAGTGAATCATTTCTAAGAAAGTGTTCAAAGCTTTACTTACTTTGAAGAGATGACTGGTGGATGCTGTGCAATCAGCCAAAACTGAGTCGATCTAGACAGGCATGTCCGTACGTCTGTCTATTGTTTGTATTTTCAAGGGCGTACATTTTGAGATAATGAGCTGAAATTTTCAAAAGATACTTTCACTTATACCATGCAGATAAAATGATCAAAATTGCTCAAGAGCCACGCCCACAATCGACAAAAACCTTAATTTTTGCCACAAAAATGAAGCAATCAAGGTGAAATTTAAAGCTGATACATAATACACACACTATTAAAGATTGCTGTGTAGGGTATTTAAGCTTTGGCCTATGCCAAATTTAGTTTTCTGACTTTTTAAAATCTAGACAGAATTGACTTGAGTCACTAAATGTCTTATCCCGGGGGCAGCTTAAAAAGGAATCCATTAGAATATATTTTAAAATCATAAAAATATTTAGACTACTATGTTTTTAAACAATAGCAGAAAGAGGAAACGGAAATTATACCAAAGAGCATATGTCTGCAAATATTTTTCCAACATAAGAGGCAGCTAACAGTGGCCAAAGTGACATCATCTTTATTATAAAATTATACGTATTTTATTCATGTATGCATGTATGTATGTATGTGTATAATAACAATTATTAAAATACTTAATGTGGTGTCTTAGACTGCTTTTATATTAGCCAATCACACGTACGTACCATACACACCATCCTTGGCCAACATAATACAAAAATTATTTTGTGTCTTCATTCAGTTTCCAAATTTCATTCATTCCCCATAAAAGACTGACATTGGAATGGTATTTAAAGGAATGAGTTATGAGAATCATTTAAAGGAGGTTTTCTTTTCTTTTCATTTCTTTTCTTGTTTCATTGAAACAATTACACTATCAACGCACTATTTATATGGGGTGTTTCTAGTTTTGAATTAGTGTTTGTGTTGTTGTTAATCAAAACAATAAAATTTGATTTATACGACGGATGTATATTTTGGCAGTTGTTCTCTCTTTGTCATCATTGCTTTTATACAGGAGTGTGTTTTGTTTCTTAAACTAAAACTGAAGCAGATGAAGTTTAAGGTCATAATTTAGGATTTGATTTCTTTTTTTTTTTTTTTTTTCAATATTATGGTTACATATATTTTTTATTAAAACTCAGCTGATTTATTATTATTTTTAGAAAGCTTGACTTATTGACTCATTTGTGCTCAAATGAAACTTTTTATAGAAAATTACAAAATTTTTTGTAATAACTTTGCGACATTATTAATTTTTGGGGTTATTGATTAATTAAGAATTTCGCCCTGCAGTATATAAAAAAAAAAAAAAATAGAAAAAAATTTAGCAAAATATCCAAAAAAAAGATATTAGTTTTATAGCACAATTTAATGTACTTTCTCACACCCCCTGTTACACTCCCTCCTCACATATTGGACTTAACAAAGTCACGCAACCCTTTACCAAACTAATGCAATACAGCAGCTTGCTACATAATATTAAAGCGTCATGTGAAAGTATCATAATAATTCGTTTAATTTATGGATTTTTATGATTTTTTCCTTTCATGTCATAAAAAACATAATTTTTCTCTTGTAACACCAATCAGTTTTTTTTTTTTTTATATTTTTTTTTATTGCTATGTTCTATGACCTTCTCTTGCGTTTTAATCATGCTTTAGCTAACATCTATTTTACTATAAAAGGCTTATGATGTTGTTATCAATCTGTTGGTTGCATTATGCTTTAGTTTTTTATGTACAACATTTTAGGGGGATGGGCATGCAAATATTGTCGTACGCTTCGTAACACATAAACACATAAATGTTACTGGAATGTTATGCATAGAAGAAGAAAATTTTTCGCTATATGAAATAAACTCATCCCCCTATTTACACGGTAGATATATTCTTCCAAAGTCTGTGAAAATAAAGCGAAATATGCATTCAGTTATTTCAATTAATTGTGACAAATTTTAACCTAAACGGACTATTTTTAAAAGTCCTCGCTATAAAAAGCATTTTCAATAAGTAACTTTTAATTATAGAACCCAGTGGTGTGGGGTGAAAGGATTGAAATATAGAAGGAAATACATTAGCGCGATTTTAGAAGGTGGTAGTTTTCTAGATAACTATTTGAATTGTTATTGAGATTCTAGATTATTCATAATTATCATAATAGACCAATAGCAACCTATTTAAACCTTTGACTCTTTTTATATTGTAAAAAAAAAAAGGCGTCTTCTTTCTTTTACATTAAAAGAAGGCAAAATATAAAACATTTCGTTTTTCTTGCGCAAAGTCCGCCTCGATGATGAAAATATATTAAGTTGGAAGATTTTCCCTTGAAGACCGTCTTCGAAATCTACAAAGAACGGAAGATCACTTCCACAAAATTCATTCCTTGAATTGGAAGAATCAACGAGAAAGGGTGTTTAAGATTTGGTATAATTCGAACTTTGTTTGTTAATGGTTTACTTTTGCAATGGTGGACTTCTATGTTGCTCATACAAATTGCTTTCAATTTTCCTCCCCCTCCCCCTAATCCTTTCAAAACGTTTTATATTTTCATTTATTAATAAAAGGGTTCCTTCCTTAACACTACCGATAATATTTCTTAATACATTTTTTATTGGTTGTCAATTATAACTTTTTACAAAATTTATTGCTTTTTAAAATTGTTGTGACAATTTTGTATTGTAATTGAAAATCTTTGTAGGAAGTGCATAATTGCGAAGGGAGTGATTTGAGGAAGAGTAATTGAGGAGAGTAATCACTTAAACAATAACAACTTAAAAAATTTATCATCAATTAAAAGCAATCTTTGGAAAGGGAATGAAAATAAAACAAAGTCTGTATAAGCCTTGGATCCGCTGTTGAAATGTTTCCCACTGATTTTAGATATATTGTATAAGCCGGCCATATCATTTCATGGAATGTTAAAGTACAGATTAGATAAAAACACAGTTATTGTAGGGTAAGCGTGTCTTATGGCTTTAGAGCTAGCTACCTGAACCGGACCAATATGTCATTTTATGTAAGACTGCTTGAGCATGAGTAACGTGTAATGTTATGTTTAAATACTGGTGATTTATGAAAGGCGTGTTTCTAACTTTATTAGTGTTTACTTGGAAAAATAAACAAAAGTAACGCAAGACAAAACATTGTCAAGAGTTGAGGAAAACAATTACAATTATGTAAATATGTTGGGATTAGTTGTAAGGTTGGGTCATTACTTCAAGGTTGTTGAGTCGGTTCTTGTGTCAACAGAAAGTAAGAGTTGCTGTTGCTCAATGGGAAGAGTTTCGGTACCGCAAGGAGGTAAATTGCTGAAAGCTGGAGATGATAATAAAATCTTTGTGAAAGTGAAACCAATTTGTATGGTTTTCAGTACAAACGTATATAAATTGACAGCCTTTATATATATAATATATAAAGAATTGGCAAAATTGGTGTTTTCTGCTTATTTCCAGTAAGAAGACAGTTTTATGAACCGTTACTTTTAAGCATTTCAAGAAACATTTTTCATTTTTTTCATTAGCATTGTGTTGAAGGAGAGAGGAATGAGTATTTATGTACTTCTCATTATTGTCGCCTCACTTTTTTGTATTTACAAGTATTTATTTACATGCGCGTGGATATAAGTAAAGGTGTTGTGCTTGCTGTGGCATGCTCTCTTATATTTGCTGTTTACTTTTTTTTGTTAATTTTTGCATTTCTTTTTTTTACTTTTTTTTTTTGTTTTTAAAGTTTGATTATTCACAAATATTTAGTCAACGTTTCACTGTTCGTTAGTTGGTTGTTTTGTTGTCTTTAGTGTTGATGTTGTTGTTGTTTATTTTATCATTCTGTAACCCTTTGATTATTTGTATTGTTTATCATGCGCCTGGTTTGAGCCTTGTTAACGAGTGTTGTATGCAAGTATAGGTACGGGGGCAGTCCCGGAATTATCCGTCTTGATGTATAATTGTTAAAAAAATACTAGTAATAATCTACTTTATAAAGGTTAAGGTTCAAGTTTAAGAACCCTACGTTGTTTAATATTTGTTGGCCAGTCATCCATAGTGAAGGTGTATATGAAAGCATAGAAAAACGGGTGGACGCAATACTTTTATTTGAAAAATCTCAGTCCAAACAATATTAAAACTGAGGTGGATTCTACTCTTGGGGAGACTGTTACTTCAATTACAAACGTAAATAAATTGGGTACCAAAAATGGTGAAGAAAATCTACTAAATTTATTTGTTTCTAACTTTTTTGTGTTTTCTTTGTTGGATCAAGAACTTTTGGTACTATCCTCGTATATATTTTTTCCTTTTCCTACAAAGTTTTTTATTTCATTTTTTTAACTGCTTAAAAAACCATATTTCAGTACCTTTACAATTTTTGTGGGCGTGTCTTTTAACCGATTGTGCCCAACTGACAATATATACGTTTATCAACACTCATATCTTAAATTTTGTGACGCGAAGTACATTTAAAGGTCACACAAAGGACAGACAGATATGACCGATACCGCCCATCACAAAGTAAACTTGACAAAAGTTAATTTCTAGGTTGTTGAAACCTCAGTAGCCATAAATTTGGATTCTGAAATTCTTCAACATAGATTCGTAAATGTATGAAAGGAAAGTTTGACATTTTTTATGTTTGCCTGGGAGCAAAATTAAACATTATAATGAAAGAGAACTTTTTGTTGCTTCCAATTTTAATTGCTACAAAACCATAAGTATATCCACAGATTGTAAAGAGCTCTAAAGATATGATTTCCTTTCGTTCAACTCTCAACGACCAAAAACCAAACAAAACATTAACATTAACATCAACAACAGCAACCAGAAAACCATATAAAGAGTGAAAGTTTTTATGGGTTTCCGGTATCCGGAACAAAATGCACAGAATATATAATCAATACACTCCATACGCACAAAAGCATCCACACACACTCACACCAAACTTCTCCAAAGTCAAACACAATAAGAGCTTGAAGATAATTTAGAGGGCACAGCACAGCACAGTAGAGCCCAGCGCAGCACATTAAAACAGATGCAAAAATTATTAAGTTTAAATGGTAAATCAACGAGAAAGAGGAAGCAAAGTAGGCATAAGCAAAACAATTACACCCCCATGCCGTATAGATGTAACGCATAACAATAAAAACGTATATAGTGCTGATGGAAAAAAATCTTAATCAAACCATGAAAAGCGAATAATTTTGAAATAATGAATAACTGGAGTTTTTTGTTATTATATTATAGGTTATAACATGAACCGCATTCTACAACCGTAAGGGTCAAAAGTACACCCTTAAACTCCTGCGTGCACAAAGGCCAACATTGATTAGCTGCATAGCAGCAGAGTAATGTATTGAGTGCGAGTTGTTCAACGAAAACTTGGGCTGTTGAAAGCACAATTAAATGTTATGTAAAGTCAGATCAAAAGTTTAAAGACCATTATTATGGAAAAATCGTTTACATTTACAACCAAAATGCGGTATCACAACATTCATTGACAGATCTATTGAAAAAGAGATGGATTGACAGACACTAGACTTGTAGGACCATCTTAATGTCAGAACGCATTAAACCATATAACAAGAGCAGGCGTGGGTGCATAATAGCAGTTCCGCAGACAATTGTTTGTACTTTTTTATACCCTTCGCAGTAACACAAAGTTTGTCACTCCATTTGCTACACCTGGAAGAAGACATCAGAGACCTTAAAAATTCTTGATCATCAATAGAAACTGTGTGGGTATAGATAAGTATGTCCGTCTGTTAATAGCATTCTTATAGTCATCAATTTTGAGATATTGGGCAAAATTTTTTTATAAAATTCTTACAAGAAAATCATTATTTAAATTAAGTAAAATCGGTCAAGAGCCACGCCCACAATCGAAAAAAAGTATTTATCTGATACAAAAATTAAGCTATAAACTTGAAATTAAGTAAATTAAATTTTTCTTAATAAAAGTTATGCAGTTAGTTGGGTGGAAATGGCCATTTCTGTGCTTTAATTTAATTTTTTTTAAGTTGTCGTTTTTTTTTGTTTTCATTTGATTAAATTCTTTTCATTTTGCATTCTCTTAGCAGTCAGTCAGCGAGCGTTACTAATCAGCGAAAATTTGGTTAAATTTTTTTCAAAGTTTTAAGTGGGGGGAGTTGTAGCTTTTAATGTTCATTGTCATGCCAAAAATTCGTAATAATTCGTTTCATATCTTAACCAAAATCTTCGATTATTTTCTACATTTTCATTTAAAATTCACCTTCTTCGAGTCCTTAAACACAAATTTTTAATAAACTTCAATCATTAACAATGTCATGAACAAACTTGACAAAAAGTAAGACAATCGTGAGAGCCCACGTCAATATTATTAATAATGATGTTTTTGATTGAAAATATTTATATAAAAAAAGAAAAAGAAAATAATAAAGAAACCAAAATCCAACCACAACTTAATAACTGATGAGATCAAGACATACCAACAATATTCTTAATACTTACCGCAGTTACCATTAACAGCGACAACAGGTATTCGATTTTTATCTGAAAAGAAAAAAAAAAACATAAATCGAAGATAAACAAAGTGTGTGATGTCACGTTGATTGAAATAATTTACAGGGTTTATAAAACCATTATTAAAACTTTTAAAAGAAGAACAAAAACTGATAGATGAGTAAGAATTTTTTTTTTCCAACATCTCTATTATAATAATATTTACTCAACAACAAGTCAATGGAATCTTCTCATGGATCTTTTTGGAAATGGAAAACAACCAAAGCCACAATTACAAAAGTGAACAATCAAAATCATCAGTGTTTTGTTAGCAACGAACGAAATCATAAATCATGTCAATAAATATTGTACATGACAAAGACTCTGCACATAAAAGCACTTGCTTTATAAAAAAATAGAAGAAAAAAAAATATAGAAAAATAAATTCACTCAGTAAAGTATCCCCAAGATCAACGACGTTGTGTCTGGTAGAGATTGTAGTAAGAAACTCATGAAATTTACCGCACCCTTAACCAAGTGAACAACAAACAATCTATAGATTGATTTCAATGGAGGTGGTAAATAAAGGAATTTATGAACTAAAACAACAAGTTAGGTGTTGAGAGGAGTAATATTTATATAGAACAATGGACAAAATAATATGAATACCCGCCACAATATTTATTTATTCATAAGGTCTACCTACGGTCATCATTTG
This sequence comes from Crataerina pallida, assembly GCA_949710015.1. Taxonomy (NCBI): domain Eukaryota; kingdom Metazoa; phylum Arthropoda; class Insecta; order Diptera; family Hippoboscidae; genus Crataerina; species Crataerina pallida. The sequence continues at coordinate 29,494,732 of OX453291.1, forward strand.
CTTTTAGAGTAGCTGCAATTTTTCACGGAATAGATTCGTAAAGAGTCTGAATAGTTCTGTTGTCACTTATTTTGCACATTTTTCCATATGAAACTTACGCGACAAATAAAATATTTGAATATTACAAATTATATTTAAAAAAAAACTTATTTCACGACTTTTGACAAAATAAAAAGTTAAACGGACTTGAATGAAAAGAATAAATTTCCTTCAGAAAAATGTCACATACTTGTGCGTCATTTAATCTATAGGTCACAGCTGGTGATTGCAATGGTGGTAGATACGTTTTAAATATATTTATAGAGCAGGTGGGTGGTTGTTTACTTCATGGATTCTGTGCATAGTGTTATTGTATACAGTTGTGTCTTTTCAGTATTTAAATTGTTTTTCCTTATTGGGGATTTTTTTTTTTTTTTCGTTTTTTTTTGTAAATGTTATGCGGTTGCTCAATATCACCGAAAAGGGTGTGTTTAACGTGGTCAGCCATTATTCTTCTACTTCTGTCGATATATTCAAATTAATTTATTTCAGGGTAAATGCTTTCATTGTGAAGAGAAAAATTGATTATGAAACTAATCTGGAGTTAATTTCAATTTTATACTTTCCACATAAGATGGAGGGTATACGAAGTATACTAAGAGGGGATTTCTTTGGAACACCCAGAAGAAAGTAACAACAACAGGCAGACACATGGACACCCGGACACGCGGACATACAACGGAGTTGAGGGTATAAAATTTTATTTTTTGCGAAGTATCTGATGTTGACACGTAATACATAAACTATACAATCATGCACATTCCACACCTACATTGTTTAAGATATGTCAAATGTGTTTTAAACTAAATTTTCTCATTTTTTGTTGCTGCAAATCCTTTTAGAACATGATGCATTAAGAAGAAATCCTTTTCCATCGAAACATATCTAAAGTTAATAAAAGCTTAATACAACACTTAGTTAATCATACGTTATCATCATAATAGACCGAATGTTGTATGAAAAATTCAAGTAAATTGGTGAACCGTAATCAACCGAAATCCCTAATATGAATGATGTAGAAAAACATCAAAGCGGTAAAACTACCACAAAGAGAGAAGCAGGAAAAAAAACCAATTACATTTTTAAATAACTTATATTGGTAGCTGCTTACTTATGATATTACCCTTAAAAACGAAAATGCATGAATGAATGAAGAAATTTTCTATTAACTTGGTAACATGACACATTTCAACTAATGAAAATTCTCTTGATCTTTTGTTATATGCCCATATACATATATGTTACCTTAGTTAAGTAAATTATTACATAAAGATGTGCTATAATGGGCACTTAAAAGTCACAACAAACGCCGCATTCGGATGCCATATATAATATGTAGTATGAAGAATGCAAACTCATGCAAAAGACTCACAAAAGGTGTGAAATTGAGTTTCAATTTCAATTCTGTTTCTATGAATGGCTCATGGTTTGATATTTTTGCATCCATTGAGATAATCTGTACAAGTTAATGCTGTGCTTAACATCTTGGTTGTCCTTTGGTTATGGAAATGCGTCATACATGTAACAAATATACAGTTTCTATTCTTTTAATCTCTAAAATTTTCAATTTCATTGTTTTTCTTTTTTTCATATTAATAAGATCAGAGGGATGTTGCATAAAAAAAAACTGAAAGGAATGCTTTTGAGTAAAATGACTTTACATACGTATTATATAACAAATGAGACAAATAAATTTGGATTTGGTCAAATCTTACATACCGTCCACATACATGTACAAAGGTGGCTGCGGCAGATATACTCGTATATATTACGCCCTCTAATAGTGTTTTAGCTTGCAAATCAAGTTTTACGATGAGCAAGATTTGTTGTAACTTTTGCGCAAATAATATGACACGTATTGTTTGAAGAATTGCAGTTACTCTAAAAGCAAATTGTGACCCTACACCTTTTTAATAAATTTACACAAAAATTTTGAGCTTTTAGGCACCTCCTCATATGCATTGATGCTTTTAATAAATTTTATTGGATATTAAAGAATTGATTTTTATATTATTAATACTCTTTTTTTTTTTAATAAGGAAATGCAATTACTATATACCACTGAACGAACACAAACACATTTTTTCACAAACATTTCACATTTCCTTGAACAAAATATTACGCACTTCCTTTTCTCTGTTCTTTGAGAATTATCAGTTAATCAATATACTTTAAATTGTAATAAACACTTTTTTATTAGTTTAATTTTTATATAACTGAATTATTTTATATTTTTATTTATTATTTCCTAATTATTCTTATTTAAAAGACATTTGTAAAGGACCGATTAACAAGAACTGAAAAGAAAACGAATTCAGTGAACTTAACAGGTGGGAGAGAAATAAGATCATACAACCCAATCTCTCTAATATTGCCTAAAAGATGTCACTGATGAGCTGCAAATACCGATATCATATATAACATAAGCACAAATACGTAACAATAGTAATTATCTAATTTATAAATTCATCATTTATTGTATTATTTGATAGATTACTTTGAATGATCTATTATCTAACATCATCTAACACCTGTTTATCTGGTTCTGTAACTCGTTGTTTCCTTTCAGTTCTTGTTAATTGGTCACGCCGGTTGAAATGTCGCAAAAATTGAAATATTCTTGAAAATTTTTCAAATAGAAAAAGAAATTATCAAATAATTAAAATATATTCATTACAAATATAAAAGTGTATAAAATATAAAAGTGCTCAATATATTTCTTGCATATTTATTCAATTTTATTGCAGTTGCTTATATTAACAGTGCAAAGGAAATAAATATGTTCAAGGAAATGGTTATGGAAGTGCAAAATGTGCCGGTACGTTCGTTTTAACTAAATTACTTTAAAAAAATGTTAAAAATTATATTAATAATATAAAAATCGTGATATCCGTGATATAATGTTAAATAATCTAAAATATTATGAAATAATTTGCTCCAAAAAAGAAGTGAAAATTTTATGTATGCCGTGAAAAAATTTTCATTAGTTCGTCAAAATTCGTTAAACTCGTTACATGTATATGTATTACGAAGAGTAACTAACGTATTTGGTTGCGCAATAGGAATATTTTCGTGATTTGCTACTTTTTTCTAATGTAAGTGCAAGTGTAAGTGCGCGAGTGTATTAATTAGCTAGGAACACTGCATTTAAAATGAAGACTTTAGCTCGGTTTCGGTTTCGGTTTATTGTGTGCCTAATTGTGATTTCGTGGTTTTTTAACTACTTGCAACTCGTTATTAAAGTGAAGGTAAGTTTTTATTTTTTTATTTTTATATGATTATGAAATTTGGATGATATTTATTTACACTTTCCTTTTTAATTTTAAACTTTCAAACAATTACACAATTTCAAATATATGCACCAACTGGGTGCATAATCTTAAAAGTACCAAATAATAGGTCGATTTTTGCGACTATTCCTACGTAAAAGTATGGACGGATGGACATTGTTATGGCTGGGATTCTTACGTTGATCAAAAGTTTATTATATATTATAAAACCTTCTTTTGGAAGTTGTGAAGAGAATGACAATTTTTTTATACATTCCATCATGTTATGAGTTAAGATGAAAGCAAGAAAAAATCTGCGACTGTCTGTTTTTCCGTCCTACTCTCGAATGCAATAATTCAATTAAAACTTTCAACAAAAACCTCACCCCGTATAGTTTAACATTAACCAAAGTGATTGAAAGTGATAAATGTACCGTAAGGATTTTATAAAAGTAATGAATACACTATTTGCCATTAGATTATTTTTCCAAGTAATTTTTGAAAAGCTTTAAAATAAACAAGATTTTCGCACATAGCACGAAACGAAAGACAAAAAACTAACCCCTTTTAAATGCAAGAAGCAGAATTTCACGATCGTTGCGCATACGCACAAACATTGAAAAAGATTTCTCTTGTGCGGTGGTTGTGTGTGTTATTCTAATTAAAAAACTGTAACATTTTTTATGATTACGGGAAAAAATTTTACATACTCTGATAAGTGAACGTGTATAAAGTACATATTCAACAACAAAAAGAAGAAGAAGAAGAATCGTTGGTGTACATATACATTGAGTTATAAGCCCATGGTTACGAATATGTAAATAAATCCTACTTAATGTCACAATCAATTCACACTGACACAAAAGGACTACTGTATAACAAATAAAGGACAATAACAACAACATCACAAACAACTTAACAACAACTCAACATGTTACATTACGAGTTGTGTAGTAGTGTAAAAAACGTTATGAATTGAAAAATTGAAAAATCTTTATCGAGTTATAGAAATGTGAACCCCTATTAGCGCGCATTTAACTGTTCATTTGAAGGTTTCAAAACTTTGGCCAGTGATGCGTTAAATCAATGAACACAACAACAAACAATATAGAAACAATATGGGCCAGCAAATAATAGCACACACACACAAGCCTGAATTCTAAAGAAATATTTTATTTTTACAAATATGTGTGATAACCAGAGCTCAGCTGTATATAAATGAATGAATTTGAAAAGTGATCCAAGTCTATTTTTTTGTAAAACATTGCGTTAACTATTCTTAACTAATAAAATAGTCATCTTTTTTTGATGAATTTTCAAATTTTGATGTTTTGAAAAAAAAAATGGACTTGTACCACTTCTCAAAGAATTCATAAAAAACACATATGCAGTAATATTAAATCGAAAAACATAAGTTTCCAATTTGACCCCTTGAAATCAAACACTTAGACAAACTCATGCTCATCATTAGAGTGAATGAAAAAACAAGTGCTTCTGGTTACCTTGGCATAAATTTTTCAATAAAACCCAAATCTTGCTTTCTTATCCACACAACAACAAGTGACACTTTTTGTAAATACAACTGACAACCTGAAATCTTCCAACGAACAATACGTGAACAAAACAAAACTATTGATGCGTACGTACATATAAAGGATAAAGGATAAGGGTGGTTGACGGTCGTTTATCGCATTCATTGTTTCATATGCAAATACCCAAAATGAAAAGGGTGCTAAATAATGTACGCTGTATACATCCATACACATACATATGGTTGTGAGCATTATTAACATTAATTGTACTCAATGTCCTCTTGTGTGGCAGTACACAAAACATCAGTGAGAAGTATAGCAAATGTTCGATAATAATGTAATATAGAAATGCTTAGCTGATGATGAGGCTGGCGGTAAACATGTGGCCAAGAAAGCTGCTTCTTTTTTTGTTTTGTTTTTTGTCTTTCTGGTATCACTCGCACACACGCACAAAATACCAAAATGTGGTGACACATTTTGTTTTTCGATTATTTGATTCTTACCATTGGGGGGAGGGGGTGCAGCCAAAACCAAATGGTTTGCTTTTGCTAAAGTTTTATACAACTTGGTGTTGGTTGGTTTGGTTGTAACAATAATTCACGCGTAATGGGGTTGTTCGTTGTGCTACTATTACAAGAAGGAAAAAAAGCGCCACCTAAAGAAAGTGTATGTGTGTGACGATGAAGGTAATTGCGCATGGAGTTGAACAAATTCATTTCTTACAATGGATTCTTATTAAATTTTAAAACGGTTTAATAAAAAAATGTATTCCAACGCAATTTTCTATACAGTCGGGCCTCCTATTAAGCGATAGTTCGTACCGTGTTAAAGCAGAATCGCGTTATAAAATATTCAAAGTTAGTGAAAATGGAAACGGAATAAGTAAACTTTGCTTACTCGCTCGTCTTATGTGTAGGGTGTAGCTGTTGAAAGCAAAATATTGGCTAAATTTTATGAAAATAATGTTTGATGCTGATGACAAAAACCTCTATAGGACACGTGCTAGGAATTATGAATGATAGCTAAGCTTGGAATTATTGTGCAGAAATACATAAAACACTCGCTCACACTCAATAAAGTCTCTTCAGCGAATTCTCTCCCTCTCATACTCATTAAATCACCCATATGATTCGTCGCAATCACACACACAAGCACAACAACCATTCTTATAATTGTTTTGTTTTGTGTTGTTGGCGTTTGCTGTTATTATAAATTGTTGAGTTCATGTATGTCTACGTGCCCACTTAATGTTTGATGTGGATTTTAATTGAACTCAAGTTTATGGTTGTTTTTCTCCGCAAGTAAATCAACGCACATACGAACGCCTACAAATCTACACAATATTGGCTTAATTTTCTCGGTTCGTATAACAAAAAAACTAAAAATATGCGGTAAAGAATTTTTGGCATTCAAAACATTATTGAATTTTTTTCATAAATGAACTTTTTTTTTTTTACACAAGTGTTTAGATTTATGAATAAGAAAAGAATTTAAAGTGGAATTTTTAACAAACTACCACCCATCAACATCATCATGTCATGGGTTGCAACAGCACTCTTGTACACTATTAATGGATAGTCACAACCATCACGACCACCCTTCTCTGTTATGTCGCTGTGATCCTTATTGAAATTTCTATTAATAAGCGATGACACAACTTGGTGCTCGCTAATGCTCATGTTCACGTTTTTATTAAAACATAACAAACATTGATTAAAGACCGTTTTTTTGGTTTTTGGGTTTTGCGGTGTTGGGCTGACTGAGTAACTACTCCTGCTTGAAGCATTCATTCGGCCTTTTCGTTTTGATTCCCTACATATAATGTCATAATGAGATGACTGTTGAAAAAAAGGAAAATATCCGCTTTTTCAACTGTCAAACATCGTTAAAATGTCAGTTGCTTCGTTGTAGTTCTTGTTATTGTTGTTTGGATGATGACGTTTTAACAATTTGAATCCATTCTTGTTTCTATTGTTTACAAATTATTGTTGCTTCATTCAAATTTGATTAATGATGCTTTAAATATGAACAAATTACTGTCGCAAGTACACGCATCCGGAGAATCGTTACCAAACACCTGTGTGGATATTTTTTATAGCCTCCACATACGATAAAAGGTATACTAAGATTGTCATTTCCTTTGCACCGCCCAGAAGAAGAGGTCCCTACATCAGTAGCTCTTTTACTTTTTCATAACTTCGTTACACCTTAACTTAAAAGTGAAATTCTATAGATTAGGGAGTTTTTGGAAACTTTGCCCCGGGCCGTTATTTGACCTCGCCCATGTTTAGCACTTAAGTGGATAAGTTTATTATACATTTGCATGTGTACCGATTTTGAATTTTGTCGACTGTAGGCGTGGCACTTAACCAACGTTGAGCACTCTAACTACAGATGTACTCACGGACGGACACGTTTATATTGATTCAGATGTTGATTATGATGCAAGTTATATATAATGCCACACTACCATATTTACTTGAACACCCTGTTTATACACTTGCATCATTTATATGATATGTTTTTGCTTCAGAATTGAAATACTATTGTTTTTGGATAGTATGACGAATCACCACAGGACAGCCATAAATGTAAGCTGCTGTTTATAGGAATAATAAACAATGCTTTACGAATTTTCTCCAATGTATGACAAAATAATATTTGCTGTGGAGGAAAAATCGAAAAAGATTTTTCATTATATGAACATACGCATAAACGTACTGTCATATATTATAAGCCTGTGACGTCCACAGCATGTTGTTTCAAATGATTTTTTCTTTTTTTCTGTTACTCAGTCGCTATGATTGCGCTGTAACAGATTTTCATGTAAACCAGTAGCAATGATTTGCTGTACTTTGTACATGTTGGCATTAAAACACGCGCGTTTGTATTGTGTACCATGGTACCTACCGTCAGTAGTCTGCCTGACTGACTGGTCACGAAAATTACAGCCTTTGAGGTACACCTCGTTGTTTATCTTAATATACTCGTATGGAAAGCTAAAGGTTTCCAAATAACCCACAGAGTTTATTGTAATCAGCTGGACTAGTATTGTATTTTCTTGGTACAACTAACGCATGTAGTGGTGTAGTGTGCATTTTAGGGCCGAATATAGCCATTTAATCCAAGGACAAATCTCTGTTGGTAGCTTGACTGTGTGATGACATTTGAACTTGGCATATTCGACTGCATCCTCATTATGCATGATGTTTTTTTCTTTCCGTAAAAGTGTGCCTTTATGTCTAATTTGAAAACAACGAATTTTTTTCTGTTATATTGGTAGTCTCCCTTGTATGATAGGTAAGGGTGGGTGTTTGTATTATTGTTATTGTTTTTTTCTTTCGAGACATTTAATAGAACAAATATGAAAAGTGGAAAAGTGTGCAAGCACCTTAGCTCAAGGTAAAGCAACATACGGCACAACTTGTGGTTCAGCAGCGTATCAAATGTCTTGGCACACGCCTCTATTTTCTCCCCCCTCTCTCAGGCATTTCGTTATCCCTAACAATAAATTGATTGTAATACAGTATTTGGTGCACGCTCCCTCACCCTGATGCTGGTGTTAAGAACTCTTACTAAGGCGTGAATAATTACTGCTTGATGGGTCAATTAAGTAATGTACCAGATTCGTTATGCTGGACATTAATTTTGCAATATTTTAAAAGGAGAGAAAGAGTGCCAAAGAAAGATCTACAGAAACAATCAACATGGTGGGCAGTAATTATCAATAGACTCCAAGATACACGTTTTGAATTTTATTTAAAATAGTAAAAAAAACTAAATCTTAAATACCCTTCATATAGAAATATGCAAGCAAGATTTGAATTATGAGGCGATGAGATTATGCACAACACCATATAGAGACAAACTTGTCTAGATCGACCCACATTTCCATTTTCATGCTGATCAAAAATGTAAAAAAATGTAAATGTAAAATGTATGAATCCCAATAGAATAGATTTCCAAAGTTTAGAATAGAAATAGAAATTTTACCATAGATGGACCGACAGACACTTTACTTTATAGGCTCCCTGTTGACTCCTTCTGGTGTATTGTATAATTTTTAAAAAAATTGTTGATAACTAGCAAAAACTTTGATTCTTGTAAGAAAAGAAGAAAAACCATTGAAAACCAATTGAAAATATTAAGGAGCATAATGGTAATGGTGGCCTTCCTTTATATTTACCCAAACAGTTGGGCATTTTTATGGCTACAGGCGTTATTTATGTGCCCGAATATTGTGTACACACATACTTAAACACACTTGTACACAAGTTGAAAATTTTATAATATATCAAAGACGCCATGCTAAAAAACTGTTCATATACTATCCTCGACATGTAATTTTTCCCCTTTCCCCAATTTCTCTCTATGCTCCTGCTTCCCACTTCCATATACAATATATGATTCTACATGTGGATAGACAGCCTGTTAATTGCTAACCAAGTGAATAAATTGGTGTATTCGTGTGTATTAAGTGGCTGTAGGTGGATGACCAACTAACGTGTGGGTAATGGTGAATGGTTGGTTGTCCACTCTCCACCAACACATAAAATCTTTTACACATATTTTAACCATTTTGCTTTCAACCTGAGTTGTGATTTCAATTTATGAACACACTCAAGCTCTATGGGTATGTACGTCCTCTCCTCTCTATCTCTCTATCATGCTTTCCCTTGTACGTTGTTTTTTATTTTTATGTCTTGTTTTGTTTTGTTTTGGTTTTTGTGTAATTACATACATACATACATGCAAGCATATTTCTCTTGTATGTGAATTTACATTTTTTCCTTTAATTGGTTCTAGGGGAAATTGCAGTTTTGAGTTGAACTTCCGTAAATTAATGAGAATTATCAAATATTTGCATGTGCATAGACTTGAGTTCCTATATACATACATACATTTCAACATAGTGGACAATTGTAGAATTATACGATGGAAGGAAGATAATACATCTCAGTACAGTTTATGTTGTAAAGTGTCTTGCACAGCAAAGAAGTTCTTCATGCAATCAATATGTTAATCGAAAATTGGTCCCAATTATAAAAGGTCCAATATGTCTTGATGGACTCAGATTTTAAATTAAATTGAATCATTTTTCAAAATTTTTTTATTAAAAATTTGATATTTTTTTTTATCAATCAACTTGGAAATAAAAAATGTATTGATTTAATCATGTTCGTCTAACCAATCATACGAGTATATGTCTTGCAGCCAATGTACAGATCGAGATTTTTTATATTTTTTTTTTATGAAACTCATCACGGGATTGTATTTTGGGTCAACGATGGTCATTTTTAAGACCCTTCTCCAAATAACGTAATTTTTATACCCTTCACATAAGATGGATATACTAAGTTTATGGGGGTGTTTGTAACTTCTAAACGGCAAATGCCACACCCATCTTCAATTGTACCGATCGATTCAGAATCAGAATCTGAATCGATTCAACTACAAAGACATGCATTGGTTCAAACGGGGAACCCCTCCTCAAGAAAGGTCCTATTACGATGAAATTCTTTGCTTAGATGTTTAGGGTACTTAATGATTAGATACAACCAGCTATAATATTATTCAAATTGAAATAGTTTTTAAGGTAACAGTTGTTCAGTAAAATCCTTTTTTTTTATATATTTTTTAAAGCAAACCTGTTTACGCTGTTCGGTTAACACTTTTGTTCACGAATGAAAAGATAAATGTTTTCAAATCAACGCCCAGTCCAGTCACAGTCCACATTTTAAATTCCATCTCTAACTCATAATTCATTAATCATAGAAACCAACTGCGAATAAATGAAATTATTACAATTTTCAATTACTTGTAAAAGGGTTGAAGAAATAGTTGGGCTTCGTCTGTCTGTCTGTCTGTCTATTAAAACGCCTAAAATACAAAAAGATTACAAACGATTTTATTGTTTCTGTTTCATAAGTTTAGGAATGATTTTCTACGGTTTCGAATTTTGTTGTTGTTGTTTTTTTTAAATATGCGTTTGCATTTGCCATTAGCAAGTGATTTGTGCAATATTTTGATGCATGTTAACAAATTGTTGTTAGTCCTGTACAAAGGGAAAAAAGAATGAACAAAAAAAAAAAAAAAAAAAAGAAAGAAAAAAAGGATGGAAAGGATGAATCTGTTACGGCATTGTTATCCTGCTGTATTTGATTACAAGTTTATTACTTATCAAACCACCCTTTTGGGAACACAACAACATAAAAGACCAACAACAACTCATCACTGTTTTTTCAATTTCAAATCCAACCTAATATGAGACTTTTCTCAAAAACCTAACATTGCGAAGAAGAAGCATACAACCCTTTACACATATCCAAGGTGCTGCTTGTTATGTAAAAAGGCAGTTTCGCGGGCCTCTGCCTGTTCTTCATACCCACCTATCTAATGGTTGCCCCTTATGTTGTGTTTAATTAATTATGTAAACATAACTTTTTATGCTTTCGTGTCACATTATCCCAGGCATACGTTAGTGTATGCGTTTGTGCTTTATGTATGAGCTGTAAAGCGTTTATGGAAATTAATTTGCCACCGAAACCTATAAATTGTTGCAGTTGTTGTTGTTGTTGTTGTTGTTGTTGTTTTTGTTTAAGGCTTACAAATATATGAGAGAATTTCGTATCAAATGCAAAGCCTTTATAAATGAAGAGATTAGATGTTTACCAGCGAAATATTGTTTTAGTTTGGCATGTAATATGTGCGACGCGTTATGTTGTTATTAAATCGAAATATCTCTTATAAGCATAAAACACTATTAGGGGGGATTTTAAGTACTTTGGGGTTTTACTTCTTTTTAAAAATAAACACTTTTAAAATTTTGAAAAGTAAAATAAAAATGACAATATTATGCGGGAATATTATACCCTACACTACCCTACACTTGGTTTAGTTATATCAGTAAACGAAGAATTTTTATTTTATAAAGTTTTAGTTGAAAGAATTTCGTTATATGGGAAAAAGTCCTACAAAAAGCCCAATCAGGTTTATTTTTAATACTGGCTACTCTTAGCCTAAAAGACAATCTTGCAAAAAATTTCATTAAAAGATGTCCTAAATTTCAAACTGCAGGCTGATTACAAGAAATATAAGGATGGACTGACAACCATAGTTAAATCTGTGGCAATTTAGGACAAGTTTTCAAAGTATTTCATTGTAATAAAGCTTCTTCATCTTAAGCCTTCTAAAAGTTATCCTGCCCTCCATGTTGGTTAATTAATTAATTAATCAATGAAAGACACACACATACCGACGAATTTGTTTCATAATTTTGAAATTTTATACCGTAATTTCGAATCGCATTACATGCGTCTCTTAGTTTTCATATTACCCTTCTTTTTCACTTAATATATAGTTTAACCCTTGATGTAAGAATTTTCATCAAAATAGTTTTTTGTTTTTTTTTTTTTTTTGTATCAAATGTATGATGGTGCAATATGTTGCATGATTTATAACTTTTTATATCTGTTCACACCCTTGCTGTGGCCCTAATATTAACATCATTAAATGTGTACGAGTGTGAGTATTATACAATTTATAATTTACAATGTTGTGCGATTCGATTGTGAAAATGCGTTACACCAGGTATCGCTGCTGGCATTAATGTTCATGTGCTCACACTACCCCTTTCCATTAAGAGCACAACAAATGATTAACTTCAATAAATTTGCAGAAAAAAAAAAGGGGTTAATAATAATAATAACAGAACAAAACAACAACAATAAACATTTAAATAGAATAGTATTTCATTGAATTAGAAATTTGTACATATACTCAGACATTTTTGACGCACTAAGAAACGAAAAAACGAAAAAACGAAAAAAAAAAATCAAACATTAGAAATTCAAGTGTAAAATTTTGTATACATTTTATTTATTATTGTAATTGTTGTTGTCATAAAGCAGAGAAGAGAAAACACAGAGTAGTCAGGCCACTACTAAAAATCCTACAAATCCTTTATAAGTTGCTCTCCTTTACTTGTAATACAAGAATTTTGTACTTCATAGCCCCTACGTTTAACAGATATTTTGACATACCGGTTTATTTTTATATTGTTGTTATTGTTATTGTTATTGTTGTTACACTTATGTGCATATTGGAGTGAATGCACTGTCATGTTGATAACATGACATGTCGTTGTTAGTGTGATCATCAGCGCCCAACTGTGAGAAGGGTGTTGATTAAGTAATAAAGTTATATACGAATGAAAATATATTTCGGATTTGTATTAAAAAAAATGTTTTGTAATATTTTTTATTTACGAATATATTGTTCATGCCACGAATATTTGTATTTTTGGATAGCGTGAAGAAGTAGGATAAAGAGCAACTGAGATAGCAACTAAGTAAAGAGAATTGAAAATTGTTTACAATTATGTGAAAATACAATTGACGCTTCACATTATACTTATCCTTTTTTATGCATATATTGATAGGGAAACAATTAAGATGCTTTATACAATTGAAGCCTTATGTTTAGCTAGTATTAGGTTTAACTTAAAGAAAAAAACTAAAGAAACTCAATTTGACTTAAGATTATAAATTTTGTATTTAAAATGTTAGCCACGCCCATTAGCACATCGATGAATGGGACAATTATAAATTTTTATATGAAATTTCAACTTTATAGCTAAATTTTTTGTAGTAGATATATATATTTTTATAGATATGGGCGTGGCATAGTTCTTTAAATTATGTTACATATAACCTCTGAAGTAGAAAAGATGTTAGATGAATTAATTATAAGCGCATTTGTTACCCCACCATGCCCGCTTTTAGCAAATTCATACATAGGCTAATTATATATTTCATAAGTGTCTTTAGTGGGTATGGCTTTGACTCATACCCTATTTAGATAGAAACGTTTGTACATAATTAAAAAATTGTAAAATTCATGACCTTAAGCCATCCAATATCGGACTGACAAACATATGCTTTGTTGCAGTAAAGACTTACTCTAATATAACTGTTCAAATATAGAGCAACCTTTGTTGAAAAAAAAAAAAATTTATTGCATTCCATAAACCGGAGATAAATTATTGGTAAAATTACTTCTATTGTTACCAACAAGTTGCTGAAAACCTAACAATTCAAACTTTTGTTGTTTACACAATATATAAAAAGGGTGTATATATGAATGTGTTTATAATGTATTTATGAAATTTTAAATTTTACAGTGGCTAAAAATTACTAAAGAATTCCCCGAATATGCAATCAATTCACAATCCTAAACAATTGGATTAAAAATCACTTCCGCGTTTTGTGTATAAAAATCTCACAAAAGTCATACAAAATTCAATTTACACATTTCCAAATGCATACAAAGCAACAAAATTATCTTTGAATAAAATTTTGTTTTATATCCTTTACTTTAGTGGTGACGAAGCTACGAAGACCCTACAAACTAAATATCTTTGTGATTCGCATCAAAAACAATGTCGATCTAGACAGGTCCGTTCTTGTGTCTCTGTAACCGTCTGTTGTTGGCACTCTCTCAGTCATGAATTTTAAGACATTAAGCTGTATTTTTGTACAGACATTTTAAGTTATTGAGTTAGAGATAGATCGGTATTTAAAGTGGTTAAAATCGGTCAAGAACCTCACCCACAGGTGATTGGGTGCCCATATTTATAATTAGCACATCCATCTATTTGTCAAAAATAGGCGTGGAAATGCCCACAATCTACAAAAAAAAACCTATACTCGACTTGTATGTTAACCATATATATATATTAATAGAGTGCATGCCACTCCTACTATGAAAGAGGTTGTGCAGCGTATTTCTAATTTACCTTAAACCCAATTCAGTTTTTTTACTCTTTTTTATTCAACTATTCGTATAAATCTACTAAAAATTCAAATCATCATCAAAGTGTTTTAGGCTAAAACAAACTGATGGTACGAGTAGACACCGAAAGTGGCATGCTGCAATTGTTTATGTGCTGTTTTCACTTTTAATTTTTTTTTTTTTTTGGAGAGGAGGATAAATGTTTGCTTTCAATTAGCAATTTTTCTAATAAAATGTGGTGTCAAAGGATTAAATAGAATTAGTCCAATTGTTGTTATAAAAAGAAATCTTTTTTTTTTTTTTTGTGTCGCATTTTGCTCTTTTGCATTTTCATTCATTTTCATGCCAAAATATTCAAAGTCTACTCATTTATATATAAAGAGATCAATTTCAATTAAAGGATTTCTAATGTCTCTTCAATTGTATGAATGGATTATGGTTTTATGTACACATGTGTATAATACATTCGCAAATGCCAATTTTCGTATCCTACTTAGATTTGAAAATTAATCCTGAAACTATTGCTATCGTAATTATATGTTTTATAATTAAGACTTAAGTGCATTTGCAGACATTTTGAAGGTTTATATTACGATATAAAATCTAAAGCAGCCATTGGTAGTTTTTAACACCGTAGAAGCTTTATATTTATCTTTGTCTAACAAATTCTCCAACACATGGCTTTAGAGCAATCACAACTTGGGCTAAGAATGTCTGTACATGAGCCTTGTTGTCTCATTTTTTGGGATCGTGAATATATGAACATTGTTACACACACAGGGACGGACATGCCTAAATCGATACAGATTTTAAACCCTTCTTCTGCCGAAGCAGAAGCAGAAAAGAAATGAAAAATTTAATATATCTCTCAAATGGAAGGTATACACATATTTTTTTTTAGCCTACTTTGAAGAACTAATTTATTTTTCTTATAAACTCATTAAATTTTTACCAATAAAACAATCGTTCTTATAAAATTTACACACAAACATAAAATCTTGATTTATTAATAAAACACAAACAAAACTTTTGTTTTTCACCCTTTTACATATCTTTGAATTATCATAAAATTGCTTCATCGTTTCATTTGTAAAGAAGATCAACTTTTGAGAATATTTCATTAATAAAGTTGTGTATTAGATGAAGTGGAAAAGTGTGTGTGTTTGCGTGCGTTTGTCTTTTAAGTGACAAAAATGACACTCATTGACATTAAATGAATGCCAGTGTGGGGGTGGCAACAACAATTTATGCATGTCAAACATTTCGTAGGCACACTTATAAATTCCTTTCAAGTTAAACGTTCATCACCTTTGGGGTAGAGATAAAGTGTAGTAGGAGACATGAATGCGTTACATGCTTACGTGCTAGTCACGAGCTAATATTATAATGTAATCTTTCTAAACGTTTGGAGCAATCTTCATAAATGATTTATATGTTTATCAAAGTGTGCGACTACGGAAAATACAAAATATTATACAACATATTTTAGTAGAATTCTTAAAAAGGGTGTACAAGTTGTATACTTGTGGCATTACTTTGCCTTCCTATAGATAGTCGTACGCATGATTTACTGAGTCAAGGTGAGGGTGAAAGAGAAAAAAAGTATTAAACAATTTGAAATTCTTAAGAGTCTCATCGCATATTACATGAGATTGTTACACTTTCCTAATTTTCATAGAATGTCGCCCCTACAAAGTCATAAATTATGTGTAATGACTGCTTTCAGCTCTTTGTTTCCAATGCAAATATTTACATATTTTCAAATATTTAACTGTAACTCGATACATAACACGACACACGGCATCCCACTAACGTTGACATTGAAATTTGGTAACAATTTTGAAATAATGCAAAACAAACATGCGCAACTTTACACCACTGACCAATCTAATACCAAATATTCCTTTCGCAGAAAATAATCCTAGTTTGTTGCGCCTGATTTCATTTTACATCACATTGCAACAGTAGGGTTTTTACTTCATTTGTGTCCTTTCCCAATGTAAACAATGGGTTTTAATAGGTAAATAACCCACTGGTTAAGTGACTTGAACATCACTTGCAGACCTTAACTAAACATACCAGACGGTTGGTTGTATTGCAAGTTAAATAATAATTTTATTACTCTGATTTAAATGACCGCCAATAAAAGAAATTTTCTATGCATAATTGGTGAGATAAGTAGTCATGTTGTACAGTTTAACAGGCACTTCAATAAAATCTTTTTGTAAAGAAAATAATAAAATCTTAAGGTTATGCTCTGTGAAAGGTTTTCACTGACTGGAGGACAGTGCAGAGTGAACAAAACTAAATTAGGCTGACACACCACACCTTGAATGCTCACCATCAATGCTTCAAAGTTTCCTGAGATCATATATGGCAAAATATCCTTTACTTTACAAGTAACATGAAAAATTTAGTTACATCAAAACTTTTTCGCCATTTACATTACTTTAGTATACGCGCACACTTAGGCAGACGTAGATACATACATGGCTAGATCAGATTTAGTATTCGGTACTGATTTAGAATAGATATATTTTATAGGGTCTGCGCGATGCCGCAAATGTTTTGACAAATAAACCAAGTTGAAAACCTAATTAGGTCAGATCTGCCCCTTTATGTGTTAATAAAACGTATCAACTTTCATATCGTAAACTAGTATCTGTTCTCTGATACGCCCATTTTTAGCATATCGATGGAATATGTGTAATAAGGTGACTTTGATTTTGATCGGATCCTCTTTGCAGTTTTTTCGAAAATGTAATCCTGTGTGAGTTTCCACCATGTTGCCTCACCCTGTATACTTATGATTTCTAAATTTGTTAAATCGAATTTTATATGAAGCAGGTAACGCTTGATATTGACCTTTTCTACATTGTAGCGATTAAATTTATAGATAACTTGTATGATTTCTCTTTCAAATCATTCAAATCGAATTCACATCCGTTACATGCAGCAATACTTACATAAATGCTTCTACATGTTTGTGAATAAATATGCTCCGCTGTGCTATGGGTACAACATGTGTGTGTACAGGATATTAACATTCATTTACCATATACATGTAAAAATAATTGATTTACCTCAATTCTCGCTCAGCCCAACATAAAAATAAAATTTCAACATTTTCCATGGCCGTTAAAATGACCAGCGGCCATGTGACCATATAATGGAGGATAACACGTACATAACACACACTGAGAAGCAATGAATGCTTACGGCTGAATAACCTTTTTCGTATCGAGCATTACATAAAAACTCAATTAGATTTGTTACACGCCCAATTATGTCTCCACAAAAGGGCAAAAAAAAAAAGAAGAAAAACAAGCAAAAAATCTTTCTTTATTCGGACTTGTAAAAATAATGCAAAAATTTCATATAAATGACGCACTGACTCTTCATCTTCTTCCATCACAACATACAATCTTTGTTCGTCTGCTCACATCAGCTTATATGATGATTATGTTAAGGGGATGGGGGAAGAGTTGTTAATGGTGCGCCATAATTATGTTGTACATGTTGCCAACAAAATATGGCCACATAAACACCCTCGTATTTATGGCCAAATTGTTGGCTACGAACACATATCTCCGAGTGTGAAACACATTTTATTAGTAAAATGGAAAAGTTTTCAAAGCTATGATGGGATAGGAGAGAGACCGACCATCAATGATTTTGTGAAACTTAATTAAAAACTTTTCTACGTCTATGTACGTAGTTTTGTGGTGCAGTCAAGGTGTTAAATACCATTTAAAAGGGTTCATAATAAATTAAGATTACATTAAATCATATTCCCTTCGATTGTAGCTTCACAATCATTTCTGATGGACTTGTACGTACAATAAATGTAGAGGATGCTTGACTTTAAATTGTTTTTTGATTTATTTCTTAATTTTTCATTAAAAATTGCAAAAAAAAAAATGTATTTGAAAGGAAAATTTAAATAAATCAATTACATTTCCAAAGTCTTCTGAATCTTAAAGGCTTAACCATCACATCTAGTCTTTGTTTTGTGCATAACTTTTACACTCTAGTTGTAAAATTTAGTTTGACAAAAATCAACTGCTCTCAACCCGGGTGCGACTGTAATAATAAACAATACGCCGAAATACAACAACTACTCAACATGAAAACAATGAATCGAATAAACACTAACAACACCGACATGTTCCGTTCAAAATACAACATTCTACTACCATTCAAGCGGACGGACTTACCGACTGTGATCCAATGTTAGATAAACAAACAAAATTTCTAAAAGTTCTTCGACCACTCACTCACACTAACACAAACAGAAGCATCACTTTTATGTAAAAACACGATTTCAATATTAGATGAAAAGAAAAAACAAAAATATTGTAAAAATAAAAAAATCAAACTTAAACGGAGTGCAACGTTAGAGCACTGGGAGGGGTTTCGCACATATGGTTATAAGTGCACGTATATGTGGAATGAACATGCAATAAAATTTGGCCATCAAACCATTATAAACAGCAGCCATCACAAACATTCTTGTACCAAAAACGAAAAAACAAAAAATTTTCAATACAAGTTCTTTTCTGCATAGACGATGTACCCTATGACCTCCCACTCTGTAGTAAAACAAAACAAAAAAATAACAGAATCACCAACAAAA
Source organism: Crataerina pallida (assembly GCA_949710015.1). NCBI lineage: Eukaryota > Metazoa > Arthropoda > Insecta > Diptera > Hippoboscidae > Crataerina > Crataerina pallida. The sequence continues at coordinate 29,514,000 of OX453291.1, forward strand.
TCCAAAATTGCTATTTGCACTCAATAATAACAGCAGCAGCAACATCGATAGCAGCTCAGACAAGGCGCATAGGGCGTGTGTGTGGAGAAGAAAGCCCAACAATGATAACAATTGCTGGCCAAGGCTACAATTTGAACAAAGTTACAACAACCAGACCGTTCCGGCCACAAGCGTTGACCCAACTATATTGCATACTCGCAAAAAATGCTTTCACATCTATACACAATACAATACACATACACGTGCATCAATTCGTATTAACATTTGTGGCGATACCATATGTAGAGGATAGTAAAAAATTGCACAAAGTGCAGGCAATAAAAATGTTACCGAAAATAAAAATGAAAGAAATTAACGAAAAAAGTAAAAAATCCGCCACATAGTAGAAAACGATGCATGACAAAGAACACAAAAGAAAGCCAACAATTTCTAACTTGTTTTACTGGTGTTAAGTAAAATAGTGGCATATTTTCCCACCCCCCAATTTTTATTGAAAAACCAGATTAAACTGCCGACATAGTTGTTGTCCGAGAAAGCCATGTGTCATGTGTTCATACACATATTAGGATTGAAGACATAAATCTTTGCTGTGCAAGTTTATTAAAGAAAAAGAAGTCAGCGACACTGTCTACAATTCACGATAATTGATAATAATAATAAAATTCCGAGAGTAGTAACAGTACAGACAGATAATGTTTCAGTTGCACATCAATCCATCATGTCCATACGTCCGTTTATAGGAAAATGTGTTTGTATCTGCGTGCGGAAACTAAAAATGATTGTACAACCCATAAGAATGCCAACAATAGACGGACATACGGATACATAAAAAAAAAAAAAAAAAAAAAAAGTATTATAAACAATTCCAGGCAGTATTTATCCTAAAAGTCGTAGGGTCGAAAAAATCCTTCTCAATATAAAATCACACATTTTACGGGAAGTATATTTTATACTCCCCTTAATAGTTTTTATCCAAATCCAAAGTTTAGCTTAAGCTAAATATATTTTTTACTGATTTTCCATATATTTCTCTGCTACTTTCATCCTACCTTTCTCTTGCTCTCTCTTTAAAATTTTAATTTATTTTATTATACAACTCCGCACTTGACAACCGCTTATTGCTGTAACAACCTTTTCTGCTTCCAGGACGAATAAATAGCTCGTGTAGAATTTTTATACCAAACGATATATGAGACCTTTGCCCTTAAGTTTTTTTTTTTTTACGTATAGTATATACAATAATTTATTATTTCACACAAGGTGGACAAGTTGGTTATGTGTGTATGATACGATACGAGAATGTTTGGAGAGGGTGAGCATGGATGAATATGACCCAAAACATGATTTCAAAAGCCAATTACATGCGTTTAGAGCGTGTAAACAATATTTTTTATTGGATTAAGAAAAAAAAAAAAAAACAAAATTCAGAAGTTTTACGTTATACAGCATGTTACCTGGGTGGTAAGGATGTGTGTGTTTTTTTAGCATCAAATTTAATTTATTTTTGTGCTTCATTAGAAAATTTCACACACATTAGGTGGTATTTTAATTAATTATAATGAAAATAGAAGAAAAAATAGTGCCAAACAGAATATTCGCTCTGTCATGTAGCAAAAGTGTTTAGCGTATGACCTTTGTCCATTCTGTGCTATGCACCACATTAATCTCTGTATTTTGTATAATTAGTTTAGCAAATATTTACAAAAATCCCAATAACCCTTTAGACTTGTAATAAACAAAACAGAAAACTATGTGTCTGAGTGAAGGGGTAGGAAGAAGGGTTAGTTATTATAATGATCGTGTGGAGAGATAAAGCATAGGGTTAAATTACACTAAGCTGGGATGTTAGCATTGAGATGAAGTTAAACATCAATCGAAAAGTTAATACCTTTTAGTAAATATTTTAACTAATCCTTTCCTTGGCAACTCTTTGCCCAAACAATTCGAACAAAAAATCTCTATTGACAGTCATTTAAACTAGTTTGGTGTACACCCACCAAACATTTTAGGTATCCTTTTAATCCGTTTAGCTATAGATTGAAAATCTTATTTTAAACAACTGCTTCTATCCGCCCACAACAATAAAATAAGGCAGCATTGCAAGTAATTGAAAAGAATTAGTACGAACCCTAGAGTCCACGTAAAACCGAAAATTCTAAACCAGTAGACAAGAATTTTCATTAAAGTTTGCACTCAAGGGTTACGCCTTTACTTTACCACACAACACACTAAATACGTACTAGCTAGTAGAGCATCAGGCCACGCTTTAATCTTCGTAATCTAAATTACTGTAGAAACTGTAGCAACGAACTCTTCTTTGATTACTTTTAGCAGAAGCCTTTTTTTACATTTGCTCGAACTGATATGTCAGGTAGACTTATTTCGCCGTTTTATTGTTGTTTCAGTTTTTGGATTTTCAACTCTTTTATATCTATAGATTTATTACAATTTTGGTCAGAACATTCCAGGTCGTTTGTCCTTTTAATCCTTTTAAATTCAATGTCATTGAAGAATACCATTGAGGCGAAACAGTTTACCTCGAAATACGGTTACTAGGCGAAATTTTAATAGTTCTGTGTAGCGATAATTTTAAGGCGGAATTGTTAAACTGAAGGTGAAACAAACAATCAATATTTATTATTCTATATTTATAAATGTTTTTCAGTTTGAATCATGGTAGCATTGTAGCGGTTTTCAGAATAAATATTTTTATTATTCGTTTACCAACGAAAAGATTTTTAAACTGACACTTTCAACAATAAGTTAAATTATTTGGTTTTCACCAAAACACGATTTCGTAACGCATAGTAAGACAATAAAAAGAAAAGGAAAAGTTTTTAAAATGATAAGAAATGATTTAAAAACTTGAAGTGAAAATTATAGATTAGAGAAAACGTTACTTAAACTTTTAATTTTGCACTTTTTTTATTGCTAATCTGTCATCGCTCTGTTCTTCTAGGTATCAGTTAATAATTAATTGAAACATTAATTCAAGTTAATATAACAGATAGCAAGTTGATTGAAAAGCGCCCTTAAAAAATCTAAAAGGAGAAAAGATTCTCTAAACAATATTTATTTTGAAAGTTTTTTACTAAATAAAGCGACACATCAGACCAAGGATGTATTTCATATAATATTTTATGTATGTTGAACCACCTTTTTCTCTAAAAATTGACTGCTTGTAGGTGAGTCAATAAAACCAATTTATAACTCATCAAAACTGATGACAATCATTAAATTTTGTTTGTTTTTCGATTATTAGAATGATTGAAATGATTTCATGTTTAAAAGTTTCCTGTCAATCATTTGAAATGAAGTTAAATTACATTATGAAGGGGTATGAAAAACGATATTTGCGTCAAATTCCAAGGCCAATGAAATTAAAAAAAGTTATAAAAGTTTAGAAAACGTTCGCGGTTTGTGGAATAATTCAACTGACATACTCTTTGGAAATATTTTGGGGGTACAATATGTATGAAAAAAAAAGTGAGTTTATTGGTGATCGTTTCAACCTAAAACCTAATTAGATTTTTAGAACAAAATTCTTAAAGGAAATATTGATTTATATCCGAAGGTAACATCACTATGCTTAAATATTTGTAACACTTAGAATAAAGCAGCGCAGAGGGTCTGCGCTGGTTAAACATTCTTGATCAGCATGAAGTTTTGAAACGATTAACATTCTCCTGATTAGGATTTACATTCTAAACTTGGCAGAAATATTGATCGTTCCTACACTTAGATTAGTTTTGAAATTGGGCAAAATCTATTGAGGGATCTGCTCACAATTGAACAAAAACTAGGGTCAGTTTTTTTTCTCTAATTTTGTTCGTAGAAATTAGAAGCTCAAAATTGGCATACATCTTCCTTAAAGAATTTTTCAATGTTTCTAAAAAAATGTCTTTAAAAAAAAAGGCAGATAGGTTTGCCATAGAAAATTCTTCAAAACGACGCCCATTTTTGTGCTAATATTCAAGATGTTACCTAAGCTTTATAAAACTTTTACAACTTAGGACTGACGGACAGAAAATATTTAACAATTTGGAGAAATGGTTTTGATGCTTTCTAATCAACCATGGACGTTTTATATGTTACGTATCTTGAGCGGTGTAGGTATAGGGTGTAGGATAATAATTGATTGAATTCGGTTAGGTTCTGTAAACCACTTTTCCGTTAAACGTTTTAGTTGTTGTACTTACATATATACACGTCAATCAAGTACTTATTTGTAATAAGTTGAAGAAAAATAATTTTTGGAAAAAAAAGTTAAGTCACGAAACTTTCGAAATTGTTTTACAACAATACATAACACTTGCACATAAATATATATTTTTGGCAGTTGTATTTTTATCTATCACCTTGGCCGCAAGCACGAAATGTTTTTAATCAATTTTTTTATCTACAAACGGACAGACAGACACAAATGAAACCATTCAATATTCATTTCTAATTCAGAGTAAATGTATTTGTTGGCTTTTGGTTTTTATACCCTCCACATAAGAGAGAGAGGGTATACTAAGTTTGTCTATCCGTTTGCAACTCCTCAGAGACCCTACAAAGTATGTATATTCCTGATCAGTGTGGAAAACTGAGTCGATCTAGGTATAAATGTCCGTGCATTTGTAATAATCCCTAAAATAGTCCTAGTCTGGTAACAGACACGCGTAAAATTTACAAAAACCCTATACACCGTACAACTCGACTTGCTCCCTTATACGCAATACATTCACTATGGCCATGCCGTGACCATCACTTATATGTAAATGTGGAGGGTATTTAAGATTTGTCTTCATTTTCGTAATTGTGAAACAACTGAAAATCCACAATATAATAATCTGCTTTAAAAACCATCATATAAAAGTCAAAGACTTAAATCTAAACTCTTAGCTGCTTTATGCCCTAAAACATAAGCGCATTTAGAACAAATGACATCAAAAATTAGCAAAATCAGTTGTAGCCGGAGGTTATTTTGGTTACTTCAGCACAAATACATTCAAAGCATAATCCATCACAATGATTCAGGCCTAACCATAACCTCATTCATCGATTCATTCATTAATACGTTATTTTCAAACATTGGAAACGTTAACATATTTTTTTTTTTCTTTTTGTTTCTTATTCAGCGTTAATGATGCAAAAATGTTTGCCCTGAAGTGTAATTCATATGAATGCATTAAGCGTTCATGTAACGGTTTTACAACAACGCATCTAAATACGAAACACGTTCCTGTGGCTTGCAGAGTGTTTTATATAATATTCTTGTAAAAAGTTTTACACATAGAGTCACATGTGTGTACACATATTCGTTAAGTTTTCAGATAACTTCAAATGTGTTTGAAATTCGTTTTTATTCGCATACATGATACAACAACCCCATTAAATTTTTGTTAGGATTTTTGCATTTATTTATTTCGTATAAAAGAAAAATTAACAAAATCTGCCTTAAAGACATATTTAGTTAATGCTTGTTAATGGAACCTTTTTCTCAACAAGTTAAGTTGGTAGGATAATGGTTATTGTTATTATTGTAACTTTTTTCAAAGTAATCGCTTTAAAGATTATTAATGAATATGATTATTGTAAATCTGTATGTGCATCAACTAAGAAAAGTGGTGCAGACCCTTGTACAGACAGCGAGATGCTGAGGTTAATAAATTTTTAAACCATAACAAAATATGCATAGAAGGTGGCGGCCTGCACATATTTAATAATAACAAAAATCAGACCAACAACAATAACAAATTCCATATACTATGCGGCCGTAACCATGAATGTTTGTACAGAATTGTCTTTTATTTGTTTCAAATGTGTGCGTGTAATGCATAAAAATGCACACACGTACGTTTATAAATAATGTGGGTTTGGGCTGAATCAGAAAAGGAAAATTGTAAAAAATTTTAAAATATCTGTGTGGTAGCCATAATGGTGGTCAGCCATTGTTTTGTTTGAATTGTCGTCAGTTGTGCACCAGTCCACAGCGCAACTGACGCCCAACACACAATAAAAACGACAGTTAACGTTGTCTATATTTGTAGAGCGTGTTGATAATGCAGCAAAATGAAACAGAAAAAAAAAAGAAAGAAAGGAAAAAAAAACAATTCTCATACGCTAGAGATTCCTTTTAAAAACATACACAATCGTGTATGCTTCATATTCCTGTCTAGTCCACATAGCGTTGGCGTAAGCTGTAGTCTCTGATGAACTCTGTCTGATGTGTTTTTGATGTGGATGGGGTGGGATGATGTGGAGTGTATAAATGCAGCATTAATTTGTACGTATGTATGTATATCCTCGCACTTAAAATGCAACATTCTCTCTCAATCTGTGTCCTTTTTAACTTAGTTTTTTCGAATTTTTCATCACAACATGGTTATGATATTTTTTATGGTTATCATTGTTTCCGTTTGATGCCCGCACCATGCATTTTGTCTCTTTCAATTTATGGAACCGTGTACCAGTGTTAACTCGTGTAAAGTGTTAAGCTTCATAAACAAATTTGCAACTTGTTAGAGCCAACAAATGGACTCGACAACGAGTGCTCGAGTGCAGTTGTTATGTTTCGCTTTTAACTTTATTTGCATTTTATTTTTTGTTTCTGTTTCGTTGAAATTTCAAATTTTCTTCTTTTTTTTTTTTTAAATATTTTGTGTTTGGTGTTCATGTTGTACAAATTTCTCTGACTATGTTTGTTGCTTGATTATTGTTGTTATTACTTTTTATTCATTTTGTTGTTGTGTTGTTGTTGTCGTTTGCTTGTTGTTGTTAATGAAGAGCAAATGGCAAAATTCAATTGCATTTTGCTCTTTGCTCTGCTCTGGCCATCGCAAGCTTTAGTTCAGTTATTTTTAAATTTATGCAGTTAATATGTATGTAGTGTATTAATTTGGAAGAAAGAGTGAGAGAGAGAGACATTACTTCAAACAACTTCTAACAAATTTATTTCATTTCAAAAGAATTAATCTAGCGAAAGCCGCCAGACCAGAAGTAAGCTTCAAAACATTCTTTATAATAAGATGTGATATAATATCGTTGATAATGTATAAAATTTAAACATAATTTTACAATTTTTTAATTTCCTTTAAGATTTAACCCAATTATTAATTTATTATTTAGCAAATTTTAGTTTTTTAGTAATTCTTAAAATATGAGGGACATGCCACGCCCATACTTTGCATTTAGATTAGCAATATTGAAGATTTGGTTCAAGTTAAATTTAGGAGTTTTACCACTTATCTATTATTTATTATTATCAAAAATATCATCATCCCAAACCAAGCAACAGCGAATTGTCAACTTTTCTCCAACGCTTTTTATTCCACAATAAATATTTTGTTCTTGAAAAAAATTACAAAAATTAAAATTCATACAACTAAAGTCTAACAGCAAATATCTAATAGATGTATGTGTATGTCCACGTACAACATACATTTGTGTTATGTGGATGTAAGTTTGATAATATCTGTGAAAACATGGTGGTAATAATGGCTGACCAAAAATTCAACAGAACATTACAGTAAAAATTACATAAACACACACACACACACACACACACCCATACACGCACGCGAACACACTGGACATTAAAAATGGCTGTCTGATGTGAAATTGTTTTGTGATGGGTGGAGGTGGGTGGTTTGATTGGTTAGCGCACATAAATGTAAACAATAATTGTACCAGCAAATGTGTGCCGCATATAAAAATTTATGATACTCGGAGAAAAAGGGAACAAATTTTAAACTATTATAAATCATGACAAAGTGATCGAGACTGATGTGTAAAAAGCAACCACCGACTAAAACAAGAACAACAAAATGCAAAATGCAAAATCAAATATTTTGCATTGCTGTTGTTGTTGTATGGTGTCCATTCATTCATTTGATGTCAGAGGTAAATTCAATTTGTCAGAACGTTTGCTACTTAAAGATAGCAAGCTTCAGAGACTTTATACATATTTTGTACCAAGACCACGCCCTTAACATAGAAACATTATTGCCAAATATACATTTTGTTGAAGTGCTTCCCCATGGCGGTATTCCTGTATTTTATAGAATTTTCAACGTAGTGTAAAAAGCAATAAAAACAACAACAATAGTAATAAAAAAAAAACGGCTAATGCACTTCTGCGGCCAACTTCATGTCAATCAAAGTTCCATGCATGCCTGCACGTGTGCTTGTGTATAATGAGTAATGGTCTTACAACCAACTGAACACAAAATTTAACAACCCTTCACAGTAATACAAAAAACAAAAACAAAATATAAACGCGTAAATAACAATTTCAAGAGGTGAAGGTTGTACGAAAAGTGCATATATGTGTGAAATTAAGAAGAGCACACGGGGGGACGGGAAAAAGTCAGAAAATAAAAAAAATATTATTAATACCTTTACTTTTTGTTGCTGCATTTAACATATAGAACCAGCCCGGTCGCGGAGTTGTGGTATAAGGACACATAACAAACTCGTGCAATTTTTAACATGTCTGCGGAATCACTCCAAAATACTGCGTCTGCTTTTTCCATAGCTATTAGTGCATTCTGTATATTGTATGTGGTGTTGTTGGGCAACTGATTTGAGTTCACTTGACGTTTGCCTTGCAATATTGCACGAATTGAAAATGTATCAGCTGGCAACAATTTCACTGTTGCTATTAGCGTTGCAGCATTATTGTTGTTGTTGCTATTTTTTTTTTGTTTTTTGTTTTTTTTTTGGTTTTTTACAACAACAACTCAGTAAAAGTCAGCTGTCATTTATGCGTTTATTGTGCATTTGTCGCAGCAATGTCGCTACTTTGTGGCAAATATAAAAAAACCGCAAAAAATTTACAAAAATATAAAAGATCTGATATCTACATACAAAATGTGGGCGTGGCAGTTACTTGATGAATCATTTAACAGAGCGGCAACATCAGACAGACATACGGGCGGACATGTCTACATTGTCCTAGTTTTTGATGCTAATCAATAATTTCTTTACTATACAAATTTTTTCATTCTCCTTCTTATGCTTAGAATATAAGGATGATTTCCATAAATTGGCTGTAAACTTTCATAAGATGATACTTCTAGCATGCAATATTTTTTAAGAATATCTTGCGTAACTGTGTATGTAAGGCCAGCAGAATAACGGATAATAATCCTCTTGCATCTCTTATTGAATATTAAACGTGATAAGGGATGTATGTGCGGGAGGAGAGGCCGTTAAACTTTGTCCTGCATAGTTGTTGTTATTGGTGTTATTTTTCTTTTTTTCGTCAAATTGTTTCTTGTTATGTTTTTATCTTTTCTCTACGTTTGTTCTTTTTCACAATTGTATAGTGAAATTGTTGTTGTTGTAAAAACTAAAGTGGTTTAATATGTAGTACACATACAATACAACAAACTTTTCGATGGCTATACATGCCTCAAACAAGCACACCCACATACATCTCCATTCATAGATGGAAATAATTTAACAAATTTAGTCAAGTGTAAAACACTTTAGTCATCTATCTGCCAGTTGATGTCACATAGTTGAAGCTGAGAGAGAGAAAGTGAGTATATTATCATCTCTCTTCGTCTTACCTCGTCTGATCGTCACTTTGTGTAGAAACGTTTATAAAACAGTAAAACTTTCATCTTTTTTTTTTTTTATTTTGCTAAGGCCTTGCTGACTAAGTCGAATTGGTCGCACTTTTACTCTGTGCGTGTGTATGTGTGTGTGTGGGGGGGATATTTTTGTGTTGTGTTTTTAGGCTTTTGCACAGTACTTGACACTAATTATTGGCAAAAACGCTTTACTACTAACGTTGTTACAGCTGTTGTTGTTGTTGTTGTTGCTATTTCCTAAAACCTAACATTTTCAAGTCAACATTCATGTCATTGTTTTTGTAGTTGTATTAGTAGGTAGTTGTTTTTGTTATTATAGCTTTTCATTGTTGGGGGTTGTTTTATTTTCATGCATTAATATAGTACCACTGTTGTTGTTGTTATTATTATTATTATTATTATTATGTTTTATACGCTTGTATGCATTTGCGGTTGCTATGGCAGTTTTTTTTTTTTTGGAGGGTTGTGGCGGCTGACTATGTTGTTATTGGTGCTGCTGCATTTACACACTTCTCATTGACAGTTGGTAAATTGTAGCAATTAGTACACATTACATTTGTGTTGTGTGTTTAAATTTTTAGTAACGACAAAATTTGATTTTAATTATTTGCAATTGTTGCAACAATTTTAAACACTTTACACATTAAAATAAATGATAAATGGGTTTGTGATTGTAAACCAACTAAGAAAACACTGCAGAAATCCTACAACATTTAAATTTGATTCGATTTAGCCACAATTGTCCGTACGTCGGTAAAAATTTAGGACATATTTCGTATAAATATTCTTAGTTGTAATGTAATAATATTGGAAAATTTCGTTAACAGCCGCGCTCACAATTGAAAAATATTTTTCATAATTTTAAGTCTTCTTTAAGAGAATATCTCAGACAGTCCTTAATCTTTTTTGTTTTTTTAAAATAAATTTTCGTTAAATATTTAAGTAAAATAATTTCTTTTCTCATCTCCTTCGTAATGAATCATTGGATAAACATAATTTTTCCTGTTTTACACAATAATACATTATACGGGGGAAAAAAAACCTCAATCGTAATCATCGTCATCAAGTTTATGATTGTGGTCAGTGTTCATGATTCTTATTAATAGCACCAACGTTCGTTGTCATCGTTGTCATCATCGTTTATGGTCAACGCTACTGTTGTTGTTGCGCATTCATTATATGAGACCATCTTCAATATACAAAGAAGAAGAAGAAGATAAAAGAAATGAAAATTGTTACATTTCGGTATGCGATGCATGCGAAACATCTTATTCTCAATCTTCTTCTTATTCTAATAACTAGGATCGGAGAGTAAAAAGTATTTTGTGTCATAAGTTCGCAGTGAGAACCTTTACAAACAGTAGTTAATCTCCAAGTAATCTTGTGTGCTTGTATTTATTATATATGCTGTCGACTACAGCCTTCTTAGGGAGTGCATTTGTACAAGCAACCGATAATATTTATTTTGTGATGATAATAATCACGATGACGTAAAAATGGCTGCCACTTACGCGCGCACACTCATACGCACCAATACAGAAATGACATTGAAACAAAGCTTGGGAATACAATACAACGCCATATAAGCTGAATGATGTACAGTTTCAAACAACACTTATATAATAAGAGTCTTGTTTTTATATGGTGATGCATGTGAAGCAAATCCCCACACACGCTACGTAGTAAGCAACAAGGATTTTAATATATTGTTAAAATAGTGAAGATATAAATGCAGATGCTATGAAAATGTTGATTAATTTTGGAAAAAAGGTTTTTGATACGTTTACTAAACGAATGATAAAAGTTTACAGCTTAAGAAAAGTCTGCCAAATATATGAGTAAACTATGTGCCATATATTAATAGGGTGGAAGGGGTTCTAAAAATGGTCTGATTGGGTCTAAATTTGGCGCAGTCAATTATTACGCTAATAAACTATTCTTTACAAAACTTTATAAAGAAATATTTTTGCTATATAAAAACTTCCATTATAACAAAACTCTACATGACAACGGGTTCAAAAAATGGTCCGCTTTGATCCATTTTTAATAAAGTTCCCTCCTGGGCTAGTACATGTCGTTGAACCAAATTTCATCAAAATATCTCAAAATCTGTAGCTTGCACACAAATTTACATGGATAGACAGACGGACTGACATTCTTAAATCGATTCATTAAACATTCCTTAATTTTCCCAACTCGTTGTTTTTTGGTTGATAGAAAATTTATTAATTTTTTCAACGGATGCAGGCACCTCCGAAATAATAAAATTCAACAATTTTATAATTTTGAACACTTCACACTTGCATCCTTAATAACATTAACACAATTGTTCATTTGACTATTTTGCACTGGTGTGTGTATGTGTGTGCATATATTTGTTAAGTTTTTGTTTTATTTCTTGTTGAATATTCACAAATTTGTTAAAACGAATGAAAATGAATGAACAACGACGCTCTACCATCACACCTAACATTGAGTTGAGTCAATGTTTGACAAACCAATTAGCAATTAAAATGAATTGACTAACAATGCAAACGAACGAACGAACGAACGAATGTAGTTAACTGATTGAATGAATCAAGTGACAAAAGCTGAAAGAAGTGCTGATGATGTCACAACTAGGCACACATACAATACGTACACATTTTTCAAATATTATTATTAAGTTAAAGCATCAATTCCAATGTGTGCACATAAGCCAAGTATCGAGGACTGCAGCATCAGAAAGTGAGAGAAGATCATGTGCTTCAAAAGCATTTGCCCGCAAACGAGAAAAAAAAAAAGCCAGAGTAAACGTATGACAATACAAACTGTAAAGTTCAGTTCATTAGGGATAACTGTACATATGATGGAACAGTACAGTTATTAAACTATACAAGTGAATGAATTTGAATTTTTCTCTATCTATACACGTTTGTGTGTTCACTTGATGAGAAGCATTCTGATGATTTTCATTCATTTTGTTCGTTCGCTAACTACATGGTGCTAGTCTTTGGGAAGACATACTGTCAGAGTAAGAGATGAGAAAAGTTAAAATCAACACAAAACCATTTCTTTCTTCCTTACACGTACATAATGCAATAGATAAACGTAACTCTCTAACTAACTGACTGCTTGTGGTATTAAAAATTTTAATTTACAATAACAACACAATTAAATATTTAACGAATCGTATGAAGTTGGGAAAGCAACAAAATAAAAAAAACACACAAGTAACAGTAAAATAATTATGAAATATATCTGAGTTGGAATTAAAAGAAGTAGACAATCATTCCCAGGTTAGTTTCTAAATGTACGATAATCCACATACAACTACACACAATTAGCGTACTAAATCGACTCAGAGCCACGCCCCTAATAAGCTAAAATCTTATTATTTACCAGAAAAATTTAGCTATAAAGTTAAAATTTAGTACAAACTATTATTTAGCCAAAGATGGGTGGGGTCGAATAAAAGACACGCCTACAATTTTTTAAAACGCTTCTTTTGACAAAATAAAGTGTGGAAGTTCATACGTATTATAAACACAACATCAAACAAAGACTTGATTAAGTACCTGCCACGCCCCCATTTTTATATGGAGGGTATTTACGATTTGGTTCAAATCCAATTTAAACTTTTTAAACTTTATATATCTATTTTTTATATCTTGCACGCTCCATAAGTGAATGCCTCTGTGTTGCATTTTATTGCTTATCTGTTGACGCTTACTAATGCTTTTAATTCAATCATTTGTTGTGACAACCATCAAAACAAGTTTGAATGAAATACAACCACAAAATCCTCTTTTTTTTTTTTTTTGTAAATTCACTGATAACTTGTTAATAATATTGCATACACACACGCACACAAACATAATGTTGTTGTCGTTTCTCAATCCATTGGTCACCTCATACACAATAAGCCGTCACCCGCAGGTATGCAATGTTCATAACTTCAATAAATCCTTCCTGACCGCATTCAATTTGATTATATTGATTAAGTGATTAAAAAGTTGTCTCCAATAGCCGGCCTTTTATTATTGTTGTTATTATTGAGTAGTAGTGATTAAACGACTGTGTTAACTGGAATGTTTGGTTGTTACTTAAATAACGAGACGAGAGAAGGTTATTGTTAACTTTGATATTTGTATTGTTGTTGTTGTTATTATTATTATTATTATTGTAAATATACAATAAATTGTCATTTTTAATCCTTTTTGTTAACCACTGCGACCAAACACTCAATGCGGTTTTCCTCTTTATTTCAACTTAATTTTTTTATAAATTTCTCTCCCTCTCTCTCTCTCTCTCTCTCTGCTTTGTCCTGTCTCCCTTTTTCATGCATTTTCATTAAAACAATTTATTTACTTTTATAAAATTGTATGAACAAAAAATTGTTGTTGTTGTTGTTGTTGTTGTTGTTGTTGTTACTTCTGTTGACTTTTTTGTGTATTACACATTTATACAAACATATTAACGATGGTTAATAAACTCATTTGAAGGCATAATTTGTTTTAATGAAATTTTATTAATAATGATTAAAAAGTTGTTGTTTTTTTATTTTTATTTATTTATTCATACCCTACATTACAGAGTGAGGATTTTTGTAACTCCTTTTTGTAACGGCAACTGCCAGATTTACCATGTACAATTGAATACAGATCGATTCGAAATTAAAATCTATATAATTATGTCCTTCCGTCCATGAATATTTTGTAATCTTTCTGTAGGACGTAATTTTTAAAATTTACTAATGAAATTTTTACACTAGGATTTGTTTTAGGTCAAGTCCAGTTACTAGTGAAAATGGACCTGATTGATATATTTGTAGAGCCCTTCACCTTATAACTTTATATGGCAAAAGCTCCCAATTTGGTCCTGATCTGAACCTGTTTAGAAACCCTCTACGTATAAAACTGTTTCCCTAAGTGATTTTTAAATGACAAAGATTGAAGTAACATGGATTGATGTATAAGTGGTGTAGGGTATTAATTGGTTGCGTACAACCGTCTATAATATTTTAATATGTTTTTCTGTTCATTTTTAATTTACTCAGAGTAATTTTTATTCTAAGTAAGTATTTATAATGACAGTATTTATAATGACAGTTAGGAGAAAGCACAGTAGTCAACAGGTGTTGGAGGTGCAATGAAGGTTTTTCATTTATTTCGCGTTTTAATGCAATTATCCTATGATTTAGAGCAAAAATACTTTTAGCCTCTTCGCTACCGAAAGGAAGTAAACGATAAAACTTCGTCCTCATCTGATATATTTAAAGTTTACACCTAAACTGTGAGCATAACAAATAATTAATGACGACTTTTGAAGTATGTAGCAAATAAGATATCAATTTAGAAGTAAGGAGGGGGCGTGGCAAAGCTTCAAAGTTTCAAAGTTGACTGCTTCCAATTTGCAGCCGATCGGACAATTTTTAGAACATTTTTCAAAATAATGATATTTCACAAAAAAACTTATACGGCAGTGTCTATACCAAGTATACCGATACAAATAAACTTGTATTGATTTATAGCATAATTCAAGAAGCTAAATGATGTAGGATATTAAATTATCGGGCGTGACCCACTCAACTCACTCGCTACGAATTATTGCCCCTGCAGACTTTATTAAATTTAAGCTTTTGTGTTATACAGAAACATTCTTGTCATATGTGAAGTTATATTTTTTTTTTCTACATCTACATAGGTAAAGAAATACACACGTATAAAAATTTATATAAAAACCGTGCAAAGGCTTGTATGAACGCATTTAATTAATGAAAACTTTTCACGTTTTTTTTACGTATTTCGAAATGATTGATATGTACGCGTTTTTATGCATGAATGTGTGTAAACGTGTATGTGTGCAGCTTTGAAAATTGAGAGGAACAATTTTCAAATGAATTGCATATAAAGACAAAAAGCTTTGTGTGTAACCAACAAATAAAGTCAGTCGATATAAAAGCAGAACAAAACAAAACAAAACAAAACAAAACAGAACAAAACAAAAAACCTACAACAACAATGCATCGCACAAAATAATAAAATCGAGCACAAACACTATTCGTAAAAGTACGTTTGCAACGCGTTTTTTTTTACCGACAAACAAAAAACATATGTAAGATAATACAAACATCTATAAAGACACACACACGTACATTTGTATAATAAATATGCATAAAATGAACAGACACATCAATTTAAGTGGACGTAGCGGATTCAGTCATATTGATGGCAACCGGAAAAGCCTAAAAATACAAAAACAGAACTTTTAATAGACCAAAGTAGACCAGAGCACACCCTGCGTCACTATCACCACACGCCCAAGAAGTTGGACTCATGATTAAACCAAAATGAAATGCGGTACCTGATGCTACACTCTTCCAATAAAGCATGCAAAGCACTGCATCTGCTGTGTGGGTGCATGTGTGTGTCTGCATTTCCTTTTTCTGCATTACGAAGAGTATGAGATGGAAGATGGAGTTGAATTTGGTTTGCCACACGCGCGCACATTTCACTGTTGAGCTCCAATTACTTTTATTTCGAAATTTGTGCGTTTACTGTGGCCAAGACTTGATGTCATTGCTACAGCTGTAGCTACCGCTACCACTATATATTGTCTGTTCATTTATCCACCCAGTCAGACACTCACGTTTGTTAAATAATGTTGTTGTAGTTGTTGTTGTTGTTGTTGTTGTCTGTGTTATATATTTTCGTTCTCTTAATTGGGAAATGCATTCGATTTTTTTAATTTTTTGTTGTTGTTGTTATTGTTGTTGTTACTTTAGTAACCGTATCACTCTATAATGTTTTTATTTTTTGGGCATTCAGCGTTATTTTCTTCTTCTTCTTTGTTCGCTTTCGCTACGAATGCATTTGCATGCAGGTACAGGCACACAGTCATACTTTTGTGCCGATGCACACAAACCACTTTACAAACATACAATTGTGTGTTCTCTATATAAAAAGTAACAATAATAACAAGACGCGAAATATTTTTCCAAATTTCCCATTTTTATGAAAGCTGTACCGCTCTAGCGTTACATGACAGGGCAGCTCGTATTTGACTACACATGGCAACCATGAAATGTGTAGTAAACGTTGCTAGAGTACGAACCCTACCGTTGTGGTCGCAGATTTTGCAACACTCATACGCTGTGTAGGCTCTCCACCCTTGTGGTATGTACCTGCACATATCGCACATACACACGAACGTACGAATATAATTCATTCAATTGCATGGCATTACTAAGGTTGTTGTACACCCAACGATATCAATGTATAGCAGTTTTTGTACCCTACACATTAAAAAGAGAGGTATATTAGGTGCGACATTTTTTATGCAACATTACATGGAGACATCAGCGACCTTCCAAACCATATCCGTCCGTTCATATTTTGGGATGTTAAGCGAAAATTTAAAAATTTTGTGCAGACACTTTTATTCTATCCATTTAAAATGTACAAAACAACAGCCACGCCCACAATTTAATAAAAGTCCTTCAGAGACACAAGAAAAAGGCTTTAAAAATCGAAATTTAATGCAAACATTTTTATATATTGATATGACGAATATGGGCGAGGCCGCGCCCATTATTTTTTTTATACAAATTTCCACAACCAAGGGTGAGGAGCTGCAAACATGTATGAAAAGCAGTTAAAAGAAGGTGTTGACTTGCCACGCCTATATATATGTGGAGGGTATTTAAGAATTGATTTTAGCCAACAACAACTGTTTTATTTTTGTAGTAGTACGTACACACGTGCATGTTTGTACCTCTGCACAATGGAATCGTTATATGTTTGTAATTTTTATTTCTTATAATTTGTGTGAGAAACCGAAAATTGGTGTAGAATTCTCTTGTTAGTGAGACATGCAAACAAAATTAATTGCTTTCAACGATTTAATGACGATTTTAACACGATATTATATAATAAACTGCAAATACTTTTAGACATGCGATCTCATTTAAATATTATTTGAAGAAATTCCCGTTCACTTAGTTTGGTGTGAATGTATGTTTCTTTAGTTGTCATCTTAACGACGATTATGTCGTCTTATCTCTTTGTGTGACTTTAAGTATTTACATAGATTTTAGCTCACGTTCTTTATTTGGTTTTGCTTTGTAGACTGAACTGAACTGGACTGCACTGGACTTTGTTTTTACGTCAGTTTATTTGCGGTAGTTGTTTGTGTGGTTAAGTGGGATGGCATGCTATTAAACTGTTCTTTACCTATTTTTTTTTATCACTTTTTCACTGTTTTCAAACCCTTCAAATCCGTCTTAGTTGGAGGTTTCAGGTATTAAATCTCTGCTGCAAGCATTTAATTTGTTTTCAATATGAGGGTTTTTCTTTTTTTCTTTTTTTCTTTTTCTGTTAAGTAAATGCAGTGTTGTACGGTTGTTTGTGGTATGATTTAATTAACAGATTATGGAAAAAAAGTAACAATAATAACACAGCTAATGAAACTTTTACTTTTCTGCAATATTTAAATTCTTGCTAGTATGGAAACGTAATTATTTAATAATGAAAATTCGCAATTATTTAAAAATGTTTACAACACTTGGTAAACAAGAAATAATTTACTTAATTAGCTGTTCCAAATTTGGGCCCAATCGGACCATTTTTAGAACCCCCTTCCATTTAATCATATATTTTATTGCAATGGCCTCAAAGAAATTTGTAACCAAGACTTGGTCTGCGCCATATATAACGTTTTTCCTAATTCAGAACGGATTCCAATTCCAATAATTGCTAATCATTTAAGGATAAATATAATTTATAATAAATATTTAAATCTTAAAATTAAGCAATTAGACTAAAAAATTGAAAGCAATAAAAAATAACTTAAGTGGAGAGCAGGAAAAAAATGAAAGAAATAAAAAAAATTAATTTGTTGATACTAAACTTAACGAGCCAATCGACACACAAAATCAAACTCACTTGTTAATGATAAAGTTGCAAAAATAAGCAAACACATACCTTCATATAATACATATGCTCTCTACGCTATACGCTGTACGATATTGTACTCTATGCAAAAACAAAACTGACAATTTACGTTTGCACTCGTAAACTTTTCAAGTGGAACTGGAAACGTAAAATAAACTCTCAGCAGCACACGTTTGTTTTGTTTGTTTATTACACATTGTTATTTAAACATACCATACACACACACACACACGCGCACACATAACAATAGCAACAAATAGCTACAACAGTGGTAGCAATCATGACAACGATGCTATGGATGATGATGTCTACATATGCGCTACACAGATGACTACAAAACAAATAGAAAATATCACTTGTAAACGAGTATAAAAAAATAACAAATACAACTGCAAAAACAGCCATCTATGGGAATTGTATTGATTGATATAAAAACAAAAACAAAAAATCAGATATAAACGTAAAGAGCAAAAAAACAACAAACAAAAAAAAATAGTTTAGGATTTGGTTAAAACGGAAAATCTCTTAAGTATTGCCAATAGAGAGTATTTGAAGTGGACACAACTAACTTTTTGCACTTGTATAAAAAACATTCATTTAATACATAATAATCTTCTCATGCTTACTGTTTCCAACAAATCATACACTTTTGTGTGCAGCACAGTTTTTACATGTCCACCCAAACGATTGAAATAAACGTGTGGGCTTTTGTTTTTCACCATCAACTCAATTCTTTTTTTTTTATTTTTACCTCAGACTGGTGGTCACATAACTGCTCGCCAACAATATACGAAACACATGGCCGCATAGACGCCATCAGTTGAGTTAGAATGAGTGCATCAATCTTTCGCTGATTTAAACCTCTGTCCATCAAACGATTTAACGCTACTTGGGTTTTGAAGTTTCAAAGCAAAACAAAACAAAACAAAACAAAAACAACGAATACGAAAATCTGACATAAAAATTTTCCATTGGATATAACAAATATTCAAGTAAAGGGTCATAAAGTTTTCCATTAAAGTGACAAACAATAAATAATGACATCAGTATTAGCACTAAGCGAGAGAGAGAGAGAGAGAAAGAGGGAAGCAAAGAAGCTTTTACGTATATGAAAAGAGATGCAATGATTTTTAATAAACTTTTTATCAAATATAAATTTTATAGACTTCTAACGCGCATGCTGCAGTAATTTTGTACAATCCGATCGATTTTAAATTTATTATAAGTAATGTCAAGATCAAATGATATGGGTTGACTAATCTATATTTTGATTGAATTAAAAACACTTGCATAAGTGCAAAATATAATGAAATATAAAATCCATTGTCAACCAACTGGTATATTCTGTACATTCGCATATCAGAAATGCTGATTTGGAGTGGATGTGCATGTAGAAAACTTTTAAATGGCTACCAATACAAGTTTAAATGATTTAGTAGAAGTTGAGCGTGCTAATCAGCTGTTTGCCACACCCGCTGTGTGTATTCAAAAAGGGTGGGTATTTAAGCCTTAAACTGAACTGAACTTTTGAACTGAATATTAGCATTTATTCAAGTTTTGAAAATGTAGAAAAAATCAACAAAATGGCACCAAGAGGTAGCGTACTCACAACTATTGATTTTAGGCGGTAATGTTAGATTTTTCCATTGATGTGCAACCATTTTCCGTTTCTCCAATACTTACTGCATGTCCATATTACCATAAAATATTCATTTAGTGTCCAGTAGCGTAACAAAATGCAAAATGAAAAAATTGAATAAAAAAAAAACACACACACAGACCACAACAACCAAATGAAAACAATTAATGGACATAATTAGCTATTAAAGGACACATACGTTACAACAAAAACTAAACTAAAAACATAGTGTACGTGACAAAAAGTCATTTATTGAAATATTTTTCCAACCAACACATGCAACGCTGACAAAAGAGATGAGAGCGGCACATTGCAAAAAAATAAAAAAATATTTGAACGTTTTTAAAACCAAATGTTTGAGGTGCAGGACTAATTAGCTCGACAGAAAAGAAAAAAAATTTAAAAGCAAATCACATCCAAAGCAACAATTAGTTAAATAATACCAGCATTAATTACTGTAACGACCTCAATTAACAATAGTGTCAATGGACGTAGAAGAGAAGGTGTTTGCAGCAGATTATGACACAACTAGGAAAAGAAGTCTCAGATGATCAGGCTCAGTGGGGTTATAGTGGTAAAGTCATTATTTATCTGCATAATAGAGTTGTCATGAGTTATGAACCTTATGAAGTTAATGTTTTATCCTAAACTCCACACTAGTCGGCTTTTTTTTTTATCTACATCCATAACCTTGACTTGAACTATTGTTAGCACACGAGAATTTTCTAAAATTGTCATACATTTTCAAAAATATTTAACTGGCTTATATTTATTGTGTTTGTTTGTACCAAGAGCTGTATTGTTTATGATCAAATCACTTATAATTGATACCGATAGTGAGTTAGATAATAACCACCGAAACTCTCAAAGATTATTTGAATGAAAAAAATCAAATTGTTATTAAATTTCTGATTAGTTGACATCATCCATTTTTACTTTATCTACCCAAGACATTCACTCTTGTCACTGTCCAAGGATACAAATTTTGAGATATCGAGATGAAATTTGGTATACAAGTTCTTCAATACAAATAAAATTATTCTGTTGATATTGAGCCTAATAGAACCATGAATCTTTCTACAATTTTATTACAAAAAGAAAATTTTAATTATTATTGAAATTGATGATGATACCCTAGATTTGGCATACATCTAATATAGCCCTATTTTACTTTTTTCTTTCCAGGAGTTTCGTAATAAATTTCCAGCTCTAACTCTTTTAAGTTTGGTAAGTCTACAAGATTGATCTGAATATTTATATTAAAAAATATATTAAAAATTCATTCGGCTTCAAAATTCAACGACTTTTATGGTAATATTCTGAACTTAACGGCAAGTTAGCTCAGAAAGTTTATATTTTAGCTAAAGCAGCAACCTTTTCAGTTTGCGCCTGAGTTTGTTTTGAACGCGTGTCTCACACGGTACTCACTCAGCGTCAAGCCTTAACCAAGAAAAATGAACTCTTTCAATATTTCATATTTTTATAAAAATAGATTTTATTTGATTTAAATTTTTAACTAAGTTTTTTCTTCTTTGCATTATTAAATTAAAACTTAAGAATACTACACATTGAAGAGCAATTCGGATAACAGCCTACTATCAATTCTACACTTATTTACACATCCCTTGTTTCATTCATTCTTTTTAATTTTGTTTACATTCTTTTAATTGAGCAGTAATTTTATAGACACAGGTGTACTTGTACTATTTTAATAATTAAAACAAAACTAATGCTAATGTAAAAGTAACTTTAGTTAACCAACAGTTAACCACCGTTTAACCAGTACCTTCTCTCTTTTTTTGGTAATTCTTAATAAGAATAAACAAAAAACAAAAAATCAAAAATTATAATACAATATATTGCAGCAACAACAACCAATTTCGACATAGGATTTTATGAATCTTGCATAAAATGTCCCGGAATTGGTTGGAGAAAATTTGTAATTTTAAAAGGAGACTGAGAAGATTTAAGGCGTTTTCAATTTACACAGAGAGAAAGAGAGAGTCGGGTGTTCTTGATGGGGTCTCCTTGTCTTTTTTACCTTAAAACTATATCACAAACTTCTACATTTTCTCTCCGGTTCTGTTATAATACAATAGTAATAAAAACTGTTCATCTATTGGTACAAGCGTTCACTGTATCACAAAATATATACAAAACGACAATAATAATAAAAGCAACACAAACAAGATACCTTCCCATACACAAAGATTCCCAGCGATGTAATGAATGCCGACGGCTTTACATGACGCAACTGATGATGAGTAAATCACTCGAAGTCGTCACACTTGCATTCTCTTGCAACTTCTTTGGTTCATGCCGTTGTTAGGCTAATCCACCAAAATTTTACTCATAGTTACTCGGAAGCTATAGTCATCTTATAGCCAATGACACAGCCAAATGCCTTAATATCCAAGCACTGACGATTTGTTCCGTTGGAAAGTCTCCTCAGTATGGCCGCCATACACTCTTCTGTGAGGCGCTGGCATTTCTTAATTTAGTGGCTGCTGTTAGACCGTTTTCTGAAGAATGATGGCGTTGTTGTTGTTGTTGTTGTAAGCTTTCATGGTATACAGGTCTGGCGGCGGATGGAGCTTTCAATTCACATCGCGGCCTAGGTACAGTGATTGGTTGTTGGGCGGAGGTACGTGTAGAATTAATTGTTTTGTCTGAATCTTCAGCGGAACTGGCAATACTGGGCGCCTGAGGTCTCAATATGGGTACAAATGCCGATTTCACTACATCGATTTGTTCATCATCGGAATCTACATCGGAGGCGGAGTGATCGTGCACAGAATTGGTTTCATGGGAAATATTGCATTTGTTATTCTGTTGAGTAGTGTTGTGTGGCGGCGACGACGATGAAGGTCTGGACGATGCTGGACTGATATGAGCGGGATTTATGTGTTCGGCAGTCGGTATGTGGGTCGTGTTGGGCAGGTGAGGAATACGTCCACGTAAACCGGCAGCAAAATTATAAGAATAGAAAGGGTGAGGGGATGGATGGTGGGGTCGTTGAGAGTCCGGATGAGCTGAAGCGGAGGCGGCTGCTGCTGCTGCTGCGGCAGCCATTGGATTGAAGGGAAATGGAGGCATGTTATAAGCGGATCCAGGAGGCGATGGTATTAAGTTGGCTGGTTGAATGGACGGTGGTACTGTGGGCGGTGGGGTAATTTGACTGGGATGAGTATAATCGACACCGGGTGCACCCGCCGATGTGGAAGTGGGGGAAGAGGGCACAAATGTTTGTCCCGCAGGTAACGGAGGTGACGTTTTAACTAAGGCGGGATGATGCACCGCAGCCACAGCTGCCTGATGACGAAAATAATCCGCATAACCGTACGTCATATAAGCAGCATCCAGCCATGCCGGGTTTAACATAAAAGGATTAAAAGCACTAGGATGTGGATATCCATAACCTGAGATGAATCACAATAAAATCGGGGGAAAACGCAATTAATTATAAGGCAATCACAACGCTCGCTCCAACTCAAAAGTGTTAAATGAATGAGAACTCAAAAGCGCAAGTTGCTGGAACACATGCGAGCACTCCAGGTTTCTTGCAAAAGAACTCAAAAATCAAACAAACTAAAAACTTACTTTGCTTACTTCTTGGTTCCCGTGGACCATCCACAGTGACTTTAATCGCTTTCGTATACGAAGCTATTTGTACCGGATTCGAAGCAATGATGATGGTTAAGGTGAATGATTTACCGCGACCCGACCGTCCCACAAAGCGAAGATCATTAAATTTCGCCACCTGGTTTTTCATGACAGCGGTGGCATTACGCAGCTCTCCGCAATAATTCTCATCATTGCCGCACTTAATGGTGACCAACGTTCCATCAAACACATCATCCAAAGCGATCACTTTGAAAGCACCCGGTAACGATTTATTGGAACGCCAATGGGTGGGCAGAGCGCTGCATAGGATGGAGGGTGTACCCGTTTGCACCAATTCTCCGTGATACTCTTGCAGCATTTCGTGCAAGCTCGAAAACATATCCTGCATGGAGCTGGGCATTTTGGTGGCATTCGAATTACTGTCCGGCGTTGATGAGCCCGTCGAACTGGTGGATGAGTTGGCGGTATTCTTTGGAGTGACGCTGGGGTTGGCGCTATTATTGGATGAACTGTTGTTCTTGCTGGTGGACAACATGTGAGCTGGTGCAGCCACCATTGTTGGACCAGCTGGCAAATGCATAATTTATCCGAAAGGTGTTAAAGTAAGCAGTTGTGTGTTTATGGGTTTTCCTTGTAATCCACTAGTTTAAGGATCTCGACACTTGTTCTACATAGAAACACTTTCACCACGTTATCACTTGCAACACTTGTTATTTTTATAATTTACTCGATTATCATAATTTTTCTTTTAGAATCTTCAAAATTGTTTTCGTATCGTATTTATACGCGTTTAAGAAATGGAGGATTTTTGTAGAATTTTTTTCTATTTGTTGTCACGTTTGTTTATCGCGCGTACGCTTGTTGGGATTTCACTTTCTCGTTTCTCGTTTCGACACATGCAACAATTATGTTCTTGACACGTTCAAGTCGCTGAGTGAACTGACTCTCTGCAACGATCATCAGCCTTATATGAATCGCTTTTTGGGTCGACCGACCGTTGGTTGGCTGGTTGGTTGCCTTGTTAAACGCAAACACATGACGACCCCTGTTTCAAAGCAATAATAATTAAGGGTGCAGGCAGCAGGCAGGCAGGCAAGTAAGCACGCAAGCAGCCAACATACACACATTCATGCACACAAACACAGACCGACCGACAGTCAGTCGTAAAGCAGGTATCAAGCAACCACCATTGCCACAACAACAACCACAGAAAAATTTCCCATTTTTTCCATTGCGGTGTATGCACACACACACACACACACACACATACACTCATGCTTTATCGACGAATGTGCACAACAATATAATTCTCTGCTACCAACATATCACTAACATTGCTACACATCACCATCGCCACGACGACAAGGACAACAACAAAAGAAAATATCGTACAATGCTCAAAAAGAAAACTGGTTGAAAAAAAAACAAAACAAAACAAACAACTACAAACACTCCATTGCTTACGCATACACAACGAATGCCAATAAATAAAACAAAAGCGTTGAAAAAAGAAAGTATGAAAAAAAAAATGAAATAAAAATGTTGTGGAAAACTATTGAGCGAAGAGAGCAAACCAAGCGAGTGCTCACGGTATTCGCACAACATGGGGTTGGGTTCACAGTTATAGATGGATTTGGATGGAAAACGAGCAGGTCACAGAGCACACACACACACCAACATGATTGCATCCTCACCTCATGGAGCTCCCAGCTAAAGCATTTCAAAGACAAGCAAATTGTGCCAAATGCGACACAAGCGAAAGAAAAAAAATAAAATTTTGAGCTATTTTCCTGTTTTTTGACATCAGTTCTTCAGCATATATATACAGTGGCATGAATTTATGGCACATATCTGATCCCAAAACATTTCGCCAGAGAATACGAGCCAACATGCGTAGGCTCACGTACACTGGCACCTTACCGGGCATTTTTAGTACATTTTGTACATGGAAGTGGAAAGATTTTATTAATGTTTGAAATTCATCGCTTCTCTCTCCTATTTCTCAAAGATCTATTTTTTATACGCAGCTAATAATAAAAAAAAGCATAAAATCTGCTATCATTTCGTCATAATTAAGCGGGACTTAAGGTCGAATTCTGTTCAAAAAAAAGTATTTTAAATTAATTGTGTGTGTTTTTAAATTGTAGGCGTGGCTGTCAATAGATTTTAGAATAAATGAGCCACATAGACTAAGAATGTCTGTACCAAATTTTATCACAGTTTCTCTAACTTGCGATCACGAACTTTACGATTTAAAAGACAAGTGACAGACAGACGTACGGACACGGACAGCGCTTGTCTGCTTTTGATATTTAAGGACTTTGAAAAACATCAGAAGACATAAATTTTTCATGATTTGAGTACTCTTTGTAGACTTAAATTGAAAGGCGCAGATAGCAAAAATTTCATTTTTTTCACCCAACTTGAACCGATCTCAGTTAACAAATATCAAACTTTAGCTTTGCAACAGCAACATAGCACACTTAACGATATGCTTTAACTATATATAAATCTTCTGGGGACTACTCCATAACACGACAAACTATTCTGACGCGAGCCTCAACGTGTGACCATGTTAAACGCTCAGTAGGAAGAGTGTGTACTTTTTTAGTTAATTTTTTTTTGTGTCACAATCAGTTATCGGTTACTTAAAATGTAAATTCAAGGATATATTTTTATACATAACAAAGCAATCAAGACATGTATCCAAGTATGAGAAAAAGGTAAATTTTCATGCTGATCCTTGCAAACTTCGGCCGGTGATTGCCAGTAGTATGCAATGATGTTAATGTTATTCTATGACCAATCACCATTTCTTACCAATTATTAGTTTTTTTGTTAAACTGAGATTACAAGGATTTTAAGAGTTTGGCGTCTGCTGTTTTTTGTTGTTGTTGTTGTTGTTGTTGTTGTTGTTGTTGTTACGATTGAATAATCATTTTTCGGCCTTGAATTAAATTTTGAGTTAAAATATTTACTTGAAAAATTAATAATTAAATATATTTATACATAGCTTCATATAGTTTTTATCATCACATAAGAAAAATATTCCTTTTAAAATGCGACGGTGATCTTGTTATGATTGCTGACACAAATTTAAGGCGGAGACTATGAATCAGCACAATTTCATATAAACAACCCTCTCATGCTAACGTCAGAGAGGAATTCTTCATGTATTATTATGAACTAAAAAAAAAAAAATGAACTCAAAAAGATCACATTTAACCGTAATACCGCCGGTAATAATAAAAATTTTCCAAAAAATAAATAAACAAATTTATTCATATGTTTGGGTAAACTTGACGCTTTATTTAAATATGAAAAAAAAAAAAAAAGAAATTATCAAAAATCCTCTTTTCTCATGAAATATATAAATGTTAAATGTCGAGCCTAGTTATGGTGTTGTGGCCACCAAAACCGCGACAATCCTTAATAATCGCTTTGTTTCAAATATAAATTTTTGAAAGACCACAGCGTATAAACAACTACAAAAATGCCAGGCATTTATGGTGAATATTCTACAATGTTGTCTCGACTATTTTTATGATCCTTGAACCCACAGATTTAGGTAGATCTTAAAACAAAACAAAACAAAACAAATTATAAATGGAACAAACTGATTAAACCGTGTTTTATTGACCTTATGGTTGACCTGAAACTTTACACACATTTACTTGTATTTACAAACATTTTTTCCAAAAATTTACCTTTAACTCCGTTTTTGTTTGGCAACACAGGACATAATAAACAAAATTTAATCAAATCAGGTAAAAATGGCGTGTGTGACAGTTTGTATGTGTAAATTATTCGCGACAAATTCAAGGAATTTTAATTAATTATTCTGAGCTGCTCGATTTATTAACAAGATAAAAATGTTTTGAAAAACTTTTATTGAAAACAAGAATAATCGCTGCTCAGAATACTGCTTATGTCATATTTGTCTATCCAACACATTATAAAAGGACGTAAAAAACAATTCAGAAAACTAAATTTGGCGAAGCCAAAATACTTAAATACCTAAATTTATTTACATACAATGATGGGCGTGGCAAATATATGAGTACACCCTACAACAATGTATGTTTTACATATAAGCTTGCAAATCGAGTGTTACGTTGTGTATGATTTTTTGCAAATTGTGGGCGTATATGTTATCCGACCACGCCCATTTTTTGCACATCAATGAATAACTTACTTGTAAATATACGTACCAAATTTTAACTTAATAGCTCAATTTTTGTGGCAGATCAATAAATTTTAATCGGTTGTGGGCGTGGCTCTTGACGGATTCACTTCATTTTATAAAAAAAAAAAACTCCCGATAAAAATTGGAAATGAATGTGTTTCAGTTTAGCATTTCAAAATTTAAGAGCTATACGTTCCAACGGACATACGGACCAACATGATTGGATTGATTCAAATGATCATTTCTGATCAATATTTTGTGATATATACTTGAAAGTGTAGAGGATATAAAACTAGACCGACCATTCATTCACACCTCTTACATGTGTTGAATTTGAATTTGAATGCTCACAACAAGCTCTCTCCCACATATATAAAAATTCTCTTTGCTCCAAGTATTATTTAATAAAAATAATAAAAAAAAAGCATTTTATACGAGGGGAAAAATGTGCTTTTTTTAGTAAATTGTAAAAATGAAACATTTCACATACATATACATACCAACCGAGGGGCAATTAATAAGAGGAAAAGGAAAAAAAATCCAAATGCCAGTCAAACAATATCGTTCGTCAGTTGTTGTTGCTGTTATTGTTATTGTTGTTTGGCGTCGTTAACAACATTGAGTGAATTGTGGTTTGTTGGTTTTGGTCTCTCCGACCGCCATTATAGAGAGTCTAACAAAAAACCACCACCACCATCATCGACCAACAACAACAGCAAACCAATCTACCACAATACTTATACTGGTACTCTGTTGTTCATACACAGTAAACAGAGGGGAAAATTTTTTTATAAAGATTTTTAAAAAAATTTCCCACTTTCCACTGGAATTATGGAATTGTAAAATGAGTGGTTTTTTTTTGTACAGGGTAAAAAAAAATAAACTCAAATGTGTGGTGGTGTAGTAATCGTGGTTTGTTGTTGGTTTGTGGCGGGGTGCAATTTTTATTATTCACACCATACACCCTCTTACATATGCTTACACCTACTCACACATTGAGTGATGTGTTGCTTAACTGAGTGCTATCAGTGGTGTGTATTCATTCGCTTTCATTTTCTTTCATTCTCTCTCTCTTTCTCTCTCTAACCATTCACGATGCGATTCTTTCTTAAATATTTCATCGTGTTGTCTTTTTCTGCAATTGTCGGTCAGTGTTGTTTGCCTTCTTATTACAATAACGGCACATATTTTATAAGAAGTTGTAGTGCTCTCTCCCTTTCCAGTCTAGAGCCAGATGTGCTTAGGAATGGGGTGGAAGATGAATAAATGTTTATGCTCTCGCGTGGTTATAAACCAAATTATGCTTGTGGAGAGAAAAATTGAAAATAAAGAAAAAATAAGTAACAACACACACGTAGACATGCGGATATAAGAAAAATGTTTCTCTCTACTTTTGGTTGCCGAATGTTTTGTTAGTGTGGCCACTATGGAAAATTGACGTATAGCAGTGGTCTTTCAATTGGAGTGTTTTGCGTGTTTCTTTCTTTCCTTCTTTGGCTCTCTCTCTCTCTCCCTCCTTCTGTCTTGATGAGTGTGTAATATGTGTTTATAGTGTTTATACGACAACGTGGCCTAAGTCTTTATCTTTTGAGATGAGATTTGCCTCCGATGCTATCACGCGACTACTGCTACTATCAGGCATCTGCTCCTGTCTTGCCTCTCTTCAACCGTTGCTACTGCTGTTGCTGCTGTGTTGGTTAGTTTTTTTTTTTTTTGGTGACACCCTCACTTTTATGGAAAGCCACAACTCGACAACTGTGTGGAGTTCCGCAAACACAACCTAACCAAGTTGTGTGTTTGAAATTGAGTTTGTGTTCAGTTGTGTCGTTCTTATGTTCTTATATGTGTGTGCGTGAACTCTCTTCGGTTCATCTGTTTGTATGTATTGTTTCACAGTTGTTTATCAGTTTTTTCTTTATTTCTTTTTGTTTTTTTTAATATTTGTCCTTTTTATTTGCATAAAAAGTTTTCCTTGTTTAGTTGGCGAGTTGTTCAGCAAGAATGTCAAGCGCTGCTTGTATAAGCTGTTGGTGTTGTTATTGTTATAATTTTTATTACAGTTTAGCGTTCTTCATATGCATCATCACGGTGTTTGTAGCTCTGGTCCATATGTTGTTAATAACCGCTCTCTTACTGTGCATGTTTTGTGTGGATTGTGTGCTGCATGGAGGCTTTCTCTAGGGCACATGTCAATATATTTTATAAGTGATTGGTTGCCATTGTTGCTGTTATTATTATTGGAACTGAGGCTTGTTAACTATACCCTCCCTCCACACTTCTTCGCTAAGGCCTGTTGATGTTTCTGTTTAAACTGAAGGCCAGCTGTATTTAATTCCTTTGAATAAAATATGAGAAGATTTATTATTATTATTATTTTTTCTAAAACAAGTAAATTTATATATATATATATATTTTTTTTGTAACAATAATCTAATGATTTATACGTAAGTAATCCAGCAACAAACCGTTTGTATCATTTTGCCTCCAGTCACATATATGCTTCAAAGATGTTATTTTTTATACATGTTACATCACCTAACATGAACGATTATGTGTAGCATATATTGTACAGCCGATAATATATATTTAACCACTGCGGCGCGGTTTGTTGTTTAAGCCACCATTTTTCTTTAATTATATGCTTTGCTTTGCTTTGTTGTGTTTTGTGTTGTATTGTCGAATACTTATATCCGGTTTATTTCCATCCCCCTGACAACATCACTATCACCATAACCATCACCACTTGCTGATTCTTATCAGTTTATAAAATGTATCATATTTCACATAAATAGCTCTTGGGCGCATTAGGTTGGAGAAAAGTTTCTATTCCGAGTATTTTTGCATATATTTGATTTAAGCAAATTTCACGTAAGCAAATGGCTGTTGGATCGTTGAGAATAATTTAAAAAAAAAAAAACAATGTGAGTCCAACTTGATAAGTACTTAGATTCGTATCAAGTAGACAATATTACAACTTTACAAAAAATAAAGCTGAACTCGATATTGTTTGCAAAATTAAAAAAATTTTCAGTTAATTTGATCGGATTTTTTTGTCTTTCTCTTGCTCTCATTATTATTTTTTTTATTATAATAATTTTTATTTTATGTCAGATCAGATATTGATCATAATTAATACTAGGAATATAATACACAATACTAAGGTAAAATATAGACGGACGGACGAACAAATTGATTTAAATGATTTAAATTAAACATATACAACAAGTCACGTAGGGTGAAAGAGGTCCGTTTTTAAATATAAAACAAGTATCAGTTACTTCTTAGCTAAACTCATAGTTCAAACATATTTAACGTGTCAAAACCGTACAATAAAATGTTCAACATTCACCATTGCCACTACCAACAATAGTATCCTCCACCTCATTTAAATTAACGAAATTTGGAAAAGTGAAAAAAATCTACACAAGAGGAATTTTATTAAAAATCAAGTTTATCAAGAAATCACATGAATATGCTTATTCGAACAAAAACGTGTTCATTTAAATTCACACATACACACACTCTTTTATATATGAACTGTATGTTTGTTCTTATTTATATATGTGAGTAAGCACAGCCAATAATTATGGCCATGTAACCCTTAAAAAAGCATTAAATGCGTGGTAAAATATTCAAGTATCACCACCACACGCTCATAAACATAATAATAATAGGAGTACAACACAAAAGTTATAAAGCCTTAATAGGCATAAAGGGGGTTACAGTGTAGTGGTAGAGAGTGAATAGAGCGAGTAGAGTGAGAGAGGATGAATTTTTTGGGCAACGCAAATGAAATTTGTTACTGTGGCAAATGTTTTGGTGAATAAAATATGAAGTATGTATAGCTGTCATAAGCACCCTTTTGGCCACATTGGCAAACAACAAGAACAAGAACAAGAACAAGAACAACACCACCCAAGAATGTATGCAGTAGACAACAAGGTATGGGGTGTCGTTACTGATTATGCCGATATGAGTTTACTTTACTTATAGCATTATATACACACATGCATGCGTGTGTATATTCATTCTACACTATATAGGCGTTTTAGTGTAACCAAGCCATTTCAGGCGGTAATAATGGTGGTGGTTTTATATTTTATTTTGTTCCCATTAGAAATAAAACAAATACAACAACAACTATATTACAAAAAAATAAAATAAAAGTAAAACCTTTTCACAATTTTTTGCTGTGTGTTACCGCCAAATTGCATTGCGTTTGACGCGTGCACGCAGCCTTTGCTGTATGCGTATATTTTTGCGTATTTTTCTCTTTACTTCAATGTTAAGCTTTAACCACGTCTACGGTTAATGTACCAGGTTTTCCTGTGCACCGCTGCCATTATGTTGGGCTGGGTGTGCGTGTATGTACTCGTCAAGTTATAAATGTTCAGATATTTCCTGTGTATGTTGTTCTGTTTAGTGGGTTGACCGAGCGGGGGGTGATTGTGCGGTATCACCGAAAGGTGGTTTTGTGCTTTAATAATAGGTTTTTCACAAATTATTTATGCACCCATAGAAATATTCATTTTTTAGGAAAAAGAAGTTGTTGTTGTTGAAATGTATACATATACATAAAAGTATTCAATCACCCTTCTTTAATAATTTTTAATATAAATATAAGTCCTTAGAGACCAAATCTTGTATATAGCATGCATGTATCAATATATGTGTTTATATAATACAAAAATTTTTACTACATTTTGGTTTCATGTCTATGTCTATGTGACCACCCACAGAGCAAAGCATTAATGTGTAAATTTTTGAATAAGATTTACTTGCTTAGTGGGCTGACCTATCTAAAAGGTAATTGCTTTTATTCTCATAATTATAGAATCTTCCAAGTTTTACGAATACGGAAATAATATGATATTATACAGTGAGTGACATAAGTCTCTGTGTTTTATGAATTACACAAAACATTTTGCTTTCAAAAGTTAACAAAAAACAAGTAGAAAACAAACCTCAGCTTAGACCAAATATTGAATCACCTGGTCCCCTTCTTCAAAGGGCGTGGCATTTACTTGTTTACGCCCTTTAATAGTGTACATATTATTCTTTAATACAAAAGTTGAGTTTTATACAAAATAAGATTTTTTGTAAGTGATGGGCGTGTCTAATATCTTATGACGCCCATCGACGAATGGAGTAACTTCACAATTAAATTTTTGTGGCAGACAAATCGATTTTGATGCAAATCAAGAATATATACACATTGTAGATTCTCTGACACTTCCAGGACCAGGTTTAGTCATTGATATTATAAAAGGTAAAAATAAACACTGGGCGAAATAACGGGTTCAAAATGGAGGATGTCGTTAAACATTTCCTCATAAGATAATAATGATTACAACACCAAAATTTAGTGTTCCTGGGTTTGGTTTATAATAATCGCCAGGTAATTAATTTTTCATAATTAAATAGGGAGTAAATGAGAAGCAAGCTCTGTGTGTGTATGGTACGTAATAAGGATTTGTTACGTTACGTTTTGTTGTTATTAATGTTGCAGTTTATTAGAGAATTTTTATGATTTTTACCAAAAATATTTAATCATGTATTATTTACAAGTTCATACAAATCTATTCATTCGCTTAATAACTGTTCTCTCTCTCTCCTTCTCTTTTTGTATTAAAAAAAAAAGCTTTTGCTGGAAAGTTTTTTAGTTCTTTTTTTTTTCATTTGTTTGACAATTTTTATTTCTCTTACTTTTATACTATGATGTATACAATGTGTGGTATAGTTGGGCACAGAAAAATGCGTATTTTGTAATAAAGCTACAGAAGGCGAAATACACAGAGATTTGGAGGTTGAGTCAGGTTCAGTTATTTGTTTATATTTTGTAGGTTTATGTGATTTTTAGTTTGAGATTTTCGTGGCATTTTTGTGGCCTTTTATCTGGTTAACCGTAGTTGGTCATCAAACCGATAAATGCATACATGTGTATGCGCACGCACATACGTGCATTCCAGCATATTATATGATATTGTCTATGCGAGTATAATACCAAAATAAACTTTTTTAACATTAAACCGCTATAAAAATATTGACCTGACCAAAAGTGCTTGATTAACTGTTATAAATTCATCTCTCATCCCCCCACCAACATTATTTCCTGTTCATAATATATGTACAGTCGTATGTACACAATGTTTGTGAAGTTATATTTACAATATTTTATAAATTTTTTATAAATCAATGTTTTCACTAAAGCGTTAGAGCAAGTCAAACCATATCTATGAAGATTATAGCTTCGCATTAAATTAAGGCACATTATTATTAATATGCTTCTTAGAAAAAAGAGCAAAGTTTGTCATTTCCTTCACAGTAAAAGTCTGAGACACCATAGCGCTTACATTCTTACGCTTGCATGTGTAGTAAAACAGTCGTTTAACTGCTGCGCCCACAATTGAACGCCCATAAAAATAAAGCTACAAAATGTTAAGTATTACATTCATCAAGTTTCGGCTTTAGCTAAATGTGCACTTTTTTCTAGTTTTTTATATAGAAGGAAGAAAACCGCTTTAGAGGAAACCATCAACGGAGGAACTTATAATGAACCCATTAGTAATTTGTAGTCAAAATTCTTTAACTTTAGAAACATTATGATGCAAAGTACAAAAAAATAACGTTTGAAAGTAGAAATCTTCTAAAGAAAGAAATCTTTACATTTAAATATCCGTCTATAGCGCATAACTCCTTCATTTCCAAATGACAAAACACTCAAATCTAGAAGTGAATATATACATAGCAACCTAAACATTGATGAACAAATGAACAATCATAAAAAGTGTTGTTTTAAAGGCTTACAGAAAAGGTGTTCCGTGAACGCGTTTTATAACGTAATACAATGCACAGACCGCCATGGAAGCAAGGGAGAAAGAAAGAGAGAGAGAGTGAGAGTGAGATGTGCCGGTAAAAGTGGTGAATAAAATAAGGATTCAGTCATGCATAAAGTGTTGGTTTTTTGTTTTCCATTTATCCTTTTGTTTGTGTGTCTCCTGCAATAAAACAAATTTTTTATGAGTTTTTTTTACAATTTCAACATAAACTTAAGATGAATGGTAATGTCAACCAACAAAAAATGCAAAAGAGGTAAGCAGACTGGGAAAGAGAGAGAGTTAAGTAATTTGCAAACATTACAAAAAAAGGAAAAAATTTATAAAATATTGTAAAAGTGAAACGAACAAAAATTTTATGGTTTGTTTAACTAAATGCAACGTTATATACGATTACGTTGTTATCTTAGACGCACTGTGTCGAAAAGGCTAAAAAATAAAGAGTTGAATGAACAATTTTCGGGAATTTTTATATGACGGCGACCGACCATGGTTTTAAAGGGAAAAAGAGTTATTATGAAACAAATGGAATTTGTATACGAAGTAATGTTTTTTGTACATTCCTCAAAAAAAAAAAATATATCCCGAATAGATTTAAGCCATAACATTATAAACCTTGAAGTTTTTAGTCATAATATTAATTATTAATGCTTTCATGTTTTTATTTATGGGTAAAGATGTTATGGCACCATACGTAACTCTTTAAAACATTGTCCGTTGTTTCGATCAGTTTCTTGAAATTTGAAGATAAGTAAAAAAATTTAAGAAAAAAGTTCATTGCAGTCTTCTGGGGATCGACAATTTATTACATGACTTTGAAACTTAAGAAAAGTAACTCAGTAACGGACTTAAAGTATTCTTTATGATTGGACTGCAGCGATTTAAGTTTCCATCGCAGTCTTTGATTCTAAAAATAACTCACAAGTTAACTCCTTTTTGAAACTGACTGAATTTAAACTATTCACAACTTTTCCATTTTAAAAATTTATAAAACTTTGTTTCTTAGATGTTACAAACAATTGTATGCAGCCTGGTGTTACAAATCCAAAGATTACCCTGAATTTGATCTAAGAAGAAGTATAACTTCCCTACTTGCCCCTAAAATTGTTCTAATAATGATTTTCGACATTTATTACTTTATTTACAACTTTTTTGTTTTTGTTTTTGACCAAAAATGAAAACATTTTTTTTCTTTAATTATTTTCGGACACGAAAAATGGTTCAAATTTTCAATTTGCGCCATAAGTGTTTTTAAAAATTATCATAAAAATACATGTCAAGGTTCATTAGAGTTTTTGCTCTTTTTCATTTGTTATGCTACAATTTTTTGTTACAGATTCTTGCTAAATAACAGTTGCATGAGACAGTTTTTATAGTTTCTAAAAATGTTGCAATTTTGGAAAATTGCACAATTTATGACATTTATTGTTGACGGAGATTTTTATGGTACTTGTGAGGTTAAAAAATAAAAGCAAGGTCAAGGTGGAAGTAATTATTTTTCTGGGTGAGATATTTGGTTAAAAAACTAGAGCAGGTTTTTTATTATATTCGTTGTGATGCTGTTTGTAAAGACAAGTGATGTAAACTTTAATGACACCTTATACCAAATAAAATAAAATTTTCGTGAGAACGTTATGGGATCTTTATCTCTATATGAAGCCTCCTAAAAGAATTTTGGTATCGAAGGATTTTTAAAATTTTATGTATTTTTGCATAATTTAGCTGTACTTCTGTCCTACCCGATGAAATTGTTTTAAATGTTTCAAAATTTCTATTCAATTACAAAAAATGACAAACGAAACCATCCCAGAAAGCTGCAGTAGTGTATAAAATATTCGACTTTCTTCCACAACAACCTAATTTAAATTTTTTGTTTTTAGTTGGGTCAATTTTTTTTTTTTTTCACAAAACGAATAATTGTAAAATTTTCATTTTTCAAACAATGTGTTAGTTACGCAACCTATTGTCATAAATTATACAAAATATTGAGAAATTATGAATTCATGCTGCAGAACATTTGTGAAAAGGTCATAATTTTTTGTGAAATTTAGCTCACGTTCACAAAAACCAAATATATCGAAACATGAATTTTTAAACTGTAAAACATTCTAACCTATGACACATTCGTTTTATCTACCACTACGTAAATGGCAGAACAACCTTCGGACTAAGAATTTGTATAATAAACTAGCTTTTGAAACTTACTGCCATGGTTGCAAATTTGCTTGCTTGTAAAAAAATAATATTTCAGCGACACATAGGCAGATATTTCCATTGAAATTGGATGGATCCAGCCTAAGCTCATAGAGTTTTCCGGGGATTCTTGGCAGTTCCAGGAATAGGGAACTTTCGTGGAGTTTTTAGTTTTTGTTACTCCCTTTACAACACCCAAAAGGGAGCCGCTCAGACTCTTCAAAAACCCTCCCCTACAAACTATAAATTATACATTCTTGATCAGCATAAAAATCCTAATCAACGCGGTACGTGTAAAAACGATAATTAACAAAAACAAATTCAAAATTTCTTTTACTGTAAATTAAATATTAAAGAGATACAACACTTTCGAATTTTGTACAAATTCACAGAAACTTCTGCTAAACTTTTCTTGCGCTGCTCCTTATCAAATACAACAAAGAGTTGAGAGAGAAAGGAGGAAAGACAGTTAACAAGGCGACACCTCATAATTAATTCAAAACCAGAAATTAAAAAAAACAACAACAACAATTACAACAATTTGAGAGTATAGTAAAAAAGTAGGTAAATAAGACAAACTTTACACCCACTCCCATCATTTCCGGGCTAAGAAAAAAGACATTTTGCGAAAGGGTTGAAAATTGAATCGAAAGAGCTGTTAACTCTCTAGTCTATCTAAACGGGGAGTGTGTGGTTAATCAGTTAGGCCTCATAAAATGCTTATCATTATCATCAGTAAGAACCATAACAAAAAACAACAATAACAACAAAAAGAAATAAATCCAAACCTTGCGTCAACTGTTAAAGCGTTTTGAAATCTTAGTTTTATATATTGCTGCAGATGTAATTTTTTTTCGTAGTTCTTCTTTTTTTTTTGGATTGTGAGAAACGTAAAAAATAGAAAAAGAAATAATTTTATTTATTCATGCGTTTTAGTTGTAAGCTGAACATTATTAACCCTTTCGATTGAAACTGCTTTGAAAATTGATGGCTTGAAGTTTGTCGAAGAGATTTATTGGCAGAAAAAAATAAAAAAATTGAACGAAAATTGTCTGCGCACGTGTTATATGGCGTGGCAGCTAAATAGAAATGTATTACGTTAACTTTTGCTAAAGAGTTATGCGTGTGATTACCATGTAATGCAACAATTTATCTGATTTTCTTCTTCTTCTTCTTCTTGTTCTACCTTATTGTGTTTTACATCAACTTTTATGCCAGCGATTTAGCTTATTAAAGCTTATTCACATATAGCCCGGACTCGTTTCACGGAACAAACGCTCCTACCTGCAACACCGACATTCATTGCGTTTCATTTAATTTATTCAATATTTTAACAGTCGCATGTCACTTATTGCATCGGACACTCATTTGTAGGCCACTACGGGTACAGTATTTTTGTTATTTTTACTTTAAATACTTTAAACTTTGTAAATATTGCGCAAATGTTCAGCAACATATGGTTTTATGGACGCGTACTACTTGGTTTTTGTTTATCATATAGAAGGAAATTAATTAAATTGTCAACAAAATGTGTTGCATTCACTCGAGGCCGTTGCGGCCTAGAGTAGAGTATGGATTTAATGACATATTTAAAGCTTTAAGGATGATTGTTTTTAACGATTGTATACAATTGTGAAATCATTAACAAAATCTGAGGCTTGTTCATGAATGTGTCCGTCTGCTTTAGTTTTAGAAGCTGATCAAAATTATATATACTTTGTAGAGTCTCTGGGTCTCGTAAACGGTATGGCAAACTTAGTTTTCACTGAGATTGATTTTTTAATAAATTTTAATTTTTGTTTTAAAGAAATCCGAGACGTCATTGAAAATATCACTTTTTATTCTATTTTTTACAGTAATTCAAAAATTATCGTTAAAAAAAATCTTCGTTTGCTTTCTCAAATGTTCATATATTCGTGGAAATTGTAAAAATATTTATTTGTTGAAATTTTTGAACCAAATATAACCAAAAAAAAAAAAAAATCTACTAAAAATGGTTTTTACAACAGACCCTAAAAAATGTACCATTTTTCTAACGGAATTTTAGAAAAAAAAACATCTAAATGTTTGGACAAATTGTTACGCAAAATAAAGACACGCGTTGATGTTTAAAAATGAAAAAATTAAATAAAAAAATCCAACCATAAAATATTAACCAGAAATGACGCAAAATGTAAACCTTGAGGTATTCAGCAGTATTCCGATAGTGGTTACATAACATAAGACATAAATTTAAAAACCTTTTTTTTTTTTTTGTAGAAGTGAATCATGTTACATAAGAATGCAGAAATTTACCATTTTCTTAAACAATTTTCAAATACAAATTTTTTTATGACCGTTACCTCGATTCCGCACGGGTTATATAATGTATACTTTTTTTTTTAAATATCACCATAAACACTTTTTACGTATAAAAAATTTACTTCATTTTGTTTTTTTTGTTTTTTTGTTTGTAATATTTATACCCTCAATATAGGATGAACGTCGGGGTATACTAAATTTGCTATTCAGCTTAAAACACCCAGAAGGAGGCATCAGATACCATACTATGTATATATACTCTTGACCAGCAGGATAATTGGAATCGGTCTAGATATGTTCGGCCTTCCATGTCGGTCTGTAGTCGGCATTTGAACAGTCATTTTCTTTAAGATATTGATGGGAAGTTCTACATGCTAGGTGTTCACATTATTTTGTTTATCTCCCGTATACTTTTAATCGGCATGAA
Organism: Crataerina pallida; assembly: GCA_949710015.1. NCBI lineage: Eukaryota > Metazoa > Arthropoda > Insecta > Diptera > Hippoboscidae > Crataerina > Crataerina pallida. Next base: position 29,553,723 of record OX453291.1, read on the forward strand.
AATTGGAATTAATCTAAATACGTCCGTCCATCCGGGTTCCATCTGTTACTGAAACTTTTACCGTCATTAATTTTGAGATATTGAAGAGAAATGGAAGAAATATGGTCCAAAAAAATTAAGGCATAAAGTTCGTATATACATTCATAATTAACTCATTCATACATTTTTCAATGGGCGTCGACATTTTTCCGATAACACCGACAATTTATAAAAAAAAAAAACTTTATGCACCAAAAAACTTGACTTGTTAATGCATTAGCAAGCATTATCATATACCTACCATGCCTATCTTTTGTATTTAAGAATTATTCTAAATCTAAATCAATTTTAGTTTTTTACTTGTTTCGTTTAACCTTGTTAGATATCCTGCACCAGAAAAATTTCATTTTTTCTTTCATCATCATCTTTCATTTCCTCCCCATTCAGCTCATCTAATATTATGACACTCTATCGGTTTAACGGTAACAGTGTAACGGTCCAAATGTCGAAATGTCATTCAAAACGGCAGCTGAGCCGATTTATGTCAACATTTGCCAAAAAAAAAAAAAAATATCAACAATATCGAAACTCTACTATTCAGCCATGCTATATAGAAAAGCAACAACAAAAACAAAAACAAAAGCAAAAGCAAAAAAAGACAAGGAAATTAGCACAAAAAAAGTATTTTGTAAATAAATAGAACTCCGAATGATATGAATAGAAAGTGATTGTACACTAGTACGCAAACATTTTCTCCCTCAGTTACTAGCACTAGTGTGATGTAGGCTTTTTAATCTTGAACAATTAGTTGTTGCTGTTGTCAACAGAAGAGGCACTCGACTTATAGCTCATCTAACAACTATAAACAGCAGCCAGAAGTGCAGCATTAGCGTCAGTGTGATGAGGATGATGATGATGTTGATGCGAGTGCGCGCATCTGTTTTATATGATTGGTGTTGTTGTTATTATTATATTATTTAATGCCTGCAGCTACACTGGGGTTGGTACATAATACTTTTATGCTTTTCGTATATTTTTATATCCCTGTTTGTCATTTACGCTTATGCTCGCAGTACAATACAAATCTTGCTTTAACATATCAATGAACGAACGAACGTATGAATGAATGAATGAATGAATCCAATGATTGTTGCTCAAATATCTGTGACTTTAACTATGTGTTGTTTATGTTATTGTTGTTGTATGTTACGTAAATATTCAGCATTTGCCAAAAAATAATAATAATCATAATAATTTTCAATTGGCATCCTGTTGCGTTTGTTTTCACATAATATTTACCTCTCCAACAGCCATTCGATTTATGCCCATGAGGAGACTCTACTCTTCTTACCCTATTCAAGTGTTGTGAAGTGTACAATATAAGTGCAATAAGTTAGGCTACGAGGCTGTTTTAGTCATTTGTTAAAGTTCTTAATCAAGCTGTGACATATTTGGCTTCTCTTCTATTGTTGGCTGACGGCTGAAAAACTCTTTCTTTATTGGGTGCACTGCATCTTTATTTACACTCCGTTTCTCGATAACTTCATCAAGTTTATATTTTATATACTTGACATGTTTTTTATCTCTTTCATTTATCCTGCCGAGTTTTTATCTAAATGCACAATTTTTTCATTCTTTTACGTTAAGTACCGAGTACTACAGTTTTCGGTTCAAGTGTCTAGCTGTTCATTTGTTTAATTCCAATAATTCTCTCTTTCAGTGGAAATGTGTGCAGAATTTCAGGTTTTTTGTTGTATTTTTATATCATTATATTTATTATTGGGTATTTGTGGTGTTTTGTTAATTAAGTTTAAAAAAAAATTTGCACAACTGCCCTATTTTTTCCCTTCTGTTGTTATTTTTGAAATGTGTGATGTGTGTGGTCATTTTGAGTCATTTTTCATAAACAATAGTTTTGAGAGACATTTTCATTCAAGAAAATCTTGTAAGAATAAAAGGAATAAAGAGTGTAATGGTCGACTAGGATAAGCTACAAAGAAAAGGTACATACAGACATACGAACGAACATGTATAGTGCGATAAACGCTGATACTTTTTTAAGTCTCTGAATAAATTTGAATCCCTTGAAACTGTTCTGCTGTTCTGGTGAAATGCGCTTCAGGGTGTTTAATCCAGTATGGTTTACTAAATGGTGGGAACCACTGGGAAATACAATTTCATATATGTTCATTGTCCGTCCGTAAAATATTTATTTCTTCTTATTTTGCAACAAGATCAAACTTAATCTCGTCGTTCAAACGACAATTTCTATGACTTTAAAGCATTTAATTATCTTTTCGCCTATATACTTAAAATGCATATATACACACACTCACACGCAGTAATATATGCAAAAACCATAAAAATATTTACACAATTTTTGTAAAAACTTTGATGTGCCGCAGTAAAGGCGCCGTCAAAAAGACGCAACCGCTATCAATATAAACAAAGTGTGGTTGGTCGGTATCTCTCCTTTGGCAACCGACAATGTTGTGATCATGTGAATGATGATGTTTCAATAAATTTGATGTGTACACGATGCCGGAGCTACTTGACATATAATATAAACATCATTAAATTATGACGTTATGTATGAGTTGTTTATATGTGTAGGCTTGAAGTGTACATAAAGTATATATGGTGTGCTAAAGATGAAAAGATGTTTAGTCGCGCAAAAAATATGGGAATTTATGTACACATGCTCTGACTGTAATAGACACGAAACGACTCAAGTTATTTAAACCCTCTTAGTGCTGACTTTATTAACAAAATGTATCCTCTTCCGAATTCTTCTACGTTTTTAAATCAAAACGAACGACGTATGCAAGACTACATTATGCGCTTATTTCTTTGTTACGTTTCCTATAATAGCTTACTTACGCATTCTATCACCAAAGTTATCAAATACACACACTGACAAACAAAAATTCATTTCAGTTTTTTATTGAGTAGCGTAGTTATGTCGAGCCTCCCATCTCATGTCATGTCATGTCCTCATCATTGCCGAATATTTTGGAATACCTGTTTTACGGTTTTCTCCGTGATTTCTATTTCAATATGAATACATTACATTTATCCCTTCATTGCTTTGATTGAAAAAAATTGTATAAATTTACATTTTTTTCTTTCTATTCAGAGATTGGGGAATTATTGTACCTTAGCGTCATTGTTGCCATCTGTTGCCATCATTATTATCATCATCATCAGGCCGACTATCATCATTTAGATAATTCGTTACAAGAGTGAATGAGTAGATCGCTTATATAATGTTTAGGTGATGTTTTTTAATGTCTCAATTTCAACACCATTACACACTGAAATCATCCTTAAGGAAGTTTCAATTTGTTACATCAATGAACCATAAAGTGTTGGGTTGTTATGAGCATTACATTTCGTTTCTTACCTAAGATAAATATTGTAGAAATGTTTGCTAATATGTGTGTGTAAGGGTACATCTTTTCATTCACTATGTACACATTGAGGTATTGATTTGAAAATTAGTTCAATTTTTTTCCATTTGTACATGCTTTTGTTTCCGGTTATATTCATTTAACCCGAAAAATTCAATTTTGTAATTTTGAACTGATTAGCATTATATGCGGAGATGATCGAAACATGTGTTTCCGATTGTCTTCTGTTTGGAAATATCTTAACATTTCACAAATTGAGCAGGAACTCTTACTAGTGGGCAGGTTTCTATTTAAGTTGGACAAAAAGGAACCACGCAAGATCTAAAAAATTAGAGATACAAACATAATATTAAGTAAGCTACCATAAAACACATTTATAATCGGTAAAATAAAAAGCATTTCTATGCTTAGACAATTAGGCTGGTTAAGGACAATTTTTTAATATAAAAAACTCAAAAGGTTCCCTTTCGCAGGAACTTTAATCGATGAGCAAGGTCATACGTGTAATATGTGGCAATTTCGGAATCCATTAATCAAATGGTTCAAAACATTTATAACATTGATAATACCCAGGCTTTAAATTGTAAATTGTGTATTTAGTAGTGTCATAAAGATGAAATTGTTAAGGGTTGATTAAAATATATTGCACAACTACCCAAAGATAAAAGAATATCTAGTCGCACAGACCTATTTTGTTGGAAGTTAAAAATCAATGCTTGTGATTTTTTTTTTTTTGTATAATAAGCAATCGATAAATTATGAAATGAATGACAAAAATGGAGTGAGTTGGCACTTTTCCATTTGAACAATAAACGTGAGCCATATGGCTACTGTTTGTGATGATTCTTTGGCCAAAAAGGTTTAACAAAACAAAAGCAATCAAACATTTTCCTAAGAAACTCTATTTACCTACCGCACCTCACGATAAAGACCTCACATTACATTTCTGTTTCTGTTTCTGTTCTTTTTTTTTTTACCAGTCAGCACATTTTGTTATAATTTTTGACAACTCATTTAAATTTCTGCAAGTTGACTTCTTCCAGTAATGATATCATTAACACCTTTAAAACATTTGTCATGGTGTGTTTAAAAATTGTGACGTCATGTCTAAGAAACAATATAACTTTTTTGGGTACTCATACTCCAAGGAGTTTCACTTCATAGAATTGGAAAGTCGAGAATAAATGTATTGTGTTCTAGGCGACTGCAGACAAATGTGTTTCAAAATATTCTGGTATAAATATTTGGTCGCTTTTGGTTAAAATATAATTAAAATACACTAAAACAATAGAGGGAAGGAAAAGATAGAAAATCATTAAAAGAGAAGCGGCTTCTTTGAAGATTGAAATTATTAATAGTACTATGCTCAGCTTGAGTTGGACCAAAAATTGAATTCTTTGAATTATTTTTATTTAAAAAATTTCATTCTAATAAGTTTGATTTAAACATTTTTAGAAAAATAAATTGCTAACTATGTTTCATAATTAGTTAAATTCACAATTGAGACTAGGTAAGAGTATATGGGAAGTTTTTGACGGGTGTCCGTAGGTCCTCTTTTTATATGTTTTTCCCAATTTAATCAAAATAAATAATGGATAAAGACAAGTTCATCATTTTTTTTTTTATTTTTTTAAAAAGAAACGTCTGTTATGATAATAATAGCTTTAAATTAAGAAAGAACGTTTACAGATGTACGTATGAAGCTTTTAACAGAGATACGAGATTTCTTTGCGATAATTTTGAAATTCAAATAACGATTACTCGTAATCTATTAAGAATTAAATCACTTAATTTGGTACGTAGGTTTATATGTCAAATAGAATGCTGACTTCGAAAGGATTTTAAAAATATTTGTATATTAGGTAAGAAAATTGTGTTAACAATTGCTGACGGATGGACAAAAGTTTCAATTCAAGTAAAGTATATAAATAAATAATTAAGAATGTGTTGAAAATTCGAAATTCAAATTATTGTGTATCTATTTTATCAAAGTTTTAAAAGTAAAATTCCAAGAAACATTTTTGGTAAATTTTGCTAATTTTGGCTCATCAGTGTTACTCGCTTGTATATGCGAGACTAAGTAATTGTTTAAGCAGGAGCTGTCAACTTTTAAGAGGCTTTCGTATTATTTTATTCTTCCGATTCAATTCTCCTTGTGGACTTTGTTAGATTCAACATTTTGAAGACCTTCTTGACATTGTCTTGGGTGCCTTCTTTAGATGGATCTTTCTCACTAAATATAATATTTTTCATTTTAGTTTATTTGTTTCTTTCTTCATTTTATTTGCATTTTATTTGTGTTTTTTTTTTTTCTTTGAAAAACATTTGTTACGCTTGCCAGAAACGGGATGACAATTCATATTATAACCGTTTCACATACAAATGGCAACATTTTCCTTTAATTCATCTCATTTATCTAATTTCGACATTACTATAAATATTGTTGTTGTTGTTGATGTTGATTATACAATATCATATATTTTTATATGCATTGTTGTGCCGCATGTTTTGGCTCATTTGTGTAATGCCATCATTGAAAGGTTTTAAATTTTATAGGCTATGGTGTGTGTGCACCCTTAGTTTCACCATATAATTTAGCTATATATGTGTGTGTATATTCAAATTTATGTACATGCCAAATGTCATTATTTGCTTTTACTACACTAGTCAATAATAATGTAAAGGTATAAGAATAAAAGGCTCGGTACTTCTCAACTATGGCGTGATTGCGATATTATGTAACCTGGGAAAGCACTATCTTAACAATTTATATGATTTAAAAAAAAAATTGTCTCATAACTCATTACGATCTTTCAAGGTAATCTGAAATTGTTAGAAGAAGAATGAGAAGCAATCGTATTGAGTCTGATTATTCGCCAACTTGCATCGCTTCCATTTCCATTTCTTTAAAATTGATTTCAAATAATATTTTTTTTCACATTTTTAAATACGCTACACACCACTGTTTATGAGAATATTTAAATTTTTTTATAATTATAAGAGAACCTTGTCTACGTTACCACTAATTTACTGTGATGCAGTGAATCGTTGTAAACAAACAATCAAACAAACAAACAAACAAATCATAAAACTACAACTACGAGTATACTGTCTACTATAAAATACACGACTAAATAAATTGTAAGCAATCACTCCCATTAAAAGCCGACAGAAATTGGGGGAGAATACATGATGTTTTCTATTATTATACAACACGACTAGGTTTTGAGCTGATGCTAATGAAAAATTCAAGGAATTTCAGACAAGTGTAAAAAGAGTTTTTTTTTCTCGTGTTCGGTTTTCGTTTTGTTTGTTTTTCTTTACTTTTTTTTTATTACTTTATTGTAACGCGAAATAACCAAATAGAGGAGACACACACAGGCAGTCTTCTGGCCACAACTCCTGGTTAAATATTGAACCGACTTGTAAATTTACATGAAAAATAGAAAAAAGGTTCTGCTTCCAATTTCTTAGGAATTGTCTTTTTGTGTTTACCGCAAACAAATCACACATCTATGAAAAGTAAAGGATTGATTAGGGGAATGAAACGTCACTCAAGAATTTACATATCAGTGGAGTAAGAAATCTTTAGTTATTGCAGTTGATAGTGTTTCAGTTAAGTTTCTGGGAATTGAGTTCAATGTACGAGTGAGTATAATATATGGAATATGTATAAAGTAGCTAATTATATAATAATCGATTCTAGCTGATCATTTAATATCCTACTCGACTTGGTTTTACAAGTTGTGTTATTTTTAGTTTAGTTGTCATTCAAAAAAACTACTGACCTCATGTGAAAAAATGTTCTAAGAATAGTCTGATTGAGCTGAGTAACTGTTTTTTACTAAATTTTTATTAAAAAATGGACATTTTTGTTATAAACAGATTTTTTTGTTAAGGGACTATTATATGTGAAGGGTTCTAAAAATGGTTCAATTTAAATTATTTTTATTGAAGTTCGCTTTGGCGTCAAGAGACGCTTACGTACAGAATATGAAGAAAATATCTTAAAATTTGTGGCGTCTAGTTTAAGTATAAATTTTTTTTTAGTCAAACAGACAGACAGACAAATATGGTCCATTCTGAAATTAAATCCATAATAAAATATGTGCCTTATATTAACAATTATTCGAACAAACGTAATATGCTCTCTACTACAAGTACTCTAGTCACACACAACTTAAGTGATTCATTTATGCTTAGATTGCAGGTATGGCAACCTCTTGTAAAGACTATCACCGCAAAATGTGTATTTTTGTAAATTGTAGGCGTGTCTTTTATCCCATTTCACTTATTTTTCACACATTAATTGAGAGAGTTCGTGTAAAATAACCATATAACCTCTAAACACTATATTCAGAGATCTGTGCTGTAAGCTAATTAGATTTTGTGGCTACTTTATATTTTTGAAAATCATTTATTTAGTTAGGTGAGAGAAAGAGAGAGAGTGAGAGAGAAACGGTGAAATAGGTAAGAACGACGACGCCTCGTTTATATTTCAATATAAATAATAAATATTGTTTACATTTCACTCGTGCAATTATTGTTTCACTGGCATATGCAAGAGTCGCGTCAGTCAGATATAATCATTTTTAATAACATTCAGAAATTTGTGGTTCTAACCGAGTTAATGATTGTTATTAAAATTAGTACAGTAATCTTATCAATGCATCAAAACCAAAAAAGATTTGTAATAAAACATAAAGTTAATACACGTATAAAGTTTGTTACGTTCACGTCGACAATAATATGAGAGATTTTCCTTCCAGTTGGTTGTAGCTGTGTGCAGTCATTCATTTTAATGATAAGGAGGGAATTGTTGTTGTTTGTGCTCTATACTTGCTCTGTAATGTAACCAGAATATTATGTCAAATTATGTGACATAATAAATGACTCATAGCATTGAACATACAAGCGTACTGTGTGTATTTAAAAGTGAAGGCATGCAGTTTAGTGTACTCGTCAATCGCTCATTGACCCATTTTTACGTATTATTGTAGTAAACAAACACTCTCATGGAATGAATGGATGATGAGACAAACGTAAACAAAAGTAAAAACACTTTAACAGGCTTACGCCACAGTTTCGATGCCCTGCATGTACACATTTATACTTTTTATACTGATAGTTTTTCTAAAACTTTTATTGGTAAAAATGAAATAAAACTACAATTTGATTAATTTTAAGTAAAAACCGCCCTCTTGAGTGAGGAGGGCATAACGTTTATCAAACTTAATATTGCGAGGAGTTTTATCACAAACGTCTAAGCAATGGCCGCGTAATATATGAATTAGAGCCAATTTGATTTGCAGTTGAGCTAGGGAGGCGCCAATGCAGTGATGAGGACCAGCTCCGAATGGCAAATAGGACATGGGTGTATGCTTTTTGCGCTGTTCCGTGGAGAACCGTTCTGGATCGAATAGTTCCGGATTGGGCCAATACTAGTATAAATCATACACACAATAAATTTGAAATTTATGAAGTTTACATTTCACTCTTACTTGTGGATCGTAATGTAAAGCTAGATTCGAAATGAATACCGGCATACCACGTCGTGCCATACACTCAGCGTGCGGCCGAAATGAGACAAAACGTTTCTTATTTAAAGGGGTGCATTGCCTTTCTAGAAATGGCACCACCGGATATTTCCTCAAGGTCTCCTCCACCACCATGCGCAAGTACATCATGCTCTCCACTTTTTCATAATTCAAAATTCCATCATTTTCTTTCCAAGTGTTTGCAATTTCGTTACGTAAGCGTTCCTGCACTTTCGGCTTTAAGGCCAATTCGTATAAAGCAAAAGCCAAAGTACTGGAGCATGTTTGTATGCCACCCAATTGGAAGGTGGCTGCCTGAGCCACTAAGTAGTCCTGCTGATGGGTAAAGTGTGTTGTATCTTGATTGAGAGCCGCTTCCTTCTTCAAAGTCAACAACATTTCTATTAGATCATTACGCATACCCCCTAAACGTTCGCGTTCATCCAACATACTCAATACGAGATCTCTTAGAAATTTGGTGTGTTCAGCTGTAAACAGTTTGGGACGTAAAAGTTTTACTAGTTTGGGCCATAAAAATATCAAACACAAGTCGAAGGCATGCCGAAAATTAATGAGAAACATTTCATGACTGTGCCCGCTCAGTTGGGAACGCATCGTGTTCCTCAGACTGTAAGTTTTAAGGCCAAAGGCAATGCTGGCAATCATGTCGGTATTATACAGATCGCATATGTCTTTTATCTGTATAACTGGGCCATTGTTTCGTTGTTCATGACGCGTAAGTTTGGCGAGATATTCTTCTAAATCATAACCAATCTGTACAGAGAGAATAAAGATAGAGAGAGAGAGAGAGAGAGAAAGAAGCTAAAACATTTGTTTACTTTAACAAGTAGGGTTGCCAACCTCTTCCATCAGAGAAAACATCTGTTTCATATTAGCCCCCGTAAAAATTGGCGCTAATTTCGTGCGTATGTTCCGCCACTCGGGATTGCGGGCAAAGAACAGATTCAAAGCTCCCATTTTGTCCTGATATCCATCACAGCGCGCAAAACGATGTGAAAAGTTGACAAAGTCTTCTATCAAAACGGTGCGTATCAATTGCAGGTCGCGCAGCAGCAAAGCCGGTTGATGGAATAAGTAAATGCCCACCAGAGGCTCTCGCGTGAATCGTTCACTGAAGTAATAGTCACGCAGCTGTAAAGCAAATGAGTTTTGCATTTTTAAAACATCCTTCAGGTTGCCCAACAGATGGGTGGGCTGGACAAATTTGACGCGTCTACGTCGCCAGTACACATATGTGCGACGCGACCACACCAGCACACCCGTCAATACTGCGATTACAACTAATAAAATTGTGCTACACTCGACCATATTATTCTCAAAAGTCCAACTACAACAATATTTAGTTGATTAATAATAATTCACACACAAATTATTCACACCGTCACCGCAAAATGCAATGAAATATTTTTACAACAAAACAGACAAAGTTTTATATTTATTACATATATTTTTTTCATTTTTCATTCAATTCAACAAAATGTTTACAACATAAAAAAAACACACACACAGCACCTTCCCTGGCAAATATGAACGGGTAGACTGTTTTAATAACCCACCGGCGTCTGTTTTATTGTATTAAAAAAGTAGTTGATAGCGTAACATTCGGAGCATTTAGAGAACATTGAGAGTGGAATACGCTCTCAATATAAAAAGAGCGATTGAAAAAGTACTAAACTAATATAAAGCCATGGTTTTTTCAACGAAAATGTTCACATTTGCTAGACGGCTCCGCTCAGTTCTATTTGTGGACGCACATTGAACCTACAATATAATGGAATAATATAATAAAAGCATTTGAAGAGATCGTTTTTATTTAGTTTAATACTTAGTGGAGGGCATTCATAAACAATAACACACACATATAGTTTTACAAGGTCAAAAAACTTGCTGGCATTTATTATTCTAAAAATATTTCTGTATCCATACAAAATTCTTTCAAAAAATAATTGAATTATGCATCTATTGGGGAATATCTTTAAAATATATTTACATGTTATTAACTTCTGAAATCTGAACATTGTTAAAAACATGTGTGACACAAAAAGTAGAATAAAAGATTGATTTGGTTTGGGACATACTTTGGATACCCTTCACACGCATATATTTATGAGAATATTTCAACTTATATTGAAAATTTGTAAAATGAGGGTGTGGCTGTTATATGTTTTCGCCCATTTTCGTTACATCGATGTTTGGAATTCATTTAAATATTTTCAATTTTTATTTTCTAAAATATGGGCGTGGCTTTTGTATCATTTCGCCCATTTTTATTATCATTGGCTTTCGCTGTCAAGTGGAAATATTGGAAACTGTAATTTTAACTGAAATCTTGATTTATGACTGGCAGACAACTGGATGACCATTGATGAATATATTGACTTAGGTGCTTATCATGGGATCCCTGTGACGCACTTCATGAAATGAATGGTAAACTTAGTACACCCCTCATATGGTAGAATACACACAACTTTAATTTTCTCCATATCTCTGTCCACTCACAAAGGTTTAGAAGATTATAATTGTATTGTTTAATTGAGAGATTATGAGCTAGAACCGCTCTTGATATATGGCCCGAGTTAGCTATGACTCTTTTATTTTGTTTACTAACCTTTTGTCTTCTTTAACACACTCCAATGACTTCTCCCTAATATGCATCATTAACCATATGTGACCTGGCTTTAATATAATTTTTTATTATTTTATTAATTTCCGAATACTATAAAATAAAATTTATGAAATATGAAAATACAAATACTTGTCTTTGTATTTATCTTCAATAAGCAACCAACTAACGCCTTCAAAATGAATTAACCCATTACCAAAGTGATAAAAAATTATTTACCCCCAATAAAGAAAGAAAAATAACTGTTATGTTACAACAAGTGACCTGAGAGCCGACAAAACGGAGCAACATGTGCTTGATATGATAGTGAAACTCTAATGATGACAGAAAAAGTGGTTAAACGCTTTTGACCAACAGCTCAGACGCTATAAAAACTCAATACAAAGGGTCAGCATTTGATGCTAACGCTAATGTTAACGTTAAACTACACATGTATTGTAACTAGCAATTAAATTAAATTGTTTGAAATTAAAAGCAACAGAAATGATGCACAAACCTACATCAACTGACATTGAGAATGTGACTAGTTTCTGCGCCTTCATTGATACCTAATTGCATTGAACTTTTGCATTGTCACTGTTCAGTTGAATGTCATTGAAACCGGATACAAAATATAAATGCTTAATGCTAATTTTGTTGAATATAAAAAAGCATAAATTAAAAAATGGAATTATTTCTTAAGGAAATTGAAAAATTTTAACTTTTCTTTCAATTTTGAAGTTATAAACCTTGAAAATGACCTCTTAGCTATAACACATCTTGTTTTATTGTGAAATACTCATAAATTACTTCAAACTGTAGATGAATTACTGAAAAAGTAAAGTAAAAAATTGGGACAAAGAAAAAACTTATCTACCATTCGATCATAAATTAAACCTATACCCGTCAAAAAATGTACCACAGATACAATGAAAAAAGCAAATGTTTACTCTAAAGTAATAAAAAAGAAATTGGAAAAAATATTGAACTCTTAGGCAGAACTCTAATTAGTCAAATGTTATAGATTAAGGGTGAAAAGGACAATTTGTTTTTCTGGTAATGACAAAGTTTTAACCCTTTGTTACAAAGTGGAAAAAAAAGTCGTGGAAGCGTCATCATCATAAAATAATTGTCACGCTAATTCTTTACCAGTAATCGGCATGTCTGCAGCCCATTTCATGGAACTAAATGTTTTTTCTCCAAACCTTACTGTTTTTTTTAGGTGCGTCATTCTTTTTCCATTTTTCATTTTTCCGAACAATTACAAATTGTATTTGTAGATCACCAAGGAAGGAAATCATAAACTAGTACGGTGGTGTGAAGGAGTTAAAAAAAGGAACGTTTGCTTCTTTTTTAAGCCATAAAACCATCAAACAATGTAATGTTTTGGAATTGATGAAAAGTGAAAATTAAATATAAAACATGAGTGGGTAGCAAACGTACGTTTCAATAGAATTTTTTATTGCACTTTACAAGGTTTGTGCACTAGTTTTTTTTTTTTTTGGAAATTCAGAACACAAAAAATATTGTAAATGAAAAAGAAAATAATGTTTCCTCCTGCGGTTAATGTTCTAAGAAATTCTTATTGAGTTTATTATTTGAAAAATATATATATTGATCAATGAAAAGTGTTGGTGTTAAAAGTTAAACCCAAAAAATGAATGAGAACCTAGCCAACCAAATAAGGTTTGACTTTTTACCTGATCTCAGCTTCTTTAACAAGGTGAACCCTTTCTGCACTTACAGTTTCATGGAAGAATTTGTTTCAGGAAAGTTTGAAATAATTTATAAAAATAAAAGAAATTTTCAAATAAATTTGAGTTTGAAAGTTAAATCTTAATTGAAAGGTTTGAACGGCATATGTCCTGTAGTGTTAGAGTGAAGAGGACGAATAATTAAATAATGTTGATAATAGATTAATGAAAATGGTATATAAATATTCTAAGAAGTCTGTTCAATGCGAAGTGAACTCCGAAATAGGTGAAAATTCCGCTTTGTCCTTAAAGTTATTTCACATTTAATTTCATTCGAATCTACTGCAAAATATTCGTAGATTTATAGTTGATTTGAGAAAATTTATACGAATATACTGGTTCCAGGTCACATGGTTGTTTGAAACACTTCTTAATTTCACCATTAAAGTGTTGAAAGGTACAAAGGCATAAATGTTAAGAGTCAAACATATTGTATGTACATGAACATGCATTAGTAACATTTCTAACCAATTCTTATGCGGTCTATTTCAAGGCTAACACACACTGCAAACAAAAAGTATGTGTGGCAGAAAAATGTTAATGTACTCAACTCTCTTTTTCTTCTTCTGTACAGATTTTCTAGCACTTAAATATAGATTGGCGGCTGTGGCCTATTATACCCAATATTGGCCACAAGAACACAACCAGCAAATTGAACGTAGGAAAAACACATACATGCATATATGCACACATACAAACACTGATATTCAAGTACGAATGTTCTTGCATGCAAATTGCCCTTCTTTAAAATGAATTATATTCAATATAAACAACAACAACAACAACAACAGCTACATAATAAAGTTTAGATTAGGAGACGAATTTTCATGTTTGTTCTTATGTTGGTATTGTTTAAAAGTACATGGACTCCAAGTGTATAAATGGCAACATGTTGCAGTTTTCCGTAATGCATGGTTTTAGTAGAAAAGATATCCAACTGATTTGTTGTTGCATTAGAAAAAAGAAAAGAAACACACACACATTTAAATATGTATATACTTGTTAGAGAGTTGACCCTCTAATAAAACCTCAAGTACGATGAACAGATGGATAGACGGATGAACGGACAAATCATTTTGCGAGAGAGTCTTTTACGTTATACGAGTATATGTATATGCCTTTACCACAAACCAACTGAACACTTTATGGCCACATTAGATGTTATACTGTTGTTTTTGTTGTTGTTGGTCGTGGTGATGCTGTAGTTCTTGTGACCACCACATTTTGGTTACTTTAGCTTTACAGTTTATTTAGTCTTTAGTCTCGTCCTGACAAACATTCGAATACTCAAACACTACAAACCCAAAACTTACTTTCTACAAATGCATGTTTTTATGACCAATCTAAAGAGCACACATGCATATGATCAAATTGAAGTGTAGTCGCCTATATGCGTGTGTGCTTTTGTGTGTATTGCACAATTCTTTTTCTTTCACAGAATCTAAGTTACATTTAAATGCATTTTTGTTGAGAATTCAGTGTGACATGCACTCATACATGCAAACATATGAATGGTAAACTAAGGCCCTCCATCTCTCACTCTCTGTTGGCTTGCGTTCGTCTATCCGTCTGTCTTTTTTCATTTTAATTGTGTTATCAATTGTTTTGTTTTAAATTGTTTTGATTGATCAAAAACAGAAAAAAACAGAGTTTTTTTTATATATCTTTTGTTATTTAATTTAAGCTCTGAGAGGAAGTAAAAAAATTATGGGAAACCAAATGCCAGAACTGACAACAAATTTGAGGCAAAATTTTGTGGTTTTATGGTTTATAAAAAAAAAAATTGTAAAAATTGATTACAGGTGTGTATGAAAAAATTGGTCAATAGATAACCAACACTTTAAGTTGATTGCGTATGATTGGACTTGTTTTGTTTTGTCGATGATTCCTTTTTTATTAAAATATATATAAAATATGTAAACAATACGTTGAAAGAAAAGGCATTTGAAAGGTTATTCTAAAAATGGTTCAATCAGCCATTCATTGTAACATGTAGGTTAACAAGATATATTAGGATGGACAGATGGACATTTTTCCCTTAAACTTTTAAACTTTTTAAACATATTACTCCATCACCCATCAATCAACGTATTCATTGAAGAGATTTCCTTAATATTTACTTAAAGTATTTATAAACAAAAGCAACAACATCTTAAATACATTGGACACCGTACCAAGTAAAGCGGCATTACTTATTTCAATCATTAGACAACCAAAGCAGAGTATGTGTCTGTAAATATTATGAATTATTTACAGTCATGAAATATATTTTAATTATTAGGTCACATGTCCATCATAGCAAAACTCGCTCAACTGGTTTTGTAGCAATTCTATGCCGCGCATTATTCTTTTGTTAAGGAGTTGCAATATTTTTTAATACTTTAAAGATGATATCAAACCTTAAGTTATCTAATGTTAATTCTTGACAATCAATCTAAAGCTGGTTCAAGAGGTCTTACAACCTAAATTGTGAAACAACATGGTAGCTGTTGTACAAAATGGCTACTGGTATAACGAATTAGAAAAAAAGTATACAGTTTTCCATTAAAATTGATAATCTTAAGATCCAAGTTAACCTTTCAATGCCGAAATATTCTAAATATGTTCCACAAACAGCTTATAATGAATATGTAGCGTATGTGGCAACTTTAACTTAATTTGTAGCGTTCTATCAAAAACATTATTAATAAAATTTTTGTTACGCTTCTTCTTACATATTTCGCCCGTTCCCGATATTCATTTAATTTGCATAAATTGGAATGTAATCAACTGCCATCCTACATGTAATCGTTATAATTATATTCGTGTATGTTTTGTGGCCACATTGTATTAAAAACTTTGGCTGGCATTTTTCATTTTCACCCAACGCATAATCGGTGGCCATCTACACACGATTCGCACTCAGTCCAACTTAAAATTCTCGATATGAAAATATTTCTGTACGTACATAATAATTATTAATAAAATGATAACAACAACAATAACAGCACCAGCATTAACATGTTTATTATGAAACCTTACCCAGCCAAAGCATCCAAATAGAGAATGTAACGGCATTATATGCAGCAGACAACAGATAACAACTATTTATGGCATGTTGCAACGCAGATAGAGGAGCAGAGAAGGAGAGAGTGAGAAGGGTGGGAATGTAATAAAAATTTTGCAACAACAAATATGTGAATCTGGTATTAATATGTTGCACCATCAATTTTAACACGTACACACATGTTTATGTAAATACATGTTTGGGTGTTTTTGCACAGTGAACAATTTATAAATTTATGGCAAATTATTGTAAACTGTGGAGGGAGGCTTCACTGCGCTGGGTGTCGGTATTTCACAACTTAAGTTTCACATGCATTATATGATACAAACCTATAAAATATTCTTTAGTAGCAAGAAGTCTTCTCTTGACATGTCAAGTGCTGTGAATTTTATACAAACATATATTTTAACGCGATTTAATTATTTAATGAAAAAATTTAATAAAGAAGAGAAAAGATGAAAATGTTACAATCGATCTAACACGACTATTTAATACCCTACATCACTTACTTCCATAAATTATGCTACAATCATATAAAATACTTTGAAATATAAGATTATTTAGTTCAACCAATTCTTTAGTTAATTAACTATTTTTTACCAAATTTTGTCAAAAAATATTAAGAATTGCTTTATTTAGGGAGGGGTTCTAAAAATGGTCCGAATAGATCTATTTTGAATAGGGTTCTTCTTTCTGTAGCTTGCGCATAAATTTACATGGACAGAAAGACGGACATGGTTAAATTTTAGATTAGAAAGATTTTCAAAGAACATTTACAGACAAAAAGTTTCATTTTTGCTACCCTAAGTATTTCAATAACAGATGGACATATATAGATCGGCTCAGATTTTGATGCTATATATATGTCCTATATAGGGTCTGTGACGCCTTCTTCTGCGTTATCTTGCTTAACTATAATTTACCTTAGATTTACTTAAATTTGATTTTCTTCATAAATCTCTACAAAGTATTATTGTTAACAAGTGATAATTACTTCACATTGTATGCTTACGTAAATAATAATCTGTCAGTTTTAATTTTACATGCCTTTCAAACCAGATACGTTTCTCATTATAGGAAAACAACAACACTCTAAGTAAGTACGTTAACAAGATCATACACATATGGATAAATCTACTATAAATCACATACATGAGATAATGAAACAATTAAGGGAAGTTTTCTTTTACGTACTTCGTATACAACAGTCGTTCCATTGTTTACTTGCATTAGCACCAACGTGATCAGTATTTAATGATAATAGTGGAACAACAATAATCATTATGAATATGTGTAAGTGTTGGTTTTTGTTTGTATGAATATGTGTGGGTATGTGTATAACGTCAAAAAGAATAAATAATAATCTAAATTACATTGAGATGGTGCAGTAGAGAGGGAGTGTGTGTGTTTGGTAGAGTAGGGGCAAGTAAGTTTCCATCTTAAGTCTTTCATTATTATCCTCTTTGATTATCTTGCCTGTTACTTGGTCTTCCTTTACACATGTGTTTGATCTAATGTTTTGATAATTGTTTATATGTTTGTCTATATCTTAATAATCTGGCTAATTGTCTATTGTTGCATCATGTGTGTGTTGTGTTGGTGGGTAGTTTAGTGGGCTGGTCAGTTCCCTTTAAGTAAAGATTAATGGTGTTTTTTTAGAAGATTATTCCTGATGATTGTACATAAAAAATAAACCTTAAATGAAGTGTAAAAATATGTGAAAGATAAATTGGAAATACCGCCAGTGCGTAAAAGGAACACATGAGTCAAAAAACAAAAAACAAATGAATGATGAAACAACGGAAAAATATTTTATTTTATTTTCATTACATTCACAGTGTTTAGTGTTACTATCCTTCTTTCACATCCTTGAAATTCGTTTAAGTGCACTTCCTTCAATATCATATATTTCCACCATTACTATGCTTTATTATTTATTCGTGTGTTTATCTAACAGCTTATAACGCGTGATGTAGCATTAGCGCTCACGCCGCCACTATTTCTGCCTATGTTTACACAAGACTTAAACCCAGAGTTGAGCGTTTATATGCGTACGTGTTTATATTACCAGAGCTTGTATTGTGTTTGGCACGAATGCAATTCAAGTGACAATCACTAAATATTCAGTTACATTCGGTATTAGCGCATAAATTGTGAGATTTCGTTTTTAATTCCCATTTAAACGGAAATACACTTGCTAGCTGTTGTTGTTGTTTTGTTATGATTCTGCTCCTTCTTCATATATGGATTTAATCAATTGGTTGTTGTTTTGTTTTAATTTTCTATCTAAACAATGACATCCTCAGCATCCTCAGTTGATTATGTTTATGTGTTTATGGATTTTTTAATTGTTTTGTGGTGTTATCCCACCCACAATAACAACAATCTGAAATCTGTTAAAATGTTTTAGGATTATCATGTCAAAATAATGTTGAATCATGATTAAGAGTTCGTTTGGTTCATTTTTCTGTTTGTACATGGATGGGAAATTAAACAGGTGTTCAATTATTTTCTGCTTGTTGGGCCAAAGAAAAAAAAATAATAATTTTTAATAAACTACAACAATTAAGCATTGTAGCGGCAATAAAGCGATATGATGAAGCTCAATACCACTTGATAAAGGACTCATACGTACTGGGAATTAAATAGAATTCTCTCAATGAATTGAAAAGGTTTTATACCACATTCAGAAGCTTGCATAAGTAAATTCTTTTGTAGGTGATTGTTCCTCAAACACAAATTGAAAAAACAATTTCCATGTTTCGATTTAAGTCAAGCTAAGTGGAGCTTTACTGATTAAGTTTAATATATATTGATGTATATTTTTATACCCTACACATAAGATGAAGAGTAAATAAAGTTTGTTATTACGTTTGCAACACCATACAATATATATTTATTCTTGATCAGCATGAAAATCGGAATCGATCTAATGTCCATCCGTGCGTCTGTCTTTTTATTGATATTAAGCTGAAATCGTGAACAAGCACTTTTATTTTCCGCAAGCATATCGCAATTTAAATCAGGCCACGCCCACAGTTTGCAAAAATTTCTTTGTCTACCATAAACGTTTAGCTGGTAACTTGTAGTTTTACATATTTTTAATTGTCCCCTACACAAATATGCCCAAAAAGGGCGTCGTCCAATAACACACACAAAAAAAAAAGAAAAAAACCTTATAAATCGACTTAAAGTTGAAACGTAATACACCCATTATTAAAGAGGGTATTCCGGTCCCTGCTACGCCCATATTTTGCATATAGAAATGGAAAGTATTTAAAATTTGGCCAAAACCAAATTTAGTTAATTTACTTGTTTTATATATTTTTGGCCATTCTTCTTCCCAGTACTTCCATCCAATTAACTTTCTCATGTCAATAAATATACAGTAACGTGACATGAAAGCACAACAAATATCTTAAAGTCTTTATAGTATACTCGCAGATAATAGCAAACAAGACAATAAGCAAAAAAGTAGAAAAAAAAAAAAGAAAGAAATATTGTAAAAATTGTAAAATCATCACGCACGTTGAACTTTGAACTTCAATCATGCTGTTGTATATAATGTCTAACAAGGCAACAGGCCACAAAAAGGCGTTTCTTTTGCCACTAACAAAGTAAGTCCTTGGAGACGTGAGCGGCAGCAGTATTACAGCTTATTAGCTTCATCGGAGTCTTTACTCCATCTAACGTATACACCCTCAATGTATGATTTGCAAAAAAATACAAAAAAAAAAAAAAAACATTTTTGTATGACTTGGTCGTGTGTCTTTGTAGAATTTGCAAATAGTGCGGAGTATGGGTTGAGAGTGTGAGATTGTATTGATGATTTTGAGGGAGATCTGGGCTGATAATAATGATTCCTTTGATTAGGTTTTCTTTACGCTTAAACGAAAGGGTGGTTGTTGTAAGTATTTCTACGTTACCCCACAAAGTGATACAAGGGTATATTAAGTGTGCAGAGGTGTTTGTTACCATTTTCGTTTTTACGTCCATGCATTTTACAAGTCGCAATTTTTGATATATTTGAATAAAATTGAGCACTTTGATGTGTTTTAAACCCAAAAGAAAATTTAATAAACTTCATCAAATTTGAACTCGTTCTCGATCTAAACATTCCTAAAACCCCTTTCATATCTGATGCAATTCAACTATCTTAAAGCCTAAATTGTAGAACTCGGAGGGGTAGGGTATTAAATGGTTGGGTAGAACTACATCTTGTTCAATTTTGCTTTTTTTTCATATTAAAGTTTTGAAAATTGAATTGCAAAATTGTTTGCCATAAATTGTTTAGCGAATATCTGACATTCTCATTCTTTTGAAAACTCTTCTTCAAATTTAATTGGTTTGCTTTTGATCGCGGAACACAAATCATTGTTTGAAGTTTAGAGGCAAGTATTTTGAATGAATTTTTTTATTTATATAAAGCTTCAGTGATTTATTTGCATAATAATTTTTTATTAAATCGAATTTAAAAAAAAGTTTGTAGTAAATGTTGAGCGTGATGTAATTTTTAATTAAAAAATAAAATGAAAATGCATTTAATTAAATAGTTCAATGTTGTGTGTAATAAAGATATAAAGTGCTTCAATAACAATTATATCATAGCTTTCTTTAGAGAAACTACAATAAAATATGCAAATGGTGTAGAAGATGTATAACAACTGTAACACATACAATTATTCGTTAGAATATCAACCAATTACGTGAAGGTTTCCTTCTAAATTGTGGATTTTCCATGCACATAAATCTACTTTAAGCACAAAAAGTACGCAATAAAGATAAAACAGCTGTCACTTGGGCCGCTACCACACCCCAGTTACCATTTAAAAGAAATGATGGGGTTACATAACCCAGCAGCAATGGCAATAACAGGGTGTATACATATCTCACCGCATTCGTTATGGTTGCTCAATTTCTCGA
This sequence comes from Crataerina pallida, assembly GCA_949710015.1. Classification (NCBI taxonomy): domain Eukaryota; kingdom Metazoa; phylum Arthropoda; class Insecta; order Diptera; family Hippoboscidae; genus Crataerina; species Crataerina pallida. The sequence continues at coordinate 29,574,995 of OX453291.1, forward strand.
TTTCCTAATTCTACTTGTGCTAGATTTTATGGTAGGCATAGCAAAAAAATTAACCAATTTGCCAAAATATAAAGCGTATCCAAAACCATAGCTACCATTGCGAAGGGGAGAAAAAGGAAATTCTGCAATAAATTTTGACATCAGCGAGTGTGAGAGTTTTATAAAATAGAAAAGAAACGATTTCATTTTATTGTAATACATTTAATCAGCTAACTTTCATGATGCACACACACACACACACACACACACAAGCACATTAAGGTTTACTTATATAAGAATTAAGATTGTGAAAGAAGACAAACTGCACTTTTTGGTTGTATTTAAATGCTTTTCTTTATTCCAAGAATAAATGTTTGTTGCACGGTTTTATGTTGCATTTGTGCGCTGCTATTATTTGTTATGATTGCGCAAGATTGCTCTTGTACGTACACTAATTAAAATTTGAAGAGTATTGAAGCTTTAACCGAATTTACTTTTTTACTTGATTTTTTTTTTTTTGAGTTTTTAGAAAATTTAAGGCAAAAAAATATAAAAAATAATTTTTTTTTTTTACAATTCACTTACATTTGATGGAGGTTTTCTTTCCCATTTATCTATTATCATATTTTCTATGGTTTTTTTCACTAAATAATAAATCATTTCAGTAACATGATCTACAATTTATTCCCACAGGTTTAAATAGCTAGAGTTGTTAAGTAAGATAAGTTTAAGGCAGTGGTTTGTAGAGTGTAAAATATTTAGTATAAATGTTGATGTGTGCGTATCTATACGTATGTGCTAAGAAATATGTAACATTTTCAATAACAATGATTGCAGCAATTCATCTCATTCACTCCATCTTTCACTAACGAACATATGGACCGACGGACAATTTGACTTAAATGTTTATAAATGATGCTTTTTGTGATTATTGCAAGCGGCACTCAAAATTTATTTCTATATATGTTTCTTTAACTTTAAATTAAAACGGTAAATCCGTATTATTTATCTAATGTAATGGGTAATGTATCGCATCTCTACTCCAGTGTATTTGCATCTAAAGACACCATTAAAATAAAACTCTATTTAACTGACGTTTATTGCCTTCATGTAATACTGTTTCATCTGATACAGTAGATGGTGTATGTGGTGTAGATTGTAAAAGAAGAAAGGAAATGAAACTTTTTATAGCACTACTACGAGTGTATGAGCCACAGTGACATTTTACCACAGGGAATGATGTGGCACAGCAGAGTATGTGTTAAGCAAAGTAAACTTTTGAACTGAAACGGAACTCTGCTCTCGTGTACACTCGCTAAATGCCTTGGAAATATTCACTTTGTGAATGAATGAGAAAGTATAAAAAGTCAGCAGCCACCAAAGCAATTGTGGAAAAGAAGAATCCATTTCAGGTTATCCGCGAATTTCAATCATTCGTCCCGTGGTAGATGTTATTTACACATGCATACACATTAACATGAACGCAGCGCATCATCATCAAAGCTGAGATTGTGAGAAGTGATTTTATATCATGAAACATCATGTAAATGGAAACTTATGCTGCAGCAAGAAAAAAGAAAAATATAACGAAAAATCGAAAACATAGCGTAGAAATTCTCATGTTCCGTGTACGTATGTGTGTTTGTAAGCTGAAATATTATCTTATACGAACGTACTTTTATATATCTGCATGAAATATTTTTCTGTTGATTTGTTTGTTTGTTTAAGATAACTTTTAGCTGAAATACGATAAAAGGGGCGGCGAGGAGAGCACATCACAACAAAGTAGTAAAAAAAGCATAATTTCTGTGAATATTTTTTAGTACAAATGGAATATATAATCAGCTTGTTCTCCACTGATTTGTGTTTTCATGTTGGAAAATGTTTGTGGATAAAAAATAAAGAAAAACAAGGCTGCATCAAGTATAGGTAATTTACCGGAATTTAAAATATTCCTTTGTAAACTTTTTCTACTTTGACAATTTTGTGTGAAGGACCAGAAACCAGTTAAAATGTGAAATGTTTTATAAAAAGAAATCCACAAAAATGCAAAAAAATGAAGTTTTTGTTGTTGTTTATGTAAAAGTTGTAAATTTACATTCTATTGATAAGGGTTACACACATATATTCTGAAGTTAATTGTTTGACCGAAGATTTTATCTCATTTTATTTCATCATGTCTATCTGTCCATGTATTTTTATGTTTGACCCATAGGTCTCAGTTCCAGAACTATATGGAAAAAGATTCTAAAAATGGTCTGTGCAGGTAAAAAATTTATTCAAATTTATTATTAAGTTAAATAAATACTTTTTACTATAAATTTGATAAAAAAAATTTTAAAAATCGCAATTTTTCGCCTTAAAAAAACTTTTTTAAAAAATAAACTTGATGTAGAGTGAAATCGTAAAAATGCATCGATTAAACTCATTTTTAATATTCCTTATACTCGTTTTAAAAGATACTACTGTGCCCAGTTTTATCAATAAATATCAAGAATTACAACTTATAAAATGACAACAAGAAGTGCATGGACGTACAGACTAATCAAAAGAACTTAAATATTATTAAACAAAAATTTGAAAATTGAATATAATTTGAGTTTTAGGAAGCTGTACTTAGATTTAGGAAGCTTTACGTAGATTTACGTAAAATCAAAAGGTTCCGCCCACAATTTATAAGCCCTACTTTCAATCCTATACCTTCATATGTTCGGTATGGAAGATTTTATTTAAGCCAAGGAAAATATTTTTACTTGTTTTTATTATTATAATAACATATAGAAAGAAACAACGTTTTTGCCGCTGGCATATTCTAAAGACTATACAGAAGCTCAATAATGCCTCTGGAGTAGAATATTTTATGATTAAAGTTGATCGAATGCAAACATTTCACTTGTTGTGTCTTTTTTTAACCCACAATTTTTGTCAAAACATTGTAACATCCAGAAAGGTGTATAAGAGTTCTTACAAAGTATGTATTTAATGCACCAATATGAAATTTTAACTGTCCCTAGAGGTGGTGGTTGTTCTGGTATTAAAGTTGAGCAAAATATATCGAAGGATTCGCCCAGACTTTTAACCGCTTTTGGAAGAGTTTTTCACTTAAAAATCACACTAATTTCCCGCCTACAATACATTACTTCTTGTAATTGCCTTAAAGTTGTCAGTAACTAAAAATATAATATTTTACTTGTTCATTTTTTTTTATAATGTTTCTTTCAGTTTTTATGTCTCAGATTGTTTATGTTTTTCTTTTTTATATGTTAATTTTTTTTTTTTGTAATTTCCATCAACCAGATGGCTTGAGTTTTAATTGATGCTGCTATAAAGTCCGCGTTGGCTGGTTTTCCCTTCCTGCCACTGGCGCCACTTTGCGTTTGTTTAGATAATTTTTTTTTTAGAATAAACTTTTTGGCATAACAGAATTTAAAAAACAACAACAATTTTTATAGCTCGGCATTGTTTCCTTATTCATTATTTGTTTTGCTGTTGGTGCTGTTTTTTTTTTTTTTTTTTTTTTTTAAATAAAAACAAACATTTTTTTTTTCATTACACATCGTAAAGATTGTTCGTGGCTGTAAAAGATTAAATTTGTTTTTTTTTTAATTTTTATTTCTTACTTTTCATCATGCTGCCTAAACATTTAATTTATGTGGGAATTCGTAGTTGCGTAGCGTAATTCTACTCAGAACGCGTATTGTACATCAACCTATTTTCTATTTCACGCCATTTTCTTTTGTAAAAAACACATTCATTTTCATATATTGCGTTATGATTAGTTTTCTTTTAAAACCTTCTACAAGTGCTAAATTTTATGCTAAGCGAATGAAGAAGAGCTTCCATCGCCTGTGCTCCTTCTTTGTTTTCTTAAATTGTATATAAACTTTCTGCATAATTTTTATAATAAATAAATAACGATTTATATCTGCAGCCTTCTTCTGATTACTGCAAGTGCTACGATGTATAAAACTTTCTACACAAACCCTATGAGAGAAGGTGACATATTGTCTACGTTGGTTTGTACAGCAAGACCACTGTAATCAATAGTTGGCATTGTTTGCTTAGCAAGCCAAATGAATAGGCATTTATTGTATGTACAACAGATATAATTTTTCAATAAAAAAAAAAAAACAAAAAATATTACCAAACAAAAGGTATCCAACAAAACCCATGTTTAATAATAAATAGTAAACAAACAAAAAATTTGTTTTTGTGCTAAAAAGGTGACAAAAATTAATGATTTTCTTTTTTACCAACTACACAAAAAGATGACATGGAAGAACAACAAAAAAAATTCATAGAAAAAATTTCCAAGAAATTCTACTCCACCAAATCAGGAACTAGAAAAGGCACACAATCAAATGATTCAACAATTATAAAGCCAGCGGCTTCATTTGATATAAATAAGAAATAGAACACAACAAGAGCATATTTCTTGTTAATATCATATTTTATAAAAAAATATATATTTCGAGGGCGTTCCTTCAAGTTGTTCAACACAATTTGTTTTATGTTAAATCTTTTTAGTTATTACAGAGAATTTGTTGACAAAACATAGAAGAAGAAGAAAGTAAAGAAATTTGTTTGTTCGTTTGTTCGTTCGCTTGTTGGTTGTCGTCCATTAACAATGATGATGTTTTGTTAATAAAGAAATTAACACCTTGTTGTCTGTTCGAACTGTCACTGAGGAGTAGACAATAAATTTATGTTTTCGTTCCTTTTCTTTTTTACTTTTCTTAACACAAACATCAAAAATGGAATTTTTTCCTTCCTTAGGCTAAATTTTTATACATTTTCTTAATTTTTTATTATGTGTGTATGATGTGTGTGTGTGTGTGTGTATTCTCCTTAAGTGATGTATTTTTAAATGTACGTGACTTTTAACTTTAAAACACTACTGCTGGCATCTCAATAATTCACATCTGTTGCCAAACGAAGAGAAAAAAACGTGTCACTTATCTCCCCTTTAAGTAGCAACCATATCATCTTAATGCAGCAAGCACGAGTAAATTGTCACATGCATACTTTACTCTTTCCAATTCAATGTATTGCTACTATGTGCTGCTGCTGTTGCTGTTGTTTGACACGCGTCCTGCTCCAATTTTATAAGACTTTAATTTAGAGGCCTTTTAAGTATTGTATAATTTATATAAGTTAATTGTGTAAAGTTTACTAATGGATTATTTTTAGTTTTGATTTATTCCATAAAGGCAATTAATTTTTGTTAAGCAACAACATCTTTTGGAAATCTTCTAATAGTTCAAATATTGAATGAATTATAAGGTATTTGTGTTTATTTGAAATGTTATTGACTTCTTAAGCCTTTAAGACTTTACTTATAAAACACTTGAGAATTTTGTTATTTATGAACTGCAACAATTCTGGGGGAAACACTTTAAAGTAAAGTAAAGTAATGTAATGTAAAGTAAAGTAAAGTTATGTAAAGAAAAATTCTATTCCAACATTTTTATTACATGTACAAGAAAGGCTAGCTTTATAGGAAAGGTGAAGACATAAAACATTTCGAAATGAAGTCTTCATAAAACATATTCACAGTAAGTAATATATGACGATTATTATTATAAAAACAAAGGCTCCTTTCAGTCTATAAGAGCAACAGCAGAAAAGGGAATTCTTTTCACAACAAAAGAGGCAGATATCCTGTAAAGAAAATAAATGAAAATTGTAAGAATTTTACAACAAATGATGTCACCTTATAGCAATTTTATGGATCATTTTATACAAGGGTGATTATAAACAATAAACCGTTTACTGACGGGAACATTTTAAATGAAATTTTTATAGTAACTGGAAAATGGTTTTTGTGTCACCAACAAAATAAATATTTGTGAAATTGCCTTTTTGGTGGCAGCAGCAAAATTAAAAGAACAGGGAAAGTGCAAATAATATAGACAACAACAACAATAATTTCATATGATTTACAACTTGGAAAATATTCAATAAAACCAACAACAAACACACATAAATGACAAGTGACATTTACGTCAAACGAAGTAAATAAAATCGTAAATGTCAAAAAGAAAATCATTGGTTAAGAAAATGATTTTTATCAGAAATTTTTTTAAACCTACACACGCACACATGCACTTATACCTTAGCCAGTATTTACAATATTATGCCCAAATATATGTGCGGCTATCAAATCAAAAATGGCGTTATAATCTGTTAACAACTAACGACAAGTTTTTTTTTTTTTTTTATCATAATCTTGAAGTACTCACTTTCCTGCCTCTTAAAAAAAGTATCACATAATATATGAAAGAAGAGAGAGTGAGAGAGAGAGGTGGAGGGACGCTTTTCATTAATATTAAAACAGCCATTATGCATATGTTCAGTCATGTGTAACCGTTAGTGAGTTGTGTCACAGACAGCCATTCATATATGACAGCTCAGCTAAAGTGGCTATAAAAACAATAACAATAATATTTGTAATGTGTATACATTTAATCGCTACTCGTACTCGCCCTTATAAACAAATGTATTGTAAATAAACATTGGGTACAACAAAAAACAAACAGACATCAACAACCCAAACACCAGCAGTAATACTCGCTTTCATTTAACGCGTTTTTCCAAAACACTCAACTTTCCTAAATGTGATGCAGTTGTTATTGTTGTTGTTGTAGTTTTCATTTGGTATTATTGTTAATGTTATTATTGTAAAATAATAATTCAAGTTCATATGTATAATTTATGGGTTGTTTTTTCTATTCTTTTAACTCCGCTTCAAAATAAATGCCGCTTAATGTAGTGGTTCGACACATACAAACGCTTCCATGCTACAATGTATTACTTTATTATACCCCCCAATTAAGATGGGTGCTTGTATTAGGTTTGCAATACCCTACAAAGTGTGTATATTTTTGATCAATAGCAAAATCTGAATCGATATAAGTGTGTTTATCCGTCTAGTTGGTACTCTTGCGCTACGGTTTGAAATTTTAAGATGTTAAGCTGAAATTTGTAGTTGCTGCCACGCCCACAATTAAATAAAACCTATTTCTAAATTAAGCTATAAAGTTGAAATTCTGTCCACATATTTATATGTAGTCCTTTCACTGTAGTGCATAAAAGAGATGCGATTGGATAATAATTGGACACGCCCACAATTTGCAAAAATCTTGGCGAAAGATTATCCTTGGTATTAACGGTATTTGTATAATTAGATAGAGTCATCAGGTACACGCCACGCCCACTATGACGGAAATGGTGGTGAAGGGTATTTAAGATTCATTCATTGTTTACGTGTTTTTTTTTTTTTAATAATAAAGGATGACACTCGTCGACCATTATATGAAAATATATAAATTCCACCACCATCGTGTTCCATTCTTATTCACTTCATAACGATTATCATTTTGTGCTCATCACCACTATGTTTGATTTTTTATTTCGAGAGATATCTTGTTTTCATTTTCATTTTATTTTACTTTTGTTTTATTTTTTTGTTGTCAATAGGTTTTGATGTGATTTTTGTTGTTAATATTTTAAGAGGCTTGTGTGCTAGTGTTTGTTTGGGTAATGCGTCGAGAGAACTTCCGCAATATTGGGTTAAATAGATATGAAGGCTGGCGGTATACCCTGCCTGCCTGCCTGCCTGCATGCCACTCGTTAAATGTTTGCGGCAATTTCTGCAATGGCCGCATTTGTTATAAATGTATAGAGTTGATGTGTTGTTATTGTTTTTGTCGTTTTTGTTATTGTTTTTATTTTAGGATTCACTAAATTTGTTATTCATAATCATGATAAGTCTGCATTAAGCAGTTGATTGGCATGAGACATTAAAATGAAATGCACACTTGCCTCAAGCACATGTACACACATTGTATGAATAGTTAATGTAAAGGGGTAATGTCGGCCTTTGTAGATTAACATAAAAAATGGTGATTTTTTGTATTTTCGATGGTACAAAAAAAAAAAAAAAACAGTTTATGGGAATAACGTGAAATGATATTTACTGGGCAAGCTTAATGTTTCATAGTTTGAATTTAAAAATTATTGAAATAAGCCGAAAGGACGGCTTCGCTAACTTAGTTAATAATTTTATATAAACCGATAAGTTTTATTAAAAACCATATATCCCGACTTGAAAAAGGATTTAAAAGGCTCAAAAAGGAGGCGTGGTAAATATAAATAACTACTGAAAAGTATTTCGGTATATAGAATTTTTATTATGATTGAACCCGAATAGCTTAGTAGAAGGTTTCACAGCGAAACAGACTATTGTGACAAGGATTAGCGAAGAATACAACAACAGCGTGGGTTTGGTTAAGATGTTCTCTACTTAATGTTCCCATTCACATGACGGAATATCATTGCAAAGGGTTGTCGCCGCTTTACCTAATAAAAAAGAGACTCACCCCTCTCGCCCGCCACATATTTTGAATAACACTAATGATTACCTGCTGTTGTTAAGACATACTTACATCAATTTCATATATTTTTTTCCTGCCATGTAATATAATTAAAAGTTAAATAAATACTAGAAAACGCACCTTGCAACATCTCCCCCCACTGCTGTTGCCACTATTAAGCATGTTTTGTTGTTTGTATTGTTATTGCCGCTGTTTATTGTTTATGTTGTTGTTTAAAATGAAAATCTTTTTAAAATTGCTGTAAGCTGGTATTAGCCGCAGGATACTTATTCTCTGTCAACATAATCTGTAATCAATCTCAACTTGTCGTTTTTTTAAAGCTAGTTACATACTCGCCGCCACACTAAGCATTGCTGCAGGTTGTGTCCCTGCTTATGTAATTTTTCCCAGGATGTGAATAAAAAGTGGAAGAAAGAGAAATCGGAAAAAAACGCATGATTTTCTTAAATTAAAACTTCATTCAACTTGGTTGACAATTTTCTTTGTACTTTTCTCTGCCATTATCTCAAATGCTATAAGCGGATAATGATGAGTAGGTATACAAAAAAAAAAAAACAAAAAATTTTTGTAAAACCAACAACAATAACAACTTTTGCGTTTTCTTACAATTGTTTATTCAAAAGCAAAAACAAGAACATTTCGCTACAACAATATTTGTCAAATTTACTGATTTTTTAATCACTGTAATCGGTACGATGATGTATCACTCACCTTCTCCTTCTTATATAAAATCCACTTATTCCATTTTTCCATTCAACCATTGTATGTATAATTGCTACTGTTTATACATATGTATGTATAAAACACACACATGTGCTATAGAGAAAACAATGCAAATAAATATGTCAAATAATTCGCAATACATGTGAACAGACATGCATATAACTCTGTTTGCTGTTTGTCATCATATGCCTCTTTCTTCATCTATTGATTTGTGAATTTGTAATCTTTCTTATTCTTCTTCTTCTTCTATTTCATTCGTAATTGTTTATTTGGTTTTATGCATTTTAGTTAAGGAAAGCAATAAAGACACTTTTTTTTTGTTTATTTATTTTTTTTTTTTTATTTGTTTCTTTTATACACAGATCCGTACAGTTGTGTTTGTTTATATAATCTTTCATGAATGAATTGTTTCAATGATGACTGATCGCTTTCGCCCAACCCATGAACAAAAGTCAATAATATTGTTGCAGATAGTCTTCTGTTTACTTGAAGCCTGAGAAATTTGAAATTTCATATGGTTTCTGCTTATATTGACTAATTATTTAAAATTTTTAACATCAAAATTAATCAAAATGAACATTTACCAATAAATTGAAACCTGTCATCACTGTGCGAATTATTTTTATACCCCCCACATAATATGCGGGGCATACCAAGTTTGTCATTTTATACAACATCCAGAAGGGGGCGTCAGAGATCCCACAAAGTATATATATGTTCTTAGTCAGCATCAAAAACTATCTGGACGCGTACATCCGTGTGCCCGTCTGCGTGTTTGTTGTTGACATTCTCACGATAGTAAATTTTAAGACACTAAGCTGTAATTTTCTACAGACACTTTTATTTATTTAAGTTTTTTAAAGTGTACAAATTTAGTAAAGAGCCACGCCCACCATCGACAAAAAACTATTTATCTGCGACAAATATTGAGCTATAAAGTTCAAATTTTGTACACATATTAACAATTATCCTGTACATTGATGTAAAAAAAAGGGCTTGGTGAAATAACAGACAAGTTTACGATACCCAGCATACAACTCGACTTGCAAGCTTATATGTAATACATACACTATTAGAGGGCGTTATCATGTATCTGCCATGCCCACTGTTTCTGTGTAGTTTCGGAGGGTATTTAGGATTTGACCGAAACCGAATGTACGTTCCCCTCCTATGGTATATACCAACACTAAATAAATAGATATAATTATGTATCCTTGCATAGTATGAAGAAAAGTTAAATTTCAGTTTAATTATAGCACTTATATATTCAAAGGAAACCTTTTTTTATTTACTAACGCGTTAAAAAGGAAAATTGTTAATATTTGTGTTTTCTGATATGTCAGGAAACTGACAGAATGAGAGAATAGGGCGCAAAAACACTTTCAACAAACAATCACTGATTTGTAAACTTTTATAACCTGAATTTTTAAAATATGAGAACAAAAGTGATTGTATCTACACACTCACACAAACCCCTGTACATGCTGTATGTTAGTACAACGCGTAAGTGTTGGAGAAATTTTAGTAAAAAGCCAAAAATCTACCAAAATTTGTAGTAGTTGAGGCTAAAGTTAACACCTACAGACGTATTATTGGGTGTAGGAATCACACAACTTTGCTGTAATCCAGTATAAGTAAAATTTTTGCTGAACAGACATTTGTTAAGGTTTTCTGGGTAAATATTTGTGTGTGCGTGTGTGTGTGTGTGTGTAACTTATTGTCAAGCTACGGCAGTTGGTAGTTTATTAAAAGGGATCGAGCCAAATTTACACAAAATGTACTTAACAGTTAGTCAGTCAGTAAGTGAGTAAATGAGTATGTGTGAGTTTGTGTCTATAACTTAAACTCTCTTTCTATAAAGCGAAGCTAAACCAAACCAAACAACCAAACCAGTCAGCCATTCATATACGTACAAGCTATTTGCATAAATATCATAAGTAAACGTATTGTGTGGCAAACGAAAATGTATGTATGCGTGGATGTGTGTGTGTTTAAAAAGGCAACTTGACTAAACGTCAGGCGTTAAAACACCGTTATGTATACAAAAGCACTCATAGGGGAAGTCATAGTTCTGTTACAATGTATACAAAATTTTAATGCGCTGTGTTCATGCACACCGTATGTACAACCAATGATTTTGTGGCACTTGTGCAATGAAATGCATGCATCGATCCAAAACATTGCACACACAGCCCAATATTATGACGGTATATATGTACCGTACGTGAAAAGAGAGGTTTGTGATTTTTGTGATAATACGTACGTGAGCTCATATGTTACTTTGGTTGGAATATTGGTTTGTTGTTCTGCGCTTAAAGTTTTTTGTTGTTGTTGTTGTTAATTTTTCAGTAATTTTTGCGTTCGCCTCTGTTCAACTGGCACCCCGCTCAACCGGAAATTGGAGGTGTGCGGCAAAACACGACGTGACGTGACATTTCCTCTTCGTCAAAATGTCAAAAAAGTCTGCTAGCACTACAACTACTATAAACTACTCTTACTACCAACCAACCAACCATCCATCCATCCACTGCTATTTACCGCGCTCACTTGGCTAAAGTTGCAAGTTTATGTTGTTCCAGTTATTGTAAAATATTTCACAATATGCGAAAAGTATAGTACCGCAGCTAATTCGTTATACATGGTGCAAAGCGTGACAGTTTCAAAATGAAACACTTTCATATTATTTTTAGCATAAGGCGGCAGCGAACTGCGTATACCCTAACAAGGGAACGCCTTTTGGCCTTTTTATCTAAAGATTTATGTAATATATGAGAAGATTTTGTAAAAATACAACATTTTCCCTAAACGGGGGTAGAGTACATGTGGACAGACTCCCTCAACAAGCAAATTTAAATGTTTACTTAAACTTTTGTGCAATTTTTTTTTCAACATTGCCAACTTAGTGCAATAGAAAACGTTTCACGCTCTGCCCAGCATAATTGTACCTGCAACAAATTTAAAATATTTACCATGTATACTTTGGTAGAAACTTTTTGACAACTATCAAACATAAAAAAAAAATTTGGAAAATAAAAAAAAAAACTCATGAATCCACTTCATAATGTAAACAACAAGAAAGTTTTTAAGTGAGTAAAGAAACAGCAACAATAACACTAACAAACAAATAACAAAATGATTGCCTCAAGTGTTGCGGGGTAAACATAAGCATGAACATTTGTTTTTGTTTTTTTATCGGCAACTTATTAACTAATCATGTTATTATCTTGTCATTATCATACACGCCGTGTTTAACTTTACGTTTAAGTTTTGTTTCTTGTTTTTAGTACGCACCTCTTTCTTTTTACTCTTTTCTTTACTTCAATTTGAAATTTTAGTTGCGGTTGAGTAAGTCCCCTGACCTAGCGGAAGATATTTTACAATATAATTGCACATAAAATTCAATAAGAATGTTTAAGCATTAGGCGTTGAAAAGAAAACTTTCTCAAAGTAAAAATTGCTTGGGTTATTAAGAAAGTTGATTAAGTCCGTTTATGGAGATATATTTAGTTAGCTGTTTTATAAGCTGATTTTTTCAATTTTAAAATCTTTTTCAAATTTGAATATTTTTAGAAAATGTGTACTTAGGTCACTTTGGAAAGAAGCCACTTTTTTACATAAAACATTGACTTGGGCTATTTTTAAAATCATCATTTTCATAAAAAACAAAATTTGGTTTAGGCCAGATCTTAAATATCTTTCAAATATATAAAACAGTGGGCGTGGCAGTTACACGATTACGATTATTTTCCTTCATTATTATTGTTACGGATTAGCTGATGTGAAAGCTCCTTTATTAATTGGAAATATTCACAAATTTACAGCAACAACCAAGCTATTAAACTGAACGCAGCTTTACATTTAAACGGAATGGATTAATGGGCGGCCAACAATTATCAGCATTTATCGAATCATTTAAAAGTTTTATGTTTACACTGTTCAAGAAATTTATTTCCACAACACTTGCAGCCCAAAATGAAAAACAAACCAAAAACGACAACAACAACAACGAACTCGTTAATTAAGTGAAAGTTTTGAAAGGTCCTTTTAAGCTATTCGCTATTCAGTGCCATCAACACGCAACACGCAACACTCAACAATAACAATAACAACAACAACTACAATAATAATACAATAACAAATGATAATGATAATTTTCACACTTTGTGCGTTAAAAAGTTCGTTAAATAAGTGCTGCGTTGTCAGTGTACGGTTTTTTCGCTTTTAATTGCAGGACGAGAAGAATTTTTTTTGTTTTTATTTTAACGGCAAGAAAATTATATACTATATGCGTACTATTCATTTTAAAATGTACAATATGTTAAAGAATTGTACACTTTTACTTCAATCCACTCAAGTTGCGCCTTTTGTTTTAATTCGTTACGCGGTAAATGTGGCTTTTCTTTTGTTATTGCCAGAGACTACAACGATTCTTTATAGCCTCAAGGAGTTGTACAGTTATTTAATTGCTTAATTATGTTAAACAGTTTAAACACAAGGCGTCAGTCAGTGTTTGTTAATAAAAAAGAATCAAAAAGAAAAATAATTATTTTTACTAAAGCTTTGGGCCGCGTTGGGGTCTTTGCTCTTATTTTTAAGAGAGTGGGTGGTAAAAAGTTTTTACAACTTCGAGTCAAAATAATAATTATTTTTTCGGCTGTAAGTGTTAACGAGGGGGGGGTAGAGGGTGAGGTTGTTTCGTTCATTTCAATTATTGTTAATGTTGATTTCGTATTGCAGCCCGTTAACCCTTCATTGTTGCGATTGTGAAATATTTTATTGCTAATATTGAAAAATGTTCATCGTTATACATAGATATGTGCGTATGTAAGATTATATTGTTTTGTTTGAATAGATATGAATAGTGAAACTATGAACTTTTAGAAATAAGTCTTTGTTTTAGCATAGACCGTCGGTACTGCTGTATTGGTAGGAAGCTCAAGTCCTTAAGAGTGCCAGGGCTTTTATCATATGACAAGGAAAATAATAAAAGGAATCTTTTGAACATGCCCATGTACTTACAGCTTATAAACAGTTTCCTAAAGAAGCAAAATGAATATGAATGACATGCAAAAGTAAAAATCAAAGTGAATCATTTTGCTAAAAAAAATGTGATTGATTCGGTTTGAGTCGAAATGAGCGGCGATTTGTGCAAAAATGCCCCCGTATATGCGTAATTTGATAATTTAAAAAATTTTTAAAATTTCTTTAATTAGTTTTTTTTTCTATATAAATATTTAAATGGATACGTGTGAGTGTTTATATGTATTTAGGGATCTAAATTGAATTTAACATCAAAACGCAAAATAAATATTTTAATTAACCTCAATTCAATTCATTCTAAACCCAAACGCACACACGCTTAAGCGCAAACGCACATTCTGTGTGTAAATGTAATCTCTGTTCAATTGGTACGTGTACACCTGAAAACATTTGAAAATTAAATCCTTTTCACCAAAATTTTTTACCGCAGACTGTCACACCGATGTGTCACATATATATATATATATATATATGTATGTGTGAACACACTCAAACCTATGTGCTGCCGCTATCAGTTATATACACACAAGTGAAAATTTTCTAAACCGCAATAACGATACCCAAAAATTGGCCAACATACCACCCACAAAACACCATAACAATAGAGTAGCAAAAATACAAACAATCAGTAAATCATACGTATGGAAATTGCTACATATGCATATAGTAAATGCGAAAAATGAACGCACGCATATATGTACAATATAGAAAAAGTTTTATTTTTGTGGATTCAATTCGTATGCTTGTGTGTGATGGTGTGTAGACTTTGGCAATCTGTGTAAAATATTCCTTTCATTATTTGGATTGTTTTCTTCTTCTTCTTCTTTTTATATGTTTTGCTGTATTTGTTGTTGTTGTTGTTGTTAGTATTGTAACTGTTGTATTTTTCCATTATATAAAATTGTCATTTTTTGTTCCTTTTTAACAAAAACAAATGATAGCAATCACACATGTCAAGCACTGAAGCAAATAGAGAATAAACTATGCACACAATCAAACACAACGCAAACAAATCTGACTCAGAAAGAGATTTTATTATAAAAATGAGTAAATGTGTGAGTTCGCTTCGTATTAAATATATTGCCATACTTACAGACGCTCACGCGAGAAATCATAAAATGGAAGCATAGCGCTCTTATACCTTCATACGCATTAAAGCAATAACAAAAAATAAATAAAAAAATAAAAACACAAAACCAAATGTGCGGTAATACAAATTTTTTATGCACACGCACACACATCTTTGCATATGCTCTCTTAGTTAACTCTTTCAGTTAACGAGAAGAAATGAACGGAGAGAGAAATTTTCTCATATTTACGCACACTTCTGCACTTGCTGAGAAAGCAAAGCAAAACAAAAGTAAACAACGAACACACACAAACTTAGGCATGTGGGAAAAATCATGGCATATGCACTACTGCCATCACACATTTACATTTACTATGTTTGTTGGCTGCCTGCTGGCTTCTTTTATTTGGAAAGCGTCGGGCTGAGGTAAGAATAAAAAACGAAACAAAAAACAAAACGTGTTTTCCCCTTTCAAGGGCTTTTTCATGTTTTCATTGTTTTATTGTTAATGTTCTATGATAAAAAGAGAGCATAAAAAATTGTATCGCTGGAGCAACACTAACGCCATCTTTGAAATATTTTTAGAGTGTGTTTGGCTTTTCGTTTTCAACATCTGGCTGAGATTAAAAAAGCTCTCTTCTGGCATAATAAAAAATAATTTCCATTTAGTTAAAAAACTATCAACTTTTTGGGGTTGTAGAAGAAGACAAAAAACTTTTGTGGAGTATATGGAGAGTGAGTGTATGTGTTTGTATTTATAAGATGGTGGTAAAATTACAAGTGTTTGCTTTTTAATACGTACATGAAGCATTTTCATATTTCACTTTAGCTCATAATCATTGACATTGTTGGTTGTTGTTGTTCTTGCTGTTGTTGTTATAATTGTTAGTGTTCCACTTGTAAGCCAATATTGTTGCAAAAGTAAACATGGCTGTGGTTGTACATATTATTATATGCTCTTATATTTATTATGCATACACATGAATAGGAATCATCTGCTTGCTTGTTGCTGGGTTGTAAGGGAGATGACAGTACTCAATGGGTGGTAATATAACACCGAGTGGGTTGTATGATAAAAAAAGTGGCAAATTTTATTTTGCGATACGTATTTGACAAGTGTCATAACGATTTTTAAGATATTGTACTTGTACCCATACGTATGAAAATAGTCTAAGTCAACTTTCGATAAAATATCAACATTTGAAAGTCTTAAAAAACACAAATCAGTAAGTTTAAAAACTTTATTTATACCACGTTTCAATTGGGTGTTTTTAAGGAATTACTTTAAGACAGGGATCTCCAAACTTTTTAGATCACAGACCAAAAAATATAACCAGTAACCTAACCTAAGCAAATTTCTAGATCTTTCTGTTATATATTTCGTAAGCATTGTTGTTCTTAAAGCACATCTCGTGATAATTTATTCACTATATAGTCCGATAGATATTTACTAAAAGAAACTTTTAGTGTATAAGCATAACGCCTTACAAAAAATGTTCGCATTCCAAGAAAGAATGGTTCTAAAAAATAGAAAAGTTCCCACCCACAATAAATATCCCGCGCTAAGCGTCTCTGTATTGATATAAGGGCTGTATAAACAACTTATAATTGAATAAACAATTCCACTATACTTCGAAAGTAATACTCCTTCACAAACTATTAAAAAAAAACGTACAACACAACTGCCAGATAACTGAACATAAAACTACGAAGCCTTTAAAAAGAAAAAGAAAATGAATGCTGTTAATTGAGAAATATGATAAACATATGCTACCTTAAGCACGTGGTTAAACCTTCTACAGATAAGACCATATTTTCTTCAATTTCCCCTAAAAAATAACATAAAAAATAGAATTATTTGAAGCGTATAATACAGTTTTGTTACGACTTAATGTTTTTATTAAGAGTACACCTACACATGCGATCTTTTACCAGCCAAATTAAAAAGCGATGTCTAGACGTCAGCCATAACATTTCAAAACTGACAAATGTTTGACAACAATATTAATTGAACACCTGAATGCAACAATACGATCATATGTATATACCCGGAAGCAAAACACATCAACTGTAACTGTAAACAATAAATTGTAAAATTGTAATCCCTTGTCTAAGCATTAATTGATTTATTATCCATTTACAAAGAAATTCGATGCATCATTAATAATACTTTTTATAAATAAGTCGATAACAGAACGTGCTAAATGGAAATGAAAGAGTTTTGTGTAAAAATTTCGATATAAATACCTCTCGCATGATCCGCTATTGATTGCTATGGCATGTTTTGTTTATGCTGTATTTATACCCGGACCCATTTTGTAACCATTTCAAAAGGTTTAAGCAATTTAGATAACAATAGTATTATTACCGTGAAGAAATCAACTTTACTAAAAACTCTTTGATGTTAAAATATTGTTAATTATGCCTCAATGTTTGAAAAGAGGTCGGAGACACTGGAACTTAAAAGTATCAACAAATAATTTTAAATAAATTTCTTCAAAGGTTTCAATATCAAAATCCAAGTCAATCTAGCTTTGTCCGTCCATCCGTCTATTTCGGAAACTCTTAGGGTCACAAAAACATGATATATTAGATTGTAATTGTAGATATATCCTTGATCTACATACTAATATTTACTGAATCTAACAATGTATTAAAAATGGGCGGGATCAAATAACAGACACAGAATTCGATAGTTGAGCTAAATTTTATTACGTATTGTGATAATAAGTAAAAGGAGATGAAATTGCAAACATGCCACACCCATATCTTGCACATAAATGTGGAGGGTATTCAAAATTTCTCAAACTTGACAGATATTGTATATTAGAAGGTCCTCTACGGTGTTTATTATTACCGCCAAACGACAAATTATGAGAAAGGTACAACAACTGAAGAAACTCAGCAACTTTTAGAGATTTTTACGCCAAGTTTTTCTGAAAAGTTGGGATAAGCCTAAGCACACTGTCTATAAGCATGATTGCTTCATTTTAAGGTGCTAAATATACAAGGACATATATGGAGTTTTGTTTCAAATCAAATATATATTTTTACTCTCTAAAACATTAATTCAACAATTACGGCAGTTGTTCATAACACTTATTTGCTTTAGTGCTTATGTAAGATCACCACCATAAATGTTTTCATTCAAAGAAACCGACAACAAGGAAGTCAAACATACATTTTTACATATGTGACACATCCTCTAGTTATTGATTATTGTTTTAGATCATATTTTCTGTACAATAATAACAAACTCACCACTTGACTATTGATCAAGCAGTTTTGAATGATTTCAAAAGGAAATGAAATGTCCGTATGTCCTTATTCCCTTTGTTTTCCTAAATAAATCACATTATTTTGAGGTCACTTAACGTATCTTGATAAAGAATTTATTTTAATAGAGAACTTGATAAAAATCTTTTCATATCTCTACAAAGCAGTAGTAATACCTGGTTTTCAATGGGGTATCTAAGCATATGCAAATACTTGTAATTACCAGTATGTACATATATGGGTGCGGGTGTGTTTTTATATACTCGTATATTGTACTTATATGAAAGGTTTTTTAAAGGCTGCTCTGTCTGTGATGTGGTTGCTTATCCCTTTTTTGTGTACATACAAAAATTAATTCACAACAAAGCCGAACATTTTTCTACAAAAAAGCAGGTTCTTTATAAAACAAACTACTCTTGTCAGAGTTTCCAATCGATTTATTTTAAACAAAAGCAAAAGAAATTTATTTTTATAATCCCCACCGCACACATACGTTCACATATGCATACGAGCACAAGTTACGACAAGTATTCGCATTTGCTTGCCTTGCCTGTCGTTTAATGTTAATGAGTAGCGTACGGCTCATTACAAAGGATTGTTTTTTACATTTGAATTTCTTCTATTTTCCACTCACTTCTATACTGGCTTTCCTCTTCCTCTTCCTTTTTTTTTTGCAATAACGCATTAATTTTTTCAGATGTGTGTTTTTTATGCTCTCCTTGAGAACTGTTTTCAGTACAGTTATGTTTGGGTACACCGAGAAGTCGTTGAGGAAATAATTATGGGTTAAAAGTGAAAGTGAAGCAAAGGTACGGATAGCAGATATGCCCACGGTTTACAAAAGCTTACTTGGAAGCTGATAGATACACTATTAGAGGACATGTTCATGTATGTGACGCGCCCACTATTGTAAATGTGAAGGGTTTTTAAGATTTGTCCCAAGTTTTCTTACTTGTTATGTAAAAGGATTCTTTTCTTCCAGTGTACAAATTTGCTCTGTTGCCGAACTTTACATCACATCACATACATTAATTAATTACACCCATTTGTATCGTCTGCCCTTTCACATGCATGCATATATGCATAAAATAAATTTAAAATTTATATAAAACTCATTTTTTTTTACTTTCATCTTCCGATTTATGTTCAAGTTGTGTGTAATGGTCCATTGGAGAAGTGCGGCCGTGCATCCTCAAACAAATCTGAAAAAGTAGAATATGTAGCATTTTCCCCAGACAGCTTGACGCCTTCAAGTGGTTATCTTTCATTTCCTTTTGTTGTTTTTGTATTTGTTTATTTATTTAACTTGAATGAAAACACTTGAAATTGCCGCCTATTTGCTTCACATGCTCTCTGATTACTTATTAGTTCTTTATTTCTTTGTTTCTTTCGTCTTTCTTCTTTCATTTTCCCTGGGAAGACCACACATGTATAAAATTATTTATTAATCTTGACATTTAACATATTTTCATGTCAGTTTGAAGTGTTGCTTCATTCCCTTAATCTTCATACTTTATAATGCCATACGCTGTCTTCTTAATGTCCGGTTTTGTTGGTCAACCGTAAATTATCAAGTGGAAGGAATTACACAACTTCTTTGTAGATCATATGTTATTAAAATGTCTAAAACAAAGTCTAAAGAACTAAAAAAAATTTCAAGTCGGAAAAGTTACAAATTGAGATTAAAAAGAGTAAAAAGGAAATAAAATTTCTTCGTCAAACACTTATGAGCTCTAAAGTTTACCGAATAGTGTAAAAATTTACATTTTTACGATAACAGTTATCAGCCTTCACTAGTATTTTTTTAAACTTACAGGCATGTGGATGAGTTACCTCAAACTTTCAGGTTTAAAAGATGATAAGATCACAAAACGTGATTTTCGTTGTTATCCTTTCAAATTTTAATAGCACGTGCCTGTAAAAGTACACCCTTTTCTTTTGCATCATGTTAAAATTTTACAATAGCGGACAAATTTTTAACAATATTTACAATTATTAGCGCAATCAGTCGAAATTAATCAAAGATCTGCTTTAGGTAGTTACTGCAAATAGGCAGACTAACCGGTGTAGTAACAAATTCACATCTATATACATAAAAGTGGGCGCGGCAACTACTCAATTACACTCTTTAATGGTATATACATTATGCATAGCACTTTAGAATTACAATTTCTTACTTTTATCGTTATATATGATAAAAGGGGCAAAATCTACTATCAAAATTCTGTTTGATCAAATTATTCCCTTCTGTTGGAATATGTTATATTAAATACTTTTTATCGTATAATAATAAATACCGTGATCAGTGATCGTATTCAGGTTGTTTGAAGAAGTAATAATGTTGCCTACTTTAGGGTGTGATTTGTAAAGCAGTTGCCAACTATTTAATGCAATATTTGCTTTCTTCTCATATATGTTTTCGTATAATGAATATAACAGTAATGAAATATAAAAAAATAAAAAATAAATCAATCTATGCACCAACTACTAATGAGACCGAAAACTGTTATTACATAAAACTTAAAAAGAACAACATTTCCAGGTTTTTCGTGACCCTAAAATATAGTTTCCAAAATAAGAGAAAAAAAACACAACTGCCACTATTTTCACCACATGAAACATTGTACACGCACACCACGTTACAATATTGTTGAGTTTGAGTTTCCACTTTCTAATTAGAATAACGAAGTGTTGCGTTTTCTTTATGCATACAAAGTACATACACACCTCTTGATGTGTGTGTATATGAGATTAGGTTTCTTCAAAGTAACCGTTATTTTTGATTTGTGTTTAAAGTTAGTGGTAAGACCCCAGACAGGTTATTCTGTATGTAAGCATATATCCGATTGTATGGATAGGAGTAAGCTTATATAACACACAGCGCTTCTCTACACAACCGACTATAATTTATAGCCTTTTGTTTTGTGAATGTCCCAAAATGATGGTCAACTGTTATGCTTTAAAATGCTTTTGAGTTTTAACGTGACCATAAATACACGCATAAACGTTTATGGATATGCAAAATAACTGTAATTTAAGGGTTGTAAAATGTGCTTAGAATATTTTCCGAATAACAAGAAGAATGTTTTCTTTTTTGTTTTGTTATTTTTTGCCAGAAGTCTTCAGATAAGGTCAACATTTCAGAGCTTAACTTATATGGCATTAAAGTTGAGTCGTTTTGAATAAGATGCGAGAGTGAATGTGGAGTGTTGGTGGGAAAATATTTCATGAATTTTAGACATTTTAAGTAAGCAGAAATTTATGCAAAACGGACTTTTACTAGAAAAACGATGCGTTAGTAAATATTTATATAATGAAAATTAGTGACCTCAAACTTTAAATGAAGATCTTTATATACACAAATACATGCTGGCACAAGTACAGTATAAAGGAAGCTCAATAATGAATTTTCGGTTGTGGCTGAAGCTAATTGAAAATCACTCAAGTGCACAACACGTTTTGGTGGAAGATTCCTAAAAGCGATTTTAATTATAACAACCATGTTGAAAAATACATCAACAACAACAGCAGTACTCATCTACTTACCTTGCTGTGCTTGTTGTTGTTCCCTGCTTACCATCAAATTAAGACTCAAATATCTAAAAATTTTGGCTGAAAGCAACAATTTGGTTAAAAAAAAGTAAAATGAAAAACTAATTGAAAGCTTTTAATGTTTGCTCGTTAAGCAAAAGACAAAAAAAAACATCATTTCCAGCATTTGCTTACTGTACAGAAAACTATTGTGAAAGCAGCTAAAAATGGAATAAAAAACAAAATGAAAAACTACAATGAAAAGCTTTCAGCTTCTACAACATCATCAACGTCGTCGTTGTCGTCGTCACCATCTACAACAAATAATGTCGAGTTCGTATATAGGGAACCGCAAAATCGTCTGCCATAACTAATTAATGCAACACCCGAAGCTTTATCAAATACAAACATCTCCTCGCCCTTCCTTCACCTACACTCTCCATCTACCTCTGTTGTTCCATCTCTTTTTTATCTATTTACTTTATAGTTATGCAGTCTCCTTCACTCTATCAGCTCTGCTGTGCTACATAAACTAAATAACTAAATATTTATAATTGCAAAGAAGAAAGAAAGCATCACAATATGAAAAGAAAAACACTTTGGCCGAAGCAATCGCACAGCATCCCCTTTTGTCAGTTTTTTACTATTCCGAGCAGCAAATGAAAACGCTGGAAGTTTCTTTGTTTTTTAGATCACATTTTACTTTTTTCTTATTTTTCTCTATTTTCTTTTACACACACACACTCACTTGCACATTTCGATTTTCACTTTTTCGTTTCTATTTTTGTACAACATTTTATTTTACATATTTTTTGATGCAAGTTTTGCATTCCGTTGCAAAAATAAGTAAAAAACGGAAAACCTGCGCATGTTCTTTAATGGTTGCATTCATTTTGTTGCCCAGAGTTTTTCTCGCACAGTTTGGCTTAACCTGCAGACATTGGTTCGACTTGTTTTGACACTTTTTTAGTTGTTTAATTTTTTTTGTTTTTTTTTTTGTTTTTTTTGTGCAAAACGAAGAAATTGTTGCTTTAAAGAAAACACTGTCACTGTTTTGTACTTTTTAGTTTTTTAGCTTATAGAACGTTTTTTATTTTTTATTTTCTTCCACCAGAACAGAGCTCCGCCTGTCCTGAAGCAACATGAGTTCTAACATTCTGCACAGAAACATGCAGAGCTGATGCCACCAGAGAGAGTGAGTTGGTGCAATAGTGCAGTCTGCTAATAATAAGTTAACTGTTAAGTGAAAAGCGGGAATGGCCATTTATTGCAGCAAGTTACGGGGTTCAAACAACAAAGCTGTACCGGTACGTATGTGATAATGCTGACAATTTTTTTATACACTGTGTGGAGTATACTAAGTTTGTCATTCCTCTAAATGGATTTTGATCGATTGTGGGCGCGTCTCTTAACCAATTTGTCCCATTTTGAATAGAGATCCACGTGCAAAAACTAAAAGTGTTTGTACAAAGTTTCAGCTCAATTTATGACCGTGAGGGTGCCAATAACAGCTGGACATACGTACGGACATGTTTTGTCTAGGTGATGATGCTCATTAAAAAGACATTTAATTTGTGGGTTCTCTAAAATATTGTTCACTAATGCTTTTAAAATCTGATTTATTTAAACGATCAGGTTTGAACGACTAAAGCATTTTTGCTCATTTTTGTTTTATGTAAAATGATTGAAACTTTATATACACAGTTGCAATCGTTATAACCAACTTGGTATGACTGCATATTATTGTATAAAACAATTCTCTCATCAATCTGCAAAAGTCTGCAGCCAGCACGTGGCATTAGTAAACATTAAAAAGAACTCTACTGTATGCCCACCCATGCTCATACGTAGTGAAAAAAATTGAGAAAATGTAAACAAATGATAAAAGCAACAGACAAAGCCAGATACCAACAATTACACGTGATGGTAATGGGACGAAATATTTGAAAGGGTTAATATGCTCACATATGCTCCATATAAGGCTAAGGGGAGGAATTAGAAATTCTAATAAATAAATGAATAAAATTTGACTAATATTTTATGGAAAAACTACCCCAAAGATGAAAATCTATTTGTATGCACGAGTAAGTGGCAGATCAAATAACAATATGTGTGTGCGCGTATGGGTGTGTATGGTAAAAAAGTTTTCTTAGTAAAACTAATGAGTTTTCTTTACAAAAATGTAAATTTTAATGACTACACAAACACGCATACATACGTACAAAAAACTATAGTTGGGTCTCTATAACTACATCTCTCTCTGCACGGGAAACGTTCTTAAGCTGTTAACTTGACTCCCTTTCATTTCACTCATTCATAGGATGCGAATGATGAATACCTTACATATGTTTTTTGTTTCCTTCTCTTTAATAGTTTCTTCACATTAAAAATTTCTTTATTTTTCTGCAACCTTTACATACTTGGGTTATATATCAAGTTTTCTAATTAAAAAAGAAATTTTCAAAGTGTCAAAATAACGCAGGAAACCTGTCAATCTCTATCCTCTGAACTAATACAAGTGTAGAAAACTTAAATGTTACACCGCATATGCACCATGCAGTGGCATCAAAGGGGAGTATTTTGAAAAATTGTACAAATGCTGCTTGCCCCCCTCTATCCTCTATACCCACCTCTCCCACCATTCAACCAATTTTAATTTCATTATAAAATAAAAGAGAAAAGATACAAAACTTTACATATTTAACACATGATGTAGGTTCTTATGTCCCGCACTCAGTCGCATACTCAACCATTCACAATTCCACTGCTTGCTAACATTCATTAAAAACTCACGCACATTTTTCTATTATTGTTTTACTTATACCTAGAAATGTACGAGTATGTGTGTCTATGGTTTTTTCTTTTTTTTGTAAATAATTTCATTTCATTGAAACCCCAATGCTTACCAAGCGATTACTGTTTAGTTCAACCTGTCGCCCGGTTTTATGTAACATACTCATATGGACAGACACATACATATATACTTACAGCACATGTTTGTGTATAGTGTCCATTTTTTGTGTTGAACCCTTTTTATGTTATTTTGTGTTTTACGTCTCTAGCCTTCTAGCCCGCTCGACAAGTAGAAAAATATCAAAAAAAAAAAAAAACATTTAAATTACAGTAAAATCTGTACAATAACATTTAAATAAACGTCATACAATAGCCGGGAAGTTACTTTCATCCTTTTTGAGCCTGTTAGCATTGATATTTATCGTTGTTGCTGTTGTTGTTTTAAATAAACATGCAGGCACGCACCCAACCACATGTGTAGAGTTATGTATCTACATAGAAGTGTATGGGAGAGTGCGAGAGCACACATACATTACACACACATGGAGACACACATTACCTTCATTATTAAGTCTTGTTTTCTATGTACACGCACTAGTCGCTTTAATGTATTGGTGATGTCGCTACTGCCTCTGCATTCTAACCGACTCTACAGTTATATTCTATTCAATATGTATGCCTGTGTATGTGGGCATTTTACAATACGTTAATTGCTGTATGGCTTGCTTCGGCTCGTTACGTTTTTGTTTGATTTTTTTTATTTTTTATTTTACATACATTTTGAATGTCAGACGTTCGGCCGTGTTGTGCCAAAAAGCCGCTTGTAGTGTTGGCATGTTTTTGTAATATTTCTAGATAGAATAATATATTGAACAAGGATGGACCTTACATAAGCCATTAGGTCTTTATCAATATTTTGTGGATATTTGGTGCTCAGGTTTTTACCAATTTGGCTTGGGCCACATCTTAAATATCTTCTAAATCTACAATGGTGGGCGTGGCAGGTATATGATTACGCCCTCTAATATTGTATATGTTATTTATCAGCTTGCAAGTCGAGTTGTACTCTGGGTAATGTCTTTTGTAAATTGTAAGCGTGCTTACTATTCGACCACGCCCATTTTTGGTACATCTATGGAGACGATAATTGTACATATGAATAATTTCACGCTCATAAGTTAATTTTTGTGATAAACGAATAGATTTTTGTAGATTGTGGGCGTGGCTCTTAGGCGATTTTGCCAATTATAATCAGAGATTTGCTTCAGACCCTTCAAATAAAATTTCTTTTTAATATATCACCATTGACCACCGTGAGAGTGCTAAAAAAAAACATGAATACACGACTCAATTTTTGACGCTGATCAAGAATATATATATTCTGCCGCCTGCTTCGGGGTGTTGCAAACAGAAAAACAAACTTAGTATTACATCTTGTTTAAATTAAATTTAGAATGATTTTTTTGAATTCTGTTGAAGTTTTTCTTCTGATAGTTGTAAACCGACAGACTCAATATACTTCCACTATGAAATAGGGGTAATAAAAAGTTACACAAGTAGATGTGAATGAAATTTATGAAACACTTAAAAATGAAATAAGAAATTAAATTAAATAATTTATTACATGTGTGTGCATGTAAAGTTTTCGATCTTACTGTTCTTCCCTTGGTGGTTACTATAAAAATTGCGTCGTATATTTATTTTAGATTTTTACCTAACAAAACTCTACACAAACACTTACCATAGTTTTCTCATATGAATTGAAATAAACACTATCCCACAGACTGTGGTGCTGCTGCCGCTACCGCTGCTGCGAAATATATTCGTTGATATGTAAATGTGTGTAAACACAGCTGCTACCGATTATTGTAGTTGATGCTGCTGCCGCTAGCCCCTAAGTTTGATGGTGTGTTGTTTATAATTATTGTAACTATTTCTATTGTTGTTGTTGTTGTTGTTTTAAATACTGATTTAGTTTATGATAATGAGCAGTTTCTGTATGGTTGTGTGTGTGAGCATATAATATAGCAATCTCGTTTATGAGAATTAGTGGGATGGTCTAATATTACAATTTCTATCACCATCATCATCATCACCCTATAGTTGGGTATTGTACACTATTTGAATGGGGGAGGCCAGATTTATATGTAGTATATGCTTGTATATGAACGGTATGTATAAGATGTAGATACCTTATCATGCTCAAATATTCATTTGAGTTGAAATTTTGAACTCATTTTATATTTAGACGGATACATAGCTACATACACAAACATATGTATGCAGTTGTGTAATTGAAATTTTTTTATGATATTAAAGAAACTACTTTGTTGAAAAAATAAGGTTTTAATTAATGAAATATTTTAAAAATTTTGCTCGTTTTGCTGCACCTTCTTTAATAAGATTTTAATAAATTTTCATCAAATAAGAGCTGATGCTTTTGAAGGGGCCAAATTTATACTATACGCACCTTCAACATTTATTTATTTGATTTCCATTTATACAAACACATGTTAAAAAGTTCACATTTGTTACAAATAAGTAATAATAAGGATTCATAGAAAGAGAAAAAAATGCAATTTTAATTTGCATGAATGAACCTTATGAACCGATTAGCCTGTCAGGACGCCAAACCAACTTATCAGTTGAACGAATAGTTCGGTATTGTCTGCCTCCCGTTGCTTTATATAACATATGAGGCTTTTGCAAATTTGAGCCTGAATAGACCGGTGTACGGTTTATATGGGAACATTAACGCATTGAAATAAATGACTTTTAAATATATCGCATCCGTTTTTATATTTGTACGTCTGTTAACATCTCTTTCTCTCCCTCTCCCTCAAAGACCTATTATAAATATTGTTACAGTGGTTACATTCTATGGCTTAGGAGCACAAAAAATAAATATTCATCTTATAACAGAAAATGAATATTTTTTTAAGAATACAAGATACTATTGTTTATAGCAGTTTTTATATAACAGTTTAAACTAAACTGAAAATATCTTTAAAGATAGTTTTAATCCAAAAATTTTCGTTAGCTTGTTTAACAGTTCATAATAATAAAAGTAATATTTTAAATTTGTATGAGTGTATATTGTGTGCACATTTAGTGTAATATTGTACACAACACTTTTATTGGGAAAAAATAATATTTTAAGTTTGTATAACAGTTTGTTGTAGTATAACAGTTATTATAACAATACAATATAATAGTAACGTTACACAGAATTGTGTTAAAAATGATCGTATATCTATGAAAAACCATTTCAATAATGTCTGCCTCCACTTATAACAATCAAAACAATACCCACAATACCCAACAATATTAATTTTAAGCAATCTTCCCTAAAATTTATTTTAAGGCATTTTTTTATTAAATGTTAAAAGCGGATTGATGTCCCATACAATTTGATCTATACGTACCGAGTTTCGAAAACTTACTTCCCTTCTGACCCACTGTGCAAAATAGTGCGTAGCGCATTATAGAAGTGAAAATGTACAATAGAGAAAAAATATTCGCGCACTGCTGGGTGCTGGTCCATGTGCAACCTCATTTCCGTGCATATGTGCGTATTCGTACTGCCAGGGTGAGGGTCTTGCATTATATATATAAATGTATAAAGACAGAGTTGAATGGTGAATATGGTCAATACGGAAGTGTTGATGGAGTAAACAAACACCAGTAACATACCAACATATTCCCACAGTAACACATCCTCAAGCACGCACAGTTACATGAGCAGCTACGTACGCATAACAACCTCACATGCATATTGCACACTATGCTGCTATGCATGTGCGTTTGTGCGTAGATACGTGCTTACATAAAAATATCTATAGTGGCCGTTACTCCAAATTAGTTGGTTTACTGGGCGCCTCTCCTATCTGTTAGTGTGTGTGTTTGTTGTTGTTCAGGTAAATTTTGGAAAATATTTTAAGCTATTTATCCTCTCACGTTGCTCTTTGCTACATGAGAGAATTGTACACATTGCGAAATACATTTTATCCGCTTCCGTGTAATAAACAGAAGCTCTGTCTCTCTCTCTCTCTCTATCTTTGCAGAGATTTCTGTTTATTTTGATTCTCTTTTATGTATGAAATCTGTTTCACTGCACATAACTTACTGTACTGTTAACAGCAGCTCATTTAAACACTCCACCCACAATCATTGTTTTAAGTTAATGGCTTGCTGTGTGTGTTGTGTATGATGGCTACAAAGCCGAATTTTGTATTTGTGGGAGCTTGATTTTAAACGTTAACTCTTTTCCACATTTCAACGCATACACACATGCACGCATTATTTCAATTTTGAGTTGAATTTTTACTCAGATTTTATGCATTAACTCAACTTAACCAGTTGCCAGAGCGTTATATGTTCACATGTATTTATTGTAAAGTTTTCTGACAATGTTTTTGTTATTGTTATTTACACTAGCTTCATGTTAGTTGTAATATGTAGTTTAGTTTTAGTGTTGCTACAAAATTGGTAATTTTCCTTGTTTTCGCTCTGCTCGGTATAGAAAAATTGAAAATTTCTACTTGTAACGCGTTGGTTGTAGTTTTGTTATCACATTTGAATTTGTGATGCTCGTACGTTTCTATCCAAACAACATTAGGCTGGTATGCGCACCCGTTAATAAAGTATATAAACACACGGCATAACAACACATGGGGAAGCAACGGTCGTTCAATATCTGATCTGAATGGTTATTCTTCAGTCGTCTAAATAATTCAGTGCAGTAACGTGCAATTTGTACGGAATCAGTGATTACATGCCAACGTGTCTCTCCACCACGTTCAAATTGAATTTGTGCGTGTTTGTGCGTAGCAACATACCATAACAATTGCGTATCCATTATACATGCATGCGTGCTTACTTAACCATTCCAATATAATAAAAAAAGTGCAAAACGTAACGTAACAACAATCAATCGGAGCCATTGTGCATTCTTACATGCCTATCGCAAGGTGTGCTTAGTGTGCGTCCCTTATTTTTGCAAGTGTTTATAAACTAAAGTCAACTAAAATTGTGCTTGAGTATTTGCTTTGGAGCGTGGCCAACCTTTATGGTCAGATTTTCCTGATTTACGTGGCCAGAAATATACTCGTACTTATGGTCTAAGCCTGCATGTGTCACATGTAGACATTTTGTAGTACAACTATTAGTGAAACATTGTTGTGTCATTTCACATTTTGACCACTAACTCGGCGGTTGTATTTCCGGTACAGAAAATTTGCGTAATTAACACTAACTCACGTCGGTCTCTCCCTCTCTCGGGCGTAGAGTGTTCAAATCACAATTTACGTGTCAAACGAAAATTTATTATACACCACAGTGGTGCAATGTAATCATCAGTGGTTTGTTGTTAAGTGAAAACGATAACTTAAAGGTTTAAAAGGAAAGTTTCGTATGAAGAAAGTATAACATGCACACAAGTGCGGTATGCATTTATGTGCTCGTGTAAAATGTAATAAAAATCTTCCCTAAATAACAAAATTACAAAAAATTTTCAATTAAAAAAAAAATCGAAAAGTGGACTTGCAGCATTATACACGTGTATATATAATCAATGTAAAATAAAAATTATTAATAAATTGTAAGTATATCAGAAATTACATTATTAGTTGTATTGTAAAAAAGAAACATTTTTCTAGATTTTTATTTTGTTTTTTACATTTTATATTTGATTAAAATTTTTTTTAAAATAATATTTATACCCTGCAGCACTTATGGCAACGTGTTATATTCCGTTTAAGCGGATGTTTGTAATGCTTAAACGGTAATTGTTACACCCACTTCCAATTGAACCAATCTATACAATCATATCCATCCAAATCGATTTATTTATGTCCATCGGTCCTTCGTGCAAAGTTTTGCGAAAACTACAGATCGGATTTTTTGAGTTCGATGAAACTTTGTACAGGCTTAAAAAAGAAAACTATTGAAAATAGTTTAAGAAATGACTTTATCAAATTTAGGATGGATCGGGTCATTTATGGAAACCGTTTGTAAAGAAATTGTACCTAATTTAAGTTGGAATATAAAAGAAATTAATTTACAATAAAAATATTGCATTAACTATTGTCTGCCTTAAGCGTTGGCCAGACCATAATATATAAATAAAATTGTATCAGCACAAAAAGTCTTTGAGAGCTTCTACTTCAGATTCCAATAAAAAATTATAAATTTTAATATTCCTTATTGTAGGCAATGATTTTTTAAAAATTTTCCCAATGCCTGATTATATGCAATGGTACATATTTAAATGTGAAGTATTTTCATTTAAATGAATCGTTTTCAACATAATGAATTGTTAAATATGTAATGAATGTATTACAGTTATAACTGTCATTTAATGTATTTTTATTTTTATTACTATTGTTATTGTTATTATAATATTTGTTTTTTATTTTTGCAATCACTTTAACTTTTGTATTATCGAAAAACAAAAATGCCCACAAATACAATTCTGGTGAACCTTGAAAATCATTGATATTTACCGCACTTATTTACCACAAGTTACACCACGAAATTGATAATTCAACGGTTGACCAACTAAAAAACAACAATAATACAATGAACGTCTATAAAATGCAGTAAATTGTACAGTGCGAGTACAAACAATTTATACAAATATAATAAAAGTGAAAAAAGTTTTTTTTTTGGGTTAAAAACGAATTTGTTGCACCGAAAATTCAATAATTCTTCATTTCATTTTCAAAGTATTGGCGAAAATAATAAACGATTGGTTAGAGGAGTGAGTGAGTTGGTGTTAAACCATAATTATAATCTAATGCGACATTTATTCATACATGTACTTGATTGTACTTGAAACATTGTTTTCATACCTGAATGGCCTGGAATAAATGCAATCTGATATTTTGTAATTAAAATTTAAAATTTTATTAGACACGCAGGGGAATTGCTTAGTACTGAGACCGAACGTTGCAAACGATTGCATTTATTTATACACCCATCAGTTGGTAGGTGAAACTATATACATCACTACAAATTACCAGAGAGAATGAGTGCGACATAAGAACTATATGAAGCGCAATTGAATATAAATGCTTTGTTGTAAATAAAAAATGAAAGTTTTCATTTCAAATGATGGCTGCAATGAATTTACACAATATTTGGGGGCGAGTGTGTGATTTTTATTTACCACAAGTACGGTACGGGGCAGGTGGAGCGGCAAAGGTTTGAAAGGTAAATAAGTGGTCAACCAACTCGCCAACCACACATGCAATAAAACTCTCTGCCCTAAATATCCGTAGATGGCAGAATGGCTTTTTATTTGGTTAATATCCTAAATATTGGTTTAAAATTAATACTCAGTCTTCGTGTCTTATGTGGTATAGCATTAAATTTAACTTGAAAGAAAATTAAATTTTTGTTTCAATTTTTATTTAATTACGAGCACAATTTATTTAAATTACAAATGTGTTGGCTGCCATTTTGGCCCCTATTACACATGTACAGCTTGCTGCCCCTTTTTGTATGAGTTGCTTATTTTTTAATTTCCTCCTTCTGCTCGGCTCTGTTCTGTGCTAAAGTTATAATTGCAATTCATGCAATTCAAACAAATGTTGTTGGCATTTATCGATTTAATTTTAATGCATGTTACGCATGAAAAGCAACGTACACGTACGCATTCACGCAGTTTTAAATGCAAACAGAAAATTGATTGGAAAAATGTACCGCGCGGGGGCACATAATGAAAAAGTCTTTACGCAATTTAAGGCAAATCAAACAAATAATTCTCTGTTCGATTGAACAACAAGGCTATTGCATGTAATACAAAATTGCCTGTATACGTGAACACCTAAAACTATGGTACGCTTTGATAAATGAAGAACGCTGCACTGTATGCAATGTTAATATAAATGTTTAAATGAAAAGCAATTGGGTGGAATGAATTTAAAAAAAATTTTGGGCGTTCATTTGCATTCAGGAATTTAATAAAGTTTTCACCTGTTCTTGTAATATCGCGAAAATTGAGCGTAAAACACAATTTTACGCGTGTGATTCATTTCGAGTTGAAATTAGCCACGTTTCTCCAATACAGCTTTAAAAGAATTCTTGATCAAATTCAAACTTTCACCATTGAATTTATCTGCTTAATTACTATCGATTGGTATGAAAATTTTACTATAAAAAAATTTCGGAAATTTTCCATATTTATTATGCCTTTGGAAAAATATTGGCAAAGAAATTTAAACTCTGCGGCATGATTAGGCTTATGGCAAATGGACTTAATGTGTTAAAATTTATTAGAAAATATCAAAAATGATCAGTTTTTATCGTAAAAAGACCTTTCGTTGGTGCGCCAAGAAGTTCTTTTCACTACAATACAAAGTTTGAACTGTTGTAACATTGCGAACATTGAAAGCTTAGATTCTTAAATTTCCTGAGAATGTATAAATTTGTTATTGCGATTTATATTTAGGTTAAATGGATACTTTCCGTAACACGGTTTTAAACAATGCTTTTCTTAATAAATCAAAATCATGACAGAAACCATAGTGGCCATCTAGCTTACACTTGCATTGTTACATATATTTCGATTGTTATTAAAATTTGGTCAAAATTTACTTAATTTCGGCCTCATTTATATAAGGCCTCTAAGGGAAAATCAACAATTCTCTCAAGTTGGTTGCTTCGACTTGTACTTATTGATAATTTTACTTATTTTTGAGACTTCATAGACATCCTTTCATATTCAGCGGAACTATCGTTTGTTGAAAATCAATCTTTTGTACTTTTCCCAGTAGCGTGTGTAGTGTATAGTGCCAAACGGATAGCAAATAAATTAAAGTGAAAATTTGAACATTCTTTTTTCACTAATTATGCATGTTAATAATGTTGGTACTTAATAACTGCAGGTCGTACACGTGAAAGAGAAAAAAAGAAAATTACAAAAAACAACCACCAGCACTGATCAGAATTAATTGATTATCAGGAACACACAAAACATTCACATACATATTCACAAACACAAGAACTTTTATAAACAGCAGAATACAACAATAGCAACAACGCCATGTTCGCGTGGTGGATTAAGGTGTACAAAAATTTATAATGGCCTTTAGTTTCAGCAATGCAGCAAATAAATGAATAAAATCAACAACAATGAGAACAACAACAACTATTATTATTATGGTATAACAGTGAAATAATGGAAACAAGAACAAATGAAGCCTACTTTCAGCCGCAACATGTGCAGCGAGTTAAAATAAATAAGAAAATCTCGCAACTTCTCTCGACAACGGCATAAAAACAAACAAACACCAGGTGCATTAACGCATATAATGATGTGTGTATGCGTACACTGGTGGTTATTAATAATATTTTCATTAATAAACTAGCCAACACCATCGCCAACACTATCACTACCCTACCAATGCATACAAGGAAAAAAGGAAAAATGTCATTCAGTATGCAAAGTGTAAGTAATCAGCAAGCAACGGGACAGAGGCAGAGAGAGAGAGAGAGAGATGACTGAACAGATTGCACACTTCTGGAGTGGTTTTCATTGTGTTGATATATTGCTGATTGCATATGTATGCATGGGTGTGTGCCGGTATATAATATGCTCTCTGTATACTTTCAGGCTTCGTTTAATGAATATGGCGGATTAAAGGAATTTGTGGATTTTTATTGAATTATGTTGGCGTTGCTTGCTTTCGCAAGAATATACGAATACATGTACATGTGTTGAGAGAGATAGGTGTATCATGAGTATGGCCGGTAGACTGTTTGGTTTGGTTTGGTTTGTTATTGTTATTGTTATTATTGTTGCCTATGGTTGGTTGATCGGTTGACTATTGGGTTAAGTGGTGGGATATTATGTTGATGGCTTGGTAATATGCAATAACAGTGAAAACTATGAACCCACGCCTTGATTTACACTTTATCCTCATTTCTCACACTCTGCTTAGTGGGTACAGTCATTGCTTTAGCGTAAATGATGATTTATTAAGTCATTAGCAGGCAACATCATCAGCTGAAGTGTTCATTCATAATATCATTGTCAACGTGATTGTTGTCGACTTGTACGTTTATCCATATGTTCTACCAAAGAAAAGAAAAAAACAGTAACGCGTTTACTGGTGGTATACTTAGCTACCGATTATAGGCTTCCACACACATACAAACGCATATTTGTATAGCAAAAGGTGGCGGCTGATGTTTCAGTTTCGGTTTATTGTAAAAACCGCAAAGTTCGCGGTACGTTGCTGTTGTCAATGCTGCACTTTAACAACGTGTAATTCTTATTGATGAAATGTTGTTGTTGGCATCTGGTATTTTTCCTACATTGTTGGCCTTCTTTGTCCCATAAATCTCCTTTTTGTTCATTTATGCGCTTACGCTGCGCACTGTATTTATTATTTATTTTTAATATTCTTTATTAAGTTGCATGTATGTAGGCATGGAAGTTGCTGACTCAGTTGTTGTGTTTACATATTATAAATTTATCACATATGAAGCGCCTACAAGGGGTTTATGCTGTGGATGCACAGGCGCACATGTGCTGTTGTAAAGCTCTTCTTTTGTTGATCTATTAAATTAACTCGCGGTTAATTCCATTTATTTTACAAATTTATTGATTCTCATGAACATCTATGAAAGAAACGTTCAATATTTCCACTTTAGTTATAAAAATATGAGATTTTCTTAAAGAATAAAATTTCGATTTTATTATAATAATGCTAAGAAAGTATTTAAAAATAAATTATAAAATGAAAAAATCGAAAACATAGAAAATAAATTATCAAAAATAATTATATAAAAATAAACAATAAAATATAAAATAAATAAATTAATAGTTAATAAAAAAAAAAAAAAAAAAAAAAAATTTTAAAAAAGTCATGTCTCCTGTCCGTACGTACACATAAGTAATTCGATAATCTCTGCCGTAAACAACTGACAAATATTTATTTTAAAAAAAAGCAGTACTTTGTTAACCTTAATTAAATATTTTGTTTATTTATTAATGCATATGCAACATACATAGAAATTAATTTTCATGGGCCGCCGGATTAAGCAAAGCATTCATTCAGGCATTTAAGCAAGTAAAAATATGTTTGCGGCTGGCGGTGATTCCACCAATAGCTTATAAATTAAATGGCAGTTAATTTTAATAATTGACAGTTTATTATCTAACAAAATGGGTGGGTTTTTTATTATTCGTTTTATTAATAGTTTTCAATGTTTATTTAATCGATGGCGGTTATAGTTTTAAAAATTCAATATTTTCACATTTTCTTTGATGTTTAACTTATGCAGCACAGTTTAATCAATTGCATAACAAAACATGTGAGAGTTTGATAGTTGATTAAGAGCGACCCTTTAATACTCTACACCACTATATTATGCTGCAATTAGTTGAGTTGCATCAGTAAGTGCGAGGCTTTGTCATATAAGTCACTTCCTGATAATGAATCTCTTGAAATGTATTTTAAAAATGGTTCAATTGAGTTTAAATTGGGAATAATCAATTATTGTTTTTCATCAAATTTTGTCCAGAAATATTAGGAATAAGAATTTATTGCCATATAAAGACTATCATTGTAATAGAAACTCATATGACGAGGGATACCAAAAATCGTCCAATCCGGTCCATTTTCAACAAAGATCTCTTTTGGACTAGTATAAGTTCTGGCATGGAATTTTATTCAAATATGAAAGAAATTGTGACCTGCCTGCACACAAATTTACCTGGACACAAAGAAGGACCGACGGACATAGTTAAAACGATTTGTTTTTATTCAGGATCTGTAGGTGTGGCATTTGCTTTTTAGGAGCTACAAGTGGTGTAGGATATATTAAACATATTTTTTATTACGAATGTTATAAAAATATTTATATGGATGCTCACATATACTGCGAACTAGCTTCACAGTGCGTATAAGTAACAATTATTTTTTGCTTTTCTACACATCTTAAAATCACCATGGTCGCTACCACAGTGGCCTGATCAATCTCAAACTTGCATTAAAAATGTTGATATAAATTTATTTTGGATAAAAATAAGAGAAGAGTAAACATTTAATCATAAAGGAATTTTTCCCGAAATTATTCTAAACGGCTACTAAACCATACCTTAACTACGTTTAACTAAACAGAAATTTATTTAATCTGATTTCATGTAAAATTCTATGGCAATGTACTAAGAAATATGCACAAGCATCCACCTGACCACCGATTCGTGTACTCACTGGCTCTTCATCAATTGTTATTGGTATTTTATAAATATTTTTTTTAAATTTTCTTCGGATATTCTGCACTCGTTAGTTATTTTTTTAATCTTATTATATTGTGGCCACAAAATTTCAACCCGAAAATACGCATAGTCAGTCAGTTGACAGGGTAAAAACCGCAGAAAAGCAGTGTGACAAACAAGACCCCATTAAATGTGTGTGCGGACAAAAAAAACAAATACAAAGGAAACAAAACGAAACGAAAAGTGCAAAATTGGGGTAAACGAATAACCGAAAATTACACTCAATAACGCAGTAACAACTGCAGCCGGTGATGAAGGGAAGCGTAAAATTTAAAAGAAAACCATAAAAAATATTTTCACATGCACACGCTTACACATGTTGCTGATCAAAAGGATAAAAAATGTGCATCGTCTGGGGGCATATGCTCATACACCACATATGAACATAAAGTGTTGGGCATTAAAAAGCAGTATTGTTTTTTTGTTACTCTGTTGCCGTCGTGGTTGGTTGTTGTTTTTCGTTTTTCGCTTTTTCGTTTGATGCATATTAAGACGACCAACGAAAACTGGCCACACTTACAAACCGTTTAAATAGCACCAACGGCAGCTTGCAGTTTATTGAGGTTACCATTTTTATTGTTGCCTGTGCTTTTATTGTTGTTAAACAAGCAGCTACTTGGCAGTTGACGCACCTCGTATGACGACTTTTGGGTTATTTGCTTGTTGTTTACATTTTATTTGCCACGAGGTAGCAACCGAAAAATCAAAGAAAATTTTTGGTCCACAAACAAGATATAAATAACTCACACACAGGCATACACATTACAAACGAAAACGAAGAAGAATCAGGAAAAACTGAACGGCGATGCATTCTTAACAACTGGGGCTGTGGAGGATGATGATGAAAATAGTCATGATAAATATTCTTGTTTGTATTGTTGTTACTGCTGCTAATAGGAGCGGAGTTGAACAAGGACACTTGCGGTTCGAAAAATGTAAATATATTGTATACACGTA
The DNA here is from genome assembly GCA_949710015.1 of Crataerina pallida. NCBI lineage: Eukaryota > Metazoa > Arthropoda > Insecta > Diptera > Hippoboscidae > Crataerina > Crataerina pallida. Next base: position 29,613,048 of record OX453291.1, read on the forward strand.
CGTACGTCCGTTGCATATATTTATGCTCGCAGATAGACAGCGGAACACACATGCAAACTGACGTGAAAACAAAACGGATGCTCTGGCAGTGCAGGAAGTTTATATGCAGCCAACCAGCCAAACAAACGAGCTATGTACTCGGTATACAATCCAGGGCATTACGTACATCAATTTTTTCTGCGTCCTCCTCTTTTTTTTATCGTACATTTACATTCGCAAAAACCAAAAGAAAAAACATTCATCTCGTTTTCTTTTTTGCACTTTTCACACATCCGCACACGAACGGTGGATTTTTCTTTTATTTCCTTTCATTTAGTTTTTTGAGAATTTTTTTATGTAAATGCATGCAGACTTTTTATTGATTTTTTCGTAGCAATTTGCTGTTGTTGTTAATTTTTTCTTATATGTTAACCGCTCTATAGTGTATAATATGGCGTGTTAATGCATTTTTCACAAGTATGTTGTTGACTTTTATGTACAAGACTATCGGTGTATACATATATCTCCCCCTTCCTCCTTTTCTCTTTCTGGAACTATCCAAAGGTGCGTATGTACATACATACATTTTTAACGGCCATTCAGGGAAACCCTTGTTGCAACTGAACCAAATGAATTTCCTCGTCAGCCGCAATACAGTTGTTGAGTATGTGTGTGCGTTTGTGTGTTCCTGAATCTGATTCATATACTTTTGCAATTGATAATGGTTATGGTAAATGTTGTTGTTGTTATTATTGTTATTAAAGTTGTAGCCGTAACCGTGGCCGCTTTATTATTGCCGTTGACAATGTGCTGATGAATGTTAACGCTTTGCGCTGTTATTGATGATGATGACGATGATGATGGAGCAACAACTTGTGTGGTTCATGACAACAACCTCAAAAGTGTTGTTGTTACTTATGTTCTGTTTGTTCCTTTGTTTTGTCATTTTTTCCACTTCATGCAGTTATTTCACATTCCATGCGTTTGTTGCTGCTGTTGCTGTTGTTTCTTTTTATTCGTTTCACTTCTCTTTGTCATTTTATATTTTTTTACACATCATTGTTGTGTGTTTTTGTTTATTTTAATATTTCATGTTATTTTGTTTTGTTGGTATTTGATGTGCGTGTATGCATCAGTGTGTCTCTGTGTTTGTTGTTACAATGTTTTCTTTTTGCATACTTAACCGCATTCGGTTGCTGATTTTTGGTTTTTGCATTATTTACCATCATTTTGCCCCCCCTTTTTTCCCATTTTTTATTTTATTTTATTTTTGTAGCAAATACTTGAACAAATTGTTGTTGTTTATACAACATATCGTTCATGTTCATTATTTTCAATACCGCATACGTGCGTATTTATATAGTATTTAGTTTACGTTCTTTTATGCAATATCGCTCATTATAGACCAATTATTTTTATTTATTAACAGTGAGCAAGTAAGAAATCTTAATTTTCTTTTTAGGGCAAACCCGAACTTTAAATTTTTTGCACATATTTATAGTTCTCCCATACGTCGAGGTGCCACAAATAGGCATGGTCGGATAACAGAGTTGCAACCAATTTACAAAAACCATATTCACCGTTTTTTACTTGATAAAATTACATTTGTGGGCACAAGAAAGAAGGTGAATTGGCTTGGCTTAAAACTGGAAAACTACTGCTCCGATTTTGATCAAATTTTTTGCAAACATTTGGAAATATCTGTAACTTTGGAGATCTCCAATTTATGGGTGCGACATGGCCCATTTTTTTTAGAAAGGGACTCTTTTACAAATACATGTGTAATACCTAAATAAGTAGTGTCTCGCCATCGGCAAAATCGGACAAAATCCACGCCTACAATCAACAAAAATGTATATATCTGTCATCAAAATGGGTACGGTCTGATAACAGACACGTCCACAATTTTTGCCACATCCACCGTTGTGGATGTGGAGGGTATTTAAAATTTGCCAAATTAAGCCAAATTTAGTTTTCTTACTTGTTTGATATAAACTTGTTGAAATGTCAATATCCATGAAATTATAAAAATAAGTCATAAGGTATAAGGTGGGGGTGAAAAAGTCATCATAACAACATGGTTGGAATTATGTGTTCAATGTAAACAGAAAATATTTTGCAATATATTTGAAAAATGTAAACATTGGTGTTATTTTTGTCATGTGTGTGTGTTTAATTGGTAGAAGCGCAGCCATGCAGACGCATGCACAGGTACTTATATGGAACTTATGGCCTACCAACATTATTGCATACAACTTCAGTGCCGCAAAGCATGGTTAGTTTTTGGTAATAACTGAAAATCTGCATTTGCCACAGAAAAGGCAACATTTTGGGCATACTAATAAACAACAATGTAGCAACACTAACACGAACCCTGAGTGTTAACGATATGTGAGTTTACCTCACCTAGAAATGTAAACAAATTTCGGTATGTAAGGCACTTAGGTAAGCACATAATATAAGTACACAATCATATAAATATGTGATAATATGGAAAAAAATTCGTAGCATAAAATATTTTTATTATTAAGAGTGAAAGCTGGGGTAGAAAGCGTGTCTTGTGTACTCGGTTTCACATATCCACACCTAAACAAATAACAAGATTTTCTGGTAGGCCGCAGAACAATAATCAAATACAAAAGCAACAACAATGCATATTCACATACACATAAAAATTACTCAATATTCATACATTTTGATGTGCATTGTGTTGCATAAAACAAAATGAATATTATGAGAAGAGAGAGAGAGAGAGAGAAAGAGAGAGAGTGAGAGTGAGAGAGAAAGAGTAATCTGTACAGATTATGTTAAAGGGTTGTGCGTTGCACTTTGCAAAAATTGCAATGAAACCGAATGAGTGCAGCAGAAATGAAAGGCATTGAGAACCCAAAATATGTTAACAACAGAGTTGGACAAAACCCGGAGAGAAAGAGAGATTCTGTTAACTAATTAAGCACTTGAATGATATGAAAAAGATCGTACACACACACATACCTACATACTATGTACACAGTCGCATATAATCTAAAGGTATTTTCCACCAACCAAACTATGAAGCACTTTGCAGACACATGCAACCACTCCCACTCCCCACTGCCACATACAACAGCTCCATGCAAACACATAAACCAATACTAAATAGTTGCTCCCCAATAAACAACACTTGCGCTGTTCTTGGCTCACATAACAAAACACACACACATACACAAACATTCGATACATACGACCAAGCATATAAATTTTTTGCTTGTTGCTATTATTGTATTTTCCTGCTGTTAATTGAGTGCTTCTTCATTTGCTCACTGTGTGCTCTGTGTATGTTTACAGTCCGCATACACACACCCATGCACACATCTATGGTATACGGTGAGCAAGAGTATGTTAATATATGGCATTCCATGTATTTGTTATTGTTGTTGGCTCACTGGCTAACTGTGCTTTTTTTGTGTATTTTGTGTATTGCTGCTGCTGCCACAACACAACATAACGCACAGGCACACAAACACCACCATATGAAACTCGGTGTGTTTGTGTGCATGAAGAAAAAACCAACGCAACCAAAATAAAATCAACACAAATTTTCCACACATCATCATTGACGCAACGTAATATTACTATCCTCGTGTGCAGTCGCGTTCTTACACATCAAACGAAAAGTAACAGAAAAAAAATATTTCATAATAAAAAATCAAAATTAACACAAACGGAATTGCAATAAAAAAAAATTGAAAAAATTAAATAAAAAATATTTCCCACCAATCCAATCTTAACCAAACAATCGACCAATCAATTGACCAACCTTTCAACCAAATATTTAAGAATTTTGGTTTTTTCATGGCCCAGCTAGCATACGTGTGGTGAAATGCGTGGTTTCTAAAAAGACGTTGTTTGTCGGTCAATCCGCAAAAGAAAAATATAAAAAAAAAAGAAAAAAATTGTAAATAAACATAAACGCGCATACAAGAGTGCATTGGGATACTTAACCGACGTATGTGGCCACACGTTGGTGGTTATGAAGACACAATAACGTGTAACGTTATATTTTCATATAAAAATACTCCATCATTAGCAACGATTTTGTGCTCAGTGTTGAATGAATTATATAAAATTTTTTTGTAAAATCGAACATTCTGCGTTGAACTAAAGGTAAATATTTCGTATAAGAAATAAAAAATAAAATTATTTTAATTATTTTTAGAAAAGTTATTTTAAGTTTAGTGACATTTTAAGAAAAGCTATAGATTATGGCAATGATTCAACCCGAAAGTTGGAAAACTTTAATAACACTTTTCCCTGAAAAATAATCCAATGAAATTATACTTTTTGAATTCCCAAAACCGTTCGAGTTACATCATCATATGTCCAAAATTATGGTGATACATTCTCAACAGGACTTATTTATGCTGCTATCGACACAAAGTTAGTGTCGCAACTTTTAATTGGACTCACAAAAAATATACGCTTAAGACAAGTACATTTTTCATTTCCACTTTTTTTCAACTCTTAATGGTATGTTATTGAGAAATGTTTGTCCGTTTGTATGTGAAAATCATTCTCCACGTTGCAAGTATTGAGATATAGATTTCAAACTTGAATTGAAGTGTTGGTTGTCTCTGGGACCTGAGTGACATTGAAATTGGATACACTTGCAATATAAATATTAATAAAAATGTTATAGTCCACCATTTAATACCCTACACTACTTAGCTCCACAAATTATGCTGCAATTAGTTTAGGTGTATTAGTAACGCGAGGTAGTGTCTGTTCGCGAAATATATTTATATGGGAAGGAGTTCTAAAAATGGCCCAATCGGATACAAATTTTGCACCGTCAAATATTAGGACATTCTTTATTTATTTTTTCCAAAAATATTGGAAAATGCGATTTTTCCATATAAAGACTTGCAATATAATAAAACCTCATAAGTGGAGAGAAATGGTCCGATTCGATCCATTTTTAATAGGCTTCCTTTTGAGGCCAATGCATATCCATGTACCAAATTTCATCTAAGTATCATAAAAGTGCGACCCGTAGCTTGCGCAAAAATTTATATGGACAGACAGACAGTTGCTCAGATTTGACAACTTGCTCGGATATGAAAATCTTCATAGTTTTCAAAAAAATTTAACAAAAGCTGTTCATATATCGTATTCACATATATGTATATTTTTTTTTATTATTTTTTTTACATTGTTAAAATGTAAAAAACCTTGAAACCCCAAATGCGGCAGTGCCGACAAAACAAGCATCACTGCTATCAAATTGTTTTATAAGATCGTTAAATATGTAATAAAAGCGGAGGGAAACAAAACTCGTTGGAACACACACATGTAATGGATCGAAATGAAGAGAAGTGCATGATAAATTTGTATAATTTCATAATCTGCGTTGTTTACTATATAGTCGTGTGTTGATGATAAACATCATAAAAGATTATTTTTAGTGTTTAATAAATATTAAGCTAAAGTAAAGAGGACGACTGCGAGGGTGGTCTCGTGTCGCATAAACGTATTTTAAACAAACTTTGTTTCTTACAACGAACGGAGATTTTAAACATTTAGAATTTTGCATAAAATATGCAAAGGAAGTGAAATTCAAAAAACTCCATTCGTTGACCTGTTCTTTAATTACGTATAAGTTCAAGATCAAAACCACAATTCCAAAAATAAAATGAACACTTTAATATGTTACGCAATGGCAAACCTTTAATTAACACCTCAATAATCGTTATTAAAGGAAATCATAACCAAATTTGATAAACTAACCCTTGCATCTATCGCTTCTCTTACGGTTGATGGTTGACCATCATCATCATCATCATCATCACACCAGACATTTGCTTCTCTACGAACTTCTTAATCATGGTTTTAAACAAGAAGATTTTCTCTATGCAAGAGAGTGCGTGTGCGTGTCAAATAATAGAAATTTTGTTGCATTATGTGCATGTCTATCGTATGCATCCCGAGCAATTAAAATGAATTTTCCGGTTACTTGACACATTACATAATTTGCATTTCCGGTAGAGATGGCAGACATTGAGTGTCACAGCATAGCAAACTCATACCATCTACATTATGAATACAAAGTTAGACACACACACACACACACACACACACACACACACAACTGCAATCAATGCCTAACATGACAAAATTAGTGCAAAATTCTAATGCACTCAAGAGGCTTTCGGTTCGTAAGTATGGTATGAAAAACAACATACGCAGACAGACAGACATAAAATGGAGTAAAAAGATGTGTTGCGGGAGTAGGGGGCAAAACATGAATGACAATACGATAAAAATTAAGAGATGATGAGTACCATGGACGGACTTATAGACACTTGGTTAGGTTGGTCAGCTTCTTTATTATGTTGTTGTTGCTGTTGTTGTTATTGTTTGTGATGACATTCTATGTCAACATGCATAAGTCTTAAAGCAGCAGCAACAACATTACTTAACCACTATACCCCTGAAAACATGCACAAAACCCCACAATTTATATAAAACATAACAAACACAACAAAACCGCAGACATATGCATTGATGATGTACATACTAAAAATTAATGTGATGTATAATACAGTTGCATCTACACATGCACACTTGCTTGGTGGGAGTTGAATGGCAAGCAAAACCTCCTTTTAGTCAATTATTCCACTCAAACCATTCATTTTTCTTCATCTCTCCAGGTATTCTGATTGCACATTACAACATTTAACAAATTAAATGACTTCCAATACTTTTCCTTTTACACAAACACATACAAGCATAGTTATAACTGCATTCTCTTCTGCATGTGTGTGTGTGTTGACATGTTTGTTATAACACCCTTATCAGGTATAATGTTGACACTTCAATGCAGTAATCAACCTTCTAGTTAAGACCCTAACAATTTATCCCATTTTTCACCCTTCCTGTGGGTAGATACCCATCCCTTCCTCCACTTTCCTTTCTCTGTATTCTTGGGAGTTTGTCGTCTTTCCTTGAGCATGAAAATTATTGTTTAAAAGGACACTTTAGTAATTTCCGTTTCGGTTCAACCTCAATACTGTTATTAATCTGGAGAATTACAACACCCTGCCACACCTATCCCAGCCAGACACACATCGGTTATTGCGACAGTGTGTGTGACATTTTGTATTGTGGATGGGGTACAAATTCCCTATTCCTCTCATAAGCGTGAACCTGCCAAGTTGAAGTGTTTTATATGAAGGTGCCAAAATGTCATTTGCAGTGTCAGAATTTGTCTTAATTGTAGTGTTGTTGATATCAGAATTTTATTGGAAGCATTTAGAATGTGAGCATAGGTAGCTTTTATATCACAAATTATCCGTATACGATGAGGAGGATTTTCTTCTCTTTGCTCAGAATTTATTAGAAATATTATGTTGGGTCAACTGTTATATTATTTGTAGGAAATGTTTCTGAATATGTTTAAATTTGATTAAATTTATCGATTCCTTTTTACAGCCTTGGAAAAAGAATCTCAATTAGGTGTAAATTTTTATAAGTGGTCATTATTTATGCGGTGCCTTTGACAACAAGAACGAACATTTATAGATCGATTCGGGCTTTAATATTAAGCAATAATTTAGATATACTTTAGAGGACTACCTAACGGCTCTTTTTGGTTCTTACATACACCTACTCAAAATATATTATTAGGCTAGAAATTTAAAATTTAAAATTTTTAAAATTTAAATTTAAAAATTTGAAAATCATTTAGAAGTTTTTCACTTTGTATTTTATTGCGTTCCGGAATTAATCTTTTCACATTCGATTACATAAACAACAGAAAGAAAAACTACATAAATTAATTAAACTCATCAGGATTTCGGTTGTTGGTCATAAATATTCAGATAATCAAGCTCTTGCATATAAACGGAACATTTTTAAAGAGTAATTTTTCAAAAAGAAAAACACATCCAACCAATCAACAGAGAGTTTAAATTTGACCAAAACAATTTTAATCGTTTGTTCCACAAAAATACCACAAATACACTCATTTTCCAAGAACATGTACACAACAGTACAGAGGGCGCATAAGTGAGTGCAGCCCAAAGTGCAACAACAGAGCATCGCTTGTGCATCTTCCAGCACGCAGAACAAATGCCCGCAAATGCATGCGTTTCCATATACATGTAGGTTCATGTATAAGTGCGTTTTAGTAAATAGAAAACTATTTTCACACAACAAAAGTGATTTATCTTTTTCCCAAAGCACTGTGACTTCCTTTGCCCCAGAAATGTTGTGTCGTTGAAGCCAAAAGACAAACCCACACTGACCAACTTTATGTTCCTCCTCACGCACACACATGTATGCGTGGATGGGTCTAAGTTATTACGGCACTTTAGTGTAACATTTATCAGCATGTAAGCTGTGTTGCTGTCGCTTGAGCCACCCAAGAACAAGACCGAATGCACTGACTTTAATCCCCCCCTGCAGTAAGCGACAATGTTACGCATAAATTGCATTTCCGTATTAGCCAAAAAAAAAAAAAAGAAAAAACGCAACAAATAGAAATGAAAAGAACTCATGAGGGATTGCGTACCATGGCCGTGAAGCAGTAACAAGGAAAAGTGAATTTTCACTCAGAAAGCCCTTAGAGAAAATTGAATTTTCAATAGCAACAGCAACAGTATCAGGACAGCAACAGATAATAAATGTCTCTCGTTTTCCGTGTTACTACCACCACCACCACATGCCAAGCTGCTGTTTATCACGAGACAATGAAAACATTTCCCAGAGATGCGTAAATGTACACACTCATCATGTCTAAACATTATTGTAACTGACATGTTATGGTGCGGTGCGTAAGGACGTGTACGAGTGTGTGTGTCTCTGTGTATGACTAAGGATGTAAAGTTTGACACAGTGTGGCCACAATACTGCTTAAATGCGGCTGCTAGACGCGAATCCTAGGGAGTCCTGAAAAATTTAAGACACTAATACAAAACAACAACAACAACAACAACAGTGGTCAAAATGACATTTCAAAAACCTCGAATCGACCAAAAAGTCTAGTTGCTGTTGGCAACGATTTTGTGGAATTTGCTTAGTGTTCTGTTGCACCTAGAGGCAAAAGATGCGCTTAGGCAGGCAGACGTCTTCTCGCTTCAACATTGTATTGGTGCTGACCATCATCAACATCAAAGCTGTTATGACAACAACAACAAGCACAACGTGCGTACATAACATTAACACAACAAACAACAAACAACAGCATCAGTGCTAACTGCCGTACTGCAAAATCTCTTTGGATTTGTACTTTCGTTCGGTACACTGCTGGCCAAGAGGAAATCATGGGATATTTTCCAAATATGCAAGAAATCCTGCAAAATTATAAATACTGGCAACAGAGATCTTGTGCGTAAGTGTGAGCATGTGTGTGTGTTCCAATTTTGCAATTAAAGTGCATTTTGATGTGCAGCAGCTACTATTCTTCTCTAAAATCTTCTCTTTCTCCACATACATCCATCCATCTCTCTCTCTCCCGGTCCATCTAGTGTGCATTGTGGTATAGTTTGTCTTGTGAAAGCATTTTGACCAGAAATTGCCTTAAAATGGGTTTTCCTCAAAATTTGACCAGAAAAACCTCAGGAAAAAAAAAGAAACCGAAAAACTTGTTGGGCATTGTTTGGTTTTCCAAAAGTATGCCTTGTTTTGTTTTTTTCTTGGACTATCGTATTCTGTGTGTAACCACTTGTGTATGGTATGCACCCATGAATGAATGAACTTGTCAGTTTTTGGGAAGTATTAAACTGTTTACATATATGCCTGAACATATGTGTGTATGAGTGGGCACACTTTTGAAAAATGTTTGTTAATCTTTGCTTTGATTATGTGCTTGGTGTACACACACGTCTGATTTGTTTGAATTTAAATAGGATTCAATTGTTGAACGTAACTATCGGAAATGAATTAGTGCTCAAGTGTGTGCACAAACAGCCTTTCAATTGATGCACAATAAAATGTAATACTTATTTTTTAAATGTATCATCAAAGAAAAAAACAATTCATATAAATTTTGAGTGTGAAGAGCTTTGCCACGAAATTTTTAGCAATAAAAATATAAAAAAAATTAAAATATTTTTATATTGTACTTTCCAATAGAAACAATAATTTTTAAAAGTTAATTATACTAACTCCTACAATACACTCATTAAGGTGAAATTTGCATTATTCAGTTCATTAAGCCAATGATTATAGAATGGCATCAAAATGTTCTAAAATAAAATTTTCGAGAGATTCTCCACATTTTTTGCCTGAAAAAAAATTGTAAAAAATTAAAAATCACCTGCTTTAACTTAAACTTGGCACGATCAGCATTATAATGAATGAAACTTATGTGTCAAGTTTCATTTGAGAATATCGGGAAGTGTAGATTTTTCTCTAAAGTGAAATTATGGAAAATATATCAAAATTCTTACACCGAAGCAAAGTAATTTCATTTATAAATACAGTTTAATAAAAGAAAACTTTGTAAGCAATATTAAGTATTTTAATAAAGGATTAATTAACAACAAGTAAAAAGATTCAATTTGGCTTAAACCAAATTATAAACACCCTTTACATCTACATACAAGCGCCCTTTAATAGTTGACACTCAGTATGGTTTTTAATAAATTGTAAATGTGTCTGTTACCCAACCACGCCTATTTTTGGCAAATCGATGAATAAGATAACTATAAATATGTAACTCAAACTCGTAGCTCACCCTTTTGTGGGAGATACACAGATTTTTGTTGATTGTTGGCGTGGCTCTTGACTAATTTTGACCAATTTAAATAGCAATTTGCGTGCAGAAACTAAAAGTATATGTTTAGCTCAATATTACAAAATTTACGCCAATGAGAATGCTAACAACAGACGGACGCACGGATATTCCTTTCTAGACGAAGTTAGTTTTTCATGCTATATGTATATACTTTGTAGGATCTCTGGGCGTTGCAAATAAAATTGACAAACTTAATATGCCCCCATCTTATGTGGAGGATAAGAAAACCATAATTCTTTAACACTATACCTTCCATACAAACAACTGAACTCACCCTACATTCAAGTAAAATGTCGACATGGTCATTAAACTTTTATTTTACCAATTTTCCTAACATGTGCAGAAAAGAAAAAAAAAAGCCAACTCTCTGACAACATGTGGCCTGTAACAGAGGGTCTCTTCTATTCTCTCTTCCTCTCTCCACTACATAATAACACTTCGTCAAGGAGGTTTGTGGGCAACACAAAAAATGTTCAACCAAAGTCCAATTAAAACTTAACTACATCAACAAAAAATAGAGAATAAAAATAACTGAATATTCAGAAAAAAAGAAATGATACAAAAAATGTTTAAGGTTAACAAAAATGCCAACATTGTAAATTGAAACCACTTCCGAGGCGATACGTTTAAGTGTGTGTATATATGTGTGTGTGCGTTATGTAGAGTTATGTAAAGACAGCCATTTGTTGTGTGGAAAAAAAATTGAATTGATAGCAGAGTAGAAAGAGGTGTGTGAAGTATAGAGTCTGTCGGTCCATTGATACTTAAACAAAGTCAGAAAAGCATGAATTTTGATTTAACCGTTTTTTGGTGTTCAAACCATTTTTCCCAGCTGACATGGAATACACATGCATACAAAATTAAGGTGACAAACCGCGTGTACGTTAAACAACAACAACAACAGAAGCTCTAATAACAAGATTCATGACACAAGTGAGACCGTGTTGTTTAATACTTTTAGCGGATCTCCAGCCAAGCTGTCGAACAATAAAGTATTAACGTCACCCTTTGGCCAACAGCGGAAAGCAAGGAACAGTAGTTAGGAATGAATACAAATAAGAGTACAACGAAAACACACACACACACACACACATATTTGCTACATGTTGCAATAGAAGCATTTAATAACTTGTGGTATGTTGCTTGGCATTTGGAGCTATGAAAAGGATTTCCGTTTTTAGTTTTTTTTCTTTCATTCATTTCTCATTTTTTCCTGCTTCACTTTGACCAACATTGAATCATAGTATTAGTGAAAACAACTACAACAACAAAGCAAAAAAGCTGACTAGAATTTTTCATTTTATTCTCTCTTACGTTGCCAGCATTTAAATGGTTTTATAGTCGTACATTGTTGCTGTTGTTATTGTTGTTATTGTTGTTATTGTTCGTCAAAAGCACATAAATTTTAAAAAAATAAATATTAATTTTCGCAACATATTTAAAAATTTAATTAAAACGAGTCTTCTCTGTTTTTTTCTATTCTTTTTCTTGCAGGTATACTTACATTGTTGGCACGATCTCGTTCAGAACGAGATATTTGTGAAATTAAGTTAAAAAAAAAAAAAAGACAAATAGAAAAAATTCCAATTTTCAAGCGTAATTAAAACATTGTAAAAATTGTGCGCTTTAAACAAGTAAACACAGCTCCGTACGGCTCTTTTGCCTACTCAGCCCATCATCAGAACCTGGACTCGCTTGCCAACGATTGTTTAACAGGTCACAGCAGCAGCAACGTCATCAGCGACAGCCTGAAGATGCATTTGACTACCACTGCGAATAGTTCTGGAGGTGGTGGTGGTGGTGGTGGCGTTGGCAACAATACCTCCAACAACAACAATTCCACTAATAGTGCATCCAATACGAATGCAAACAACAACAGCAGCAATAGTGCGAACAGTACGGGCGGAGGTGGTAATGCCAGCAATAATAACAACAACAACAACAATAACGAACAGAATACACCACCCTCAGCCGCTCAATTGCTAAATGAAGCCTACACGAAAATGACTTCGGACATTCTAGCCGAACGAACATTGGGTGACTTTCTTACCGAACATCCCGGCGAATTGATACGCACCAGCAGTCCGCTATTTGTATGCACCGTCTTGCCACCACACTGGCGCTCCAACAAAACGTTGCCGGTGGCTTTTAAAGTTGTCTCACTGGGTGATATTATGGATGGTACAATGGTGACGGTGCGTGCCGGTAACGATGAGAATTATTGCGCTGAACTAAGAAATTCGACGGCAGTAATGAAAAACCAAGTGGCGAAATTTAATGATCTACGATTTGTGGGCCGCAGCGGTCGAGGTAAGTAAGCAATGAACGAAAATATTTTAATTTCACGATTTCGTTCCGTTTTTAACCCACTTTTCCCCCAAAAAATTATTTCCATTCAAAACTATTTTCCGCAATTTGCTCTAAAAACTTATTTAATGAACTTTCCTGATGCCATTAGCTCAACAGAACAAAACCGATTTGTGTAGATGTAATAAAAAAAGAAAGTTATACAAAATGTTGCTGAATGCACCAACACCACGCTTATATTTCCTTAAGATCACAATAGAACACAAAAGCACAAAAAACTCAACAATTAAAGCAAACAAAAACAAACAAAAAATGTGCAAATTGTTGCATGTTACAATATTGTTGAAACACTAATGGTTTCAGTTATTATTCTTGTTGGTGTTGGAGAAGAGTACTTAAAAAGTTTGCAGTTGTAGCATGAGTTCAGTTTTTTTCCTTTTTTTTTTTTTTGTGAAAAAGCCTCCGAAAGGGTCAGTTAGTTAGACTGGAAGTATACGCATTGTTGTTGCTGTTAGTGTTGCTGTTAATGTACAACAACATTTTCAATGTCCAATTGTGGAGTGTTCGAGTGTTTTGTATTGTTGTAATTTTTCTTTTTTATAATTGCTTTGTTTCATCTTGTTCCAACTGTGAAAAGTTTTCTACAAGTGTTTTGTGTTTTTTACAAAAAGCAAAAATTAGTTGTTAGTGAAGAAGAAGAAGAAGAATAAATGCAAAAATATACATAACAAGTTAATGTAGTTTAAGGGAAAAGTAAAATAATTATGACACAACAACCGCTAAGTATAAATATCCTCTACATAATTATACAAATAGAAGGCGTGACAGTTACCTAATTAATAAAATTTTTGTGATTCTGGTAGATAGGTTTTTATTGAGGCGTGGCTTTTAACCGGTTTCGCCCATTTGAATCTACCTTTTGAAACTAGAAACGTTTGTATAAAATTCCAGCTTAACATCTCAAAACTTTAGCATTTCAGCAACGATTTACAATTTATGTATATACTTTGTAGAGTCCCTGCTGAATTATGCAAATGGTATAACAAATTGGACATACTTCTCAGCTTATATAATGCACTGGCACTAAATCCTAGAAACTTTTCAAGCTTCCGTAAAACTCAATTAAATCAATTGAGAAAAGAAATTCCTTTGGAAACCTTCCTTCACAGCCATTGCCTGCTGACTATTCGCTTTTCATAAACAAATTTTAAATCACCAACCATTACAACGTGAGAGCGTAAATTTGAAACAATCTCGGTGGGTCACTATGTTTAAGGTGGGCGACTATACAATGTAACAATAGACACGTATTTTTGCAAAATGTTACTTTTCTAAACCATGCGCGCACGGTTTTTTTCCTTTTTTCTTGTTGTTGCCCCTTTGTAAATAGTGCACACAGAAATTGTTGTGGCCTCGCTGCTGATTAAGCACCGGAACCTTTTTGTGTTGCACAGTTATTACCAACTCTTTTATTCTGCCATACACCATGTAGTACAAGCCATTTCATATGTTTACTACCAGCATGAGGACGTTGGGGTGAGAGTCCGGGATGATGACGTTATGGTGTAATGGTGCAATGTTGGAAAATTTGATTCTATTCTCTCTCTCTTGACATACATTTCGCCTGAAAATATTGTACACAATGGAAATTGTATTACGGCCTAAAAGTATGCTTTGCCATAGCACACACTTATACACACTCATGCATTAAGTCCCAGAGGTAACAAATAAATGCTTGTAACACAAATAAACTACAAAGCAATTCATTTTAGAATCAACACCAGTTACAACAATGCCTACAACAACAATAGCGAAAATAGCGTTAGATTCCTAAACCAGTGCTGGCGCAATATAAACAGAAAAAAAATCAATTGCTTTATTTGACTGAACAAACGCATTGATGCGGTTTTCTGTTTTTTTTTTTTTTTATTTTTTTGTTTTTTTTCATTCGCAGCAGAGTTGGAAGAGAGAGACGTACACACATATCTAAACGCGCCAAATATCACATAGAAAATATACAAAATTTTCAAATGTTTCTTTTTTTTTTGGGCGAAAATTTTTAAACTGAAAATTGAACACACAAACATGCATACGTTTACTGAGCTAAGAGATAGAGAGACAGACTGCTGGTTATATATACGAACGCTATTCAAATTCAGGTTCAAGCACTGTGAAACATCATCTGTTTGACTTTGACAACAGCACAACAATGACAATAACAACAACGGACGTACTGACATTTATTTGATAATTTCAACGCGTATCTACTGTAAATGGGTATGTATGCAGGTGTTGTTATTATTATTATTATTATTATTACTATTAACGGCGTTTTTTGTAAAGCAACGAGAAATTTTACACCACATTTTTGGATGTGGACACTCTCCTAACCATTGTCACACACACATGTATGTAAACATATATAAATTTGGTTGTCATTCATTTTATACTCCATCTTATTATTATTATTATTGTTGTTGTACTTGCTATGAATCATTATTAACGATTAGTGTGTATGGTAGTTGTGATAGAGAGAACATTCCCAAATTTTTCTGCTTTTTTTATACTGAGTAGGTGTTTGAAACGGCAGCATTCAATTGAATTCGCGTTGATGGCACACTGTGGCCTCTATCTAAGGCTTGAGGTTTTGCGGTTGAAACGTTATAATGCTTCCTGAAGTTGCTGTTAAGACTTTTAAGATTTTTGTCTGACTTTGTGACTTGTGTGACTATTACGACCACAAGAATGAAGGTGAATTTGCTTGACTTATAACTAGAAAACTTCTACTCCGATTTTGATCGAATTTTTCGCAAACATTTGGTAATTTCTATGGCTTTCTGGGGATCTTGAATTAAAGGGCGTGGCACCACCTTTTTCTTAGAAAAGGACTTTTTTTACAAATACATGTTGTTTATTAACTAAATAAATAGTTATTTTTCAAACTTCAATCTTAAGCTATCTCTCTATAGGAAAAATGAAAACTACACATAGTATATGTTTACATTCTATTAAAATAATCTATAAAGCTCAGTCTTGCTTAGAATTTCACCTAATTAACTAACAATCACCTTAAGAATGAAAAAGAGACCTTTTCTCGAAAAAAAAAAGTACTTCACGTTAAGCATCAGAGTATTTTACACTTGGTTAACTTATTTGGCCAGAAAGTTACGGTTAAATAAAACGACAACAACAACAAAATGAAGTGTCAAGAAAAAAGGCAAACAAAAACAACACGTACAGAAACACCCCCATTGGAAAAGTTGTCCATTTTGACAAAATGAAATGTTAAAAAGAAAAGAAAAGGAAACCTAAGAGCTTCATAATAAAAAAATATTTTTAAAAAAACACCATGACATGATTCGTGCTGAAAGTATAATAAGTAGCAAAAAAGGCGAAAATATTTTTTATAAGAACGCAAAAAAGGCAAAAAAAATATTATAAGAAGGGCGTTTCACTAAACGTTTAACGCTTGTCAACAAAATATTTTTAAAACTTTACAAAAAAAATTTAAAAAATAAAAAACAAATATTTATTTGGTGGTTTCTTGTTTAAGTAAAACATCAACAACAACAAGAATTAAAAAAAAGAAACAAATAAAGAAGATTTATAACTTGAAAAATGCGTTGAGGAAAAGTTTTTGCCGCGAAATTTATTATAATGAAGCAAACACGAGGATACACTCGTACTTACACGGATACACATATAAATCATTTTTAAATACTTTTAAATTAGATTTAATTAACTCATGTCGTGAACGCTTACAACTTGTCATAGACAAGTGTTTCTTTCACAATAGAAAGGTTTTCCATAAAAAAAAGCAGTCACCTAGGAAATCGGAATACGGAATATGAACAAATTGTGTTTAGTAGAGAAGTTGACGGGTGGAGTATACCAACTCTGATGCTTGTGCCGTAACACCGCGTTAATTATTAACATTTATTTCCTTCTACATATGTGCAGCCTTTTTGCTGTTGAATCTCTTTCTTTGTTTATTTATTTCTGAAAACAAAAGATGTGTATTTGTCTTGATTAAACGTGACCGGTTTGTGAATAATGTGGAAAATGTTCCTCTTTCATAAAACAGAACTCTACAGATTATAATCGTGTACATAAATCTTAAAAGTGTTGGCGTAGATTTTGTCTACTTTTTATCATTATTTTATAAAATTGGAAAATTTAAGGAAAAGCTTACAAGCAAATTACTTTTTAGGCAGTATTCTCTAAAGACAATTTTTATGTTTGAAATTTAACCCGTGGGCAATGCCGCAATCATAGGTAGGTAAGATTTTTTATCATTAAAGGACAATATCTTGAAAAATTTTAATATCGCCAAAGGGGAGGGATTTCAAAAAATAGTCCGATCCGGTTTGATTTCAATAGGATTTCTCTTTGGGCCAAGACATTTATTTGTACTAAATTTCATTGAAATATCTTTAAAAAATGCGACCTTGTAGCTTACGTACATGGACAGACGGACGAACATTATTAAATCCATTCAGATTTTGATTCTGATTCTGATTCTGATAGGTACATACTTCGTACGGCCTTTCCCACCTCAAATAAATAAATACTTACAGGTTGTTGAGATTTCTATTCAAACCATTTAAATTGTTGCACATTAAACCCTCTCCCACAAATAACTTGGAACGGAAACTCATTTGTTTGCACTTGCATTTTCATTTGATTTATGACACTCGATTCCCCATCCTTGGAAAATCACTGTAAGTGCATAAGTGCACAAATGCTAATATGACTGTCAACCCACCCTCCATGTGTGGATGGAGCTAATGTATGTGTGTGCGTGTATAGAATGAATTGAGGATTTTATTAAGACATTTGTAATACATTTGTCAACAATCTTAACACTGTACACCCCAACGCCGCCTTTAGGCAACACAATATTTATTTAGATGAGGCGTTGCCTTGTGCGTTCTTGACAAATCGTTAAATAAATAAACATAGGTGGCATGTTATAAAATTGATGTGTCGATATCAAAGAGAATTAAACGCTTTTCATCAGGTGTCATGTTTTTGTATGAAAATAACTTTTGTTTAAAATTTAACCAAGAAATGAAAATAAAGCATAAAAAATTTTACAGGGAAGAGTTTCACACTAACAATAACTGTGTCTACAAATCCGCCTCATATTGCCACTTATAATAAGGCCATTAAAGTTACCGTTGATGGACCCCGAGAACCGCGCTCCAAAACCAGTAAGTATTGCATAAAATATCTTAAAACTCATGCACAATGTTTGCTGCCTCAAGCATCCAACAAAACATTTTATTCATTTAACACAAATAAACTTTATGCTGCCAGGCTGGGCTAGGCCGGGCCGAGCCTCTCTTCATTACAATGTTTCATTCACACAAATAAAATAAGATTTAATTTACAACCATTATAATGGCAACAATGGTATCCATGTGTACATACATACAAAATAGAAATTTCTTCATTAGTTATGCAATCCTTTGAAACATGCAAACCAAAAAGGGAGAGAGAGTAAGAGTGTTAGTGTGAGTTTGAGTTGTTAGAGATTAAAATGCAGAGACATTGTACAATATTTAGTGATAGTTTCAAACAGAAGCAATTCATCAGCATAAAATGGTTATCACATGGTGTGAAAGAGATGGCAAGTTTAAATTGTGCCTGTCTGTCTGTCTTACTGTCTGTGTGTCTGTCTAAAACTGTTTTGTATTGTTTATGGTAACGCAGAGATAAAAGTCCATTTTTATTACTAAATATTTATAAGCATGCAAATATTTTACTTTGCATATGCTAAAAATTATCCTACATCCTTTTCTCGCTCTCCATCCTTTCTCACTTCTTTAATAAAAGTCCATGCATACATACTCGGAATTTTCCCCTTTCATTATACTGAAAATACTTTATGTTTTGTTTGTGTTGTTATATACATACACATTCTGCTTTACAAGCTTTTCTTTCATTTAAAACTTTTATAATATTAGTTGCCACATTTCGATCCCCCACTCTGGGTAGCGTGTAAATACTTGTAATTTTTGCTTCATTTCATAGTTTTCCAACCAAAGAGGACAGAAACTTTCCTCGTCAGACAAAGGGTTATTATATTTTAATGAAGCTTTTTCCATGTCAGTACGTAGAATATAAACACATGCCTAATAATATGGGCGTGTATGGGTAGAGGGCAAAAGGGAGGTGTTTAATAGTTTTCAAGCAACAGTCTGTAAAACATTTAGATGTGGTTAAAAAGTGCTGATAAAAAATTGATTTATTTTTTTATCATTTCAATAAAGTTGAGATTTCAGTTTACTAATCGACTTAATTGAAATTGAGTTTCCTAACCTTACAAAAGATTTTGATAAAATTTATTCTCAATAAATCGATTTTTATATAATGCAGCACTTGTGGCAAAAAGTATATTAAGTTTGTGCGGATGTTTGTAACTCCTAAATGGCAAATGTCACACTCACCTTCAATGAAAATCTGAACCGACTTAATCATGTCCATCTGTTTGTCTATGATATTTCATAAAATTTGCTACAAGAACAAATATTATCTCAGGAAGCAACCCAACTGGTGGTGTTAGGTATTGAATGGTCGGCATTCACCGCCTATATTTTCTCAGTGTTTATTATTACTAAGAAATGATATAAAATTATTTTGATTTTAAGATAATTAATTTACAAGTTGGTAGTTTCACAAAAATCGACTAATTGATACGCTACATAAAGTCTAAACACTTTTAGTTGTTGATTATATGAGTACCCAACAAGTCGAATAATTATAATAATAAATAACAAGTGGTAAAACTAAATTCGGCTCAGGCCGAATCTTAAGTTCCCTATATCTTAATCTATAATGTGGGAGCGTGACTAAATCTAATAGTGCATATAATTTGTATCAACTTGTCAGTTGAGTTCGAAGTCATATTAAGTTTTTTGTAAATTGCGATTGTGTCTGTTATTTGTCTATAAATACATCGATTGGTGGGCTAATTATAAATATTTTTACAAATTTCAACTTTATAAATAATATCGTAATTTTGCTGTTTTTATCACCTATCACACTAACTTTGTAGATTAATAATCTATCGACTCGATTTTACGACATTAAAATTGAATTACGTTTCATTGACTTTGATATGATAAATTATTAATTAAATTTCTTCACTATTTATACAAACGAAATAGTTGATTAGTTGATTGTCGGCGTAAATTTTTTAGTTAATTTTATTAAAATTATTATCCATAAACATCTCTGAAACATATCATACATCTCATCGCTATTGTTAAGAGCAGAAACTTAAAAAACACTGAAAACATAGTGCTATCAATTTTAGGACAACAACAACAATTTCATTTTGCCTTCGGACAACGCCCATTTCACTTTTCTGCAGATCCATTATCCGGATTTCGTATGCCGCCCATTGGCAATTGTCAGAGTAAGTATAATAAAACCCTTTATACAGCACACACAGTGAAAGTATAATATTTTAATAAATATTAAAAAACCCATTGTTTTCATATGAAGATGGAGAGTTTTTCAAAATCGGCCTAAACCAAATTTTGTTTTTTATGTTTTTGCTTATTCTATTCTTTGTCTGTTTATGTTTAAGTTTATGTTTATTATAAAATATAATAATTATTATTTATATACTAAATAACGTGCAGTCTATAAATCCAGCTTTACACTTAACCAAAATAATATGCGGTTCAATTTACATTTTCTTTTTTAAGCGTTTTTTTTTTTTCTGTTATTTTTTGTTTGTTTGTTTCATAATAAAACAAAAAACAAAAGCACTGTTTGGTTTATTATTAATTTATTTGCATTATATAGAAATGTAGACAAAAAACAATTCCGCGTAAACATAGAAAATATATAAATATTGTATATTTATGGAATAAATATATTGGTGCTCTCTTTATTATAAGCTTTTAATCACGTTTTAGTGTAATTTACCATAACTCTTGCGGCATGTGGTGAATTAAATAAAATTCATAAATGATGTGTCCGTCAACCGTACATGCATCCTATGGCACAAACTTATATATGCTGTGTATGCACATGGGAATAAGCAGCAAGCATTCATTATATATAAAAATAATAATTTTTTCGTGTTTTTTTTTTTTCTATAATTTTTTTCTGTGTTGTTATAGTAAACATTTTATTAACTTGTTGTTTGTTTAATTGTTTGCTGTCGTGCGCGAGGGTTTGTGTGCGTGTGCGTCTATGTAGTGCATTATGCATGGTTTGGGAACGGTATTTATACTATTGGCCACTTTATTTAACCAGTGTTTATACAATCCTCGAAATAGCGGTAAAACTATCAACTCTTTTTGTTGTTGTTTTTGTTGTTGTTGTTCATGTCTCTCTTCATTTTGTATTTGTACATGTACTTAATATAAATACATGCGATTATTGATTTAATCATATTCATATAAATTGTATTTATAAAAAAAATTAATATTTTGCATAGGTAATAAAAAACATTGAAGTATTGTCCGGTCATGTAAAATGTGTTAAAATATATTTTCAGTCAGAATTTTTGTAAAGCTGTTCTTTCTCTATATATCTGTTATGCCACAAAAAGCTTATGAAAAACTATTGCTTGAGAGTTGAAAAATTTATATTTGTATAAAAACAAATCTTAGATGCGCTACACATATGTACATATATATAGGGGATGGACAAAATATTTAGAACACTATGCCATATAGTACAACTTGTTGTATGTTAGCAACACTGCTTCAGACAACATAAAACTACAGCGGCAAAAGTGACAGCACAAATATTCAGACACTTCTGCGAAAAATTGCAACTGTTCCAAAAGCAAAGAAATAAATATTGAATATATGTCAGGTGTTCATATTATTTTGTCCATCCTCTCTTGATGTGGTACTTTAAAGTACCAAAAGGAGGCAAGCCATACCCTTAAAAGTATATATGTTCTTGCTTCTAACGGTAAACTAATGAAGAAAATTGGACCAGCCCTTTCATTCCTTCACAAAAAATACTAAATTTGATATTCCGTTATACAATATTGAACAAAAAGTTTGTTAAAAAATGTTACAACGAATTTAATTCATCCTTTCATAACTCCTGTTGAATAAATCTTGTGGTCAATAGATGAACAATTATTAATATGTCTTAATGACAAATATTTCCTATTTAACATTAGCCGATAATTTGAAAGTTATCAAAGTAACATTTTTCTTTTCTCTTTTTTTTACAAATTTTAAATTTTCAAATTTTGATATTTTTTAAGAAATGTGACTTAAATCAATTTCTTAATCATGATCATTTCATTTGACTTGTTAAATTTATTTAATAAAATCAAACGTGTTATAAAAAATACCATTCATTTGTAATACCGAACGTAGCACACTTGTCCGATGGGAGTATTTTGTACAAAAATTAAATTATTTCTCTGTAAAAATGCATTAAATTAATGTCATAAACATCAGTCGTTTATTATGTGGCCATACTTACTGCATTGAATAGTCCACTTTTGACCCTAACACCAAGTGGAAAGTATTTATTTTTTCAAATTTTTTTCATTTGTATTATGTACAAGGGCATTGCAGGATATATATGCATTTTATTTTGTTTTAATTTTGTCATTTTTTTTTTTTATTTATATATTACTTTTTGTTTTATTTTATTTTGTTTTTTATATAGTTTTTCAATCCATACTTTTAAAGGCTGGCAATTAATATTTTATTAACAAATACATTCCAAAAGCTTAGTAATTAATAAAGCTTTTGTTAAGTTTTCATTAATCGATATCTTTAGTTATTATATAACTTTGATAAAGTGTTTATTCAGATTAAACTTTATTCAACCCTCTTAGGCAACCATCACATGTTTGCGCCATATTTATAACCTTAAAATTGGAAGGTTTCCATTGATGATGTTTCAATGTTTTATTGAAAAAAGGTCGCATTACTATCAATTACTATCCTACCAAATATAAAAACATATGTGTTTAGGGATAAAACTTTACAAACGTATAACTCACGCACACGTAACAACATTGTATTAATTTGTTAAATTTGTAACAATTTAAAACTGTATACGTGTCTAAGGTAGCATCTGACATTATCTGTCACATTTAAATAAAGGTTAATGGGTGTGGCACCGCCCGTTTTCTTAGAAAATTACTTTTTTTTTACAAATATATGTTGTTTCTTAATTAAATGGGTGGGCCACGCCACAAAAAGTTTGAACAATATCCGTGCAGTAGTTCCTGAGGTATAAGTCTTTAAAAAATATCTAAAATTGAAATTTGCTTACTGCGCAGTTCTGGGCGCCTGGTATTTTGCTCACGTTTTTATTTTTGTGTGATTTTCACAACAGCGACCACAAGAATGGAGGCGAACTTGCTTGGCTTATAACTCGAAAAGTATTACTCTGATTTTAATGAAATTTTTTGCATAGGTTAGGAAATTTCTATAGCTTTCCAAAGATATATAATTAATGGGCGTGGCACAATTCGTTTTTGTATTAAGTAAGTTTTTCATAAACCATCTTTATTAACAAAACGAATGGTGCCACGCCCATATAATGGTATTAATTTGAAAGCTGAATCAATTTGCAATCTTCCACAACAAGTTTGAACAAAATCCGTGCAGCCGTTCCTGAGTTATAAGACTTTAAAAATTATCTAAAATCGAAATTTTCTTACTGCGTAGTTCTGGGCGCCTGGTATTTTGCTCACATTTTTATTTTTGTGTGATTTTCACAACAGCAACCACAAGAATGGAGGCGAACTTGCTTGGCTTATAACTCGAAAAGTATTGCTCCGATTTTGATGAAATTTTTTGCATAGGTTAGGAAATTTCTATAGCTTTCCAAAGATATATAATTAATGGGCGTGGCACTGTTCGTTTTTGTATTAAGTAAGTTTTTCATAAACCATCTTTATTAACAAAACGAATGGTGCCACGCCCATATAATGGTATTAATTTGAAAGCTGAATCAATTTGCAATCTTCCACAACAAGTTTGAACAAAATCCGTGCAGCCGTTCCTGAGTTATAAGACTTTAAAAATTATCTAAAATCGAAATTTTCTTACTGCGCAGTTCTGGGCGCCTGGTATTTTGCTCACGTGTTTATTTTTGTGTGATTTTCACAACAGCGACCACAAGAATGGAGGCGAACTTGCTTGGCTTATAACTCGAAAAGTATTGCTCCGATTTTGATGAAATTTTTTGCATAGGTTAGGAAATTTCTATAGCTTTCCAAAGATATATAATTAATGGGCGTGGCACTGTTCGTTTTTGTATTAAGTAAGTTTTTCATAAACCATCTTTATTAACAAAACGAATGGTGCCACGCCCATATAATGGTATTAATTTGAAAGCTGAATCAATTTGCAATCTTCCACAACAAGTTTGAACAAAATCCGTGCAGCCGTTCCTGAGTTATAAGACTTTAAAAATTATCTAAAATCGAAATTTTCTTACTGCGCAGTTCTGGGCGCCTGGTATTTTGCTCACATTTTTATTTTTGTGTGATTTTCACAACAGCGACCACAAGAATGGAGGCGAACTTGCTTGGCTTATAACTCGAAAAGTATTGCTCCGATTTTGATGAAATTTTTTGTATAGGTTAGGAAATTTCTATAGCTTTCCAAAGATATATAATTAATGGGCGTGGCACTGTTCGTTTTTGTATTAAGTAAGTTTTTCATAAACCATCTTTATTAACAAAACGAATGGTGCCACGCCCATATAATGGTATTAATTTGAAAGCTGAATCAATTTGCAATCTTCCACAACAAGTTTGAACAAAATCCGTGCAGCCGTTCCTGAGTTATAAGACTTTAAAAATTATCTAAAATCGAAATTTTCTTACTGCGCAGTGCTGGGCGCCTGGTATTTTGCTCACGTGTTTATTTTTGTGTGATTTTCACAACAGCGACCACAAGAATGGAGGCGAACTTGCTTGGCTTATAACTCGAAAAGTATTACTCCGATTTTGATGAAATTTTTTGCATAGGTTAGGAAATTTCTATAGCTTTCCAAAGATATATAATTAATGGGCGTGGCACTGTTCGTTTTTGTATTAAGTAAGTTTTTCATAAACCATCTTTATTAACAAAACGAATGGTGCCACGCCCATATAATGGTATTAATTTGAAAGCTGAATCAATTTGCAATCTTCCACAATAAGTTTGAACAAAATCCGTGCAGCCGTTCCTGAGTTATAAGACTTTAAAAATTATCTAAAATCGAAATTTTCTTACTGCGCAGTTCTGGGCGCCTGGTATTTTGCTCACGTTTTTATTTTTGTGTGATTTTCACAACAGCGACCACAAGAATGGAGGCGAACTTGCTTGGCTTATAACTCGAAAAGTATTACTCTGATTTTAATGAAATTTTTTGCATAGGTTAGGAAATTTCTATAGCTTTCCAAAGATATATAATTAATGGGCGTGGCACTGTTCGTTTTTGTATTAAGTAAGTTTTTCATAAACCATCTTTATTAACAAAACGAGTGGTGCCACGCCCATATAATGGTATTAATTTGAAAGCTGAATAAATTTGCAATCTTCCACAATAAGTTTGAACAAAATCCGTGCAGCCGTTCCTGAGTTATAACACTTTAAAAATTATCTAAAATCGAAATTTTCTTACTGCGCAGTTCTGGGCGCCTGGTATTTTGCTCACGTGTTTATTTTTGTGTGATTTTCACAACAGCGACCACAAGAATGGAGGCGAACTTGCTTGGCTTATAACTCGAAAAGTATTGCTCCGATTTTGATGAAATTTTTTGCATAGGTTAGGAAATTTCTATAGCTTTCCAAAGATATATAATTAATGGGCGTGGCACTGTTCGTTTTTGTATTAAGTACGTTTTTCATAAACCATCTTTATTAACAAAACGAGTGGTGCCACGCCCATATAATGGTATTAATTTGAAAGCTGAATCAATTTGCAATCTTCCACAACAAGTTTGAACAAAATCCGTGCAGCCGTTCCTGAGTTATAAGACTTTAAAAATTATCTAAAATCGAAATTTTCTTACTGCGCAGTGCTGGGCGCCTGGTATTTTGCTCACGTGTTTATTTGTGTATGATTTTCACAACAGCGACCACAAGAATGGAGGCGAACTTGCTTGGCTTATAACTCGAAAAGTATTACTCCGATTTTGATGAAATTTTTTGCATAGGTTAGGAAATTTCTATAGCTTTCCAAAGATATATAATTAATGGGCGTGGCACTGTTCGTTTTTGTATTAAGTAAGTTTTTCATAAACCATCTTTATTAACAAAACGAATGGTGCCACGCCCATATAATGGTATTAATTTGAAAGCTGAATCAATTTGCAATCTTCCACAATAAGTTTGAACAAAATCCGTGCAGCCGTTCCTGAGTTATAAGACTTTAAAAATTATCTAAAATCGAAATTTTCTTACTGCGCAGTTCTGGGCGCCTGGTATTTTGCTCACGTGTTTATTTTTGTGTGATTTTCACAACAGCGACCACAAGAATGGAGGCGAACTTGCTTGGCTTATAACTCGAAAAGTATTGCTCCGATTTTGATGAAATTTTTTGCATAGGTTAGGAAATTTCTATAGCTTTCCAAAGATATATAATTAATGGGCGTGGCACTGTTCGTTTTTGTATTAAGTAAGTTTTTCATAAACCATCTTTATTAACAAAACGAGTGGTGCCACGCCCATATAATGGTATTAATTTGAAAGCTGAATAAATTTGCAATCTTCCACAATAAGTTTGAACAAAATCCGTGCAGCCGTTCCTGAGTTATAACACTTTAAAAATTATCTAAAATCGAAATTTTCTTACTGCGCAGTGCTGGGCGCCTGGTATTTTGCTCACGTGTTTATTTTTGTGTGATTTTCACAACAGCGACCACAAGAATGGAGGCGAACTTGCTTGGCTTATAACTCGAAAAGTATTGCTCCGATTTTGATGAAATTTTTTGCATAGGTTAGGAAATTTCTATAGCTTTCCAAAGATATATAATTAATGGGCGTGGCACTGTTCGTTTTTGTATTAAGTAAGTTTTTCATAAACCATCTTTATTAACAAAACGAATGGTGCCACGCCCATATAATGGTATTAATTTGAAAGCTGAATCAATTTGCAATCTTCCACAACAAGTTTGAACAAAATCCGTGCAGCCGTTCCTGAGTTATAAGACTTTAAAAATTATCTAAAATCGAAATTTTCTTACTGCGCAGTGCTGGGCGCCTGGTATTTTGCTCACGTGTTTATTTTTGTGTGATTTTCACAACAGCGACCACAAGAATGGAGGCGAACTTGCTTGGCTTATAACTCGAAAAGTATTACTCCGATTTTGATGAAATTTTTTGCATAGGTTAGGAAATTTCTATAGCTTTCCAAAGATATATAATTAATGGGCGTGGCACTGTTCGTTTTTGTATTAAGTAAGTTTTTCATAAACCATCTTTATTAACAAAACGAGTGGTGCCACGCCCATATAATGGTATTAATTTGAAAGCTGAATAAATTTGCAATCTTCCACAATAAGTTTGAACAAAATCCGTGCAGCCGTTCCTGAGTTATAAGACTTTAAAAATTATCTAAAATCGAAATTTTCTTACTGCGCAGTTCTGGGCGCCTGGTATTTTGCTCACGTGTTTATTTTTGTGTGATTTTCACAACAGCGACCACAAGAATGGAGGCGAACTTGCTTGGCTTATAACTCGAAAAGTATTGCTCCGATTTTGATGAAATTTTTTGCATAGGTTAGGAAATTTCTATAGCTTTCCAAAGATATATAATTAATGGGCGTGGCACTGTTCGTTTTTGTATTAAGTACGTTTTTCATAAACCATCTTTATTAACAAAACGAGTGGTGCCACGCCCATATAATGGTATTAATTTGAAAGCTGAATCAATTTGCAATCTTCCACAACAAGTTTGAACAAAATCCGTGCAGCCGTTCCTGAGTTATAAGACTTTAAAAATTATCTAAAATCGAAATTTTCTTACTGCGCAGTGCTGGGCGCCTGGTATTTTGCTCACGTGTTTATTTTTGTGTGATTTTCACAACAGCGACCACAAGAATGGAGGCGAACTTGCTTGGCTTATAACTCGAAAAGTATTGCTCCGATTTTGATGAAATTTTTTGCATAGATTAGGAAATTTCTATAGCTTTCCAAATATATATAAATAATGGGCGTGGCACTGTTCGTTTTTGTATTAAGTACGTTTTTCATAAACCATCTTTATTAACAAAACGAGTGGTGCCACGCCCATATAATGGTATTAATTTGAAAGCTGAATCAATTTGCAATCTTCCACAACAAGTTTGAACAAAATCCGTGCAGCCGTTCCTGAGTTATAAGACTTTAAAAATTATCTAAAATCGAAATTTTCTTACTGCGCAGTTCTGGGCGCCTGGTATTTTGCTCACATTTTTATTTTTGTGTGATTTTCACAACAGCGACCACAAGAATGGAGGCGAACTTGCTTGGCTTATAACTCGAAAAGTATTACTCCGATTTTAATGAAATTTTTTGCATAGATTAGGAAATTTCTATAGCTTTCCAAATATATATAAATAATGGGCGTGGCACTGTTCGTTTTTGTATTAAGTACGTTTTTCATAAACCATCTTTATTAACAAAACGAGTGGTGCCACGCCCATATAATGGTATTAATTTGAAAGCTGAATAAATTTGCAATCTTCCACAACAAGTTTGAACAAAATCCGTGCAGCCGTTCCTGAGTTATAAGACTTTAAAAATTATCTAAAATCGAAATTTTCTTACTGCGCAGTTCTGGGCGCCTGGTATTTTGCTCACATTTTTATTTTTGTGTGATTTTCACAACAGCGACCACAAGAATGGAGGCGAACTTGCTTGGCTTATAACTCGAAAAGTATTACTCCGATTTTAATGAAATTTTTTGCATAGATTAGGAAATTTCTATAGCTTTCCAAATATATATAAATAATGGGCGTGGCACTGTTCGTTTTTGTATTAAGTACGTTTTTCATAAACCATCTTTATTAACAAAACGAGTGGTGCCACGCCCATATAATGGTATTAATTTGAAAGCTGAATAAATTTGCAATCTTCCACAACAAGTTTGAACAAAATCCGTGCAGCCGTTCCTGAGTTATAAGACTTTAAAAATTATCTAAAATCGAAATTTTCTTACTGCGCAGTTCTGGGCGCCTGGTATTTTGCTCACATTTTTATTTTTGTGTGATTTTCACAACAGCGACCACAAGAATGGAGGCGAACTTGCTTGGCTTATAACTCGAAAAGTATTACTCCGATTTTAATGAAATTTTTTGCATAGATTAGGAAATTTCTATAGCTTTCCAAATATATATAAATAATGGGCGTGGCACTGTTCGTTTTTGTATTAAGTACGTTTTTCATAAACCATCTTTATTAACAAAACGAGTGGTGCCACGCCCATATAATGGTATTAATTTGAAAGCTGAATAAATTTGCAATCTTCCACAACAAGTTTGAACAAAATCCGTGCAGCCGTTCCTGAGTTATAAGACTTTAAAAATTATCTAAAATCGAAATTTTCTTACTGCGCAGTGCTGGGCGCCTGGTATTTTGCTCACGTGTTTATTTTTGTGTGATTTTCACAACAGCGACCACAAGAATGGAGGCGAACTTGCTTGGCTTATAACTCGAAAAGTATTACTCCGATTTTGATGAAATTTTTTGCATAGGTTAGGAAATTTCTATAGCTTTCCAAAGATATATAATTAATGGGCGTGGCACTGTTCGTTTTTGTATTAAGTAAGTTTTTCATAAACCATCTTTATTAACAAAACGAGTGGTGCCACGCCCATATAATGGTATTAATTTGAAAGCTGAATAAATTTGCAATCTTCCACAACAAGTTTGAACAAAATCCGTGCAGCCGTTCCTGAGTTATAAGACTTTAAAAATTATCTAAAATCGAAATTTTCTTACTGCGCAGTTCTGGGCGCCTGGTATTTTGCTCACATTTTTATTTTTGTGTGATTTTCACAACAGCGACCACAAGAATGGAGGCGAACTTGCTTGGCTTATAACTCGAAAAGTATTGCTCCGATTTTGATGAAATTTTTTGCATAGGTTAGGAAATTTCTATAGCTTTCCAAAGATATATAATTAATGGGCGTGGCACTGTTCGTTTTTGTATTAAGTACGTTTTTCATAAACCATCTTTATTAACAAAACGAGTGGTGCCACGCCCATATAATGGTATTAATTTGAAAGCTGAATAAATTTGCAATCTTCCACAACAAGTTTGAACAAAATCCGTGCAGCCGTTCCTGAGTTATAAGACTTTAAAAATTATCTAAAATCGAAATTTTCTTACTGCTCAGTGCTGGGCGCCTGGTATTTTGCTCACGTGTTTATTTTTGTGTGATTTTCACAACAGCGACCACAAGAATGGAGGCGAACTTGCTTGGCTTATAACTCGAAAAGTATTACTCCGATTTTGATGAAATTTTTTGCATAGGTTAGGAAATTTCTATAGCTTTCCAAAGATATATAATTAATGGGCGTGGCACTGTTCGTTTTTGTATTAAGTAAGTTTTTCATAAACCATCTTTATTAACAAAACGAGTGGTGCCACGCCCATATAATGGTATTAATTTGAAAGCTGAATAAATTTGCAATCTTCCACAACAAGTTTGAACAAAATCCGTGCAGCCGTTCCTGAGTTATAAGACTTTAAAAATTATCTAAAATCGAAATTTTCTTACTGCGCAGTTCTGGGCGCCTGGTATTTTGCTCACATTTTTATTTTTGTGTGATTTTCACAACAGCGACCACAAGAATGGAGGCGAACTTGCTTGGCTTATAACTCGAAAAGTATTACTCCGATTTTAATGAAATTTTTTGCATAGATTAGGAAATTTCTATAGCTTTCCAAATATATATAAATAATGGGCGTGGCACTGTTCGTTTTTGTATTAAGTACGTTTTTCATAAACCATCTTTATTAACAAAACGAGTGGTGCCACGCCCATATAATGGTATTAATTTGAAAGCTGAATAAATTTGCAATCCACCACAACAAGTTTGAACAAAATCCGTGCAGCCGTTCCTGAGTTATAAGACTTTAAAAATTATCTAAAATCGAAATTTTCTTACTGCGCAGTTCTGGGCGCCTGGTATTTTGCTCACATTTTTATTTTTGTGTGATTTTCACAACAGCGACCACAAGAATGGAGGCGAACTTGCTTGGCTTATAACTCGAAAAGTATTGCTCCGATTTTGATGAAATTTTTTGCATAGGTTAGGAAATTTCTATAGCTTTCCAAAGATATATAATTAATGGGCGTGGCACTGTTCGTTTTTGTATTAAGTACGTTTTTCATAAACCATCTTTATTAACAAAACGAGTGGTGCCACGCCCATATAATGGTATTAATTTGAAAGCTGAATCAATTTGCAATCTTCCACAACAAGTTTGAACAAAATCCGTGCAGCCGTTCCTGAGTTATAAGACTTTAAAAATTATCTAAAATCGAAATTTTCTTACTGCGCAGTGCTGGGCGCCTGGTATTTTGCTCACGTGTTTATTTTTGTGTGATTTTCACAACAGCGACCACAAGAATGGAGGCGAACTTGCTTGGCTTATAACTCGAAAAGTATTGCTCCGATTTTGATGAAATTTTTTGCATAGATTAGGAAATTTCTATAGCTTTCCAAATATATATAAATAATGGGCGTGGCACTGTTCGTTTTTGTATTAAGTACGTTTTTCATAAACCATCTTTATTAACAAAACGAGTGGTGCCACGCCCATATAATGGTATTAATTTGAAAGCTGAATCAATTTGCAATCTTCCACAACAAGTTTGAACAAAATCCGTGCAGCCGTTCCTGAGTTATAAGACTTTAAAAATTATCTAAAATCGAAATTTTCTTACTGCGCAGTTCTGGGCGCCTGGTATTTTGCTCACATTTTTATTTTTGTGTGATTTTCACAACAGCGACCACAAGAATGGAGGCGAACTTGCTTGGCTTATAACTCGAAAAGTATTACTCCGATTTTAATGAAATTTTTTGCATAGATTAGGAAATTTCTATAGCTTTCCAAATATATATAAATAATGGGCGTGGCACTGTTCGTTTTTGTATTAAGTACGTTTTTCATAAACCATCTTTATTAACAAAACGAGTGGTGCCACGCCCATATAATGGTATTAATTTGAAAGCTGAATAAATTTGCAATCTTCCACAACAAGTTTGAACAAAATCCGTGCAGCCGTTCCTGAGTTATAAGACTTTAAAAATTATCTAAAATCGAAATTTTCTTACTGCGCAGTTCTGGGCGCCTGGTATTTTGCTCACATTTTTATTTTTGTGTGATTTTCACAACAGCGACCACAAGAATGGAGGCGAACTTGCTTGGCTTATAACTCGAAAAGTATTACTCCGATTTTAATGAAATTTTTTGCATAGATTAGGAAATTTCTATAGCTTTCCAAATATATATAAATAATGGGCGTGGCACTGTTCGTTTTTGTATTAAGTACGTTTTTCATAAACCATCTTTATTAACAAAACGAGTGGTGCCACGCCCATATAATGGTATTAATTTGAAAGCTGAATAAATTTGCAATCTTCCACAACAAGTTTGAACAAAATCCGTGCAGCCGTTCCTGAGTTATAAGACTTTAAAAATTATCTAAAATCGAAATTTTCTTACTGCGCAGTTCTGGGCGCCTGGTATTTTGCTCACATTTTTATTTTTGTGTGATTTTCACAACAGCGACCACAAGAATGGAGGCGAACTTGCTTGGCTTATAACTCGAAAAGTATTACTCCGATTTTAATGAAATTTTTTGCATAGATTAGGAAATTTCTATAGCTTTCCAAATATATATAAATAATGGGCGTGGCACTGTTCGTTTTTGTATTAAGTACGTTTTTCATAAACCATCTTTATTAACAAAACGAGTGGTGCCACGCCCATATAATGGTATTAATTTGAAAGCTGAATAAATTTGCAATCTTCCACAACAAGTTTGAACAAAATCCGTGCAGCCGTTCCTGAGTTATAAGACTTTAAAAATTATCTAAAATCGAAATTTTCTTACTGCGCAGTGCTGGGCGCCTGGTATTTTGCTCACGTGTTTATTTTTGTGTGATTTTCACAACAGCGACCACAAGAATGGAGGCGAACTTGCTTGGCTTATAACTCGAAAAGTATTACTCCGATTTTGATGAAATTTTTTGCATAGGTTAGGAAATTTCTATAGCTTTCCAAAGATATATAATTAATGGGCGTGGCACTGTTCGTTTTTGTATTAAGTAAGTTTTTCATAAACCATCTTTATTAACAAAACGAGTGGTGCCACGCCCATATAATGGTATTAATTTGAAAGCTGAATAAATTTGCAATCTTCCACAACAAGTTTGAACAAAATCCGTGCAGCCGTTCCTGAGTTATAAGACTTTAAAAATTATCTAAAATCGAAATTTTCTTACTGCGCAGTTCTGGGCGCCTGGTATTTTGCTCACATTTTTATTTTTGTGTGATTTTCACAACAGCGACCACAAGAATGGAGGCGAACTTGCTTGGCTTATAACTCGAAAAGTATTGCTCCGATTTTGATGAAATTTTTTGCATAGGTTAGGAAATTTCTATAGCTTTCCAAAGATATATAATTAATGGGCGTGGCACTGTTCGTTTTTGTATTAAGTACGTTTTTCATAAACCATCTTTATTAACAAAACGAGTGGTGCCACGCCCATATAATGGTATTAATTTGAAAGCTGAATAAATTTGCAATCTTCCACAACAAGTTTGAACAAAATCCGTGCAGCCGTTCCTGAGTTATAAGACTTTAAAAATTATCTAAAATCGAAATTTTCTTACTGCTCAGTGCTGGGCGCCTGGTATTTTGCTCACGTGTTTATTTTTGTGTGATTTTCACAACAGCGACCACAAGAATGGAGGCGAACTTGCTTGGCTTATAACTCGAAAAGTATTACTCCGATTTTGATGAAATTTTTTGCATAGGTTAGGAAATTTCTATAGCTTTCCAAAGATATATAATTAATGGGCGTGGCACTGTTCGTTTTTGTATTAAGTAAGTTTTTCATAAACCATCTTTATTAACAAAACGAGTGGTGCCACGCCCATATAATGGTATTAATTTGAAAGCTGAATAAATTTGCAATCTTCCACAACAAGTTTGAACAAAATCCGTGCAGCCGTTCCTGAGTTATAAGACTTTAAAAATTATCTAAAATCGAAATTTTCTTACTGCGCAGTTCTGGGCGCCTGGTATTTTGCTCACATTTTTATTTTTGTGTGATTTTCACAACAGCGACCACAAGAATGGAGGCGAACTTGCTTGGCTTATAACTCGAAAAGTATTACTCCGATTTTAATGAAATTTTTTGCATAGATTAGGAAATTTCTATAGCTTTCCAAATATATATAAATAATGGGCGTGGCACTGTTCGTTTTTGTATTAAGTACGTTTTTCATAAACCATCTTTATTAACAAAACGAGTGGTGCCACGCCCATATAATGGTATTAATTTGAAAGCTGAATAAATTTGCAATCCACCACAACAAGTTTGAACAAAATCCGTGCAGCCGTTCCTGAGTTATAAGACTTTAAAAATTATCTAAAATCGAAATTTTCTTACTGCGCAGTTCTGGGCGCCTGGTATTTTG
Organism: Crataerina pallida; assembly: GCA_949710015.1. Taxonomy (NCBI): domain Eukaryota; kingdom Metazoa; phylum Arthropoda; class Insecta; order Diptera; family Hippoboscidae; genus Crataerina; species Crataerina pallida. The sequence goes on from OX453291.1 coordinate 29,647,753, forward strand.
CTCACATTTTTATTTTTGTGTGATTTTCACAACAGCGACCACAAGAATGGAGGCGAACTTGCTTGGCTTATAACTCGAAAAGTATTGCTCCGATTTTGATGAAATTTTTTGCATAGGTTAGGAAATTTCTATAGCTTTCCAAAGATATATAATTAATGGGCGTGGCACTGTTCGTTTTTGTATTAAGTACGTTTTTCATAAACCATCTTTATTAACAAAACGAGTGGTGCCACGCCCATATAATGGTATTAATTTGAAAGCTGAATAAATTTGCAATCTTCCACAACAAGTTTGAACAAAATCCGTGCAGCCGTTCCTGAGTTATAAGACTTTAAAAATTATCTAAAATCGAAATTTTCTTACTGCTCAGTGCTGGGCGCCTGGTATTTTGCTCACGTGTTTATTTTTGTGTGATTTTCACAACAGCGACCACAAGAATGGAGGCGAACTTGCTTGGCTTATAACTCGAAAAGTATTACTCCGATTTTGATGAAATTTTTTGCATAGGTTAGGAAATTTCTATAGCTTTCCAAAGATATATAATTAATGGGCGTGGCACTGTTCGTTTTTGTATTAAGTAAGTTTTTCATAAACCATCTTTATTAACAAAACGAGTGGTGCCACGCCCATATAATGGTATTAATTTGAAAGCTGAATAAATTTGCAATCTTCCACAACAAGTTTGAACAAAATCCGTGCAGCCGTTCCTGAGTTATAAGACTTTAAAAATTATCTAAAATCGAAATTTTCTTACTGCGCAGTTCTGGGCGCCTGGTATTTTGCTCACATTTTTATTTTTGTGTGATTTTCACAACAGCGACCACAAGAATGGAGGCGAACTTGCTTGGCTTATAACTCGAAAAGTATTGCTCCGATTTTGATGAAATTTTTTGCATAGGTTAGGAAATTTCTATAGCTTTCCAAAGATATATAATTAATGGGCGTGGCACTGTTCGTTTTTGTATTAAGTACGTTTTTCATAAACCATCTTTATTAACAAAACGAGTGGTGCCACGCCCATATAATGGTATTAATTTGAAAGCTGAATAAATTTGCAATCTTCCACAACAAGTTTGAACAAAATCCGTGCAGCCGTTCCTGAGTTATAAGACTTTAAAAATTATCTAAAATCGAAATTTTCTTACTGCTCAGTGCTGGGCGCCTGGTATTTTGCTCACGTGTTTATTTTTGTGTGATTTTCACAACAGCGACCACAAGAATGGAGGCGAACTTGCTTGGCTTATAACTCGAAAAGTATTACTCCGATTTTGATGAAATTTTTTGCATAGGTTAGGAAATTTCTATAGCTTTCCAAAGATATATAATTAATGGGCGTGGCACTGTTCGTTTTTGTATTAAGTAAGTTTTTCATAAACCATCTTTATTAACAAAACGAGTGGTGCCACGCCCATATAATGGTATTAATTTGAAAGCTGAATAAATTTGCAATCTTCCACAACAAGTTTGAACAAAATCCGTGCAGCCGTTCCTGAGTTATAAGACTTTAAAAATTATCTAAAATCGAAATTTTCTTACTGCGCAGTTCTGGGCGCCTGGTATTTTGCTCACATTTTTATTTTTGTGTGATTTTCACAACAGCGACCACAAGAATGGAGGCGAACTTGCTTGGCTTATAACTCGAAAAGTATTACTCCGATTTTAATGAAATTTTTTGCATAGATTAGGAAATTTCTATAGCTTTCCAAATATATATAAATAATGGGCGTGGCACTGTTCGTTTTTGTATTAAGTACGTTTTTCATAAACCATCTTTATTAACAAAACGAGTGGTGCCACGCCCATATAATGGTATTAATTTGAAAGCTGAATAAATTTGCAATCTTCCACAACAAGTTTGAACAAAATCCGTGCAGCCGTTCCTGAGTTATAAGACTTTAAAAATTATCTAAAATCGAAATTTTCTTACTGCGCAGTTCTGGGCGCCTGGTATTTTGCTCACATTTTTATTTTTGTGTGATTTTCACAACAGCGACCACAAGAATGGAGGCGAACTTGCTTGGCTTATAACTCGAAAAGTATTACTCCGATTTTAATGAAATTTTTTGCATAGATTAGGAAATTTCTATAGCTTTCCAAATATATATAAATAATGGGCGTGGCACTGTTCGTTTTTGTATTAAGTACGTTTTTCATAAACCATCTTTATTAACAAAACGAGTGGTGCCACGCCCATATAATGGTATTAATTTGAAAGCTGAATAAATTTGCAATCTTCCACAACAAGTTTGAACAAAATCCGTGCAGCCGTTCCTGAGTTATAAGACTTTAAAAATTATCTAAAATCGAAATTTTCTTACTGCGCAGTGCTGGGCGCCTGGTATTTTGCTCACGTGTTTATTTTTGTGTGATTTTCACAACAGCGACCACAAGAATGGAGGCGAACTTGCTTGGCTTATAACTCGAAAAGTATTACTCCGATTTTGATGAAATTTTTTGCATAGGTTAGGAAATTTCTATAGCTTTCCAAAGATATATAATTAATGGGCGTGGCACTGTTCGTTTTTGTATTAAGTAAGTTTTTCATAAACCATCTTTATTAACAAAACGAGTGGTGCCACGCCCATATAATGGTATTAATTTGAAAGCTGAATAAATTTGCAATCTTCCACAACAAGTTTGAACAAAATCCGTGCAGCCGTTCCTGAGTTATAAGACTTTAAAAATTATCTAAAATCGAAATTTTCTTACTGCGCAGTTCTGGGCGCCTGGTATTTTGCTCACATTTTTATTTTTGTGTGATTTTCACAACAGCGACCACAAGAATGGAGGCGAACTTGCTTGGCTTATAACTCGAAAAGTATTGCTCCGATTTTGATGAAATTTTTTGCATAGGTTAGGAAATTTCTATAGCTTTCCAAAGATATATAATTAATGGGCGTGGCACTGTTCGTTTTTGTATTAAGTACGTTTTTCATAAACCATCTTTATTAACAAAACGAGTGGTGCCACGCCCATATAATGGTATTAATTTGAAAGCTGAATAAATTTGCAATCTTCCACAACAAGTTTGAACAAAATCCGTGCAGCCGTTCCTGAGTTATAAGACTTTAAAAATTATCTAAAATCGAAATTTTCTTACTGCTCAGTGCTGGGCGCCTGGTATTTTGCTCACGTGTTTATTTTTGTGTGATTTTCACAACAGCGACCACAAGAATGGAGGCGAACTTGCTTGGCTTATAACTCGAAAAGTATTACTCCGATTTTGATGAAATTTTTTGCATAGGTTAGGAAATTTCTATAGCTTTCCAAAGATATATAATTAATGGGCGTGGCACTGTTCGTTTTTGTATTAAGTAAGTTTTTCATAAACCATCTTTATTAACAAAACGAGTGGTGCCACGCCCATATAATGGTATTAATTTGAAAGCTGAATAAATTTGCAATCTTCCACAACAAGTTTGAACAAAATCCGTGCAGCCGTTCCTGAGTTATAAGACTTTAAAAATTATCTAAAATCGAAATTTTCTTACTGCGCAGTTCTGGGCGCCTGGTATTTTGCTCACATTTTTATTTTTGTGTGATTTTCACAACAGCGACCACAAGAATGGAGGCGAACTTGCTTGGCTTATAACTCGAAAAGTATTGCTCCGATTTTGATGAAATTTTTTGCATAGGTTAGGAAATTTCTATAGCTTTCCAAAGATATATAATTAATGGGCGTGGCACTGTTCGTTTTTGTATTAAGTAAGTTTTTCATAAACCATCTTTATTAACAAAACGAATGGTGCCACGCCCATATAATGGTATTAATTTGAAAGCTGAATCAATTTGCAATCTTCCACAACAAGTTTGAACAAAATCCGTGCAGCCGTTCCTGAGTTATAAGACTTTAAAAATTATCTAAAATCGAAATTTTCTTACTGCGCAGTTCTGGGCGCCTGGTATTTTGCTCACGTGTTTATTTTTGTGTGATTTTCACAACAGCGACCACAAGAATGGAGGCGAACTTGCTTGGCTTATAACTCGAAAAGTATTACTCCGATTTTGATGAAATTTTTTGCATAGGTTAGGAAATTTCTATAGCTTTCCAAAGATATATAATTAATGGGCGTGGCACTGTTCGTTTTTGTATTAAGTACGTTTTTCATAAACCATCTTTATTAACAAAACGAGTGGTGCCACGCCCATATAATGGTATTAATTTGAAAGCTGAATCAATTTGCAATCTTCCACAACAAGTTTGAACAAAATCCGTGCAGCCGTTCCTGAGTTATAAGACTTTAAAAATTATCTAAAATCGAAATTTTCTTACTGCGCAGTGCTGGGCGCCTGGTATTTTGCTCACGTGTTTATTTGTGTATGATTTTCACAACAGCGACCACAAGAATGGAGGCGAACTTGCTTGGCTTATAACTCGAAAAGTATTACTCCGATTTTAATGAAATTTTTTGCATAGATTAGGAAATTTCTATAGCTTTCCAAATATATATAAATAATGGGCGTGGCACTGTTCGTTTTTGTATTAAGTACGTTTTTCATAAACCATCTTTATTAACAAAACGAGTGGTGCCACGCCCATATAATGGTATTAATTTGAAAGCTGAATCAATTTGCAATCTTCCACAACAAGTTTGAACAAAATCCGTGCAGCCGTTCCTGAGTTATAACACTTTAAAAATTATCTAAAATCGAAATTTTCTTACTGCTCAGTTCTGGGCGCCTGGTATTTTGCTCACGTGTTTATTTTTGTGTGATTTTCACAACAGCGACCACAAGAATGGAGGCGAACTTGCTTGGCTTATAACTCGAAAAGTATTGCTCCGATTTTGATGAAATTTTTTGCATAGGTTAGGAAATTTCTATAGCTTTCCAAAGATATATAATTAATGGGCGTGGCACTGTTCGTTTTTGTATTAAGTACGTTTTTCATAAACCATCTTTATTAACAAAACGAGTGGTGCCACGCCCATATAATGGTATTAATTTGAAAGCTGAATCAATTTGCAATCTTCCACAACAAGTTTGAACAAAATCCGTGCAGCCGTTCCTGAGTTATAAGACTTTAAAAATTATCTAAAATCGAAATTTTCTTACTGCGCAGTGCTGGGCGCCTGGTATTTTGCTCACGTGTTTATTTTTGTGTGATTTTCACAACAGCGACCACAAGAATGGAGGCGAACTTGCTTGGCTTATAACTCGAAAAGTATTGCTCCGATTTTGATGAAATTTTTTGCATAGGTTAGGAAATTTCTATAGCTTTCCAAAGATATATAATTAATGGGCGTGGCACTGTTCGTTTTTGTATTAAGTAAGTTTTTCATAAACCATCTTTATTAACAAAACGAGTGGTGCCACGCCCATATAATGGTATTAATTTGAAAGCTGAATAAATTTGCAATCTTCCACAACAAGTTTGAACAAAATCCGTGCAGCCGTTCCTGAGTTATAACACTTTAAAAATTATCTAAAATCGAAATTTTCTTACTGCTCAGTTCTGGGCGCCTGGTATTTTGCTCACGTGTTTATTTTTGTGTGATTTTCACAACAGCGACCACAAGAATGGAGGCGAACTTGCTTGGCTTATAACTCGAAAAGTATTGCTCCGATTTTGATGAAACTTTTTGCATAGGTTAGGAAATTTCTATAGCTTTCCAAAGATATATAATTAATGGGCGTGGCACTGTTCGTTTTTGTATTAAGTACGTTTTTCATAAACCATCTTTATTAACAAAACGAGTGGTGCCACGCCCATATAATGGTATTAATTTGAAAGCTGAATCAATTTGCAATCTTCCACAACAAGTTTGAACAAAATCCGTGCAGCCGTTCCTGAGTTATAAGACTTTAAAAATTATCTAAAATCGAAATTTTCTTACTGCGCAGTGCTGGGCGCCTGGTATTTTGCTCACGTGTTTATTTTTGTGTGATTTTCACAACAGCGACCACAAGAATGGAGGCGAACTTGCTTGGCTTATAACTCGAAAAGTATTGCTCCGATTTTGATGAAATTTTTTGCATAGGTTAGGAAATTTCTATAGCTTTCCAAAGATATATAATTAATGGGCGTGGCACTGTTCGTTTTTGTATTAAGTAAGTTTTTCATAAACCATCTTTATTAACAAAACGAGTGGTGCCACGCCCATATAATGGTATTAATTTGAAAGCTGAATAAATTTGCAATCTTCCACAACAAGTTTGAACAAAATCCGTGCAGCCGTTCCTGAGTTATAAGACTTTAAAAATTATCTAAAATCGAAATTTTCTTACTGCTCAGTTCTGGGCGCCTGGTATTTTGCTCACATTTTTATTTTTGTGTGATTTTCACAACAGCGACCACAAGAATGGAGGCGAACTTGCTTGGCTTATAACTCGAAAAGTATTACTCCGATTTTAATGAAATTTTTTGCATAGATTAGGAAATTTCTATAGCTTTCCAAATATATATAAATAATGGGCGTGGCACTGTTCGTTTTTGTATTAAGTACGTTTTTCATAAACCATCTTTATTAACAAAACGAGTGGTGCCACGCCCATATAATGGTATTAATTTGAAAGCTGAATCAATTTGCAATCTTCCACAACAAGTTTGAACAAAATCCGTGCAGCCGTTCCTGAGTTATAACACTTTAAAAATTATCTAAAATCGAAATTTTCTTACTGCTCAGTTCTGGGCGCCTGGTATTTTGCTCACGTGTTTATTTTTGTGTGATTTTCACAACAGCGACCACAAGAATGGAGGCGAACTTGCTTGGCTTATAACTCGAAAAGTATTGCTCCGATTTTGATGAAACTTTTTGCATAGGTTAGGAAATTTCTATAGCTTTCCAAAGATATATAATTAATGGGCGTGGCACTGTTCGTTTTTGTATTAAGTACGTTTTTCATAAACCATCTTTATTAACAAAACGAGTGGTGCCACGCCCATATAATGGTATTAATTTGAAAGCTGAATAAATTTGCAATCTTCCACAACAAGTTTGAACAAAATCCGTGCAGCCGTTCCTGAGTTATAAGACTTTAAAAATTATCTAAAATCGAAATTTTCTTACTGCGCAGTGCTGGGCGCCTGGTATTTTGCTCACGTGTTTATTTTTGTGTGATTTTCACAACAGCGACCACAAGAATGGAGGCGAACTTGCTTGGCTTATAACTCGAAAAGTATTGCTCCGATTTTGATGAAATTTTTTGCATAGGTTAGGAAATTTCTATAGCTTTCCAAAGATATATAATTAATGGGCGTGGCACTGTTCGTTTTTGTATTAAGTAAGTTTTTCATAAACCATCTTTATTAACAAAACGAGTGGTGCCACGCCCATATAATGGTATTAATTTGAAAGCTGAATAAATTTGCAATCTTCCACAACAAGTTTGAACAAAATCCGTGCAGCCGTTCCTGAGTTATAAGACTTTAAAAATTATCTAAAATCGAAATTTTCTTACTGCGCAGTTCTGGGCGCCTGGTATTTTGCTCACATTTTTATTTTTGTGTGATTTTCACAACAGCGACCACAAGAATGGAGGCGAACTTGCTTGGCTTATAACTCGAAAAGTATTACTCCGATTTTAATGAAATTTTTTGCATAGATTAGGAAATTTCTATAGCTTTCCAAATATATATAAATAATGGGCGTGGCACTGTTCGTTTTTGTATTAAGTACGTTTTTCATAAACCATCTTTATTAACAAAACGAGTGGTGCCACGCCCATATAATGGTATTAATTTGAAAGCTGAATCAATTTGCAATCTTCCACAACAAGTTTGAACAAAATCCGTGCAGCCGTTCCTGAGTTATAACACTTTAAAAATTATCTAAAATCGAAATTTTCTTACTGCTCAGTTCTGGGCGCCTGGTATTTTGCTCACGTGTTTATTTTTGTGTGATTTTCACAACAGCGACCACAAGAATGGAGGCGAACTTGCTTGGCTTATAACTCGAAAAGTATTGCTCCGATTTTGATGAAACTTTTTGCATAGGTTAGGAAATTTCTATAGCTTTCCAAAGATATATAATTAATGGGCGTGGCACTGTTCGTTTTTGTATTAAGTACGTTTTTCATAAACCATCTTTATTAACAAAACGAGTGGTGCCACGCCCATATAATGGTATTAATTTGAAAGCTGAATAAATTTGCAATCTTCCACAACAAGTTTGAACAAAATCCGTGCAGCCGTTCCTGAGTTATAAGACTTTAAAAATTATCTAAAATCGAAATTTTCTTACTGCGCAGTGCTGGGCGCCTGGTATTTTGCTCACGTGTTTATTTTTGTGTGATTTTCACAACAGCGACCACAAGAATGGAGGCGAACTTGCTTGGCTTATAACTCGAAAAGTATTACTCCGATTTTGATGAAATTTTTTGCATAGGTTAGGAAATTTCTATAGCTTTCCAAAGATATATAATTAATGGGCGTGGCACTGTTCGTTTTTGTATTAAGTACGTTTTTCATAAACCATCTTTATTAACAAAACGAGTGGTGCCACGCCCATATAATGGTATTAATTTGAAAGCTGAATCAATTTGCAATCTTCCACAACAAGTTTGAACAAAATCCGTGCAGCCGTTCCTGAGTTATAAGACTTTAAAAATTATCTAAAATCGAAATTTTCTTACTGCGCAGTTCTGGGCGCCTGGTATTTTGCTCACATTTTTATTTTTGTGTGATTTTCACAACAGCGACCACAAGAATGGAGGCGAACTTGCTTGGCTTATAACTCGAAAAGTATTGCTCCGATTTTGATGAAATTTTTTGCATAGGTTAGGAAATTTCTATAGCTTTCCAAAGATATATAATTAATGGGCGTGGCACTGTTCGTTTTTGTATTAAGTAAGTTTTTCATAAACCATCTTTATTAACAAAACGAGTGGTGCCACGCCCATATAATGGTATTAATTTGAAAGCTGAATAAATTTGCAATCTTCCACAACAAGTTTGAACAAAATCCGTGCAGCCGTTCCTGAGTTATAACACTTTAAAAATTATCTAAAATCGAAATTTTCTTACTGCTCAGTTCTGGGCGCCTGGTATTTTGCTCACGTGTTTATTTTTGTGTGATTTTCACAACAGCGACCACAAGAATGGAGGCGAACTTGCTTGGCTTATAACTCGAAAAGTATTGCTCCGATTTTGATGAAACTTTTTGCATAGGTTAGGAAATTTCTATAGCTTTCCAAAGATATATAATTAATGGGCGTGGCACTGTTCGTTTTTGTATTAAGTACGTTTTTCATAAACCATCTTTATTAACAAAACGAGTGGTGCCACGCCCATATAATGGTATTAATTTGAAAGCTGAATCAATTTGCAATCTTCCACAACAAGTTTGAACAAAATCCGTGCAGCCGTTCCTGAGTTATAAGACTTTAAAAATTATCTAAAATCGAAATTTTCTTACTGCGCAGTGCTGGGCGCCTGGTATTTTGCTCACGTGTTTATTTTTGTGTGATTTTCACAACAGCGACCACAAGAATGGAGGCGAACTTGCTTGGCTTATAACTCGAAAAGTATTGCTCCGATTTTGATGAAATTTTTTGCATAGGTTAGGAAATTTCTATAGCTTTCCAAAGATATATAATTAATGGGCGTGGCACTGTTCGTTTTTGTATTAAGTAAGTTTTTCATAAACCATCTTTATTAACAAAACGAGTGGTGCCACGCCCATATAATGGTATTAATTTGAAAGCTGAATAAATTTGCAATCTTCCACAACAAGTTTGAACAAAATCCGTGCAGCCGTTCCTGAGTTATAAGACTTTAAAAATTATCTAAAATCGAAATTTTCTTACTGCTCAGTTCTGGGCGCCTGGTATTTTGCTCACATTTTTATTTTTGTGTGATTTTCACAACAGCGACCACAAGAATGGAGGCGAACTTGCTTGGCTTATAACTCGAAAAGTATTACTCCGATTTTAATGAAATTTTTTGCATAGATTAGGAAATTTCTATAGCTTTCCAAATATATATAAATAATGGGCGTGGCACTGTTCGTTTTTGTATTAAGTACGTTTTTCATAAACCATCTTTATTAACAAAACGAGTGGTGCCACGCCCATATAATGGTATTAATTTGAAAGCTGAATCAATTTGCAATCTTCCACAACAAGTTTGAACAAAATCCGTGCAGCCGTTCCTGAGTTATAACACTTTAAAAATTATCTAAAATCGAAATTTTCTTACTGCTCAGTTCTGGGCGCCTGGTATTTTGCTCACGTGTTTATTTTTGTGTGATTTTCACAACAGCGACCACAAGAATGGAGGCGAACTTGCTTGGCTTATAACTCGAAAAGTATTGCTCCGATTTTGATGAAACTTTTTGCATAGGTTAGGAAATTTCTATAGCTTTCCAAAGATATATAATTAATGGGCGTGGCACTGTTCGTTTTTGTATTAAGTACGTTTTTCATAAACCATCTTTATTAACAAAACGAGTGGTGCCACGCCCATATAATGGTATTAATTTGAAAGCTGAATAAATTTGCAATCTTCCACAACAAGTTTGAACAAAATCCGTGCAGCCGTTCCTGAGTTATAAGACTTTAAAAATTATCTAAAATCGAAATTTTCTTACTGCGCAGTGCTGGGCGCCTGGTATTTTGCTCACGTGTTTATTTTTGTGTGATTTTCACAACAGCGACCACAAGAATGGAGGCGAACTTGCTTGGCTTATAACTCGAAAAGTATTGCTCCGATTTTGATGAAATTTTTTGCATAGGTTAGGAAATTTCTATAGCTTTCCAAAGATATATAATTAATGGGCGTGGCACTGTTCGTTTTTGTATTAAGTAAGTTTTTCATAAACCATCTTTATTAACAAAACGAGTGGTGCCACGCCCATATAATGGTATTAATTTGAAAGCTGAATAAATTTGCAATCTTCCACAACAAGTTTGAACAAAATCCGTGCAGCCGTTCCTGAGTTATAAGACTTTAAAAATTATCTAAAATCGAAATTTTCTTACTGCGCAGTTCTGGGCGCCTGGTATTTTGCTCACATTTTTATTTTTGTGTGATTTTCACAACAGCGACCACAAGAATGGAGGCGAACTTGCTTGGCTTATAACTCGAAAAGTATTACTCCGATTTTAATGAAATTTTTTGCATAGATTAGGAAATTTCTATAGCTTTCCAAATATATATAAATAATGGGCGTGGCACTGTTCGTTTTTGTATTAAGTACGTTTTTCATAAACCATCTTTATTAACAAAACGAGTGGTGCCACGCCCATATAATGGTATTAATTTGAAAGCTGAATCAATTTGCAATCTTCCACAACAAGTTTGAACAAAATCCGTGCAGCCGTTCCTGAGTTATAACACTTTAAAAATTATCTAAAATCGAAATTTTCTTACTGCTCAGTTCTGGGCGCCTGGTATTTTGCTCACGTGTTTATTTTTGTGTGATTTTCACAACAGCGACCACAAGAATGGAGGCGAACTTGCTTGGCTTATAACTCGAAAAGTATTGCTCCGATTTTGATGAAACTTTTTGCATAGGTTAGGAAATTTCTATAGCTTTCCAAAGATATATAATTAATGGGCGTGGCACTGTTCGTTTTTGTATTAAGTACGTTTTTCATAAACCATCTTTATTAACAAAACGAGTGGTGCCACGCCCATATAATGGTATTAATTTGAAAGCTGAATAAATTTGCAATCTTCCACAACAAGTTTGAACAAAATCCGTGCAGCCGTTCCTGAGTTATAAGACTTTAAAAATTATCTAAAATCGAAATTTTCTTACTGCGCAGTGCTGGGCGCCTGGTATTTTGCTCACGTGTTTATTTTTGTGTGATTTTCACAACAGCGACCACAAGAATGGAGGCGAACTTGCTTGGCTTATAACTCGAAAAGTATTACTCCGATTTTGATGAAATTTTTTGCATAGGTTAGGAAATTTCTATAGCTTTCCAAAGATATATAATTAATGGGCGTGGCACTGTTCGTTTTTGTATTAAGTACGTTTTTCATAAACCATCTTTATTAACAAAACGAGTGGTGCCACGCCCATATAATGGTATTAATTTGAAAGCTGAATCAATTTGCAATCTTCCACAACAAGTTTGAACAAAATCCGTGCAGCCGTTCCTGAGTTATAAGACTTTAAAAATTATCTAAAATCGAAATTTTCTTACTGCGCAGTTCTGGGCGCCTGGTATTTTGCTCACATTTTTATTTTTGTGTGATTTTCACAACAGCGACCACAAGAATGGAGGCGAACTTGCTTGGCTTATAACTCGAAAAGTATTGCTCCGATTTTGATGAAATTTTTTGCATAGGTTAGGAAATTTCTATAGCTTTCCAAAGATATATAATTAATGGGCGTGGCACTGTTCGTTTTTGTATTAAGTAAGTTTTTCATAAACCATCTTTATTAACAAAACGAGTGGTGCCACGCCCATATAATGGTATTAATTTGAAAGCTGAATCAATTTGCAATCTTCCACAACAAGTTTGAACAAAATCCGTGCAGCCGTTCCTGAGTTATAAGACTTTAAAAATTATCTAAAATCGAAATTTTCTTACTGCGCAGTTCTGGGCGCCTGGTATTTTGCTCACATTTTTATTTTTGTGTGATTTTCACAACAGCGACCACAAGAATGGAGGCGAACTTGCTTGGCTTATAACTCGAAAAGTATTGCTCCGATTTTGATGAAATTTTTTGCATAGGTTAGGAAATTTCTATAGCTTTCCAAAGATATATAATTAATGGGCGTGGCACTGTTCGTTTTTGTATTAAGTAAGTTTTTCATAAACCATCTTTATTAACAAAACGAGTGGTGCCACGCCCATATAATGGTATTAATTTGAAAGCTGAATAAATTTGCAATCTTCCACAACAAGTTTGAACAAAATCCGTGCAGCCGTTCCTGAGTTATAACACTTTAAAAATTATCTAAAATCGAAATTTTCTTACTGCTCAGTTCTGGGCGCCTGGTATTTTGCTCACGTGTTTATTTTTGTGTGATTTTCACAACAGCGACCACAAGAATGGAGGCGAACTTGCTTGGCTTATAACTCGAAAAGTATTGCTCCGATTTTGATGAAACTTTTTGCATAGGTTAGGAAATTTCTATAGCTTTCCAAAGATATATAATTAATGGGCGTGGCACTGTTCGTTTTTGTATTAAGTACGTTTTTCATAAACCATCTTTATTAACAAAACGAGTGGTGCCACGCCCATATAATGGTATTAATTTGAAAGCTGAATCAATTTGCAATCTTCCACAACAAGTTTGAACAAAATCCGTGCAGCCGTTCCTGAGTTATAAGACTTTAAAAATTATCTAAAATCGAAATTTTCTTACTGCGCAGTGCTGGGCGCCTGGTATTTTGCTCACGTGTTTATTTTTGTGTGATTTTCACAACAGCGACCACAAGAATGGAGGCGAACTTGCTTGGCTTATAACTCGAAAAGTATTGCTCCGATTTTGATGAAATTTTTTGCATAGGTTAGGAAATTTCTATAGCTTTCCAAAGATATATAATTAATGGGCGTGGCACTGTTCGTTTTTGTATTAAGTAAGTTTTTCATAAACCATCTTTATTAACAAAACGAGTGGTGCCACGCCCATATAATGGTATTAATTTGAAAGCTGAATAAATTTGCAATCTTCCACAACAAGTTTGAACAAAATCCGTGCAGCCGTTCCTGAGTTATAAGACTTTAAAAATTATCTAAAATCGAAATTTTCTTACTGCGCAGTTCTGGGCGCCTGGTATTTTGCTCACATTTTTATTTTTGTGTGATTTTCACAACAGCGACCACAAGAATGGAGGCGAACTTGCTTGGCTTATAACTCGAAAAGTATTACTCCGATTTTAATGAAATTTTTTGCATAGATTAGGAAATTTCTATAGCTTTCCAAATATATATAAATAATGGGCGTGGCACTGTTCGTTTTTGTATTAAGTACGTTTTTCATAAACCATCTTTATTAACAAAACGAGTGGTGCCACGCCCATATAATGGTATTAATTTGAAAGCTGAATCAATTTGCAATCTTCCACAACAAGTTTGAACAAAATCCGTGCAGCCGTTCCTGAGTTATAACACTTTAAAAATTATCTAAAATCGAAATTTTCTTACTGCTCAGTTCTGGGCGCCTGGTATTTTGCTCACGTGTTTATTTTTGTGTGATTTTCACAACAGCGACCACAAGAATGGAGGCGAACTTGCTTGGCTTATAACTCGAAAAGTATTGCTCCGATTTTGATGAAACTTTTTGCATAGGTTAGGAAATTTCTATAGCTTTCCAAAGATATATAATTAATGGGCGTGGCACTGTTCGTTTTTGTATTAAGTACGTTTTTCATAAACCATCTTTATTAACAAAACGAGTGGTGCCACGCCCATATAATGGTATTAATTTGAAAGCTGAATAAATTTGCAATCTTCCACAACAAGTTTGAACAAAATCCGTGCAGCCGTTCCTGAGTTATAAGACTTTAAAAATTATCTAAAATCGAAATTTTCTTACTGCGCAGTGCTGGGCGCCTGGTATTTTGCTCACGTGTTTATTTTTGTGTGATTTTCACAACAGCGACCACAAGAATGGAGGCGAACTTGCTTGGCTTATAACTCGAAAAGTATTACTCCGATTTTGATGAAATTTTTTGCATAGGTTAGGAAATTTCTATAGCTTTCCAAAGATATATAATTAATGGGCGTGGCACTGTTCGTTTTTGTATTAAGTAAGTTTTTCATAAACCATCTTTATTAACAAAACGAGTGGTGCCACGCCCATATAATGGTATTAATTTGAAAGCTGAATCAATTTGCAATCTTCCACAACAAGTTTGAACAAAATCCGTGCAGCCGTTCCTGAGTTATAAGACTTTAAAAATTATCTAAAATCGAAATTTTCTTACTGCGCAGTTCTGGGCGCCTGGTATTTTGCTCACATTTTTATTTTTGTGTGATTTTCACAACAGCGACCACAAGAATGGAGGCGAACTTGCTTGGCTTATAACTCGAAAAGTATTGCTCCGATTTTGATGAAATTTTTTGCATAGGTTAGGAAATTTCTATAGCTTTCCAAAGATATATAATTAATGGGCGTGGCACTGTTCGTTTTTGTATTAAGTAAGTTTTTCATAAACCATCTTTATTAACAAAACGAATGGTGCCACGCCCATATAATGGTATTAATTTGAAAGCTGAATCAATTTGCAATCTTCCACAACAAGTTTGAACAAAATCCGTGCAGCCGTTCCTGAGTTATAAGACTTTAAAAATTATCTAAAATCGAAATTTTCTTACTGCGCAGTTCTGGGCGCCTGGTATTTTGCTCACGTGTTTATTTTTGTGTGATTTTCACAACAGCGACCACAAGAATGGAGGCGAACTTGCTTGGCTTATAACTCGAAAAGTATTGCTCCGATTTTGATGAAATTTTTTGCATAGGTTAGGAAATTTCTATAGCTTTCCAAAGATATATAATTAATGGGCGTGGCACTGTTCGTTTTTGTATTAAGTAAGTTTTTCATAAACCATCTTTATTAACAAAACGAGTGGTGCCACGCCCATATAATGGTATTAATTTGAAAGCTGAATCAATTTGCAATCTTCCACAACAAGTTTGAACAAAATCCGTGCAGCCGTTCCTGAGTTATAACACTTTAAAAATTATCTAAAATCGAAATTTTCTTACTGCTCAGTTCTGGGCGCCTGGTATTTTGCTCACGTGTTTATTTTTGTGTGATTTTCACAACAGCGACCACAAGAATGGAGGCGAACTTGCTTGGCTTATAACTCGAAAAGTATTGCTCCGATTTTGATGAAACTTTTTGCATAGGTTAGGAAATTTCTATAGCTTTCCAAAGATATATAATTAATGGGCGTGGCACTGTTCGTTTTTGTATTAAGTACGTTTTTCATAAACCATCTTTATTAACAAAACGAGTGGTGCCACGCCCATATAATGGTATTAATTTGAAAGCTGAATAAATTTGCAATCTTCCACAACAAGTTTGAACAAAATCCGTGCAGCCGTTCCTGAGTTATAAGACTTTAAAAATTATCTAAAATCGAAATTTTCTTACTGCGCAGTTCTGGGCGCCTGGTATTTTGCTCACATTTTTATTTTTGTGTGATTTTCACAACAGCGACCACAAGAATGGAGGCGAACTTGCTTGGCTTATAACTCGAAAAGTATTACTCCGATTTTAATGAAATTTTTTGCATAGATTAGGAAATTTCTATAGCTTTCCAAATATATATAAATAATGGGCGTGGCACTGTTCGTTTTTGTATTAAGTACGTTTTTCATAAACCATCTTTATTAACAAAACGAGTGGTGCCACGCCCATATAATGGTATTAATTTGAAAGCTGAATCAATTTGCAATCTTCCACAACAAGTTTGAACAAAATCCGTGCAGCCGTTCCTGAGTTATAACACTTTAAAAATTATCTAAAATCGAAATTTTCTTACTGCTCAGTTCTGGGCGCCTGGTATTTTGCTCACGTGTTTATTTTTGTGTGATTTTCACAACAGCGACCACAAGAATGGAGGCGAACTTGCTTGGCTTATAACTCGAAAAGTATTGCTCCGATTTTGATGAAACTTTTTGCATAGGTTAGGAAATTTCTATAGCTTTCCAAAGATATATAATTAATGGGCGTGGCACTGTTCGTTTTTGTATTAAGTACGTTTTTCATAAACCATCTTTATTAACAAAACGAGTGGTGCCACGCCCATATAATGGTATTAATTTGAAAGCTGAATAAATTTGCAATCTTCCACAACAAGTTTGAACAAAATCCGTGCAGCCGTTCCTGAGTTATAAGACTTTAAAAATTATCTAAAATCGAAATTTTCTTACTGCGCAGTGCTGGGCGCCTGGTATTTTGCTCACGTGTTTATTTTTGTGTGATTTTCACAACAGCGACCACAAGAATGGAGGCGAACTTGCTTGGCTTATAACTCGAAAAGTATTACTCCGATTTTGATGAAATTTTTTGCATAGGTTAGGAAATTTCTATAGCTTTCCAAAGATATATAATTAATGGGCGTGGCACTGTTCGTTTTTGTATTAAGTAAGTTTTTCATAAACCATCTTTATTAACAAAACGAGTGGTGCCACGCCCATATAATGGTATTAATTTGAAAGCTGAATCAATTTGCAATCTTCCACAACAAGTTTGAACAAAATCCGTGCAGCCGTTCCTGAGTTATAAGACTTTAAAAATTATCTAAAATCGAAATTTTCTTACTGCGCAGTTCTGGGCGCCTGGTATTTTGCTCACATTTTTATTTTTGTGTGATTTTCACAACAGCGACCACAAGAATGGAGGCGAACTTGCTTGGCTTATAACTCGAAAAGTATTGCTCCGATTTTGATGAAATTTTTTGCATAGGTTAGGAAATTTCTATAGCTTTCCAAAGATATATAATTAATGGGCGTGGCACTGTTCGTTTTTGTATTAAGTAAGTTTTTCATAAACCATCTTTATTAACAAAACGAGTGGTGCCACGCCCATATAATGGTATTAATTTGAAAGCTGAATCAATTTGCAATCTTCCACAACAAGTTTGAACAAAATCCGTGCAGCCGTTCCTGAGTTATAAGACTTTAAAAATTATCTAAAATCGAAATTTTCTTACTGCGCAGTTCTGGGCGCCTGGTATTTTGCTCACATTTTTATTTTTGTGTGATTTTCACAACAGCGACCACAAGAATGGAGGCGAACTTGCTTGGCTTATAACTCGAAAAGTATTGCTCCGATTTTGATGAAATTTTTTGCATAGGTTAGGAAATTTCTATAGCTTTCCAAAGATATATAATTAATGGGCGTGGCACTGTTCGTTTTTGTATTAAGTAAGTTTTTCATAAACCATCTTTATTAACAAAACGAATGGTGCCACGCCCATATAATGGTATTAATTTGAAAGCTGAATCAATTTGCAATCTTCCACAACAAGTTTGAACAAAATCCGTGCAGCCGTTCCTGAGTTATAAGACTTTAAAAATTATCTAAAATCGAAATTTTCTTACTGCGCAGTTCTGGGCGCCTGGTATTTTGCTCACGTGTTTATTTTTGTGTGATTTTCACAACAGCGACCACAAGAATGGAGGCGAACTTGCTTGGCTTATAACTCGAAAAGTATTGCTCCGATTTTGATGAAATTTTTTGCATAGGTTAGGAAATTTCTATAGCTTTCCAAAGATATATAATTAATGGGCGTGGCACTGTTCGTTTTTGTATTAAGTAAGTTTTTCATAAACCATCTTTATTAACAAAACGAGTGGTGCCACGCCCATATAATGGTATTAATTTGAAAGCTGAATAAATTTGCAATCTTCCACAACAAGTTTGAACAAAATCCGTGCAGCCGTTCCTGAGTTATAAGACTTTAAAAATTATCTAAAATCGAAATTTTCTTACTGCGCAGTTCTGGGCGCCTGGTATTTTGCTCACATTTTTATTTTTGTGTGATTTTCACAACAGCGACCACAAGAATGGAGGCGAACTTGCTTGGCTTATAACTCGAAAAGTATTGCTCCGATTTTGATGAAATTTTTTGCATAGGTTAGGAAATTTCTATAGCTTTCCAAAGATATATAATTAATGGGCGTGGCACTGTTCGTTTTTGTATTAAGTAAGTTTTTCATAAACCATCTTTATTAACAAAACGAGTGGTGCCACGCCCATATAATGGTATTAATTTGAAAGCTGAATAAATTTGCAATCTTCCACAACAAGTTTGAACAAAATCCGTGCAGCCGTTCCTGAGTTATAAGACTTTAAAAATTATCTAAAATCGAAATTTTCTTACTGCGCAGTGCTGGGCGCCTGGTATTTTGCTCACGTGTTTATTTTTGTGTGATTTTCACAACAGCGACCACAAGAATGGAGGCGAACTTGCTTGGCTTATAACTCGAAAAGTATTGCTCCGATTTTGATGAAATTTTTTGCATAGGTTAGGAAATTTCTATAGCTTTCCAAAGATATATAATTAATGGGCGTGGCACTGTTCGTTTTTGTATTAAGTAAGTTTTTCATAAACCATCTTTATTAACAAAACGAGTGGTGCCACGCCCATATAATGGTATTAATTTGAAAGCTGAATAAATTTGCAATCTTCCACAACAAGTTTGAACAAAATCCGTGCAGCCGTTCCTGAGTTATAAGACTTTAAAAATTATCTAAAATCGAAATTTTCTTACTGCGCAGTTCTGGGCGCCTGGTATTTTGCTCACATTTTTATTTTTGTGTGATTTTCACAACAGCGACCACAAGAATGGAGGCGAACTTGCTTGGCTTATAACTCGAAAAGTATTACTCCGATTTTAATGAAATTTTTTGCATAGATTAGGAAATTTCTATAGCTTTCCAAATATATATAAATAATGGGCGTGGCACTGTTCGTTTTTGTATTAAGTACGTTTTTCATAAACCATCTTTATTAACAAAACGAGTGGTGCCACGCCCATATAATGGTATTAATTTGAAAGCTGAATAAATTTGCAATCTTCCACAACAAGTTTGAACAAAATCCGTGCAGCCGTTCCTGAGTTATAAGACTTTAAAAATTATCTAAAATCGAAATTTTCTTACTGCGCAGTGCTGGGCGCCTGGTATTTTGCTCACGTGTTTATTTTTGTGTGATTTTCACAACAGCGACCACAAGAATGGAGGCGAACTTGCTTGGCTTATAACTCGAAAAGTATTACTCCGATTTTGATGAAATTTTTTGCATAGGTTAGGAAATTTCTATAGCTTTCCAAAGATATATAATTAATGGGCGTGGCACTGTTCGTTTTTGTATTAAGTAAGTTTTTCATAAACCATCTTTATTAACAAAACGAGTGGTGCCACGCCCATATAATGGTATTAATTTGAAAGCTGAATCAATTTGCAATCTTCCACAACAAGTTTGAACAAAATCCGTGCAGCCGTTCCTGAGTTATAAGACTTTAAAAATTATCTAAAATCGAAATTTTCTTACTGCGCAGTTCTGGGCGCCTGGTATTTTGCTCACATTTTTATTTTTGTGTGATTTTCACAACAGCGACCACAAGAATGGAGGCGAACTTGCTTGGCTTATAACTCGAAAAGTATTGCTCCGATTTTGATGAAATTTTTTGCATAGGTTAGGAAATTTCTATAGCTTTCCAAAGATATATAATTAATGGGCGTGGCACTGTTCGTTTTTGTATTAAGTAAGTTTTTCATAAACCATCTTTATTAACAAAACGAGTGGTGCCACGCCCATATAATGGTATTAATTTGAAAGCTGAATAAATTTGCAATCTTCCACAACAAGTTTGAACAAAATCCGTGCAGCCGTTCCTGAGTTATAAGACTTTAAAAATTATCTAAAATCGAAATTTTCTTACTGCGCAGTTCTGGGCGCCTGGTATTTTGCTCACATTTTTATTTTTGTGTGATTTTCACAACAGCGACCACAAGAATGGAGGCGAACTTGCTTGGCTTATAACTCGAAAAGTATTGCTCCGATTTTGATGAAATTTTTTGCATAGGTTAGGAAATTTCTATAGCTTTCCAAAGATATATAATTAATGGGCGTGGCACTGTTCGTTTTTGTATTAAGTAAGTTTTTCATAAACCATCTTTATTAACAAAACGAATGGTGCCACGCCCATATAATGGTATTAATTTGAAAGCTGAATCAATTTGCAATCTTCCACAACAAGTTTGAACAAAATCCGTGCAGCCGTTCCTGAGTTATAAGACTTTAAAAATTATCTAAAATCGAAATTTTCTTACTGCGCAGTTCTGGGCGCCTGGTATTTTGCTCACGTGTTTATTTTTGTGTGATTTTCACAACAGCGACCACAAGAATGGAGGCGAACTTGCTTGGCTTATAACTCGAAAAGTATTGCTCCGATTTTGATGAAATTTTTTGCATAGGTTAGGAAATTTCTATAGCTTTCCAAAGATATATAATTAATGGGCGTGGCACTGTTCGTTTTTGTATTAAGTACGTTTTTCATAAACCATCTTTATTAACAAAACGAGTGGTGCCACGCCCATATAATGGTATTAATTTGAAAGCTGAATCAATTTGCAATCTTCCACAACAAGTTTGAACAAAATCCGTGCAGCCGTTCCTGAGTTATAAGACTTTAAAAATTATCTAAAATCGAAATTTTCTTACTGCGCAGTGCTGGGCGCCTGGTATTTTGCTCACGTGTTTATTTTTGTGTGATTTTCACAACAGCGACCACAAGAATGAAGGCGAACTTGCTTGGCTTATAACTCGAAAACTACTACTCCGATTTTAATGAAATTTTTTGCATACGTTAGGAAATTTCTATAGCTTTTCGGAGATCTTCAATTGATGAACGTGGCACTAGGCTAAATTTAGTTTTCTTCCTTGGTAATTTTAGCGTGTATTTTTCAACGTATTAAAGTTTCAACCCGCTGAGACTCACGCATAAGAACAAACCATGCGTACGCAGCTAAATCGATTTAGATTATTGTCATTTTGAAAGTAACAAAAAGAAGAACTTAGTATACCTAACATTAGGTAGAGGACGCGTGAACAGAAAGTGTGTAGTAATGATTTGTATGTGAAGGAATCAACATTTGTATTAATCACTTTTTGAACTGATTATATTAAAAGAGGTTTAAGTCCGTTGTGTTGTGTGTTGTGTGTTGCGTTGGTAGAAAAGCCACATAATTAAAGGAGGTAGAATTGTTTAAGCCAATAGCATTAATAAAGCCGCCACAAAATCAATATTCGCCATTTAAACAGCACCGCTCGCCTATAAAAACTAATTAATAATTTCGGAATGGCCTATTAATTAAGCCTAATTATTATGCATATGCATGTATATGTGTGGATGCAAAATTCATACAATATATTGTATTTTGTATATTATAGAATGTACGCATTTATAGCATGCAATATATTTACAGCAACTGCTGTCATATGAAATGTTTGTGAAACAAGCGACAAAGCGGAGATCGAGGTGGAGACTATTGATTCTATTAAATCATTGAATACTGCTACGGCTGTGTTGTATAATCCCCATACCATGAGAATAGCACGATGGTGTGGGGGGAAGGGACAGTATAATGCGTTTGCTGAATAAAATGTAGCAACGTGTAACATGTGCTGCTAATGCATTTTACACACTCACACACAAGCATATTGATTAATAAACACATACGTATATATCGTCTAGCTAACATTCAAAACAAAATTCATGTTGTTTACACGCACACACATGATAACTGCTCACCCATCCATTTATGAGCAAGTGCATCTAATAAGAGCATGTTGGCATGAATGCACGATATTTACATTAAATAGAAATACAGAAAAAAAAAGTACAGAATCTACAACGTTGCATAAATTTACCAAAATTACACACACAACAAATTTCTATGTTGCTGGAACATTCCAAAACCCCTTGCATGACTGTTTACGTGCATTTGTACGAGTTTATGTTTGCATCTAAATGTAGATGCTTTGCAGCATTATACGTGCACATATTTCTGAATCCAATCAGTGAACGAACCCGCATAATGGTTGCCAGTCATTTACACATTTAGTTAACCATGCACAAACGCACACACCATCTTGTCATAATTAGCGATCCCATACATTTATTTAACTGCAACTTATACCCTTACGTACATATGTAGGTAGGATGCACGCATAGTTCTTTGGTTGATTTGTATAATTGTGCCCATGTCTGACAATATCGCCGTATTATTATTATTATTATTTTTATTATTAGAACTGGGGCTCCCTGTTCAACTTCAACTCAATTTTAAGTTCAAAATTGCTTTATTTAAATAAATATTTCCTTAAGACCTTATGACCCTACTGAACATACGAATAGAGATGCTACACAAACTGTTTACACATAGTTTAACTTATGTCATATAAAGCTTTTTTCCATGCAGACCTCTTTAATGACGCAAATGATGTCAAATCAGACTTAATTCAGTTTTTTGATAGCACAGATAAGAAATTTTATGAAGGTGGAATTATGAAATAGGTCAAAGGATGTCAAAAGGTCATCAATGAAATGAACCTAATTGAATAAATTGATATTTTTAAGCAAAAATTTTAAAAATTTAATTCTTATTTAATATCCGCAATCATTTAGTTGCCAAGCCAATATTGTTAACTTGCAAAAATTACATAAAAAGCTTGAATTGTTTAAATATATAAATATAAACATATTCCCTCCCTACCACCTTTCAATTGTCAAACATTTATAGATGTATCACAATTTGGTTTAGGTGCGGGCAATACTCATTGGGGTTATGGTTCAGCTACCGCTTATTCACCGTATTTAGCCAGCAGCGGTTTATCGTCGTGCGCCACACCTACATCAGCTCAATTTAACAATCCAGCATTGGGTTTTACATGCTCCCCCAATGAACAAGCTAACAATCAAGATTTTAGCGGAGCCACCAATCGAGACTGTGTACCAAGTAAGTAGAAATTGTTCTTTGCTAAGGTAGAGAATAGTAATAAAAATGAGTTCAAAAATTGAATATTAGTGCTGCCCGACTCGACTGCTACGGATTTAGATCAACATTTAAGTAATCTAGTGGGCTCAACTACCGGCCAAATGACACATCACAACTTGTTGGGTACGGCTGGGCAAAGTTCGATTAGTTCAACGGTGAATGGTGTGGTTAGCTCGGCGACAAATTCCCTTTTAGTGCCGCGATATCATAACAACACTAACAACGACTACAATGTACACTCCAGTCAGAATGGTCCTCGCAGCTTAAGTGATTCATCTCAGGCTGAATCGCCGGTGCAAGAGGATCTTTTGTCTACAAATACACCTAATCTAGGAGGTACTACTAATGGCACTAACAATAGTACGGGTAATAGTAATGGTACTGGTTCTACAGGTTCAAATAATAACAATTCGCTGGTTGGGGCCAATCAGAACTTTTCGAGTATTGTTAATCAAACGCAAAATCCAGTGGCTTATGGTGGTGGCGCCACAGCAGGTGTAGGAGTAGGGGTGGGTGTGGGTGTAGGGGGCGGTCATTCAGGCTCAGCGGGTGCCGGTTGTAATGGATCTTTATACCCCGTCTTACCAGCCAGTCTGCTATATTCTCAGTTATATACCGCCGCCAATCAAACGCACGGTTTTCATTCGCACGCTCTACCCTCGCACACCTCTCCCAATTCCACGGTGCACGGCGAACTGCAAAGTGTTATGGATCATATCAGTAATGTTGGTGTAAGACAGCAGCACAACCTTATGTCAGGTGGAGGGGGAGTACCACACCATAGCGATCTCACGCTATTGGGCAATTGTGGCGCTTCTGTGCGTAACATTGAAGATGGCAACACAAATCGACAAGTAGCCGCTTTGGCAGTGCATCGCGGCCATCACAATCCTGCTGATAATGGGGGTTCAGTGTGGCGACCATATTGAGGTCAGGTGTTATGGTGCGGCTCGGCGGTGCTATAGTCTTACAAGTGTCACCAAGACAGTGCTCAGACTATGGCAACCGACAGCAAGCACTTTAGTCTATAAAAACCGGACTTAAATGACGGCTGAATACGCGAGTGAGAGGTATAAATTGTATGTGCATATATATAAATAATGAAAAACATTAATTGATGTAAATACTTGTGAAAATATCATTTTTGTATAGAAACATAATCCTTTCTAAACTGAGATAAAACTAAAGTCAAATCTAGTCAAATTATTGAATTTTTGTTACATTTTTTATTGTACCAAAAACTTATACATACATATATAAAATTATAAATGTTTTGATAAATGTTAAAAATAAAAAAAAAACCATTACTATAAAATTAAGGTAGCATCAAATTTTCTATACAGTGAAACCTTCTCCAAGGCAAGGCAAGAAGTATGACTTCGCTTTAGCTCGTATAATTAAACTTTTTAGTTTCTTAACTGATTTGAGGAGGTGACCGTAGGGTCGCAATACTCTTATAACCTCTTAATAATACGTGCAATCTTACACACACATACATATATATAGAGCGCATCTAAGTTCCTAAAGCAAACATTTAATTATTCTTTTTCCCCTAAAAGCATAAAAAGAAAATAAATCGTGTAAATATTTAAACAACGGTAAAAATCTAACACCTTTCTAATTCATGTGCAATTTTATGATAAAAATTATAAGAAGAAGAAGAAGAAAATATGATGGAATAAATATCAGTAAATATAGTGAAATTTTTATTGTATGTATATAAAAATATTGGCCACTGAAGAGAAGATGTATGTATACGGATTATTCAGACGCAGCAGCAGGCATATAGCGGGGCAATAAAATTTACGAGAGGAAAAGTGAAAAACGAATGTGACATTTTAGCACCAGTTCTGAAACATCTGAACACCTGAGCAAGACTGATCACACCCCAGCTACATGTCTGAGCAGCAGCCAGTTAGAATAATAAAAAAGTTACATTTGGCTTTAGCCAAATAAGCGGTACCCTGCACATATTTTAACCGAATAAGTGGGCGTGGCACATTTATAACATATATACATCATTTTAGCTCAACAGTCGAGTAAACATCGAAAAATTTTTCTAAGTTCTCTTGAAATTGGCAAAAAAGCCACGCCCCTTATTGAGAAACGTTTTCTTATCTGCCACAAAAATTATAGTAAAAAGTTGAACTTTTGAATTGAAGATGAAATTTTTAATTATCACATTCGTCTATGGTTAAAAAATGGGCGCGGTCGGAAACCTTAATTGGCGTAGAATCTGACTTGTACGATAATATGTACATCATCATTATTGGCCGATTACAACTTATGTAGGATTTTGGCCTATGGCAAAAGCGAAATCATAATGTGTAGGGTACAAAAAGAGTACAATCTCTAGTGATTTGTCTGTAGTTTAATCATTTTAGCACTCATACTAAACGTCAATACAGAAAACGCTATAGAAACAGAACGCATCAATCTTATTCTAAATGTTAATTTAAATGCCAAAGAAAAGAAAACAGACCGATCATCACTTAGCGAATAATAAATTACAAAAAGAAAAATAATAAAATCTAGCAGATAGAATAAGTTAAGCATATGACAAAATCGTTTAAAGACGATTATTTATATTAATACATATCACCAACGACGGTACCAGCCCTTAAAACTAATTTAAAAAAGCAATCCGTAGATTCAGTGATAAATGAAATAATTATATATCTAAACTCCCTCAATGATAAACTCAAAGGTAAAACTATATAGTGAAGCCCTGCCTGAAATATATATTCAAAGTTTGAAGAGAAATTGTCCCCTGTCTTTAAAAGAACGGTTACTGATAAGAATTATTTGAACAATTTATGGGTAAATAATAAAAATAAAAATCCGCTTGAAAGTACTTTAACATGAAGTCTTATGTAGTACGTCAATTTCACTCGTTTCAAATACTTCTTCGACCTGTTGAAATTAGATATTTGGAATCTCATAATTAATATGTTGGTAATCGGTATTAATTCTAGTACATTTGGATAAAAAACTGTTTATTTCTTCTATGTAGAAAGTGTTGTGTCTAAAACGAAAATTGAAAATCTTTAACCTATGAATGAAAAAGTAGTTTTAAATAACAATTATTATTAAATACAAATGGCCACAATACAAAACTTTATTAAACTTGCATATGATGTAAAAATAAAGATTACAATGATAAAAAAAAATCGATATAAAAAATTTTGTATTTATTCACTTAAAATTTGGATGATTTTAAAACAGCAAACATTTTCCAGATAAATGTAGTCCGCAAGTGAAAGTGAAATGCATAATAATGTCACATGTAAGTGGATGAATTCACTGTGGAAATATCAAACTCGAACGCCTAACGGGAATGTAATGTCTAGGATATCTATCACAAGACATTTCACCACAAGTCTTGGTAAATGTATTATCTGTTAATATTTCGCTTTCATTAGTTAGAAGAAAAATGTTTTATTCATATAAGTTTCGAATAATAGGAAAAAGTTAGTAAAACAATATTGATTGAGTGATCATTTTAAATTGCCAAACAATAACAAGATTAAATACTTTGTGAACTTTAGGAATATAATAAGAAAAGTTATTGCGCGTCACTATTAGTTTTTGGAATATAAAAATTGACCGTTTTGTAAGATTTTTCCAGATTTTTCCTCGAACAGTTCGCTAGAAATACTAAGGAATGCTAGCAAATATCATTTCTACGTAGAAAGCTGGGACCAACTCAACAATAAGTAAAATAATGGAGAAATAAAACAAGATAATAAGGTAAGATAATTAATATTATAATGGTCACAATTAATATGCTTTTGTACTTGAGTTGGCTGAGGTATGAAACTCTACATTGTAATGTATTCAGGCTGGAGTTTTTGATGTGTAAAAATAATACGCTTCCTATAAAAGTTAAACTTTACATATCTTTCCTTTTGCCACTGAATCTTAATTAATCTAATCATGTCCTTTTGTCTGGGTGTCTGTCCATTGTTGGATCGCTGGCAGTCGAAAATTTTAAGATGTTGATATTTTAAACAAATATTTCTAGGTTCGAAATGTAAGTTATAGTTCCCAATTGAGCGAAATTGGTCAAGTGTCATGCCCATAATCGATAAATATATATCTGACAACCACAAAAATGCCTATAATCGATAAATATATATCTGACAGCCACAAAAATTTACTTCTGAAGTTAAGATTAAAAAATATATTTAAAAAAGTGGGTATAAACATGTGATAGACACGCCCATTTATGAACAAATATGGAGGAGAGTCCAAGTTAATACGAAATACAAGTATTGCTAAAGAACGTAATCACAGAGCTGGCACGCCCACATATGAAAAATATTTAAGAGTCGCTCCAAGTCAAGTTTTTTCCTTTCTTTTTTATAATCTTAACGAAACTTAGAAAGGGCGTTAAAATTCATAATAATTGAATTCTTTGTTATTGTTTATCAATTATTAATATAATCTCAGTAATAATTTTGTAATCCTTTTAAAAAAATACCAACCACCACCCACAGCTAATTAATATAAACAAGAGCTCTCATTTTCTACTATGATGATGATAATTTCATAACAAAATACAACAACAAAAGGAAGGCAATTTGATGAAATTATGTGTACAAGACGTACAGTGTAGATTTCATTAACACATGCGGTCGCCAGGGGATTTAACAGATGACACGTACCAAGTCAACACCTTAAGAAATACAAATATGCTGACATGATAACATACATCCTTCAATCTGTACTATACCATAAAAAAAACTGAACTTTAAAACACACTTCTTAACACACATACAAGTAGTTTTAACGAATTTGTTACAACTGAAAAGAAGTAGCAAAGAAGAAAGAGTTGAAATTATTGAAGTATGAAAACTTGTTATGTACGCATATATAACAAGTATGTGCATAAAATGTAATGGAAAACATTTTTGGAAATTTTTAACACAAAAAACAGTCTCAAGTGGTTACTAAGTACAACAAGCATAACAAGCGCTCTTACGCACACATTATCCTTACAAGAGATTTCTACTCAAACTTGCACATATAGGCAATAAATATATTCCTCGTGTCATACATATACATAAATTTCTTATTCTTGGCTTAATGAATAAAAGGGTTTTTAAGTGAAAATTCTGATGCTTGTTCCTTCGTCTGCCTCCACTTACATCTTACTCACAGATAAGGAGGAGGAGTGAGGATATGGTTAATATTAATGAAGGTGGAGTTCAACAAAAACAGTTGAACAAGTTTAAAAGTTGTGAAAGTGTAAATTTTTGCCCGAAAAAGCGAAAGTAATGTGTAGAATTTTTAATTAGGCTTTTCATTCTCTATTGTATGTACAACACACACAACTATAGCCCCTTGGTGTGTAATCCAATCCCTCCGGTTATCTTTTAAGAAAATTTTCATCGTCTTTTCGCTCATATTTGTTTCAAGAATTTTGGTGTTATGAAGAATTGTTATTGTAATGTACACAAAACGATATGAAATATTCAAGAGCTCATTTCCATCAAGAGAGAGAGTTTGTATCTACTTGAAAAGCATATGTTAGGATCTGGATAAGGTTGGGTAACCATTATATTCATTCAAATGGTACAAAACGACCAAATGTTTGCTTTCTATTTACTTGCTATACTAATTTTATTATTAGGCATTGCATTGTAGTTTATTAGAAGTTGTTGTCCAAGGACATGTGCACTTAAACTTTATAACACCTACGGGATGTAATTTTTCGCTCAATTTGTTGAACACATTACGGCTACCAATTAAACTGAACTGTATTATAAATTTACATAATATATATGCACACAAACACACACATGCGTACTTGTAAACTAATGTACAATATACAGGAGATGTATGAGCAACATTTAGATCGCCATGTCGCAACAAAGGACATTAAGCGAAACGAAATGGAACGAATGATAATATTTTTAAACAAACACATACAAGCTTATGAATTGGAAATTTGAGATTTAGAAAAATAGAATAAAAGTTTAAAAATTATAAAACTTTTGTTAGGAGAAGTGGTCTTGCTAAGGCTTCTGTAGCAGCAACAAAACACCCGGAATGTTCTTCATCTAGAGTAGTTTAAACGGAAATAATGTGATTTCTATAGAATTCATTTAATAACAAGGCATGCAGTTAGTTTAATAAACGAAATAATAAAATTAATTTTTTCTCTCTTTTTTTTTTTTAAATTTTACTAAAAACACTAATTTCAACATTTAGCCTTTAACAAACCTAATTTATTCATTCATGCATTCAATTTAATTTTTATATATAAAATCCGCTATATTTACAAATCTCTAACCACACCTAAACATACATACACACACACATGAAAAAAGAACTAAATTTGTAAAATCCTCCCAAAAAAATTTCAACACCAGAACAAAAAAAGAAAAAAGAAATACAATGGACATGATAGTAACATAGGTAAAACCACATACAAATGTATATACATATACACATACGCCCACATTTATATACAATGCATGCACAATTGTATGGAGACACAACATTCAAATAAAATGCTTTTTAAAATGTATGGTAAGCTGTTCCGAAATTCAAATACTTAATACCGTATATGCGGCCAAGTGTGTATGTAGAGTAAAATTGTACCCACCCGCCCGTATATGCATGTATTTGTATAAATACGTGAAAGGGAGTGAGTTGTAAGTATGCGTGTATGTGCGTTTAGGAACGTAATCGGTTTAGAATGAATTATTACCCGACACAATCAAATGGACATGCCCACTAAACACACATTCATATTCACACACACACGTACACATTGTGTACAATTCACTTAGGCCAGAGTTCTGTTGCTTCCTGCTAAATAAATGAACATTTTTCCTATATAATTTAGAATCAACAACAACAACAAAAATTAACTTTTTTTTTATGCCAGAGCATTAATTTTTAAATATTTTACAAATACAAAAACGAGAGTTTATTTTTAGTTATCACATACACACACAAGTACATAACTCGGCAACGATAAATCTCTATTCTGCCATTCATACGCATAACAAACGCAAACGTATATAAATTGAATGACTGGCTCGGCTTGAATGCGTTCTCTCTTATTTTCGTTTCGTTAGTAGTAGAGGAGAGGTATGTCCGTCCGTTGCATGGAAATTTTGTTGAATATTGATTTGAATCAATTAATTCTTGCGGTTAGAGTTAGTATAACTCCCTTGAATCTAATTAATTTTAATGCATGAATGCATACACACTGGCAAACACCCAACGGTTGCAAATGAAAATTTTTGGGGAAAAAAAATTACAACAAAAACAATACATCTGCATATCATTCCGATCACATGAGTTCATGTTGTTCTTCGAAACATGTTGCTTTGCTTGCTATGCATGTATGATGTATAGATTTACGCTCATTTGGGAGCCATGTATTCATATACCCTACAACACTTATGGTAGAAGCTATTATTGGTTGGTTCGAATGTTTTTAATTTTCTAAATCAATTTATTCAGCCGGTGTGTCTGTCCGGTCAAGTGAGTTCACCATTAATAAGCTATAGTACAACTTCCGTTTAAGAGGGTGAGAACACTAAATTTTTTATCCCGTAAAGGTAATCGTAACCCTACAAAATACGTATGTTATATATATTCTTGATTTGCATCAAAATGGGAGTCAATTTACACATGTTCGTCCGTGTGTTTTTTTAGAATATAAGTTTTTCAAAAACCATCTTTAATAACGAAATGAGTAGTGCCGCGCCCATATAATGAAATTAATTTGAAAGCTGAATAAATTTACCAAAAGTTTGAACAAAATCTGTGCAGCCGTTTCTGAAATTTGCCTACTGCGCAGTTCTGGGCGCCTGGTATTTTGCTCAAGGTGGTTACTCTAGATTTGGTGCTGAGTAATGTAGCTTTTTCTTGCTTGTGTGTATGTTATATATGTTTTATTTTTTATAATTAAAAAACTATATTTTTGACAGAACAAACTCTAACTTTTCCAAGATTTTATTTATTTCTGAAGATTTATCGTTAAAAATTCGTTAACTTGCAAATTTGGAGGTATAGAAGATAAAAACATGGCTTATCCGTTGGAGAGTAAAACTGAACTGAAAAGGTCGGAAAACACTAAAGCTTTGGATGAAATCATATATCCGGAAATTGAGCCAGGCGTCATTAACAAATCAATGATCGACAAATCATACCTGGAGGATGGTTACAAAGGGGAAGAGGCCCGCTTGCATCAAATGGAACCTATCGTTTACGATCGCATAACATCGTTACGCCTGGATTTCAGAAACATTCTTCGCATTGATCACTTGTGGATATTGCCCAATTTAACCAAATTAGTGTTGAGCTGTAATAAAATCGAAGTTATTGAGAACATTGAAATGTTAACCAATCTGAAAGAGTTGGATCTCAGCTTCAATTATATCGTTAAAATACAGAATTTAGAAAAACTGGTTAACTTGGAGGTGCTGTCGTTGTTTAGCAATGCAATCTCGCAAATTGAAAACTTAGACACACTGGGCAAGTTGATCATTTTGAGTATTGGCAACAACCAAATTATGGATGTTGAAGGCATTGAAAGGTTTCGATTCTTAACAAATCTAAGAGTTCTGAATTTGGAGGGGAACCCCATAAGCGAACAGCTCGACTTTAGCATGGTTGATTATGTGGCGGCCATATTGCCGCACGTGAAATACTATGAATATGTAGCCATTAAGGATGACACACGCGAACGAGCAAAGGAGCAATATTATAGAGAATTGCGTGAAATTGAGGTCAATGAAGAACTGGAATTAATTAAACGTGCTCAGGATACCAAAATGGCAAGAGACGCTGAACGGTTATCGTCAAGTTTTGTGGAACACTTGAATGAAAACCAACTGTTTGAGTCGCTGTGGAAAGGAGACGAAGATGGTCGAGCACTGTTGATGGTGGGTGGCGCTTCAGAAGATTTAGTCGAAGAGTACAGTAGAGAATTTTTCACCCTTACCCAAGAAATATATAAGCTGGGATTAGAAAAGTTCGAAGAACGTCAGGCGGAAATCGAAGAATTTATAACGAATTTGGAAGATGGTCACTTGGAACTGCAAAAAATGGGCCATGAAATCTTAGAGGAATTCGTTCAATACAAAGAAAAAGTATTTGAACAAGCAACTGTCTGTCACCGATACATGGAGAGTCGTACAATAGCGGGTGATGAAGACGAAACTGACGAAAGTGTTAAAATGTCTGATAAATTAGACAAAATTACCATGGAGTTTGAAGACGCGCTCTCTAGCGTGTGGCAGCAATTAATGAGCCAAGAATTACATCTGCACGAAACAACGGAAGAAACGACTGTCCTTTTTCAGCGCAAAATGCAAGAAATGATTGCCAAGTTTGTGGAACAGGCGCAAACCTATTTCGGGCAATTGCGAGATTTGGCAATCCACTTCTCAGAGAATCTACTTGAAATTGTTACGCGCTACATTAATACCGTGTTGGCATTGCAAGACTTTGAGGGTGTTCCGCGACAACTGAAACACTGCATAGATGACAGAGATGCGCTTGGAAACTTAATCGCTGGCATGAAAGACTTCCATACACAACGTATCGATGAACGTGAAGACCGACTTATGCAGCGTAGCAAAGAATTCATTGACAACATGATCGACAAAATGAATGACGATGAATTGAAACGAAATCGTGCCAAAGTTTTGGAAATCAATACATTTCTAGATGTTGTGGGCGAAAGTTTGCAAAATCTCTCCAATGAAATTAAGGAACAAATCATAAATGAAGAAATATAACATTGTTGCCTTGTATGTGTGTTGTGTACGTATATTTTTTAGAATGTTTTGATTTATATTAAATAAAATTTATTCTATTATTACTGCTTGAACTGTTTAGATAATTCAATTTTAATAATATTTTTAAAATGTTTAGTCGAAGTATCGATTATGATTATTTAAAAAAAAAAATCAAAGCCATCCCTAGAAGAATATAGTTTTCGAGTTTGTAAAAAAAAGACAAAATAAATACTTCGTTCTTTACAATTTCAATAAATTTAATAGTTTGCTTCATGCCCGTGAATAATCTGTGGCACGTACGTTAAACAAGATCAGACAGCAGTGGGACGTACTGACATGCTTTAATCGTTTTAAAACTATACAAAAAAAAGTATAAAAAGCCAAAATTTAACTCGATCTAGATTCGGAATTTGCAAAAAAAAAAATTTTATTACAGGACCATGCCTATTTTGGTCACATTAATAAATGTATTAATAAAACAAAAATCAAGGTAGGACACATGCTTCATGTGAATTTAAATAGAATCTTTCGGACTCCACTTAAAATACATCTACAAAGTTTTTATATACTAAATTTTGTTATTCTGAGTATGACAATAACAAACGGACACGCGGACTCACTCGAAATCTATATTATCACATTCATATCGATTTAGATTTTAATGCTAATACTTTGTGAAGTTTTACATCCTTTTTTGGCTTTTCGCATAATTCATTCAGTGTCCATTCTCCTCTCCCTCTCACTTCATGTGCAGAGTAGAAAAAAAATTATAATTCAGTTTTAACATAAATCGATTTATAAGTCACTTCTAATTAAATTTATTATGTATAATATTTTATATTAATGCAAAGTTGATTGTTTTTGCTAAAAAAATTATACATTTCCTATATCCTGCAGATTTCTACATAGTATTAATAATAAATATTAAGAAAAAATGTGCGTGTGTATAGGTGAATGTATTATAAAAATTTATATCCATTTTGAATTAATTGCTAATTATGCATATTTTATACAATAAATACAAATATAAATGCATTTATAAATCGTTGGCCAGCATGCAGCAGAGTGTATATAAAATGGATAACGCTGCCCAAGCATGCCATGTCCCCAGCCAGCCAACCAGTTCGTTACTATGTTGCATTGAATTTCACTTCTTTCTAATTTTAATTCTATTATTTATGTGATTATCTCTATATAAACATATATATATATTAATTTAAGTCCATATATATGCGTAAGTAGGTATGTATGTTTGTGTGTATATTTCTATTAATTAAACGAAAAATTTATAAATGAATCTATGCATAAATTTGTAACTAATTGCGTTTGCGTTAGTGTTTATGTATGTATATATGTGTGTATGAGTGTGTGTTCCCACAGCGTGCATTTGTGTATATTTGCGTATGTATATAATTTGTGGCACTAATTAGATTGGAAAATTTTTCACCAAACATTTTATTCAAATTCATTTATTTACACACATACACGCACACATTTATACAAAAATTCATATTTATGACAATGAAAGCTTTCATTTAACGCTTGAAACATATAATGTTTATAATTTATAGAAATACAGCAAAAAAATAATATTAAATATAATAATTTCGTTATAAATCTATGGAAAATTAGTGTTGAAAAAATACATATAAATAAATTGTAATTCAAAATTATTACAACGCTTGTTCACCTTACCTGCGCCACCACATTTTTTTTTGGAATTTATTCCGTAATTTTGTTGCGGTCTTATGCAAAAATGTTTACAAGTATTTTCCGTGGAAAAAGAGGAAAAAAACGAAAAAACAGATAATACAAAAGAAACAAATACACGCACAGAGCGTGAAATGATTTACATTTTTTATGCGCAATTATTTTTGCAGCAGTTTTAACAAACGCTGCAGAAATTTCTAGGTTTGATTTTATTTCCTTTTATATGCTTCACAGCTGGAAAAAAACTGAATTGATCTAAACATGTATGTCCGTGTGTCCGCGTCTTTGGCACTCTCACAGGCGTAAACTTTGAGATATTGAGTTGAATTGAACTTATTAGCCTAATATTTGTGGCAGATATAGAAATTTTTTCAATTAGAGGCGTGGCTTCTTTTTTGCCCATTTCAAAGAGTGATCTGCGTGAAAAAACTAAAAGTGTTGGCACTGAGAGTGCCAAAAACAGACATAGACGCGGACATGCATACATAACTAGTTCGATTCAGTATGTGATGCTAATCAAAAATATATTTACTTTTTAGGATCTCTGACCCCATCTTCTGAATGTTGCAAACGATATGACAAATTTAAGGTACGCCCGTTTTATGTGTAGGGTATAATAATTGTAATAATATTTGTTTGTACTATAAAACCACAACGTTAAGGAAAATAAATTTTTCATTTATATTTTTTTTAAACCTTCATTTAAAAGAGAAATAATCTCGTCTAGATATCTTTAATGATTTTCTCTACTTACACATCAACTAGAAAAGATTTATCAAATAGATATTATAAATAAATAATATTCTGTATTTACACACATAATTTAAAGTAAAACACAACACAAATGATTTTTAATGTTATTGATGCAAAAGCTGATGATGGTCAGTTCAGTGGAATCCTCAAAACATATGAGAACAAATAATATTTGCACAAACACAGGCATATGAAATATATATATATAATATAAAATACGCATATGGGTGTTTGCATGGTATGGTATGGCTTCTAACAAAAATCCAACCAATTGTATGTGTTTGCAAAAGCCTCTATACAGCCGAATGAATTTGAGAACGCTTTGCGGTTAAATGAGTTGCAAATCATTTTAATTAAAATTTTAAAATTAGAAAATTCACATATGATTACATTATTCATTAGTTTTCATAATAAAATTGTATTTATAATATAACTCTATATTGTACATGTGTCCACATGCAATCACATCAATGGATGAGTTATGCGAATTTAAGTACGTACACATATGTATTTAACCGCATTAATATGTAATATATTGTATCACTGCTTATGGGTGTGTGTGTGTGTGTGTATTTGTGTTTATCTATATAAATTTTCCTAATATTTAAAACAATAAATATTTATTAAGTTTTAGCAGTCAAATTAAAATAATTGACACATTTAGTGGCCTTTGATATTAAAACAAAATTTTGCTAATGGCCAAAGTGTTAGAAGAAGATGTATAACACAAAAGCAACAACAACAAATAAAATTTGATTTGGATTAAAACTGAGAAATTATGTATACTTTTAATTCATATATGAGCGTAGCTTATACATAATTACGCCCCATTTTATAGATTATTAAAAAACGGGCAACACCTTTTGATTACACAATTGAATAGTGTACATCTTAAATCACGTACAAAAAAGGATTTATATTAAATAGTGGGAACGTCTGTTATCCGATCACGCCCATATTTCAAAAATCCACGACAAGCCTCACTGTAAATTTTAATTTCGTAGTTCGTAGCTATTCCGCGATAAATTGCAGGCTACTCTAAAAACAAATGGTGGCCCAACATCTTATTAATAAATAAATTTTGTGAACATGCCAAGAGTTCAGATTATTTTGTTTTTCCCCTGCAAATGTTTTGTAGAGGTTTCCTTCTGCGGTGTTAACTGAATAACAAACTTAATATATTTTCCTTCTTATGGGAACGACATCTTTTAATGATTTTTAACTTAAAGTAAAAAAGAAGAGTATAATTTTTTGTCAAGAGATTTTTTAAGAATCTAAGCATTATAAAAAAAAAAAAATCAACCAAAAAAACGTTGAGAGAAAGCTTTCTTCTAAGAAAAATGTCTTAAAGGAAAAAAGTTGCTTTTCTTAGTTGGTGGGTGGTAAGAAGTTAAGTGAGGAGTAACCCCTTAGTTAAGTGAGGAGTAAAACAAGGGGATATTTTTGTATACGCGCACACGTATACATATTAGAGCGAGTATTTCTTTCCAAGGGGGTGCACAAACACTACAAGAAGGAAGGACTTTTCTTTGCTTCAAGTTTCACAGAGGAGATCAGGACTTTGCTTGAGTTATTTATTTTATAAGATATAACGAAACTTTCTCTTGTCAAAAAAAAGAAAATCTAAGAAATATTTTTTTTATAAGAATATCTACAAACAACCCAAGCAAAGACGATTTTATTCCATTATTATGAAAACACAATAGATGGCGTTTTGTTATTGTAAAAGCTTTCCATTACATAGCCACACATTATAATAAATATTTATAAATAAATTATGTCATAAAATATTCAATAATAGTATAGTATGCAAGGTATTATTTAATGATTTTTAATTAAGGGTAGAATTCCATGCATTGTGTCCATTATCCGTGTATTGTCGATTCACTCTTGCTTGTGTGCGGTTAAAGTGCTCTCTTGCTCTATTTTATTCCTACAACGAATGTATAAGCCAAGCACTCACATTTTTAGAATGTCAATGATTTTGGTTGTTTTTATTGTTATTGTACTCAATTTCGTCAACCAATTATATTTTGTGGTTAACCGCAAAATTTATTCTACATCACACAAATGCATAGTTAAACTCTATCTCTCGTTCTCTCTCTCTCTCTCTCACTACTGTGCACAACTCACAGGGCAATGTGTTAGCAACCAACGCACTCACACACGCATTTCCTTAACTAAAACTGTACCATTGCAGTTAAGTATACACCACTTAGGTTGTAAACATATATTAACTCGACTTAGTTTATTTCACCTCCTTGTGCATTAGACGTGTGTGTGTGGTATGAAGTGACAATCGATAGCATTGAGTTTACAGTTGAGAGTTTTGTTTATATGAATTATTACACACATTATAAACGTGCATATACATTTATTTCGTAGGAGTTCATTGGTAATGTGTGTGTATGGTAAATATTTCATTTCCACCCTTGTTTATTGTTTTTGTGGCGTGTTGTCTGATTTCTACTTATTGAGTTTAAGTGAATTTACTTCAGTTTTAGAAGTATTTTAGGGTTAGTTCCTTTCTTCTTTCTACTCACCACCTGAAGCATATGTTTATTTGTATATTTGCTTCTTCAATATGTTAGCTATCGGTACGTGGCTTAGTGATCGTCTGTTTATGCCCGTTTTTGCATTTATTTTCTTTTTACTTTTTTTTTTTCTTGGTTTCGGGGAAGAGACATACCTTGATTTATTTGCCTCAAGCATTTATAATTATTTTACGGGCGTGGCTTGTATGTTGTTGTTGTTATTATTATTATTGTATTGCCCCAACAATATACGAACATCTGAACATACATGGTCAGATCGACTGAGATTTTGGTGATGCGCAAGAAATGTATACTTTGTGGCCACTCTGGCACTTCTTTCTGAGTATTGCGAACTGAACAACCAACCCAGTATACCACTCATCTTCTGTAGAGATTATAAAAATTTGACTAAAATTAAACACTTTTGTACACAATCTTGCGTATTAACTAAAAAAATTAATGTCCACATAAAAGATGCTTAAAACAACGAAATTCCGCTTTATCGGTTTCTTTTCATCCAGTCGTCTATTGAATTTTTACTAAATAAACTTTTTGCAAAAATCCTCTCTCTTCGTCAGTTCAAACAATTATCTATATAAAGCAAATTATTTGAATTGTTGTATTCAATGCAAGGCCCCTATCACTTAGCCACCCTTCCAAAACAATTTATAATCAAAGAGATTCCATTTTAGTAATTAACATTTCAATTATTGTCTTTTAGGCTTTATTATTAAACAATGAGAACGTTCGTGTGTGTGTGCCACAACCATTAACGTGTGTGCATGATATAAACATATATAGAACACACTCAAGTGACAGCATTTTAATAAGAATGAAATGAAATTAACGCACGTCTAGATGATGTAATATGCGTTGTTGTAGGCGTTATTGCTGCCACTGCCACTATAAGGTGATACACACGTAAAGTGTAAAATAATGTGATTATGTGCTAATTATGTCATTATTATCACAACTCATTGAAATTTGGTGTAAGAGTGCAGTCAAAGAAATATTTCAATAGTTACTCACTCGTGCTTAGAGGGCAACATTATATACACAGCCTTATAAAAATGTTCAACGATAAAGAGGCCAACAATATATTTCGAGATACGTACATAGAGCCGATGTGTGTATTTATTTATTTCTCTAAAATCATGTTCCCCTGTAGGTGACAGGCGGCATGTTTAATGGCGTGAACAATATTTTTGCTTACGCGCCTAAAATTATTCAGTATTTTCGCCTGTATCATGCTATGGTAACACGCAAGTGAGCAACCCAAGCGGGGTTATATACGTGAAACTAAATGACACCTAAAATTATGCAACACCCTAGAATTAATACGACACGGCATGGCACACAGGAGACTTGATTGGAATGCACAGCGTGCACGTATATCAAGTGTTGTTGAGCTATGGATATGAGGTAAGTGTGTTGTGCGAGTGTTGCATATATATTGGCAACGCGACATTTAATGAGATGTCGGTCTTTTGGTTCTTTTAGAATCATGTCATGTATATATGTGCTGGAGCTCGTGTTCATGGTGTTGTATGTTGCTGTTATTGTAATTCTCCGGTCATTTTGATGTGGCGGCCGCCGCTCTTTTATTTCACCGACTATATGATATACTTTTTCGTTTTATTATAGATTGGCGATATACTAAGTTTGTCGTTCCGTTTGCTTCATATAGATGGAGGTGTCAGAAGTCATACAAATTATATATATTTTTCATCATTATCAAAAACAGAGTCGATCTAGACATGTACGTTCGTATGTCCGTCTGTTTTGGCGTCTGTTTCACGATGGAAATTTTGATATATTGAGCTGAAATTTGTACCACGTCCACCTGTGGAGATGTGGAGGGTATTTAAGATCTGGCCTAAGCCAAAGTTAGCTTTTTCGCTTGTTGTTTTTGTTTCTGTTGGTGTTAATTCCCTCTTAGTAAGCGATTGTGTGTGCAGCGACTCTCTTCACGCATTACTGCCTGACATTTTTTCCGTTGAATTTGATATTTGTCGAGAATACATTGTGTACGAAAAAATGTCATGGTTTACTTAGCAATTGACATAATGAGACTGTAATTGTAACACCCGACTTTGCGTTGGCTTCTTTACTATATATTAACACACACACACAACAAATCCAAATCTATCAACGTCAAACCTCAAATAAACGCGTTTAAATTGCCAAAAAAGGAAAAAAAACATTAAGAGTCTCAAAGAAGCATTAACAACAGTTTTTCGGTTTTGTTTGGTTTTTTTCTCTGCCACTGCGTATGAGTGTGCGTGTGTGCTTTTTTTCTGCATCCTTTTCGTTTAATGAACGAAAATTGTTAAAATTAAAAGCGGAATTCAATTGATTAGAAATAATTGTTCAAACAGCATGCACACACATGCACACATACACACAATACATTTGGTTGATGATCCATCATCGTCACACATTACAATGCTAGTTGAACAATATCACGTGACATTCACATAATACTTGATTAAGTTGTTGTAGTTCGTTTAATGTGTCCGGCAAAATTTTATGGTTTCATGTGATGGCAAAAATTTGCCGAATAATGATGAATTTTATATTTTGTGCAAGTCATTGCGAATGCAATTTAAATGTAAACAAAACGTGCTTTTAGGTGGTGGGAAGAAAAAGAAACAGTTTTGCCTA
This sequence comes from Crataerina pallida, assembly GCA_949710015.1. NCBI lineage: Eukaryota > Metazoa > Arthropoda > Insecta > Diptera > Hippoboscidae > Crataerina > Crataerina pallida. The sequence goes on from OX453291.1 coordinate 29,688,603, forward strand.
CTTTTGGTCTCATTTTAAGTAAATATTTTTAACATTTTACATAAATCAATGGGATGAACAAGATAACGCAAAACTTTAGAAAATGTCAGCAATTTTTTATAATATTTGAGGTTGGAGGTGTACCTGCTTGCTCCAGATGTTTCTAAAACCTAGAAGAAGGCTTTAGACAACCCACACTGTTTACTTATTATTCTTGTTTAAGAAGGAATTTTGAATTCATGTAAACATGTCCATACGTCCGCCTATGTTAGATATTCTTCTCATTGCAAAAATTAAGATATCGATTTTAGATCTGGATAATTTTAATAAGATGGTTAATTTTGTATACAAGCAAAATCGAGGGCTTTCTTGTAGAAAAAAAATAAAATAAAAGAATTTAATTTTTGATGGTTTTTTGTCTTCAATTAAAATATGTTTTGCGTTAACATTTTTTGTCCCAAGTTAAAAGTTCTACTTCTTTATAATTCCAAATATATTTGGTTTCTATCGTTCCAAAAAATTTAAGCAAATTAGCCCCAACTTCAACAGAAACTTTTTTCATTTCATTCTCGCTTCAAAAGTTAAATTTTATAAAATATTTTCCAAATTTCTATACATTTCTTAAAATTAATGATGTAACATATTGTTCAGACTTTTCTTCTACATATAAGAGTACAATAAATGACCGAACCAAAGCAGTTCACGAATTAAAAACTACGTGAGCGAACTAGACAAGAACCTCAAAATGAAGTCTCACGCACACATCACATGAAGTGAAATTTGATTCTATCTTTACAACATATTTGCGTGATGGCTCTTAAGACAGGGGACGCAAGACAGATTGATAATAAAGATTTTATTTTTCACACTCTGGACAAGAGCAAAAACAAACAAAAAAATGTATACAAAGCAAAAAAGCAGGCTATAAATTGAACATTCAAAAATCATTACAAAGTTAAGTGGAAACGAGACGCAAAGGAACAGGAAGATGAAGTGTAAAAAAAAGAAGAAACCACCCACCATAATAAGTGGGCGCCACCTTACAAAAAAATAATCATCACAGACATGTCAAGTGATGCCAACGCATATCGATGTTGTCAAATAATGAAACGGCAAACTTTATACAACCAGCGATTGTGTATATATATGTCTGTCTGTCCGCCTGTTTATCTATTTGTTTGGCTCTTCGTATATTTACGTATGTAGTATTTATTGTTGTACGGGTGGGTAACAACACAAAATTAATGATTGATTTCCGTTTGGTTTTTCGTTATCCTGATATGCAGCTTACGCACATACTTGGGTGTTTTAACCTCTCCTTTTTTTACTCGCTACATAAGATAGAGAGATATACTAAATGTGTTGTTTTGTTCGCAAAACCCAGAAGGAAGTGCCAGAGATTATTATTCATCAGCATCAAAATCTGAGTCGATCTTGTTCGTTCATCTATTGTCCATCTATTGCGGGTACCATCACGGTCGTACATTTTGGAATATGAAGTTTTGTACATACATTTTTATTTTTTATTTACATTGGTCAAAATCCGTTGAGAGCCATGCCCACAATCTACAAAAATTGTCCTATGAGATTGAAATTTAGGTCAAAATATCTACAATTTTGTTTATCCATCGATTTTTCAGAACTTCTTTATTGTAGAATGCGTCGTAGAAATTTATACGTTAGAGCCCACTTTTTTATATAAATTTTAAGGGTGTTTAATATATGGCCTAAGCCATGTAGAGTTTTTTATGTGTATCTGTGTGTTTTGTGTAATTTTTGGGGTTTGCCGAACAGACCAGTGTGCGTGCAGTGTGGGGTGCTTGTGTCAGACAATCTGCAAACTAAGTCATGTGTTATTTTATGCCATTTATTAATACATTCTATTCATTTATCACCATGTTACTGTTGTTGTTGTTGTTGTTATGGTTGTTGTTGCTGTTCGGATATTCGTATCAATTTATACCAATGAAATGAAATTTAGGCCCAAACATGATGATTCGCCTGTTTATGTCAATGTATTGTATGTCACACAAACACACCTACACACATCTTGCTGACAGAGGCGATTGCTCTTTTGCTTTTTTGTAGCTTGTTGTCTTCTCTCCGTTTCATTAAAATTGTGTTATGCCTTGTGTTAAATCAATTATTTTTTAATACAAAAGGACACTTGTACACGAACTCACACCACACAGGCCCACAACAAATTGATTAATGTTAGTAGTGGTTACAAAAAGCGATTGAAAAGAAATTTGCATAAACGAAGTGAAAGTGACTAAAAGAAAAGAGATTTTTTTTTTTTTTTAAATTTTTTACAAGATCAAAAAGTTATTTATAAGTTGAACAAAAATTTATTAGTTTGCTCTGGAAAAGGAACCTTAATCAGGGTTTTCCATTAACTAATTAATCAAGCAAACAAAGAAAAAATAGTTCTCATATATGTTCTGTATGAACATGATTTATATGGAATATTTAATGAGATCCCGCATTGGAAGACGGGGAAATATAAATCAAATGGCGAAAAGGAACTAATTGAATTTTCGTTGGACCATAACAAACCGCACATAGGACTCTAAGGAAATTCTTTCAAACACAAAACGTACAAATTCCTAGAAAAAAAAGTCACGTCCTTCCTTCAGACAAATATGTGTTTTAACACTTTCACACATGTTTTGAAGACAAATTGTTTTTCCAGCATCAAGAAAATTGTGGGTTGATAGCCAAACGATTTTTTTCTGTTTTATACCTTCCACTTAAGACGCGGGATGTACTAAGTTTGTAATTCAGTTTGCTTCATCTAGAAGGAGGAGGCATCAGAGATCCTACAAAATATTTACATTCTTAAGCAGCACCAAAAACTGAATCAATCTAGACATGTTAGTCCATGTGTTTATGTGTCCGTATGTTAGCACTCCCGCGGGCGTAGATTTCGATATATTGAGCTGAAACAAGTTGAAATTTATTACGGATGTTTAACTTAACCACCACTGTGACAAAAATGGGCATGGTCGAAGAACAGATTTACAAAACATCATACTTTACGTAAAACTAGACTTGCAAACAGATACGTAATCATACACCTGCCCACCCATCATTGTAGATTTAGAGGGTGTTTAAGATTTGGCCTAAACCTAAATTTAGTTTTCTTACTTGTTCTTTAATAAATATTCTTTTCTTCTCTTTTCATTTGAACATGTGAATTTTTACTCCATAAATCATTTGATGGGCTTGAGAATTGCAGGCACAGTACAAAAAAAAGCCAAGTTTCTGTGATAACCGTGCGGATTTGTACGTGAAAAATTTGTTGGTTTCCATTTTACGTTAAGTCAACAGTTTTGTAAGTCGATAACGGAGCATTGAAGGATAAACAAACACATTTTTGCACGATCTTGCGTTAATGTAGTTCACGGCAAATATTTTCATGTGATTTTAAGACTGGAATGGTATAATGGGTTTGTTCGATGAAATCGATTAAAATTTTGATTTTAAAATAATAGAAATAATTAAAGATAAGTTTAACATAGTATATGTCACAAATAGTAGCACAAATCAAATATACCACTTTGTAGTGTAGGGCATAATAATACTTTGCATATACATGACATGTTTTCAAAAGCACACATTGTAGATATTCGCTGCTTGAGAGGTGATGTCCATATTTGCTACACTTGACACATGCAGTGAAAACGTGAAAAAGCAACAACAACAACAACAACAACAACAAACATAACCACATCAACTTTTAAATTAATGAATTTAATTAATTTTCTTGATTAACAACTCTTTCGCTTTAGTTTTGCATTTGTTTTATGTCCTCCTTCATTATCATTTTTCTTTTTTTTGGGAATTTTTTTATTCTACGATGGTATTGGTTGAGTGTTGAGTCTCTTTATAAATCAACATCAATTCATTTTTCGCAAAAATTTTCGTTATATTATATTCCTGCTGCTAGTTAGCTAAGTTATGCTGTCGTTCTCTTGCCACGTCATACCCAGTACAATCCCTCCACCCAGTGCCTCATTTAACCTTAAAATATGATGCCAAAAATTTCAAACACTAATGAATTATCCTTGATTAGGATAATGTATATAAAATGCGGTTCTAGCTCTTGTTTACAAAATGCTTAACTAAAAACTTTTCGAACGCTTTGAACGCTGACCGTAAGAGGGTGATGACAGCTCTACAAGGGCCAACAAAACACCACTAAAGATGAAAAGGCTGCATTCGGCTTTCGTATTTTCTGGGTTTTTGGCTAAAGTCAACAGACTACTGTTTGTCATAAAGTTGCGTACACCACCCACACGAACTGTTATACATAAGTAGGTTATGTATAAAGAAATATTAAGGAAATGGTAATTTATGAAGAGAGGCAAATTAATCAGACTAATAACGTAAACATGGCAGAAAAATTGATGGCAAGAATATTTAAAATGTACGCTCAGGGAGACTTGTAGTCTTAAGCAACTTAACTTTGTTAATGTAACTGTATGTGTAATAATGAATATAATGACTATATATCGTGCTAGATAAAAACGGTTAATTTCTCAAACACTTTTACGTCCTCCACATTGAAGTTGAGAAAATAATGTAGTGTCAAAATGTAAGCGAATTATTATGAACTTTAGCTTTTCCAAAATTATCACAATTGGAGCCCTTATGAAAATCGATGTGTTCCTCTTGAAATGACTTACATTTCACAATAATCGGTTGAAATATATTCTGAATCAGCTTCGAAAACAAAGTAAATCTTGTAATGTCCATCTGTCCGTGAAAATATATATAAAATATATATATTCTCTACTTCCTTTAGACTTCTTCTTCTCATATTTAAATATTTTTTTAACTGAGGAAGGTATAAATTTCATTTATGTTTTTTTTTTATATACATATAAGTCAGAGTGCTTGTTGGCGTTAACGGTTAACGGTTAACGCTATCCCTATATGTGGCTTTTTCGATATAGTTGTGTCTGCACAATATTTTATAACAAAGTGTTAATAGTGAAAATGTTGCTCATACTGTTACCCATCCCGCCAACACACAAGATTTAATTAAACCAAAGACTTGATTTATGTGAACGACAGAAACTATAGACAAACACCCAAATACACAAACATGCAAACATACACAAAAGACAACAACAGTCAGCCATTGTTTCTAATGAAAAGTTAAAGACACACATACACACACACACAAAATGGATGAATGAAGAATGGAAACAATGAGAGGAACTTGGAGATGTATGTTTACAGTGGAAAGAATTTTGACTAAGCACTTTTTTTTTTTCATTTTTATTATAATTTATATTTTTTCAAGTCCAGCACTTTCTCTTATACTTTCTTTAGTCGCAGCAGTGACACATAGTACAATGGTAAAAAGGGTTTGTAACTGAAAAATTTTAATAAATGGAAAATATGTGTGAGTTTAAATATTATTAAGGAGGTTAACATATATAAGAGAACTTTTAACTTTAATTATTCAAAATGTGCAAAATCGGTCAAAAACCATGCCCTCAAACGTCCACCAATGGGCCTGGCACTGTCCGTTTTTTTATAAAGTAGGTTTTTTATAAACCATCTTTATTATGAAATAAGTAGTGCCACGCCAACATAATTGTTCCACTTTATATTACGATTTATAGAAAATTGAGACTAAAAATAATACATTTTTCTAATACACGATAAAGCTGCTTCTCTAATGCACGTTTTCGCGTTATTGATAATAAATTCTTTGCTTTCCTTTTTTTAATATTAATTTTGAATGTTTGCTTCAACATTTTTCTTTGCCTTTCATTTTTGTCTCCTTTTCACTTGGATTTTCTTTTAATGATTTGACTAACGGCTATTTGTACTATAAACGTCGAGCAAAAAGAAAACAAAAACGAATAAAATCAACCAAATTCAATGTGGGTTTTTAAGAATAGCGTAAACGGAACGGATTTTATTGTCTGTCTGTATGTCTGTTCGTTTGTTTGTTTCTTCTTTGGCTTAAAAAAGACAAGGATAAAGGTTTTTCGCTTTGTTAATGCATTTAATCCATTTAATATGCTTTTAGCGTTTTATTTTGTTTTTATTTTTATACCCACCATCATAATGATATGGGGCTATATTGGTTTTGTTCAAACATTTTGTGTGAATGCCTTCATATTTGATCCGACACTCTTTGGAGCTGAGAGATTTGAGATTTGGAGAGAGATTTGGAGCAGTTTGTTATTGAAATAGGCTGCAATGACGTTCTAAATCCTGAATTCTGAACTTGTGATACTCTCACTCGGGATAATTTTTCGGCTTGTCCACAGTTTGGTATTGAAAATGGGCAAAATCGCTTCATAGTGCCGCTCATAATTTGACAAAGTTGAAAGTTTTACAATAAAAAAAAGACAGAATGATGATTGGTCTTCTAGATTTGGTGTACGCCTCATATAAATTTTATACTACTTTATTGTTCAGAGAGTATCAGTAAGAAAGGGTAAATATTGCATTTGAAAATACGTACAACTAATGACCTGGAAATTGTCATTAAAATTTAGGGAAAAAATGTAAATATTTTATTGACGCATTTTATGCAGTATTGTACTAGACTTTAAAGGTATGAAGTGGTTCTATTTGACATGACTTAAATAAGGAGTCACAGCTTTAGCAAAGTAACTAACAACCAGGTGATATCTGAAAAATAAAAAAACAAGTCCATATGTCTGTCCATGTAATTTTGTTTGTAAGCCACGGGTCATATTTTTGGAGATATTTCTATTAAGTTTGGTACAAGGACATGTCTTGGCTCAGAATAAAGCCCTATTGAACATGGACTAGATCTAACCATTTTAACAAAATTTGGTGAATGGGACCATTGTTAGAATTGCTTTCCACATAACGCTTTTAATCGAAATGCTTTATATGACAATGCTTCAAGTTTACTGAAATAAATTAAACTACTTATTACATAATTTGTAGAGTATTAAGTAGTCAGGTTTAACCGACTATAAAATGTTCACTTGTTTTTCCTTCCATCTCTTCCACTTTTTATGTTATTTAACAACAACCTCTTAACTTGAAGGGAAATTATATCCTTAATCCTTATTCTCGTTTTTTATTCAACAACGTCCTTGTTGTTGTTGTTCTTGTTGTATACATATTTTCATTAAATTAATAGTTTGCCAAGTTAAAAAGTATCGCCTTTCAAGTCGCTAACCGCTAAAGATATTTTTAAACTTTGTATCAGACCAACATACACAACAACAACAACAACAATACAGCTATAGCTACAGTGGCCTTCTAATAAAACATACACGCTAATTTACATTAAAATTCGGCTTTAAACTAACTTTTGTTCAGTTTAGGCAGCACTCTATAAACGCTACAATAAAAGAGTTTTGCCTGCAGTAGTAAAAAAGGATTAGAAAAAAAAAAGGATTTCCTTCAGATAATAACTTAAATAAAATAAAGTTATTTTGATTTTTATTGCATTTGTTGTCTAATTTATTGTTTTTCTAATTCAAGTAACAAAAGCTATAAAAATGTTATTATTCCTGTAAAATGAGTAAAACGCAGAAAAAATCGTTATATAGGAAAAGAATTTCGCTATTAGCGTAAGAGCAAATTGTTTCTACTCCTTTAACCACCCCTACCACCCCCTACCATCCTACAGCTGCACTTTAGTTATTTACGGTAATTAAAAATTCGTTGCAAAAGATTGCTGCATCAGTTTGCCAACCAGCAAATAAATCAATATGTGTGCTTGTGTATGTGTCTGTAGGATGAAGGGGATAAAAAATAAAAGAAACAATATTTGCTACAAAAGGAAACGAAGGATTATTCACTGTTTTCTTCAAACTTGAACATATTTTCGAGCGAGCCGCAACTATCTCGTTGATAAACTTAATAAAAGCATTCTTTAGAGAGACAGATGGAAAACTTCTCCATTATATACAATATTATACGATGTGTAAGCTATTGAACAATTTTCTCATAATTTATATTAAAAACTTATCGACTAAAACAAATATTTTTCTTTTTTTTTTTTTGTTTTCTTTTGTGATTTCGATTAATATTGAATACTGTTGAGGGTTTCATAAAAAAAGCCACACTAGCTTGTTTTATTAATAAACGTTATGGGAAAGAGAATAACGTCAGCATTGTTATAACTGATAAAAATAAGTTAAAAGCCACGCCCATGTTCGACAAAAATCTATCTATCAGACAGAAAAATTACACTATGAAATTAAAATTTTATTTATTTGTAATTAAATCATCCATTGATGTACGCAGAATGGGCGGGATCGAATAACAGATACGCCCGCGATTTGTAAAGAACCTTTTTTGGGCAGAATATGATGGAAATTAATACGGATCACAATTGTTAGTAAAGCTCGTAATAAAAAACCTGCCACTTTCAATTTTAATTATAACAATCGTCTCATAATCAAAATCTGAATCAGTTTAATCATGTCCATCTGTCCGTCCATGTATTGCTTTTGATAAACATATAGGTTTTTTAAAATTTCTTAAACTCTTTTCCTTTTTTTCCGAGTCCTGCAGCGTAAGCCGTAGCCCACTCAGGTCCAGCTATATATTATATTATACGTTTCTCCTAAATTGTTATTATATATAAACCATATATAGCATAACCTATTAAACATTCAAGTTGAACGTTGAACGTAATTTGCTTTTGAAATAAAGCTACGCTTGGTTACCGTAGTCATGTTCAGCAGCAGTGTCTGTTGTTATCTTCAAACAGGATATTAAGTTCTTTTCGCTACACTGGCTCACCAAGTACAAACAGAATATTCGTGTATTCGTGACGAAGCTGAAGGGAAACGTTATATAAGGACACCTTTAAAAATCGTCCTGGCAGCTTAACAGCATCGACACCATTTACGTTTATTTAATTGGCCATAATACTATATGTATGTATGTACATTTCTTTATTTTTAATTTTATATTCTTGTATGGGTTGGTTGGTTGGTTGGTTGGTTGGTTGGTCCGTTGTTAATAATAATATTTTTTATATTGCGTTGCTACCTTAAAACGGGCACTTGGTTACTGTGCTTTGTCTAGTCATTGTGTGATCTTTTAGATAAATCACAACAACATTAACAACAACAATTGTATTGTTAAATTGTTGTTGTCAAGGACACAACTGCTGACTGTTACATAGCTTGGGACATAATAAAAGTGTCAAGCAGTTGAACTGAAGCATAAAATAGGAATTTTCATCATTATCTTTAACAGACATTCACTAATATTTATAAGTATATATGTACGTGTGTGTATAGGTCTGTACCTGTCTATTCATCTACTATAATATTTATGGTATATAGCAGAAGTTTTCTAAAGATATGAAAATTTCGAAATAATTTTTCTTTAAATATTTTGTGTAAAGTTTTTGAATATTTTATTTCTTATACCCTACACCATAAAGTGCCGATATTTATAATTAAAGCTTCCATCGATTTGCTAAAAATGGGCGTGGTCGTTTAGCACATACGCTTAGATTAGAATAAGGATCTTTTATTTGCCATAGAGTGCAATTTTAAGGTTGATACGCAATGCCTATACGATTGGAAGGTTTATCACGCCCACTGTTTACATGTAGCTAGAGAAGGACATTTAAGTTTCAGCCTAAACTAAGTTTAGTTTTTTAACTTGTTCCTTCTTTTCCGAAGTACATAGCTATGCTCGGGATAGGTTTTGACGAGTGTGAATGGATTTCCTTTGATTTGAATCATTTAAATTATATATGAGTTAAGGTGGTGTGACCTGTTTGATACATATTTCAATTTTAATTTAATCATTTCTTTATTAATTTTTTTTTTAATTTGAATATAACTAACTGTGATTTTAACAAGGTTTTCTTCTCTTACATTAATTTCATAATAGTAGTTATTATTATCTACAAGACTTCAACGCTATATAAAAAGTATTGTACACAAGAGTCTCAGACTTAAACAGAAATGAAACATTTTTAAATTATTTTGATTTAGTTTCTATTTTTTGTTAAGTATTGCTAATGTTAATTCTATACGTATCTATAAATACTTCAGAGGAATGTTTAAGTGTGTGTGCGGGAGTGTTTTTCACATTCTAAATACTTTTCTCCCAAATTGAATTCGATTCATTCAATGATACATTTCCGAATCTGTTTTATGTGTGTGTGTGTGTGTTTGAGTAAATTCGATATGTTCTTTTCTGTTGTTGAGAATAAAATTTCGAAAGAATTCGTTTGTGTGTGTGTGTTTTTTAACAAGATATGATAGCATTCTTTATACAACAAAATCATTTAAGATTATCACTTATTTAAGGGCGAGTGGTTGAACTCAAATGTTTCATTATTTGCACTGAAATGACTTGCATTCATGCCCAAAGCTTGACTTATAGCTTTGCAAAGCTGCTAGTAGGGTCGCCAAACATCGGTTGTCTTGGGAGTGCGGCATCGTATGGGTCCATAGGTGCTGCTGCCCGATTTGGAAGTGGTACTAACATCATCCATCAAATCAATGGTTTCGACCGGTGAAGGAGAACGACGCGAAGAGCTTACAGGTACCGGTGATACACTGCGACCGTCATTTTCCGACTCATTGTGGGTTATCAATGTGACACATCTCTTAATTAAATTTACACCATGCGCTGATTCTGTAACATTGGTAGGGGGTGTTAAATTTGCTAAAGGTGCTGAATTATCCAAGTTCGCATTAATTAATGTGGACTGTCCGGCATTATGTGAGGGCGCATTTATGCCGCGAAACCATGGCAGATCATTGTATTGACCATAGAGCTGACTGTACAACCATTGACTGGGTTGAGGCAACAAAGGATTCTGCAGAAATAATTGAGCAGCTAGAGCGGGATTAAAGGCAGAACTGGGTGGAAAATTGGAAGCCAGACCACTAAACAGTTCATTTTTTCTTAGCGTATTGTTTTTTTGTATAAGCGACGTAAAAGCTCCACCACTATTGTTGGGCAAAGGTGAATTGCTGCGTCCTTCGTCATCTTCATGCAATGATGATGATTTACGTGGTGATCCTGTCACAGAAATGCTATCACTCTCAAAACCAGCATCAATGTTATTGTTCTCATTGTCACTATTCGGAGTCGTCATGGGTGGAGAGGTACTTAACGTAGTGGCCGCTTGACTAAAGCCAGCAGTAGTAATGGTAGTTGGTGATCCTTCGGGGCTGGTAGTACTATGAGCCGCATCAACGGAAGACAATTGACTTAATTGCGTTAAATGATGATGAGTATCTGAAATTTATAGTGTTAGGCCTTATCTTATATAGATTTCTGGATATCTTGTCAACAAATTACCGCTTAATCGGGTTAAATTTGCTCTGTCTAAAGGTGAACCATGTGCAGCAAATGCGTTATGTTGATGATGAAAAAAGGGTGCAGTGGTATGTGGAAAGCCGGAACGTCCTAAAACCGCAGCATGATTTCCGCTTAACGTACGCCAATCGGGTGCATGCAGATGTGCATGCATTCCCACCAAATGATGCGCAAAACCTAAAATAATCAAAAAAAAGAAAACACGAGGAAATTTAATGTCAAAGTTTCAACACTTAAAAGCCAAAATAACTAAAATAAAAAGAAAAAATTAACAAGAAATAAACGGTAGATTGCTCAGCCGCATGTAAACCCAACATTTGGCCGCTCATTTTGGTTATTTCTTCACCACCAACGGCAGCACCACATTATCATCACTTGATAACTTTAAAAACTCGCCACCTGCTCAAAACTAAGCCACATAGATATGAGCCGACATATGTACATTATGTTTAAAAAAAATAATTACATTATGTACAAGGGACGAGTACATAAAAAAGAGGAGAGTCTTGCCATCGCCACCTTCCTCAACCCAACAACTCGTAAATACAACGCAATGTATGTAAAGCAAATAGAGTAGTTGTATACTTGTTGTTGTATACTTTTCCTTATATAAAAAAAAAAAAAAATTTCAAGAAATTTCATCCAAATGTTGAACTCGAGTTACTCTCTACTACATCTACATATTGCATTGTACATGCGTTACGTGTACATGTATGTGTTTAAACATTTACTTATATTCTGTAGTAAAAGTTTTTATTGCATATGCACAAATCTCCGTGTGAGTGTGCGGGTCTTTTTGTAGCCATCAACCAACCAACCAACTATTCTTGGTTTACACCAAAAGACGCCATTATTTGGTTGTGTATACATACGCACACCCATACACCATGTACTCTATACATATACATATTTAATTTTATACAAGCAACTGACTTTCTTCTCCGTTTATAATCTACAACATATGAAATACTTTCAAACATTTTTGATATTCTTCCGGAACAAGTTTTTCATTATATAGAAAATTTTATTGATTTTCACCATAATTATGGTTAAATTATGGGTTGAAATGATGGTCAATTTATAAATCGCTTCAGATGGAAATTTTTCTATACAAGAAATACTAAAAACGGAAATGGATTCTTTTTTATTAACTCTTTACTAACTCAGTGGTGGTAGCATGTACGTAAAATACATTCATTTTATAAGAAGAATATCGATGATAATATTATTGTTAAAAGTGACTCAGAGTAAACCGCCTAATATTTGCCTAAAAATCGCTTTGGAAACAAAACCCAGAACGAAACGTCAGAGATCCTACAAAGTATACACATTATTAAAACTTTTTGTACAGTATCCATTGTATATAATAATACATGATTATGTCCACAGTTATAGGACTCAATCATATATTACAAGCACACCCATTTTTTTATATAGATTGAAAAGAAATTTAATATTTCGATTTTAGTTTTGGTTTTTGTAGTTACAAGTGCAATAAAGTTTTAAATATGTAGCCATTTGTTGTTGTTGGTGTTGTTGTTGTTATTGTTATTGTTATTTAAAGTTTTAAAATAATATTCTAAACCATCAATCTCGTTTTTATAAATGCCGTTGCCGTCGGTATTTATGTATATTAATGTACATATAAAAACATTACAAAAATGTTCATTTTCCTTTAGTGACAGCCAGCCAGACATTGCGGTAAATAAATTTTCTTAAAATATATTCTATAGAATATAGGTGGTGATGAGAAGTAAAATGAGAAGAAGAAGGCAGACGGCTAAGGATTGTGTAGTTAGTGCTCGGTATACCCGGACCTGTTTCTCTACATTAATCTACCAACACCGACCACACAGCCTTAAACCAAAATTAAATCAACGTCGCCATTTACGAAACTATTTTTTTTTTTTTTAGTTGTTTCTTTAAACAAAGTGGGCCGATAAGGCTAAAGTTCTTATTGTACATATACTAACCTACATACCATGTCGATAATACACTTAAGACCACTTTCGTATCGTGCTGTTTGTTGCTGCTCACTAAGAAACCGAACGCACACCTCGTTATATAAATGGAAATGTTGCATACCGGTGTGTTTGTGTGCATGCAGTTATGGGAGTGTATATACACAATGACAGTGGCTTACTACACTCCCACTAAAACCTAAATATGCGGTTCTGTAAGGAAACCGTTTGTGCTATAAAGGGTTAGCCACGATGGTGTCAGTTTTGGGGTCGGGTTTTCTTCGGCGCAATCATTATCATCGTTGTTTGTGTGCGAGTACACACACACAGACACCAACATCTTGAATTATACGACTATAGCCTCATATACAGCTATTTACCACAAAAAGAGAAGTTTATGAGAGTCAAACGCAGTATTAGTCAGGGAGTGTTAGTAAGTGTTTGTATGCTACGAGCAGGTACCACCGCAATTCTCTCACACTCATAACACAAAACACAAGCACTTTATACCTACACCTATTTTGCCTATTTCGTACATACACTAACACACACACATTCAATAATAAGCGTTCATCTAATATTTGCTGCTATATGGTGCACATGCGAGAGTACTTTCTCTGGCCACCACACATAGTCACATAATATGTGGGTCGGACATACAAACATACGTACGTCTTCTTATTTGGTATATATATATATAATACAATAATACAACCTATATATATATATAGGTATATATTAAAATCATATTCTATATATATATATAGGTTGTATTATTGTTGTTGTTGCATTGTGGTAGCTTCAAATGCCCTCCTACCATACATGCACACAAACTATATGATTTTAAAACTCTATATATGCTGTTTATGAGTGTTTAAATGTGTTTGTGCATTTGATAGTGTTAGCTAGAGGGGCATAACGCGGTCCTATTGGTGCGCCACAAAAAGCTTGCTTGCCTACTTGCTACATGGTTTGATTGCTTCGGTATCATATGAAGTGTTTGTTATTGTTATTGTTGTTTTTGTTGGCATATGCACACGGTGATATATATACACACATGTGTGTGGCAGACATCATTATCATGTTGTCGTCTTAGAGTATTTCTAATTGTTTTTAGTGTGGACGTACAGACATAAAGCGTATAAGTGAATTTATGATACATGTGTTAAGTGTGAGCGTCCCAAGAAGGTTTGAAAATTACAAAATTTCATTATAATTTTTTATTATTTTTATAGATCTTCTTCTCTTTTGAATCGAACACATTTTCTTGATTTTAACTTTACCGTCGGCTTTTTGTTACCGACGGCTATCTTGCTATAATTTCTTGGTATAATTTTGTGCAACCACAATTTAGAAAGTACAAACCCCAAAACATGTACGTATGTGTGGGTGTGTGTAATACCACAAAACATCTTAATAATAATTCACCACATCTTAACCTGAAAACGACTCAGTTCTGAGAAAAACATTTCAAATAGACAGCAACGCAATGAATATAAAACGTATGTAACATCATTATAAGCTCTCTCATGAAATGTAATGTTTTGTTTTTCTCAAAAGTTAATGTAAGGTGAACAGTACAGCTGAGTATAAGTGTCATTGCGCAGTAACCCGTGCAGGAGCATGCAGAAATCTTTTATACGAATATCACTCAACGTTTCTATTCTCCCTAACAAGAGCAAGACAATTTCTAACACTCAAACTCTTCAACTCACTCACATATGGTTACTCCCTATATTTAGAATAAAATAAAAAGTGATAGTAGAGGTAGAGAGTATTAAAAAAAAGAAGAAGAAGAAGAAGGAGATTCTTATTCACGATTACACATCATCACAGTCGCCTTTTTATCATTTGTTGCCTTCTGGGATCGTTTTTATATAAATTTTATTTTGTTGTTTTTGTTGTTTTTAATACTTTCTATATTATAAAATGTCTGTATTGTTGTTGTTTTTAGATTATTTGACTTTTTGGTCACATTATTTGGTTTGTTGTCCATAACTATATACATGCAATGCATTTACAACAAAATCCTTATTTATGTATATTTTGGACAACATGTATGTATGAAACGTTTATTACTATAACGTATGTATGGTAAAGTGATTCTGTATGTGTTTATACATGCTTGTCAATATTTACAACCATTTTTAGTCATTTAATATTAAATGAAAATGAAAAAACCCTCTGATGTTATTTACGTGTTTTGGTCTTTGTTCACTTATATTGACTTTTGCAACGGAAGCCATTTTTTCTTTGAAATGTTCAAAACAAAATATTTCATGTGATAAGTACAAGTGAAAAAATTAAAGTAGTTTTAAAGCAATGCTTGAATGCTCCGCCACCGATTTCTCTATTTGTCTGCCTAAAAAATTGAGCTACGAAATTGTAATTGAGTGTGCTTATGTGTATATATCCCACTCATAAATGTGTCAAAAATGGTCAATGTAGTATAAAATCTACGTCCACAATCAACAAAAACAGATACGGACGTACGGACACATAATTCAAATTTTTATATCGATAGAGAACATAACAGAACAAGATTTTAAGAAGTTTCTAAAACCTTGTTTAAGTACAGGATGCTCATCTACACATATTAACCCCTTTAATCTTAATTAATCTTTGGAACCAATTCCATCAAAATTAAACAAATAAGTATCGAATAACCAGGTGTGAGATAACACGCAACCAACAAAAATAATATGGATATCTGTATTACTTATCAATTTCCAAATCTTACAAATGTAGTGGTACTGACATTATATTATGTTTCTAACGACAAAGTTTACTTTAAACTTTTCAATCCTTTAAAAATAAAAAATCCTTTAATTTTCTAACATATCCAATATTTACACAACAATTGAGCAATTGTTGAATAATTTATACACATCACAAACACATTTACATACGTAACAAGTCAACGAGTGAAGAAGGTACATATTTACCGGGAAAATAAGGAGAGTTGGAAAATTGAAGTATTTCCATATGTGACATACACGCAGCGGTATTAGTGAAGATTTGCAAATTGTTTTGTCAATTTATTGCCATTTATATGCAATAAACAGACAAACGGTGTAGTTAGGCACGTAAACGCACATATGTCTTTACAGCCGCATACACGTTTGCACGTACGTACACGTGTGCTAATAGCAACAGCAACAGTGTGTCTTTATAACAAATATCTTTATTATTTTTTTTTTTTGTTATTGTTTGTATTGTTGTTGTTGTTTTAGCAAATACTCAACAACAAATTTAACAACATATTGTTATGCCACACTTTCGACTTGTTTGATACTTAATTCTCTAGTAAATATCCTTGTGTTGATGTATTGTTGTTTGTGCTTTCGTTTCGCTATATTAAAGAGGGTAGTTAACCTTTAACTTCCCAGTTATATACGCTTAGCGACCCGTGCAAGCTTTTCTTTTTTGCACATTCTTGTTAGAAATATTTGACATTTTTTTGCTCTGGAGAGAAACAAAAAAGAAAAATGGTTATAAATAATATTTAACATTCAACACTAAAATACACACACACACACGCACAATATATGTGAATGCACGGTATGTGTGATTTTTTTCTTTTTGTTTTTTGTTTTTTTTCCAAAGCACAAACGACGTTGGGGTTGGAGTTGAAGCTGGAGTTACCATATGTTGTCGAACATAATTTTTTACATTCTTTCTAGCAAATCTCCAGCCCTCTCAACCCTCACGCCGCCTTCGCACTCTTATTATGATGTGTCTTTATGCGGCGACTGCATCGTATTAGTATCGTATTGACACGAAAATTGACATGAAATTGAATCAGTGCTGTAGTAATGTGTCCTTAGGGTTGGCGGGAGACCTGCTTGAAGCAAGTGTAGGCAATTTTTCTCGTATAATAAACACATTTAGTATAAATTTCCTTTTTCCGATGCACAGGACACTGTGCCTGAGGACTTTTCCTTTTTAAACAGAAATTTAAAATGATACTCTAACGTGTTCCCAACTCTATTAAATATAAATATCGTTCTCCTCCACAGCGTACAGGACGCAATCTAAATTGGCAAACCGACTGGTTGTGCAGAATATTGAGGGTTGTGGAAAACAAGTTACCGCCGCGTGTCTGACAATTTCTGTTGTTGGTGGGAATTCTTAAATATTGTTTGTGTATAATACTCGAACATACACACTTTCGCTGCCTGCATCTCTCTGGAGATTTATTACAGCATAAAATTCATATTTTATAAAGCGTTTCTTTATCCAACAGACGAGTTTATTAGTTTCATACTGTGCCGTGTCGTATGTCTTGTCTTCCTCTTCTTAAAATATACATACAACATTCATTCCGGTTTAAATGAAATCAATTTTTTTCTACATTTGAAATCTCTTTCATATAATTTCACATGTGCTGTGTGGGAGGGGGTGGTAGAGTGGCTGCAGTATGCTGGAGTTCTTGTTGTCATAGCATTTTTCGCACTTTCACGCTCATTTCATTTTATTGTTTGTTGTTGTGACATTTGTGACACTCATTTTAACAAAAGATTTTTATTAATTTTTTTACGTTCTCTTAGAATTTCCTTTTTTTTTTATTATTTAATAAAAAAATCTCACATTTGATGGCATTTTGAAGGTTAATGATAATTGTATAGCTTTGAACGTACACTTATCCCGCACTGGTTGATTTTAAGTAAAAATATCCAATACAGTCTATAGCATAAGTCATTCAAGAATAGTACCATTAAGTTTAATTAGTCACTTTATTTGGTGTCTGTTGATCGAATCTTACCCCAAAAGGAGCTTTTTGTAAATTGCGGGCATGTCTGATGTACAGTTCCGCCCATTTTTATTCAATCGCTAATAGGCGAGGTGTGGAGGATATAAAATTTGAATACTTTAAGTTTCCATCATATTTTTTTTATTTGTTATTGTATAATAATTAAAGAGTTCATGTGGGTGTATACATTGTTGCAAATGTGTTAGTAATCTCGTTATAAAATAATTCAAGTTGAAAATTCATTAAAAGCATTAATACACGCATACAGCACTATGACACCAAGTCTGTGCACATACAATAAGTTCCAGTACACCGGTACACACGCACACACAGTTTTCTCTCATAACTTTATGATGATCATGTTTTTTTTTTTACTGAACTCTATTTTTACTCTACTTGCTGCCGTTTTTTTGTTTTTTAACAAAAACTTCATCAAGCGTAAAATTTTAATATAATTTTCACTAAAAAATTATAAAGAGGAAAAACTTTTATCTCTGTTAGCCAAATGTATACTTAGTCGTATGCGGGAGGTATGCACACATGTGTGTGAGTGTGCATACTTATGTATGCTCTTGCATATATTTTTAATTATATCCCTACAAAATATAAAATATTTTATTATAAGGGGAACTAGGTGTCGGTATATACATGTGTGTGTAAAAAAGGATTTCCGTTGCGGATGTAAAACATTTTCCACACTTATGCTCATCTATGCACACAGTTCCTCTTCATCTTCAGTCATAATGTGTTGTTGTGTTCACATGTATGTGTAGGTCGGTGCTGATACTGTTAGTTTCACTGGTTTTTTCTTTCTTTCTTTTTTTCTTTTTTCAACATTTTTCATATCCTTTTTTCGGTACTTTGTATTGCTCCTTTTAATCATTGTCAAACTTTTCTTTACTTTGCTGCAATAAAACTACATACACACGCGCACACACACACACAGCAGTGTACATGCACAGGTCTTCAACATTTTGTATAAGTATCTCTATGCACGTAGTTATAGATAGTGGTATTAGCTTGAGCATTAACTAAAGTGCTCGTTTCTTTGCACATTCATACACACACACACACACCACATACATCAACGGATATAATTGATTCTTTAAAACGTCTGAAGCTCACCAAAGGGAAATAAGTATTAAGATAAATATTTGGGTGGCACCGGCTACAGGGTCTTTATACGGTACATTCTGCAGCTACAGGGAGTGATTAATAGATTCCATAATATCTAAATTTTCCTCAATCATTTATGACTGAGAATTATTAAATATTTTAAGCAGAAAAAGTCAAAATCAGTTTACATTTATCGAAGAATTCCTTCTACTTCAGAGAGCATTACATTAACCTAAGATTAGAAGCATTGCGTGAGATGGAGAAAATTGTGAAATTATTTGTCCTTGTTTATAACACTTATTAAGGAGAAAATTGCTTTCCTTCACTGTACGAAAAACCAAAAAGTTTCTTGTCATCGCCCTTCTAAAGGATTCCAAAGTGCGCTCTAAGCTTATTATATAATTTTTCTTGGTCTTCATATCTTTTTCCAACTATTTTAATGTAATTTCTTCTTGTTTGTGTCACTTGTTTCCTCACAGAGCAGAGTGCACATCCCTATTGGTTCTTGTATTGTTGTTGTTTTTTTTTTCTTTCTTTTTTTGGGTTGTTGGTGTTGTATCCTTTTTGATAAATTATACAAGTTTTTTAATACATTTAGAAGTAAAGTAAAAGTTTTGTATGTTTGAGTAGATATTGTAGTTGTGTCGTCAACACAAGTTTTGCATATTGTTGTCATCAGATAGTAGCATCAGCCAGCAACAATAACAAGAGGATATTTCAAATTTCTTTCATATGGCTACCACTTGTTCTTTTGCAGCATAAAAACTTATTTTGCTAAACAAAGTAATGACGAAAGTGTCTTTTGTGGTATAAAATGTCTAGTAAGAGTAATTTTATACCCTGTAAAATGACGTAAATGGCCCCTTTTTATACCCATCATCTTCATAATATGGGATTATTGTATATCTTTGCACATACTCGTAAAAGGACACGCCACACCCTTAAAGGTATATATATTTTTGAGAAGCACCAACAGTTTATTTAAAATTTCTGTCTGTCTGTCTGTCTGTCTGTCTGTACATCATATTATTATTTAACACTGTCACGGTCGCAAACATTGATACATCGAGCTGAACTTTTGTACCCTCATCATTTTTAGCAGTGTCTAGAGTTTGGTATAATAAATAAATCAAATTAGACTCGGACATGCTCGCAATGGTGGAAAATATTTAAAAACAAATAAGAAAACGAAATTTGATTTAAACCAAATCTTAAAACCTCCACATCTACAAGGGTGGGCGTGGCAAATATTGTAGATGTGTCCGTTATCTGATCGCGTCCATTTTTGGCACATCAATGGAAAGGAATAGTTATAAATATGACTGATGTAAAGATTGTGGTCGTGACTCTTGACTGATTTTCTAGATTGCGAGACACTATTGATTTACATAGTTAATAAACAAGATGTGCCACGCCCATCAACTTAAGATCCTCGAAAAGATACAGAAAGTTCAAACGCGTAATTTTTACAGAAATTAATAAAGAAAAGTCACACAAGTTCGAATAAAATATGAAAATAAACTAAAGGCACATGTAGGCCAAAATATACCCTTTAACGCGTTGACATCGCGCACAAATCGTCTTTTTATATAACAACAATATTCTCGTATATGTATGTCATCCCCCCCACCCCAAAAAAAATTTTATTATAACTGTAACTTTCTAAGATTTTTGAATCGTTTAACACCATGTGTTGCTCTTATACCCCTCTGCCCGTTGAATTCACGTGAATACACGCGAAACAGAGGCAACAACCAAACAATCGCATAAAATTAAACCTCTTTGGTTGTATTTGAAAGCGTTGACAGTGGCGGTATTAACAACAATAACAATAATATGTAGTAATAGGGAAACACAATTAAAAACAGTTGTTATTGTTGTTGTTGTAATGAAAATAGTTCAATTTATGTAAATTTTTCAATGTTCGCAAGCATGTTAACGAGCTAACACGCGCGCGCCTTCTATTTACTTTAATATGTTTATGACCTCTTCTTCATTGTGTGAATGAAAGATTTAATAATAATAATAATAATAATAATAATAATAATAATAATAACAACAACAACCAACACTCAACACCCTTATTTCACTTGCTTTTGCTGCCTCTAAATCTTCATTTGCTTGATTTAAAAACGTTTTTGTTATTGTTTTTTTTTTGTTATATATACATTCACATTTATAACAATTAAAGTGTTGGGTGTTGTATATATGTTGTACGCTACATTATAAAATATATAAGTGTGAATGTATTGTTCATGTTGTAAAGTATGTTGTTGTTAAAGGATTTAAACATTTTAAATGGATTTAAACGAATTGTTCAAACTGTTGTTGTCTCATTGTTATTGTAATTGCAAGCTCACATTACACACACACACACACACACACACACGTATATTTTTTAAGTCTATACTTCTTCTTCGCTGACGTTTTCAACTCGTTAAATACGTTCGTTTGAAATTAATGTCTCAAAAAATTTCCATTTCAAGTAAAGTTTGTATGTTTGTATGTTGATGGGTATATGATATGATGACTGTTGCTGAGCTTCGCGATGCTTTCACTGTTTCTTGTTGTTATTATTGTTATTACTACTACTGTCTGTATAATCATAATAATGATAATTTAAATGATAGTTGACAATTTGCCTGATGGTGTTGCTTGTTTTGGCGGAGGGTATGAAATAATATAAATGCTGAGGCTTAGGATGGTAACGTTAACACACCTCCATTTACAAAAGTTGTGCAATAATAATTATTTCTATTAAAAGTCAGAATCATGAATTTCCAAATCTCTACTGGAATGAATTTGATGACATGTAATTGTAATTATCTTTCACCCTCAATGCTCAATAAATCAAATAAATTAGTCGCATGAGTTGCAAGTAACCAAGGTAAGTAATGTGATGAGATGGATAATACAACGCAACTTACCGGGTAATTTAAATGGTAAACCGCCCATAAGCGGATCTGAACCAAAACGCTGAGGGCCAAAGGCAAACGGATGAAAGCCGGGATGACGTATTTTAGAACGCGGCTCTCGGGGTCCATCCACCGTCACCTTTATCGCTTTATTATAACTGGCAATTTGTATGGGATTCGTTGAGATGATTATGCTTAAACTGAAACTTTTACCTGAAAGCAAAAAATACAAAATACGTTTGGTTGGTTGAGAGCAATAAGCATTAAATACTGATTAAGTAGTTTATCAAAATTAAAACATAAATTCTACATCAAATACACAAGCACATAAACGCACTCACACCCACACCCACACTCACATGCATATACAAACACATAACGCATAAAACTGTGGAGCCGCATAATTAGCTTTGGTTATAATGGCAAGATACCATACACCTAGCAACGCGCTGAACAAAGTGGAAGAGAAATATGTGTGTGTGTGGGTGTGTGGATGCATCGAGCATTTATTATTAACACATAAATGGTTAAATAAGAGTCATAAACAACAGACCTCCCCTTCAACTACATCACTACTGTTTGGTAGGTACTACTGGGCTGGGCTGGTATATGTTCAGTTGGGAAGTTTATGAATTTGAGAAATTTTGCGTGTGCACAATTATTTTACAAATTTATGGATTTTCCATTTGCACCAAGCGCGCATTGTACATCAAAAATCTTTCCGCATATAAAAACAACAACAACAACAACAACGACAGTAATAAAAAAAAAAAAATAAAAAAAAATTATAACTTTATGCACAAATACTCGGTGCCCGCACTTCTATTAGACACCATCACCCCCACAACAGCAAAACCACAGCGAAATTCCGAAAATTGTGCAAAATAAACTAAAACATATATATGGAGCGCATAGCACTGCAATCGGGACGTGTAACTGGTGCACAATAGTTGTAAGAATAATGGGTAGTGTATTATTTATTCACTCTTATCCCTTGAACAACAGCACTATTTGGAAGGTGGAAGAATTTAATTCATTCTCACATAACTAACTAACAACAACAACTGATGAAGGTTATCACAAAAATTAGTAAAATATAAAATAATTGCTAGTACGGATATAAAATTACAGTACAACCTCAAATACGAATAAGTGAGTAAGTGTTCATAAAGACGACATTTTCTTTACTGCTACATAAGTTGAAAATGGGAATCACTTTAATTAACAGGGTGAAAATGAGCTCAAGAACAAAGGTAAAGGTGGGTGCAAATAAAGTTTGGTGACCATCGCATAAAAAGATGAAAATTTTAAAAATTGAAAGTAAGCAGAGATGTCTCTGGCCTTGAATATATTAACTAATTAACTAAAGTCGAAATCCGCGTTTCTTTAGCCGCCCATTTTCGGAAGGGCTAACCATAAGTATGTGTACAAAAACTATCTAGCATAAATAAGGAATATCTGTTGCCTATTATAGCGTAACTCAATTGAATGATGCTTAACAATCTTTACACTTTATGAGGTCCCTGAAGCCCTTTTCTTATATGAGTCACATAAAAGAAAAATCTTATTCTTCCCTCTTTACGAACGTATCCCTTTATGTCACAATTTCCATTATTTAACAAAACTACACATTTACACGTATACGTGAACAACTATGCAAGCGTTCGTGTATAAAGTAGAAATGGTTTATTGGTCACATAGTGTCACGTCATGTTGTGTTGCCACCTAAACATTGTACGCTCTAAAAATACGTAAGCCACAGCCCATCATTTTAGTCTAAGCGTTTTGTTGGCTATTCAATGCAGCATCTCATTTACTCGTATAATATAAAATACGCGACAATTTTTAATAAAACGTTTTTTGTTTCTGCTTTTGTCAGCCCCAACCTTACCCGTCACAATGTTTCACTTACAACCAAGTTCATGCGTAACAGAGTATAACAAACAAACAAAGGGCTGAACAACCCCCTGTACGATAAGAATCGTTATGGATTGAAATTAATTTTAGCAATTGTTAAAATTTGATAAAAACAGATGAAGAATCAAACAGCGAAATAATGTTACCGTTCGAGTTAAATGAGTATGTGCTTCTAAACAGTTTATAAAATATTCAAAATGTGTAATAAATGGAAAAAGGGGTGAACAAATATGGAACACAATAGAAACGTGTGCCTTGTCTGGAGGGCAAATAATTTAAAAATAAGTGGATTACCTGTCTTCACTGAAGGCTAAGGCAGTGTATTAGAACTGTTTGGAGGCAGGATTTTGAAAAAAAAAACAACTAAATTTGGCCTAAACCAAATCTTAAACACCTTCCACATCAACATAGAAATAGTGGGCGTGACAAATATATGAATTTAATCTCTAATAAAATGGATTACGTATCAGCTTGCGAGCTGAGTATGATTTTTTGTAAATTGTGAACGTGTACGTAATGCGACCATGCCTATTTTTGGCACATCGATGGATAGGATAACTATAGATATGCATACCAAATATCGAGTTCATAGGTCAACTCAAAAACACCTATACTTTGCAGGATCTATGAGGCCTCCTTCTGGATATTGCAAATAGAATGACAACCTTTTATTCTCCTCTCTCTCTCTCTCTCTTAATAATTAAGAAAAAGAATTCATTAAAATTCATTTACTTTCAGTCCAAATATTCAATCTGGCACTTAAAGCTTAAACTTTGTCAATCATTATTAAGCTGCAGTGATGGGTAATTAATACAACTTAAATGCATGCATTTACACGCACATTCTTATGCGTTTATATATCCGTTTATTTACCGTTAAGCTTATTTAAGAAGATACAATAGCTAGCTGTCCTTACAACAATCAACAAAATGAACTCTATAGCTGTAGCGTGTAGGTGAAGTGAAAGGAAGCATATGTTTGATATTCTCTTTGATACCTAAACAAGCAATAAGTTGACCAATGTCAACAAAATATCAAAAAACACACACTCAAGCAAACATGCTTAATATTATTATTTGAACAAATAGGTGAAGGAGGGAAGAGAGAAGAACAAGAGCTGCTTTATTACAATTATTGTTTATCTAACGAACGCTTCAGATTATAATATTTTAATACATGAATGGTTGTCATCTCTGTTGACTGCCAAGGCTTCCTTCCCGAATACTTCAAAATAAATATGATGTGTATTGAATAATTGAAACAAATTAATAAATAAAAATCTCTGCCAAATCTGCTTCAAGACATTAATACCATAAATCATCAGGCATTTGACATTTAATTCTTGGCTATAGATCACTTTGCTGATGGTTTAATTAAAATTATTTTATAATTGCAATATTTCAGCTTTTGAAAGATTCAGACATTTTTATACCCGCCACATAAGATAAGATTGTCATTTCATTTGCCACACGCAGAAGGAGGCATCAGAGACCCTACAAAGTCTATATAGTCTTGATCAGCATCAATAACTGAATCGTTATGGATATGTCCGTACGGGTGTCCATTTCTTCTTGAACTTCTAAAATCAAACATTCCGCAAGAATATTCTTGGTTCTGTACTAATGTGTTTAAAACGTACACGTCCGAGAAATGTGAAATTTTCACATAAAATGTAAATATGTTGAAACTGTATCGTACTTAATATAAAGCGTAACTTTGGATATGAGATAAATGGTACAATTATGTACCATCTCAAGACGCATTCAAGCAGAAACGAACAAAATCATGCAGATGAATTTACTAATGAATTAAAATCATATGCAATGAATGCAAGCTTGCATTACACCCTTCCAGTTAGAGGGGGGAGGGGAACATAAGTATAAGCTTTTTGAAAACAATGATTTCATCTTAATTAACATGAAGTGCACAAAATGTCTTGTTGTTGCTGTTGTACAGTTGTAACGAATCACACACAGAAACAAAACAAACAAAAAAAACAAGTCAGATAACTAGATTTGGTCTAAGCCAAATCTTAAATACCCTTCACATTTACATATAAACTGTGGGCATGGCAGGTATATGATTACGCCTTCTTATAGTGTATGTAAAATTTTAAGTTGAGTTGTACGCTGGGTATGTTTTTGCGTAAATTGGAGGCTCCTTCTGTTATCCAACTACGTCTAGACGGACACACGGTTCAGTTTATGATGCTGATGCAAAATATAGGGACTTTGAAGCCTCCCTCTAGTTGCTACAAACGAAATGTCAAACCTAGTATACCCAGCATCCTATGTGGAGGGTATAAAAACACTTTACATCGATTGTTTTGCAGTTGATATATTTTCTACTCTGTAATTACCGTATGAGTAGAATTGCATCAATACTCCCGCACCACCCACTCCGATTATATGTGCAAATGCTATAAAATGCAATGCATTTACATAATGCGGATTTATATTACAAGCAGAGGCTTCCCAGTTACAAAGCAGTTCGGAACTGAACTGTATTGGAAAGTAAAGTGTTGTTTATTAAAACAACATTACCGAGACAACATTTTCCTAAATCTAATAATGAACTGCTTAACTGCTGCATGGGTATGTAAGGATAAGTGAAGTGATTTGTACGGCAGATGATGAAGATCAAGCACAAGTTTCATCTTAACGAACTACTTAAAACGCACCTGCCACTCCCGAAGTATTTTTCATATTTCTTCCTTTCTCTTAATCTACTGTGCGATTTGTTTATTTTCATTTCTACTTTTGCATTTCTACACATTTCCTGCGTTTCGTTTTTTTTTTTTTTCGTCTTCTTGCTCAACTTCTCTGTATCCGCCGCCATCCATTAAACATCATTAAAAATTTAATATTCTTCATCATTTTCTTTATCTGACTCCATGATTACTTTTATTTCTTTTTGTTTTCTGTCTTTTTGGTGTTGTTGCTTTCCTGGTGTACTGTTCCCCTTGGTAGCGTGATTAAATTTCATTATTTTTTATGTTTACTTTAGTCTTTTTCTGTGGCGTTATAAGCACAACAAGCGCTAGTAAACCACTTGAACAATAAAAAAAAATAAAAAATATATAAGAATTGGGAAAAATTATTGAGTTCAACCTACAAATGAGCACGCAATTCGGAGCACACATAACACGCACAATAAATAACGTTTCTAGAGATGTTTTTTTTTTCGCGCTGAAAATCTTGTTTAAATTAATGTTTAAATTTGTTTGCTCGGTTCTGGCGGCTTGTTGTTAAACAAATTACGAATTATGCTTTTCCATACATACACACATACATTATACATGAGTCAGGATTTATACTTAATGCGTACATTACTTCAGTTCTTTATGGGTGTACAAGTAATACACAAAAATGTATAAATAATGCAGACAACCAGACAACATATCATTGATTTTTTGTTTTGTTTTTCCTTTTGCAACTCCGACTGTGTCTGTCTGCATGTGTTCTTTATGTCACTCCTTCTTTATAAAAGCAAACAGGATTCAATTACAAAATTACTTATGTTTGGAATTTCGCTTAAAAATCGAAGGAATTTAATTGAAGTCACACATTTTCTATTTGAATACCCATTATATGTATATATATATCTGTACAATGTACAGATATCTTTTTAAGGTTTAAAAATAACTTTATCAAATGTCTGCTTATAAGAGCTTTAAATATATGTAACAGGCGGACGCACGGACATCATTCAATCAAGTTAGATTTTAATACTGATCAAGAAATATTATAAAAATACTTTGTGACATCTTTAAGGCCTTCTTCTGAATATTGCAAATGGAATGACAAACTGTTCAAACGATTAAGAAAACAAGGCGATTTAATTTTAAGAAACATACCCACAGGTGCCTGGCTATACATGATATTCAATTAAGAGGGATTTGATTGTATATGTATATTTTATAGAATCTTAACTAATACACATAAATGTATGATTGTAATAAAATAATAAAGTCAACCAATATCATTATCACCAGTAGCAAGGCAGACAGTAGTCGCAGTAGCTGTAATAACAACAATTACAACTAACAAAAAGATGGAGTATCATCATCGGAATCTATGTTATCAACAGGAAATAAAAGTTAAGAAAATACTTAACGAAACAATGTCCTAAGGCGTTAAAATTAACAAAACAACAACGACAACGATAACACACATCCAACGCAAAACACAATATGGCAAGTGATGCAGACAAGACAAGCAGACAAAACAAACCCAAGAGATATGGTTTTGGTGGTAGTGATATTATTAAAAAAAAGGCACATACACACACACATACATACAGCGGCAGACAGGCAGCTAACAACAGTAACCAACAAACAAAATAACAAACAAGGGTAATGATTATGTCGCTGATAATAATAATAATGATAAGAAAAAGAAGAAGAAGAAGAAAAGGAAGAAGAGTAAAGCCTTTACGAACTACTACTATAAGAAAAAGATTTCTTCCAAGATTAAAGCATTTGCACCATTTTCAACTCACAGCTTATGCATGAACAATAAATGTCAACTTGAACTGAAATTGAAAATCGGCTAAAATATAATATGAAAGTTAAACGGTATTGGGATCAAGTTTATGGCCCTTTAAGCATCAGATTACAACAATTTTTTATTGTAATTGAGGGGTTGTGTAGATGTGTTTTTTGTTTTTGTTTTTGTTTCTGTTTTGGTAGTAAATTCTTGGCTTTGTTTTTTAACTTTGAAAACAACAAATTTATTGGTTAAGTTTTATCTTTAGGCTGCTTTGTCCTAGAAAAAAATAAAATTTATTGTATAATAGGAAAAATTTTGAAAACAAACACATTTGGAAAAAAAAACCGAAAAATTTTATTGACTATTAAAAGCTTAAAAAAGAATTAGAATTAAATTTGACAAAATGCCAACAGTCCTCACTTTAAAATACACACATACACGTGTACATACAGGCGTGTTGGTAGCTTATGGAAATGCATCCCAAATACTAAGAAATGAAAGGATTTTGCTGTTGTTTCACAGGACACAACAAATTGCGTGTGTGTATGTGTGCTTTTGGTCTTTGGATAAAGTTGAAATATTTTAAAGCTTTTAAATAACGTTGTAAGTAAACACTATGCATACAATTTATGTACGTACGCACACATATTTAAACAGGGATATGGCTTTTGTTACTGTTGCTATTATTGTTATTGTTGTTGTTGTTGTTGTTATTGCTCTTTTGCTTTTAATGCTAATGAGATGAGGGCGAAAAATTCATTATGTTACTTTGAGGATTTTGTGTATACACCCACATGCACACCCACACAACCATGTCGACTCTTTATGCGTACTTACGTACAATATATATGAAAGTTTTTTCACTTTAACTTAAGGCTTATATATCACCATTAACAGCTGCTAAATAACTTTGCTTTAGAAGGTATAAAATATTGCGTAGTTGAATGGTGAGGTGGATGAGGTGGGAGGTGGGTAAGTATGTAGCGGTATTCTAGTACGTTTTCAACGTAATTACAAACCGTACTTCTTCTTTATTTATTTGTTTATATTTTATATTCTTTCTTCTTCTCTTTTTTTCTTCCCCCATTTTACAATACGTCAGAAAGAGACCCAACAACCCTTTGATATGAAATGAATTACACGAAGAATGTTGGGGATAGATAATAATGATGTTTTTCAGTGTGTATAATGGCAATGGCGATGGTGTTGTTGTAACCTCGTTAAGCTTAATTAATAGCAGCAAAGTTATAAACACTCCTCCTCCCTACCCAAAAAAAAAAAAATGAAAAAAAACACAAAACCTGACACATCACATCATAGTACACAAAGAATATTCTCTCAAGTCGTGGCAAATTGAATCTTAGAAGAAAGTTGTTGTGTGTGTGTGTGTGTGTGTGTGTGTGTGTAAGAGTTTGCTTGGGAGACGAAATGTTAAGTAGCAGAAAAATACTCCAATATTCATAAAAATACTAAAGAATGGATGATGGAATAGAAGCAGGTACAAGTTTGTGTTGGTGTTGTGCGTTGTGCTTCTTCTTTTTGTGCTTCCTGATAATTAGTAAACAAATGACGCTTAACCAAATGGTTTTTCTTGTTGACTGATATGGTGTTTAAACAAGAACCAAAATTCGTTAAAATTTATTTATTGAAGGATAAGGATTTTATTCTTAACAATAAAATGAATTAAAAGGCTCTTAAATAAGAATGGATTGAACTCTTTAAAGTGTTTCGCGAATTTCTTACCAGTTCTTATATACGAAACTAATTTAAAATAAGTAAAATACGTTGAAATAATTATGAAATAAAATAATAATAAAAGCTACAGTGATGTTTTTGATTATACTCGTAAGATAGTTACGTACAATATACAATCTAATCATAGAGTGGTATAGAATATAGGTTTTTTTTTGCTTTAACTTTCACCTTAAACACCTTGACCATCATCAATACCGCGGTAAAGATGGGAGCACTTCAGTTATTCATGCTAAGAAAAGAAGCTAAAACATCCCTGTCTCACACACTTTCACCTAAGATGGAATAAATTGTAACTTTTGGCTGCCTCTGTTATTCGACCGCACCCATTTTTGACACATCGATTTATGAGATAATTGTAAATATGTGCACCAAATTTCAAGTTCATAGGTCAATTTTTGTGATATAGATTTATGTCAATTGTGGGTGTGGCTCTTGGCCTATTTTGCCCATTTTAAATGCGATCTGCATCCAAAAACTAAAAAAAAGTGTCTGTTAAAAATGTCAGCTTAATATCTCAAAATTTGCGATCATGATAGCACCAACACGGACTTATATGTCTAGAACGACTCAGTTTTCGATGCTGATCAAAAGTATATATACTTTGTAGGGTCTCTGACGCCTCCTTCTGAGTGTTGCAAACGGAATGACAAAATTTGTGTTCCCCCATTTTATATAGAGGGTATAGCAAACCATAAGCAAACAACAACAACAAAATTCGATTGCATTTTTGGGTTGAATTTTAATTATTTACATAATTTTAACCCTAGTAATCCTTTTATAAATATTGTCCAAAAAAAAAAAGGTCTTCGGAAGTTTGACGCTACTATTTACGAAGCTTAACTAAACCGGCTTTCAACAATTCCACAAATAATGAGTCCTTAAAAAATGTAATTGAAAAAAAACAGCAAACAATGAAATATTCACTTTGAAATCATGTTTGAAAAAGATTTGCAAGTAAAGCTTTTGCTAAGAGTTGACACTTTAACGTTTTCCCCAAAGAAAAAAAATTGGAAAAATATTCAGCTTGAAACGAATTCATGCAGCTTGTTATCACAAATGATTAACCTCGTGCACGTGGTTCTTCAAACCTCTAAACTGAATTTGGCAACTATTCTACAAAACTCTTCAAATGCGTGTTCAATAGACAGCTATGGACGTAACGACACATTCAAATTGCAAACAAATTTCAATTGAACTTTTAAAAACGACAAATTTGTTGACAATTTTTATAAACCATCGCCAATGTAAACAATTTAAAAAAATTACTCTGTTGACATTCCGTTTAGTGAGGGACCAAAAGTGGCAAAAAGAAGTATTTTCTTTCCTTTTTTTTTTTTTTTTTTGTACAGCAGGAAATAGACAATTTTAATGAGCAATTGTCAAAAGAGGCGCGAACAAGGGAAAATGTTGTAAGAAAAGATATTTTCTTTAAAAAAAAAAACAGAAAAAGAAACGAAACCGTCTAAATAGACGCATATCAGGAAAAAAATCACTTAACAAACACTGGCAATGATGCGGGGATTTAAATAAACAGTTACGCTGATTTAATTTTCTACACAGTGATTTTTCACTGCCACCTCCTCCTCCCTGACAAGTACAATGTAGAAAAGCAAGTGCACTGATGACCAGACTTTTATTCAGTTGATTTCACTTTCAGACAACATTTTCTCCTTCTCCTCTCCTTTTTTTACTTTCACTTTCAATTTTCTTATCAATTTCTATATTCTCATTCTAATTTTCTATACATTTTTCTTGATGAAGTTGATGGTTTTTTCTTTTTTTGTGATTTCTTTCATGTCTTTTATTCTTTTCATTCAATTTAATTGGCAGCAAATCAGGCCGCAATCATGACTCGCCGTCAGTAGAAGCATATAGTTATTTATAAATTTATTTAGGTACCCACCTCTACCACTTCGTCCAACGAAACGTAAATCATTGAATTTAGCTACTTGGTTCTTCATCACGGCTGTACAGTTGCGCAACTCTCCACAAAAATTTTCATCGTTACCAGCACGTATTGTTACAATTGTTCCATCCATTACTTCACCCAGTGCCAGCACTTTGAAGGCTATGGGTAGAGTTTTATTGGAACGCCAATGGGTGGGTAAAGTGGTACAAACCTGCATTGTGAATATAATGGCACAAAAAAAAATAGAAAAACATCTATTATGCAAAAGTTTTTATATGTTGGTAATAATTGAAAAGAATGCATTTGGAAAATAAAATAAAATTATATTAAAACAACTAAGAAAACAAAAAATGGCTTAGACCAAATCTTAAACATCTTCCACATCTACAACGATGTGCGTGGCATATATATATATAAAAATTGTGCCTTAGTTCATGTATTAGCTTTAGTTTTACGGTGAATATGGTTTTTTGTAAATTGTGGACGTATCCGTTATTCGAGCACGCCCATTTTCGGCACATTGATGAATGGGAAAACTATAAATGTGTGCACCAAAAATCAAGTTCATAGGTAAATTTTTATGACATATATATCGATTTTTGTCGGTTGTGGGCGTGGCTTTTAACCGATTTCGCCTATTTTAAATAGTGAGATGAAACTAAGAGTGTATGTACAAAATTTGCATCGCAATATCTAAAAATGCATGCCCGTGAGAATGTCATCAGTACACGGACACACGGACAAAGGTCTCAAACATTGTCCAATAAAAATTATTTTTAAATATTTTAAATTTCACTTTTTAGCACATTAGATTTTAAACTTAATGAACTTTTTCTAAATGACATGTATCCTCATAAGGTATAAGAAATCACAGTATTGTGTATATTACTCATACGCCCCAGTAAACGTAACTTACTATATGCGGTGATCCAGTTTTAACCAATTCACCGGGATGTTCTGCTAACAAAACATCAACGGTTCTTTCAATTAAGTTGTCTGGCGTCAGATACGGACTCGTGTCCACCGCTTTTTTAACATTGCCACTATTTTGATTATTATTGTTATTGTTGTTGTTATTATTATTATTATTGTTACTAATTGAATTATTTTCATTATTGCGATTTCCAATCTTTTTCGTACTAGTTGCTGTAGTGGTTGAGCTCACTTCACTTGTTATGTGCATTTTTCTTTTAAATCTCTTCAGTGTAAGAATTTCTTAAAGAGTTTTCTTTTTCTTATAACAACAAACACATGGCTAGACACATAGTAAGTATTCGTATTGCTTGAGAAGAGCAAACAACACAAAGTAAGTAAATAACGGTATGTACTATAAATGAAGTAACGGCGTGCTTGTAAATCAGTCAAACACAACGACTTTTTCAAACAAGTGGATTAAAACGTTTTTCCCCCTTTTTTTTTTTTTTGGCGGAAAAAAGGCTTTGAAGTGATTCAGAACAAATAGTGGAAAGAAACAAATAGAACCTGTTGAATTTTTCCTAAACGAGCACAAAGTTAACTTTGATGTTATTGTTATCTTTCACTCTACTGCACCTAAACACACTCACATATAGCGTAACACGCATAACTGCTGCTTCAGTCTAATACAATTTAACATTGTCACTAATCAATCCAAGTTTTTTGATGCTTCTTTAAAAATAAAAACCAAAAAAGAAAAATTGAAACTACAAACACGTCCGCTTCTGATTGGTTTTGAGATGCGATTAAAATTATTATCCCTGAGCTTAATTAAAAATTACGAAAATATAATTCGCGGTAGTCTTGTATTTCCATTCATACAAAATACCAATAGTCGGGCAGTTAATAAAACAATGTATTAAAAAAAAATTATAAAATGTGAACAAATAAAAAAGAGACACCATACAAAAATAAAAGCAGGCTACCAATCCAATTGAACGTATTTTTATTATATATACAAACGTACACACATGCACACACATATCGGCTTATTATGATTCGGACTTTACAAGAGCTCCCAATACCCAATTCGATTTTGGTTTGCCCATGTGTGTGCATGTATGTAAACATTTACATAATTACACATCTGCGTTTTCCGTTGAATACACCAAAAAAATATCCTGTTAACTACGTGTGTGGTGTATCATAATTTCAGCATTTGTTACAAGGACTCTGATTGTTTTTTGCTTCTTTTCTAAATGTGTGCGTGTGCATATGTATTTTCATTCATTTCATTCACTTTGTATTTCAGCTTTTTTTTTAATATTTTTTTTTATTTGTTCATCGCTGCACTCTGACAATTGTCGCATTTTTTTGAACAAGTTCCGTTTTTTTAAACATGGTTTTAATAGAAAAACTGAATAAAAAAACTTGATTCGCAAGATCATATGTCAGTTGATGAATAAAAAAACATTGCAAACCTTTCCTTATGGACTATTTTATATACTGAACGGTGTACAAGAAAAAAGGTTTGTTTAGAAGGCAAACATACAAACAATTGATAAAGTTGTAATCTGTCCAACGTTATGATTTAATTATACCCTACAACTGTTTATATAAATTTATTTTCCAACCTTTCTTTTTCAGTCGAAGCCAAACCTTTTTTAACCGTAAACAAGTGAAAATGTTACCCTACCCAACAGCACCACCTAACTTTACAAATTATGCTACAATTATTTTATTTGTCTCAAAAATAGCGGCCATGACCTAATCAATGAGAGAGTCACTTATAATAAGAGGCATTTTTATGTAAAAAAATCACACAACGGGTTAAAAATTAAACCTATTTGCCGTTGCTAATTATAACAGGATAGTTATAGTATTTGTTTTGAATAAATGTGTTGCTATTAATGTACAGCTCTTATAACTTTAAAAGTATAAAATTACATTTTCTATTAATAAAAAATTAATTATTTGAATTGCTTTCAGAAAAAAATTATGTATATGATCCAATTTCAAAACAAAATACAACAACAAATCAAAAATATTATAAAATAATAATGAAGCACATTATATGGCTTAGGTCTAATATTGCAAACCCTCCATAGTTACAAAGAGCTGCCGTGGCATGCATGCCAATCGTCTCCTTTTTTTAAGTATTATACAATAAATTAGACAACATCAAGTTTCAGATCAAATACAATTTTTTTAAACTCGGACATGATCTGGAAAATTCTTTCCCCATCGATTAATGTTGCGTCCGCCTGAAGTAAATCAAGGTGTTCGCCCAATTTCCTTGAAAAACAATTTTTAATTTTTTTCTTTTTTTAAATAAACTTTCCAGATGCAACGCTCATTAAACACAAGCATTCTATGTAGGCACTTATTATGAAAAAAAAAAATCACATAAAAAATTTGATAAAAAAAGTTTCTCATTCGCCTGAATATGAAAATAAAACTTTTACGTGACGTTATTGTTTTTTCCGTTTATTGTCTTTTTTATGATTTAAAAAATAAACTTCAATTGAAAAATGAAAAAACGAAACAATTCACAAATGTTGGCCATATTGTGTGCACGGTGGTCATTTCATATATTATGATAACAACACCAAAACACGTTCACACGCGAGAGGCATCATAAGCCTCACAATTGATGACCCAGCAAGAGTATGAGTTAAGTATGTGTATGTGCATTGTTTTATTATATATACACATACACACAAAGTTGGTAAATTAACAGTTGCGGAAAATGGTTCACCGACAAAAAATTCAAAAAGTATACACAATGTTGGAAAAAAAACTATTAACAAAAGTTCATCAAATGAACGGCGAATAGAATGATAAGAACAGAGCAACAGAAAGAGAGAGAGAGAGGTAAGTGCTGTATAAAATGAATAAAGTTGTGTGCAAATGTTTAATTTTGAAGTACGTACTCCGTCAACGGCAACGTTATCATCAAGCTTTACAGTAATACTTGTATCATGTCAAACAAAGCACAAAAGCACGCATATGGCAAAAACAAACATAATAAATATAAACAAACATAAATAAATATGATGTAGGAGTACTTGAAAAATTATTTTTCTACATAGGTATGGAACTAAAACTGCAACTACTAGGCATATACACATAATATGAATTAAGTACCCAGTAGAGTAACTTAATCAAGCGATTTTTAGAGCTACCACGTGGAGGAGTTTGACAAAACACTTGTGACACTTAAAAGCTATAAAGTAAAAAATATCATTATCAAATCCTAATCAAATCAATCATCTTCATCCGTCTCTGCGTCCCTATATGTGCCTGTGATAAGCAATCTCCTGGTCGTACATATAACAATAATAATTTAAAACTTGGCCAATTATTGGTAGTTTCTGTTAGAATTGAATATAGGGTAAAAAACATGCCCACATAGAAACAATGTTCACATATTACTCATAAACTCTAAAAGAAATAAAATTGAATAAAGAGTGTTGTCGCATAAGTGTGGTGGTTATGCAAGATTTCCTCGAAGACAACTTAACTTTTTATAACCAACACATAAGGTGAAAGGTATATTAAGTTTGTTATTCCATTTGCAATATGTAGTCCTCAGAGATTCCAAGAAAGTACGTATATTCCTAGTCTGACCGTCGGTCCATCCGTCCATGAAAATTTGTGCGAAAGCTACTGCTTGCATTTTTTAAGATATTTTCATGAAATTTAGTACAAAGACATGTCTTGTCTCAGAAAAAAAACTCTATTGAAAATTGAACGACTCGGACCATTTTTAGAATCCCTTTCCATATAAGCTTATATTATAATGGAAGCATTTATGTGACAAAGAATATCAATTTTTAATATTTTTGAACAAAAATTAGTGAAAACTA
This sequence comes from Crataerina pallida, assembly GCA_949710015.1. NCBI lineage: Eukaryota > Metazoa > Arthropoda > Insecta > Diptera > Hippoboscidae > Crataerina > Crataerina pallida. The sequence goes on from OX453291.1 coordinate 29,725,495, forward strand.
ATTAATTAGCAAATTAATTAGCTGTGCCAAATTTGGACTCGATCGTACTATTTTTGAGACCCCTTTCCATATAATTATATGTCACGAAAAGATTTATATGGCACATCACAAGTTTTTAGGGGTATGTGTACATTTGTTTTAAATATTTTATGGTAATTAACGATTTGTGTTGCTTCAAACAATTGAATAAAACTTTCTCTACTAGATGTCCTCCGAAGGATAATCCGTTGGCTTACTTTAGATAGCCTTACTCAAGGCTAAAATAATCCATTATAAAGCTTCGATTATGGAACTGATATTTTAAAACTCTATTTGGAAGTTTGAGCTTTACTCCCAGAAGCTACACAAAATCACACGCTTTCAAAGTAAACTTTTTATTATTTCGTCAATTTTTCGCTTGATCACTTTAAAGTTTAAAACACAATTTTCATAATTAATTTTCGATTAGATTTTTTCGATTCAATATTTTACCCGAAACATTTCAGCATAAAACACGAAAATATTTTAATTTCTCAAAAATTTGTTTCTCTTTATTATGTTTACTGTTATATTTACACGCATTCCACTTGTTAAGATTTTGAAATATTTCAAAATATATCCGCCGCAATAGTTGTAAGGTAGTGTATTGGAAATTTATAATCGTAACGATGATGTCAAACGACACGTTAATATTGAAGTGAGAATTTTTTGCGGTAATCATCAGCGCGACCACTATATAAGCACACAATACGGCAACGTCAGCTTTAATGCTGGGTGATGGGCGAAAAAGGAAAACAGTAACAGTTATAGAAAACAACAACACAGCAGATTGCAACCATAACGAGACGTCGACAATAAGATGCTGATACTGTTGGTGATGCTGTTGATGCGGTGTGTTGACATGAGTGGTGATGGTTGAGGTGTATATGTACTACGTGATTAACTCGGCAACAGCACAAACATACCATAAGCTATGGGCTGCTTGAGAGGCGACAACAGATTCTTTTTCTTCTTTTTTTTTTTCATTGCAGTTTTTATATTGGTTTCTGTTAATGTGTTCTGGTATTCCATGTGGTGGTACTCTCCCAACGAGACTGCATTTATTGTCAACACCATCAGCATTTAAGTAGAATAAACAGCCGTTGCTGTACATACACATACGTGTACATAAAACAATCAATGACGTCCTACTTGGTGTGGTGTACGATAATTTAAGTTATGCGTGTGTTAAGGAATGGTCGTATATAAGAATTTCGTTTTCTTTTTCTTGGGGTTTAACATTTACCGCGACAACCAGTAGCAGTGGTTTCTCTTGTGGTGTACTCAATACCGCACCCGTGTAGCCCGAAAAAAGTCAAACCAACAAAAACACACAATAAAACGTAACAAGAGAAATGCTCGTGTACACAGTTAGCTGGATGCTTCTCTCGTTCGATAGTGAAGGAAGCAAACAACAAAAAAACCGTTATCATTTCCATTAAACTCATTTTTATTGCAGTCTCTATATTTGGGAAACACAACACACATTCCAACCTTCCTCTAATACCCTCACAGCAAACGTTTGAGTGAAAGTCTCTTTTAAGAATAATCTTAAGACTTTCCAAGACAGAAATAAAAAATCCCACTAACTAGCATATTCTCGCTTTCCTTCTATTCTGGGTACCATTTTTTAAGCAGCATATTTTCATCATGACCCTGCAATAATTTGACTCAAATTCTTCCGTATTGACATTTCTGATATTAATACTCTTTTTCATAAGCTTCGTTTCTCTCTTTCTAAAGCGTAATATATCGTAAATAAATGCGAAAAAAAATTGTGAGAAAGTACCGAGGGGAGCATATCAAAAACAGAAATAAAAATGTGAGCACCGCATACAATCAAACATCTAACGCTAACATTACGGAGATGGTGAATATATTGAAGAAGAAAAATTTTACCCTTAAAGGAAACATACTTAAGGAAAATTCACTGCAGTTGCGGTGATAAGAAGTGAGAGTTTGACTGTAAGCGGGTTTAGGTTTGGGGATAAAGATGAGTTTCTTTGTAAAAGTAATCAAGAAACCTCAAAGTTTAATGCCATTTAGTTGGATGCTAATTATTTTATGTAACACTTGAAAAGAACACATTTACTGAACACTAATACTTCAATAATAATACTCATAACGGTCAGGCCAGGGCCACTATAACTATAACAGAAAAGTACTGACTTTTTAAATTTAAATTCACTTTTTTAATGAATGGAAAGATATTGTCAAAAGCCACGCCCATAATTGATAAAAGTCTATATGTTGGGGTTAAAAAAAATTACCCATAGGGTGGAAATTTGGTCCTTATATTTATTATTAGTTCATTTATTCAAAAATATGCCATAAATGGGCGTGGTTAGATTATAAATATTATAAAATTAAGGCCAACTTATTTATGGATGGTTAAGATATTCATATTTTTTTCTTGCTAATGTCCCAAAGACTTACATAACTAAACGGAGTCAAAAATTGTTCAAATATTTAAAATTTTCCATGAACTCCTGGCCGTCTATGATATTCGTTATTTTAAAAGAAAAATTTTAATTTTAATAAAAAAAAAATCTCTAAAAATTCAAGTTTTTATCGCCTTGTTGCGATTTTCTCCAATATAATATCAAAATATTTCTATGTGTGTGTGTGATAGTTTCAAACATTTCATATGTTATCATATATTAATAAACTATATTTGTGTGTGTGTGTGCATTGAAATTTTTTTCCATTTTTATAGGCGGAGTTTGTTCCTTTATCAGTGTTTACTAGGAACCTGAGCAAATCCACCACCATTACCACCATCGAGTGTACACACATGTGCGCTATGTGTGTGTGATATATTGAAGGGTGTTTGCGGTTTTATAATCAAACCACAAATATTATAATACCTACTGTGTGGCAAAATTTCGTATATGGATTTTCATCTTTACCTTAAGCAGCCAATAAGAAGTGTTTCTAACGCTTGGGTTATAAGGTGGACAAACATTCTAACATTATAATGATGGTTTCCGTTTAGTATTTTGTAAAAGACACTTTATATGTTTATTCTTCTTCTTCTTTTTGTAATTTTTATACATACACATTTTTTTCTTTCCTTCCATTTTTTTTTTTCCTCTCAACAATAAACTCATTGCGGCTAAACACGAATGGTCTTCCACTGACAACGTTTCGTGGTGCACCAAAATATGCTAAATGTTGGCGAGAACCAAATAAATTATATTTATTAGTTTTCTTATATACACACACACATATATATACCAGCTATATATAAGTGCACATGCACCTGCCCCATCTTTAGCAATTTGGGTGGGTTCAGCTTCCAGTGTCTTGGTTACGTTTAGTGCGTCTTTTATGTATGTGTGTGTGTTGTAAAGAAATGCGCCAACTCATTGGAATGTTTTTGCTTACTTTTTGTATATGTTTTTTTTATTATTTTTAGATTTTTTCGCCGTGTTCTGTTTCATAAAGTGTTCCTAAGCGGACTCTGATTGAGTTTTTCAAAATTTACCGACGGTACTTTGAAACTGTAAATATAACAAATAAAAACAGCAAATCTTGAATATCCTCCTCAGTGGGCGTGGCATATATAACATTGCAAACTTTTTTAATGATTAAAACAAGTCGGTCGCGACCACTTAAAACCCTACACTAGCGGATCTCAAACTTTTTGAGCTGTGGAGCCCTATAAAGGCACGGAACCCAAATGGTTCAGTAATGACTGATTGTATATATGTCAGTTGATGTGATAACAGTTTCCCAAATTGGTGGCTTTCAAATCCACTTAGATTTGTAAAGTTTTATAATAATGAACGCGTCCGTTCTTCAGTACTTAAATTGTTTCCTTGCAAAGTGAATATAATTGAAATTGAAAAATGTTGCTTTAGAAATGTATAAATAAAATCCTTCTCCTGCCACCCGCCTTAAGTATATGACAGCCTCTTACAAGGCAAACGAGAAAACAATTTTAAATAACTTGAAAAATACATTTGAATACTAACGGTATTTGTTTTTGGCCAATTAAAATATAACCTAAAAACACGCATCGTTAAGTGGAGAAGCATGTGAGTGAACACATACACACACACACACACAATATTTTACATTAAAACATGTGAACAGTATTGTTGCTGGTAAGTGTGGCCTTTAAGCAATTTTAATGGTTCCGTTTACAACACTGTTTTACATAAACACAAATCTCTAACATTAGCTAAAACGTTTGTATGATAGAAAGCCAGCCGGAAGCCGTAAGACTCTTGTCCTAGAACAAATTCAACAAATGCGTTCCAGCTAAAGTAAACAAAATGCAGCCGTGCAGGTATAAACATTTATTGCTTCAATTATATTTTCTTTCATAAAATCCCTTAACACCTACACTCGTACCACTTGTACTTGTTTTTACTGAGACACATTTTTATTATTATTTCACTGCTGACAGTTATTTTCGTTGTTCTCCGCTGTTGTTGTTTGATTGTGTGTTGATTTTTCTTTTAATTGTTGCGGATTTGCATTCTGACACATTTGTCAACCTCAGCAACAATGACAAAAGGGTAACCAATGCTACATGCACGAGGTTATTTACACACACATACACACGTACAACAAATAAAGAAAAATAAGGCAAATACAGCTTGCGCTAGTACGTGTGTGTACGTGTGCGTGTGTGAGCTGATAAATATTTTATCTTGGCTGTGCTGTGCAAGCTGGATTTGTGAATTGATGAAACTTTCTCAACACCACACCACACTTCTTGTGCTTGCACTCATTAGTGATATGAGCAAAAGAAGCAACAATAGAAATTCGACTGCAGCCAAATATTTGCCATACACACCAATCATAATTTTCACTCACAAACTGAAATGTAGAAAATATGGAATAAACTGCCACAACTTTAGTTTTTAAGGATTATTTATCATGTAAATCGAGGCAAGTCTGTACGTGTATGCGTGTATGTTATTAAAACGCTTAAGGTTGTAAATTTCGAAGCTTGTACCAAACATTTCTAAATTCTCTTTGTACTAAAAATAGGTGGAATAGGTGAAGTGCCACGCCCATAATCGATAATCTTTTTTTGTATTTTTTTAATTTTGTACACATTGGAATCATCAATTCCATCGGTGTGGACGTACAGACAATGCTTAGTTTCACAGTTACAAACATTTAAACAATTTTAACATATTTTCCAATACAATTAGTTTCAGCTAATAATAAATAAGACTTAGTCCAGTAAAGTAAAATATTCCTTATTATATATTCTCTGCTGTTATTTATAAGCTCATCAATTGATTACGCACTTGGGAGCGGTAACCGCGCTTTATGGTTTGTTCAGCATATTGTATAAAAACATAATATATTTGTTACATGATATTCTCCCCAAGCTCCGGTAAAAAATAAAACACGCACACACTAAGAAAAAAATTGGCATAAAACAAAAAACAAACAAACAAACAAAAAAAACTAAATAACAAAAAATTGAAATTTGCAAAATATTAAGGGGAGGAAATTGTCGTAAGCCCGCAACACCCTTATTGGCATCAAACAACAAATAAAACAACAAATCACTAATCAACGGAAATGTGATACTTAGTACACAACCAAGCACAACAACAAGTTAAGTAGAGCTTTTTTTTTTTTGTTATATTTTGCAAAGATATTGTCCCCATAAAATCCCTTATTTGTTGTTATTGTTATCTATGATTAACGCTGACATTCGGTATCTATGTACCCAACGAACACTGCTTAAGACCCTTCTGGTTAACATTATCTAGCTGGCACAAGCCATTGAATTTATTTGTTTAACCATAAATTTTTAGACTATTACAGTTTTTTACTGATACACTCACGATAAAAAAAGTTTGTAGAAAATAAATATTAATAAAAAAAGAAAAGACCACCTTCAAGTAGTTAGTACAGCTAAATATCTCTGGTGTTACGTGCTTAGCTTATATAATCATTCCAGTACATAATTTATTTCATCTAAAACGCCCTGTAAGCAAACGCGTGAGTGGGTGTCTTAAAAAGCATCGTTTTTTATACGAACGGACATCATTACCTAAATTTTATTTAATGCTGTTGGTTGAATACCTGTAAGTTAGTAAATAAAGTTAATAATGTACCTTCTGTTATCCCAAGCAACAGCAACAATAGCAGCAGCTGCAACAGCAACAACAATAACATGTATTAAATTTCTGACCAAAAGTCAATTTTAATGATGGTTTAGTTACAGAGTTAGCCAACCTAACGAACACACTTTACAGCTTTTCGTATAATAGTGGGCGTGGCAATTACGCTCTCTTTATATTAATCATTGAAGTTTATATTGTACTATATCGTTAAGATCGAATATTAGAAGAAAAATAATTTTTTATTTGTAGGCGTGTCTTTTAATCGATACCGCCCATTTTCAACACTTCGTTTTTATACGGTACGTATAAATGTACTTCATCTTAAAGGTTGGCCACTGCATAAAATCTCTTTTTTGTACAAATTATAGGCGTGTCTGAAAGCAGTTCTTCCGCCAATTTTTTGTATTTTAGTATAAAGAGTAAATATATTAAATATTTTCTATATTTTATAGATCTTACTATACTTTGAATCTATTTTTGATACTTTTGAGCGTGATTGTCAATGGATTCTGCCAGGATACTGTCAAAACTTAAAACAGGAAACTGCTCGAAAAAACTAAAAAATGTCTGAATTCAATTTTAAGCTGAAAACCTTGGCGACCATTAGCGTTCAGAAACCGGAACACCAGCACACGAACATATTGTGTTAAATATATACCGAAACTATTTAAATTATTATAAACTTTTTAAATTACAAAAATTTACTCTACTGTGTGCGATTACACAACCCTACCAGCTCTACATTTAGGTGAGTAATAGGATGCCCAGTATTATTAAATTCTAACCTGCAAATTCCATGTGTTGTAAGGGCACACATGCCCATTAAAACTGAATTAAGAATACAAAAAAAAAAAAAGTTGTAAATTCAATCTATTTTCATAACATAGTCATACGCAGGTCACACACACACACACCTACGCAATGCTTTCAACAAAGTTGTACTCTCTTCACTTTACTGTGTAACGTAATGTAATGTGATGTGAAACGATAGCCATAACAATATACTTAAAGAACAACAATTTCCTACACTTTCACTTACACACAAACATATCAAAAAAAACGAAGGAAAACTCACATGACCATTACAACCGTACAAGTATCATTATCAGCGTAATTGTCACAACCAAACACATTTGCAGCAAGTGTCTCGATACACATGTACTTGTACATGTCTTTGTGGCTTTGGCATAAGAGAGCGTATCATCATGAATGTGATCATTATAATGGACTGACATACACACACGTACGTGCGTACACAATACACATATCGAACTAAACTGACCCATTCAATTAAGCATGAAAAAAATTAAGGAAGGCAGGATGGAAGGTATGAAAGAAACGCACACGAAAAATGTAATAAATACTGCATCAGCAACAATAATAGCGTAGAGTAGAGTTAAGGCAAGTAAGTCAGAGAAAGAGAGCGAGAGAGAGACTGTATGAAAAAAAGGACGACATTTTTACCACTTAAGAAGTGCCACAACAAAACACGCATCACTTGTCACACATGCTGACCGAAAAAATAAAAATAAAAAAAAACCCAGAATGGAAGCACACAAAAATACCAATACCAACACACTTCAACATACACAAGCACACATGATGTTCACAATTGAACCCATATTGTGTCATAGCGTTTGTCTATCGCGAAAATTGTAAGCAAGGAACAAAACGAGAGCCCAAAGCATATGTAAGTAAATTATAGTTTAAACATGATGATGATGGTCAACCCGATTGCCAACTCCCCACAATATTCATCCTTTACTCATTACAACCATCACAATCATCATCCGCAACATCATTTGTAGCGTATAGTTTTGGTATTGTTATTGAGGTGTAATACAATTTTATGCTATAATGCCCAACTTGTATCCAACACCCTCTCAACTGAACCAACTAACCGGGAAAAGGGAAGGGAGGTCACTAACAACAAATGAACAAACGAACGTATATCGCAATTGAGTTAATAGTCCATTGTTGTTGTTTCCCTCACATATAAAACCATTTGAATGTATCCACAATTGGACACATATGGTGGTAACAGTTACGAACCGTTGAATTTTTCCATTTCTTTAATTTATTTATTCAGGTTTTTTTTCCTTTTTTTCCTTTTTTTCACTTTTTTTTTTTCTCCACACTTTATTTTATAGTTGTTGTTGTTTTGAAAATGAATACCAATGGTAAGCAATTTGTGGGAGCTCGAAAATTATTAGTAGTCTGTTGGCCTTTTTTTTTTTATTACATTTGTTACATAAAGTAAATGTGAGTGTGCGTGTTTGTGTGTATGTGTGTGTGTGTTACAAAATTACAATTGAGCCAATTTGTTTAATTTGCAAATGCTATTAAATATCATGAAGATACGAAGTGCTTAAACGAAGAGTGAAAGGTGCGGCAGATAAGAAGCCTCACAGTGCTTAGCTTGGCCACATAGTGTCGCCGAGTGCTCAATAACAGATTAATGCACCATTTGTGGCTATTTTCGTACATTTAAATCGATCAATCAATATAATCAAATCTGCTGTCCGTCTCTTAAGCATTTTTTGACATATTTCTATGAAGGTCATAGACCCGAAGGCCCAAAGAGGAACCCTATTAAACAGGATCGAATTGGGACATTTTAAAAACGATGCAAATACGAAGTTTATAAATGGCTACGAAGCCGCCAACAACAATAAAACTACAAACTAAACATATGTCGATTGTGTACGAGCACTACTCGTAATCATTAGGGAACCAGTTGTCAGAAAAACTGGATAATGTTGCTTAAAGTCTCTCTTAAATCGATCGTTTTTAGTTTGGAGAAAACTAACATCGATTCATTTGCCAAACCAAGTATTTAGATACAAATTTAAGGAAAAAACCTGAATTTGACTTCAGACAAATCTTGACTCAAAGAGTGAGTAACATAAATGATTCTTTATGTTTATAAATTAGAAAACTTTTCACAGCCTTTCGAAGCTTCTCCTCGACCTTAGTAACTTTTAAATTGTTTACCAAATATAATGCATCACATATACACATAAAATGTCTTTTGTTTCGAACAAAATGCAAAAAAATAAAAAAAACTTTAACAAAAAATGTTACAAAACTAAAAAATTGAATTGAAAAATTCAATAAAATTAATACGCTTGGGCACTTGAAACTTTCCTTTTACCGTTACACACAAGCACGGTAAGTATGTAAGCATTCAATTTCATACCATTTGTCAGTTGTCCGAAACGAAACCCAAAAAATGAAATTCAAATGCCGACGTATGTGATTACAAGAAAAGTATTCGTGTGGAACGCAAACAAATGGATGGGCGGCCAGTTGCGGGATAAGTATGCATACCATTATAAAATTATAGACAAAATCGAGTAAATTGTTGTTGATTTGTTGCTGCTGCTGTATTGTTGGTGCCTCTATAATGGGCGTAAACCCCAAAAGACTGTGGGATACAATAAATGTGTTGTTGAAAATAAATACAACAACAACAGAAAGAAGCAGAGATAGACCATAAAAAACAAACGCTTACACAAGTCTAATGTGAGAAGATGCATTTCCATATATTTCCCAGAATATCTCGCTTTTGCTGTTGTTGTCTCTTACATAAAACAAAGCAAAAACACATTAGACAAAGTAGAAATCACTTTTTTGCCTTTTTTTTTTGTTACTTTTTTGTTAAAGACAAAAATATATAAACGGGTTGTGAAGCGATGAGGAGGAGGGTGGTACATGGGTGGGTGTCCGTAGAGGAGAGAAGACACATTTTATGGGATATTTTAATATTACTGCATTTGTTTTATATGCTACAACAAGGATACAACTTATGGTGTGTGCGTGTGGATGTGTGTGTATTGCACACACTATATGGCATACAAATTATTTATCCAAGTAAGCGTAAACATATGTGATGAGAATGAGTTTTGTTTTGTTTTGTTTTGTTTTTAAATTTTTTTTATTTTTTTGTTCACATTTGGGTAAAATTTCTTTCAAGCTTTCAAGTCACCTTTGAATTATACAGAAAAGTGTTATCTTTGTACATGTACTTAGTATACCGTTAATACATTATGCATACAAGCTTATATGTATCAACGGATTTTGTATATGTGTATATATGCAAGATACAACAACAACATTCCATAACAAAACCAAAACCAGCCAACCGACAATATCACTCAAAGCAAATGCTTTTTTAAGTCAATCATATGAATATTAAAGACGAGAAGCAACAGACCCAGAGCGGTAGTAGTAGTAGTAGTAGTAGTAGTAGTAGTAAAATGAAAACAAATAAACCAAAAAAAAAAAATTTAAATTAAGTAGCAGGACAGGCGGTTACCAGTATTCGTATCCACCTGTAAATATCATACCAACGGATACATTTTTGGCAAATGATGGCCCAAACTTTGTCATACATTCATCAGTAAGTTATATAATGTCGTTGTTGTTGTTGTTATTGTTATTGTTGTTGTTTATGTGGTATTAGATTTATATATTTTCACATATATGTATGAGTGTGTGTAAACTAAACAGTAATAAATGAAATTTAATTAAAACGAAATGTAATATTAAAAAATTTGGGCGTGGCAGGTATATTATTACGCCTCCAAATAGAGTATGTATGACATACCAACTAAGCAGTAAAATCAACACCACACCACATAAATTTTTTTTATATGAAATGGATGAAAATTAAATATTCTTCTTTTTTTAAATCATTTTGTTGAAAATTACATATTTATATACAACAATAATGCTAAATAATCAAACATTTTGAAATAACATAAAAAAAATAAATTCGGTTAAAATCTAAACTAAATCACATTGCAAGTGTAAAAGAAGAAATGCACCTTGCATCGTATAGCATGCGTTCTGCCTGCTGTTATAACTAAACTTAACTTGGCTGCATTTTTTTTTTAAAGAAGCTGTTGTGCAAGAGCGGCTATTGTTAATTAAACAGCTGATTAAATATTTTCACCAAAACAATATTTCAATTGAAAATTTTTATTAATGCAAATATTTCGCTAAATTTAATATGTTAATAATAAAAAAAAGTGAGAGACTTAATTAAATCTTAATTAAATAAAAAATTTAACTATAAATGTATATAAAAATAAAACAAGAAAAACACAAAATCTTCAAGTTCATATATAAACCGAAACTAATTTTAATAAAAATAAATTTGGCCATCCGCTGAGTATAATTATAAAGAAAGCAAATCTATAATTAGAAGGTAACATATCCATTAGCCATGACAGATGAATTGTCTGATTTAAAAGAACAACAGATCAACAGAAACAACAACAACAATATAAGTGATTCTTCATCTTGGGAAAGTACAACACAACTGGAAGGTGCTTGTGCCGCTGCCAATCCACCCATAAACGTTCCTTTATTCAGAGGTTTAAGTTTAAATTGGCTTTGTCCCAGTGTAGAATTTTCAGAGATATCATTTAAAGAGGTTACAAATTCTAGCCAGTTTATACATCAATTACAAACAATTTATATGTAAAATATTTATTTGTACAGAAAGTTGGTCACGGGTCTTATGGAGTGGTTTATAAAGCTTTTTGGCGCAAACGCTATGTGGCCGTTAAAGAGTTTGGCCCCAAGGCGGAACAAAAAGCTATCATTACCGAAGTGAAGCAATTATCACGGGTGCAGCATCCCAATATTATCGCCCTATATGGCATAGCCAGCAATCAAATGTCCACGTATCTGCTAATGGAATATGCTGAAGGTGGCTCCTTGTATGATTTGCTACATGGCAAAGTGAAACCTAAATATTCACCAGCACATGCCATGAGCTGGGCACTGCAATGTGCTGAGGTTAAAAAAACAACACAGACAACTTAATTACATAACGTCCTTAATTAATTTATATTTTCATTCATTGTCTTAGGGTGTGGCCTATTTGCATGCCATGAAACCTAAGCCGCTCATTCATCGCGATCTGAAGCCTTTGAACTTACTATTAACCAATAAAGGGCGCAATCTGAAAATTTGTGATTTTGGCACAGTGGCCGATAAAGCCACTTCAATGACCAACAATAAGGGGAGTGCTGCTTGGATGGCCCCAGAGGTATTCGAGGGTTCCAAGTATACAGAAAAGTGTGATATTTTCAGTTGGGGTATTGTTTTGTGGGAGGTGCTGTCTAGGCAAAAGCCTTTTAAGGATGTGGACAATACGTATTCGATTATGTGGAAGATACATAAGGGTGAACGACCACCTCTTAGAGCGGATTTTCCAGAACCATTAAAACAGCTCATGATCTCCTGTTGGGATACGAAACCCGACTCCAGACCCTCTATGCAATTTGTGGTTGAGGTTATGAATGAAATGGTTTTGGCATTTCCGGGAGCAGAAGAACCGCTAGAATATGAATTTATTAATCAACAGGTGGGTAGTTACCTGATCGTTTGTAAATTGTGAAATAATATTTTCCTTGTTCGCATTCACAATTTAGATTGTCAGTTCGAATTCTAATGAAACTAGTGGTGATAATATTACGTTAGATTTTCGTAGTTATACTTCATCAGACTACAGCATCAATACTGCACAAGTAACGCAGCAAGAAAGTACAACTTCCAGTAATTCTACCTCTAATGCGTCCCGCCACAGTGATTTTTTTAACTCTTTGGCCAATTCTAAGCAGGTGAAAATCCCACCTTGCCTCAGAGCACCTTCACGTTGGAGTGCCATACCCGAAGAGTCCGATGAGACCTTAACAAACGATCATGTAGATAACGAGAGGGAAATATTTAATTTAACAACATCGCCCGATTCTGTGCAGAGATATAAAACAATACGCAACAATATGTTACACTATGCTTCTGTTCCTATGCCTCCATTGCTAGTGGATATAGATCCAGTAAGTATTCTTCTTAGGAGAAAGAATGCGGTTTATTAAAATTTTCGTTTTCCTAATCGTAGCATGCCTGGGATTTAAGTCAAAGTGAAAGCCTTACCAGTTCGGGTAAGTATGTTATAATTAACTTGATGATAGATATTAAAATAAGTTTGTCGAATTAATATTTTAAAAACACTGCCGCTTGTAAGTGTTGGTTAATTTAAATGGCCCGCGAATTCAACCATGAAGCATAACAAACAAAACTTTGCACAAAGAAATATTATAGCAAAGTATTCCGTCTTACCAACCAGACATGCAGTCTAGCATATGTACTTCGAGTGACACAAAAAAAAAATTAAACAAAAAACAAAAAGAGAAAAAGAAAAAAAGAGAGACACTTACTTCTCACACATACACACTCCTAACAATACAAAATGATTTATTCATGAGCCAAGCATTTCAATGCAAAAAAAAGAAGAATATTTTATATACGATGAAAAGTATGTCATTAAAATTAATAAATTTTTAATAAGATATACTATTACTGATTGCAATAATAAATGAAAAGTACCAAAAAACTAACTGCGGCTTAGGTCAAATCTGAAATACTCTACATATATCTGCTCTCTTATAAAAACAAATTAAAATGTTATAGTCGGACACGGCCATCACTTAATATCATACACGACTTAGCTTATTAAAGTTTGGTTGAGTCAGTAAATGTGAGGTATGATCGTATAAGTCTGTTCGTGAAATATCATTATATGGGAGGGCATTCTAAAAATGGTTCGATCCAGTCCATTTTCCTTTTTGGGCCAAGAAGTGTCCTTGTAGCAAATTTCCCGCGCACAAATTTACATAAACAGACAGATGGAGAGGCGGATATGGTTAAGTCGATTCAGCTTTTAATGCTTCCCTCTGAGTGTTTTAAACGGAGTAACAAATTTAGTATACTCCCATTATATGTAAAGGCTATGAAAATTTTGCAGTCTTCATGAATCATACGTTCCCCATAAAGGGTATAAATGGAATAATGGGTGTTTTCATTATAAAACGTGTACGGACATATATCATAAATTTGCATAATTTATAGGATGCCACTATAATTATATTTCATGGCAATATTATGAATGCACTGCACCCAATTATTAATTAGAATTCATCCAGTTTTTGACGCTTTTGTAAAGTGTTGTTAATATATGGGCCTCATGATGTAATTTTCATTATTTATATACACGTAATGTTTATTATGAAATGTAGCGCTAAGGAGTAGTATATGTACGAAGTGTTGTCAATTTCATTTCAATTTTTTCACAATGCTGTGAATTTGTGTTTATTACTCATACGCTTCGTATGCCAAATAGTTGAACACAAATGGCACAATAAATAAATGTACAAATGTAAGCAAAGAGATGAACGTAAAATATACCAACATAAATGATTCACACATTATGTGTGGCCGCCTGTTAATCAAATGTTGCAAAAAGTCGCATGAAGCACGCAGCATCTGTTCACACATAATATTTGTCTTTATTTTCTGCTAACATCTTGTTCAATTGTTATTATTGTACGGTATTGTGTACAAGATTTTTGGGGCACGCCTTAATGTCTATATTTTGCGTTGACTATGAGTGTACCATGCGTACAGGACGACAAACACAAGAAGCCTTTAAACACTTTTGTTTGTTTTGACGCATTGTAAATGCCACAGTGTGTCTAATTGTCTATTTGCTTAATGTAGTTGCTGCTGTACTCTACCACAATATATATATATAGTACAATCGTTTTCATTATTTAAATAATTGGTCAGTATTAAGCAATCACTTCTCGCGATTTCTCATATAAACGGGAGATTATGTGAAAAAGTTGAAAAAATCGGATTTTTTTTTTTACTTAAATGAAATCTCCTCAAACTTACTGTTGTTATTGTGGTATACTTTATTTAAATACATTTTCCGGAATAATAATTGATTTTTTTTGTTTTTGTTTTTTTTTTTTGAAAAAAAAAATGGATACCGAACTTATTCAAATCAATATGAAAACGGAGATTATGGGTAAGAATACAAAAAACATGAAATTAGATTAAATAAAATGCTTGAGAATTCCTAGTTGTATACATTCATGATTAAGTACAAATTCTAAATTTATTCTAAGTTCTAAATATGTCCGTCAATCCATTTGACACGCCCTTAATTTTACAAAAAAAAAAGTCTCTTCACTGTAGATTTCTATCTTTGAGTTGAAGTACAAAAAATTATTTAAAAGTTGTTAAAAGTGGGCGTAATTGTACCCATACCACGCCCACATTTTACATATGATCTACCCAGAACTTTGCTTTGGCCAAATATGAAAACCTAATTTCAGCATCAGATCGTGAGAATGCCAACAGAAGGACACACGGACATTCATACTTCGGAATGACAGCCTGGGAGGTATATCAAATTTGTCATTCCGCCTTTTGTGGAGGGTATAAGAATTTTATTTTATTTTCCAGTTAAATATTTTCATTAAAAAACAAATAAACAAAATCACGACAAAATGATGCGGCCAATAGCCTCTTTGTCTAAATCATCCACATGAGTCATCCCAGGGTACCATCAGAAATCAAACAAAAAAAGCACAAACAACCCAACTGATGCCACGCACCATCACCACATGTTCAAGTGACGCATAAAATAAATTTCAGAAATGAAAAACACACAATTCTTGTCGAGTCTTGTTTGCCCCGTTTACACACACTCACACTCGCACTCACCCATACGCCATCAATCTTACGCATTCATATAATAATTTAGAAGAGCCAAACACAATAAAATGTCTCCAAGTGAAATTAAGTTGAACAATTGTGATTTCAATGCTAGCAAAGTTATTTGTTCTGTCAGTCGTCTGAATAAATGTTTTAATAATTTGTTGCGTCCGTTCACGTTAACAACTAACAATTCGATCATAACCAAAACGATTTGTAGTTGCTTGCAACTATTTTCAAAACTGTTTTGAATAGAGCGTCTAGGCATGCATGCCAGTCTAGAGAGATGCATACAATACACACTCGCATAGTGAAGGGGTGGTTGTGAGTTATTTTCGGATGATGATGAAGTTAAAAATATATTCATTTATACTTATTTGGACCATTTAGAAATGTATTCAAGCGTTCATTTAAATTGAAATTGTTGCATATTGTGTGAGTTCAGTATTCGATATTTTTCTATTAATCTTAAAAAATATAATTACTGAGATTGTTCATCCAAAACCTCTATTCCCGAATAAGAATCTAAGATTTTATCAAAATATCACAAAAATTGCGACACACATATAAATTGTGGTGGGTATAAATATGTAACAAGAAAATGTTTTTCATTTCCATTAAATTTTATTGCAATTTTTCCTTTCTCTAGAAATGTTTTTCGCACACACGCACACACACACCAGCATGAGTCATCATGCGTCTTTATGTATATTTCAAATATGTTTCAATGTTCAAGACACATTTTGCAATTTATATACAGTTACAAATACATTTGCCCGTAGAGCACGCCACGTATGCGTAAGCATTTCTCATAAATAATAAAAAGTGTGCTACACTATAAATGTTTATAAATATACAATTTTTGAATTACTGGCCGCAGCGAAACAACTTTTATATTAACACCACTACACCACTTGTGGATGAAGATGTGTTAAGTTTAAGCAGCAATCGATTCAGAATCAACATTTGAATCGATTAAACCATGTCCATCTGTCCGTCTGACTGTCCATGTAAATTTGTGTGCAAGCTATAGGTCGCATTTTTTGAAATATTTCAATAAAATTTGATATAAGGAGATGAATTGGCCTAAGAAGGAATCCTATTGAAAATGGGCGGAATCGAACCATTTTTAGAATCCTTCCCCATAGAAGTTTCTATTACATTGAAAGTCTTAATATGGCAAAAAATCGCAATTCTTAAAATTTTTAAACAAAATTTGATGAATAATAGTCAATTAGGTCCATATTTGGCTGTGCCTAATGTGAACCCAATCGGACTATTTTTAGAGCTCCTTCCCATATATTGAAATTTCATGAAGTCATTTGTCATGAAATTTTTACTGATAAAGTTGAAATAATTCCAGCTTTAGGGTATTAAGGGGAACCGGGTTGACCAGCCCATAACATTTTTACATGTTTTTATTAAATATTTTTATAGGTACATTGCTATTTAATAGTTTTACTAGAAATTTATTTATGTCGGGGTTTAAAAAGAAATCGCAATGGGTTTTTCAAAATCTTGCAGTACTAGTTGGAGTGCCACAACAAAAACATTACTTATTTATCAGTATTCAGTTTCACCTTTATTCGACCTTTTGTGTATAAAAAGAAAATGATTTCAAAATTTATTTTTCAATAGCATCAAACACTTGGTTTCTCCATTAAAGTGTTTAACTTGTATATATATGAAAAACGGACAGATGGACAGTTGAGTGGTATAAAATGTCAAGATTTTCTTTTTTACTCGATTTGATATTTGATTTTTTGCTTTGACATGCAAACGTATCGGTACAAGATTCACGAACTCGTTTAGAAAAATCTTTTTTTATGATGAAATACTTGTAAATTAGTGTAAATGTGAATAAATGCCGTAATTAAAACAACACGACGTCCAAACACATAAGAAAATACTCATAAATGATTCATACAAGCAACAATTTCATTCCGCCTTTTTCATTTTAGACGAATTACATGCGAAAACAAAAAAAATTAGAGAAATAGAAACAAAATATATTTTTTGCTTTTACAAAATATATAAAAATCTATTTCTTTTAAACACATATCTATGTACATGTATAAATGAAAATGTTAGAGTCGATCAAGTTGAAACATACAATACCCTACACCACACAATTTACAATAAATGCGAATGAATCATTGTCCACTAAAAATCAAAGTGATTCAACATCTTTCTTAGTTAGAGAGAATTTTTAAAAATAATCAAATCTGATTCAAAATTTCATTGATCAGATTCAAATTTGGTACAATTGTTTATTAAACCAAATAAGATTTATTCAACAATTTTTGTTAAAAAATAAATATTTAGAATTGTGAATTTTTATCAACTTTTACAGCGTCAATCAATCGGACATACTTGATTAAAAAACAATTTAAACAAGTAAGAAAAAGCGTTCTGCGTGCAAAAACTAAAAATGTTTGTACAAAATTTCAATACTTATTATCTAAAAGTTTACTACCGTGAGAGATGCATCAACAGATGGACTCAGATTTTTGATGCTGAGGATATAATAATTATAAATGAAAAATTTCCCTAATTAAGTGTTACATACATAAACACAAACTTAGTATACCCTTTATCACAAGTACGGCAGAGTGTAAAGATTCGCGTCTTGTTAAAAAAACATTGTGCAATAAAATTGACAAAAATGAATAAATACTGTGATAAATGGGCACGATTGCATGTGTTGTTGTTGTTATTATTATTATTGTTATTTATTTGTTTGTCAACATTCTTCGGTGCTCATTAAAACATTTCTAATAAAAATTTATTTGCACGATAACGACAGCGGAGTGAGGATTAAAAAAAAAAAAAAACACCAAAAGTCCCATTGATGTGTCCGTAACAGTGTAATGATTGCTCAGCAATTAGATGCATCATTATATAAAACAAATGAATGTCTACATACCCACACATACAGGCACAAGATTTTTAATGACAAATCGTTTTCTAATGAACTTTATTGCCTAATAACCTCAGCTACTCTGTTTACAAACGATAACAAAACAAACAAACAAACGCCACGTGCAAACAATCTGTGACATTAAATTAACTAAACATTTTATTATTTAAAAAAATATATATAGAAAATATATTAAAAATCCACTTGAAATATGTGAGGGTCATAATTTATATTTTCCAATCATTTCAAACAATTTTGGCGTCTTTCACTTGGAAAATATTTATTTTAGCGTGCGGCTGTTAATAAGATTAAACCATTGGTTTAGGAAATGTGCCAAAATAACAACCGTACTAATAAATCTTTGCAGCAAACCGTTATACTGAACAATTTGCTTTATGAGTATCTCCGGTCATACCTAATAAATCATACCTGTGCGTGCATGAGTAATCAATGATGATGTTGTTGATGGGTTGATGAGAGACACTTTTCGCAAAGGAAATCAATGCGAGAGAGGACAATTGCTTAAATCGCTTTTTGGTGGACGACAGCTAGAAAGAAAAGAAATATTTTTATTTAATTTGTTTTTTTTTTTTTTTCAAAAATTCTAAACTAAAATATTGTTAACAATTAATTTTCTATAATGCTTGTAATACATGCACACTCTCTCTTGTTTACATACTCCCAACAAAATGTGTCTCTTTCTCTCTCTCTTTCTCTACACAAAAAAACGTTCCTATAGAATATACGGGGTAACTGTGATGGCAGCCCCTACTTGAGTATTCAGAAAACGGAAAATATTGACTCAGTTCGGTTGGGTTAATAATTGCGGCGGATAATATAAAATAAAGAAATAATTTACATAATATTTTAATACAATAATAAAACTTTTGAAAAATCATAATATTGTATATAAAAAAAATTGAAATTGAACGAAATTTAAAAACAAAAGTAAAAAGCTTTTTATAAACAAAATGTGCGATACCTCTACTCTGATTGCTACCAATCAAACCGATTTACAAAGCTGCTGGATCATCTATAGTATGTTGATAAAATAGAAGAAACAAGTAAAATAAACTAAATTTAGCTCAGGGCAAATCTGAAATACACCGTCGCTTTTGTGGGCGTGGCATGTTCTCTATTATGCTTTCTTTTAATAAATATTAAAATTTGAATTACTTTTCAAAATTGATTTATTGCGATTTTTCATAAGTTGAGGGCATGGCTAATAACATGCAACTGAGTTTATCTATTATGATATACGATATTAAAGAGGTTTTTTGTGATCACATTAAGTCTTATCTCAGTATATCACGAAAATTTCAATCATCAGGGCAGCGCTGATACGTAAGAGCTTGTGCGCAAAATAAAGTTATTTTTTATAAATTAAGAATGTGACCACGCCCATTTTTGGCAATAATTATAAGTATGTAAGAAAATTCCTCCCTTCAACTAGAATTAATAAATTTATTCAAATTATTTGAAAATTTTTTATTGCTAACATAAATTGTTTTCGGATTATTTGTTGTTGTTTTTTTCAGCGAAAAGTGACGGCAAAGAGCGTCTTACCGTAACTGATGCCAAACCATTATTGGTAGCTGATAAACTGCCCTATAGAACCACACAAGAAACCTCAACAGTTGGTGAAAACCATGTTGATGATGATGACGAAGAAGAGGATAGTGGCCAGTCATGGCACGAGATGTTGGATCCTGAACTGCAACCGGAACCGCCCTTACCAAATAATGTTGAATCACAAGAAATCTACAGAGAGCACAGACGCCTAGCGAAAGAATATTTAAAAGTTGATACAGATTTATATTTCGCTCAGGACTACAAGGAGAAATGTCTGCAACAGTTGTCACCCGAGGATAGGCAGATAAAGGAAGAGCTGATCAAAAAAATGAATGAAAAAGTAATCTTGAATTTGCTATAAAAAAAACAATTTTCAAATTTGAAATTTGATTTGCTTTTAGGAGGAACTTTTAGAATTATACAACACACTTAAACAACAGTTGGATTCTTTAAGGTTAGAACAATCTACACCATCGCAACAGCAACAACAACAACAACAACAACATCAAAATCAATCGAATAATTCAAGAGCGGACCCAAATTTTTATAGCAATAATAACAACGTAGTAAACGACGACAACTGGGTGGTTATACAACACAATCAGAACGTTTAGTAGACTGTAGTGTAGTGTAGTGTAGTGTCCTTCTTTAAACAATAGTTATTATGTGCCAAAGTGTGAATGTTTACTTATATCTGTGCTTGTGATCTCAATATATTTTAACAGATAAGTTTCAAGATTTTATTTATATTTATTATTATACAATAACATGTGTACTCGTACTCGTTCGCCATTTGTTCATATGTAGCAGAAAACTTAATTTCATTTTATATAAATAAAAACCTAAAAATGTTTGTGTTCGTCGTTAAATTCATTTATTGCGTTTTTTACCTGGATTCGTTGACAGCTTCTTTATATGTAAAAACTATAAATGCATTTTATACAATTTATCTACAACATATACAAGCGTGTTTAAAACATTTACATAATTAATTAAAATCACATTTGTGTTGGAGGTCAATCACAGCAAAGATGATGTAAAGATTTGTTTTAAAATTTGCGGTAATGCGGAAACATCCAAACACACATAACTATGGCCGGCCGGCATTTGGGCATTTATTCTAAAAAGAAAAAAGAAAATCTGTAGACACACGATTCATAAGAAGAACTTTCAAATTCATGTTCACTTACAAATCAGCTTCTTCCGCAAGACTGCCAATAAATATGACATGGCCCTTAACTTTCGGTTCACCATTCGTTAAAGCTTTGGCAAATTCTTTGGGCTGTATACCATAACGCGATAAATTAGCATCACTTAACACCACAACAATATTGTTGTCATAATCTTCGTCGGCCAGACACTTGACCGCTTCTTTGGTTGCCTTTACTGTACTATCTCCCGACCAACAAAATTGCGAATGAGCATGCATCATACGTATCGTCTCGAAACGCTCTTTGTCGTTTGTAGGTGGATGGCCCGCATTGATGTAGGGAATGTCATAACCTTCCCCACTATGCCCTACTACATCGTACACAATTTTCTTTTCGTAACCATCAAATGCCTCCATAACCATAACCACCGCTTCCAGTTCACGATCTAAACGTCCGTCGTAACCGTTAAAACGATACATGGAACCGGAAACATCCACAACCAATTTCAAACGATTCGGTTTTTCTTGAACATGATCCGCCCATGGGTTGGCTTCAGCTCTTCTGCGGTATATATTTTTTTCACCCGTAATGCCCTCTATTAGGCGCGTGTCATCTAATTCGCCATGGGTTTGATACTTCTGCCATTGGCGTTCTTTACTTTTCGTTTGCATGGCATCCAAAACGGCTTTTAGTTGTTGCACCTGCTTATGAATCGGCTCACTGAACTGAGCGTACAATTTGTGATCGTGTGGAGACATTCGTATTTCTTTTAATTTCTCTTCGTAAGCTTTACGATTCATGTCTCGAGCCGCCTTCTTCACTTCCTCGGGTATAGCATCTTTTTCTTCGTCTGACAACTGATGTACTTGATGCCCGGAATCTAAACGAAAGGGACCGCCTTTGCCGCCCAGGCCAGCAGTATCGCGACCCCCACTACCACCAGCCCAAGTATTACCACCAACATGAGGCTCATTCTTTGGATCAACCTTACCGTACTTCGGACCCGAGACATCTAAACCGCTGGTACGTTGTACCGTTAATTTCATTTCACGTTTTTTACGCAAGGCAAACAGCTCATTACGGGCATACGCTTCAATCGGCAGACCATGTTTCGCCAAAACATTTGTGACCTGCTCCAAAGCTTCAGGTTGATAGCGGTCAAAATCCAAAACATTACCCACCAACTCAGACATATTCTCATCCGGATAACGCTCCAAATGTTTGACAATATTTACTACTTCACGGGTGGAGTAAGGATAGTTTAGCAAACCTTCATCAGCCATTTGTCTCAATTCTCCGAAAGCATTCACCAAAGTTGCCAAAGTCTTTTTCGGCACTGTTGGCCCGTATTGTTGTAGTAGATAAATTTCAGAATCGGTTGAAGGATTATCAACAGCGTGACAACTGAAGACATCACCCAAAGAGGCAAAGAAGTCATTGCCCAGGAAAGGAAAACCAGGACGATTGGCCAAAACTATTACTCGGAAATTTTGATGAGTTTCTATGATATCCTGTTCGTTACCACTGTGTAAAGCTGACTCTTTTGCACCAGATGCAACAATTTTACGACCATCCGACAACATCATCTCACCGCTTTCCACCAGAGTACGTAAAATACAAGTGACGTTCACTGGGGCCTTATCAGCCTCATCAATAACTAATATATGACCACTTTTCACAGCTTTCACCAAAGGACTGTCTTCATATATGACCTGCCCATCACGCAGAGAAGACTGAACCGTTAAACTATGAACTGTAGTGTCCCGATGTAATTGTAAATATTCGCGAGGCTTATTCATTAGCTGCAGCAATTTATCGATAAGTTTATTTTTACCCACTCCTTGATTACCCACCAACAATAGATGGTCACCCATTAGAAAATCTTGCAACAGACGTTCCAGTAGAGCCACATGTTGAGGCATTTCATAAAATAATGTACTTGGGACTTTAGTTTCATCATCGGCCGCCTCTAAATTCATTTCCGTTTCTCCAATTCGCAACAAGTTATTGTCAACGCTAATTTTACGAGGCGTACGATCCTTGTCAGAGCTAATGTTCTTAATACCTGCCTGTTGGATGGCATTTTCCAAAGCTGCTTTCGGTAAGGCTGGCATAAATTTGGTTAAGAAAGTGTTTTGCAAAGTCTCATAAATATCCGTTTTTGGATAGACGGATAAACGTTTAGCAATTTTTAGTAGTTGACGTGTGGATAAGGTAGCCGCTAAATTTTGTAAAGTATTGTCCCTAGAGTCTCTCAATATATGTGACAGTTGTATAACTTTATCAATCTCTTGGCCAATGTTTCCATACAGCTGTTGAATAATCTCATATTCTTCAGATTGCTGTAAAGGTCTAACTTCCACAAAGAGAAACAGACTTAACATTTCCGGTGACAACCAGCTCTGTAAAGTTGCATTGAGATTGGGCGGTTCAGCTAAGGCAATTATACGAAAACTGTCGTGCATTTTAAGAATCCCTTGCTCAGCCAACTGCATTTTCGTGAAGCCTTGCTTTAGCAAAGCCTCATAACGATCGGATTTCAAAAGAGTGGACCCATCACAGAGCTGAAGCTCTCGATCTTGTACTACACGCTGCAATATACTAGCGCAACTTTTATGCAAACGATTCAGACCATTCAATAAAGCTATTGAGCCCGATTTAGCGGCTCTTACCAAGGGAGAATCCCTCCATATCGTATCACCTTCAGCAGAAGTGATTCTTTGTTGTATTAAATCGCGCGAGGTCATGTCTTCATACAAAACCATGGGCTCTATAGATTGCTGCAGAATATCCACCAAACGTTGCGTGAGAGTATATTTGCCCACACCTTTTTGACCCATCACACAAATATCACCCACAGCCAAGGCCTGTATCATGTGTGATAATACGTTGCGCTGATGATTTAAATCCACGAAAAGTTTTGGCTTTTCAGACAACCTAGCATTACTGCCTCCCGGTAAAGGGAGTGTAATTTTGTCCAGATGAATTTGTACGATATTATCTGAAGCTTCATTATCTAACTTCTGTGATGTAATCTTTTTTACTGGATTCCCCGGTGAAGTTGTTATTTTCAAGGAACTTAACAGATAATTGATTTGTTGTTGTTGTTCTTTTTTCAAACTAAAACCATAAGGATACAAGCTTACCAAAGCATCGTGCACACTTAAATTAGGATTCGAATTCTGCAAACGAAACGAAATTCCAAGTTGAGGAAAAGAAAAATTCAAATCTAAACATTTATACCATCATCTTGGCCGCCAAGTGTAAATTATCCAAAGGAAAGTCGGGTAAACTGAGGGAATTATCAGCCGCTTGAACCGCTAAACCAAAGGAAAGTAGACTTTTTAAATTGTCGATGGGTACACTGGGAGCACAGATTCTCAAATCCGTTAAAAGTTCCTTAAAAATACACGATTATGGACAAAACACTTTGCAATTACATACAACGTACTTCGTAGGAAAACGGCGAAATATTTCTAGATTGAAAGCGGGACCGCAATGGCGGATCTAAGGGGGTGCCCTTGTATTTCTGTGTTGGACAGCCCAAAGCAATTACGCGAAAATCCTCAGAAACTCTTAGAAGACCCCAGGAGTCCAGCTCCTTTTGGCTGTAAGTCTTTCAACAACGATTCAAAATAATTATTATTATATTTTCCATATGCGTACTGATTGTTTACCTCCAATAATTTATCGTAACGTTCAGGGGCCATAAGAAATTTACCATTCTCCAGATGCATTTCTCGATTCTCTAGCAAATTGTTGAGTATTGGCAAAACATTGCGTTCAGCATGCTCCACACCATCCAGAATTAAAATACGCCCCTTAATAGCCGCTCTTACTGCACACTACAACAATTTTTGGGTACAATTTTTTACACTTCTAAACGCCTTGTAAAAAAAACCAAGAATATTTCATATTACTTGATCATAATAAATGGCGCCTTTATTTTTGATTTCTCTTCTTTGTTTTAAGTCACTTTCGGTGGTGTCTCTACTCAGTGCAATATACTCCAGTTCCCGCTGACTCAATTCCAGGAACTGCATGGCCAATTGTCTGCGCAAAGGACCGGGTTGGCCCAACAGAAACATATCCTGTCGCAAGGAATCTTTTTGTAGCATCCATCTCAGATGGTGTAGAGCCGATTGAGACATTCGTACTGTGCCATCTTCAGCGTACAATACTGCCATCAATTTAAATCAAATCTATTATTAACTATGCACTAAATTTTTATTAATTTCTTTTTTTTACCATATTTCTGTGGCACCAATTCTGGATTGTTGGGAGTTTTAAGTTCTTGTGTTACATCACCAATTGTAATTTTCTGTTGTCGCTCATTATTCACTTTCTTACAATAACTTTTTATACAAACAGGTACAAATATGTTTTTTTTAATAAATTTTCCATTATTATATACAAGGAAATTATGTGTTTTTGTTAAAAACTGCAACAACATGTTTATGGGAATTCTTGTGAAATTATACAAAAGGTGAAAAATAACAAAATAAAAACATTGCACTAACAAATGAAGTGCAAAGCATGCCACTAACATGTCACTAAACCTAATTGTGGATTAGTTTGTAAAACAGCTGTTATTGTAAGGAACCAGCTGTACGCATAGCTGTATAAAGTAGGAGTATTTTAACGTAAAAATATTCAAACGAATTACACTTAAATTCTTGGTCAGCTACAAATACTAGTCACGTCTGTCTGTCTGTCCGCGTGTCCCTATATATGTTTTTGGAATGCTTTTCTAGGAATATTAATTTATATTAATTATTTATATTTCTGCACAAAAGTTTCTACTTCCATTGATGCAAAAAAAAAATGTTTTGCATTGAAAGCCGCGCCCACAATAAGCCTAATCTAACTGTCAATCGCAAAAGTGTAGCTATGAAGTTCATATTTTGATTCAAATATTTATAAAGAATTCATCCGTCTTTATTCATTCAATGGAGAATTCATCTCGTATGTAAACTATTGAAAGCGTGAACAGAGGCCTTCCATTTAAATTAAGCAAAATTTGTTTAAGCATCAAATTCTTAGTTTATTGTTAATACACAAATTATAAAGTAGAAATTTTTATATATTATGGGAATTTATCATATGAAGCATATGTAGTAGTGGTATAGAATAATTCGTACAAAACATTCTTATCAAATATTTTCATTTTATACTCACTAAAAATTTGTTTTGTGTGAATATTTGACTATAATGAGACAGGGGTGTCATACTATTTTAAACGCCACAATATATGAAAAATTTCCGGTAATTGTAAGAATATCTTTTAATGAATTAACTCTAATTAATTAATTTTACAATATAATTAATTATGTAATGATCTCTAATAAAAAATCAAATATGTTGTGAAGCCGTTAAGTGTTGCTGCTAAATTAGTTTGAACTTTTATTTAATTCACTTTGCACTACATTCTCTACATTGTATGGGAATTTTTTTTCCTTCAAATACTTATCAGTTCAGCACAGGCGCTCTCACATTAGCGCTCGCTTACACTTGTTCACCCTGTTACACATTTCGCAATAATTTGATAACAGATTCAGTTTTTGACATACGCGTTATGTTGTGTGAGTTTTTCTTATTTTTGTAAATGTTGTTACTGAAATGTTCTCACGATAATTTTTTCATATTTTTCACTTTCTAACTAACGCACTGATTTCTATTTATTCTATTTAGTTCAAAGTACTCTTAACTGTTCTAACATCTATGTATGAAATAATTATATTCTGCATGAAGTTATTATTTGGAATTTTTGTACAACACGTTTTCAAACTAATCACTGTTATAAGTTATATATAGATTAAGATTTTGATATATTTTTTGTAGGATGAAGAAGATTAGACTTCTGGGTGAGGTGGTTGACTATTCAAATTTTGAGGGAGGGGAACAAATTATTTTTTAAATATTTTGTAAATCTAGTCTTGCCCCGTTCCCCCACAGCCATGTGCATAAAAACGAATGTTAAAGTCAACCTTGGTGGAAGACTTTTCGAAGTCTTGTCCATACAAACAAACAAAATTATACATAAAGAGTTCTTGGTATGGTTTCGGATTTGGATTAAGTATAATCTTATTTCGATTACTTTGAGACGTTCCATTATACTACCAGTTGTTAAAAAAAATACATTTTTCCAAACCTAATCTTAGACTTGATCGAATTTTTTTTTTCATATTTATGTGTAGGAAGACAAAAACGTGAGTTCTCACCATCGCTTAGATACCTTTCTTTGACTTAATATCTTTCTTCTTCTTCTTCTTCTTCTTCTCCTTATTCTTTTAATAAACACCAATTGGAACCACAAATCAAAACCGATAAAAAAACATTTCATATATTTGCTTACAATAATAAAAATATAAAAAAAAAACAATTATAATTGAAAAATTAACGGCAGAAATTTCCATGTAATTAAATGTAATCATGACCCGAATACGCATACACAACTATACATCAATGCACACACTAATCGACGCGATGTTAAATCAATGAAAATAATTTTCTGCATAGTTTCCTCGCACACACACACACACTTACGTGTACATAATTAAACCTTACTTACAAGTAACATAGAATTGTAAACTTTCGATAAATTTTTAAGTATAAAACTCGAAAACAACCAACAATAAATAGATAGAATGAGAATACATCAACATTACAACAACAAATGAAATATTAATTAACCGCAAAAGTCTGCGTGAGCATGTGTCCCTTATCAGATAGACAGCCGTACATAAACAACATACAGTAATGTTGTATACAACGCATGAACATGTATATACAAGTGCATCTACGTGCTCGTTGGTATTGGGAAAATAGATTTTCAACGAAAAAAAAAGAAAATGAGAATCCTAATAAATGTAAGTTTTTGTGCTTGGAAACTAACAATTAACCGCCTTGTCAGGTAAAGGTTAAACAAGCAAAAGAAGATAAATATTCAAAACTCTACGTGTACTCGGCAAAATAAAATACAATAACACACACTTTTTGCAGTTTTTAGTAAAACTATCATCCAAAGAATAACAACATTTACATATTACGCTTCCACAATACAAACACGAGTTAAAACGTTTTAGTCAGTTAAACACAATTATTTAATAACCTACACCATTGAGCTTTACAAATTATCGAGGTATCGTTCCTTAAGTCATTTCGCGAAGTATTCTCATATGGAAAGGAACTCTAAAATGGTCCGATCGGGTCCAAATTTGGCACAACTAAAGCTAATTAACTAATCTTTGCTAAATTTTGTCAAAAAATATTAAGAATTGCGATTTTTTACATATAAAGACTTCCTTTATAATATATCATTGTAAGGGGAGAGATTTGAAAAATGGTTCAATTCGGTCCACTTTCATAAAGGTTCCTCTTTGAGCTAGGATACGTTTTTGTACCAAATTTTATCGAAATATCTCAAAAAATATGGCCAGTAGCGCACAAATTTACATGGATAGATCGACGGACTCACGGACATGATTTAGTATATTCGGATTTTGATTCTTACACTGATTCTGACACCACATATAGCTCAGGTTATAGAAAGGACAGCCCAAAAAAGGCATAAATATTTTATAATGAAAAAAAATTACTCGTATGGATGCAAAGCTGTTCATAACTTAGTCAAGAAACGCCAAGTTGTGAAAAAAATCAGGCGCAAACAACACAAAAAAAAACAATCTTTGACTTATTGAAAATTATAGTAACAACAAACAATGGCAACAAAACACCTCACACGCCCCATTAATAAGCAGTAACGTAACTTAACAAAATACATATAAAAATAACTTGTACGCGGATACCACACACACACGCGCTAACTCATATTAACGTACCCAACTACACACTCGTAACCACATCTTCAATTTCGAACTGACCAATGATGTGACTCCATATCAACAATGCACTTCACTTGAAACAAGAATAACGGGTGTTGTAAAGAAATTGTTTTTGTTTTAATAGAAAAACTCGCTTTACTATTGGTGTTGCATGAAGGCGGTGTTTTAAGCATTGCACACGCAATAAACGTTTAGGAGGGGTGTTGGTAAAGAGAGAGAAAAAAAACCTTAATAGAGAGAAAGAGAGGGAGAGCGAGAAACCGCCTACATTTATAAATTTCTATTTACAGGTCTCTGCTGGAATATAATAAAGCAAAATTTGTTTCGGATTGACGATTGATTGCTGAAGAGAAAATCAAATGAAAGAGAGGCAACTGTATATTTTAAAGAGTTGTAAGTGTTTTGAAAAACCTCTTGAAAGTCAATAGGAAATTTTGAAAACTGGACAGTGCTTAGTAAAAAAAAATTGTTCAAATTAAAAAATTCCTTTTAGAGAATATATAGAAAAAATTATTGGCCCGCCCTTTGACATAATTAAGCCCAAATTGGAAAAGGTTTTATATGAAACTTTTCGTTGGACAAATGAGATTACTGAATTTTTAAAACACTTTCTCCATAGGTGAATATTGGAATGCTAACGGTCGTAAATTTTGAGAAATTATTAAATAGACTATTAAAGGACTTAATCACGTCCGTTTCTCATTTAGAAGCCAAACACATCCACTTAAACTTAATATAACTCTGGCACAATATTTATTTATGAGATTAAATCCTAATTAAAGCGTTTGCTGAAACACAATTTTTCCTAATGGGTTTCTTGTTACAGTCATTCAAGAGAAATTTGTAACTAAAGAGAACAAAAAAACCTTTATGAGAATGCCCCATAGAGAAAATATTGTATAAAACATAGAGTGCCACAATAAAAGCAACAACAACGTTTTGAATTAAAATAATTTTATTGTACTTGAGCTACAAAATAAGCGTTTCTACGTTTGCATACGGCACACACACAAAAACTATTCCCTACACACTAATGTGTGAGTGAGTACAGATATAATCAACAATCGCGTACAACAAGTGCATTTACATATGTTAATATAGACTTGAGCTTGGCTCTATGGTTAAACCGATGCTGGTGGCCGGGTTAAGTGCCAGTAACATTAATGCGGCGCGCGCGTAAGCACTTCTGCAACGAAATCTCTAAACAATAAAAACGTATTATACCATAATTGAAAAAACACATATATATACATAAATATATATGTAAGAAAATGTTCAATTATATAAAAAAAATTATTGTTATTATTGAAATAGTTAAAAAATGAAATATGAAAAAAAAGTGAAACTATTTTTAAATAAAAGGTGCAGTTGTTTTACGAATTACATGATCAGATTGGAAAATCGAAAATCGAAAAAAAGTTAATAATGCATTAGAGGTTAAAAGTCACTCAAAGAAAAATAAATCCTAAACGTACACACAGTACTCAAGCATATGTTTGCAGTTAAATGATAAAAAAAAATTCCCACACATGTAAAGCCACCAAAACTTCAAACTTCAGCTTTCGTCCTACAATCATTGTGTCACTTATACGACGCGTTCCGCATTAACAAGACATTTTTATTTTAAATATTAACGAAATATTCCAAAAAGCATCGCTGAGTCAAGTATATATTTATACAAAAAACAAGAATTTATATAATTCAAAAAACACAAGAACAAAAATTATTATGTTCAGTATAAAGTGCGACAAAATGTGCTAATAAATGTGTAGAGAGTTTCAAAATTAAAATATTATATTTTATACCCAGCGGTTCGGCGAGTTGCAATTTTTCGTGAATTTTTTAATTTAATTTAAATTCTAAATATTAAGTGAAATCATCCGGTAACTTGTACAATTCAATTAATGGTTAATAATTGTGTTTGTGAAAAATTATATATAAATAAAAACCGCCAAAATAGCTCCCAAACACACATATACGCACCGAATGCATTTGACCAGCGCTACTTCAGCAGCGGCAATCTATTCACTGAGTACAGCTTCCAGTTCAGTTTTGGACATAAATAACAGCGCAGCTTTATTCGTTAGCGGCGGTATTGTAGGTGGTGCTGGTGGCGTCGGCGGCAGCGGCAACAGTAGTATTAGCAACATTGCGGCAACAGCAACAACAATAACAACAACGACAATAGCAACAACAAATGGTACAAGCAACATGGTAACGTCTTCAGCATCACCTCTAAATCCGCACAGCGATAATTGGAGCACTTCATACAAAGCCGAATTGAGTGGCATGTGTGAGGCGATACCAGTTAGCAGTACGGCCAGCATAGGCAGTAATTCACCGAATGGCGGTGCTAGCAATGGCACAGTAAATAGTAATAGTAGCAATAATAACAACAGCAATTCCAACAAAAACAACATCAACAACAACAATGTCATCCATCAAGATTTAGCCTGGACGGAACGTTTGGTGTATGAAGCCCATCAACAATTTCCCAATGAATTGGGTAAGTTTGTGCTATTTTTGCAACGCTATTGAAATGTTTGCGATTTGAATATTTGTTAATTATCAAAGGTCGTAGTAGTAGTTCTAAGTTGTTTAAAGAAATTTTGAGAAAATCGAAGCAACACCCAATTATTCAAATTGTATCAAGTAAAAGATTTTATATAATTTCATTCATACCATACCCTGATTTATGCGTTAGTCTGACAAAATAAAAATCAATTTGTGAAA
The DNA here is from genome assembly GCA_949710015.1 of Crataerina pallida. NCBI lineage: Eukaryota > Metazoa > Arthropoda > Insecta > Diptera > Hippoboscidae > Crataerina > Crataerina pallida. Next base: position 29,757,410 of record OX453291.1, read on the forward strand.
AATGAATGCACGGCCACTGGTAATTTAAATAAATAAATATTATTGTAGGCGGTCAAGCCGGACTATTTAACACCCTGCACAACTTAGCTCCTTCAATTAAGCTAGAATTAGCTTCGTTGTTCGTTGTATCAGTACATGCGAATTATTGTTGCTTGAGGCACTCTAAAAATGGTCTGATCAGATGCAAATTTGGCAACAGCCAATTAAGAATTAAGACAAACCTTCACATGGACAAATAGGTAGGCGCGATAAAAAGATTTGGAGCGATTGATGTGTATCTTTCTTAGCCGCTTAAAAGTAGGGTAGAATTTATTACTTTAATTTATAACTTATAAATAAACACCCGCTTAAATAATTCAGAGAACCGATTATAAAGATCTATTCATAAAAAACATTTTCCCGTGAGTCTACATTGTGTTCTGAAAAAAATTAAAACTCGATAGAACTATTATTAGATAACTTCTCTATACATATGCCACGTTTTTACTGATGCACCATTTGGGGTACTAGGTGATGAAAGTCATCCATTAATATCAAAAAAAATGAATCGAATATTGTTTAAAATTTTACTCAAGTTATGATTTTTATAAAGATGACACGGTTCTCTCTCACAGAAATGTGAAAAAAATATATGCAGTTGTAATTGATACCAACGCATGCCAAAAATCGAATCACCGACATAGCAGAAAGAATATCGTACGGCTTCTCGACTTACCAGTTGAGATAAGAAATCCTTTCACACGAGCAAGGACACTTTATACTTTCAACTTTCAACCCGTACAAGATATCAATAACAGTTGATTCATTCAAGTGAAAAATTATTATAGAAGATCAGGTTGTAACACGAACGGACAGTAAACTAGTTTATGGTTATGGTTTTAAAATAAGAAAAAAAGAGAGAAAAAACATCAAGCATCAGCTTAGATTTCACCGCATTCTTATAATATAAAGTTTTTTTTATATCTTTAACTCATAAGTGCACAGTATGTGATGAATATTGAAATTTGTGTATTGTGCTGTTGCAGTGCGCACCAGTAATCCATATTTCCTTTGCTCTGCCCTGCCTTCTCATTGGCGTTCAAATAAAACTTTACCGTTGGCTTTCAAAGTGGTCGCTCTGGTGGATGTTGGTGATGGCACCAAGGTGACTATACGAGCGGGTAACGATGAGAATTATTGCGCTGAACTAAGAAATGCTACCGCTGTTATGAAAGATCAAGTTGCCAAATTTAACGATTTACGCTTTGTGGGACGCAGTGGTAGAGGTAAGTGTTACATACAGTAATTAAGGTAACTACGGCATATATGAAAGCATTTTTCCTTGTTCATATAAAATATGTTACATCTATATACACACACTAACAGTATTTGTATACCTCTGCCTGGAATCATTACGTTTGGTTGATACCTTCAGAAGTTCACTCACAGAAGTCAGCACTTTACACATTTGCTCACAAGGCCTCAAGTCAACATGCAATTGTTGTTGTCCTATATGTACGAGTGTGTGTTTGTGTGTGCTTCATTCATTCATTCATTCATTTCTTCTACTCGAGGGTCTCGTGTGAAGTGCTTCTTCGTTACGATTCAACGCTTCCAGGTTAATTTTTACTAACGATCACCATTTGGGAAATGTGAGCGTGTTTACATAATTTTTGCCACCAACTGACAACAATTTCGGCTTTCATGTCAGCTTACCAACATTTATTGTGCAATTTGTTTGGATGAGGCATTTTTTGCTTTGGGCATATATGGTGTGATGTGTAAAAAAGTTGTTTTTGATTAAATTTTTTATACCTTTCACAACTTTTAAACGTATACTGTAGGCGTGGCATTGAATACGTAGTCTGTTTTTCGACTCTACCTGAAATTTGGTACCTTCAATACCAATATATGGACGTAAGGACGGAAAAGGCTAGATATTTTATATGCCCCCTGTTGTCTTCCCATAGGTGTAGCAAACATAATATTAAACCTAACCATCACTATGGAGGTTATAATGAAACGTTGAAGAGGGCTTCAGAGAAAAAGGTCCTCTAGCTTTTATAATCACAACAAAAATTCATAAGTTGTACATTTAAGATTTTTTCAATAATAATAAAAAGACAGGCAAATCTCTTGTAATAATGTTCCATATGCCATCATTTCGTTTCGAAACACCTCCGATTATTTATTTATTTGAAAACTAGAAAAAAGTACTTCCCTCCTGGCAGCGTGTCTTCAATACGCTTCCAACCACTTGGGCAGTTTTTTTTAACTTCATTTTGTTCAATATATTTTAGGGTTTAATTACAATTATTATAAAACACGCACTATATTCTTTTTTTTTTGAAATGTTATCCTTCAATAATCGATTTGAATTTCTTCAAACCTACTTGCTTGTCTTTGTCTCTCTTTTGACAATATGATCGCCTAAACAAAATAATTACTCTTTTCCATAAAAGGCATCTATAGGTTCACATAAGCTAACTACAATGCAGCCGTTGGCAACTTAGAAGCTTAGGAGTTTAATACAATTCTGTTTTCTTACTTTTGGGCGAATCGGACTCAATATAAAAGCTTGTCATTATACCCTCTACATAAGATGGGGGTATATTAATTTTGTCATTCCGTTTGCCACACCCATAAGGAGGCATCAGAGACCCTACAAAGTATATATTTTCTTGATCAGCATCAAAAACTGAATCAATCTAGACTGTGTCCGTGTGTCCGTTTATTCTATCTCTCAACTATCGTGGCAAGCTAACGGTATTAAACATTGCAAAAATTTTATTCGCATGAAAAAAAGTTTGGGAACTGGTGTTGTAGTGTCATGTGTTGGCATTTCTTACTAACTTCTAATTATAATTAAAGTTACGTCACAGCAATAAGACCCACTCACGGCATAACCATTAAGTAAAACTATTTTGCATGTCCAGAAGGGACATGTGTTTAAGTAATATGTGACATGTGCTTAGCAAGTTAAGAATTGCCAAGATCAGAAAAATATTCTATGGTAAAATTCAATTTTCAAGAACGATATTTAGTTTTATGGCGTCTACCCAGCTAATAATAACGGAATGAAGAACAAAATTATGTTTCTCATGTTATATTTCTACCGTTAAGACAGACTTAGGCCATTTTTAGTATTATTCATTCAATTTCTTTCAAATTGATAACATTGTCATTTCTTAAAGTTTCCTGCTTTCAAACACAATCACCATGGCACTACTTTACCGTAATAATTGATGTAATTATTCGGCACATAATAAGGAACCCACATAAAAGTATATTCCGGTAGTTAGACCACAACATTTTCACCTACATTTTAAATATATCATTTACACCTAATTGCTTAAAAAAAATAATATTTAAAAAATTCATTTGTTTTCAAACACAAGAAACCATTGTCGCATACATCAAAGAAAGGGAGAAAGAGAAACTCTGAATTACTTAAGCACTTAACGGAAAAAGTAAAATCGGTTAAAATCATTAATGAGACACAAAGGAAGGTAGTGACGAGTATGTAATGTGGACCAACTGAAGATCGAGCGTGTTATATAAAAAACCAACAAATAAACTAGTTTAGATGGCTTTAGTGAAATCTTAAATACCCTTCAAATGTCCGATTATTTTGACGATTATTGTTACATTTTATCTTAACGGATGAATTTTGTAACAAAAAATTTTATTAAATTGTGAGCGTGTCTGTTAATTGATTCCACCAATGACATAATTATATATAATCATACATTTTAGCTCCGTTTTTACAGTTGTAGATAAATTTTTACAAACTTGGGCGTGGCATTTAGGTGATTTAGATAAATGAAATGAAAATCTACATGAAGAACAGATATTTCACCATCAATATGCATAATTTTTTATCACAACTTTTGGACGGACAGTCGGACGTGTACTTTATACGGTACCTAAATCCTCCTTCTAAATATTGCAAACGCAATAACCAACTTCTTATACCTCCTTCATAAGAATATCATATAACAATGATGGAAGAAATAACTGCCTCAACAACAGATAACAATCATTACAGAGATGATTTACAAATAATTTTTATACTCGTATCTACATACGTACGTACGTACATGTGACAAAACAACAACACAGAAGGATTAAATTAATGAGACAAAAAACGAAATACAATAAAAAAGGGTTAAATGATGATGAGGTCGAGAAGACAAAGGTTAACACAATATGGTTTAACGGTATATTGAAAGAAAAAAGCGCTTATTGATGACGCGTGTCATTCATTCATTAAATTGTTTTCAAAAATATGATTAATAATAATAAGTCATAAGTAAAAAATAAGTAAGAAAACTATATTTGGCTTAAGACGAATCTTGAACATCGTTCACATCTGTTATACTCGTATATACAATGAGTAAGAGTGCAGGTCAGTAATAGTGTATATAACACTTCCATGTTGGATTATACACAAAAAAGTTCTTTTGTAAATTGCAGACGTATCAGACGGAAGGCTTAAATAATAATCCAGCACTGGATTTCAATTTCGTAGGTTAATTTTTGTGGCTGATAGACAAATGTTTGTCATTTGTGGACGTGGCTCTCAACTGATTTTGCCCAAATTAAACTGAACTGAAACTGGAAAAGTCGGTACAAAATGTCAGCTTAATATCTCAAATTGTACAGACAACAACGTATAGGCACACGGACACATAGACGGAAATGACTAGATTGATTCAGATTTTGTGAAATCTCTGACGCCTCCTTTTGGATGTTGCAAACAGAACAACAAACTTAATATACTGTCCATCTTATAAAGGGGGCATAAACACACGTCTTCAGTGCATATAGACAAGCATGTGTGTTCATATACGAGTATGTTTATGATCTAAATAAATATAACAACAAAAACGCAAAAAACATTAAAAACAACAAAAAACAACAGCACCATCACCCTGGCTTTCTACGCAGTAGCGTAGAAAGCTACATAGCGCGAATATTTGATTTTTATTTCATTTAAATTTTATATAATGATTTAACAAATGCAAAATAAATTGAAAATATTTTAATACGTGCTATAATTTGTTTATTTCATTTTTTTTTTTTACTTATTTTGCTGGTTCTGCTTGATTAAATGTCATGTCCAGCATGGCCATTAAATGGTAACAAGAACGATTTTGATATTAACAACAAAAGCACAAAACAACCTGTCATTACAATAATCATAAATTCAATCAGCAGCCATGTTTTTTTTTTTTTTGTTGCTTCTTTTTAAAGTATTTTCATAATCAAAACAAAATTTGAAAAAATGAAATAACAAAAAAACATCTTTTTTTTATTCTAAACTCGATTTAAATTATGTTTGTAATGTATGAATGATTATAAAGGCTTTCTTTGTTGTTATTGTATATAACAACGTTTTTAAATAGTGACCGTTAGTAGCAGAAACACCTAATCAACACAACACACCATGACACCATTTAAACAATCACTTTGCCATTAAAAAGTTCACGTTTACGTCATTTCCATTCTCTCATTAGCTCCTAGCTACTAGGTGTTCCAAAACATTTGTAGAAAAATTAATTTTACAATAATTTATTAAAAAAAAAAAACAAAAAACCTCAGTCGTAGTCAGTGAAAATGATAAAAAAAAGGCCAGCTGATTAATATGATGCGAGAAATCATTCAATTAGAAAAATTATTATTGTTAAAAAAAAGAGGATTTTTAATTAGAAATTAATTAACAACTTGCTTCCCTCATCAAAAAATCATCTTAATCACTGGTCACTAATTAATTATGAAAGTGCCAAAGTAGAATATTAGAAGGTTTGTAACAGTTTCTCCTACTTTTATACAATTTTCCAACATTACTTTTTTTAACCTGTTGAACTCTTACAAAATTTAATAATCAATGATAAATTATTAACTAATTTTGGTAGAATTATAATTTTTAAAAATAAATGTTTATTAAAAATATTTTTAAAATGTGTTATGGTCAGTAACCTACACACACACACACACACACACATTTATCCAAACACAAAATAAAATTCTGCAAATATTTCCGGTAATTACCACTATATGCATACATACATAATTACATTTAATATATTATATAATTATTTGTTGTTGTTGTTGGTTTTGGTTAAAGGTACTTTTATTGATGATGGTGGTTATGGCTATTTTAACGGTTCATTAAAGTTAAATAAATTATGTAACAACAGTGGCGAGAACATATATTGTATTGAATGTGTACGTACGTACACCCGTACATGTAAACAAATAATATTTAATGTTGAAAACTGCACTTTTAACTGGTTAACTGACCACCAACGACAATAAAGTTATTTCTCCACAACCCATGTTTCAATACAATGCGATAAATAGAAGAACATTTTTTTTTTGTATGCTTGGTACACATATAAATAATTAACCAGCAACAACAATAACAATAATAACAAATATAAATACAAACGTTCACTTGGTTGTTTATTTATAATGCATTAAACAAAAGCACAGTAAACGGTCAATGTCAAAAGAATTTATGGTATAAACACTCAAACACTCAAACACACACACACATGTACACAGAAGCAAATATCCTTTTCGCCAACTTAAATAACGAATAACAAATATTTCCATTTTATATTATTATACACATCATCCATCCATTCATGGGAGGATGGCTCTCACTAGAAGGAATAGTATGACGTTTTTGAAAGAGCCCAAATAAAATGGCTTAATGTTTGCATTAAGTTAGAGAGAGATGGAGAGTGATTATTTTCATATATACTACATTATACGACTAGTATATATTTCATGCTTCTCTTGTGGCTGTATGGTGACTGGTGAGGTTTTGCGGTTAATTCGGTCGGAGATATCTACGTTTACGGCTTGTTTGGCCACAATTTTGTGGGTGTAGTTCTTAAGCTTACAATCAACAACAACAACACTAACAATAATAAAGACGACAACAAAACTTTTGCAAAAAGAAATGAAAAGGAAACAAAAACGAAATAAAACAGAAATAAAACCCAACCCACCAAAAGAAACAAACACACACAAACACATACGAGCGCACACAATTTAATTCAATCGCCAAATCAAAGAGAGCATAACATATATACACACCACATATATATGTATGTAAGTAAAAATGTATTTGTAACCCAAAGTTAGCTGAACAGAAAAGCATTTGTCGCATAAATGCGATGAAGCAACATTTTCATCTTCTTTTCGACGCTTCTCATTACTCTTGTACTCTTTATATTCGGCCAAGCTCGAGTATTTAATACACTACACCACTTACCACCTTACATTATGCTACAATTATTTTCGTGGAATATGGAAAGAGGTTCTAAAAATGATCCGACCGAATCCAAATTGGGCACAGCCAATTATTTAGCTAATTAACTACTCTTCACCAAATTTTGTTAAAAAATATTAAGAATTGCGATATTTGCTATATAAAGACTTTCATTATCATAAAACTTTATATGGGAAGGAGTTATTAAAATACGACCAATTTATCCCATTTTCAATTAGTCTTATTTTCAATGATGCCTCCTCTTTGATTATGCCTCTTCTTCTGTGGAGGGCATAAATAGGAAAGTTGTGCGTTTAGTTGTTGACTTCCATTTGTGCATTGTCTATGCAAGTAGTAAAATTGATTTGTACAAATAAATATATTTATTTATGTGAATATTGACTTTTAATTAAAGTTTTTCCAACAATTTTTAGCTAACTAAAGAGATATTCAAACATTTTTAAGCCACACCTAAAAATGTTATAGGTACACATAGCACTCCTTTTAGTCATAAAACTATATTGAATTCTATTCAAAATATTGAACCATAAAATTACGCTTCTTTTGCTTTGACGTTTCCCTGTTGTTATTGTTGTTGTTCGTTTCATTCATTAATTTGTCTTTACTCATAAAATGTTTTGTACTGTCACTCATAATTCATAATTTTTCTCATTATTCCAGTGTCACGTTTAAAACAATTTCAACACTTTTATCCCTAAACTTATGTACGGCACATTGTATTTGTGTATGTACCCGTACGTTATTAAGGCAGGAGAGCTACCAAAGTGTTAACATCATAAGATAAGACCGCCAACTGGTAAAAGGCGTGTGCATGGATAAAGAAAACGATCACTCTAAATTAATTCACCCCTTAAACTGTTGTTGTTGTTTTTGCTTTTCAGTAAATCATTTTACACTTCTTATTTGTAGCATCTTCCGTTCTGGTTATTGACAGATTGCTGAGATTTTCTTAAATTTATAGCTTAAGACGGACAGAAGGAATCTCTGTTGTTTGTTGCAAATCTTAAGCTTTCCTTTGCTTTCATATTTATGCCTTAACACCTTAAATTAACACCGTTATTGATTGTTAATATCTCAGAATTTATTTTCACTGGTTTACTGTCCTTTTTGCAGGTAAAAGTTTTACGCTTACGATTACAGTGGAAACGTTCCCATCACAGGTGGCTACCTACGCGAAAGCTATTAAAGTGACTGTCGATGGACCACGCGAGCCGCGCTCCAAAACGAGTAAGTCATTTTTATTAGTTAAGTCAGGCCGCACGATCCACACAATTAAAACATTGTTGCCACTACCAACAACAACAAACACACCACCACTACCAACATCAACATCAACATCAACACCTATAAAATCAGAACAAAAGCAAGTTCATGAAATTAGTCGACAACAACAACAACAACAAGAACAACAACAAATTAAACTCACTGAATACGAGCATAATTATCCGTTTGTTAATAATGATGATAAGATTGATGATCATTTCATATGCATGAATGAGGCGGTGGTAGTAGATACCTGTTTAACTTTAACTGTGAATAGTGGCGGCTATTCTTCTGAATCAGATATTGTGCCAACCGATGATATTGAGAGAGATGATTGGTTTTGTGCCTCTGTCGCTCTTCAAAACGATCATTTTGTAAATGGTGAGCTTTCAAAACACAAACATTTGTCGTGTCACTACTAAACACCATTTAACGCCATAAAAATTCTTCACAAGTTTGTCTTCCAACTAATGTGCTAACCTCAACTTCCCAGAACGCATTCTACAATTTGATAACATGACCTACTAGCTAAATTACCGTCGGTGTATTATATATATTTTGTTGTTGTTTAATTTTGTTGTTTTTTTTTTTCAACCACAATAACGTAATCGGGAAGTGCTCTTTATTCTAATTTGTAAACCTCAAAAATACACATAACGACAAACATTTCAAATAAATTTTAACCAATAATATTTTTTTTAGGTTAATATTCAATGCGAAACAAAAAAACACATTCTTGACACTTAATTAAATAAATATTTATCTTACATATTGTGGTTAAACACAAAAAAAACTGATTAGCTAAAATATGATAATAAATATTAACTAATTAAGAACCGGAAAAAGAACAAGTAAAAAACAAAATTTAATCACATCTTTAATATCTTCTATAGCTATATACAAATAATGGGCGTGGCAGGTTCCCGATTAAGCCCTTTAATAATATATATTTTTCGTATTGACTTGCAAGTGGAAGCCAAAAGAAATTTTTATAAATTGTGGGCGTATCTTTATTTATTATTTTTGGTAATGTCCACGGATAAAATAAATATGAATAATTTTTTTTTGTCCGATGGATAAATTTTTGTTGAATGTTGGCGTGACACTTCCTTTTTTACCTTAAATAAAAAAAAATTTCCTTTAAATTGAATGAAATCGATGTAGTGCCCCGCCTACCATCGAAAAAAATCTATTCATCAGGCACAAAAATTAAACTATAAAGTACAGAAACGGAAAGTTTCAGTCTCTTATCTTAAAATTTACAAGCGCTAGTCGTCCAACAACAGTCGCACAGTGTAGTCCGCATACCCTTACACCTGCCTCTGCCTCTAATAATATGTAGATAAATAAGCACAACTTACAAAAATCTAATGTTAAGATGAAACATAACTTAACATAATCAAGCTAATACAACAATAATAGGAGTGTAGTAAAATTTTGAATAAGATTTACTCAGTCTACGAAGTTTCTAGGGTATAATTATTTTCTAAACATCAAAAATAAAACACAAAACGATCAATAATTAAAAAGGATAATAATAACAAAGAGATATTGAAATCGTTCAAGTAAAAAATACAACAAAACAAAACGAAACAAAACACTCCCACGAATTCCATAACACTACACCACACACTTATTACGGCAATTAGAAGATATTGAAAATAATTGTTAGTTCAGAATGAATTGCATGTTTATGAAATAAATTAATATTTGTAAACATGTGGTTAAACACCTCCTACAAACGTGCGGGCACACAAACACTGCAAATACATTTGTGCATTTGTGAAAAACCACGTACATGAGCTCAGAGGTGGAAGTAGTTAATTTTATAGTTATTTTTCCAAGTGTGATCATATGTATGTATTTTATACTCAATATATTATAATCCCTTTTCACAAATATGACACTTTGAAACACTTCAAATAGATTTCGAAACAAAAAAATTAAAGACTTGCTTTCATTATATCCTCCACCTACTTATACTAAGTTTGTCATTATGTTTGCATTATTATATATTATTGAGCATGATTGAGCATTATGGGCGTGATCGCATAACAAGCACGCCTACAAATTACAAAAAAACAACATTCAGTGTGAAACTTGACTTGCAAGATCATTCCTAATACACATTCTATTAGAGGGCGTAATCATATACCTGTCGCACTCACTGTTTGTATGCAGACGTGGAGAGTGTTTAAGATTTGGTTTAAGCCAAATTTGTACCTTTTGCGTAAAATTTACAACAATGCTGAATTAAATTCTTAATAAAGTGCAACATAAGGTAGTAAAAAGCAACAATAACAACAAACTCTTATATATGTGATTCCTTATTTCACAAAATTTGATATAATTTTTGAATAGAGGATGCGCAGGCATGTTTTGTTTGTGTGATTGGATTAGTATTTCATTCGAAACTTACAATAGTTTAGTAAAATTTAAATATGAACATTTTTGCAACATTGCAAGAGATTTTTATAAATTGTGTGAGTGGCTTTTAATCGTTTTTGCAAAAATTTAAATTGAAACCTACCTACGTACCCAGATTTTAACGCTGAGTGTTCATGTTAAGTACTTTCTATGTGTTACAAATAGACAAACAAACTTAGTATGCATTCCAAGAAAATGTGAAGTGTTTAACAAATTTATATATATAAACTGCTAAATGTTTCAATAAATATTGTACATATGACATATGAACGCATTTACATCTCATGAGAGAGATGAAAGAAACAAGTTTAACTAAAATGGCTGCATATGCCACACAATCCTTACATGCGTGCGTGTGTGTACGTCCCAACAGTTTAATAGACTTATACGTACATAAGAGTATTGTGGTTTATAGTTAGTGTCGTTGTAGTAATTGTACCTTTTCTGTTCTCAGTATCAATATAAATATAAATGTATGTAGGGGTCTACACATTTACCACATATACACACAGATGTATTTTCATGTTTTATGCATCAATTTTAAAACCTATGTTGTGGTTTTCAGAACGATTCTTAAAATACCGTTTTAAGGTTCTTCTTCTTCTTCTTGTTTATGCAATTTTTACTCGTATCCTTGTTGATTACAATTTTACACTTTTAAAATTCTCAGTAAAATATTGGGCATGATTTCTCGGTTTTACAGTTTTATGTCTTCGTTTTAAATAACTTTTCTGTAATATATGTATACCCACAAACGGATGCAACATATAGAGCAGCATTTTTCATTTCATTAAAAGAGAACACATACGTAGGCAAGGCCATGTGCACACTTTTACTGAAGCTTTCAACCATCAAATATTAAATGTGCTGCTGCCCTTTCACCCACATAAGTAAACCATAATTGGGCTTCTTTCATTAATTTCAGGTCCTCCTAGCGGCCATCAATTTCGTGCATTCGGTTTGCCTCAACGTCCCTACACCGATGCCACCTTCTCAAGTCATTTTCGCGAATTGGGTCCATTGCATCGTACATCACGTTCCACGGCAATGTCTGCAGCGGCAATCAACTCATCAATAACGCCTAGTTCGGCCACAAGTGGCAGCTTACCGCAATTGGGTAGCAATCACTCATCGTCGAGTAGTACAATAAACTCTGATTGTCAAGGTTATAAACCGAATGCCTCACATATACAAGGTAAGCCACAAGAAATTATACTTATTACCATATACACACATATACACATACGTGCCCAGAATTATGAAATTCACGTTTTTTAGAAGCGTCAAAATTTGAAAAAATATATAGAAAAAGTGGGCGTGGCTTATTTCTGATTTCCTTTTACGGTCTATGTAGAATTGCAACTAACAAGTTTAAGTTTTACGGATTGTAAGATTTTTTCAAAATAGTGGGCGTGTCTTTTATACAACCTGCCCATTTTTGTTATATAAATGAAGGAAATAAATATAAATTTGTACAACAAATATAAAAAATTTTAGCTAGGGGATAGTTTTTTTGTCGATCGTATTCAAAAGCACACCTCTATTGATTTCGCCCAATTTAAAGAGCAACGTCCTTCAAAGAACAGTTATATGTTATATAGTTTACATAGATTTTTAAAAATTCTTAGATCATCAAAGATTCTTTATTTCACTCAATTATGTATCACGATTAAAACAGTCCAACAACAACAAGAAAAACTTTATAAAAACCATGTGATCACATAAAAAAAAATTATGAAAAATTGAAAAAATTCTCATAATTCTTTTTACAATATATTTACGCAAACACACACATACACATAAACACTGATTAGGCTAATTTTAGCCAAACATAAAAGACGAAAAACAAACAAAACGTGTAATACTACAAAAGTATTATTTGTAATGGCGAATGTTATGTAAAAGCTGAACGATGAGATGGAGTACACACAAAAGAACGGAAGTTGGCTGCGGTTAGCACAAAAGTTAATAATGAGGGAGATTATCATGAGCAGCAGAGACAGAGAGAGAGAGAGAGAGAAACATTCTTTTTGATTTTTTTTGTGTACTGTTATCTGTTGGTATACAACGCTGCTGTTGTTGTTTGTGTTGTGTTAGTACATAACAAAATTTACCGCAAAATGTTTGTTTTTATTAAGTTTACTTTGAAGAATCCTTAAATATAACTTTCCCTTCAGTTTGGGAATCGGTATTGAAATTAAGTAGAGCAAGAAAACCAAAAACAACAGCAAATATTTATATACCACTAAACATTATCCAATGAGAAGCATGCATGTTAATTGTGTATGCGTTTGTTCACTGTTAAACTGTTAAGTTATGTTCGGCTGGCCACTACATTGAAAACACATTTCCGTTTGCCAAACAGTGGCAGTAAGTGTTGGTGTAATTGTTTTGTTGTACCGTCACTTGAAAAAAGTTTAGTTTACTGTAAATGAGTTTTGTGTGAAGTAGAAACATTTGCGTGTTAAACACTTTAAAGAACAATGTATAAATTCACATACACACACGCACACATCCTGTATATCCTTAATAACCATTGACATGTTAATGATTTAGTTACAATTGGCCTAAAATCTCACACATACTAATACTTGCAAACAAATATTTCTGCATTAATTCAGAGTAAGACGTTGCTTTAAAGTTTGCATTGAATTTCAAATATCTGAATGGCTGTATGTGTGTAAGTAGTAAACTAATAATTGGTTGAAACCATTGTGTCTACCATTTTACATTCACTGCTGCTGCAACAACAACACCAACATTTGACCAGACTAAACCGCATTTCGATTGATTTGCGGCTTTACATCAGACACAACGTTTTTGTGAAATTCGTCCATATTTTACTTTGAATTTTTTTATTCGGAATGTTTTTGGCTTATATTTTATTTTAATATATCGTATACACCATTCGCCTATATATAAATGTATATGTATGTATATAAATGCCACTCATTTGACCTATATTAAGGTCTATTATTCTGGCAAAGGTATTCTGACCACAATTAACAATAACACAACTACGAGTATTACAAGGCAGCGCACGTTTTTACTTTCATCAGCCGACGTTTGTGTTGAAGAATTTTCATACATTTCGAAGCAAGTGAAAATGCCGCCAAAGACCCACACAGTATACATATTTTTTTAACACCTCCCTAAACATTCTACATATTGAGCTGAAATTTGTTAGAGGATTTTTTAGTTAGATAAAGACATTTACAAAAATCGTCCACAACAACAAATACAAAAGCTACAAAATTAAAATTAAAAACACTTGGCACTAAGAAGGCCGACTATTTAACTTCTAATTAATTTGAAATTCACTCAAAATTTACTTTAAAATTTGATACGTATTACGGACACTTTTAAAGGATATAATCAGCCACCTGCCACGCCCACATTTCGTATACATATATGGGGAGATATTTTATATAGGATTTTCTACTTGTTTATTATTACATTAAATAAGACTTAACAAACTTACAATACTTCTCAAATCCGAGTTTAGTTTTTATATTAAATATATTGTAAATTTGCAAAAATGTACATGTCATAAACACAATAAAACTCCTGCACTCTTGGCTCACAAGACAGGATGACAAAAATTAATTGAAAAATAATTTCATATGAGAAAAAGCAAAACAGCATCAAAATGTTTGTAACAACCATATAGAAAAGGAATGCCGAGAAATGGCTATTACTTCGAATGCGTAACACGTGTGCTTATATGTATGTTTTTGTTTTTTGGAACACCCCGCTGCGTTAATCATATGAATATAAAGCTGAAAGGGTTAATTAAATATGGAATAATAAACAAAGATGAATTCTTTCACCACTCCATGTTTAAGAACATTAAAGCTTAACAAACGAAACAAAATTAAGATATTCAAAAGTAAGAGGACTGTGTTTTAAAGGAGAAGAATTTCTATTTTTTTACCATAGAGAAAATTAACCATGAAACCGGTGAAGATTTTTAAATTTCTCATTCTACCGTAACTCGCTCAGTAAGAGATTCTTAAACGCACTCTTTGATCAATTAAAAATATATTAAAGAAAATCAAGATTATAAACGAAACCATCAAAAAGGTGAACGCAAAGCTTTTTTCTTTTAAATAATATGATTAATAAAGATATTTTGTTTGCTTACAAAGTTTATTGCACAAGAAGAGAATAAAAAAAGCGAATAAATGAAATATTTTCGTAAATTACTTTACTTGCCGCCAGTTATGGGCGTACATTGTTGCAACTAAAACTAGCACTTATCACATTTTAATGTTTCAATTAGTAGTAAATTTACTAACAATTACATGAATACACAACACTTATACGAGTACATAAAGCCTGACGGACAGACAGACATGAACACACCCAAATCTACCTAATAAACAATTTAACCCCTTTTCAGTCAACTAACTGAAAAAAAGAAAAACACAACGTAATAAACTGAGTTAAATGGAAAACACACACATACATATCATATGCACAACAATAAACAAATCAGTCACCTAAAGCAAGCAAACAGTCAGTCAGTCCATTGTATCAGTTATTACACTGGCCGACCCGTACATTTAAGTCTTAAATAAATTATTATGTTGTACTCCCTGAAAACGTACACACGCAGTTATGCATAAACGCACAGTAGCCGTGAGTCTGTTGACGATAAGTGCCTTGTTTGGTGGCGGTCATTGGCAAGCGTTTGTTAGTGATATGCGCGACTGTGCGTTAACAGCAACATATAATTTTCTGCATACTGTTGCAGTAACCCATTCCTCGTCTTGGTGGCATTGTTAGCCCTTTTCTGTTTTGGTTGTTGCCGCGTATTATTATTATTTTCTTGAACCCCATTGCGAGCCAACGACTAAGTTTTCAATCAAAACGACCCACCACCGATACTGTTGGTGTCCTTTCGTCAGTTTTTGTCATTAATGCAGCCTTCAATTGACGTTTAATAATTGCCCATTAACTACATGTAATCGATGTTATGCTGGTACTTCCTCTTATATCCTTGACTTTTTTTTCTTCAAATTGATAATCAATCGATTAGTTTTTGGTCAATAACGGTAAACCATAGAAATAATTATTAGTTTGTGGTAATTATTTTATAACAATTTTTAGGAATTTTTAAAAGATTGCACTTAACATTTATAAACCATAAGGGCATGCTTATGGTCATATATTTTGATTAATTAATCACCACGGCAACAATCAAAATCTGCCCATACATATATAATTTACGTATCTATCGCCCTTAAGTTGCGGAAGATATTTTGGAATTTTTACTTTTGTTCTTGATTGGTTTGTAATAAATACCAATTTCCTTGTTGCAGATAATAATCTCATGGGTGCTGCTGAATGGACGGGCTATTCAACAGCCGTACCAACATCTGCTTACAGCAGTTATCATCATGCTCATCACTTGCCTCCTCCACCACCGCCACCAGTTGCCAGCGCCACGTCAGCAAATGCCACCGTCTATGGCAGTTATGATACTCTATCCTCAGCCGATACAACCAATTTGCATTTGCCTCCGGTTCTGACGGATATGCAAACATTTTGCTCACCCAGCGATTATCATCCCGGAGCTATAGTGCCTCATGTGCAAGCACCACTTTGCAGTCCAAATTATGGTACCGGTAAAAGTGAGCTGGATAACTATAATGCCGGCTATCCATCATACAATAATTGGTCGAATGGTTACAATAACTATCAATACGGCAGCTGTACGCCACAAACTCAATATCCCACACACACGGCACCGACAATGGTCCTCTATCCACAATTGTATTCGACATTCAATCAGAATGAAATCCATTTACATTTGCATGGCACTGATAAAATTGAACAATATCTGGGCAGCGAGAATGCATTGACGATTAGTTCATTATCGGGTAATCGGTCCAGCATAGAGATTGGTATTGGAACATCCGATCATGAGGGCCAAGCGGTAGCCGGATTACAAAATCAAAGTACAAATTCTGCTTTGGCCAGCACCAATCAACAGCAACACCCCAGCCATCTTCAGCACAGTCAGCAACATCACCATCATCATCATAATCCTCACTCTCACCAGCCGCACGCGGCACTCCATCAACATCGTCATCCGCACATTGACGACGCCACACTTGCAAGTTCTGGTGGCGGTTCGTCAGCACAACTTGACACTCGCCAGCAAACAGCACATTTAACAGATACTCAAAGTCAAGATGCCAGCGGGATTGGTCCAGTAGAAAGTCACACCCATACTCCACGCGATGGCGAAGAGGTTTGGAGACCCTATGTACCTTCGTCATGGTCTCAGTGACAAAATAAAGACTTGTGTACACATTGAACTGAATTAGTTGTTAATATGTGATGCTGTTAATACAATATTATTAAAGTGCCGTTATGGTGTGAGAGAAAAAGAATTTCGAATTCGATTTTAAGAACATTTCATTTAATGTTTGAACAAACTGCAGCGTTGACAATAGTTTTCACATTCACACGAAAGTGATGAAAGTGTGTCTTTGCCTCTAGCTTTTTATACCCTCCATAGAAGATGGCCGGTATACTAAATTAACTGTTTTATTTACAACACCTAGAAGAAGACGTTCGAGACTCTACTTATTTCAAGATCTGATTCGGTCTAATTATGTCCGTTGACCCTCTCACGGTCGTCAGTTTTGAGATATTAAGCTGAAATTATATGCTTCAGTACGTGGGTTATCATTTAAATTTAATGCAATCGGTTGAAAATATTCATATCTACCAAAAAAATGGGCGTGATCAGATTACAAAAACGCCCACAATTTACAAAAAATATTCTATTTTGCGCATATTCCGACGTATAAGTTACTACGTATTATTTATTTTGTTCATGGATGTAATGCCACGCCCACACTATGTGTTTGAATGCGCAGAGTATTTGAAATTTCTTTTTCTTTAAATATCTTTCACATATAGTGTATTTTTATGAACTTTGCTACATCCGTACAAATGCGTTGTAAGTGATTTTTTGTATTTGTATTCATATGCCTGCCTGCCTGCCTGTCTGCCTGCCTCTCTATATAAAGTGCGTACTGTAACCAGTGGAATTGCATAAGTGTAGAAGAATATATTGAAATACGATAATGGCGACATAATTTTATACGTATATGAAATATTGTTAACTATATAGCACCCATACACATACACATATACATGCATTTATTTATATAACTTTTTATATGCAGTAGTGAGTGAAGTAGTTGTTTCTTATTGAAAACAAAAATAATCTGATTTTGTTTATGCAAAATAATTTTGCGGTTTTCCCTATATATACGTACATACGTAGTATACCAACACTCGACTTCTTCTGGTGTTTAATAATATAGTTATATGAATGTGTGTTTGTGTATGTGTGTGTGTAATTATATTTATATGAATGTAAAAATAATAATAATAACAATAACAAAAAAGTGTAAAGTGAAATAAAGTAAAAGCTGTTGTTGTGGACTCTGTTTTATATTCTCTTGGATTTACAATAAATTTTTTTCTCTGTTAGTTAATACCTAACTATGTATGTATGTATAGTTGTATGATTTGTTATATTCGTAATTATTGAATGTTTTTTGCTGTGTACAATAAAATGTGTAAAAAATAAAGAAAAATTATTTTAAAATATAACACAAAATAATCAACATTTGCACTAATACATATATATATATATATATAAATAATATATGTATGCATGTATGTTTGTATGTGTATATGTTAATTTAGAAAACCAGTACTAGTGAGCAAGGTGAGTGAGTCAACGCAACGTAAGGCATTACAAATTTATATTTTAATAGAGAATGCATTACAGTGCTGTACAATTTAGATCTTAATTTATCACACAATGTATAATATTACACCAAACCGAGTCATTGGAACGTGCTCTGGTTTACATATTTGCCAACTCATAAAATGCATAAATTAGAAATTTAAAACAAAAATTACTTTTTTTTATCTCTTGATCGGTTATATAATGTTACAACAATTTATAATATATCAGGATTCAGGATGTTTTCTATGCTTCAATGCTTAACCACACTTAACTCAAAATTTTAATTCAGCTCTATGTTTTTCGTTATGAATAGAGTTCCAAAAAAAAAGTTTGCTCTAATATTCTCCATTGAACAATTATTGGCATGACAAAAGGGTCTACATCAATGTTAAAGGCAAGAAATTATGGAATAAAAAAATGAATGTGCCTGGCGGGAGAATTTCCTTAGGGTAGGTGCATACTCACCTTGTTAAAAAGCTTGAAGAACCTACATAGTATATATATTCTTGATGGAAATGAAGTTTTGAACCGGTTTGATTCATGTCCTTCTACAGAGAAACTCACATATCAACTTTAAAATCGGTAGAAATATTAGGAAAAATTATTATATTCTCGTACGCAATTTGATATTGAAAATCACGCTCACAGTTGAACGAAAAATTAACATTAAAAAACGCAAAAAACAAAAGGACGAAAAGTGCCAGACATGATCCTTAGAGAAATTATATGTAGCTCTATAAAAATGAGGACCGACACAGTCTACAAAAAAAAAATTGTCTTCGTTTTTTGTTGCAGAAGCAGAAAAATTTACATAAAAATTTTATCAAGACCAAAATTTATAACCAGCTTTTTTAAGGTAAAAATATATTTAAGAAAAACATTTTGAGGCCTATTAACTAAAGGAAGGAAACCTTTTGTGTAATAGTTTTTTTGCAATTTTCAAACTTTTAGACATTGCTGGCTCCTCCGCGACTACTTAGACCGCTAAGCCGTTAAACCCGACCCTAACTTCATTATAGAAGTTTTACTTGTGCATTAAAACTTGCCAACTTGCCAAAGGCTCTTTACCTCATCGAAGCATTAAAAAATTGGGAAAGTGAAAAAATTTCAAGGAATTTTGTGTTGTAAGTGAATAAAATTATATGAGTTTTTTCTTTTTTTTTTTTATTTGTAATTGTACGAATGAAACCTTATAAATGCTGTTTTTTTTCATAAAAATTAAACAGAAACAGTGCAAAAATTAAAATAACTGAGAGCCTTTAACGCGCACACTAAACAATAACAATAATAATAATAACAACAGCATCAGCAACTAAGCATAAAAACAACCGCAAATATTGTCGAAAAGAGGCGGAGGATCGTGCAAGTTTTGTGGTTAACTATGGCATAGATAAATTGGACACCCTAAACAATAACAACAATAACAACAACAATAGCAAACGAAACTGCACTAAAAACAATAACTATTAAACATGCATACACATCCATACACGAAAAGCCATAAGAGGCAAAAAACATATGCACACGCATACATTAATAGATATGGTATATATAATACATGCGTACATACGTATATATTAATGGGTATGTATAGAAATGTACGTAAACAGATAAATTATGAAACGTGCCTAAAGTTACACGATTGGCTTTGCAATTGACTGAACAACACACACGTACAAAAAGTAACCTATAACAACAACAACAACAATAATAATAATAATAATAATAATAATAATAACAATAATACAGCGTAAACATAAAAAGTACAGTAGATGGGTGTCGTAGAGTGAAAATGGCGTTTTCCAATAATTTTATAGAAAATGCAATAACAGGCAGGCAGACTTGTACGCCACTGCCACAGTGGTGCAGCTTTCAAAGAAACCTTATAAACGATGCTGATTCTGATTCTTATTATTATTGTAATAATACTAAGCTAAGACAAAGTGTAAGTAAGAAATAAAGCAATTTTATGTGTACCCACATGATGTGTTGTGCCAAAGCCTGCGCGCAACTTGATGCCAGAATGCATGCGTGCCGGGGCAAATTATATAAGAAGTACAGTAGGCCCTTAACAGCAGTTGAACTTTATTAATATTTTGTTTTTTTACTTTACTTTTAATACATTTTCATAGGCAAGGTGGTATGCATGCCCAAGAGATGCATGAATACAAACATATATTCATTATAGCAGATTAACAATTTTACAACGATCGACAACATGCAGATCAGCAGTGAAGTGTAAAATTGAAAGAGACGACAACGTTCCAACTCCAGGGCATAGATATTAAGAAGTAACAGAAGAACGTTGGCAAAGATAAAAATGAAGCCTTTTTCTATTTTAACGTACAAACAACAAACAAATGAGAAACACACGCTCAATGAGAGTTTTACACATGAAAGTCTGCACTGTTTGCTTTAATTGTGTAAAGAGTAAGCGATCCTCGATTTTGTGTGTGTGTGTTGGAAATTTTTCTTTCATTTCCTTTCCTTTCCATTCACATATTATATACACTTCAAAAACAACCAACAACAACAACAACAACAACTCAATGCTCATTAATAATGCAGCGTCTGAGTATGTATAAATTTGATCACCTTGCGGTAAGTTGACTTTCCAGCACAATCCACTTAAGAAAGCTTAGAACTTTATTGTGCTCAACACACTGCAGATGTTTAATAATAGAGCAGTTTATTAGATTACAAGCATACTTGGCTAATAGACTCTCCCTTGTACTTCGTTTGGTGTAAAGTGTGTGCTTAACAGTCGCCAAAATATTGACCGGGTGGTCCGTGCTGTTCATTGTGATAGATGGCTGCACTTCTGTAATTTCAAAGTTGGTGGTCTCTACTAATCAACGTTGTAAACTGTAGCATTTTACGTTATGTTAAAGAATCTGAACATGTATTCACATATTATAAATGAAACAAGTAAAGCTAAGCTGTTCAATTAGATTGGGGGACATATCAATCCATAGTTTTTTTAAGTTGAAATTTGAACGCGCTCGCGTTGAACTGGTAATAAAAATTATCATGAAAGTCGGAAAAAGGTTGACTTATAACCTCCCTATAAAAGAGGAGCATATTCTCTTAGGAAGGTCCAGAAAAATGTGTCAGAAACTCTACAAAGTTATTCTTATTCTATATTCTTGATCAATGTAAAAATCTTAGTCGATATAAACACGTCCGTCTGTCCATCCACCTATTGCTTTGTACAAACATTTCTGGAATCTTTGCATAGATTCCTCTTGAAATTGAACAAAATTGGTAAAAAAAAAAAAATCCGATGGGACTATTTTTAAGACCCCTTCCTATATAACAATATTTCACGAAAATACGGAACCAAGTGGTGTAGAGCATTAAATGGTCAAGCTTAACCGACTAAGACATTTTCACTTGTTATCTCAACAGGTAGTTAACCGAAAGTGTGCTCCACAAAAACAAAGAGGAGCATAACCTTCCACCAAAATTATCTACTCAATCAAGTGCTAAAAATCATTGCTACCACAATATTAACATAAATTTAAGTTTGGACCTTTTTTTCTCCTTCTGCCATTCAACAGATGGGCATTTTATATAAATGGGCATGTGCCGTGTGTTGTTTTTGCTCCATTCAAGGAAAATAAATTGTAGGTTTTTAAATCGATAGCAAGAAGTGTGTGTTAAAAAACTTTGACAATTTGATTAAAGGCATGTTTGGTGTTATGCCGCTTCAGGAGGCTTATTAACAATTTCGGTTTTATACAAAAACAAAACAAAAACAAATTTTTTACCATAGTTCTGCAAAGAATTAATATTCTATTTAAAAGCGATTATACATCAATTCCTAACAAGCTATACTTGTGAATGGAAATTTACCATTTTTAATTTTTTTCAATTACCTGCGATATGTTACAACACACACATACTCCTACACACTATTATTGCAGAAACTTCCCATCGTTTAGTATGCAATTTTCTGATCTCTCTTGTCTACTTGCAAGCGCTATTACCTACAAACAGGTGTTGTTTCATAACTACCGGTATCTTTGGCAGATTTTATTTATTTTTGATCGTTAAAAGCTTTGACGTGTAAAAAGCTTGGATTTCTCACAAATTCTCACAGTTGTTGTTATTATTGGGGTTTGTATATATTTAGATTTACTTAACTACCGGTGTCGCTGCTTCCGTACTAAATATGCAAATTTCTAAACTACATCACTGTACGTCATCTTAAACGTATAAGTAAGTAACCGAAAGTGTGCGTATGAGTCAGTTTGATTCGTTTATTTCGATTGTTCACGTGAATTTATGAAAAAACCCTGAACGTAAGCACTTAATAATTAATTCGAAATTAATACATTGTATTGTATTGTATTATCTCTCAATGAAGAGAATCTCCTACCTAAGTTATTAATGAAAATTGAAGGTAGGTATCAAAGAATATTTGGAGTTGTCAACAATGCACGCAGTTTATATGTTTACAATTGAAACAACGAATGTTGGTTGTTACAACTAAGAAATCACACATTTGGTTACTATGAACATAAAATTTGATTATCAGAGTTTGTAGGTAAATAATGGCAATAAACCTAATAAGTGGTGGGGATACAAAACTCTATTCAATATATGGATTTTTGTTGTAATAAAGGAATTTTTCCTCTACCTCTACCAAATACTTTTTTTTTACACCCTACACCACCGGTGGTATATTCAGTTTGTGTAAATGTTGGTAAATCCTAAACGGCAAATTCCACACCTACTTTCAATTATACCGATTAATTCAGATCTTTATAGATTAATAATGATGTCAATCTGTCCGTCCATGTTTTTTTTGTGTGCAAGCTACAGATCGCATTTTTTCATATATATTTCGATGAAATTTAGTAGAAAAATATGTATTACCCCGAAGAGGAACCATATTGAACATGGACCGAATCGGACCATATTTACAACCCCTTTCCTTATAAGGTCCCAAGTCTTTATATGGAAAACATCACAATTCTTAACAGCTAAATAATTGGCTGTGCCAAATTTGGATCCGATCGAACTACTATAATCTCTTCCCATATAATAAATTTTCACGAAGAGTCTTATATGGCAATACCTTGCGTTTACTGGCATAACTAATTGTAGCATAATATGTGGATACATATTAACATGTTTACTTGTTGTCTTTTTTTGATGAAAATTTATCCATAAAATTCATTCATCATTGCAGCGACATATTGAGGAAAATTAGTCAACATTGTACTAATTAAATTTGTTGTGATTCTGTGTTGAAATTTTCCGATTACACTTGCAAAAGTGTTTTTATGTTGGTTTACTGATACTTGTATTGTCGATGCTTAACCACACATATGACCTGTGAACTTGATTAGCGGTTATTTTTCGCTAAATTTTTTGACACGTGAATTTTCGGTTTTTTTTTTTTTTTTTGTTGTATTAGCTTTGATTTATCATTTATACCTTGTTACTGTTTTTAGTGCAATAAATGTCAAAAATAGTTTCTATTTAAGATATTTAACGCAACTAATTAATTTAATTAATAAAAAGACGGACAATAGAAACTATATCAATCATTTATCTACTTTAGGCACGCCCACAATTTACAAAAAAACATTTTTTGGATGGTATCTGTATTATAAGTTGATGCGATTAAATGCAAACGTTAACAAGCGCAATCCACGCAATCGAGTATTTTCCACGACCACATTTTTGCATATATCAGGAGAGTATTTAGGATTTGACTAAAACAAAATTTAATTTTTTTATATCTCCAATATGTTATTTTATTTGGAATATTTTTTTTTCATATTTCATGAAAGTTTTTTTTTATCCGGCTCCCACCATTTACATTTCTCATAACTACTACGCACCTAATAATTGATAATAATCACACTTAATCAAGTGTTTTTTAAAGCCTCAACATAGAAAGTTAACCACTGATTATAAATTTAAGGAACTGAATAACAACAACTGCAACAATAACAACAACAATTACAACAATTACACATACTACTTGTATGTGGTATTTTCAAATTTGTTTTATAACTAATTATGTATGCAAATAAATGTGAATAAATATTTTCAAAAAACAAAAAAACAAAAAAACAAGAAAAAAATTATAAATAAATAAAATAAACCCGAGAATTATAAAAATTGCATTAGGTAAAATTTAATTTAGAAAGTCAAAGGAAACCCCAATGATTACATAGAGAGAGGCTAACAATTTAAATTAACACAAACGGAAAATTGTGGTTGCAAAAAACTGCTATACTTAGCTAATATACACAAGTGTACACATTCTACGCATGGAATTTCTTTGAAAAAGAAATAAATTAAATTAAATATAGAATGAAAATACTAATACAAAGAGTCACTGCAAGGTTTTTGTATATATTCCGTAGAACCACTCATAATGAGTCATTTGCAATAAGTATTAAATTTAATATAAATCTTGAGTCTCACATATTTGCAAATTGGAAGCAAATACTGTTTATTACGTGACGTGAATAAAAAAAATTATTATATTA
This sequence comes from Crataerina pallida, assembly GCA_949710015.1. NCBI lineage: Eukaryota > Metazoa > Arthropoda > Insecta > Diptera > Hippoboscidae > Crataerina > Crataerina pallida. The sequence continues at coordinate 29,782,677 of OX453291.1, forward strand.
CAAAAAACTAAACATTTTTGAACAAGATTCATTATTAGTATGCCTAGGCAAAATGTAAATTATGAAAAAAAATACAAGTGACAAAAAATCATTAGCAAAAGTTGAACATTTAGCTCAAATCAAGCTTAAAGGTAGACAATCGATGGTACGCACACCAATTGTTCCTTTGTACACTTATCATATGTGGGCGCGCGTATATTCTTTTTTTACCAAGAACCCAACAAACCTTTGCCCACACTCGGATGCCTGTACTATAATTCTCATCACTATTATTGGTTGGAAAAAGCCACAAAGTACCAATTTGTCTGCTCTGAATGTGGTCACACTTTTAACTGAAACTTCCTCTGCATCACCCTCTTGTGTATTGTAAGCCTAAATTTCATCGTCTAGAAGGAAAATGGTGTATAGTGCGCGTCCTTTTTATATTCCGAATATTAGAGTAGAAAGCATACTAAGTTTTTTATAACAAAGCTGAATCGGATTGTTTCCTGTCAAGTCTCTCGGATGGGTTCTTGTTTATAATTATGATATTCAACCAATTTTTTTTCTTATTAATTTGGTAAAATTTGTCATGTGGCACGCCCACAATGAATAAACATATATAATTTAATAAAGGGGGGAAATTCAATATATGTCCATTCATTGACAAAAGTGGGCCAGGTCCAACTACCAACAAACTTTATTTATTTAAAGCAGAATTCTACCGTTGAGTTAAAATATAAAACCTAGTGTAATTCCACTAACTATGCCACGCCTTTAATATTTGTATACATGTGTAGGATGCTCAAAATTTAGGCTAAACTTAATATTTCTCTTTTTCTTGTTTTGCATCAATTTGTTTTAGTACACGTTAATGTTTGGGCTTTTTTTTTCAAGCATTGTTCAAGCCTCTAAACTGAAAACCACACACAAGATTTTTATGGATTTTTCGGCTTTCAATAATAAAAGTTTTCAATTAAAAGTAGATTTATTTTTATTTTTGTTTTTTGTTAGACTTTTGGAAAACATTAAAGTTACATTTTAAGATGATTTTGTGGTTCATCTTTAGCGTTACGCAGAAAAGAAATGAAGAAACTTTGCGCCTAACCGTAGATGTCTACAAATTTTACAGTTTTTTGTAACTTAACCGGCATCGATTAGGGTAAGCGATTGAGTAAGTGAGTTTACACGTTTCCTTTTAGAAGAAACTATCGTCCTGCAACGTCAGTATTATGTTTGAATTAACATTGTAAAAAAAATTACTAACTTCTTAATGTTTAAAGGTATTGCTAACTATTCATCTGTAGGAGCTATTAGTTGTTGTTTCCTTTACGGAGATGGAACAATCTCCGTTCTAATAACCAACTATTAACAGGAATTTTTATTAAAAATCAATTAATTAATGGTAGACATAAATTTCCGTTTGTTATAAACTAAAAACTCAATAAATTACAAATGCAAACTCAATAAGAACTTCTTTCTGAATGCAATAAAGTCCATCACGCGATCATCTGTACGCACAATATAGAAATACTTTTCTGTATAATGGAATGGCAAGCAAGTGAAATGGTTAGAAAATGTATCATTATTAGCATATGTGTAGGGTATGTTTCGAAATACATGTGTGTGGTATGCCATACATTTGCATATTGCATCTAACATCAACAGTTATAACGGTTAAAAGCGGAAATGAATATGCAATCCACAGCTACGTACGAATGCATATATTTACAGCATACTTCCAGGCTGGATTATATAGAACTGAATGAAGGGTACTTTTGGGATAAACAGTCTTATGAATATACAGATTACAAGCTTCATTTGTTCAATAATTTTCGAACGTCTTTTTAAAAATCATATATTCTCTGCAACAGCTTCTATGTAAGATGCGTATAACGAGTGTAAATGATTTCCTTGAACATTTACTGCAACAGTTGCTTGGCTACAATATTATTGTTTAGTAAAACATTATGTTCATATCCAAGAACCATACAGACTATGACTTTTTCTACGAAAACGTACACGAAACATTTATAACATTACACCAGCTAAGAGACTTCTTCCTTCATTCTTCCACCAACTATGTCTACCATTCCGTAATAATTTGCATATGTGAACGTTGTGAAGGCATTTTACAAATGCAGTCAGAACTAACAAAAGCCATTTAGGGTGAGAAATTGACCATTAAATGTACAAATTAGGAGAGGCTGCTCAAGCACACCCCCCGAAATACCACTTGTCCGATGCACGAGGGCATTATGATGATACTCCTGACATGCTTGTGAATTTTTAACAAATCCCAAAGATTTTTCTTGACAGCATTTTAGGTAATGGGGGGTGTATTAAAACACTCTACTCTTGCAACTTTAGTCACAAACATATAATCAAATTGTTGACATGTACTCGGGTACGAGTATGTACACTTTAGTGTTGGATAAACTGATATTGTAAACACTCTCCGGCATAAAGGACTTTTTCAATTCTCGGTTACAGAGGCTGACGCAGGAACATATAAACGTTTAGTGAGAGTGAGGCAATTGTGCGTAAGGTGTAATTGCCCTCATTTAGAACCCATGATACTTTTTCTTTTTTTGAGGAATGACAAGTGCATTTACATTGGTTCTACCTTCGATAAATAGAAGGTAGTTAAGAGACACAAGTTGCGGTTTTTCCCCTTCCTGTTGCCTATTTTTTTTTTCTTATTTTACAAAACAAAACATTTTTACATACCTGCAGAGGAAAAGGAAAAGCCTTCAGGTTTTGCATTAGAAAAGTTTAAAAATATTTTTAGTTGAAAAATTTGTGTAAATAAGAGAAAAGAAAAAAAATTTTAAATCCTTTAATGAATATTTAGCGTTACAAGTTAACTTCTCTACCAATTGTGGCCAAAAGTGACAAATCACTCTATATACTGGCACAAAAAAAAATACGGTAACAACAACAGAATAAACACATTCACATTGAACGGCATGGCAAATTGTCCAAACACCAAATAATGACCATGAACACATGTTTCTGGCTGGGATGCCACATAAACAGTATGAACAAAAAATAAAAAAAAACCAAAATTGTACTACATATTTATAAACATGTTTACAAGACAACAACGCGTGGCAAATTGTCCCTACAAGGCAGCCCAATTCGTAAAAGTTAAAGTGTAACTGTTGCAATACCATCAAGTGCTTCAAAATGTTCCATAAAATATGTATAAACAAAACAAAAAAAATGTTATAAATGTTTGTGTGTATGTACATGTTAAAATTACAACGCGACCTTCAACACTAAATGGCTATAAATACATTTATGTATGTGTAGCCGTATAGGTTGGTATGCGTATGTGTATGCTAGGAAGTGTGTTATCATCACAAACTCTACATGTAGAGGACCCGTTCACTACATAATTTAGTTAACCATATTGATGTGGAAGCAGCAGCAGCAACAATACTAACATTGGCAAGGGCACACAGATCAAGGGCTCATATTCCTATTATAAAATAGCATCAACATGTGTATACGGGCAGCATCCATGCCAAATGATAATCATCACCAGCAAGCTAATGATAATGATAATGTTGTTGTTGTTGTTGTTGGTGGTGGTGGTGGTGATAGTAATGTTGTTGTTGTTTTTGTGTCATTTATTAAATGCCACCGGAAATGCATTGCCTTGCATTTTTGCCATTTTTCTAAAGTGTTGCCTGTCCCAGTCATATTGCATATATCACAACATAAAATGGAGTAGAGTGGAGAAGAGCAATATGAAAAAAAAAAACCATTTTTTGTCTACCAACTCTGGGTGACGCGCCTGTACTTGACATATTTACTCTTCTGGTCGAACATTTCCTTTTTTCGGTAAATTATCACTACTAACAAACAGCCCAACAACAGTTGCACTATACCGTCCATACACACAACATATAAAGGGTTATAAGTATGGTTTCCGGTTTGACCGAATGGCATATTTTATGCAAATATCTACCTACACACATATATAGCAATGCTTTCTGCAAGTTTGTTAAAAGTTATGAAAATAAAGAATCACGTAAAAAATGCATTTTGAACTGTTTTTCTCTTTAGCGAAACCGAGTCTATTGAAATTTAATATACTATGCAGACCCATTAGACGCAACACAACACAACAAAATAAACAATTATCTAGAGAACTAACACAACACAAATGCAAACGACTTAGTTTACTTGGGTAATTAACTTCAGCCGGTGGTCGGTCTTATTCGCAAATTACACGCTTAGATGAATGACTCTCCATACACTCTTGGCTACCGTTTCTATTCATTTGTTTTGGTTATAATTCTTAAAAAAATTTCTTTACTCAGGTTTATCATCGTTTTATGTTTTACAACAACAACGTATTGGTCGTCTTTGACATTTTTAATTGTTCATAAATTTTTATTGAGCAACTATTAAAACGTAAGTGTTAATGGTTGTTTAGAGTGTCGTCTCAATCCACCACACAAACCATATGAGTGCATTGTTCCTGTATTGTAAACATGACATATATCATTTTTTATGGATTTTTACTAGTGACCCTTCCTATTTGCCTTTGATTGTACAGTTACGCCCTACTTGACTTGCTCTATGGGGATTATATATTTTTACTAATCGATTATGGTGGAAAGCGTTTATGTCCCGGATTGGTATTGAAGTGGGTAAAATCGTACTATCATACAAATTTTTTGACCTTAAAACAAGCAAAAATATTATAATCGATCAAGCCCGACCATTTAATACATTTAATACTTGCTACACTTAGTTAGTTATGTTCTATAAATGCTCCGATTCGATTCAATTCTAATAATTTTTTCCTTTGCACACAATATATGTAGTTGTACCAAATTTTAGCGATATATGAATAAAGAGGCGGACTGACGGACATGGTACGAAATATTTTTGCCAATTTTTAGTATATTTTTACTACTGAGAGAATGTCAAAATCGCTTCAGGACGTGGTCGGATAAAAAGCACGTCCACAAATTACAAAAAATTAGCGATATATTGAATTATGGATTAGTATACCATCTACTAAGCAAACCCTTTCAAACTGTTCAAACTTTACTCGCTACTTATCCCAAATATTCACTACAGCCGCACTCATGTTGTGAAATTAATTTTATCAAGGTCGAATTTATTTCTTGTTGTGTTGTTGTTACGTTTGCTTTTGTACTATCCCACGCATACCTTTTCCCATATATGGCTTGTTTGCATGACGATTGTTTTACTGATTAAATTTAAATCCGTCAAAATTAACCTCAACGGGGACCTTTTATCCTTGCCTGCATCTGCTCTGAACTCCAGTACCCTTAGGAGCGGAACCTTTCACTTGACCACGTGTGTAAATATGTGAATAAAATATTAACAAATGATAAAAGTGCGTGTGCCGCTGCTACAAAAAAGCTGACTTCGCGACTTTGAAAACATCATGATTTTGATTATTTATTATTATTGTTGCTGTTGTTGTTAGTGTTTTGCTTCCACAATATGTGTATTGTACATTTATGACAATGCATATGAGTGTGGTATTATTGCTTTTTTGCCTTTTTTTTTTTTGAGGGATGAAAAAGTTACGAATTGCAAGCAAAACGAGAGAAGAAAATGATTCTCATGCCATAGCCAGCAACGATGCAGCGCAACATGTTAATAAACTCAAATTAGAGGAACGATCTTGTTTTCAATTTACTCACTCACACACATCCACATGCACGCCAACTCCTTCTCGGTTTTCTGACATTTAAATTAACTTCCGAAAATTAAGTTCAAGCAGGACCAGCAAGGTAGCGATGAGAGTGAGTGGTGGCGGCGACGCCAGCAGTCAGCATTGGTGTTGCTATCAATGAACACTCACGTATTTATAAGTGACGCGATCGAGACACAAAAGTTAATCAACTGTGTGTTCTACAAATCAGGTACGAATCATTTGCGTAATGTTGTAAAAAGATCACATCCAACAACAACAATAATAACAATTTGTAGGAGCAGACAGATAGAATAAATCTACAGACAACGAACGCGCGGTGGCAATTTTCTTCTGTTAATGGTTCAAGACTTCTGAACCAACCTAAGTACAGAGCGCGGCAGAACAGCGCGGACAGGTGATTGTACAAATGAGCATGAAAATTGAAAGGAATTTCACGAATCGCCAGCAAAACAAATGCAACGGACTGCTTGTGAGACGGATGGATGGACGGACAAACTGTTGGTATTAAGCATGATTATTTTATTTTACTGCCGGTGCGTCACAAATTGAACTCTCCCATCTCAACAGTCAACTAAAGTGTAGGCATAATGAAGAAGCACAAAACTGAAAGCAAATCCCAGGTTGCAGATGAAAATGAAGATGATCATGAACATGATCTGTGCGCGCCAGTTGAATTTATTTGATTTTGTATGGCTGAAGGAATTAGCGTAAAATTGATCGATTTCTTGGCAGCAAAGTCAACAACAACAAGAGCAGCAACAACAACAAAAACACTAAATAAAACAAATCATTTTCTGCCTGATACTAAACATGATTGGTAAGGAAAAAATTATATAATGCAACAAAAAAAATAAAGAAAAAAGTGGCAGCAACAAAAACTTTAGTGCGCCACCACCGACAGTCTTGAAGAAATGTACGTGAAGGTACACACATATGTACGGCGAGTATTTATTATTGTATGAGCTGTGTAAATGTGTAAGTGTTGGGTTGCGTGTTGTGCTGTTGAATTGCTCGTTCGCTCGCTGGTTTATTCGGTTAACTGAAAACCAGTTGCACAATGTTTCAAAGCGGATAATTTATGCATTTTGTTGCGCCAATATCATGAAATTTTTGTATTTTGCTACTGAAGTTTTCTGCGGTTTCACACTTTGGTTAAAAATTTATACGCCTGCGCACAATCCGCTCATAAGCCAATCTCTCACTGTATGGAATATCCACCATCACTACGCCACCTTCTTCCAGCAATCAGCCCATCTATCTCTCGCTATCTTCTTATTTGACCACCAACTTTAAGACACCAACATGACAAACATATACGCATCATCTGAGAGGATGATCAGAAGCGTCAGCAGCAAAAGTGATGCGGTTGAGTTGAGGCCTCTTTCATATTTCGCCGGACACAGTTCATAAGTCACATTTTCATGGTTATCATCGTTCAAAATAATAATTATTATAATAATAATATTATTATTATAACAACAACACTACATTGCAGGAAAAAATCAATATAAGTGTAATCACTTTGTAAGGATGTGTTAACACATAGTTAATCAATTTTTACTCATGTAAATTTTGCTGTTGTAAGCGTTTATTGTTATTGCTGTTGACTGTTGGCTGTTGCTGTCGATACTTATTGTTGTAGTTATTGTTTTATTTGTGCTGCCATTATTAGCGACTTTCTTTTTCTATTTTATTGCAGTTACCATTACTGTTGCTGTTGCTGTTGCTGTTTGTTACTGCTATTACCATAGTGTTTGTTGTTTGCAGCGTTTGAGTGAATGAATGCCACAACGAATTGAGGTAACACAGAAGTCAATTATGGTTGATGTAATTTATTTGTGAGTTCGGTACGATCCAAATGATCAATTTCCGGTATTCTGAATATGTACCCATACCTATGCACGTGTATGTGTGAGCGTCGTACATTTATTGTAGGAAAAAAAATTGCCTTCAAAGATTATTTTATTATTAAGAGAATATTTCAAATATTTCTGCAATATTTATAATTATCTGATGGCGTCAATTATTAAACACTTCTAAAAACACAATCGTGATTGAGTTATTCGTATCCGGAGTTGGATAATGAATTTATGAATATAAAATGAAAATTTCCTTAAACAAACTTACTTTAAATGTTGCAACATTTCATCTTCGTGGGAAACCGCATGATTCAACTTTTTTTGATATATTTCGTTTAGCACATAGCACAACATTATTATTAACACAACAAATAATATAATTTTAACCGATTTATAGCACAACGTTATTGTTAAAACAACAAAATTTTAATTTTTCATTTATTTCCGTCAAAGTTAACTTTTAGACAATATTTTACTTTCCACTTAAAAAGACAAACTAGCGGGTAAAAGTCAGCTGATTTTGTTTACAATTTATTGCAGTCCAAGAAAATGTGCATGTTTTTAATTAATTTTATTCACTTAGTACCCGCTTTAGAATAATTTTTTAATTCGATTTAACCATGTGCGTTCATTTTTCACATATTTCCTATACATTGAAGACAACTGAATCATATCCCATTAAAACACCCCGTTCCAAAATAAGTACTTTATATGACTGATATATGTTTTGAAAAAACTTTAAATATAATAAATTTTCATTGTAAAAATTTACCATATTTCTAATATACATAGTATTACTTATATACATAATTCAAATAACCCTCATAAGGTATAAAATTGGGTTTTTTGCTTAATAATTCGTTTGATAAAAAAGAAAGTTAATTTCAAAGCAGAATTTAATAGAAAACGTCAACCATGACAACTAAAAAAAAGAAAAAAACCCACCAGCAGCACTGTAACATTCTTTTAAAAATTCAAAGAGTCTTGTATAACGAATTTAATATTCAAAAATATAAAGTAATGAAAAAACTTAGTATGTAGTTTGTATTGCTTACTCAACTTTCTTCTCATACATTTTATTTCAAAAAAAACTCTTTTATAATATGAGAGTAGTATGTTTCTCTCTTTCTTTCTTATAGAAATTGAAAAAAGTTCTGCAGAAAAAATTACTTTCAAAATACTCTATCAAATTAAAATAAAACAATATTATTTTGCTACACCCTGCTGAAAATGCAAAACTATTAATGAACATATGTTTATAAAGAAATCATCTAAAAGTACAAGCATTACTCAAATTTTTTCTAGAAATATTTAAAAAACTTTAAATTATTGAAGAAAGATAACAAATTCATTCCATAAATGACTACAGCTGCTCGACCCACATTTGATCCTGCCCGCGGTGGCACAGGACGAGGAGAGAAAGATTTGAGTGCATTAAGTAAACAATATTCAAGTCGTGATTTACCTGGTCATACAAAATTGAAATACAGGCAAGTGTTGAAAGAAATAAAAGCATTGTTTAATAAAATATGTAATTTTTAAAATTCATGCAGAGAATCTGGTCAAGGTACCGCTGAAGAATTGCGCAATCGTGATTTTCGCAAAGAATTGGAAGAACGCGAACGAGAGACACGTCCTAACAAAAATGTCCCTTCCATAGTACGCAAAGCCATTGAGGCAAATACCTCTGGAAGTAGCAGCAGTAAAAAACCGAAATTGGATCAAATAACTTCTGCAGCTAATTTAGATGCTGATGATCCCATTGATGATACCTCATCCAGTGACTCGGATTCCGATGAAGAGGATGATACTGCAGCACTTTTGGCTGAATTAAACAAAATTAAACAGGAACGCCTTCAAGAGAAAGCACGCAAAGAACAAGAAAAGAAACAAGATGAGGAACGCATACGCATGGAAAATATTTTATCGGGTAATCCATTAATTAATTATGCATCCAATGCACCAACGGCTACAACAAAGCCAGCACCACCTGTAGATTTAAAAATTAAAAGACGTTGGGACGATGATGTTGTTTTTAAAAATTGTGCCCGTACAGAGCCAGAAAAGAAATCACATTTTATTAATGATTCATTGCGTAGTGAGTTTCATAAGAAATTTATGGAAAAGTATATCAAGTAATGATTTATGGAAAAACATTGCTTAAGTATAATAGAATTTTAGTAAATATATAGAAAAAAAAAACGCCAAAATTTAACTTTGTTCAGATTATTGACATAGTGTGCTCCACTGATTATGACATGACTATGAGGTCTCTTCATGAAATTATGAGAATCGCAATTTAATGTACGTTTACCTGGCGTAACTTCTCTCTCTCAATTATAATCATTACATCCAAGCTGTTCAACGCTAATTTTACATAATCAAATCATTATAAAAAATATATATATAAGCCATTAAACCAAAAACAAAACATTTGTATACACAAAGTAATGCAAGTACTTACGTGTTTCTTTTTATAGAGCATTCATTAATTGCAACAGAATAGAGAAGATTAAATAAATTTAAATAATTAAATGAATATTTTATTTAAATTATTTATTGAATTCATGCAAATACTAAAATAAATATGTGTGTGTTTGTTCTTATCTACGTGATAAAATGATTGACTGCAGTTCTGTTGAACCTCTCGAACAACAAATTCACTTGATCAAGTGTTTTCTGTTAAATATCTCGTTAATATAACGGAAAGGAGGAAATATGTTCATCATGAATTTTAACCGTCTGCTCTGTGTTCAAACATAAGTGAACAAACAAAGAAAAGCACCGCATAGCTCTGTTGTTAAAAAAAAAAACTTATTTTTGTTGTAATATTCATATTTGCATATAGTGTTTGTCCATAGATTACATTGTGAAATTATTTAATATACGTCATTAAGGTGAAACGAAGCATTAATTGGAATAGTAATGGATAAAAAGAAAAGAGCAGCGAGCCCTGCTCAGCCCATTGACATATCAACCAAGGAATGCACAGAGGCCACAAATACCGCCACAGATATCACATCAATATTGGAAGGTAATAATCATGATAATTATGAAAACTATTAACACAAGTCTGCAGCTTACGTATCGTGTTTCTTTTGTGGTGGTAAATTTATATGAAAAACAGAATAGAAATATTTATCAAAGGGTTTCATATTACCTTGGAAAAATGTAATTAGATTATTTGAATGACCTCCAAAAGTTGTATTATTTAAAAATGTATAAAAAAGTATTGAGACTCATACACGAGTATCACAAACAAGCAGAGACACGGGCGAAATCGTTCCATTTTTGAGGTTTTGATCATTCTCTATGAATGTTGCAAACGAACTGACAAACTTAGTATTATGTGGAGGGTATACAAATTCAAGAAATGTGAAAGTGAAACTTTAAGCAACTGAGGCTGCATTGATACGAATCGCTTTATGACGCATTAAATACTGTCTAGCTCAACTGACGCGAAACAACTCAACTGTCTCACTTAATAAATGTGTAATAATATAAAAAAAAAGGCAGTTTCCAACAACAGGTAGTTTTCTTATTAAAGATTAGCTCAAATAAAAGAAAAATCAATACTAAACAAATAAAAATCCAACAACAAATATTACAGCAATAATATGATTTTAACTGCTAAGTATGTGTTGCTTGTTCCCTCTCTCCCTCTTTCTAAAAATATCACATTCCATGAAAATTAATATTTACACATATGTTTTTGTCTATAGTGTTGCATTCTCTGAAAGGGCGTAAATTACGTTATTTTGTGAAACTATCATAATTCTGTTATATCTACTTAACTTTTGTTCTTGGTATCGAGAACATTCGCCTTTTATCTCCTACTTTTATTTAAAATTTGTAAAATCAGTCCATTATACATCGATTGTACTTATAATTAGCTCAGCTTAATAAATTTCGTTCAAATTGGGCAATTGGATAAATTCGGGTAAACATGAAAGTAAATGGAAAGAAACAGTGGGGTAAGGTACAAAAAAAGCGAATAGTCATATAATCAGCTTTGACCATGTAAAATATGTTTATATTATTTTACACGGTTATTAATTTAAATATAATTTCACTTAATTGCTGTTATTTTCTTTTAATGCGAAAAGGCCATTGACTTTAATCTCTCCATATAAGTAAGGTTTACATGAAATGTATTTAAAGTAAATGATGAAATTGTAAAACCAGCCAGTTGCATTTACTGTTTTACTGTTCTAAATATAGAAAATTAAGCAAAAATAACTGAACAAGTAAAGAATTTCATTTCAAGTCACCTTATATTTTTGACCATTTCTCTTTGTAAAATTTTTTTATACTCCTTCCGGTAAAGATGTAAATTTACTTATTCATACAGAGTTGATTTAATACTTATGTTGGTTATCAAAGTTATGAAATTTTAACGCCTAGCTTTGGTTAGGGATTTAACGTCAATGTAAACGAATTCCTAAAATTTGAATTTTTTTTTATCATTTATATATATTCAGGGATTTTGCACAATCTTTTTGATGGGTTATCTGAAAAAGATCAGTTTATTCGTACGGCTATTGAAAATGCTCTTGTTAAAATTATGGAAATACACCCGGTTCAAGCCACTGATGTTATATTAAAATATTTAGAGAAACAATTGAAACATTCTGAGGAGATCTGCAGTATTATAATTCAGTAAGTAATGAGTTTACTCAATCTAAAGACTGTTTCACTTTTGGCTTTTTCCGAAAGTGCTATTGAGAGGATGGTGGATTCTGATGCTTGCATCCCCTATGGCGTTTATAAACAGTTGATAGCCTTTGCTTTGGAATTAATGACCGAGAGCAATGGCCCTGTAATAAGTGGAATACAAAAACAAGGCATGAACATTTTGGTGGCCATTGCACGCGATGTTCGCGATGACAACTGTGCCTTAGTGATGGACGATTTAATGAGACATTCTAAAGAGGGCGTAATGCCTCATTTTATGATAATGGAATGTTATGGCACAATATCGGCTACCAACGTAATGGGTGTGGTTCCATTTGTTAAACCAATATTGAAAACGATAGGAAACCAGTTAGCAAGTCTTAAGCAGGATCACCTCAAGAGATCGTATGCATTTGGTAATTATAAATAATAAAAATATTTATCAATTTTTTTTTTAGTTTATTGTAATAATTTTCTTTTTTTTTTTAGCCATTGGCCGTTTTAGTGAAGCTTTGTTAGAGCAGCGCTCTGTTAATAGAAATGTTGTAAAAAATAGGGAAAAAGAAGAAGATTGTCATGTGCTATCGCCCACCAGTAATGAGGTTCAAGAGCTGCTTAAAGATTCTACAGAAATTTCGGTTGCCTACGATGTGCTGTACAATCAATGGCTCTCCTCGAGAGATTCTCAAATTTGTCTCGAAGTTTTGAAGGCATTGTCATCGTTGTTTCCTTTGTTGCCGCAAAACAAAATACAAGATCAAACACCGCGCTTAGTGCCGGCCATTTTCAATTTGTATCGTCGTTCGATGGATCGCAACGCGGTGACACAATTTCTCTCCTCGGTCTTGGAAACCAATTTAACCCCACCCACCAACGTTTTAGACGGTCTCATAGATCAAATACTTTCGAATCTGTTCGACAGGGTGAGTGTGGCACCCCACTACGACAAGCCGTATACCTTAAAAGGTCATTACGAGGTGTTGCGCTGCTTCGATCTACTCTCGAAGGTTTATGCAGCCAACATAATGGACACTCTGTTGATGCATTTGCGCAGCAATAGCGAACGTGAGAGAATTAAGTCTTTACTGATATTCACGCACCTGTTAAACACAGCCCTGGACCAAATTCAAAACAAATTGCAACCGTTTCTGGAATGTTTGAAGGCGATGATTACCAGCGAGAAGACGATCAATATGAAGAAGACACTGCAAAGATGCATTGTGGCCTTAAGCCAGAAATCGTTTATTAAAGAAAAAGAATTTGTTTGGTTTCTGGTGCGCCACAGCTGTAAGTATAATAAAATGAATGAGGATTACGGCAGCAGAGAGGAGTACGACGATTTGATGAAGTCCTGCGAGAATTCTTTATTTATGTTATCCACTACTGCCGGCACCATGGATGAGCTGCTCAAGCGAGAACTTTTAAATTATTTTGTTTTGCTCGACTATACAGATATTTGTTGGAATCTGGCTGGATGTCTGGCTAGTCTTTTCGGTAAATCGCCCAACATCGAGTATGAGATTTTATCGGAAACGGAGGAGGAGCAGTTGCAAAGTGATGGTACCGCCAAAGGGTCTAGTCCGCTTGTACAGAAGGGCAAAATTATTGTACCTAGTGCTGAAACAATTTATGCACGTTGCCTGGCTTTATTGGGTAATAATAGCTCCATCAGACGGTCCACTAATATTCTGTCATTCCTGAAATTTTACTATCCCCACCTAAATCCCGAGTTGGTGAACTTGTGGGAGAAGAGAATTCCAGATTTGTTGTTACATGTGAATAATAAGGAGGATACGTTCCACGCCCAATTAGCGGTTTTTATAACGGAGACCAATAATTTCCTAAATTTACACGACGAACAATTTGCCGAACGATTGGTTCACAAGATGGCCGATGAAATGTTGATGTATCCGTTAACGTTGCCGCCCAGTGATTTTGTGATATCTCCTCTGCACCAAGAGAAAGCCATGCTGTTGAAATGTTTGGGCCTGACTTTGTGTCACGTTAAGGATGCAGGGTTGGTGGCTGCAAAAATCGATTTAGTAATCACGGCAGCCAAGCAAGAACGTTTAGATAAAAACACCAAATTGGCGGAGTTTGCTAATAAAATACAACCCTGTGCTACGGCCTTGGGTTACACATCGCGCACGCATTTGCTCATATTGAATGAAAAACTGAACGAATTGATTGATTTAAATGATCGCAAACACTCGACCGGCTTTTTTAGCAATCTGAACTTTATGAAGGATACGCACAAAGAACTGGAAAAGACCAATCTATTGGTTATAAAGACAATTGGTGAAACAATGATGGAAGCTGATCCCCAAGAATGTTTGAGCACTTTGACGGGAGAACGTTTAACTAGTTTGCAGTTTTTGATTAAACAACTAAAACTAACCAAGGATACAGTCATGCTGGAGAGTATCCTTAAAACGCTCTTGCAGATTTGTGAACAATTCGTTAAAAGTAAAAATCAGTTCAAGGCTCCACTAAAGTATCGCAAACAAATAATGGATGCGGTCTTCGAAATAACCATAACTCCTCCCTATGAGGACCTGCCAATGTTGCCAAGCATTTTTAAACTGGGCTCACATTTTGTGCGACTGGCCGCTCTGGAAGAAGGCGACCGCACTGCTGAGGTGGAAGGTGGCATTATTTTCGAAATTGCTTGCAGCAATTTTTTCACTGTTGCCCAGAATTTGAAAACAAAATTTGAATCACCGCAAGAAGATGAATTCAATAGTTTTCTGGCTCAACATTTGAATGCCTCACTGCCCGAATTGAATGTACTGGTCAGAACTATCATTGAAATGGATCCGTCACCATCGCCATTGGGTTTAATTTTCACCACTTTGGAGCCGTGGCTGTGCGATGAAAACGCCGAAGTACGCACATGTGCCTGTCGAGTATTCAATAATTGTCTGGACGCTCACATCAAAACCATCAAACTGGATGACGAAGATGTGTCCAAATTTACTCAAACTGGACAAATTATGGCCAAAATTGTACCACGTTGTATCGATTCAAATGCCACCGTTCGACAAGTGTCTGTGGAAATATTACAAAAAACTTTGGTGATTGCAACCCTGACCTTGGCCGATAATACCAGCGGTTGGCTGGAACAAATCGAATTGGTAAAGGAGCAAATCATCACCGATGATCCTAAAAAGATTTACCAGTTAGCCAATGAAATAGCCAACATTATAGCTGAACGTATGTCATCATTCCAGTATTTACAATTTTGGTATGTTGAAGATAAAACGAGGGTAGCACAACGGTAACATTGGTTCTATGTTTTCGTTTCAGTAAAACTATACTGCAAGGCCTCAAAGATCCAGAGCAGAGTTCGGCTATGGGTTCAGCAGTTGTTTTAAAATTTTTCATAGAACAAAAAGGTTCCGAACTGTTTCATGCAGTGCCCGATTTGGTTAATGATGGTTTGGCGGCCATTAGAAATTGTAAGATTAATCGCGCCAAGTTAGGGGTTTTAAAGGGCTTGGTAGCACTCACCAAACATCATCCCAAGTTAATGATGAACGAGTTGTTGACACAAAAATTACCCTATGAAGAGTAAGCTACAATAACGGCCGAATTTAAATGAGTTTAAATTTATTTCTTTTATTTTAATGCTTAGAAATGTGATGGAATATTGGCGATTATTATGTACCGATAGTGAGCTAACGGGTATAATACTTGAGGACTTTTTACAAGTAATCACCACCTCTAGCTTACTTGAGGATACAGGGCAACACGGTGAAAGACAAAACATAGCTAGCGTACGATCATTTTCGGTGATTTGTGCACTGCACGAAATGATGCCCTGTATAGATATTAGCAAGGTGAGAGAACATAACAAATTTATTATCGAAATGAAAACCAATTATTTACCGTTTTATTTAATGTGTTAGGAACTGAATGAAAAATTTCCCGAACTTTTCGTTATGCTGTTAACCACTTTAGCTACGTATACGAATGTGGCCGCTCCCATGCTATCACCAGCTAAAGATAATTCCCCCAAAAATAATGCCAAATCTGTTTCGGGTAAATACAAATTTGGTTTTATACCCAACAAGGATACGGTTAAATTGAATCCTTGCCAAATTGTATTGGAAACGTTACAAGCATTCTTAAAGAATTTGGAAATGCACAAAATCTCCGATTTGCTCGATCAACACAAACTGTTGGCCACTAGCAGCAATTTAAAGATTTTTATCGAATTATTAAAAGATTTAGTGATAGTATTACAAGCCACCATAGATCCATATAATATGGATAAGATTGTGCAAATCTTAAGTAATTATGTGTCATCAACGTATGAGAGTCAACGGGTGACGGCTGTAGGCTTTTATGCCAGTTTAATACCTTTGAACACATTACCCGATGTTTTGATAATGGTAATGCAACATTGTTGTCACGCCTTAAGCGATCCCAACCCCATAGTCAGAGGCTTAAGTATACAAGGCATGGGCTATGTGAATGGTTTGGGTAGAAATGATATTGACAAGTATATAGATGTAGCAACAAATGCTCTACTGAAGGGCATAGATGACTTTTTCAGGTAAGTTGTAGACAATGTGCTTCCCATAAACATTTCATTAACGTTTGCGCCTCTGAAGTGATGGTGTAATTAATATACCTTTGGAGAGTATGCGTGGTCTATCGCGGGTGCTTCTGTGTGTCCCCAATGATCGTATCGAATCGATACAAGTCTCCTTGGGGATACGGTTACGACCCTTCTTCGGCAACTACTCCTTGGATATAAGAGAAACGTCCATTATATTATTTGGAAATTTATGTGAAAGGTCTTCTTCTTCAAGTGATCACCACTTCACCCCCGCAAACGACGCGTTACATGAACAACTGTTAGCCAATCTATTCCCTCTGTTGTTACATCTCAGCGAGAGTGAAACAAAGATAGCAAATGTTTGTATAATTCATTAAAATATGATAACGGTATAATTAAATCTTCATTTCATTTATTTGAACAGGCTTGCAAGACCACTTTGATTAAAGTTTGTAATCTTCTGAATTCTGAAAAAGTCAAGGATATGGCCGAGGATCATCTCAACGTTAAAGATCAATTGAATTATCAAAATTTTATTGTAAATTTTGTAAAAATTATTGTAAGTAGAAGGAATTTAAGAAAAGAAAAAAAATTTTTTAAAAATGATTTTCCAAATTTTTTTTTTTGTAGGCAATGGAACTGAATGATCATATACAAGATTTCATAGACTCGTGCATACCGAATTTACGCAGCCATTGGCCAGATGTGAGAGCTAGTGCTGCCATTGTTATAGGTAAGAAGGCCTCCACAAAGTATTGAAATTTTTACTATTAAGAGTGTAATTCATTAAATGGTTAAACTGGTTTATTTGCAGGAATTTTAAATAATTGCCTTAGCGAACGTAATCCCCAAACGGATGCAGTGGGTCAAAAAATAGCCACTTTACTGAAGGATAATAATAAGGATGTGCGAATAAATGCTGCCACCGCTTTGGGCTATTTTTACGGTGACATTTAAACTGTTTTTGTGGTATTGTACAATGTTTGGTCGTTAACTGTTAAAGGCTTCGCGTTATTTTGGATGATAAGGAATAAAATTAAACCGAACGCTTCAGCTCGCTCCATCTGCATGTAATGTGATATTGTTTTCCATTTTTGTTTGTTTTTTTTATCTAACCATTAATTAAGAATCTATGTATGCTTAAATGTAGGAAATCAAAAATATTTAAAACAATGTAAACACCACTCCTTCCGCGTTATGTAAAATAATCATACAAAGTTGAAACATTGTTAAGAATAAATGCAAATTTATTATCTCATATAAATAAATAAAGTAACCAACAAGTGTTCATGAATTAAATGAAGGGGAAGTATTGTATGCGCCCGGTGGACCAGCCAATTGTTAAGACAGAATTCTTATTTTTATGATTTTTACTTTGAAATGTTATGTAGGTGGGGTATTCGTTATGATTCACGCCCGCTATAAATCCAGCCGCTGAGATGGTCAAGTTAATCTTGTATATGGAAGTAGTAAATATGGCAATACAGGGTGTGTCCTTAAACATTATTGCCAAGTACAAGCCGCTAGGATCCCAAGCCATACACTGAGGCCTGCCACCCAATTCCTGTTCGTTCTCTAATACTTTTGATAAATCGCAAATTGGTACAGCCGTCTTAAGTAGAGAATCCCCTGTGAAAAAAAAACAACAAGAACAATTTTCATAAGCGGTCGCTTTTAAAATCATTTTTGTGTTTTGATCGCTACTGTTGGCAGCTTTATACAAGTTACAACTGATTTTGTGTTATAACTCACCTGAAGTCTGTCTTGTTTTTATACAAAATATTTCTTAATGTTGGCAGCAAGAGAATGGGAAACTTTTCATCTTATAAAAAGTTTCTGATAAACTTCTGCTGCCCACTTATAAATTATGTGAAATTCTTACTTTGAAATAATTGTTCCTCCAAAAACTGCAATCGATAGAGTAGAGAACCTTCGGATGTAACAAATAATAGAAAACTGCTACAGGGTGACCAACAAGCTGATTGTATGTGACCGTTTTGTATAGACCAACGTTCTGGTTGCCATTTCCTAACGGTATGCCAAACGCGAAAAACACATCCCACCGTTGAACTGAATAAACAGGAGCCTCCTGGTGACCATTTGAGTAAAGAACACGCATACCCAACACGTTTTAAAGCCATATTTTGCATTTTATCTATATTCCATATCAATATATCGGTATCGCTAATTGAAGCGGAGGCTAATAACGTGCCATCTTTGCTCCATTCCAAGGATGATATGGGAGAATGATTGTCACTAAAAGGAGGAATTTTTAAATCAATCAATTTTCATTTTTTTATATAACATCTTCATAAACATACTGTTGTAGGCAAACGGTTTGAGACAGGGAACGTGTTCTACGCATATTGCTATCTATGGACCACAGGCAAATGCCTTTTTGACAACCCACCGCCAGTTCAATAGCACTGTACGGACGCCAGGCCATACAAGTTATCCATTTTTGGTAAGTGTTCTGTTATTACGTTCGTTAACATGTTATCTTAGGTGTTATGAAAGTTGGAAAAATGAAGTTGAAAAAAACCAACCTTCAATACGGGCACAATAGATGGTTCATCCGAATAAATACGCACAATATCATCTACACCAGCTACAGCAATTTTAAAACAATTTGGATGCCAAGCAATATACCTCACAGCCGATCTAAGCCAATCTCTAAAAGGAAAAACTTTATATTAATCATTTAAAAAATAATAATCAAGCAGACAATAATAACCTCGTTTCAGCATGTTGGGCTACACTGCTGATATCTTGTTCTTTTTTATGCGGCAATACTTTATTTTTCAGTTTTT
Source organism: Crataerina pallida (assembly GCA_949710015.1). Lineage (NCBI taxonomy): Eukaryota > Metazoa > Arthropoda > Insecta > Diptera > Hippoboscidae > Crataerina > Crataerina pallida. The sequence continues at coordinate 29,802,273 of OX453291.1, forward strand.
GTACAAATTCCACAACATGAAAGCTAAACTCCACCACGGTAGAAATAATGGGCCAACTTGCAGCGGGCCGGCTTTCACGAGCTACATTTAAAGCCTCGGTAACACCCAATTCACAGAATGTGCGAAATATACGTTTTAAGGCACCTTCGTCAACGGGTATTAAAACATTACTCCATGAATCGGAATTTTTGTTACTACAGAAACTGGCTGATGATGATGAACTCAATGCATCGCAGTTTAAGTTAATTTTAGGATAATGTCCCACCTAAATACACTCATAAATAAACTGTTTCCAAGTAATATATTTAACACAAAAAATCTACCAAATGCTGATCACTTTGTATCTCACGTAGTGGCAATCCACATAAACGATCAATTAAATTGCAGAAGGTGTTGTCCATTTCGGTTAATTTAATAATAAACTTTATTAAAAAAGAATTACATGTTATACCTAATACTTGAAACGCGCCAGCTTTTGTATTAATTTTAATTAATTGTTAATAAATCTGCTGCTTATAAAAAATACAACACTGCTCGACACTGTCTAGCGATGCATTATAAGCGATAACTTTTAACTACTTTCCTACACTAATCTCTGTAGGAAATATATTATATTGACAAAGTAACGTTCACTTTCCGTTTATCGGATTACATATTAAAGGATTGTGATTTTTATAAGAATTTATTTTATTTGAACAATAATATTACGCTCTTTTATATAAAATATAATTTGAAAAATATCCATGCATTGACAAATACAACTTTATTTTCTATGAAAAATGTTTGCCTTTTATTTGCAACAACATATCTGGCAGTTGGTGCTTACGTTCTTTATTTTCTTATCACGTACTGATGTCGCAGTTTATGGTGTTATGTTACGCCATTGGCGAGGCGGTTTTCTAGGGGATCCTGGTAAATTTCCCACGTTACAGCGTGAATATCCGCAAAGAGATTATTGGTTTGATCAACGTTTAGATCATTTTCAACCAAATATTGGTAAGAATTGGAAACAACGGTATTTTGTTAATATTGAACATTATGGCAATGATAGCCAATCACCGATATTTCTGCTAATTGGCGGTGAAGCGGAGGCGGCCAAGAAATGGATGCATGAAGGCTCTTGGATACACTACGCTGAACATTTTGGTGCTTTATGCTTTTACCTGGAGCATCGTTTCTATGGTAAATCGCATCCAACTAGTGATCTGTCCACATCCAATTTACGCTATTTAACCTCAGAGCAAGCTCTAGAAGATTTGGCCGCTTTTGTTAGGTACATGAAAGCAAAGTATCGTTTGCATGATACACAAAAATGGATAGCATTCGGTGGCTCTTATCCAGGCAGTTTAGCTGCCTGGGCCCGAGAGAAATATCCCGAATTAATCTATGGAGCTATAAGTTCCAGTAGTCCTCTATTAGCTAAAGTGGACTTCAAAGAATACTATGAAGTTGTTATAAATTCTTTAAACAATTTTGATATCGGGTGCGTGGAAGCGGTAAAGAAAAGTTTCGCTGAAGTGGAAATTCTATTAAAACATATGATTGGTCAACGCAATCTGGATGAGAAGTTCAAGACCTGTACATCCATTACAAATTCTATTAATAACCAATTCGATATATCGAATTTCTTTGAAGCCTTGGCCAGTAATTTTGCCGGTGTGGTGCAATACAATAAAGATAATAGTCCCAGAGCTACTATCACCATAAATGAAGTATGCGATGTCATGTTGAATGCATCTCTGGGACCGCCAGTAACACGTTTAGCTAAAGTTAATGAAATGATTTTAAAGGAAGACCAAGAACAATGCTTGAATTTTAAGTACGATAAAATGATTACGGCCATGCAGAAGGTGGAATGGTCATCTGAGTCGGCCAATGGTAGCCGCCAGTGGACTTGGCAGACTTGCAATGAATTTGGTTTTTATCAGACATCCGAACAAGACTCTCACGTATTTGGGCAACGTTTCAATGTCAACTTTTTCATTCAGCAATGCATGGAAATTTATGGTGGCCGCATGAATTCCGATTATCTCAATGAAGTGGTGGAAAAAACTAATGAATTCTATGGGGGTTTAAGACCCAAATCCACCAATGTTCTTTATGTTCATGGTTCCATTGATCCCTGGCATGCTTTAGGTTTGACAAGAACAAAAAATATCAACCAACCCACGGTTTATATCGAAGGAACCGCCCACTGTGCTGATATGTATGAGCCCTTGGCAACAGATCCTCCACAATTGATATCTGCCCGAAATCAAATAATCACCTATTTAGCAAAGCTCTTAAACCAATATCCCACCTTTTAATTCAGACCAAGGCTTACAAAGAAATACTTTACATGCGCACAAAGCGTCATAAGTTTGTCAAGCTATAAATCGAGTGCGGCTCATTTTTATCAAGTGATATGTGTTTTAATATAAAAATTTCAATAATACTCCCGAGTTCATTTCGAATATGTTGCAAATTATGTTATAAAAATAAAGAATTTTTAAATTTAAGCAAATTTATGCATTAACTTTGGGTTTTAAAGAAATTTTTGGGTTCAACATAATATTTATTTTTTATTTATTTATTTAAAAGGGAAAGATTTACTAAAAAGATTACAATCTCGTATAAGGCTTTGAAAAGATAAAAGCAGTCATTTTAAAACGGTTTATACAGGTTCACGCAGTGTTTTATTATTTTTTAATTATTTATTTTTATTATTATTAACTATTATTACTACTTAGGTAAGAAGTTCCTTTTCCAGATAATGATTATCCGGGGTCATTATTTCTATAAAACCCTATAAACTGTAGGAAAGTTAGGTACAATAAACCATTTTAACCCCAATATATTTTTAATGGCATTTAAAGACTTTGTTTCGATTGTCTTGTTCTTTACGTTTATCGTAGAAAACATAGATATTGTTTGTCAAAAATTTTGTTTTTCTTAATACAATAAATAATAATTAAACATCAGTTAAATTAGACAAATTTTTTATTTAAAAAACAAATTTCCTTTCATTCATGTGCTAGGAAGAGTTAAATTGTCGTTAATAGAATGTTTTAAAGAAGAAACGAGGAGTTAGGAGTATCATTATTTATTTATATTAACAGCAGGTGTTTCCAAATTTTTTCTTATGGTAAGCTCCACAATAATAATAAGTATGCCACATGAACTTGGAAAATTCTTTAAATGGAATTATGAATGAATTAGGTCAAGTGTAATTAATCTTTAAAAGAAAGTTAAAGATCAAGGAAGAGAGTAGGCAATCCGAAGTGCTTTCAATTAAAAACGAAACGAAATATTAATGAAAAATTACTTCGCCCTCACAGAGTTAAGGCTGGCAGAAAACTAAATATACCAACCTTTGCTTGAAACACATACGTCACACAACAAATATTGATAAAAGAAACTGTGTCGTCGCTGCTACACAAAGTTAAACGCTTGGCTTATCTAAAAACTTGCAGCAACAGACGAGGGAAGTCCTAACCTTGACCTAGGCAAGCGATAACAGAGCGTGTGTGGCCGAAGACATTATTTTAATAAATTTGTTGTTGTAGGCTTGCTTATGATTGAGCTGCCAAAAGGGGCCAGCGTTGCGTAAAATATGGCAGGAGGTGCTGCTTCTCTGCTACGTAGCAATAATGAACATTGTAATACGACAGCGGCTATTGCGGGGGAACATAGATCATCGCCTTACTCTCGAAATGCCCCGAATTTTACTTTGACTTCCCATTCGGAAGCGTTACTGCAAGGTCTCAATGCTTTAAGATGTGCTGACAAATTATTCGATGTCACTCTAATAGTAGAGGGCAAAGCGTTCAAGGTACACTTACTGAATTGGGAATAAACGGATATATTTTTACTTCTCTTTTTACTTATTATTCTGCAGGCCCATAGAGTAGTGCTGGCAGCTTGTAGTGATTACTTTTGTGCAATGTTTACCGATGCTATGCGTGAGTCGCGTCAATCTGAAATCAAATTAAACGGTGTTAACGCTCGCGGCATTGAATTGTTAATCGATTATGCGTACACCTCGAAACTGGAACTAAATCGTAGCAACGTGCAAGACGTTCTTTCAGTATCTACTCATGTTCAAATGAAGGCGGTAATCGAGGCCTGCTCCAATTATCTGGAATCACAGATTGATTTAGAAAATTGCGTAGCCATTGCGGCACTGGCCGATTTATATGCTTTGGAGAATTTAAAGTGGAAAACGTATCGTTTTATATGTTCGCGCCTTAATGAGTTCTCACAGACTGCTGATCTTATCAATTTAGCCTGGGATCAGTTGGAGTATATTTTATCGTGCAACTATCCGGTAGACTGCTCAGAAGAACGTGTACTTCAAATCACTGTACAGTACTGCATGGAGACACAATTGAAGGCGGACTTGGCTCAATTGTTATTCAAGCGCATACGTTTCAAACAAATTGATTCGAATGCTTTAAGTGGCTTCCTCAATGTGTTAGAAAGCGGTGAAGCTGCCTGCGACACTTACGTTAAATTGATACGTACCGAAATAGGCAAACAGTTGGATCAGCAATCCAGCAAACTTGTAAGCGAGAGTGAGGAAATAATATCAACCGATATTTTAATAAATTCGCGTGGCATGGAGTTGGCTTTGGTAAAGATCGGTGGCTTTGAGACAAGCGGCCTCACAAATCACATAAGTTGTTACCTACCCTCAGTGGGCAAATGGGAGGACTTGACCGTGATACCTCACATAGAGCAATGTTAGTGTTGAGCACATCTATCAATATCCATCTCTAGACAAAAATCTAAATTATTTGTTTTAGGTAATTATGGTACAGCAGTGCTGGGCAACGATCTTTACATTGTGGGAGGTTCGTATGATGTGTGCTTGAAAGAATACATTCATCCGTTCGGTTTCCGTTATTGCCCCACCAAGGACAAGTGGAAAACCATAGCTCCCATACAAGCGGATCGCTGTCGTTTTTCCCTTAACGCTATGGGCCATGATTTCCTCTACGCTGTTGGCGGGGTGTGTGAGTTAAGTGAAAATGATGATGGTGGCGGTGAAGGCCACTGGGATAACGATATGGCTGTTTCCAATTGTGAGCGTTATAGTGCCACCGCTGATCGCTGGGAGTACCTGCCCGCTCTGACCGAAAATCGCAGTCAACATGCCGGCGTAGTTTTAGCCAACAAATTATTTATATCAGGTATAATGAATGGTGGTGTAACGCTGATGAAAATCCGTGTAATTTAATTTTTTTTATTTTAGGTGGCATCGATCGTCATATAGTGTTGGCTTCACTGTGGTGTTTTAATACTGAAACAGAAAAATGGAGTAAATTAAGCCCTATGCCTACGCCCCGAGCAGATCATATACTGTTAGCCTTGGATAATTATATCTATGCGTGTGGTGGCTGGTACGAGGATCCGGTTACCGAGACACGGGTCTTGGTTGAAACTATTGATGTGTACGATCCTGCCCAGGACAGTTGGTCTACGGAAACAACAAATCCGATGCCCAAATATTATACGGGTGTTTCAGCGGTAAAGAAACGGATTTATTTTATCGGTGGTTTATTGTCAACGGCCACCTTTAATCGTGCCACTACAGCAGTTCAATGCTATGACATCGATACCAAGACGTGGTCATTTAATGTTGAATGGGAGTATCCCAAGGAGGTGTGGGAGTGTACATTGGCAGCTTTCTATGTCCCACGCGAACGCAATAACTTTCAATGGGTAAAGGTTTAGAATTAGATGAACAAACAAACAAATTAAAATTCATGATGAGACACAATAATCAAAGATTATAAATGAAATTTGCCTTGTATATATGTTTACGTTTTTTTTCTCTCATTTTAATCAAATTCAGAACGAACAACACACAGCTTATAGTATTAAAAGAATCTCTTTACTCTCTTCGTATATAACGTCTAGTTTTAGTTTAAAAAAAGAAAAATTCATACACATGTACACACATCCTTACCTTATCCCACTATTTACATTAATCTTAATATATTTTTCTGGTATAATGAAGTTTTGTAAATTTTTTTTTACTAATATTTTATTTTTATAAATAAATTTATTTTTTATATATTTTTTTTATTGTTTTTGATATAAATAATGAATTTGTGCTGTATATGTTATATTTGATGAAATCATTATAAATAAAAAAGTGGCGGGGCCATGTAAAAATGTTGAATAAGTTTTGATTTAAGAAACCTACACACAAACATAACGTATTTGGTGATATTGATCAGTTTTCTTTCTTAACTTAATTCTAAATATAAGCCATTAAAAAATTAATAAAAAAAACTTCAATACAAATGATTTTCGTTTATTTATTTATGAACATATTTAGGGGGAAAGGTTAGAAGTTTGCATAGATGCAAATGTTTCACTTCATCAATCATTCAAATCATTACACCTTTTAAATCGATATAAACAATTTCCGTCTGTCTGTCCATGACAATATGTGTTTAAATCACAATTGCCGTTTTTGACAAACAATTGTAATCCATGTAATGTTACTTTTTAGCTACATTTTTAAAGATTTTAAAAATATTTTCGTCGAATAAGGGCGAGGCACTTGACCGATTGCATGTATTTAATTTAAATATTAGAAATAGCTCAACATTTCTCAATTTAACAAATGAACTAATCTCAGATCTATTCAGCTTTTGATGCTTGAGAAGAATATATTTACTTAGTAAGTAAATGGCACACTTTGTAGAATCTCTGATGCCTCCGTCTGAATGACTCATTCATTTTTTTAAATGAAACAACATGTTTTTTTTTTCATTTTTTATGACACCTCATATATTTATTTATTAAGAGTATTTTTGTAATTGTGTATGTATGTATGTAAATGGCATATATTGGTGAAAATTATGTATCCTTGTGTAAGTTTTCCTTAAGGTAAATATTCCAATTGATTTATTTATAATCATTCTAACATTTATTCTCATTTTAATGCAACAAATTTTTGACCATTGGCAATATTTTTATTTTCACAGTACACATCAATAAACTAAAGTGCGATTTACCTCTCTACATACTCAAGACATTTGAAAATTTTTATGATTCTTTACTACATATATATATAATATTAAAGAAGCCTTTGGTTTTTTGTACGTTATCGTCAACATTCGAATATTTCGGAAAAGTTATGTTATGTGCAATAATTTATTTTTACATATACATTAGCATACAAGTGTAATGAGTAGAGCGAAACACATTTTGGTATTAGTTGCTTAAGAATAACTTAAATGCATTATAAAAAAAAAAAAAAAAATAACAAAAAAAAATAGAAAAAATATTTAAAAACTTAAAAGGAATATAATTTAAAACATATGACACTCTTCGTTTGGGTCCTTAATCTGTATAATGGTTCGTTCGTAAAAATTACAATTGTTTACCGTTACTTTTTATGATTTTTGCTTCTGTTTGCATTAAAACCATAAGGAAAGTTAAAATATCACATGAACATGTTTTATGAATGTAAAGAAAATATTATTATTTAATTAAAAACTATATTTGTAAAATATATTATATGTATATATATATTTGTATGTAGTAAGTTGTTCAGTTAGTATTGAAAAGGTTTAAAAAAAAGGAAGAGGTAAAGAACGGGGAGAGGACTAGCTTCGTTTTGGTTAACTTAACTAAATATTTCATGTCGCGTTTGTTTATAAAAAAAAAAAATGATATTAAAAATTACTTTGTGTTTTTCTCTGCATTTAAATAATAAATTGATCTTTGTCAAAAATTAAAAAAAATATATATATGTGCGCCTTTAAGATTTCAATATAAAAAAAAAATTTCTAACATTTTTCAATCTCTTCAACAAATTAAACGAAACTTAATTTGTGAGAGAGTGTTATATGTAAAGTTTTTTTGTTTTTTGTTTTAAGACTTTTAAGCTAACAAGAGTTCTTCATGAATGCCATCCGTATCAAATGATTTGTTTAGTTTAATTATGAAACTATTGTCACCTGTATTGGAGCCTTGAGACGATTTGGTACTTGAGGACATGTACAAATCGTCCACATCTTGAGTGCGCGCAAAGCTTGAATTAATTAAAGAAAATAAATGATAATTGGCACAGTTTGCTAATCACTAATACCTACCTGCTAACTGGTCGACTGTAAGTAGAGGTGGCCGGACTGGCAGGATTGTTGCTGTCAGTATCCTCTTCAACTTCTTTGTTCGTTTGATTGCCTGATTCATAAAGATCGCAATTATTTAAATATTCACTGCGTAAATAGTTATCTAACTCATTATCCTCTTCATCTTGATCATTGTAGTCATCGTCATTATGATTGTCGTGCTGTTGCGATTCCACCATGCACAGCCACTGTGAGTTGTGATTACGGAATTTTTCCAGCTAAATGAAAGAAAATACCGAAAAACGTATAAAAAAGTATTAAGTGGGTGTAAAAATAGTTCAACCTTTATGCGTTTAGCCCAATCAGTATCGCTAATGGCTATTATATCCAAACAATAGTCACAAACTTTACGTATTTCTGCATTCTTATCGTGCATCAAATCAATAAGATAAGCCGGTGACTCAGTCTCTTTAATCATATAGTCTCGGGTGCTCTCGTGCCTTAATATCTGCTGAAAGACGAATATGATTTGCAGCACAATTTCGTCATCCTCCTGTTTGGCTTTTAACAACTCGATCAGAGACAATACCACATTGGCGCGACATAATAATAAGGCGCACAATTCATCACGAGCACATGCACCCAAATACACGATGGTATCGAGGACGACATCATCTAGCTTAGCACTTGGCACTAGATTATCCCGTATCCAGGGTATTAGTTCGAAGTTTTGTAATATTTGTGAATAATCTAAATCGGGTAGAGTCAAATTACCCAAAATACCCAAACATTCGACGGTAAACGATTCGTCATGGCATATAGTCAAAATGCGCGCTAAGTCATTTACATATTCAATAAATAACGGTTGCAGAGAATTGTGTTGCGATAGATTCCTTAACAGTTTCATTAGTAGAGAATCTTGATATTTGAAGGCACGATCCATTAAACTATGCAGACGATTGCCTTCGACCATAATTTGAGCATTGCGACGATTCAAGGAGATGTTTACGCACAAGGCAATCAAATCGAGATCAACTTTAGAATTCAGGTTCAAGATAATGGCATCAGTGGCCATTTGGACGCATTCGGTATGGGTAAACATGGCCTTGACCTAAAAAAGACATAAGAATTAAATTATTTGTATTATTTAATTATCACACACACACCTTATCGTCCAAGCTCATATGATAGAGAATTTTCACTGCAATGCCGTGATGTTTTTCATCATTAATGAACATCACCATCATAGGTAAATAGCCGGCCGCTATCATTTTCTTCCGTATATCACCATCAAAGGACAAATTAAAGATTAATTTCAAAGTCACCTGCACCAGGTCTGTGTGACCACTCTGAAAGAGGCGCGGTAGCTTCGATATAATATTCAAATCGCCCATGTCATCTTTATTATCGCCCACTATAGATAGTTTCTTAAGGAATGTGGTCACCAACATAAGCAAATCAATGTTTTGTCTGTCCAAAGCTTTCACTAACATTTTCACAATATGTTTACGGCGCATCTTCTCCTCCAGCTTAACATTTTCGGCCATATTAAGCAGCAGATAAAAAGAAACTCTTAATAATTGTTCCTGCTTTTTGGCAAAAACTTTCAACTGCTTGTTTAAACGATCTAATTCCTCTTTCTTGATTTTGGGGTCATTTTGGTCCAAAGCTTCGTTACTGGTTGTTTTCATATCACCACTGCTGGACATACCCGAATCGGGTGTTTGGGCGCCGTTGGACAGAGCCTCATGATAGCTGCCATTCAAAATTTGACTTTTCCCCAAAGACGATGACATGGAACTATGAAAACTAGACCAATTGCCCGATTTGGGTCTTTGCTTTAATTCAGGTATACGGCGTCGGGGTGGTTCCATCTTAATACAAAGAAGCAAAAAAATTTAAAAAAAATTAAAAAAAAAAAAACAATTATAAATAAATTTTTTTATCTATTCTTAAGAGCTGTAGTTGTACCTCTTTGGGCCTTTCCTCGTTCATGAGATCCAAAAAGTCATCCGTGCTATTATTAAGTTTCTCTTTGCTGGTCTTGGCCGACAAAGTAATTGAACCTGAAGGATTTTTACGAACATCAATTTCCTGACGCATACTCTCGTAACGTCTCAGTTCATAGTCAATTACATCCATGCAAAGAGAGCCAATCTAGAATATTGTACAATGGAAGCAAAACGCATAAATTTCTATTCACACCAACTCACTACCTTGTATTGCACAATGATCGGGTGGAACTTGGTATAGGTGGAAAAGCAAAAGAATATATATATAATGTTGGTGGATAAGTCTAAGCTTTTGCGCCAATCCTCACGTAACACTCGCGACAAAGCACTGAGACAAGCCTCTGTTGAGAAAATATTTAATTTGGTTTTTTCCAAAATCACATGTCACGCAGTAGTTTACCATTCTTATCCAATTCTTCTAGATTATCAGGATTTCGAGCCACTTGCAAGATCATAGCTGAGCCACGTATACGTTCGCTCAGATCCTCATAAAGCAATTCTACATATTCATCAATGTGATTGATGGTAATATCGGGAGGAGTGTCTACAGGTTTCTTAGCCTGTGTTTGCGTCGTTGAGTACGTACTCCCAGTAATAGCTGCAGTATGAGGTCTTACTAAGGAACGATGCGTAGCTATAGCTGAACGATGATGGCCCATATTGTTATCGGCTATATCTACACGTATGTAACAAACGCGTATATAAGTCAAAAAATTTTCTATTGAAAATAAAATAATTAGATGATGGGGTTACTTACCTGCAATGACGTTATCTTTGCGATTTTTTAAATAGAATATAATCTGCTCAACATCGGCTAGTTGCGATTTATGTATAAGATCACATTTATCAACCACTTCACGTGCCAAAGTGGCAGGATCCGTTTTCGCATTCAATGAACGTAGTCTTATAATTTTCTGGCAGTTCTATAATGAAAGAAAAATGGCCGGCAATTAGAGAAAAAAAAAACGAAAATAGATACATCCAGGTCCCGGATAATATCAAAATTGCAATGGTTGTGATATATAAACAGCTGAGGGAGGACAAGTTACCCCAAATTTTTCAGATATACAAAATTGTTTTATCAAGTCTTGACAAAACGTGTTATTTGTTGTTTAAGAAAACATTTTCATCCTTGCAAACTTGAATAGTGCTCCACAGGCCTGGTTTACATTTATATAATTATTTGGCATAAGTAATTTTTCAATTTATTAACTAGGTCATAATGCTAACCCTAATGTAAGCTCCATCGTCAAAAGTATGTAGACCACACAAAAAAAAGGTTCGTGTTTACATAATAAAAAGCAATTAATAAATCCATAATGTACATAAATTATTAAGTGTTTGTAAAAGGAAAAAATTAATATTGAGTATATGTTGTTTATTACCTAAACAGAAGAAACGCCAACACACATAAAAACACACATTAATAATATTAAACCCACCAGCGGCATCACAAGTATTTATTGTCAAGTTCATTAACTTATAAAAATGGCCAAATGTGTCAATGCGAGTTGAGTCTGGTCATGTAAACAACACACGTGATATTCTCTCGCATACTCGTACAATAAAATTATAAAAAAAAAATATGTTAATAAACAAAGTCTCTATTTTACATATTTACTCATTTTAGGTATAAACTGTTGTTTTTTGTTTTGTTTTTTTAAATACTGTTACTTAACATTGAAGTCAATGAGCGGCACATTTCAAATGTAATATTTCCGCAAAGTCTTGCTCTCTCTGTAGTTGCTAGTTGCTGGTTGCTAGTTGCTATTATTATAAATACAAATGTCATTTTTAACGTACAAGTGCGTTTATTTTTATATGTTTATGTGTATTTTCAAAAATGAATTTTCACTTTGTTAAAACTTTTGCAACGATCTAAATGGTTACTACAATGTAGTAGATTATTACCTTAAAGCCTTAAAATAAAATTTTTAACAAAAAATTATATAAAGCAGGGTTTTCAAAGAGCAGTTCTCTCCCTCCTTTTTATATTTTATCTAAGAGGGCCGAAGTTGGCCGTGTCGGATACTTTTTTTTTAAAATTATTTAGAAATATTGCGACCCTCAGTTTTTGGCCCTTAATATAAAAAGTTTGGAGACCGACAGACATAACTAAATAATATTTGTTGATGATTAAAAATTCAATAGCTAATGCAAATGCTAATGTTGCTGTTACAACGGTTTTTATGTAATGAATAAACCGCCTATCTCAACGTGATAGATAAGTACATCCCAAGTGTTCTGAGTAAACCAGACAGTCATTGTGTTTTTTTGAATATTTGAATCAACAATCGTTGAACATTTATTTTGTGTGAATATTTTTGTCAAATTGCTTGTGTAGGTGCCAATAAATAATTAAATCATCATTAAAAATGGTAAAAGACAAAATATTACAATTTTTGACATCATTTAACTCTTTTTTAATCAACCCACACTATTATTATACATACTCAGCTTGAAAGTCGAATTTTACTTGGAGTATAGTTTTTTGTAATAGTGGGAGCGTCTGTTATTTGATCACGCCCATTTTTGGTACATCGATGGATGAAGATACGCGTACAAAATTTCATGTTAAAAACTTCATTTTTGTGACAGATAAATAGATTTTTGTCGATACCCTTTCCAATAATAATTTTATTTAGCTTCAAAAGTCATTAACTCCAAACCATTATTATTGTTTAAGACAAAGAAGTGCTCAATACCTTGCTTTTTACGCTTTTTTTTATTGAGAAAATTTATATGCAAGCATGTATGTGTGCATATACACACGCCAAGGTATGGACAGGTATGTGTAGATGTGCAGTGAATTATGAAATAATCAAAGACACATTAAATTACCAAGTGTTGTGTTGCACCAATGTACCAACAGTGTAATTTTCAACCATTTAAAGAATTCTCTTGAATGCTCTGCACTACATTCTGTCCAAACAGCACATACTCTTCATATCAGACACAAACTTATCTATTGTGTGCATGCGTATACTATACCTATACACATTTAATACAAAAAAAATACAATACAAAAAAAAAAACTATAAGTACTTGTACATAAAATTCGTCTGCTGTCTGTACACACAGTGCACACATTGTTTGTTATTTATATTCTGGTTGTGGGGCTTTTGTTATTATTACTATTGTGGCTTTTGCTGCCATACCATACTTGTATTATTTACTTCTGTTGTAATATTGTGTACTTAACACCCCGTGTTTGTTTTATTTGTGATAATACTTGGACTTGGATATGAAATGTGTGCCGTCTTCTGTTCTGTATGTTACATGTTAAGCATTTGTTTGTATGTGTCCGTAGGCTTTCAGTCGTCATAGTGAACTTTTCATTGTGTTCACAGTGTATTCTTATAAATGACAATAACAAGAAAAAGACATATTAGGCGCTATATATTAAGACGAAAAGTTGAAAGGAAATATTATGAAAAGAAAAAAAAAAAAACGGAGAACTTGATAGAAAGAAAGCCTTCAAGTGCCATGCCACGTTTATCACGTTTACCTATAATTGTTTATGTTTTTTCTAAATATGTATAAAAGTTTGTAAATATTAATATGTGTTTATTAACGTGGAGAGATAGTAATTGCTATCCACCTCAGTTTTTTCTTATTTACTATTTGCTTGACTGCTTTTAGTTGTAACTACATATTTGTTATCTAAATACGGTCGCCTTTGTTGTTGCTGTAATGTAAAAACTTTATAGGTAAAGTTATCATTAAAATTTTATGGCAGAAAAGTAAATGAATTATTAAGTAAAGGAGTGGCAAATATTAGGAGTCACTTTCTAAAACGATTTAATCATATCCGTTCCGTCTGTCCATGTAATATAGGGATCTCGTTTGAAAAAGGAACACTATTAAAAATGGACCGAATTGAACCACTTTTAGAATCATATCCTTTCTACTTGTTGTACCGATCCGAATGAAGGCATGTTTGTAACACCCAGAAGGAGACGCGAAATCCCCTAAAATGTATATAAACGTTATTTTCGCTTCTCATTGAATTGTAAGTCAATTTAACTTTTCTGTCCGTTCGTGTAAATTTTTCACAAGCACTCACAGTAACTAAATCCTTTTAATCCTCTTATTTGTTGTTTTTGTATTTGCACACGTGAAAGCATCAAAAAATGACAACAAAGCGTTAAAACAAAATTTTCAATTACATTTTAATCCCTACTAGGTGCTTCATTCTACATGTGTATATGTGGGTATGGGTGTAGGTGTGGATGTTCTACCATCTAACCTTGGCATAAAATGCGCAATTTTATGATACCATAACACATGTTCATAAAGCAAGAAATTCTTTCCCTTGCACCTGAGTGTTTAAAAAAATACAGATGAAAGTAATCTGTAGCAATACAATAAATACTAAGCAGCGTTACAGAGAGGTGTGTGCCTATAAGTGAGTGTTTTTGAAGAAGGTTTTGTTGTTCCAACCATTACCACCACCACCAGCCACAGCATGTGTACACAGCAGCTAAAGCTTTGAGTAATTAATTTCATTTTTGCCACACACACGACCACACACACGTGAATGTTATTCAAGGCTATAATCGGTCAATGTCATGACAAGTGAGAATATATTTGGAAAAGCACAAAACAACTGAAAACAATTGGCAAACGGTTTCATTCATGGTCCATATACTCCAAGTGGTGGTGTTAGAAACATTAAATTTATTTCTATACATATTAGCATAATAGGTGTGTATGTGGGTGCTATGCATACATTAAATTCATGCCAGCAAAACATTGTGCACATGTAAGTGCATCTGTATGCATAGACAACTAATAGAGATGACAGATGATAAATTAAATTGATACTACTAAGCATGTAAATGCAAATAACCAAATATATATTTATATACATATGTATAATCTATACAAAACAATATTTTTTGGCAGCTGAAGTGTACGTTGTGTGCAGTTTACAATAAAAACGTTGACATCACTCAAGGCTTATCTTTGCTTACAGGAAGAAACAAAAAAAAAAGATTGAATTTATTACAATAACAACAACAATAAGAAGTGCTACAACTTTTGGAAGCCTGCCCAATTTGTTTTCATGACACTCTACTGACAAAATTTCCTTCCAATCATTGTATCTTATGACGCGGCCGTTGCTGCTGTTGCTGGTGCACTTTACATTCATAAAATCAGTTGAAATTGTCACAGCTACAACATCTACAACATCTACAACAACAACAACAACCACTACAATTGTTATATAAAATATATATGTATGAAACGTTTATTGTGTCGCTCAAAATTAAAAAGGGTTTCAAATTATTTCATTTAACAAATCTCAAGAAGTTCACAAGTTTAACAAAAGAGAAACGAAAGAAGGCCGCTCATATAATCATGGATAATAATCATTCAGTCGTATAGATGAGGAGATGGTGCGGGTATTAAAATCAAAATTCATTTAAGATTATTTATTTTTTGTCCCTTACTATACTTCCCACGATCGCCTTTAAACGCACACACATAATAATAATAATTGGTTGAGAGTAGAGAGAGAGAGAGAGAGATGGTCTGTGTCTAGAATTACGGTATATATGTGAAAAATTACTTAAATTTACACCATATACCATAATAGAAATAGTAACAACGACAACAACGACAACAACAAACAAACAATGTTAGTAATTTACAATTGACATGATTTACATACAAATTCTATCAAGTAATCAACTGTGACTAAATATTTAGGTCATCATAAAAAAAAAAAAAGACTACCACCAGAATGTTTCATTATAGGAAAAGGAGTGTACACGCTACAACAATAATAATGTGTGAGTGCAAAATAGTTGATTACAGTTATTACGATGTGTGATGATGATGACGAATCATATTTGAAGAGAAAAAAAATAATTTTTTTAAATAATTTCCCGCTATTATAACGCAGAGATTAGATTTTAAAATGTTTTATATACGTACGCATAATACGTGAGCACTGTATTCCCCTTTACGGTATAGTGGGCGTGTCAGGTATGTTCTTTAATAACTAAATATTAGCTTACAATTGGGATTCTGTGACAGAGATTTTCTTTGGAAATTGTGGTCGCGTCTCTAATTTGGTCACGTCTATTTTTGTCACAGAGCTACATACACTAATTATAAATATTTAGTAAATATATTTTCATACTGATTAAGATTATATAAAACTCCTTAGAAAAAAACCTAATAACTTAAGGAGGGTGTGAAATAAAAAAAAAAATTAAGAACAACTTTTCAACACTTGTGATATTTGTACTGTAGCGCATATAAATTGTAATTTATTCACCAGACGTCAAATTTTTTCCAATCGATAAAAATGTTGTCACGAAAGTGACCGTTAGTTAAATAGGAAATGATGTTTATCAGCAGACGCTACACGCCCAATAAAAACATCACTTGGCAAATGGGAATATATATAAACACACACGTATACATGGCGTGACGCACAATTTTTCATTTAAAAATTATTAATGGGTATATTTATATAAACAAATGGAAGCCGATCCAACTCGACTATGTTCTACCTTACTCCGTGTAATTTTTTCTTCAACTTTAGTATGTTATAAAAAGAAGTTCGCTTTTGAGTCGTTAAATGGACAGACGGACATACATCAATAGATTTATGAAATGATTAATATTGCAAAACACAAATCTATGAAAAATTTTGTTAAATCACGGAAATAATATATATACTCGTACATGCAAAAGTTGTGTGCTTTGTAATTATTATGCACCAAATACATAAAATATGTTAATATGTTATAAATTTACGGACACCCTTGTGATAAATGTTTATATAATTATATTTTTCCCCATATTCGGTTGCAAAGGTTATCAACATGCCGAGAAAGGTGATGTTTTTAAAGCATAAAAAATAAAAATAAAATAATTTTTTTATATAATTTTTTTTTCATATCATTTCAATGACGTATAAATTATTAATTTGTTCATGGCCGTTTCTTTAAAGCGTTAAGGTGTTATATTCTCAAACTTTAGCTAAAGATTTTAGCTCAAAGTCATTCTAAAACCCTTCTTCAGATATTTCATAACTTGTACCATCATTAGGTGATGCACTAACAGAGATGACGTTATAAAAACACAATTTATTTCCATTTAAATTTTTAAATAAGTTGGGGAAAGTAGTAGCATTAGTGAATCGATTTTGTCCATTTTTATTTACTGTACGATTTTTGGTAACTCTTTGACCTGGTGTAGAATTTACTAAGTAAAGAGAAACACAAATGGGCGGACGCCCAAACATTGATAAATAGACTGAAAATTTCCTCTTGTTTAAGAAGTTTGTTGATGTCATATAACAAGATTTCGCAAACGCACCATATTCATTCATTTTCAGAAGCTTGTCTACTGTGTTATTAACAGATTGGGTGCATATTTATTTTTATACCCTCCATATGTGATGGGGAGGTATACTAAGCTAAAACTAAAACTCTATCAAATATATATATTCTTGATCAGCATCAAAAACTTCAAATTTTGCAGACATTTAGTTTCTGCATGTAAATGGCTATTTAACTTGGACAAAATTGGTCAAGAGCCACGCCCACCATAGATAAGAATTTATCCATCTGCCACAAAAATTAAACCATGAAGTTGAAATTTGATATTTATATTTATTATGAAGCCATTCATCGATGTGCCAAAAATGGGCGTGGTCGAGTAAAAAACATTTCTCCAATTTACAAAACATTTATTCAACGTAAAACTCAGTTTGGAAGTTCATATGAAATACAAGCAATATCATGTATCATGCCACGCCCACTGTTTATATATAAATACATAAATATGAAGGGCATTGAAGATTTGCCCTAAACCAAATGTATTTTTTTTTACTTGTTTTCATTCGTTTTCTTCAATATGTTCAAAATGTTGTCACAAAGTGACACTAAACTGAATTGATTTATGCTATGATTATCACTTTAAACTAAACATATATACAGACACATATATTGTTTATAGTGTAAGCAATAATTGCTTAATTACATTTAACTGAAATATGTCTTTACAATACAGTTGCAATGTTGTTTCCAACTCAAGATCCACGACTGGTACTGTAAACTACAAAATTTATTTGTTTGCTTACTTTTTTGATTATTTTCGTGGGTTTGTGATTAAAAACAAAATAAAACAAAATAAAACAAAACAAGCCAGACTACAAGAAAGTTTTGTTTTATATGGTTTTAAGGTAATAAACAACAAAAATAATATCACACAAAACAAAATAACAAGTAATGCCAGTTTGCCTAATCATTGCATACATTTATGTTGAGTTGCAAAGGTGAAGAGCATATTGTTATGTATGCACTGCTACATATGCGCATAAAATCAATATAAAAAGAGAAAAAAAATTATTTATTTATTTACTTTTATTTGTTTTACTTTGTAAACAAAATCGTCCCATATGGTCACGAAATATTTAATAGTATTAAAAACTACAAAAAAAATAAAAAAATAAAAGAACTGCTCAGTTGTGAGCATCAATACTTTGTTTTGTGCTACAAATCTGCCACATACCGGTTGAATGTTTTTGTACAAGTTTTATATACGCATGAGAAGTTTTCTTTTCTATTAAAATGTTTGAAATGTTTTTAAATTTTTATTGAAGACAATTCTGCCTTTCAAGGTCGTTTAAATTTAAATATAAATACGAAACAAATTTGACTATAATTTATCATTAAGTTGGGGTGGAGAGTCTCGCTATTATAAACGAAATGCTCCTGACCCTTTTGTTTTTGTGTTTTTCTTTTCATTTACTTTCGATTTTCCTCTCTGTTATTCTCTATCATTATTTAAGTATGTCCCTCCGTCCGTCTAATATCAAGATCCCTTATTTACCATTAATATCTGAATCAATCTAGATTTGTATGAGCTTGTCTTGGCCTGTTGGTGGTGAATTTTTAGCTGACGTTTTATACAAAGTATTTTAGTTTCTGTTAATTATTTCCCTATTAAAATGGGCTCAATTTATCAAGTGCCACACCCACAATTGATAAAAAAATTTATCTAAAAAGATGAATTTTTCAACATCTAATTAATGCCCAGCCTAAAGGAGGATCAAATTTTGAGTTCATTCGTAAAAAAATAAGTTAACAGCGATAGTTATGTAGGGGATTAAATGGTTGAGACTGACTGTCTAAAAAATGATATTTTCACTTCTTTTTTTATTACAATAAAGTCCGCGCTACAATACATAAAATACAAATTATACCCAAACAATCATGTGTATCACACACATCAATCACTTTTAATATATTTTATCGATATTATCCGAGTGTGGAAAGGAAACGATAAAACTAATAATTTATGCTTCAACATTATTTATTGAATGAATTATTTACTCCACGACTTTTGTGTACTGTATGTAAATATAATTGTGACATATTGAACACAAAAAACCAACAAATTCACAATCAGTGATAAAATATTTTTTTGTTTTTTGCTAACAAAATATTGCAATTTTTGATGCATTGAATGTGAAAAACTTTCAAAATGCGAAAGGAAATTGAAAAGTAAATTTATTTTACACTCCAGCTCATGTAATTTGCAATACAATGAAAAAGTGCATACACTCGGAATATAAATTCATTTCTGTTTAAGGAAATTTGCAATTTGTTACGCAAATATGGAATTGAAACTGAGTTGGCAAAAAAAAAAAATAAGAAAAAAGATCAGTAGCTATCCATAATGCTTGTTGAAACCTTGAAGTGTTTAAATGTTGTACGTATTAGTTGTAGTTATAAAACAAGTGAAAATGCTGTAGATTGCAAAGTCCGACCAATTAATATCCTACACTACGGCCGGTCATGGAATGCTACAAATCAACTTTTATTAGAAAATATTTAAAACAAAAAACAGTCATTGTCATACACAACTATTCATCACTTATGTTATTAAATTAATTTAAATGATTTTATGATTTAAGGAGGATTCAAATCAAAAATATATTAACAGACATTTCATTTTATATAAACATCTGCCCAAACGAATTGTACACCCCACTTAAAAATTATTTTCTTTTAAAATACATACAAGCTCATAATCATCAACAACATTCCAAATTGAATGTATTTTAAGGCTGACTTAACTATTTGAATGTAAGTTTGATTAAAGAAATAACCTTCATGCCGTTTTCATACTTTACAGCATTAGTGAGTTAAAATTTCAAGAACAGTTTATGTAGGTTATCTGGCCAATGGCCTCTAAGTGTGTATATATATGATTAGAGCTTAAATTGAGCATGTGGGATCAGCTATGATGAACTTTCCAATTGTTTTACTTTGTATAAACTTTTTAAAAACATGCCTACCTTATATGCAGGCTATACAAGTGCTTTATATATTTCCAACAATGGAAAATCTTATATACGATCAAACCCGACTATTTATTACCCTATACCACTTAGCTGAATGCCAGTCATTATCATAGACAAGTTATTTAGGGTAAAGTGAAAGATTAATCCAATTAACTACTCTACACTTCAAGATTTGTCAAAAATTATTACGAATTGTGTCTGTTCGTTATATAAAGACTTATGTCAAAGAAAAACGTTTTGTGAAGAAGGGTCCTTGGTGCAGGGTATTCATTTCTTTTGAAGTGAATTATTTTTTGTATTTTCTTTAAGTAAATTATTGTTTGTATTATGACTAAAAATTTATGAATTAGGATTTTAATTTATTACTACTCATAAAATGTGTTTTTTTATTGATTGTTCAATTCAAGTACTCTGACTTTTCAAGTTTTTATTTTAAATGTGTCAACAACTTTGTTTATTTTGTATAAGATGCTTATAAGAGGGGAACGTATACTAAGTTTGTAGTTCTGTTTAAAACGCCAAAAAAGAGGCATCAGAGAGGGTATAAGATATTATTGATTAGTATTAAAATAAAAGTCCATTTAACAATGTCCGGGTGTCCGTGAGTATTTACATTCACAAACTGACCTAAAAAACTTAAATGATATCTATCGATGGGCATGGCCGAAGGTGGATACACTTAAAATTTACAAAAAAAAAAAACATATTTTATACAGTAATCGATCTTTGACTAATCGTAGTATAACGTGCAAGCCCATGAGTTGCATACAAATGTCCAAGGTATCCCAGATAACATCTAAGCCAAATATAATTTTTTACTTGTTTGTTATTTCTTTACCTATGGTAGTGATTTATTTATTCGTAAAAATTAATTTATTTGTAAAAAATAAATAAAGACAACAACAAACAGTGAAACTAATTATCCAATCATTATATGACAGCATGAAGGCAAGTTTGAAACAAAAAGTTATTAAATAAATAAACTTTGGTTTAAGGAATGCGTCATATTAATGGCACACAATGGTTTCTTTTTTATTACACCACATAAGATGAGGGGGAATACTAAGTTCCTTTCCAATTTCACTCGCTCTTTCATATTTACACTCACTGTAAATTATATGAATTGCATAAAATCGCTTTAGCGAAATCGTTAAGCTTTACTAAGGAGTCATTGTTTTATTTTTGTTTTTCAAGCGTTTTAATTAACGCTTCAAGTATTTAGTGTAAGGTTGCGAAACAATAAAATTAGCTAATCATCGTAGTAATCGGAGGGAAAACGCATTTGTTAACATGAAATAAATAAATTAATTAATAACTATTGGCAACAACAACAGCAACAATAAATTTATTATATATTGGATTTAGTGGAGACTGGAAGCTTCCATTTCTATACTTATCTACTTGCATATAAACACAAACCGAACAATTGAAAATGGGTTTTCATTACATACACACGCAGCGTTACACAATATTTTACGATTTTTAATTTTTACCTACTAACTCGTTTTATTATAGTGCAAATTATGTTGTAAAACTCTATTGTGGGGTATGTAATAAAATAAGCGAAACGTTAGCACCTTTACTGCTAAGTGTGAAAATAAATTGCGCTGTTATTCGTTTTGTTTACGGTTATTAAACTTGAGCGTGATCAATAGTGCTAAATAATAACTAAAATGTATGGGAGGTGTGTGTATATAAGTGCCTGATACATGACATTGAATAATAAGAGTTCTGCCTTAAAAATGACTTTTGCTAAGGCCAACACGACTACAGACAATAAAAGTGAAAAACATCTACTTTCATAAATTAAGAAATATTTACCAGAAGAGTAGACAGACTTTAAACGAAATGAAATGATTACAAAATAATCTTTTAAGAATATTGTAGGCTTTATTGGAACCCCACACAACACTCAATTTCTACGTATTTTGTTTATTTTTAGATTTATTTTCATCACCATAATTGGACTTGACGCGGATATACTGTTTATAAGCAGAAAATAGTCAATATATGTCAACAGGAAGAGTGCTATTAAAATACAAAATAAATAATAAATGGATACCACACACACACACACACACACACACACAATATAATTTTGTGCATTTAAAATGATTTTCATGTACAATAACATTTTTTTTTCTTTGAATGCCACATTTCACTCTTGCATGCAACTACTGGTTACTTAACTGAAAATTAATCGTCTGCAAAATCTAGTTTTTAAAGATTAATACTATCATTACATTTCACTATTCGTGCCGTTATTACAGATTGATGATTTATTTCTATTTATGATTATGAATTGCGGGGATCACCATTGCGTTTTTTATGATATATAGGATCCATTTAAGTTGGGAACTGTACTAAGATTGCTAATCTGTTTGCAACATTGTTTTTTTTTTTAATTTTCAAAATTTTGTCTAGTTTATATTGAGTGTTTAACCCACTACCGAAAACAAGAATTGATCGTCAAAGTTGGCGTGATCGTACAACACGCACTCTCACAATTTACAAAAAACCTGTTTTTTGGGCCAAATGCGACGTTATCAAATACCTGCCATGCCCAAATTTTTTCTTTAACATTTGCCCTATACCTAATCTAGTTTTTTATTTGGTTGGTATGAAATATTTTTTACTAAAATACTACACGCTACTAAATCACTTTGTAGCTGAAAAAAATAGAAGAGTTTACGTAGCATTTGTTGATTTAGAATGGGCGGACTTGTCCGATGGGGCAAAATTAGTTAAATTTTTGTTGGGTTTTGGGGTAGGGGATGGAAACGTTTGTGATATCAAATTCAAAGTTCTTGCTGAGGATATAATTTTTCTTCTGTAACCTCGTTTTTTTTTGAATTTTTAATTTTTTCACTGCATTTTATTTATAAAAGTTAATTACAATATTTTAAAGAGCGGACGGAGGGACATGGTTAAATCGATTCGGAAAATGATGCTTAATCGATTGAAATAATTAAAGGTGGGTGTGGCACTTTCTGCTCAGTTGTTACAAATATCCTCCCAAACTTCATGTACTGCTTGCCACTTGTGGTGCATATGGTATAAAACAAGCATATGAATGATTTTAAAATATTGAGAAAATAAATAAGCATTCTTTAGATGACATTGGCCACCTTTATCCTCAATAAATTATATTAATTTTTATACGCTAGCAACCATTTATGGAAGTCATGCATCATTAGTGACATAAATCGAAACCTCAAAGTGACATAAACATGATTTAATACAATAGAATGTAATTTAAGCAAAACATGCATATAACCAAAAAAGGCATATTTTGGTCACATTCGTACAATACATACAGAAAGTAGTGCAGCATTATATAATGGATTTAATTAATGCAATTAAATTTCAACTGCCGCTCGGTTGAGTTACAGATATAACTTCCAGTAGAGCATGTCTTGTTTATATGTTATTATTACATAAAATATAGTACAAATGTTTCACTGGTTGTCCTTATTTTGCAACTTTGTACATTGAAAAGTGTTTAAAACACAAAACATACGATCGAATGTCTGGTTGGATAGTACATCCTATATATATAAAAATGCTTTCATGATGACGCTCTGTAGTGCTTTCCATTATGAGCACGCTTTATATGAAACGTATTCTTTTGTTTATGTGCACATATAATATATGAAGCACGTATAAACAATTTTTATTTGTTTTATAACAAATTGTTTTCTTTTGTTCGTTACGTCAACGTGCATATAAACGCTGTATAGAAAGGATAGTTTTTTTTTTTGATGTAAAGGGTCACAGCAACTAAATGCTTTTCCTATCTGCATTGTTTTTTGTTTTTTACTGCCTTTATTCTATTGTTGTGTGCAATTTCAATCACGATTCGCACATTTGTG
Organism: Crataerina pallida; assembly: GCA_949710015.1. NCBI lineage: Eukaryota > Metazoa > Arthropoda > Insecta > Diptera > Hippoboscidae > Crataerina > Crataerina pallida. The sequence continues at coordinate 29,826,562 of OX453291.1, forward strand.
TTGCCTGAGAGCTCAATTAATAACTGCATATATATTATACGAGTATTTTAAGTATATGCTCGTAAGATGGAAGGAAATGGAAAAGTTAAGAGGAACAATGTTTTATTGAAATCTGGGATACCTTTTGCATTTTTACGTTATTTATTGTCCTAGCATGGATATAATCGCACAAAAGAAATTTATATATTTTTTTTTTTGATAAATTGTGACGGACATGGTTAAATCGATTAAGCGTTTGGTTCGATCGGTATATATAATAACTCAACAATTGATGTCTGTACTAAACAAGATTTCTTTATAAATTGAAGGCACATCTATTATAAGACTTCGCCCACTTTTAGTACTTACATCGATTATTTATAACAATATTTTTGCGCCTATGAAAGATTTTTGTCAATTGTGGGCGTGGTATTTGACTCCTTTTGTCCAATTTAAAGGTATATGCAGAACACATGAGTGTTGGTAGAAAATGTTTAGCTCAATGATTCAAAAACATTAAGATAATGAGCACTTTAACAAAGAACAGATACGCGGAAATGTGGACGGACACAATTGGTTATAGAAATGGCTTCGAATTCTCATTATGTTTGGGGTGAATGCGAGCGTATATATCTCATTTCTACATAAGGTCATTCCAAGCATTCCAAGCACGCATATCTTTCAACAGAATAACTCTTTAAAGGAATTTTTTTTTAGGATATACTTTACAAAGAAGTTATTTGTAGAAATATTTTCATATTCTCAAATTTATATATGTACATTTGAATGCATTGTTGTACACATTGTTTGTGTGTGTGGAGCACAATTATTTGTAACCATTAGTCATAACGAAGAGTCATATGAAAAAATAAAAAAATTCCTTAGAACTCAAAACATATGAGGGTGGTTAAGAGCACAAGTGAAGAATTCATATATATATGTGTGTGTATACTTAAAAATGTGGTTAAACTGGGGTAAAAATTAATAATTTTACTTACTTTCTTCTCACCCAACATGGGATTGTTGGGATCTCCGAACACTGTCGCTTCCAGTTGATAGTTAACAATTAAAGCTTTATCTGTGGGATGGGGTTCTATGCTGCCACCTTTCCAACGTCTGAGCAATTTTTTTTGTCAACAATTGTTGTTTTGTTGTGTTGGGTTAAATGGAAGTTTATTTTGAGGGCGAGAATAAGGGAATAAGGGAATCAAAAGAATTGAGAGAGAGAAAGTTGGAAATAGAGAGAGAGAGAGAGAGAGAGAGAGAGAAATGCAGGAATAGAAAAACACTTGCTTAATAAAATTCTTTAAATATTGTTTATTTTATTTTTACTTCACACCACACATTTTTTCTTTGCTTTTATTAAAAAAAAATATTGTAATTACAACAAAAATTACGTCAAACTGAAAGTAAAAAAACAACAAAACACAATGAAATAAAATAACAGAAAATAATGGAATAAAAATGCAAGGGTTGGAAAAGGCAATGAAAAACGAAAATGACACAAGTTTTCTGTGTAAAACAACAACAATAATAACATCTCGCTAAACGACAGCCAGCACATGGGAGACGCGTTTATAGTGTATGGGGGTGATGTTTATACATGAGTTGTGTGTGCATGTGTGTGTGTGTAAATGCTTCTGCATTCAAAATTCACTTATAAACGTGTATGCTGCTCTTACACGTATTATTAAGTAAGCAAAGGCAGGCACTTGTTTTATTTGTGCTTGGCCCGAGTTATATGCATGTTTGTTTGTGTGTGTTGTTAGATTTGTGAGTAAACATCGAGAGCCAGCTACTCTGTGTTTTCTTTCCGCTTTTATTGTTGTTGTTGTTATGGTTATTTTGTTGGGTGGCTAGGTGGCTGCCTGCGCGGAAAATTTCACAGGCAATAAGGGAAAATGGAAAAATCGATATATCTGACCGAATGAAAAATTCGTAGAAGAATTTTTCTCGTTTTCTTTTTTACAAAAAATATCCAAATAATTTCACCTAACATTGAACTTTTCAATTATTTTTTTATTCTTCTTTCTTACGCATTTTCCTGTGTGCGGGCTATAAATATTTTCATTTCTTTCTTTTACATAAAATTTCAATTTCAAGAACTTTTCTTTTAAGCAAATCATAAATTACACACATAACGTTAACACACTCACTTTTTAATAAATTTGGTATCATCAGATGTTTGCATTTTATTACAGTTTTTTAAGTTGAAATTGTGGCTGGTGCTGTCGTCAACGTTAATTTCCGTATGATTTAGAAGCGTTTTACAAAAGTCGCGTACAATAGCATTAACAATGTAGCAAATATAATGAATGAGAATAAGTAAAAGAGCTAGACCCGCAACTACTTGAAAGAGCAGTAGCAGCACTACTGGCATACGATAGTTGAAAAAGCACAAACACAAAATTCACTCTTCTGCACTGTCACTGCTTTTTTCAAATCGCAATTCCTTCTCCGCACTATACGAAACCGATTTTATGCGCCAATGACAGCTTTACGTCAGCTGAACTCATCTGGCCTCTTGTCATAACTAAGCAGCTAACTAGCTAACCAACTAACTAACTAATGGTTACCAAAGACAACCAACAACGTCAACGACCGACGTAACAAAACACTAAGAAACAAAAACGGTCCCTACGCTGACACGGCTCGTAACATTCTGATTGCGATATTTGTTCGATGTTGTCTCTAGAGTGTGTGCTGTCTGATTGAAAAGAGAGCGTTTTTGTACAGAGGAAATGTGTTGGTGAGGTGAGGTTGTGTGTTTACTTAAAACTAATTGTGGGTGTGCTTGAGTATTTGTGGATTATGTTTTTGATTTTTCCTCCAGCTTTTCTTTGTGCTGTCATGCATTTCAGCTTTTGTTTACATTCTCTTTATTATCAACATTTTGTTTTGTCGGGTTTTGTTTGTACGTTTTCTTATGTATATGTTTTTGACAGTGCGCTTTTTCACTTTTTTAACTACTCGCCTGCCAGATAAGAATTTATCAGTTTTGTATACTGTTTGATTATACAAAAGTCACGAACATGAATTCAATATTTAATAACTTTTGATATAAATTCACATTTAAAGTTTTTTCTTTCTTAAAAAGATCGCCACTCAGAAGTCTGGGCCGACCTTACCCTTGCCAATGAAGAAACGCCCCACATACTGGTTTGACTGTTGTTAAGTATCGTAGCCGCGACCCTCCTAACCTAAATATTTGCCCAATAACAAAACTACACATGTAACAACTACAGTCTAGTACAATGGAATTTTAAATTAACGTAACAGCTCGTGACCAACACGATTTTTTTATAATCAGACTATTTAACATTTTCCTCATCAGCTTCACTGTTACAATGAATTCATCTCTTCAATTTCGAATACTTGGTTAATGTCAAGACTAAAAAAATCTCATCAATTTCAGTTTTCACTAGATGGCGATATATAAAAATTTTTGCCTCGTTATTCATTGTTTTGTGTTGTAAGGAAATTTTTTTTAAATACGATGAGTCGATCTACATAGACCTGTATGTCCGTGCATTCTCACGGTCGTAAATTATGAGATAATGAGCTGAAATTTTGTACAGACACTCTTAGTTTCTGCATTTAAAATGGAAAAAATCGGTCAAGAGCCACGCCCTCAATTGACAAAAATCTATATACCGCCACAAAAATTTAACCTATGAACTTGAAATTTGGTGAAAGTATTTATATTTATCCTATCAACGGATGAGCCAAAATTGGGCGTGGGCGGATAACAGACACGCTATACACAATTTATAAAAAACTATATTCAATGACATACTAGACTTGCAATCTGATATGTAATACGTACACTATTAGAGGGCGCAATAAATAATTTGTGCGAAATGTAGTCTCTTTCTTTCCATCATGTATATTTTCTAATAGCCTCTTATCAGACACTGTATTTATAAAGTTCCGTAATTACTCAACTATCTACTAAAGGAATAATCATGCAAATATATGCACAAAGTAAAGTAGAAAATTAATTATATTGTTTATGTAGTAGTTCGCAGTAAATAAATGAATTCATCTTATTTTATTTACAATCCCAACAGGCGCGAGTCAATTTCAATTTAGATAAATATGTCCAACTGTTGTGTATTTAAAATGTAACCAAATCTCATATAATTGCTTTTAGTTATTCATTCAGTGACTCTTTTATGAGTAAAATTTTAATTATTTGATATTCTCTGAGTATAATAATTCATTTTAGTATTAAATGCTCTTGTTTTTGTTAAAATATATTGAACTAAAAATTCCTACTATTGATTGATGGTTAAAGTTAAATTTTGAAGCCCAACATACCATTCGCAAACAAGTTTGAAAAAGTCTGCCCGCACCGCTTCAATCAGTCGCATATTTATAGGATTTTGATCCACTTCATGTAAATGATCCAAAACCATTTGACCGCGGGTTTCTCCCGTCAAATTCACCAAGCAATGCCAATGACTGTGCTTGATTATAAATTGTTGGCCAAATAAGTAGGCGGCCACCAGCAAAGCATCGCAGGGGTTCCATGTTGCACTATGCGCACACAAGAATTGAGATGCCTCCACCTTATTCAACAAATCAACGACGGGGAGGTGCATTGCTTTAGGACCGAATTCCTCTAAGCGCCATTTCTAAGTTTATAAGTGAATAATATTAAAAGGTTAAATGGTTACCAAATATTACATACGATGCTTAAGGGAAAACGGTCCTCCATACAAGTCTCCCAGGGCAGTATAGTTAAAGGACATGTCGATCTGGATAGAACAATATGAGCCGCTTCAGGATCCGAATAGAAATTAAATTCAGCTGCTCTTGTATAATTGCCGACACCTAAGAGGAATAGAAACGCGGTTGTTATCCACAAGGTTAACAAAGTTATTTAAATAGTTCTCATACCTTGATAGTTGCCGCCCATTATAAATATGTCTTTAACACTCTCTGCAAATACTGTATCATACATTAAATAACACAAAGCTATGTTAGTTAAAGGGCCAATGGTTATAATCGTTACTTGTTTCGGTTTCTAAAAAGTAGAGAAGTGAAGACGAACAATTTGGAACAAAATTATAAAAAAAATCATTCACACCTCCCCCACACAAAACATCAATATATAATAATAACTATGGAGGTCTTTTAATTAATTTTCACCTGACGCGTATATGACCTTTTAATAAGTTATGTATTAAGGAAGATTTTCTGCAGGAAAAGTAAAAGTTTGCGTACAAACAAGGGTCAAGGACCGGCCCATCAAATGCCACTTTTTAAAATTTTTCCACAAGAATGAATCTATACGGTATATTTGCGCGCTTTTTTTTTTGTATATTATCTGTTATTATATAGGTCTGTGTATTAAATGTAAAACATTGTTGATTTTGTCCGTATGTCCATCTGATGTTTAAGCATTCTCGAAGCGGCAGTTTGTATATAAATGTGAACGGTAGGGTAAGAATTTGGCCCCAGTCGACTCTACTTGTTGTCGTTTTTTATTTGTTACTTATTTTCCAAAACTTTATTCTGAAAAGTTTTCACCACCTTTTTACACATTTCACCAATAGCTTCCACTGCAAATTGTTTCTGTATCAACTCTATGTTAACATCAGGATCTTCGGGCAGGATATCACCAAAACCGTCCCGTCCATGAAATGCTGGCTTTTTACCACAACCATTGTTGCTGTGCAATATGGACTTTGCAACACCCAAATATACTGGTATCTACATTAAGAGAAAGCAGGAAAAGTAAACTTAATTACATTTGCTCCATTAATCAAATAAATTATTTGATAACATTTTTTTTTTATTCATTTACCTCCAAATGATTGCAAACTTTCAATATTCTCAATGTATTGTAGGCTGCATTGTGCCCGGTAGTATTTCCATTACCCGTTATAGTCACACCTAACAGCGTAATGTGTGCTTCTTCATGCGCCTTTAAAAGCAGCGCCAAAGCCCAGGCATCATCACTGCCTCCATCACAATCAAGTATCACATAATTTGTGTTAGACTTTGCAGCCATATTCTTCTGACCCCTTTTCTATTATGTGCACTGTTCTTATAAACCTTAATGAATTCTTACTGTTTAGCGTAAGACTTCTCTAGAGCATCTGTTCTCACAACAAATTTTATTATGTACTGTGGAATATATTATAAGTTCACAAAGATGCTTTTGTTTTTGTTTTCGTTTTCATTTTCTTGTATTACATTTTATTGCATTTGAAAAATAAACAGTTTAATATGTGCAGTTATAAATGACTAGTATTTTGAACTCTTTCTCCTTTGTTGCAATAATCTGACTCAGCAGAAGTAAGCACTAAGTTTGTCCTTTCATTTGCAAGCAGAAGACTAGCTCCGTCCGTTATCTTTGCAAAGTAATCAAAGTAAATAGGCGATTTTTATACCCTACACTTAAAATAGAGGGGGTATACCAAGTTTGTGATTTCATTTGCAACACTCAGAAGGAGACCTTGTGAAATTTTGTGCAGACACTTTAGATCGAAAGGGAAAAATCGGTTAAGAGCGACACCCACAATCCATAAAAATGTATTTATTCATCACAAAAGTTAAAGTAGGAAGGTTTTCCCCTTTCATCGAAGAGCCAAAAATTCACATACATGCACTATTAGTGGGCGTTATCATGTACCCGCCATGCCCATTGTTTGTAAGTACAAGTGCAGTGTATTTAAGATTTGGGCTTAGCCAATTTACTTTTTTATTGTTGTTATTTGTTTTTAATAATCGCACGTTTTCATTTTGTTTTTATTTCGTTTTTTACGAGTTCTATTTAATAGGAGAGAGAATAGTTTTATTCTCTCTGCATTGCTGGAATGTGATCTTAACTAATTTAATGCAAATATTACCGACTATATTATTTATACAAATTTAAGTTCATTATCTCTACACATCGTTTTATATACTATGAGAAATAAAAGAGAGTTTAAATCGTTTAACAAGGTCTCCTTAGATAAAATGTTATTTTTCGTAAGAATCAAATTAACAGTTAAAAGCTACTAAAATATGTGTTCATATGTTTTTGTAAATATATTTACAGTTACTGCACATAAGTCTCTTTTTAAATTAAGCAAAATCAATTGAGAGCCACGCCCACAATCGATAAAAGTCTTTCTCTTAGCGCCAGATATTGCTCAGTGAAAACGATATTTGGTGCACATTTATAGATAATTTTTTTATACCCTCCACATAAGATGGTAAACATACTAAGTTTGTCATTCCGTTTGCAACTTGTATGAGGAGGCATCAGGCACAATGTATATATATGTATGTATATATATGTATATATATATTGTTGATCAGCATCAAAAACTGAGTCGATCTATACATGTTTGTCCGTGAGTCCTTCTTGCAAAGCAAACTGCGATTTTGTATACAATTCTTGTTTCCGTTGCTCAGTATGTTGCTAAAATAATAAAGGTGCAGCATCATTCAGCGTTACAATTGTCTGCTGGAATATGTTTATATACATGCAAGCAAAGGTTTTCAACCATAATATATATAAATAATTTCGGAATGCTTTCAATTTAGGGGGAAAAGATAAAATACGATGAAATTTTTATCATAAAAGCTTTTTCATTATCTATCAAGTAATTTAGTACAATTTGAAGCTAATAGTTTTATAGTCAACATGTTTATAAAGATTTAAAAAGCAAAATATTCTCAATGGCAACATAAAAATGTGAAATACGGATACATCGATACACAATAGTATGCTAAGGAAGCCCAAAATTGTAAAAAACTCCACGTAATGTTAATATATTAAACGTTAGATGGCTCCAAACAAAAATTTCCTGTTTAGAGATCTCAAACACCTTAATCTACTTTTGGAAACGCTTTGGAATTTCGTGATGTCTCTCAGTAATAGTACGTTCCGCTTAGAAATGGTTTATAAAGTATTTCACAATGTACTGCCTCAACAGAACTGATAGAACTGGATAGACAGACGAATATAGTTGAATCGTTTCAGATTTTGATTCTGAAACGAACGGTACAACAAACATCCAGACAAACTTCATATATTTTTTGCCACAAGTGGTGCAGGGTATAAAAATTAATTTCATTTCTTTTTTGCTCAGTATTCCGTTTAATTAAGTTTTCTAAGTGAAATTGAATTTGAAAGTTTGTGACTGTGACCGAAGAGAATTCTACTCATATTCGCAATTAGATTAAAAAAATTTGTTTCGAAAAAGGCAAAATGAAGGCAAATAGCTATGCTAATATGTATTTCCAGCACTAATTTGGCTAATTTTAAGCTTTACAAAGACCAAAATAAAAAAATATTTGTACACAAACGGATGTAGAATGAAAAGATCTAAAGGAAGGAAAATGTTGTGAGGATATGTCGGCTTATGTCTACAAGCGCTCATTCGTGTGTACAAAAAGCAAACAAATGTTAGACCAACTCATTCACAACATACAGGGTGCTCATATAAAACCAACAGATAACAAACAGAAACAAGTTGAGACAAGTCACATCTTGTGGATGAGTTGTAACAACCCAATTGCAAATTGCTTTAGTGTGCTTGTTGTGCCTAATAATTGAATGAGAGTAAAAAAAAACATCTCATTCGATACTCTTTATAAGTGTTAAGAATGAAATTCTACAGTGAAGTTCAAGTCAGCTCCCCATTTCAAGTATGTGTGTGCTTAATGAAAAATGTTTGCACCACACCTCACGTTTGTTATTGTTGCTGTTATTGTAAATTTGTAGTTTCTGTTTTAGTATTGAACCGGCTGCTGATGGCCTGGCAGCCTGTTTTATTTATTTTTCTGGGGATTTTTCAATGTACTCGCTGCAATGTCGGTATGTTAAATGTCTTTGGAGTATTGGCGACATGTTGTTAACGGTCTGTTTATTGATTATGGTCATTATCAGTCTTAACTAGATTTAAAATATAAATATATAGATTAGAGATAAAAAAAAATTTGGATAACGATTACGTTTGATCGAAAAAACGATTAATAAGTAAAGAATTTAAATTTGGCTTAGGCGAAATTTTATATACGCTCCACCTTCTATATTCAAAATTATTTCACTTAAAAAAATTATTCTTTTCGATCTCTTAATGATTATTATTTAAAAATAATTTTTATAAATATAATCGTTATTATTTAGATCAAGGTTTAAATTTTTTTTTAATCTTGCATTCTGATCCCTAGTAATAGATTAAAAGATTTGTAAGAAAAAAATTACATTCAGCAAAATTTTAAATCACACCCACAATAATTCAAAATTCTAATAAGCTCGTCATGTGTGTGGTGGGTATCCAACGACCGCTGTAAGCTGAATATCTCTTTTTAAAATTTATTTTGTTTTTGTTGTTTCTTCTTTTTGTGACTTTCTATAGCAACTTCATGCGTGAGTCAGCAGATATGCATATGGTTGGGTTGTCCATATATACAACGTTGTATAAATGCATGATTGTAGAGCTCCGCCGTCTGTTTTTATAAAAAAATTTATATCGTTTAGCTTTCATTCGTTTATAATATTCGTGCGAGTAGGACGTGCAATACGCTTTTAATCAGACATTTACCGTTTTTCTTCAAATCGCAATCATCTCTTAATTTTTTTTCAATCATAATTTCCATTCTGCCCGTTATACTCTCTCTATATGAAAACTTATTCTGTGCAGTTAAGAAATCCATTTAATTTAAATTCTGTATTAAAAATTATTTGTTAAACAAAAAATTAAGGTGTGTACATATATTATATATAAATGTGTGTGCGTGTGTGTTTATTGTGTCTAAGATAAAAACGGTTTTTTTTTTTCAATAAATTACTGATGCCAAACGGGTTTTTTATTATGTATATCCTTCATATAAAAACTTCTTTTTTAATGGCGAACCAATCAGTTTTGGGAAAAATTTCGATTATTTCCTTATTAAAAAAATAATAATAAAGATAATCAAATTTTTGTTAATCTTGGCCTTACACCGACATCCAACAAACGCGCACACACATATATTGTATGTGATATATTTAAAAAAATAAAAATAAAAATTAATATCAAATAAAAATAAAATAAAGTGAACGCCTTTTAGAACAACGTGCAGCATTGCGGGAACAATAATCTAGATCTTTTGTCTGTATGTCAAAAGCATTGCTCTACGTGTAAGCAAACAAGAAGAGTGATACGTTAAATCCGTTGTAAAGAGAAGAAGCAACAAGAGAATTGAAAAGAAAACAGCAAGAACAAAACAGTCAAGATGTCAGACGGTATCGAAGTTGAACAAATGGTGGAAAGCAAACCAAGGAAGGTGAGTGAATACATGCATAAGTGTTTGCTAACAAGAAGAACTGCACACATAAACACACCCAAGAGTAACAGCAATAATAACAACAACAATGAAGAATGATTCTTATTAATTTTTACACTACATTGTGTGCAGAGACATTTCCCAAAAACATGAATCGGTTATATTGTCCATAAAATATATTGTATGGTTATGGTTACATAATAATGAGGTACAATAGATTGTGATAACATTTGTAAAGCGCTGTAAATGATATCTTCCTTCACTTTATGATATTATATTAGTTACCCTGAAAGTCTTTCCTTGTAAGGGAAGTAATACACAATTTCTTGTTATCATAAGAACCTATTCGTTTTTCTTTAGAAGACTTTTCATTATTATTGTTTTATTGTTGTGTATGTCATGACACATAACTGATGCATCAGCAAAATGTACAATAATTGGGTTCTCCTTTTAAACGGCACCACTTTCAGTAAAAAATATACAAAAATTATAGAAAGAAAATGTAAAAACAAGGTGTGAGAACGCGATTGATATTTTTAAATTTTGCTTATTTTGCTAACCTTGTAATTTTTTGATATCTGTATCGTGTTCGCGTATTTTATAACGCATGCAATGAAACGGTTATATATAAAAAGCGTTATTTTGTCATTGTGTAAAAAAAGTACACACAGACATGAAATTACAAGTTTCTTATCATATCATAATAATATAAAGAGATGTGAGTGTGTGGTCATATGTAATATAATGAGAGAATGAACGGCTGAGGTCACACATTGAATACCGGACATTTTCGTATCTAAGAAGTTCAACTTTTTTATCCCAATTTTGCTAAAATATATATAAGTTGGGGATAACTTTGATCTCCATATTTTTAGGTTCATTCTCATTCTTGTTTAAATGAATTAGGACCTTTGTCCATACGTCCGCCTTAAATTTAGCACTTATTATTACAATTTTCTTACTGAATATGGTAAAATTTTAAAATCCTATCACTGTAAGCATTGCATGTGACTCGTTCAAATGCACATGTAAAATGTTATGCTTTAATTCCTTACTTAACACCTCAAATATAAAAAACTTTCATTTCAAACAAAAACTAGATGATTGTATAAATCTCTAAGCGATAAACGAAGTATTAAATGTCTTAAAGTCACAAGGCCAACATCAAGGTCATACTACCATACAAGAAGTAAATAAAGCAAATTTGATCTCTTTTCATATGCAGCACTTTACAGATAATAGGTAGGTAATAATAAAAAAAGAAAAAAGAATTAAAAAAAACACGATAAATTCACAAACAAACATAATTTTCTAGTTTGATTAGAATATTGTTGCTACTACATATATACATATATGCAGTGCACGTATGACAACTCTCAGATGAAGGGTATACTAAGTGGGTAGTTTCGTTAGCAACACACAGAAAGAGATGTTAGAAATCCTACAAAGTTTCAAAATCTGAATAGATCTTGATGTGTTCGTCTGTGTGCCTGTCTGGTTTTGGTATTCTCATAGTAGTAAATACTGAGCTGGCCATGCCCACAATTGGTAAAAATCTATTCATCTTCTATAATATATACAGGGTATGGACAAAATAATAAGAACACTATGCTATATAGAACATTTTGTTGCATGTTGGCAACACTGCTTCCGTGTAAATAATGCGACGCATATGCATTGCAAAGTCCAAGGCTTGCAGGCTATATTTCAGTTTATTTATTTATACAGTTTGTTCTGCGACGGTTAAAACAAGTGATCGTTGAAATGTGTGATCTCTCAGACTTCGAACTTTAGTGGGAGCGTCTGTGATAAAAACAGCTGAATTGTATAACGTTTCATTCACGGTAATGACAGCATACACAACACTTGGTGAAACATCATCGGCGAAGACGAATAGTGGGCGAAACACAAAGTTAACTGACAGAGACCGACGAACATTAAAAAAAAACACTCTACGAATCTATTGCGTAGTAAATGCGTATATGTCAGATGTTCATATTATTTTGTCCAGTCCCTGTAAAAACGTATTTATATATATCCCATCCATTGAGGGGCTCTCTCGGACAACAGCCACGCCCTTAATTTACAATAAACCTTATTAACTAAATTTAAATTTTCAAATTTTAATCCATACATATATACAAGATGCACTTTACGCCATCCCAGAGACCGCTCCTTGAATGGTCACTGTGAAGTAAAGTGTGTATTGTATAATTAAACTATAATAACTGTACTTTTACATAAATAATTCATTTCAACCATAATATGTGGTTTTTTTTTTTATAAAAATGATTCACACTTGTGTATACGAGTATATAGGCCCCACCATAGGTCATTATAAGAAACCTCTCTATGTATGTACTCCACAAATATTCTGTATTTAGCAATTTTCCTTACCACAACCGCAATGGATAAACGAAAGTGTCGGGGTAGAAAATCTTTCTTAATATGTACATAGGCCAGCTTTTTAAGGTTATGTGGTGAAAACCAATTGTAATTAAGTAAGACGAATTAATAAGGGGCCCTGGCCAACACTTTGCTTCTATATATGTGTGTACGTACATAAAGATAATATTGCTGTATGTGATAGTATTAAATAATGAGATACTTAGCACCTGCCAAAGGGAAATCTTTGACACAATTATGACACATTCACCAAATACAACTGCACATACATGTTAAGTAAATAGCTCACACGTTAGTTACATGAATAACATAAATCTATTATACACATACTTTATGCATGTACATTTTCACATATTTCATACATGCCTAATTACTCTTCATGATAATAATGACAAATCTCCACTCAGTTTAATTATATGTACTTTGTGTGCTTTTCGTACCATATATACATACATTGAGTAGCCATAAACATGTACAAATATCAGACATTTCAAATTAGTGGAAATGACTTTGATAAGAGTGTACTTAGTGTTGTAAAGTATTGTGGTGTGTAGCAGACAAGAGTTGTACAATGTATTGAAGTAATAAAATATTTTCGAGAAGAAAACAATAAAGAAAAAAGATATTTGGCTTAGGTTTCAACTTGATTACCATCCTTATTGAAAACTGTGCCTCTTTTTATACCCTACATACCTTGCGGTACAAGGGGATGTTGAGTTTGTAACTTCTAAACGACAAATGCCACACCCGTCCTCAAGTATACCAAACGATTCCGAATCAACATTTGATTCAATTTAACATGTCCGTCTGTCTGTCCATGTACATTTTTACGTATTTTTTGAGAACTATCGATGAACCGACTATAGCATTTTCACTTATTTAGCGTATCGATGGATGTTATTTCAATATAATTTTTGTGGCTGTGGATGATTTTTGTCGATTGTAGGCGAGTAAGTTCACCAATTGTTGTCCTTTTTAACAGTAAACTACAGACATATGTTAAACTGAGAATTTCAAGTTTAAGCTCAAAATCTCAATTTCTGCTCTCATGAGTGTTTTATTACAGAGTAGCAGACACACGGACATGTGTAAAGTTACTTGTATAACACTCTGACTTTTTTTAAGACAAATTCAGAATAACGGCATTCTTAAGGTAGTGGGTATAATAAGGAAATTGACTTGAAATACTTATCATTGTGTTGTAATTGGAAATGCAAGATTTCTCGGTTACATCTCATAAGTGTTTTGGATGTGTACAGTGTACACACATATGTAAAATATATCATCATCATGACCCATAAATTTTAATTTAACAACAACAAGCTTTATTTCCATTCAAATATAACATTTAGACCCGTATGTTTATATTCATTGTACACACATTCCTTAAAGCAGCGCATTAATGTTTGTATATATGTGCACGCAAAGTATGTGGAGAAGCATAAGGGTACATATTTCTCTATACATTACGATATGATGCGATACACACCAAACGACCATAAATGCACAAATATTTTATAATCATTTCTAAAATTAGATTCTTATGCAAAACATAAATAATTGTTTCCTTTGTCCCTCTTTCATAGAGTATTTATAGCTTTACATACATGCACACATATGTACATATAATAGCGTTCTTCATTTCCTTTATTGAAAAGTAACGAGAGTGAAAGGAATAATTAAAGTTAATTTTTTTATTTATTGAAATGAGTTTGTGTATGCATAAGTAATAATGTTTGATTTTTCATTTCAAGCTAATGGGAATGTCAATTACATTACATTGCACACAAGAGCACACATATATATATTAGTAAAGTTTCATTACTTATACGTTTGGCGTTATGAAAGTGACAAGTGAAGCATTTCTTTACAAACTGTATGACTTTAGAGAAGAAAAAAAAGTTGGAAAATTCTAAATCATTACAGAGAGATGTATTGATTGGATTGATTCAAAATTCTCTTTCTGAATTGATTTGACTATGTCCGTCCGTCCCACAATCAGTAAAAATTTATACAACTGTCATTAAATACCCATCCATTAAGATGTCCTTGTCAAAGGGCGGGATTGGATAACATAATTTACAAAAAACCTTATTTCGCTTAATCTGTGTGGTAGAGTAGATCGATTTTTATCTATTTTGGATTTGGATTCTAATCTAGAATACTTTATAAAGACTCTCAGGTTTCCTTCAATTTATTGCAAATGGAACAGTAAACTTGACATACCCTTATGTAGCGGGTATGACATGTAAAAATAATCACATTTGTTTTAGCTGAACAACATATTGTTGTTTTAAGCTGCTAATTAATCATAACGATTTAAGACGTAGGCGTCGTCAGCTGATTTCACTGATTTTAAATGGGAAAGTGGCCGCTGCATGAAATAAAAATGTCAGATCAAAATTTTTATCTTAATAGCTTACTTTTCTGCAACCAGTTAGCTATGGTGTCCATCAACTCTTTTATGCAACAACATACAACTTTAATCGTGTTGGTGTTATTTTTTTCTTTGTTTGTTTTTTAATAACATATTAAAACAACGAAAAATTTACTTTTCTCATTTAATGTAGTTTTTCTTTCTCTTCTTTGCCAATTTCATTTTCCAAGCAGTATTTTTAATACAGAAAACAAAAACAAATTAATAAATTGTTAATTTAAAGTGAAAGCATTTACAGTTTTAGATAAAATTACCATTAAAATTATAGTGCTTGAGACCTGGAACATTAGTTTCTTTTTAGCACATTCAATGTCACAATTTGACGGCACTTGTCGTTAACACCCAAGTCATCAGAGAGTGTGATGGCAATTGCTTTGCAGTTCATGATGCTTAGAAACAAATTATTTTTCATAAAATAATTCAACTTATTATTATTTATTTTCCCCCCCCCCATCTCAGGGTATATAGAAGTTATTAGGGAAAAAAAAAAAAAATTCATTTTCAAGCATTATTTTCTTGTTTGAAGCACCTTTATGTGATACAATGTGTAGGTAATTAATAAATGACTGCTTTCATAAGAAACCCGATAGCTTTCATTCGCTTCTTTCAAAACACACCCTTTGAAAAACAAACATTTTCACACTCATAAAATGAGTAATTACGGCAAGAACGGTCAAATTACTAGACAATGAGACAGGTTTCACCACCATGCATTGTTTGTGTGTGTCAGACGTGGTTGTATGTAAGTCAGACGATGCGAAAAAAGAAACCTATTGTACGACCACGCCTTCTTTTGATACATATAGATTTTATAAAAAATTATAAAATTATTTTTCAATTAGTGTTGGTGGTTAAATATACGAATGTAAGAATGCCAACAACAGACAGAAATATGGACGGACATACTTATATCGATTCAAATTTTAAAGCTAATTAAGAATTGAAACTGAGTACAGAAGAAACCAAGCTGGTGGCATTGATTGTAGTCACAACGCTGGTTTCACATAAACTTTACACTTTTCCTATGGTCTGAATAAATTTGCAGCCAATTAACGGACTAATTTTTAGCATGACACAAAGCAAGGTGACAAAATAATGAAAAATGAGCCAAGTTTGTGTGTGTTTATAAGTTAACTGCATTATCATGATGAAAGCACTACCGCGCCCTTAACATTAATAGTTTATATCACTTATAAACATATCTACATATGTGGTAATTTTTTTTTGGTCTTGACTCACTACGTAGTACAAAATCAAAATCTTACATGTTTGAGTGCAAAAAAAACAATCTAACCTTAAAAATTTTGCACAAACGAAAAAAAGGCCCTACAACGCAGCCTTATAATTCAAACATGTACAATATTAACCAGCAAATATAATATCATTTAATCCCAATGAGAAGTGAGTCATGTAAAAGCACATCATTGCCTTTTTCCACTCGACACATGGTGTTCAAGTAAATATTGAAATGCTGCCAGTTATTTTTGCATATGCAGATATGTGGCAAATGCATACGAGCAGGCAAGCATAAGCATATAAAATGTATTGTACATAAACACACATTTATGTGAAGACTTATTTTGAATTCCTCCTTTTTTTATTTAAAATTCATTTTCAAACACACATCAACAAACCAAAGTTTTTGTGCAAAGATGTTGTTTAAGCAGCAGAGTTTGTTTAGTTTTTTTTTTTTTTTTTTTTTATAAAAACTTTTTCATTTACAATATAATACATGATACAATGATGTGTGTATGTGTGTACATATATGTAAAAGCATGTGCATGAGCATACGTCAGTAATCCTCCTTCTCTACATACTGATGATATACACAATTGCACACATTGAACAGACCCGGCCAATGCCCAGAATATTGAAAAATGAAAAAAATATTATACGTGGGTGGATGCAAAAGTTTTTAGAAATCAGCACCATACTGAAAGCTTAAGACCTATTGGATTAGATTTGATTTTTGCAATAATTCCGTTTTCATATGTCTCGGAAAAGCATTAAAGATCTGCTAAAGACTGTCTTCCTAGCAATTGTTGCCACAGTGATAAAAATATCGTTTCCGCACCCATTTTTAAAACCATCTTCGTAGCCACAATTATAATCAGTATCCGTTTGCGATTCGTACATTTTCTTATTATTGTTGTTGCTGCTGCTTTTTCATTATTTATGATAGATTTGTGTTTCATAGAAGCGCCGGATATGGAAGCGATAGTCACAATTAACAGACATTCAGTAAAAAAAAAAAAAAACAATAGTTTCAACAAATAAGGCTTTTAGGGTCACATCAACAATTTCATCAGCGGGAATTCAATCCTATCATATAATTTCGTAAAAGGAAAAAATACTGAGAATTTCCTCAACAATTGAAATATTTGAAATAACCGAAAATCTTCAATCGTCGTATGATGAAATTTTTCGAAAAAAAAACTACAATACAAAAGTGGGTTCAAGGAGAGAAAGACCAAGATTAAGATTTTCCTTTAATTTTTTTCCCTTTGCATAATTTTTTGCCTAAATAAATGATGTCTACTAAACAATTGTCTAAATGCCTTTGCCGTTTTGTTATTGAGTTGTGGGCGTGTCACTTCACTGATTTTTTCTAATTTCAAAACTTTTTTACACGGACAGACAGACAAGGCTAGAGAGACTTAGTATTCGATATTGACTTTCATAGGAGAACGACACATGTATCTGTCAAGTTTGGAGTCAATATCACAAATTTTGCAACCGAGGGAATGATGAATGAATGAACCATAGACGGATGGACGGACGGTCAGACAAAGCTAAATCGTTTCAGAACTTAAGAAATAGAAGGAGAATCTAGTTATGCGCTTATCATCTAATATAGAAAACGCGTTGAAATGGAAAATATTGTACTGCGTACTCAATCCGATGTTTATAACATAGAAATGTTGTACATTCGTAGCAGAAACATTTCGCTATTGAAAGAAAGAACAATAATTGTTAACGGTGAATGATAATGAAAACGAGAGTAAATATGTACACGCATTATAATGAAAGTAAACACAGCGAGAGAGAGAGAGAAATGTAAATAAAATAAAATTAAATAAAATGAGTTAAAAAGGCCAATAACTGTATAAACGAAATTTTATTTTATTAAATTAATTCACTTTTAAACACGCCAACCACACATTATATCAATAATCATAAATAGTCGTGCCGTTCAGTACTCTTACTCTTATAGTATAAAGGAAAAATTCAATAAGTAATTATTTCCGGTTTATTGCTGATTTAAAGAAACATCAGTTATTAGAGAAAAAAATCGTTTATAATAAAATTCATTTTTTGTCCTTTTACGGTTATAATTTTTTAGTTTCATTTTGTCATACATTCAGCTTTATTTCGCCATGTGCTTATTAGTTTGTAATAATAATAAAAAACAATTCATATCGAATAATTACTATGTTACATTGATGTTGTTGTTGTTATTGTTATGTCGCCAGGTTTAAATTTAAGTAATACGTTCGCTACGTTTTTCATATGTGACCAAAATTGTTTCGTTTTGGTGTATTTTTTGTTTTGTTTTCTTTGTAAAATTTTGTTTTCCAATCGCTTGTTTGTAATAACTTTAGTGTACACGATTACAAATTCATTTCGAGTGAATGAATGCAATTGCTTAGCTTGCATTTGGTTTATGATATTGAACATTTAATAACGTTGGCCATACTTATAAAATAAAATTCACAACAAAATTCATTTCAAAAGAATTTTTAAATTATTTAACTTATTGCCCATCAGCTGAAATCTTTCTAATTTTTTTAAGTACTAACAAGAGTTTGCCTGAAAATTCTTAGAATTTGCCAAATTTAGTACCATTCCAAGGTATCGTAGAGTGATATTATGAAATGTATTGTAGCGATGTCTTGTTGAAGAATAACTTTGTCAGACATTTTCCTCCCTCCCGCTCTTTACTTTGGGGTGAAATATTTTCCATATAAAAATGTTTTCTTATTATCACACTTTTACACTTTATAGTTATTAATTAATAATTTTTGCAAGTTTTCTAAAACACTGATTGAATTGATTCTTTTGTTTATCATGTAGATGCCAATGGCTACTTCACTGGATAAAGATGCTATACGTGAAGCTTATGAAGATGTGCGTTCCGATCTCACAGATACCGAATGGTAAGAAATTTTACAATTTTCAATATTTTCATACATTAAAAAAATATTAAATCATTATTTTATTTTAAAATTCACTTTTTTCTTTTCTTTTTTTTTGTCCCGTTATACTCGTTTAGGGCCGTTTTTAAATTTGATGGTCCTCGCATTATATGTACAGCTCGTGGACAATGTTTTGAGGAATTTCGTCAACAATTCGGTGATAATGAGCGTGCATTCGGTTATATACGCATACAAATGGGCGATGAGATGTCCAAGAGAAAAAAGTTTATATTTCTTACATGGATTGGTCAGGATGTTGGTGTCATACAAAGAGCTAAAATGTCCACAGATAAAGCGTTAATTAAGGATGTGTTAAATGTAGGTGAACACACACACTCAAAATTGGATGACAATTAATTAATTTTTAATTTTATTTTATATGAAAGAATTTCGCTGTAGAACTACAAGCTGGTATTGAGAGTGAATTGGACATTGATCTGTTCCGAGAGGCCTTAAATCGTGCTGGTGGTGCCAACTACGGCACCGGAATACGGAATTTTTAATTAACATAACCATGAAAAGTCCCCCTAACCAGGATTGAAATCAAACCTTACATATGTATTGGCAAAGGAAAATTAAGCTGTGGAGCCGTTAACGCAAAACGAAATTAAATTAATACCATCTATACACCGTACGCGTATATTTTTATAATAATATTTGATAACGAAAAATATTGCTGAGCTGTTGAGGACACAATTGCAATTTATTATATTTTTGTAATAATAAAGCCAAAAAGGCCGCATTCAACTTATTACAAAAAGGACATTTTTTTGTTTTTTTATATTATTTCCTAAATATGTATGTTTTGGATTGAAACTTACCCCAATTTCTGTCAATTATTATTATTGTTGTTATTGTTGTTGTTGTTATTGTCAACAAACATTTTTACCAATTATACACGAAATGAGGGAGTTTTCAATTTTGTATTTCGGATAGAACTTCTTTTATTTGACTTTTACAATAACGTTAACTTTCTAATGGCGCCGAAATAGAACTTTATGCAATGCATCAATATCTATTTCCAGAGGAGTTTTGTTTGATGATTGGGAACTAAAAAGGTGGAAAATATAGGGTTTTCTGTAGTGCAATGGGCTAGAAAGTGATTTTACCTTGATGAGCGCATTGCTGGTGCTGTGGGCTTATTTGATGCTCTCGGGTTAACTAGTAAACATTTCATTGGTTGGCCGTCTAGCTGACGGTTATGATAAGTGTCTACAGCATTTTCAGCATCGTGTAGGGACTTGTAAACGACTTCTGCTACACCGGGACGAACAATGCGAGCGTCATACAGTTCACCAATATCTTCAAACAACTCCTGAATGTCCGATTGAGTAACACTGGTATGCAGATTACTGACCACTATGCGATAACCTGACGATGACGTGGGCATGGCAGGGTTCTGTTTTAATGGATTTGAAAAAATACCCATTGAAGCGTGTGGATCAGGTGCCCGCTCCAAGCGCGTGCGCATTTCATATGAGAGATGTGAACAAACTTCTGGCAAATGGTGTCGTTGATAAACAAGGGGACTGCGAGATCTTTCCCTACTAGTAACTCGCATTATATCTTGAGGCGGTGGCAAGTCTGGTGAAATGCGTCGAATGCGACGATTTTCTATGGGAACTTCGTATACATCAAAAGGATCATAATGCTCAGGGGGAGAACCCCATGAATTTATGCGCCTTGGAGCTGGTGGTGCCACATCATTCTTTACTGTGCGACTTAAACGAGAAGCAGCCGCGTACTCTTCTATAAATTTACATTTTTTCCCATTAAAAATTTGTTTATTTAAACATTTCACTCCTTACCTCTCTCTATTTGTTCCATATTATCATAATCGACATAACCACGCGGTATGTCCAAAGAATTATGACGCCGCGTTATGCGGAGCGGTTGATTCATTTCCCGTCTATAGTTAAACGAATTGGATTTTCTGGTTTTTAAACCATGAGCAGAAATTAATTTTCGCACACTACCATTAGTGGATGCTTGGTCACCAGATCCCAAACGCATACTTTGAAATTTTTTCGGTAAACTTTTGTTCACTTTAGTTTGATGTCGGTCCTGGAGTTTTTTTCTCACATCTCCATTAATTCGGGTCAATTCAGCTAACTTGTCACGAGCATCTCGAATTTTAGCCCGATTCTTTTGTATAATCTTTATGCGAGCATCCTTTAAAGGCGGCTTATCCGCAATCGGGGATAAGCGCGTTTTTCTGAATCCACCACTACATATAAGGAAGAAATAAAAGAAAACGTTTATTTTATATGTACATATATTTATTTTAGTGACACGTTTTACTTACATTTTTTTACTCGGCCCCACTGATATTTTTTTACTTTTTATTATATCATCTAAACTCAAATCCATTTTTTCAAAAATAATATCTTAAAAGTGGTAAATAATTTAATCTACGAAAATTGTGCAAAAATATTGTTGAAGGAATGAAAAGTGTGCAGCGGCGTTTCAACTTTTATTCTTTTTCATTGCTTAAAAAGTATTGCCAGGTAGAAAGTAAGCAGGTAACTTAAAACTTAAACAGATTTATTGCATTACATTAAAATCTTAAACCAAAACTTGCATACCGTTGATACAGTAAATTTGGTGGAACATTTCAGTGAAGCATATATCTCGTCACATAACACCAATAGTAAAAAGTATTGCATTGATTAATAACTATTAGTATGTTTATAAATTATAAAACAATTTTATATATTTTGGCAATTTTCCCAATTCATTTGTGAAACCGCTGAGGTTAATTTAGTACTTATTATTTACCAAAGAACGGTTTATTCTCAATACTTAAATTTTGCAACTCTTATTGTATTAGTAAGCTCCAATCAGGCAATACCGTTTCAATTGTTAAGTTTTCATCGTATATGGTTGGTAGCATTGTGTTATTAAGTAAATTGCTTTGAAGAAGCGAAAATGAAACTTTTCATTAAAATTGTGAAAATTTATAAATGAAATAGAATATTAAATTATAGATATTATTAAATTTAAAACAAAATGGCACTTAAATGATTTAAAAAACACTAAATGTTTAGTGTAATTGCAAAGTAGAAAGACGTAATATGTACGTGAGTGAAAATTGTAATAAAAAAAAAAAAAAAGTAAATGTAGAAGTAATTTTTGTCAGTACCTGAACGTTTAGAATTATTTATAATAAATTTTTTTGATGGGAAATGCACGTTCCAAAGATAATGCCCATGAAAATGTATATACTAGGGATGTGACTTATAATAGTTCAAGTAAAGTCCTCAAATCTCCTGGAGTTCCTGTTTCTGAGGGGGAAGACAGCCACACAGCCTCAATAGCGAAGGTAAGCAGAAAAGCTAAATATAGCAAAACAGAAATTGCTCGTACCCCAGCAGCTGATAGTCAACAACATCAACATTATTTAAAACAGGTAAACATTAAATATATGTATGCATAAATGCATGCATGTTTACATAAATACAATAAACTTGAGAAGGAAACTGAACATTGTTTGCACACTATATGTTACATACTATAGGATGCACAATATAAAATAAATATATTTCATAACGTAGTGAGAGGCGTAGGTGCGTAGCACAATTTTGTTAGTTCTGTATAATATTTAAATGAGTTTTGTTTTTACAACACATAAGCAAATAAATTGTAATAACCATGTTCTTTGGTGAATGTATGAGTGTTTGTATGTGTGTATATCCCTATACCTTATAATATTTAATTGTGTCAATTAAAAAGAAAAATTGTAACTCTTTTTAAAAGCATGGAATGTACGTTCTGCTGTAAGACAGGGAAATTAGCGTGGGAGTTGAAACGATAGTAATTTGTTGTACACTTGCTAAGTGTGCTAACTTGTGTTATATAATAGCCGTAATAACTCGAGTGCTGTCTTGATGATAATTATTTTTGAAGCAACGTAACTAGTTTATTTGTGCATAATGTGCGTTCAGTAATGCGTAATATAATTATATATATATATGTCAAACAAATGCGCAGTTGAGTTAAAATTTAAAATAAATGAGGACCTTGAGCTATATTGAAATTTTATCGATGATTTCCTGACTTTTTTAACTCCGTAATAACATGTTCATGCGGCTTCAGAGCTACCTGATTTATATAAAACGACGCACATTTTTATTTTTAAATTTTTTTATACTGGAAAAATGCTAATAAGTGAATATTGAGCAATAGTTTATGTTAATTTTTCGACTATCATAATTCGATTTCGTTTCAGTGTGCGATTGTGTGTATACGGAAGACCTTGTAATTTATCAATATATAGCTGTCTAGCTTGCTATCTGTATTTAATAAAGCAATGCCCTGAATAAATAAATATGGGGTTATGAGGATCGCTTACTTTCTTTATCTCGATCTCTGTCTCTGTCTCTGTCTCTGTCTCCGTCTGTCTCTGCTTCTGGCTTTGTATAATTCGCTTTCTGTCGACGTCTATGTCGTGTAAAATAATTGATTAACAGTAAGTGAAGCTTTTTTAATCCACCTTTATTTTCTATTAAAAAATATGGTTCTTCAAACGTTTCCTCCTGCCGACATTTGCCGCTTTTTACATAATAACAAAACACCTCCTCCAGTCAAAATTAAAAGCGCTAAAATGATAGCACTTGCTCCATTTGTACGTTGATTGCTTTCAATTGTTGCAGTGTGCATCTATATAAAACACGCACACACACACACACAAATAATTAAATAAACTAGACGTTACTGATAAGCAGTTGTTAATAATTTTTTAATTTCAGAAAGTTTAAGGTGTGGCGCGCGTGTGCATTTATTTCTTGTTATGCATAAACATTTCTAACGGTTTCTTTCACCTCAAACACACACACTCACACAAGCATATTGTATTAATCTTAACTATAACTTATAATGAGATCATGCACTACTTTTTATTGTTGTTATTATTATTCTTGTTGTTTTTGTTATTTTCATTTTTTAGTATTCTCTATATATTATTAATTTAGTATAATTTTACATAAACAAAAGCAAAACCGTTTAATTGTTTACCGATCCTATATACCTTTGGCTGATATATTCAGTTTCTTGTACCGTTGGTGAATTTATCAATTATGGTCTGGTCTGGTTTTATGATTGTTACAAGAAGTAAAATGAAATCCTGCACTATGTAAATAGCGAGGTGTGTAGCTGGGGTTATATGAGAATTATTTTGTTAACTCAGACAATAAAAATATTGTTGTAATGTTTCTCAATTTTAAAATTGTTTTAAACAAGTTTTTTTTTCACTTTTGTTGTGTGTGGTTTTATTATGCCATGACATGAGTGGGGTGAAACAAAATTCATATCATATCCGTCTCGCCTCCTAGTCTAACAGGTAGTGTTATACAGTACTGTTCAACTAAATCGAAACGTTTATAAAAATGTGGAAGAAATTATGTTTATGATTAAATTTGCTAGATGCCCATCCATCATAAACAATTTAATTTTAATTTTAAAATAAAAAAATATGATAAAAATTTTTCATTTTTAGTATGATTCCAAAAGTTAATTAAATAAAATAAACGAATAATTAAATTATATAAGAAAGCTTTATAATGTACCGTGAACAGATAGAAGTAATTTACGTGCGTACCTGCCAATAGCTTATCGCACGGCGCCTCGAGCCTGAGCCCAGGACACAGGGGAATTTTTAAGCGTTCCCAGCGCCCCCCCCGAAGGAGGTCCCAATTTTAGAACTTACATCATAGGCTATGTAAGTTCACCCCTTGGTGACAGGGTTTTTTGCCATGCACCACCAGCGATTTTACAGCCCCCGCGAAGTTCCCACAAGGGGGCCTACCCAAGAGTACGTACTGGCAAGAACCTTAGTTCTTGGGGCTCCAGTACCCCGCGGTACCAAACTTAGTCTTTGGTAGGACTGTCGATCATTTGATCTCCCAACTTTGGACAGCCTATTGCCCATGGGTTGGTATCCCATTATATTATGTTTGCTAAAAGGTAAATTATTGATCCAAGGAATTTTTCCAAGGTATCTTATATAATATGCTTTTTGCATTTTTGTTCTGGCCCCGTGATCCTTGGACGAAGCACCTATGCCGGTACTCCGTTTCAGGGCGGGGCCCAATGTACCGTGAACAAAGTAATTGTTGTGTAAAAAAGATTTCTGTTTAAACAATAAATCTTATGATTGCATGAATTATTACAAATGAAGTGGTGTAGGGAGCCGTTACGTCTATGCCACAGACAACCGTTATAAAAAGTGTCTCGTTTTTATAGCGCGCTTTGTTTGTTTTTTTCATCAATGTTTTTTTTTTTTTTTGTTTATTTACATTTTTTGCGCAACGCTCTGGTTTCGTTTTTGTTGTTATTTATATTTATTTTATTATTGTTTTGCACTATTCTGTTATTGTTTTGTGCTAGGTAGTGAAATTATGATGTACAAAAATATTATTATTGTTGGTGCGCTGTGACTTTCGGTTTCTGCACGTTTCTCCACAAACAGCATTTCAGTCGTTCATTAGAAGTTTAGAAGTAAACAATAAATGAAATAAGTAAATAGTTAATGAACAGGAAATTTTAAATAAAATACTTGTAATAAATTGTGAATGAGTAATTAGAATATTCTTTGTACACAAAAACGGAAACCATTCAAAATACTAAAGCAGAGCAGCCCTCCATTGTGTTGTGAATATATTGTGCATTTCAAGATGTAAGTGAATTATATAAAAAAAAGTAATAATGTGTTCATAATCACGTACAATTCGTTCTAGTGAAACTGTAATGAATAAAACAAAAAGAAAAAACACACAACTCGGCAATAATTAAATGGAGAACTTTTGATATGTTTCCTATTACGCTCCGTATAAAATGCGACACAAAACTTTCCAAACATATATGACAAAATATTTCCTACATTCTCATTGTAGAAGCTGCAGTACGGTTGTTTATTATGGCTATGTACGCCATTCGAAAATTACCACGGCGTTGCTGTCGTCATTATTTTGTTATTCTTTTTCTCTCCGCATAATGTTGGGGCTTCCCAAAGTTTTTTATTCCGTTTGCAACATTCACAGGGGTGCGCCAGAGTACTTTCTATATATTTACTGCGCCCTTAATTTACAAAAAAATTCCTATTCCGTGCAGAATAAGTGAAAATTTCTCTGTACTACATATGATATTGCAAAGCGTCCCTGCCACGCCCCCAGCTTGCATATACGTGTGGTAGACATTTACGATTTAATCAAAGCCATCTTTAAGAATGTTTTCTTCAAAAATCGAACGTGACAAACAAAAGTAAACATTTTAAATGAGTCAGCGAATATTACGTAGTAGAGCAATCTGATGATTAGTGAATTGTTTGTTTGTCAGCTGTCATCAAACGCTTTTATATGTTTTGATATAAGAAAAAAAAAACAAAATAAAAAGTTAACAAATAATTTTCTACATTCATTGTGAATTCCATTCTGAATTGTAGCAAACTTCCGTTTGGAGTTTATCTAGTTTAAATTGGAGTCTCTCTCTTTCCGCACGCAGCTCTTTCAAACAACAACGCCACCGTTCAGATTACAGAAGGTGTGTTGAAATAATTTCCAATTTTCTTCTTCTTCTTTTTGTATTAATAAAATCTACCTGTCTTGCAGTTTGAATACTTCACAGCAACAGCAGCAGCACCAACAGCGGTGTCGTTCAAAAACGTGTTGGCACAAACCACTAACAAACACCATCTTCAGTAGTCATTTTAAAGACTTTAGTCGTAGCCAACAATTCCACGTAGAAAGATTGGTGGCCAAGGGCGCTTTTGGGGCGGTATTTAAAGTTACCAACAACTTGCAAACAAATTTAGTACAAAGTGAAACTGATAACGCTGTTAGCCTGAACTGTTTAGGACCTCCAGTCAAAAGTGTTTATGCTTTGAAGGTTTTAAAGAAATACAAGGTACTTAAACTGTCTGTCGGATAGTTAATTATTGTTAAATAATTTGTAAACTATGTTTTAGATCATCGCTGAGAACAGCGTTCAACAGATAAAGGACGAGGCAGACATACAAAAAGTTTGCTGTCACAATCCTTTTATAGTAAAACAAATTGATTTATGGCAAAATCGCCATAATCTACATATATGTAAGTATCTGTAACAGTTTGACGTTTTCCATTTTCATTTTATATCTAATCTGTATAATCCTTGATTTTAGTATCCGAATACGTGCCCAATGGTGAACTATTTGGTAAAATCTCTTTCTTCTCTTTGGATTTGATTCGCCTCTATCTAGCTGAAATAGCCTTAGCTTTGGGTTAGTATTCCTACACATGCTTTCTAGATATATTTAAATTAAAAAAATATTTTAATTTATTTTAGATTTCCTACACAATGCTGGCATAATTTATCGTGATGCCAAACCAGAAAATATTCTCCTCACTTATGAGTATCATTTGAAATTAACAGATTTCGGTCTTAGCAAATGGTTGAAATTCGGCCAAACCACAAAAACTATGTGCGGAACTTTACAATATATGGGTACGCTTACACTATTAAACTGTTTCAATATATTACACTAGTAAAAATAACATAAAACTAAAATCAGTCAGTCAGTCAGTAAGTAAAACTTGAATAGAAAAACAGAGAGAAAGAACAAAAAACTGCAGTTCATAGATTAGTGAGTGAAAGAAAAGAATTTAACGTACATTTATATATAAAAACGAAAAAAAAAAAAAAAAAGGAAAAAATGAATGCAAGATCGCAAGTGTTCGACTTGGCTATAGAGGGCCGTCAGGTTGATGAGGCTGTGGCCAGTATCTTTCATACGGTGCTGTTTCATCGCTGCCATGGCAAATACAATTATGCGGGCGACACCAACTACTCGATTGGGTCCGTCGGCTACACAGACGTGGACTGTGACTTTATAGATTTCACCTATGTCTGCTTGTCCTCGGAAACGTTGCAGCGTACGGTTAAGAGTGCTATAAGTATGTTTAGTGAAAAGTTGCGCTCCAACGATAGCGGCGGTTCGGGGGAAATAACTTTAGAGTTTTTTCAAAAAAGGAAATCCCGTTGGTTCTTCACCGCCGAATGTCAGCCGTGGGAGGTGTGGACGGTGCATTTAAATTTAATTAAACATGAGAATGAAGATGAACGTCAAATGTGCCGGGAAAATGTAGCTGATTTGCTCTCCGAAAAGGTATTTTACATAGCTGAGATAATGAACCGGCACGAATACTTGCCGAAGACGCCATCCCAGAGTGATTTGGATTTGATATTTGACACCTCATACCCGGACGTGCAGCCATATCTGTTCAAGTTCAATTCATCAACAGCAAATTATGGATCTCCCTCTGTCGGCAATACGATGAAGAATTTGATTAGGGAAACATTTGCAATATGACGCGTTGAGAAAGTGGTGGCAGTTAACAAAAACTCCATGAAACGAAATAATAAGCCAATTGGCCGGGTGGCTTCCTCTATAAAATTGCGTGACACTGTTTTAACAAAAACAACAACAACAAGTATTACAAAGTCTCAAGTTGTATGTAAACTACAAACCCATGATTATAGAGATAAAGGTGGTGATAAATATCAAGGAGGTAATACATGGAACAATGGTAGCATTCAACGCCAGTTGAAAGTGAATTGTACACCTCAGAATTTCAAATATTCTTTGGCATTGCTGCTGCATGGTTTAATGTTTTGTTTGTGCGTTTGCCAGCACCATAAGCAGCAGTACTATCACTAATAACGTGAAGAGCAGCAATGTTTAGGTAACTTGTAGAAATTGACTACATTCTCAACAAGTTACAGCTTAGCATCTTTACTTTAATTTAGTATTTAGTTTCTCTTAACGAAAAACAAACAACTTGTTCTACAATATATAGCTGTTCAATTATTTAGGATTTGCCATGGCAACAGGGCACGTGATAGTTTAATATTATATTAAATAGAATAGAATAGGAATTTAATTTCATATAAAATCGCCTTCTCTCCCCCTGTACTACACATAACATGTAAGAAGTATTTATTTTCCTTGATCACTTCATATATATATTATAAGCAAATCTAAGATAACATAATGTCATAATCAACTTATTCATCTCTACATAAGTTATGACTGTAGCCCATCGGTTTTTTTTTAATTTTTAGTTTTTTTTTACTCACAATATATTTACGGTAGCATATAAAGTAAAGAAAAAGGACTGTTTATAATTAAAGAAAAATTTTGTTGCATCAAACAAGTGAAACTTAAAAGGACCACAATTTCGACTATAAGTACATAAAAGGATAAAACAAAGACACACACATTCTATAATTTTCCTTTTACTCTCATTGGCAATATATTTTTTTAAAAATATTTTTAATTATTTCTATGAAGTAGCCATCTAAACTGCCAATTAGATACTGTTTCGTATGCATTGTACATAACAATTAATGTGACACATTGTAAAATTTAGAAAACAAAATAAATGAATTGATCTAATTATGATTTTTATTATAAAATAATACACTGTTGGCAACGCTTCTTAAACTTAACGGAACAAAAATGAAACAGTCTGATTGTTTACAAATCACGTCTTGCTCTCTCTCAAATGTTACGAACAATATGAAAACAAGGACTATATAAAAAGAAAAACAATTGGTTCCCCATTCGGTAACCATTTGCTTCATAGCAATCCCTACACATGCTTCCAATAATTTATTTAGATTTATGGGTTACCCGCATAGCGAAATACAAATGTTGCAGTAGTTGTAGGACTTTTATAGTTCTTACTAAAAACCTTTCAATACTAATGATAAAAGTTACAATTGCTACATTGGCAATATTGCCAACTGGATGCTTTTTCACAATAATGCTTTAAAAGTGAATCATAAAATGAATATGGAAAATTTTGCTTAAGGCACAGGTTTTTTATTGTGAATTGCATGCATTTCACCTACTAACTATATGTTGTTATTAAGACAAACAGCAGATTGGTATTAAATTGCGTGAAATGTATTAAGGCACGCCACGTCCGCAATCTACCAAAAAATTAAACCTATGACGTTGAATTTTATACACATTATTCGCTA
The DNA here is from genome assembly GCA_949710015.1 of Crataerina pallida. NCBI lineage: Eukaryota > Metazoa > Arthropoda > Insecta > Diptera > Hippoboscidae > Crataerina > Crataerina pallida. Next base: position 29,856,871 of record OX453291.1, read on the forward strand.
TTAGTATAACAATAAATGGGGACAAAAATGGACAGACATGCCTCTAAGCCATATAAGTTGAGGCCTACACGAAGTTTGTTCTCTCAGAAGGAGACACTGGAGACTCTACAAAGTAATATGTTCTTGATCAGCATCAAAATCTAAGTCGATCTGACCAGGTCAGTCCAAGGGTCTGAGACTTTGTCCGTTTTGAGATATTGAGATGAAATTTTGTTTAATTTTTAGTTTGTGCACGTAGATCGCTATTTCAAATGGGCAAAATTGGCTAACAGTCACGCCTATCTATAACAGATACGCTCACTATTTAGAAAAAAATAAAATTTAAGGTGTACGTTGATAGATTACGTACACCCTTCAATGACATAATCGGGTATCTACCACGTCCACAGCATGTATATAGGGAAGGAGGGAATGTAAGATTGTGGGCGTGGTTCATAAACGAATTTGATCGATTCAATTGCATGAATCACAACATTTGTAACAAATGTAAGGGCCTCAAGAGCCTCTTCCGTGATGTGAGATTTCATTAAAGTATATACCAAAAACCTTTGAAAAACCGTAAAAGTGCCCATAATTTTGAAGGTTTTACCACATAAAAAAAATTATTTATTAAAAAAAATCAAATTTTTTTATTTTTGAAAAAAATTGACTCAGACCACTTTCATAATTATTCGCACATATCAATTGTTTTGGTAATAAAAAGCACCTTTATGGCAGACAAGCTTATATTATTATCTTTTTCTAAAATTATTATCGCGTATGAATGATTGAAAACAAATCACAATAAGTTTAATAATCTGTTACATGGAGATTACAGTTTATGGCGACAGTTATTGTTTTCTTTTTTTCTAAAATTTTTTTGAGTTTTCTAATTGTGATAAATTAATAATTAATGAGTGGAAGTGAATAAAATGAAAATCAACGGAATATGTTACATAAATATGTAAATATATTTGGAAGGCGGCAATTGGAAACTATAAATCGCCCTGAGCCTCATTTTATTTATTAAAAAAAAATAATTAAAAGTAAAAAAGAATGTTTGTAATGTGTATCAAAAGTATTTGTTATCAATGCAATGAACATAATTATTCAAGGTACACCAAGTACTAATAAAAACGAAAATCTCTTTACATGATAAGTTGCAATCTTATGTTATTGATGTATTTAGAAATAATGGCAGAAACAAATTAGTTTTTAGAATAAAAAAATTTCTATGAAATAAATGAAATCTGTGTAAAGTAAAGTAAACATAACCAACATGTAAATTGGAATAAACTTAATTATATTTATAAATCATATGGTAGACGTCAAATATGATTATTGCAATAATGTGATTTTGTTTTTTATGCTCTTAAATACAATAAACAACGTTTTTATAATAGTTATAAAATGTATACAAGTTAAATAATTATGTATGTGTATGTGTATGTGTGCGCACTCTATGTATAAATATCTCTGTATGCCTCTCAGAAATTTTATAAATTTGATAGATTAAAAACAAACAAAATATTATGTAGTAATTATGTAAGAGTAGTGTGTAAATAAAAATATTGTACAAATTCTTAGAAATGCAATCAAAATTTTATTATAAATATGTAGTTAAAAAAAAAAGAAACGAATTTTGTGCATTTATTCCTACCTGCCATTCCGCCAGTTTAGTGTTTTTGATCTATGAGTCGTGTAGTTGTTGTAGTTCTTTTCATTATACAAACCATGCATATATTTATCTGCACTTATTTCTATTCAGGTAAGTAAATATCGTTTTTATTTTCGTTCGGTTATCTCTTTGCAGCTCCTGAAGTCCTTAAAGGTCTGTCATATACTCACGCGGTGGATTGGTGGTCTTTGGGCATCATTGTCTGTGAGATGTTTATGGGAAAGGTAAGTTTTTGTTTATATATCTGTATGTGTACATATGTATTTGTATTATGCGAATGATGCTCTAAAAGATTTTATAGTTCTTAAGAAAACCGTATAAAAACTAAAATAAATTGCGCTGTAAATGATTTTTATAGCTCTTCCCCTTAGTGATGGGTGGTAAAATAATTTTGCTATTCCGTTTGCAACACCTTGAAAGTGACTTCAGAGACCGTACAAAGTACATATATATATCTGTGATCAGCATCAAAAACTGAATCGGACTAGACATGAATATCTTTGTTTGTCTGTTATTGGCATTCTAACGGGCGTAAATTTGAGATATTTAAGTGTAATATTGTACAGATATTTTTAGTTTTTGCACACAGGTCGATGCCCAAAATGGGAAATATTGGTCCACGTTCCACGCCCACAATCAACAAAAATCTATATATGTATCTACCACAAAAACTGAATTACCAAGTTGAAATTTAGTACGCATATATAATCGATGGATAAGTCGATGTGCTAAAAATGGGTGTGATTGGATAACAGACACGCCCACAATCGACAAAAATCTTTATATCTGCGAAAAAAAATTAAAAATTAAAATGGTAGAATAACAGACGAGCCCACAATTTATAAAAAAACATACTCGACTTAAAACTCGACTTTCAAGGTGGTACGTGATACATACATTAGAGGGCGTAATCTTATAACTGTCACGTCCACCATTGTTTCAAACTATTTTAAGAAATAAGGTCCTATTGTTGTGGAAGTCTTTTTCCCATGTAATTATATTTAACGAAGTAACTCATTTGATAGTTTATACAGATACAACCAAACTAATTGTAGGATAGTTTAAGGAGCTACAACTAAACTAATTGTAGCATAATTTAAGGAGCTAAGTGTTGTGGGGCTTGACCAACGATGACCCTTTTTTACCTGTTTTAGACTTCTGTGGTAATTTTTTTGATAAGAATCCAATACTGCACAAATAATAAAACTATCAAAACCTATCTAATCTAAAAGTGCACCATCAACCATCCATTCCGCTGTTCTAGAATTTCATGCAGCTTTTATTTTTAAAAGCTTTTTAATCTTTTTTTATTGATATTCTGACTGGAAAGAAATGCCGCCATTTCCCGTTGTATGTGTAAATGAAGAGTTTTAATTTTTGTTCTATTTTTATTTAAAAAAAAAACCATTTTCAGTCTATATTATAAAAAGGTTTTATGGTATATATCATAATATCGTTATCCTTTTAATTCGTATCAAAAATTATCCAATAATTATATAAGTTAAACAGATGGAGGAGTTGGAATCCTTCGTATACGTTGAGGCGACTTCTCGCTAACGAATTTATTCTATAGGTAATTTGTAAATAATAATATTATCATAATATGTAATCGATTGCATTTGCCAGCAGAAGGAATGTGTTTTACAAAAAATGTACGTATGAAAAAATTATATATAAAAACTAATTATTTAATTATTGTTACTTATTAGAAAGCGGGTGTGTAAGTGTGTGGGTGTGTTTCTTCTTTGAAAAGGTCAAACTTTCATGTAGCATTCATCAACCAAATCTCCAAATGTTGTATTTTTTGTCAAAAAAAGTCGAAACATTCTTGTAAAGTTTCCTGGTTTTGGGGTATTTGCTCTTTTGTAATGTCCCAATTTATCTCTTTATTTAAATCCTATATTCCTATACTATCATATATCGTATTAGCTGTAGGTGTTTATGTGGTACCATTAGTTTTGCAGTGTATTTGGCCTGATTGCTATTGTTGGTTGTGTTCTGTTAATGTATTGGTGTTATTGTTATTGTTGTCCTGTAAAAATGGGTGTGGTCATGTGGTGGTTGGCGGGTGGTGGTGTAACTAATCTAAGGTCACTTTATCACTGTACCGTTATAATTAAAATCTATTTGTAATCTAGCAAACTTTTCTAAGACTGGTCCACTTGATCGTTTTTTTTTTTTTGTTGAATAGTATATTTTATTAATCTCGCCATTTGTTACCATTATTCAATTATAAGATAAACTTGGATTTCGTTGTGGCATCTAGTTTTGGCCGTTTATTTATTGTCTTTATCTTCTGTAGAACTTCTCGTATAACGAAGTGTATTATTTTTTGTTGTTGTTGTTGTTTTTAATCGACTTTAATTGTACAACTTATTTATAACTAATTAATTTAAATTTAAGAGTTTTGAGTGTCGTCACATTTGCACGTCTGGGGTTTGGTGTGGGACATGGGTTGTTGCGTGAATTTTTAATGGGACTTCTAATAGGTTCGTTGTTAGTAGTAGGGGCGACGAAAATTAGAAAGGTGGTCGTGGTGTGTTGTGGTGTGGCGTGAACTTTCTTGAAATAACCCTACGTATCAATTCTAATTCTTTTTATCTTCCTTGGATTCTTCGGATTCCTTAGATTCTTCAGACTCCTTAGAGTCCTCTTTGACTTTTTCTTTTTCATTGATCTTTTCCTCTTTTTCTGCTAGTTTTTTAGTAGACTGGTGACCCTCAGGGACTTTGCCTTCCTTAGCAAAGCTACTGACAGCGGCAACGTCACTAACTTGTTCAGCTGGAGCTACAGCGGATGCAGTGGCTGGTGCGGCTTCTTCGAATTTCTTGGTTTCTGGGATGACATCCTCTCGTTTTTCAATTTGTTTTATTTCTTCTGATTTTAATACTTTTTGTTCGGAAAGGGGCTGATCTAACGGTAATTGTTGTTGTTGTTGTTGCTGTTGTTCTTCAGTTTTCTTTTCAGCTTCCTCAAGTGATTTAGGTACATGACCCACGCCGTCACCAACTTCATGCTTGTGTTCCTCGGAATGAACGGGATGAATGGGATGAACGGTATGAACGCTTTGTTCTTCGGGCTTTAAACTTTTCACTTCAGTAACATGTTCCGAGGCAGCTACTTCTGGTTCAGCTACAGTTTCAGATTCAACGGATTTTTCTTCAGCTGTACGCTCTTGACGTGAAGGCAATTCTTCAAGTTTTTCTTCTTTAACCAAAGGAGCGACAACATCTGCTGGTCGTTCCGCTTTAATTTCAGCCTGGGATTCAGCAACTGTAAGTTCATCACGTTTTTGTTCAGATGGTGCTGGGCTTCCAATGAAAGTTGCACTCTTCGCTACAAAATGTTGATCCTCTCCGCCTTGCTTAACACCGTCACCCACCACTTGTTGGTGATGTTCGCCTGATGGCACCAAACCGGCAACAACCGGTAGAGCTTCTTCCACAACTACTTTATCTTTGCGAGTTTGCTTCTCCACCTGTTGTTGTAGTGGTTGCTGCTGTTCACCACTCTTTTCCAAAGGCTTCAATTCTGGCTTCTTTTCCTCTTTCTTCTTGTCAGCCTTCAACTCTTCCTTCTTTTCAGGTAGTTTTTGGAGAGGCAATTCAGCATCGGGTACATTAGCTGGTAATTCTGGTTTCTTTTGCTTATCCAAGGCTTTGGGGTGTTGCTGTTGATGCTCATCCTCGCTCACCGCTGAGCGTATTTCTGGTTTAATAGCATTACTCTTAACCGATTCAATGGGTGCAGTTTGTACTTTGTCAGATTTGATTTCAGGCGATACTTCCTCATCGGGCACAGGATGCGTAAAGGCACTCGCCAAGAGGACGGAGAAAATTATTAATTGGAATTTCATTGCTGAAAAATACAAATAGAAGAAGACAATAGTTGTAATGAATAAAATGTCGACTGAATGTCACAAAATATTGTATTCTCTCCAAATACTCAATATGCGTTTGTCTGTCTGTCTATGATTTAGAAAATTGAATTAAATTTGCGTATTATGCATACACACAAATATTCAGTTTCTATAAATATTAATGTCGTTCTAATTCGTAAAGAGAAGTCATCGTTGGCAATACATCAAGTCGATTAAATGAATTTTTTGGGGTTCTGTGTAGTCTTCACCTTTTGGGTCAAAACCATGTTGCGGTTGCTCATACAGTCAATTAAGTTATGCAATCGATTAACGATCATACATAATTTATAATTACGTATAACGTACAGCTATGGACGGGGCTTAAGTGGCTTTTTATTCAACTTTAAGGTCAATTATGTTAATGTTATGTGCTGTTTATTATAAACATTAGAAACGAAACTAATTTAAACGATAATTGCCCACATCTACATCTACGTACTAGAATAGAATAGATTGCACACAATATGACGAAAAATATATTTACACAAATGGTAGAGAAATTTATTCTTTAACTCAACCGAGTTAGAAGACAGGCACCCACATCTACATGACGATTTGCATACAAATAGAAGCGCATAAGTGGTTTATGACGATTGGCGAGCTTTATTTTGCCCATTAATTCGATTAAGTAATTAACTGAATCACTCAAAGTAGTGGGCGGCTAAGCTCTTCGAATTACATACATGTTGATAAAATGACGGAAGTTCATATGTTAGATGTCATTAAAGACGTTCTAAAAGAAACTTAATTAAGTGCTCTGACGTTGGTATCATTAAAAGCCAAGTACAAGTTCAACGTTCTGTTGCGTTGTGTTTTAGTACATAGTATTATATACGGGCTTGAGTTTTGCGATATAATCCGCGAAATCGATTACCAGCCACGCCCACATTCGACCAAAATCTTTTACGACTACAATAATACTGATTTGGCCCGAGTTCAATTAAGCTCTTTATGACCCTCATACGTGTGCATACTTAGTGGGGGTACACTATGTTCGCAACACCTCAATTAAGACCCTACAATTTATATATGCTCTTGATCAGCATGAATCTTGATTTAACCATGTACGTCTGTCTGTCCATATAAGTTTGTGCGCTGGTCACATTTTTGACTCATTTTGAAAAAATTCGGCACATGGACATGTAAAGGTCCAAAGAGAAAACCTATTGAAAATAAACCGGTTCGGACCATTTTTAGAATTGTAGCATAAGTGGTGTGGGGTATTAAACGGCCGAGTTTGATCGACTATAACATTTTGACTTGTTATCACATTAAATGCGAAAAATGCCATCTTTCAAGTTCAGTTTATTCAAATTTATCTAAAAACCAAATTTTCTGCTCCAACGTTTGCTTTAATATTATACTTATTACCCATAAACCTAAAAAAATTAAATTAATATGCAAATTGGTGTGACTTGTTTTTTTTTATTTATTTATTTTTTTATACAGCCCCTTATTATACAATGCAATGGTATACTACTCGTAATTGCGTATTCATTTGATGCAATGCTTTGAATTTGCATATATTTATACAAAGTCATGAAAAAGGGGCAGGCAGCATCCACCATATGCATGGAATTGACTCATTGGCATTTCAGAACGTGTATATTATATTTCTTTGGATAAAAGTCATTTCTTTCATTGAATTAAAAAAAAAAAAACAAAAAAAAAATCATTTGATATTTGAGTTTACCTCAAAGTCTAAGAAATTTATGCACAGTAGTGCGAGTTGATATGAAGATTATTACAAAAAATAAATTGAATTATATGGAAAACTTTATTATCACATCATTACTTATATTGTGAGAGGGTATGTGTGCTGAGTCCTAACTCTGAGAGATAAACGATTTTTATGTAATTTTATGTGATTGTGGTTGTTGTTGTTGTTTTAGTTTGTTCACTACTGCCTTATATTGAATGTTCGGGGAAACGAGTTTTTATGTTGATATAAAAACATTTCAATACAAACGTACACACTTGCACGGTGTAAGAAAAATTTAATATTAAAAAAAAAGAAGGAAAAATAAAAAAACCTGAACATTTTGCAAATGCCTAAACGTACTCATACTACATAGTACAATGACTTTTTTCCGTTACTTTAAGTGGTGATAGTAGTGAGGAGGATATTCAAGATGATAATGATGGTGACTAAGTGTGTGTGTGTTACATGTAAAAAAGTATGTTTGGGCTGGCCCTCTTCTTAAGGAATGCAAAACCATCGTTTCCATATTCGAGATTTCTAGATAGAGCAAAACTTACAGTCAAACACGTTTGGTCATGCTTAACCATAGCAGCAAATTAATTAATAAACTTGGCTAAAAACATCTTGTAAGAGTCACGGTTTGCTAAAGGGGCGAGGTAGAGATCAACATTTTTGCCAGTTATCAGTCTCTGTATACTCTTTTTATGATAAATATATATGTAATTCTCAATTACCGCATACTTTTATTACTTATGCATAAAAAAACACAGCAAAAGAAACAAACGACGAGTTGATCACGTTTCTGTAAACCATTCAAGATAAATAAATGCAGGCAAGATGAAAACAAGAAGGTGATTTCTGTTGTTATGTGTAGCAAGCCATATAATGGTGGAGGGATATAAATCGATGCGGTGTTGCTGACATTAAATAACCATAGACTTGAAATGTCATCTGGTATACAAACTGGTTTATTAATCATATGAATGCCTGAGTGTGAGTGTGGCATGTAGTGATTATTGTTATTGTAATTATCCATTACATTCAATCAAAAGCAGTCATACCCACCATTTATATACAAAAACAAATCGCACACATGCAATTATTAGAAATGAAGTTTCATTCTAACGTCTCAAATGGAAACGTGTAATACTTGGAAATATTTATTAAAGACCGTTAAATGTTTATATGAAACCGAGATAGGTGGGTATTGCATTTACAAACAACTAGTTAGCTGTAACCATTGAAAATTCCTCTCTGCCTCCTCCTCTTTAATTATTGGTGTCATATTAAAACAACTGATTGCAACTTCAATTCTGGGAATCAATTTGATGCCTACACAGAAGCACGAATGTTTATGTTTATGTGAATTTTGAAACCACTTATGTTTATGTACCATTCTGTAACCGTGCATGCACTAATTTAAGGAACTGGTCTAACTTGGCCCCATTCGCACTTAATTTATAACCAAGTATCAATGTCAATGTTGGCACATTTTTTTACCACTCTAGTAATTAAAAAAAAATAAACAAAAGTCTGTTCACAGAAAAAGTTGTGATTAAATGCGTTTTAGATATGTTTACATTAATGTACATTATAGGCAGTGATGGCACAAATGCTTCTGAATATGTTTAAAAGGAGTGCTTCTTTAGTTGTCAACTTAAAATTGGATATAATTCAAAAGATCTTCTTAATTCTTCTAATTACGTTTAAGAAAGGGTGCACGTTTAAAATTAATACTTTTGATTTTGTAGATTGTAGAGTTCATACAAATTGATGATGGTAAGTTTCCATAGTAGAGTGGTTAGGTTTTGAGACCTTTAAAGTAATGATTGAATTTTAAAACGAAATATTAATCAAGATCGTTGTACTATAAACCTAAATGCAATTATTATAAATGTGCCTGATTGTAATAATTGTTAGTCTTTATTTGAATCTAGTATTGGCCCGGAAGTATCGAACATTTACCAAACGCCGAAGAAACTAAGTTTTTTGATTTGATAAAGATTTACGATTGATTTTTTTTCAAGTAGGCAGTTTTTTCTTGAATATATAATAAATAATAATAATAAATAAATATATAATAATGTTATGAAAAATTATCAATAATAATTTTAAAATAAAAGTAAAAAAATTGAAAATATATCATTTTTTATAAAAAACAAGCAGAAATTTATTTCAATAAAGAAATAAATAAATAAAAATATTATCTCTAAATAAAAAATCGAAAAAACGTTTAATAAATAAATTTAGATTAAATTAGTTGTGAATTCCAATAGTAAAAATATTCAATAAAAAAATAAAGAGAAAAATGAACAAAAAAATAAATTATTTAAAAAAATCAGTAAAATACAAAAATATTAAAACTTTGAATTTTTTTCTACAATTTTCTTTTATGTATATTGAAAATTTTCAAAAAAAAAAGGAAGCTTTTTAATAAAATACAATAATTATTAAAAAATGAACAATTCAAAAAATAAAAAAAAATTATAAAAATATATTAGTGATTAGAAAATAACTAAAAAGTTTAATTAGAAACTTTTAGAAAGAAAATAAAAACTTTAATAAAAAATTTATAACGATTTATAAAATCGAGTTATAAGAAAAATATGTATTTTAAGAAAGTAGATAAAATTTTTAATAAAAAATTAAAAATATTTTTTCAAAGACCAATTTAAAGTATATTCTTATCAAAAATATAATTTTTAATAATGGAAATTAATTAAAATTAAAAAAAAATCATTTATAATTTTTTTAGCTTCAAAATATATTCAAATGTTTTTTTTTTCTTTACGATTTAAGTTAAGTTAACAGAACAACACATTTTTTGCGCAATTTTCTTTAAAAATGTTCATTGCTACATTTTGAACAACATTTTAAAACAATTTAAGCGTAAAAAGATATCATATCCATTCATTTTCTATTACAAATTCATTTTTTTTGCTTTTTTCAAATTAACAAATTTAAATATTAAAAAAAAACTAAAACTAAATTGCATGATAACTTACCTTAAAACGTTCACTTATTTGTTTGCGGTTGTCAAATTGTGATATCTCACAGAGAATTTTCAATTACAAAAAACAAATAAACAAAAAAAAAAACAACTTGTTGAGTTTTTATGGCAACACAGAGCAAAAATTTTCCACTGATCGTTTATTTTTTTCTGCCCAAAATTTCAAATCATATAAAGCACTAAAGCTGAAGAGAAAACCAAAAAATATGCAAATATGTTTTTTTTTCTATTGCACTGTGTGTGTTGTGTGGTGGTCAGTAACAAAAATCACTATGAATGGTTGCAATGATGCTCAATTGCTTTTATACGCCAGTTTGGTGGTGAATACAGTTTATAAATGTACAATATATATACAATATATAAAGCAATAATAACAATAATAATGATGTTGTGATTCTTTTCTGTTGCTTCTGTTTCTTCTTCTATTTCTATACTTGTCATTCCCCAGACACCCAAATAACCTAACCATACACAAAGATGTATATACATGTGTATAAATGTGTAATTGTATTGCTACGGTTATTTTCATTGTAGATGGTGATGATTGAATATTTATGTATAAAATGTTCTCAGTCAAACATTAGGTGTGTATGTGTGTAGGTATGTTAAATTAAAAAAAAGCATTTCTGTATGCTTTAGCATTATACATGCACACATTTAGCATGTATTTGTTCTCTTTATGTTTGTTCTCATACCTAAACGTGTTCCTTAGCTTTGATTTAAGCAGATCAGTGTGTGTGAATCTAAAATTTATGTTTTTTTTTATATTTCTTTTTTTATTTATATATGGTATATATATATAAACGTATATACATATATATACACTTTGCTTTACTTTATACTAAATCAATTATAAATCTCTTCATACATAACCAACGCCGTATGAGTGCCGAATAAGGTTTCCTCCAATATGAAAAACATAACAGAATGTAAACATATTAACAGTTGTCTGTTATTATTAGATAACTAAACTGCAAGCACAACTACAACTGTGTGGTTACTGTAGATCATACCTGCGAGTACATACATGAGTGTTTTCGTGGTGAACATTAGAGTGGTGAATTTTGCTATACAACCGCATTATAATAAAACATCGCTCGTACGCTCTTCAAAGTAGTCACCAAACGTGAGTTTTAAAGACACCGGTTATATTCTCATGAAATATTAAGTAGATGTGTGTGGGCAAGTGTGTGAGATGAACACATACTACATATAACAAATTTATATAGGTGCACAATACATACTTTTACACACACCACATACCTTAAAGTGGATTTGTATGTTTTCAAATATGATGCTGAACTAAAATGCAGCAGAAACTTAACATCCTTTATTGTTCACATGCCAAAAATAAAAATTGGTAGAATATTTTTAATTTAATTGAATTGAAAATAATCAGGATGTTATGAATGTGAAATGTTTGCATCTTAGCTGAATTATAAATGCGGATGTCGTGTGTATCATATTGCTTATGTCAGTACCAAACCTTTCTATCTAAAAGGATTCAAGGATTCATTTGTAAATGATTATTAAAAATTTTACGCAGGTTTACATGTGCATCAGTTTTTTAGGCAACGCTCTGTGTTTACGTACAAAATAATTGAGATCAATTTATTATAAACATCTTACCTTTGCGTAAAAAGAAATCAATTCAGTTCAGTTAACTTGTTAATCATATTGTTAATTGTTCATTTAAAAAAATATTTACATATAAAATTATTAACTAGGTACACACATCATCATTTAAACCAATAAAACTCCGTTAAGTGTGTAGTTAGTTGGACGTGTGGACACCATTTTTAGGCTCGATTATTATTGTTCCCATGGGTGTCATATTTCATATTTACACCAATAAGTATATATAATTTTAATGAAAGAATTTATTTATTTTAATTAGATTTTAGTTTTAAAACAAGTAATTAAATTTCATTTAGGCCAAATGTTAAATTCAACTCTATATATGAAGAGTAAGTAAATTATAATTTATTTATGTAAATTAACTGTGTGTGTACAATATTATATGATAACTTAAAAAACGAATTTTACAGTGAAGAAGATTATTGGAAAATTATAGAAGTGTCTGTTATAAGACCACGCCTTTTTTGTCACAGTGTTATATTCTTTAATTGTATGGGTATACCAAACTGTATTTTCATGGATCATTTTTTGTAAGATTTTGTAAATTGTGGGCATGGCACTTGACTGATTTCGTCCAGAAAAGAAACTTTAAAATGTCAGTACAATAATTGAAATTTTTATATAAAATTGTACAACTTTAAGAGTGCCTAAAAGAGACAGACAAAAAGACGACGAAAATCTTTATCAGCAACACAATCTGAGTTGATCTAGAGACTCGTTCTAGACACTCTCAGATTATGATGCTTCTTTCTTCTTACTTCGGTCTACAGACTCAAACGCTGATAAAGATTTTTTAAAATACTTTAAAGGGGTCTCTAATTTTACATATTGAAGTCAAGTTGTTGAATGAAAAAGAAGTTTAGGATAAACATCGCCAAAAGGGTACATCACCTATCTATTAGGATTAATATCTCTTAGTAGCAATTTAGTTCATTATGTATGTAAAGTTGAATTTTTTGTATTTTGTTCTGATTCTTCTGAGTGCAATTTCTTCTCTCACAAGTCCACAAGTAAGGTTTGGCCAATTAATTTAATGGGAACAAATTTACATTCGGAAGCTTGTCCATAGCAAATTACTAGTATTAAAATAGTTTTTCATAATATCGAAGCAAAAACCTTATTTAAAGCAGAAACGTCTCAAGCCGTAATTACTGAGCAGTAAAAACTACAATAACAACAACAATAAATTCAACTCCTTTTTAAAAACAGCAAGCAAAAGAGTTTACAATTTATATTCATACGCACCTTTCAAGATGAGCGGTATATTAAGTTTATTATTACGCTTGCAATACCTCGCGGTAAAGGGTGATCAAATCAATTCTATAGATTTTTTAAACATCTTAGCAATCAATTTATTTAGAGAAATATATGTAACTGTTATTTTTATTATCTTTTATATATGAGCCTTTTGTTATAAAAGTGACATAAGTCCATTTTTCGAACAAATGGACTTGGCTACTTTAAAAGTGATAGTTTTTTTCACATTTTCCAAATTTGAAGGTTTTTTTCAAAAAAGGTCTTGCCCCTTGAAATATTCAAAACAAACGATTTATTTGTAAGTCATTTAAAATACAAATCTTAATATTAGCTTATCCAGTGAGATTATAAAAATAAGCGAATAAGTTTGTATAAAAGGCACGCCTCCAAATTAGCAGAAAACCCATTGTGATGTAAAACAAAATATATGCCACGCTCACGTGGGAAGGGTGTGTAAGATTTGGCCTAAACCAAATTTGAATTTTCTTTTGCTTGTTTCCTATATTATATACACATAATTGTATGTTGTTGTGTGTTTGTGTGTATTTATTATAAATCGTTTTACCATCTACCTGATACAATGCATGGTGATTTTTAAATAGAATCTCATCAATTTTGCTGGCTTGATACCATCGACAGGCCATAATGTAAAAGGAATACTTGTGTGTGTGCATGAAAAAAAAAAGTAGTTAACTAGAAAACGTTTTGCTACATAAATAGAAAATTGCTTGAAGGCTAGAAAAACCAGAAACTTTGGCTATTTTTAAAAAGAATCTTTAGACAGAAAAAGGAGAAAAAATGCAAGAACCACACCAGCAATCAAGTGCGACCCATCCAACAACTATCCAGCCAGCCACTTGGCCATTTCTTTCTAGCCCAGCCATGATCTTTAAAGCAGTCAATTAGCTTATATACACCAACGGTGTGCAGAAGTCAATCATACATTGTATTGTGTGTAGGCATGTATGAATATCATGCACTTTATAGTCTATATAGGTATCAATAATAATAGTTAATATAATTATTATGCTATCCTCGCTGATATAGTCTAGAGGAAATTGAGACAAGGGAGGGAAAGTAGGACATTAATAGTTCAAGATTAAAAAACTTTGATATACGAAAAAAAAGCGGCCTATCCCACATGAAATATTGCCGGTATATCTCGCTAATGCTCCAACCAAACAAACAGCTCGTTTTTGAGTGCATACTAAAGTTTATTTAAGTTTCGCCAGCACACCCCACATTAAGGCTAAATTTCTAGTTCTATAACGTGCCTTTATTAAATCAATTGCTTAAAAATATTGTGTATTCCGTACATGCATGAACCATCTTTACTCGTATCAATATCTATAATCAAGTAACTTGAAAGAAGCAACAACAACAATATTGAAAAAGTGCAAAATTTATTCAATTCAGTATAATTGCACATCGGGTTAGTTTGGCTGCTGGGATAATTGGCTCGCTCCACCATCGACTCTAAATAAAGTCAAAGAAGAAAAAAAGGCAAAAAGAAAAAAAAACATAACACAACGCAAGAAAAAGATACCAAAATAGAAGATCACATTGTGTTGGTATAAAAACAGGCTTCAATAGCATAAATCGAAATGGGGGAAAAAACATTCAGCCCGTCTTATGGTCAGCCAAAGGAATTAACACATAAGAAAAACCGGTTGCCGCATTAATATATGAAATGAGCAACAGCAGCAGCAGCAGCAGCGGCGCACAGAGATGTGAATGCGAATGTTGTACATAATTTATAATGTTCGGAGGGTAGACACAGAGAGTAATAAATGATAAAATGTGTCTTTGCGATGTTTGTTCACTGCTTTCTTCATAGGCCTTTATTGTAATTTATTTCAGTTTTTATAAACATTTATTATAATTTTAAAGAAAAAGGAGAAAGAGAGGAAATGTGATGTGATGTGATTTTTGAAAAAAAAAAAAGAAACAACAACAAAACAACTTACATGCACTCTTTGCTGCATGAATAAATCAAGTCAGATCAGATTGCATCAACGTAGTATCCAGTCCACCAATGACATCATAAACAATTTATCAAACCCTTCAACTTTTGGCCTCAAAATCCATTTACAAACTACGCATATAGGTAAATAATCAATAAAAAAAAAAAAACAGAAATTTCTTCACTACTCCTTAAACATTTAATGATCGGTTGGTCATAACTTTTCTTATTTCTGTTTCTCCAGCTCAACTGTAAAAATTTATCAGTTTTTTCATTGTGTAATAAGTGATTTAAGCAAACATTTATAAAATGTTAAATAAAGCAGAAAAAATTCGTTACCAATCAATTTCTCATTAGTTGTCTGTATGCTCGTAAGCGATATTTCACGTTTAGTTCAATGACCTTATTTCTTGCTAAAAAAAAAGAAGCGCACTCCACTTAGAAATTGAGACAAAATTTAAACCAATTTCTATAAAACTACTTTCAAAACTACAACATAAAATTTATGTGAACATAAACCTGACACCAACATCTACAGCAATACTAACCAATACTGCTAACATCAAATACTTAGAATTTAGCAAATAATTAATTTTATAGAAGTTTACCAATTTCAATCACACATTTATTACCACTTGAATTGAGTTGAAAAGAGAAAAGTGTTGGATTTTTTAAGGAGGTTTCTATCGAGTCTCTGGGAAGAAACCATTAATAATGATTACTTTGTAAGACGAAAAAACAGAACAAAGTTATAATGGGTGAAATGAATTAAAAAACAAATCTACATTAATATGAAATTCTACCGCATGCGGATCTTATTTGAATCTCTTGAGAAAACTATTGTAAATGATTACTTTTTAAAAAGAAAACTTCTCTGGATGATTTGTTGTCCATAATTCAAGAATTTTATATCAGTTTTAAAATCTTCATACTGAGGGACTCTGATTCTGAAATCTAGTGCAGAAGCAGAGTAAAAAGTTTTCAGTTGAAAATTGAACTCGCCTGTCGGACTGATGTACTGGTAGTCCACGGATAGTTAACAGTATTAAGTAATATAGAAATCGTAGTAGGTTTGATATGTGAATGAGTTGTAAGCTTGTAAAAGGTTTCTTGCAATTCATTATTCGATCCCGCCCGTTTCTGGATAAAGTTAATATGTAAAAAATTTCGACCTCAACAAGGCTTTTAGATAATAGTTTCTTGTTAGTGATAGCCAAGTTCTTGACACTTGATCAATTTCGCCCAATTTAAATATGAAAGCTAGTGCAAAAATGTGCAAAAATGCGCAAAAATGTGAAAGTTTCAAGAATAGACGGGTACATAGCCGGATATAGTTATAGCTACTCAAATTTTATTGCTGATGAAACGAAATAACAAATGTGAAGAGTATCTTTACTCGTACACTCTTTTTAGATTTTTTTGTTTTATTACAACCTGGTGCGACTTAAATACAATGCAAATATTGTCTGTAAATAAACAATAAAATAAAATAAATATACGTATGTTACAGCGATTTAATCAATTAATAAATTATGTAAATATATAAAAATGTAAAAAATTACATAAAAAAAATAATATTGGCTTAAACCAAATCTGAAGCACCTTTCTACATATAACCAGTGGGTGTTATAGGTACATGATTACGCTCCCTAAACTATTAGTGTAGGTGTTACGTGTCGATTTACAAGATGGATTCTGCCCTAATTAGAGATTTTAGTAAATTGTGGGCGTGGCTGTTATTTGATTACGCTCACATTTGTTATATCGATAGAGAGAATGTATACCAAACTTCAACTTTGTAGTTAATTTTTTGTGGTAGACAAGTAGATTTTTGTCGGTTTTACTTAATTTAATTAACGGTTTGGTTACTAAAAGTGTCTGTACTGTTTCGAAATTTCTCAAAACTTATGACCATGAAAGTTCTAACAACTAACAGGTCAGATGCTAGCCAACCATCATTATCAGGAAGCAAGTCTATGTCAAATATTTGATTTTCAAAGCAATTGTTGCCTTACCAATACAAACCAGATGAGAATTGTATGGTCCGTTACACAATTACAGCGGGCAAATGTCAAATATCTTTCGCTTAAACATGCATGACATTAAAGTCGTTTTGGATTTTCAGAACCCATTAATTTTGTGTAGTCTATAAAGTGTTCTCCAAAATGTGGCAAACAGTATGATAATTTTAGTGGAAATAAAACCCTTGCCATATGAAACCTTCCATGAGTTAAAAAAAATTCAATATTACAATATATGCAACATATGAATTGTAAGAAAAAATCGTGAAGTTTTATAATATAATTAAGTATTGTATACGTGTGATTATTTTAATGGAAAAAAGTCATTAGAAAGGTTAAAGCAATACTTGAAAGAAAAAGTGAACACAAAAGCAGATATTTATACTTTTTCAATAACAAATATTTATTATTGATCAAAATATACTAAAAATAGCTACGTAGTGATCTTGCAAAATTGATAAATAAATTACCAGTTAATTACATGTTAAACGTATAATTAATTTTTAAAAAGGTTAATTCATAGAAACTTGTAAACGAAAATTTAAATTTGTTTACCCTTCACATAAGATGAGTTAGTTATATTAGTTAGTAATCGAATAATACCTTTAAAGCGTTAAACGTTGTCCACTTCAGTTGAATTCAAAGTTTATATATAAACGCAATTATTTATGTATGGTGGAATGTTGTTGTACACCTTAAACTTAAACTTTTAATATAAATTTCAATGAACCAGGAAAATGTAATTTTTTATTTTTCAAGTTTAACTACTGCTTAACTATCTGTATCTAGATAGAATACAAATGAATTTTGTGTAATAAAACCAACCCGTCCGCTCTATAGAAAGGTAACTGAACGTACCTGAAACATTTAATTAAACTCTCATTTAATTTCAGCCATGTTTTAATATTCAACAGTTATAATTCTAATTTCTTTAAAATGTTGATTACTATAATTTGGGAAAGTACCCCCCCGCTACATATATTCATAAAAGTTCTATTTTAACCAAGTTATCAACAAGACTATAAATTATTTTTGCTTTACTAAGAATACGGATGTATTTATAGAAGAATTTATTTGTAAACTTGTACGAAAATTTATGCTCATTTTTATATACATTTTTAGGCAGCTCCGTGGATTTGTTAAATTTGTCTTTTTTTCACAATCAACACTTTTCATGACTGTAATAGTAAAACACTTTTAATTGAATAATTAAACCGATTGTGCCCTTTTGCGATTTGTCAACTGTTAATGCCGGTGTATAAATTTCATCTCGATATCTCAATATTTGCGGTTGTGAGGGTGGTATAAAAAATACGGACACACGGACGGGTAAAAGGGACAAATCGACTCGGTTTTTAATGTTGTTCAACTTTGGTGGTGCGGCATGACTTCTTTTGCTATTTTCAAACATTTGCACAAAATCAATATACCCCCATATCATTGTGATTGTGGATATTAAAAATTCATTAGAAGCGTATTCTTACAATAAAAAAGAAGAAGTTATAAGCAAAAGACGTCAAAAACGTTTTCATAGAATGGGTTTGCCCATGAAAAAAAAAGTGAAACATAATGCCCGGCCAGTACAATGCTTTTATTCATTGCTACAGTACAGCTGAAACCACCTTTATAGCGCCACCATGCACGCTCTGTATTATAAGTTTGAATTCTTTCCAAGTACTGTAACTTACAAGGTAGCCACGACTCATACATTTGCATAAAGATATTTTTTTGAATCTCTATGTGTTTTTGTGTGCTAATGGAGTGACATGTCTATACATACTAAATAATATATACAGTAAATGAATGACGTTGAACCATGTCACTTGATTATTTTGCTGCTACACCCACTCAGCTTTCGATGTGTGTGTGTGTGTGTGTGTGTGTATGGGTTTTTAAGAGCAATAATCTGCTTTAATTTTTATGTCACTAAAATCGCCATAAAATACACTACATGCACACAAACACATTGACATTTATATTTATTTATATGCATATGCAAACATATGCATATGTGCATGCGTGTGTATGTGTGCATGCGTATAATTGAATAATGAATGCCTCCGTGATATGTGCTTGAATTTCTCGGTGGATATTTCGTATTTGTTGTTCACAATGAATGAATGAAATGAAAGTTATCGAATAAGTGAAAACATCTAGAAAGTTTCAACATGATGACAGGCGTTCAAATAATGGTAATAAACACATTTAATGCAGATTAAATTATATAGATTACCGCTCACTAAAGGAATTTTAATATAATTATTACGCTATTTCGAATGTATGTGTTTTTGCATACGAAGGAGGTGGAAGAGATTGTAAAGTTTACATTTAAATAAGTGAAAATGATTTTTGAATTTGATAATTGAGAAAAATTTAAAAATGTGTTTGTCATTCCGGTTTGTCTGTTGTTGGGAAATTCACGATTGTAAATTTTGAGTTAAAGCTGAAATGTTGGAACAACAACAAAAATTAATAAACATTTTAAATACCCTCCACAAACAGTAGGCGCGCCAAGTACACGATTACGTCCTTTAATAGGGTATGTATGTATTCAGAATCAAAATCTGAATCGATATAATTTGTGTCCATCTGTCCATGTAAATTTTGCAAGCAAGCTACAGGGGGAAGTTTTTGAGATTCTTCGATGAAATTTGGTACAAGGACATGTATTTGTCCAAAGAGCAATCTTATTATAAATGGATTGGATCGGATCATTTTTAGAACCGCTCCCCATATAAGGTCCTAATTATAAAGAAAGTCTTTCTATGACAAAAAATCGTAATTCTTACTATATGTTGACAAGATTTTAATGAAGAATAGTTAATTGGCTTAATATTTGGTGGTGCCACCATTTTTAGAACCTATTTTCATAGAATTACATTTCATGCCACAACTTATCATATATAACAGTGTCTCACGCATACTCATACATCTAAACTAATTGCAGCATAATTTAAGGAGCTAATTGGTGTAGAGTATTAAATAATCGATATCGTACTATATAGAGACTATAACATTTTCACTTGTTGTTCAAAGAAAAAGGGAATAATTATGTACCTATATGCGCTGCAGCACACATGTGTGTAAAATTGTCTTTGCAAGTGAAATATTTATGGAGAGTATAATGACAATGGTAATGCAGACTCACATAAGTCTGCGTTTGTCTTTACCACAATTACCTCCTTATTTGAACTTGGGCATTTGAAATGGAAGGGGGGTGAACGCCACGCAACAACACGAAGGCACTTTGCTTCATTGCGGTCACAATAAATATTTGTTCTCTTGATTACATTATAGAAGCACACCAACCAATGTATTGGTTGACCACTTGATCAATCTTTACTTTTAGAACCATGACCAACATATTGAGGTATTCTTGTTGAACGTTGAAGATTTCGTTGTTGATGAATTTTATAAACTTTGCGTTTGATGCAGACGTACTTTGTTAATATGAAGGAAAGCGATTAGCTTACAGTTTTGCTGGGAGGAGAACAAATATACAGACAGATAGATAGACAGAAAGGTGTACTGATCGTCAAACAGGCGAACAATTACAGCCTTTGGTAGCATGCGTGCTGGACAAAACAAAACTGAGGTTTTTTCTTTCCAGCCCTTTTCATAAAATTCTTAATAAGTGTGATCAGTTCATGCATTGGATTGTTAAAAGTCAAACTAGAACTTTCATTACAATATTTTCTCATGCTTCTGCAAGAAATATCACAAAATATAATGTCGCAGCACAGTGATGGGAGGGTTTTTCAACTGTGTTTCTCCCATAATTTCTATCTAACATGAGTTGTGTGTAAACGCATTTTGCATGTTGAAGAGTACTTATAGTGTGAAACAACACTTGTGTGATTTGCCGGCTTATTATTAGTTGGTTTTGTAGGGCTCTCAAGACAAGAGTCGGTAAATATGCGCAAGCAAACAACTCTTCAGTTTTAGTTTTAACTTTGGCTTCAGAGCTTCGGCTTTAGTAGCTGCTGCTCTGGCCTTGAATAGGCATGTACAGGGAAAAAGAGGTCATTGTCATGTTGTACACTTACAACAGACCATGTAAGAAGGGCTTTTTCACTATCGATTAATAAGTTAATGCCTATACAGCGTGTAATGTTGTGCTAGCAATAGATGGATGTATGGATGTATGGATAGAGAGATGGATGGTATGCTAGATCATTGGTTGGGTGATCGTTTTGTTATTAGGTTCGCTTCGCTGTTTGTTTAGCAATAAATAAACTTACAGAGTCCTAAAATAGAAAGTTCCACTTTTTATGTTTAATCGTATAAAGCAACAAACATTTTCACTCCGTGGTAGTTGTAATTTTCTGTTTGGATACTACCACTACCAATTCTTATACCACTCACATTATAACGGATGGTGTATTAAGCTTATCACATTGATGGATGGGGTAATTATAAATATACTCGTATGTGAACAACATTTCAACTTTTTGACTCAATGTATGTGGCTGTATTTTCTTCAATTATGGGCGTGGCTTTTGGTTGATTTCACCCAATCTAGCGAAGTAAACGAAAAATATTTGAAGCAAATTTTAGTTTAAGATTTTAATTTACGATCTTAAGCATCGCTGACGAACGAAAACCCGGATAACGAACCTAGTTAAAACGGTGGCGGTGTTTTTGTTTACATCCCAAAGCGAAGGCATACAGCTATACACACAAGAGACAAGTACACAGAAGTAGGAGAGTACTTAATCGACGTGTGTTTGAGTGTTTTAAAAGACTCACCATTGAAGCACCTTTGCTTTTTGATGCTGTGACATTTCTCCTTATTGTAGTTTTTTTATTAAATTGTTTCATTCAGAATTTTGGTCTTATTCTGAAAAGGTTGCTTAAGAGCAATAATAACCGATCTAGCAATCACAACAATTGAGCTCTGACATTTAAATGTGATATTTATAATTTACGCACCCTGTACATAGAGTATATGTGTATAAAGGGCATTCAAAATTTGCTTCAAACGAATAAGTTTTAAGCAAAAGAAATATTTACCATACGCTTGAATACCAGTTGGAAGCCTTTACAATGACCCGTGCTAATGTAAAACTAAATTCTCTGAACAGTAATAAATTATTGGCCATACCACTCACGCACAAAACAATGCCTGACAATCGAGACAAGTAGAGAGGCTAAGGAAAGAACTTAAACCTTAAGAAGATATTTGATAATAAGGCTGGTGAGTGTGTTAATGTGTGTAAGGCGCCTACACAAATTAGGACCTAGACCTTTACATTAACGTTACGTATTGTTTTCCGTTTTGCTTAGACATTATGTTGACTCATTTTTTTTATATATTTCTATTTATAATATACAGCCTTCTGCTTTATCTCGATAATTTATAAATGTTTTTATTTATTCACTACAGAGCGTCATCAAACAACAATCAATGATTTTAGCGTCAGTCACTTTAAATGGAGATCTAATTGGCCATTAATTGTATGAACTCGTGCAATATATTTCTAAAACGCAGGTTTGTCGCGTATGCATTGAGTGCAACGAGTTTTTTTGTTGTTCTACGTTGTACAAGTAATATAAAGTAGATTTATGTTTTAAGAAAAATATAGGCTACCATTAAATTAACAAACTTGTTCACATTACGGAAGTTTTATACACACACTAACATACAGTCTGACTGAACTTTCTAAACCAATTTATTATCGATTCGAAAGACGGCTAAGAATTTCTGTTATACATTTCATGTTATATACATACCTCCATATGTGTATGCATATTTATATGTATAATAAGTGACCAATCAACTTGAATATATTTTATATCCACATTCTGTTCTTCTTCGTGGTATATAAAATGGATGAAGCAGACGGCATGCATCAATTGGTAAATAAAGTTTTGTTTAATACCTTATAGTTACCTTAGGTTCGAATTCGAAACGTTCGACATTTACAAAGTGAGAAAACGCTAAAGTGCATCAATCCCTACCATTTACCAACCACCAACATTACTTCGAACAATTCAAAGAAGAAAATTTTACCTATCATTTGTTTAGTCGGATCAGTAAAAGGAAGAGATTATCATATGAGCTCGACTATTTCATACCCTACATCACTTTATTCTCTAAATTATGCTACAATTAGTTTAGTTGTGTCAGTAAACGCGAAGCGCTGACATATAACTTACTTCGTGAAATGCAATTATATGGAAAAAGGTGCTGAACATAGCTCGATAGGGACTAAATTTAGAACAGCCAAGTATTAATTATTCTTTACGCATTTTTGTCAAAAAATAATAAGAATTGCGACATGAGATTTGAAGATATTACCACACTATGATACAATTGTTGTAAATCTTGTTTCCACCATACAAATTTCAAATTAACGAAAATATCTAAGAATACGTAGAAGCATGTCTCCAAGAATGTACCATTTCAATCACTTTGGCTCAATCACTCTTCTTCGTCTTGGTAATGAATATAAAAATATTAACAACTTATTTTATAAATGTTTTTTAATTATCGATTGTTTTCAAAATTCTCTAGTTTAAGAAATAATTACTTCATGGCATTGTGCTATTGTTCTTGTTGTTGTTATTATTACTATGATTTTTATTATAGAATAGCGTGAGTTAAGGCTAAGTGTACGTCTGCCATACTAATTAACTGGTAATAATATGCATGAAGTAGCGCCTTTTAACCGCAAATTTAAAAAATATATATTATCAAGCAGTCGCTAATTTATGTATAGTATGTGTGTGTATGTATAAGAAGGGAGAAGATTCTCGCAAATCGCATTTTTTGAATAATGCATAAACTTGATTTTTTCTATCCACAGCGGCACAATTCACGGCACGGTAAATAAATTGAAATGATTCACACAAATTTGACTTATTTACTTGTTTTGTGTTTTATTTTCGTTATCGTCTCATTTCCATAATTATAATTGCACTTTTATTGCTCTGTATTAATGTGTTTTTGTTTTTGTTTTAGTTTTTTTTTTGAGGCATAGGACAATAGCTACACGTAAATACATTAATACTTACTTTTTTGCTAAGATTTTTTTAAATAACGAATTTCATGATTAAAAAAAACACTCGGACTCTTTAATGCTTATTTTAATTTTTTTGGAATATGAGACTTGAACCATTTTCAAAGCAAACGGCCGGCCCGTACATGGAGGGTACATTAAGTTTGTGTTTTACGTCTATACCCGTCGAAGAGATTCTATTAGACCTTTGTAGGGAGTTAAGCGTCCCTGCGCCCCCCCGAAGGAGGTCCCAACTTTAGAACGTACATAATAGGCTATGTAGAGTTCACCCCTTGGTGACAGGGTTTTTTGCCATGCACTACTAGTGATTTTACAGCCCCCGCGAAGCTCCCACAAGGGGGCCTACCCAAGAGTACGTACTGGCAAGAACCTTAGTTCTTGGGGCTCCAGTACCCCGCGGTACCAAACTTAGTCTTTGGTAGGACTCTCGATTACTTGATCTCCCAACTTCGGACAGCCTATTGCCCATGGGTTAATATTCCATTGGTGTTGTGTTTGCTAAAAGGTAGTTATTGATCCCTGGAATTATCCAGGAGATCTTATATAAATTGCTTTTTGCATATTGTTTTGGACCCGTGATCCTTGGACGAAGCACCTATGCCGGTACTCCGTTTCAGGGCGGGGCCCAACATGGAGGGTACAGTTTATACTTTTGCAAGAATTTCAGAAAATTTTACCTATCAATAGATAGCATAGATAGAAACGTGCCATAAGAACGCAAGCCGGGCCAGGTAGTAAGGCATACAAGATTATTATGCACATATTTGGAAATTGTTGCTATAATTGCTTATAAAAGACAATTTATTCCTTTACAAGATTGCATACACATACACACATACACACGCATTTAATCAAAAGGACTGGTTATTCATTCCAGCATAGAATCACAGGGAACGTTCTCATAAAGTAATGGTTCTGTTCGTGCATAAGGGAAAGCTGCAAGCATGGGCTATCTGTGTGCTTGCCTGAACTGTACGATTTAATTTGTTGTTGGGTTGGGGCTGGCAGCATAGCTAGCAACCACCAAACAGTTGGTGCTGCTCACCTATTAAAGCAATTAAGAATTTTGCGCATGTTTAAGGAAACTTAGACATGCTGCCATAAATATTACAACCGCAATAACTACTATTATCACTACTACTACTGCCACTACCACTATATTATAAAAAAAGCACGGATGCCAAACATACATAGTTACAAAATGTTAAATAAAAATAGATTTTGCTCAAGCTTGTAGATTATTCCTGTAACAGAAGCAAAAAAAAAAAGGGAATAACACACGTTTTATTTAAAAACGTGCAAGACCATTTTAGACGACCAAGATAAAAATAGATTCAGTATTTTATTCCAACTTGTTGTTTGTGTTGTTACTATGGTATATTATTAAGAAGTATGTGTACGTGTAACCATTAGCCGAAGAATGGAAAAGGAAGTTTACTTGATTAATCGAAATGCAGGTGCAAAGTTACACTGTAAAAAACTTTTCTCCTTTCAGAATGCAGATGTGAAACAAACAATTGCCAATAATATAATGGAAATTGTTAATAATGAGGACAACATGGAAATGGAATCTATTGGACAAAATCATTACCTGCCGACCGAAATTAATAACTTACCCTACGAGGGACAAGATGTGCTAAGACGTTTACTTCAAATTAATCCCCAACAACGTATACGCTCCGTTCGAGCTATGCAGAAAATTGCCATGTACAAAGGTTTTCAAATAGACGTGGACAACGTATTAAAGGTTTTTCTAAACATATTTATTCAGTGCAGTTTAATGTTTACATTTATATCCGTTATAGATTTCACCTTTGGATATTATAAAGAAAGACTGCATTACTGTTAACAATGAGGATCACTTCCACAATAGTAAGAGTTGCTCAGGTGAAAAGGAATTTGAAAATTTCTAATTTATTCATAATGTGGAGCTAGTTTAATTTGTGTTGGATTTAATACAGGAAACAATAACATACAATATAAATAATATTATATATTTTTAAACTTTAATTATAAATTAGTAATTGCCTATGAGTCGATTCCCTTGTTCCCCTGAAAGTACTCCTTCATGCGGGAAAAAGGCCTAAACATTAAACCGCGACTAATTCGTATCAACATCTGTCCAGAACCATGAACGTTTTCACATTATACAGAGTAACTAACTCCTCAAATCAACTGTAGTTAAACGGCTTAGAATATTGAAAAATAAATAACCGATTATGACCGATGGATGGCATTTGACCATTTACATTGGAAAGTGGGTTGAAGTATGTGATGCACTAGATTAAAGCTTAGCATTGCTGTTATTAGGAGAGACTAAGTTACATAGTTTTTCCCATTTGTATCTGATGCCTCTCATGGCTTAACATCTTGGAACTATTTTCAATAAAAATTACATTTTTGTAAATCATATATCTTACTCCATTATACTAATATGCAAAATATTTGAGTGTTGCCTAATTGTGTAATATTTAGTATTGGTGGGTACTGTGAATAATACACTCTATGAATTCCTATAAAATCTGGCAACACTAAAAAAGATATGCTGCACATTAGTTAAATTAAATATTTAACATATATGATATATTTTTATAAATAACTACTATAAATGAAACATATATTACGTGTTAACTCGCAAATTGTTGTCTGGGAGGTTAGTAGATTGTAAGTTATTCACAATCTTAATAGAGTGCAAGCTTTCATTGTGAATGCAACAGTGTTTTCCTTTTTAATATTCTTTTTATTATAACATATTCACAATAGAGTTACTGTTACAGTGTATAAGGTGTCGTGTTGTCTTGTTGTAAGGATGAAAAAAGAAAATTTAAACTTAATAAAACATTTTCAAAGATAATAAATAACATGTATTTATTAAAAAGTGTAATATTTTATATAAAGTTTTGAGTAACTTACTTGACTCATAAAAACTATGCACTGTGAAAAAATAATCTAATCAACTAATAGAGTGTAAAAAACAATACATAACATATTTATGATGAATTAAAAAGAACTTAATCAATTTTTGTATAATGGCATTAGTAGAACATTCATTTTTGGGTACTTGGGAGGTGAGATGTGCTTTATTCATCTTCTCACACTTTATATAATTATCGATTTTTTTCTTTGTCACAAAGATTGTTTCCTGTACTTTTGAAGGCAATAAGGAAACTTCCGGATTAGAAGGGTAAAATTATTGCTGTATATGAGTTCTAATGAGTTTTAAATATTAAAAAACAAAATTTAGTATAAAATTCCGTTTGGATGATAACAGTGACATCACATGGTTTAATGATTTAATAAATCCCTTACTGGAAACGCCCGACTGCAACAGTTGTTGTGATTCGGCTAATGTTCTCTTAACCTGTGAAACATTTGAGGTCAACGAGAATCCACCGCGATTAACATTTGGTGCGTTTGCCGGTCATAGTATAGAATTTAATGTAAGTGTCAAGGTTATTTTCCCCACACATATACATTTCTACGAATGTTTTTTAAATTTAGACTACCACTCTAACCCCCACTGATACCTTAACATTATCGTGTAAAAACTGGTATGCTTTGGAATGTAAACGTTTAAAGGAAGATCAAGCGGCCGGTCAAGAGAAAGAATTCTCTTTTATAGATTGCTTAAATGACGACTACTTAAGTGATGTTATTATCAAAAGTTCAGATGGTTATGAGGTGAAATAATTTGTCGCGTATATAAATTTAATATGTTTTCAAGAATCATACATTTTTAGTACTACGTTCATGCTTGTATTTTGCGTTTAAATGGTTTTGATTGCAGTATGTGTGTATATAGCAATTCACCTTCAATTATCTCCGGCTGTCAAGAAAAATGTGCAGATCAAAATAGTATCCGCGAAAATGTAAACGTATCAGAAACTTCCAATTCCATCACGATATCGGTGACTCATCCGCACGCTACCAATTTTGTGGAAGATAAAGTTGAAGTATTACCTCCTCTTAATGTATCACCTATTCATCTAAAAGTTTCGCCTGAATATCAAGCAGCAACTCAACTAAATATCCAGTGCCCTTCAACATTGTCTTCTTCATATAATTGCCTTTTGTCAAACAGTTTAGAGGTTACAGCAACTCAAGAATGTTATGCTTTTAATAATAGTGTTGGTGTTAAGCATCACTTTTCACCAACTTCACGTTCCGACTCTCACTTGGAATCACATCATCATGAAACGAAAAACATTTTCAACTTTTGTCAAGACTTATTGCTGCAACCATCATTCATGACGGATCCCTCCCCTAACAATGTGTGCCCAGCACGACGGCCGCCTTTATCACCATTCCGTGCCAGAAGTCCATCACCATTTCTCACTAGCGCAATTGACACTCCGCCTCCATCACCTTTAACTCCAGTTAGCGTATTAAACGATTTACCCGCCTCCCTTCTAACACCCATTCTACATTGGCTGTATACCGAGTGCGTATTGTGTGACTTGGACGAAAATGTATGCGAAAAACTAATCAATTTTGCGGAATGTCAACTCACTCTCACCAAAATGACTGAATCATTTAAAAAGTACTCCAAATTAATTAAACTGAAAAAATGTAAGTTTTTATATATAAGAGAGTCTGTTATTAAGGAAGAGAAAAAATTAATAGAATATAATCAAGAAAAATTTTGTTGCAGTTGTTATTGGTATTTTTACCGATCTCCATAATATATTAAATCGTACCATACAGTCCATAAATCCGGATGCAATATCTCATGATCCGCGGGTACTCTATGACACATATAAGGATTGCATTAAAGATTGCTTGTCAGGTGAACTCTTAGCCTAAAATTCAATTCCGCGGAAATATGATTTTTTATTTTTCAGGATGTGTCAAAATTTTACAATTTTGTAATATTTTCATAAAGGATGGAACTGATATAGCGCGTTACCAGAAAAACGAAATCATTAAATATGTGCGAACGCGTATACCAATCTTTATATCCCAGTTGCATCAATTATTGGACAATATTTTACAACTATTTCTTTACCTGCCACCCGACGAAAAATCGGAATTAGCTTATTTTTTAATACCCGAGGTAAGTTTTTCATAAAATGAAAACCACAATAAATGATTTCTGATTATTGTTATTTTTAGGTGGAAAGCACTTTAGTAACCTTAACCAACCTGATGAAAGAAATCAACAATTCGTTAGAAAAGATGTGTAAGGCAAGTGCTCTTTGCTGATTAACGTTAAAAGAAATCTTAATCATAATTTTCATACACAGAACCTGAAGTGTTCCCATTTAGATTTGTCTTTAAACAATGAACCTGATAATGTCATGACATTAAGCGTACAAAACAACTCCTTTGTAACTAAAGGACAAACACTGGTGGACAAACAGACACTAAACGATGAAACAAGTCGCCAATCCCGTGGTCCACCCGTTGGTTTAATTTTGTATGACAAAAACCATTCAAAGAATGCTGAAAATGATTTGAAGTTTGTTTTGTACATGTATGAAATGCGTAAAATGCGTGATATTTATGGCCGGATATCTGCCGCACTAACGGTCATGCAGCAGAAGAAGTACTTTGAACTAAATATTTTAATATTTTTGTATGATTTGAAATGTTTTCCTCTTTATTCAGAAACACTTTCATTAGTATGGATTATGTAACTAAACGTAATACCATTTACGATAATATTAATCACCTTATCGGCTATATACCTAAGTGTATGGATATAATGGAAATGCTGGCGGAGCGTATAGAGGGAAAATTGGGTTGGAAGGAATTCAAATTTTGCTTCAAATTGGTCACTTCCCAAATTGTAAGTTTTGTTTTTGACTTCTTGTTTAAATTATTCTAATTCTTAATTGAAAAAAAAATTACAGAATGGTGTGCTTAAGAAGATTTTTGAACATAAATTTGCTTTGAAAGATGCTTTGATACAAGTATTAAACTGAATATTATTACATAAAAATATATAAATATATTTTATAGAAATAAATTATTGCAGATTTGCAATTTGGTGCAGAAACGGGAATTTACTCAATCCCTAATAGATTTGGGATTGTTGGAATCAACCCATAATTCAGAAGGTGGTGTAAATGTTGACCAAAACAATTCATCTAGGGATTTAAATGTTAATGTAATGTTAGACGCAACAGATTTTGATTATGGAAAAATTAAGGTAATCTTTGTCATACATGTCCAATCTATGGTTACACCACAGCGCCTACATTAATCTTGAATTAAACCAATATTTTACTCTTTTGAACCATATACTTAAAGCTTAATTTGGTACGTCATTTGTGTGAGCCACCAGCCGCAGCCCAAAGTACTCTTTCAAAGAATGCTTTGCGTTTATTGCACTCGGGGCAATTGACTGATATGGAATTTCTGATACACACAGCAGCAAGCGATGGTAATACCAGCTCTGGTAAGGACAACATACAAGTTCATACATTCAGAGCTCATCGTATTGTTGTAGCATCACGTTGTGAATGCTTTAAGAAAGCGCTAATGTCTGGCATGCAAGAGAGCATTACAAGGTAATCGAAATTATATAATGTTTTTACACATCCTTCATCGAAAAAATTTTTTTTAATATTGCAGAAAAATTATTATTAATGATACTTCGCCAGTAATTTTTCGCCGTTTATTGTTGTATTTATATGGAGCACCCGTTGATACAACTGTAGGAGCAGAACAAATCTGTGAACTTATGCTGCTGGCCGATAAATATTCTGTTATTGATTTAAAAGTAAACGGTTTTTACTCTCTCTTCACTTTATCTTTAGTACTCTGTTTCATTTGTTATGCAGGAATTATGCGAAAATACTTTGAATGCTTTAATTGATGAAGATTCAGTTCTGTGTTTGTTGAATATAGCTGATCATTATATGGCAACCGCTTTGAAAACCAAATGTTTATCATATCTGGCACAAAGGTCCTACATCACCAAAACCGTCATGTTTAAGGAATTAACAAATTCTTTACAAGTATAGATCAAATCAAATTTAAACATATTCAATGTAAGAATAAAATGTATTGAATTTATGTGATTACAGTTGGAAGTAATGGATTTAGTACACTGGTATGGCCGTGTGGCAGAGCCTTGGAGTCAACACATTTCGGATTTGAATACATTAAAGTAAGATGGTACATCAAGGCGCAGTCTTCGCCATCCTACACCATCGAAAAGATGTTCGAGAAAATTGTCACCCTGTTGACACAACAAGTATTAGAAATTATTGATTCAACGTTAGCTTATAATCTAATTCTGTTTAGCTGGATTGCATGATTTCGATTTTTGTAGTAATTATAAACTTCCACCTGAATATTTAGTCACTTGAAAATTATTGCACTAGAATAATTCTTAGAAATAGTTTTATTATACTCACCATCATGCATGTATATGGGGGCATATATTTCTTTAACAAAACTTTTGTAACTTAACATATCCCGTTTTTATAGAGTATAATTAAAGCGTGATCAAATAAGTGCATACAATATTTTTTAAACTTTCTAAATTTTTTATATGTAGTTTTTTTACACTGCACTGCGTAACCGTACCTAACTTAACACATATCTCAAATAATAAAAATAATAAATTTACCTCAAATGGCTAAAAAGTCTTAATAAGTGCTTATGTCTGCATATGTGTTTACTTAAAAATCTTTATACAGAAACTATTTTCTCGAGGTGTTATTAAAAAATAGTACATTTGACATAACATTTATGGTAAAGGTAGAAATGAATACCAAGCGTGACCTAAATAAATAAGCAATTACATATATGTCTATAATATATTTGAATCTTCACATATACACACATATTGCTACATTTACATAATATTTTGTAATGAATTTTTAAAAAATATAGAATTTAAGAATTTTTTGTAGTAGATGTAAGTTTATTAATATATGTATGTAGTGAGTGCCACTTTTTTTTCCTTATATAAACTCTATATGTATGTTGCATTTTATTTGGAGCGTATAAAAATTATATGCGGTTTTTGAATTGATTCTTAGGTGATTACACAGTTATCGCTTGTTGGCATAAATGTTTATTGCTTTGAGTGTATTTGTTAGATTGAATTTGAATAAAACATTTTAATTACTTATACGTTACATATGTTAAATAATATGGGATAATAAAAACAATATGAAAAAGTGATGTTGAAAGCATTTTTATTCTGAAAATAAAGTTTGAACAGCCAGAGTGTGCAAATGGGAGGATTGAAGTGGTATAAATTCGTGAAGTAGAATAGAGGAAACGGAGATGTGACTAATATTTGCAAATGAGGATATGAGTCCAAAGTCAGGATTCGACATGAGTCAGTTAATAAACAACAACAGAAGATAATAAGAGATTCAAGAGACATTTTGAAGAGAAGTTTTTCCGCTTTTTTTTTGTTTCTCACCAATAATGTATATAACAGTAGATATTTTCCCCATAAATTAGCATTGCCAAACATTTTTAATAAAGAATTCTGACAAAGTTATTTCAAGAGTATTAAAGAATGTGGTTTATCGTAAGTCAAGTGGTTTAAGTAAGACTATCTTGATGAACTGCTACGATCTTAGGAAGTTTTAACATTCCGGGTCATAAAATTCGAAAAAGATATTTCCCTGGTGGTATGGACTGGAAGGTCTTTATAGACTACACATATATATATAAACCACAATGTCATTGAGGAGTGACCTAAAGGATCATCTTTTCTATATCTTAGAAAAACTCAGAATTACTTTTTGAAACAATTTAGGTATGTCCATCTGTCTGTCCATGCAAACTAGAGGTCGTATTTTTTGAGATATTTCAATCAAATTTGCCATAAGGTCATGTATTGATTTAAAAAGGACTGCTTTTAGAATCGCGCCCCATATAAAGCTTTACTGGAAAATCTTTATGTGATGCAAATTCGCAATTTTTAATATATCTGAAAAAAATTCCTGAAGAATAGTTGATTGGACCCGATTGGAGCTTTTTTAAAACCCCCTCATAGTATTTGATACAACTGCACAAATTATATAAAAAAAATTGCGGTTCTAAGTACTAAATGATTGGGTACAGTCGACTAAAACACTTCCACTTGTTTTAAAGTTAAAAAAAGTGTATTTTAATGTCCTGGATTATATTTTCGTAGCGTAGCGTAGCACCGCTGTTATGAGTTTATAAACCATCTATACCCTCTGCAGCAATATATCGGTTAAGGAGAGAATTACTAGAGAGTATAGCAGAGAGGACAAAGCACAAAGAGTGTAATTTCGTCTTAGCTATGAAGCATTGATAAATTTTTCAGCTGGGCCAGACAAGATTTTGACTTTCGTCGAACGGCGGACGTCTTTGTCGTGTGCGTGGCGTACGTCGCAATGTACCGTCAAACGTCCTAAGAAATAAATTATAATTAATACACAAAAAAAGGAAAAAAATGTGCAAAATTTGGTAAGGTGAAAAATTTACTTAAATAAACAGTTTTTTTTTAATTACAATAAAATACTTTAATATGCTCATAAAAATATGTGCGTGAATCAACCCATAAAGAATCGATGATGATTTTGCAAATACAAGGTCATTGTATAAGCGATAATTGTGAAAAAAATTCAGTAAAAATACAAACAAAAAACAGAAATATTCATTTGTGAATAATTAATTTTTTATATACCCCCACATACGTGCAAGTGCGAAATAGAAAAAATTCATTCAAAATATAGAGGCGGGTATGTATCCAAAGAAAATATAGTATAAGTAAGGAAAAGTGCAATTGAAAGTGTTGTGACTTCCTTCAGAATTCATGTAAAACGTATGTACGGGAAAAACATTGACTTGCACGTAAATGCGCAAAAAAAATGGTCTCTTCTTATTTCTTGGTTCATTCTACATAAATACTCTAAAGCGAAGTGTGTGGCTTGTACGGTACAATAATAATTTGTTGGGCGCTTTATTATAACCACTACATAAGGTGGGGGTATACTAAGTTTGTCCATATATATATATATATATATATACAAAGTATATATAATCTTGATCGGCATCAAAAGTATGTCTGGTTGTGAATTTTAAGATATTGAGCTGAAATGTTTGCAAAACACTTTCGTTATTTATATAGGACAAAATCGTTCAACAGCCCCTCCCAAAATCAACCAAAATCAACCAAAATCAACAAAAATCCATTTATCTCCCACAATTGACCAATGAAGTAGAAGTTTGCTGTATATATTTATAATTAAAACTAATAAAGAACTATACCGAGCGTAAAAGTCGACTTACAAGATGACACTGCATCGGCCACGCCCCTTATTAGATCTGGAGCGTACTTAGGGTTTAGGATACTTAGGGCCTAAACCAAATTTAGTTTTTTTGCTCGTTTTTTTTTAACATCAGTTTGCATATATTGCACATTATTATCACGTTTGTATATTGTGCAAAATATATTTCATTGTCTATGTAGAGAAAATACTTCATTTTCTTCTCACTGTACGCACTCTCTTTCTGTTAAAGTTTTCCTTTTGTTTTTATAGCTCTCAATCTTTCTTTCAGGGTATTCAATGTTATCCCTTCGTTCATTTGTTGGTATTTAGGGAAGTAACGAATTTTTATTCGCCTTGAATATTGAATTATTTTAACTACACAACTTTTCGAATTCAGATGAGAGGATAATTCAAATTTAAAATGAAAAATTCCAATAATTAAAAAAGAATTTTTTTTATACTTTCTACCTAAATGGCAAAGGTATACTAAATTCGTCATTTCGTTCGCAACTAGGAGGTCGCAGACACTCCATCAACTAGTAGACAGAATGATTAGGTACCTGTCACACTCATGTTTTATATACAAATTTAGAAAATGTAAATAAAATAAAAAAAAAATAAATACTGAAGATGAGCAAAAAATTGAAATAAAAGTGGCAATAATGGGCATGGTCCAATGCTGATATTAATGTTAATGATACGAAATGTTTTTTTACTCGCCAGGCTCCCAATCGAAAACATGTTTTTTTTTTAGTCGCAAAAAGTTGCCAAGTTTTAATTTAATATATATATATATGAATTAGTTCATCTAACAATGAGCGTAATCGCATAATGAACACGCCTATTTTTACAAAATAACTGTACTTGGCGCCAAATTGTACTTTTATGCAAACGTATAATGTATATATAGTAAGGGATCGTAATGAGGTACATGTCACGCCCCTGAATTTTCGAAGGGTGCAATTATAGTGGGTATCCTAGATTCGGCATATACCTAATATAACGTTTTTACTTATTTGATATGTCAATAGTAAATGAAACTCGTATTTACAGAACACCACTGCACAATATTTTCATGCCACATTCATATAAATATACAATATATTTAAATACTATAGTATGCACACAAATAATAGGCTGGTTGTCGTCTTGTTGTGATGCTTTCTTTTATATATGAAATTGCTTGTCGAGGTTCACCTCAAGGACAATTATATATGTCCGTACTGTTTTCATCTTATAACTGGTGCGTTTATCATCAAATTCACGTTTATGGTTTATTTTCATTGAATTGAATTCATTTGCATGAAAAGTAAAAACAGTGACTTTCACATATTTTTTATAAGCAAAAATTCGGTGTACAAATTTAAGCCAAATATAACTTAATTATTTGCTCTTCTCTTCCAAGAAATGGACAATTTGGTATCCTACACCATTTAGCTTCTTATTTTATATTACTTGCAGGTTTTTTTGTAATTTTGAGAAATATAATTATATAGAATGGCTTAGATCCAGTCCATTTTTAATAGAATTTATCTTTGGGCCAATCTTTGAACCAAATAAGATTTATTTATGGATTATATTTATGTCGATTGTGGGCGTGTTTCTCACATGATTTTAGTTAATTTAATAAGATACTGCTAAACTAAATGTATACAACATTTCAACTCAATACAAACAGTGATACGGGTGGACGTAGTTAGGCCGATTAAGATTTCGATGGTCAAGAATATACATACTTTTGGTTTAAAGGGTCCCTAAAGACCTTTTTTAAAACAAACGGAACAAGGAACTTAGTTTACTTATATTCGGCAGTAGATGTGGAGGGTATAAAAAACTGCAATGAAAGAGAACTCGAATTATGTCTCTTTCAACTTCTCTATATGTTAATGTAACGGAAAAATACAGGGAATAATTCTCTTGCACGGAGAGAACTGCGTTGTATGCGTGCACCAGAAGAAGAACGAAAACAAAAACATTTGGAGGTATTTGAATAAATATTGTTATAGATTTATTTTTGAAAATATAGTGCGCAGTGCTTGGCCTGCATCCGCTGTACGTGTTTGTTGTAACTGATTTTTGTTTTTTGGTGTGGCGATGTGTTACAATACAAACACTTAATAAATTTTCCAAAATTTCCATTTCAATGCATTAAAACAATTTCACTTTATATTGATACAGAAATGATTTAAATTTTTACAATGAAAACAAAAAAAAAGGGAAGTAAAGAAAAGTTGTGAAAACACTTCTTGTGAAATTGAAGAGGACAACATTCAACATCATAAAAAATATTTTGTGACAATAGTTTCAAAAAAGATTTAAATGTGTGCTACATAGATACAATGCGTACATACCTGTGTGTGCCCGATTGAATAAAAAACCTCAACGCAGTTGTTGTTAGTGTGTCGACGTTTCGTTCATCACGTTTCTGTTTCCTTTGAAGTGTGGATTTGAGTATGCTTGTGTATTGGTTGGTGTTGATAACGCATTTAATTTACGTTATTTATCTTTTTAAGTGTATCAGCCAACATGAATACACTTGCAAATGATTTACAGTAGCATTATGCTACTTGGCGTTGTCAGTGTGCATACACACGCACTTGTGTTTTTGTTGAACTGCATCAAATCGTTTGCAAATGCTTACAACCCCGATGCTATCTAAAAAACTAAAACTGCACGGTATTTAAATAGCAAAAGAGAAACTCTGTCCAACAAGAGCAAGCATTTAAAAATTATTGTATGAAATGTTCAACTTGAAGTATACTCTTTAATAGTAAGTTAAACTTTTCATTCAAAGTAATTAACAATTGCACAAAGTGTACCAAAAGGAAATCACAAATTTTAATATTCAAACAAAATATTAGTCATCGTTCAACGATAAGACTTCCTTTGATAATAAACTCTTGAAGTGAAACCACTTGAACGAATTATCGAAAATCTGCGCCGTTTCCAGTTTTGAACGAAAAATTTCAAGATAAAAAACAAGTTAAGACCAAATCTTAAATTCTCTTCATATCTACAATAGTGGACCCGTCCTTAATCGACAAAAAACTACACGTAAAGCTTGACTTTTAAGATTATACATAATATGTATACTATTAGTACTTTTTCACATTGGTCACTATAAAGTTCTTAATTTGATTCATTATTATTTATCTACAAACATTTATTAAATGTAATAGGGTTGTGCAGCAATTACGGTAAATATTGCATTTCCATGCCTGCCATGCGTTAGGTAGAAACAGCAGCAGCATTAATCTCTATTGGCAATATGTGATAATGCATTTTAATTAAATATTGTTGGCATTTTATTTACAACTGCACACACATTTACAATTGACACTTAACTTAGTTAGCAACGGGCTGGAAAATTCCATTGACAATATTGCAATAATAATACCAGCAATCAAGTATTATGAATACTTGCTTGTATATAAACATATTTGCATTACACCGTGTATACATACTCGTACATATCATATATATGTACTTTAGATAATTGAATAACAAAATATTGAATTGTGTCAACTAAAGTTTAAGCAAATATTTGCAATGATACGTATATGCGATATGTTTAACCTATAAAGGGTGCGAGCAATTGCATTCGAATAAAGAAAAAGAGACGAAAAAATTTCAATTTCAATAATAGATTACATTTTTTTTTTCATGCCTGATGATATGAAAAACATTTAACGAGTGTTGTGGTTGTTATTGTACATAAAATGATTCTTTGTTGTTGTTCATAAATACTTGTTGGTATTATTATTGTTGTTATTATTATTATTGTTGTTGTTGTTATTATTATTGTACGATACTAGCCATTAATTTCCCATAAACATCCAGCACACATCACAATGCGTTCAGAGTATATTAAATTTGTTTCAGATATTTGTGCGTCGAGGACGGCAAACGATTTAGAATTATTATCTGATTTAATTGTTTACTTGTGCGCGGTCATGAACATTTACGAATTTAAATAGAACAATTAAAACAACCAAATTAGGCTTAAGCCAAATTTTATTTATATATGATATATACATATAGGGGGCGGGGCAAGTACCTAATTGTGCGCTCCTATTGTAATTGTTTTATATATAAACCTTTAAGAAGGACTGTATGCCAAATAAGGTTTGTGTGCCAAAGTGGATTTCAGGGATTGTGGGCGTGGCTCTCAACTAAATTTAAATAGGGTCCAATGTACAGAAACTAGAAATATTATTTACAAAATTTCAGCTTAATATTTCAAACCTTGAGAGCATATCATTACAGGACAGATACGGAGAGTAAAACGGAGAAATTCAGATTTTGTTACTGATTAAGAATAAATACAGTTTACATAAGACACTTTTCTTATACTTCATATCTTTTACAATGTTAACAACAATATACAAACTAGCACAATTATTCTCTACAGAGTCTTACAATATGCCTTCATACAGGAGAATAATTGGCCAAGCTACCATTTTTCCATTCAACAGAATTAAGTGTGTACACAAGGTTGATAAGTGCTCAACTATTTATTCTTCCGCTACATACACATCACAACCATGCAGTTATAAATTGTGTTATGTTTTATGTATGTGGTGATTGACCCATATCTTGTTCAAGTTAAGTACGCCTTATGTACTTGATTAAATGTATCGTTTACATATAGTTTTTTCAAGTTTGTGTATTCTAACGTAATTTATTAGTTTCATAGTATGAATAAACAAAAAATGTTTAACAAAGTAAACGGTCCTATATGTAAATCTGTTGATGCAGAATACTTTTTAAAGATAATGGCGTAAATAAATTGTTGCAATCTGTCTCTTATGTAACATACAGTTACATTTGTAGAAAACACTAACGGAATAATCCGTTTCATATGAAAATGGAACTTTTTAGAACCATTTACTACCGTCAGCTGAAACAAAAATTGAACACAAATTGATGTGAAAGTAATCCTTAACGGTTGCAGTGGAAACGTCACATGTAATATAAATAAATAAAGGATTCAATCGAAAATGGAAAGACAATAAAGCGTGACGTATAAGTGATATTTAAACACATACGTGTGGTTGAATGCTTAAGCAAATATAACAGTTGGCATAAATATGTTTATTTATGTGTAATTTCGACAATATAATCGCCGTACCAAACAGTAGCAATTTTCTTTCATATAAACTTTCTTGGCTCATGCACTTAATGCGTTAATTCGGACCCACCCAGGCGTATTACGAAATATCTCACGCTTATAATCTGAACGTATTGTTCTCTTATTTATTTTATTACCTAGAATATACACTTAATACCTTTTCTTGTATAAATTTATTACTATAGAGATATTTTACAACAGCCCAAGTTGTATGCATATGTTGGAATATTGGTTAAGTTGTAATAAATTAAATCAATTCAGATTAAATGAGAACGCAAACACCTGCATTAGGTAGACAAGTTTGTCTTTAGTTGTGTACTACACTTTTAAATCGTATATTTCAGTTGTTTACAATACATTTAAAACTTATAAACATAAATTATTCAATACATGCACAGAGTATAACAAGTTAAGTGCAGGTATAGAAAAAATTATTAAATACGTGAACCATCCATCTAAATGTTTTTATTTGAATCCTTTCGGCAGGTATAATAAGTGCGCCATTCTATACGCAATAGCCAGAAGCAGCTACAAATTCTATATTCTTGACCCGCACTAAAAATTAAGCCAAATCTAGTTATTTGACTTGTTTACTCTGCAAGGGAACGAGAGATTTGTCTCTTGTTCATTATTTGTGTATATGGTTCAAGACTCAAAAGGAAAAATAGCGAGGTAGATAATGTTAATGCTGCTGTTATAGTGATTAGTGATTAGTTTAAGTGATCTTTAAATTTCAATAAACGAAATGGGAAAAATAACAACTAAACATGAGTAAGTATAGGTACCTAGTAAAATTAACTTCTTCTGATAAAAGGTTTTAATTGTAGGAATAACAAAATTTTGGGTACCATTTACTATCTACTCCTCGGCCCCAGCATAAATGATAAGCTTAAAAAAGGTTGAGGGCCACACTCATAATAGACAAAAATTTATTTTTCTGCCTTAATTTAAGTAGTTAAGTACTGACCACGCCCACTGGTTGTATATGTAGATAATTTTTAGAATTTTTTCTAAGTCAAAATTAATTTTTGTACTTCTTTAATTCGATTTTCCCACTGTCATATTCAATGCTTCTTTTCATTAAAAATTTTCCCCAGAAAACAATTTTTTTCAATCATGATTACAACAGAGAACAAATAAAAATATTATAATCAGCTCTATACGATCATTTAACATCCTATTTACTATTTAGTTTAACAAGTTATTATATTAAGAAAATTATTAGTTATTATTATTAAATTAGTTGCATCAGTAAATAGGAGTCATTGTCATAAAAAAGACACAGATAAAAGTGTTCTAAAAATGGTCTAATGGAGTTTATATTAATTATTATTCAGTGAATTTTATCAAAAATTTTAAAGAATGCAAATTTTCTTCACATAAGGATTAATTTTAAACATAAGGCGTTATATGATAAAAAGTTCTGTAAATGAACCAATTAGGTCCATTTCAAATAATGACAGCTTAATTCCAATAGTGACTCTCCAAGTGCCGAATTTTATTAATGAATATCAAATATAGGTTGATTTAAAAAAGAAAACAGCGGACAGACGAACATGGTTAAATAGATTTTGATTTTTAGCCAATTGTTTATTATTAAAGGTTTTCCGTTTCTAAGCTTTAAGCGTCCGCTTCAACTTCTTATACCATCTACCACAAGTAATGTGGGCTCTGACAATGAATTGTAGCTTTTTGACACGTTAACCGTTTGGTGTCTAGTACTTGTTTGATAATGATTATTTGAAAGGGAAACGTATTTGCGAAATGTATGCACTAGAGAATCCGATATGTGTGTAACCTTTCGTAAGTAATTTAATGTGAGTTTGAAGTTGTTGTCAGTGTTAATGCGAAAAGCAACCAAAGGAAGTAACTAACTAACCATACTATTAAATATAAAGAAAGAAGGTTCAAGCGTAACTATTGTACACACCCGACATACACGTAAAGAAATACAAATATTTATATAGAAGCTACACAAAGAAGAATCAACAGCGATTAATTATTGTTCAAACAAACTGAGAAACACGTGAAAAGAAATGTACAAGGATTCACATGTAGAGAAGAAGGGCTACGTAGACAATGATAAGTGGCAGCAGCAAAACAACTAACCTTACTTAAATCAGATCTACTTAAGCTAGAGCATACACTTATAGTTGTTAGATATATGAGCTACATGTGGTACACATGTGTGCTAAGTAAACATTAATGTAAGTAAGTATCTGTTTAAAATTCTCTTTTGTGTTTCCTAGGTTGTCTGGCTGAGTATGCAAACACATATAAATTGCATAACATTTGTTTGCTGCAGTCAACGGCGTACTATCCTTTAATGAAAAGCTGTGGGGGTTCAGTGAAACCATCATGCTTATGCATTTTTGAACGCGTTGAAATTGAAGTTAATAAATAGGAATAGAAAAAATTTATGTGAGAAAATTCCAATTTTTACGTTCACCTAATGCCTTCCATGCGTTATGGGTAATAAACAAATATCAAGAACTATGTTTTTTTTGCAATTTTTATATATATACAATTTCTATAATTTAATTTACTTTCGCATAGCCATTTATATTCTTCAACCATTAATTCTATTTAGTTGCAAAATGCTTTTTATTTAAATAATAAATAACACTTATACGCCACATAGCCTACGAAATGAAAACTCGAAGCTGTAAATTGAAGCACAAGCGAGAACCGAAAATTAATGAATAGCCATTTTTATACAGTTCAAGGCTTCATGTTTATGTATGTTTGTGTATTTTCTATTTAATATTTTGGTTTTTTGCTGTTGTGTATATTTTTTCTTGCCTCTGTGCAATCCTGAACTATGGGATTCGCATTATGCGTGTGTAATTGTTGTACCCATAAAATGCAGCTAAATAACAACAAAAACAATAACGGGGAACTGTATAATATGTACTGTTATGTATGAAGCTTTTTAAAATATATACATGATGCACTAGTATCGGCATAGGCATAGTCACACACATGGCCATACACTCGTGTATATAAATAATTGAAATGAAAGGGAACAGCTTACGCACTATAGCACAAATATAAATATAAATACCATAGAATTGCATTTAATTGGTACCTGAAACAAAAACAACCAGAACGACAATAACCAAGTTTTAGCCATCAAGTCAACATAAAAAATTATGGGAATATATATTATTTGGTCACATTATTGCCACTTGAGCTGATGTGAAAAATAGTTCAAATGATTAATACTGCAGTTCAACATATTTGACAAGAGATTTGAAAGGAAAAGTGAACAACAAGTCACTTAGAATTTATTCCCGTTCATTGTAGTGTAAAAAGTTAAAAGAGACAGAGAGAGAGATAGAAACAAGTAAAAAAGGTTATATTTATATTAAGTCAAATCTTTATATATAACGTGCAGGCGTGGCATCTGTATAAGTTTGCACTCTTTTAATGATTATTAAAGTAAATTGAAAAAATATCAATTCGATGGTTAAATAAGATATATAGATATATTTTTTTAAATTCGTAGACGTGGTATTTTTAGCTAAGCGATGAATAATTATTAATTTTCAGTTTTGTAGCTTTATTTATTTGACTTACATACTCTGTACTAAGTACAGTTACTTGTAAAATGTGGGCACATCCATTTTGTACTAAATTCCAACCTCAAAGGAAAGTTACTGTGTGACTGATAGATAGATTGTCACTAATTTTATGTGTGGCTTTTAAGTAGAAACCTTTGTAAATAAACTAGAAATATACAATGTATAAAATTTCATCTTAATATCTCAAAATTTACGATCATGAGACTTTCGACAACACGGGCAGTAGTTGATTTATCGATAACAAGCTTCTTCAATTTCACTTTAATTGTTATATATTTTTCGATCATACAAATTGTGTATATTTTTTTATTTTAATTAAGCAAATGAGAACCCAACTCATTCATATCCACCCTATTCAAGTCCAATTATCAACATCATAATGCATACGTACAATGAAATTCAGAATAATATTAAAAATATCAATTCTTTGTTTTTAATATATCACGTTGTTCGCCTTTACACTGTCTATGGTATACATAACATGGATTGTACTATGTACAGTGCTATTCTACCATTGTACACTTGTGTGTGCATGTAATTGCGAGTGAATATGTACAAAAGTAAACTTGACAAAGTTTAAGGTAGCATGAATGCAGCACTATTTCAATTTTGCACTCCTGTATGACTATTGAGGCTC
Source organism: Crataerina pallida (assembly GCA_949710015.1). NCBI lineage: Eukaryota > Metazoa > Arthropoda > Insecta > Diptera > Hippoboscidae > Crataerina > Crataerina pallida. Next base: position 29,900,626 of record OX453291.1, read on the forward strand.
TTGAGGCAATGTTTCAAGTATCCAGAAAATACACACGCACATATGCCTAAATGTTTACAAAGCAGATATAAGAGCAATCGTATACCAGAGAAGACCAGAATCAAGAACATCAACAAATGTAATGTGAAAGAAGGGCAGGGGAAGGAGACCAACTAGCTTCATAGTCACATATGTAGCTGGCAATGTTGTTGCTGTTATGCTGACGTGTTTAGAATTGTCAATACACACGTATACATATATATACTTGTAAATGCATGTATAGGTAAATGGTGCCAGCACAGGTAGCTACGCTCTTACATTTTTACATGTACAATACACTCAAACTGTGTTTTTTCCTTTGTAATGATGCTCATTATTTTATCGTCATGCTTGTGTGTGTATATATATATATATATAACTTTATGTAACTGTGCACGTTCGTGTTCATGAGCATGTATGTTAAGGAAACCTTTTGTTAAAACTGGACTAAATACGTTTTAAATCATTGCATTTTCTTTGGGTGCTGCGAAGCTACTCCATAGATATTGTTTGTGGGTAGCCTCGAGGATATCCATGAGAACTTTATAACTTTTTCAAAACTTAGAAGCTTCAACGAAATATTTTCAACTTTTATTTTATTTACTACATTCGTACATACGCATACACATACTCTATGTATACATATATTGCATGTCATTTGAGTTGTACGAATTATTTCTTTGGTTTTTTTTCCCAGAGAATTGAGGCACTCAGGATAGTTTGACGTCATCATTGTTAGGAGATTTAATTTTTATCAAATTTTTGCAAATGTTTGTAGAAAAAAAACTTTATTACGCACTCTTATGATATGTTAGGAAATCTTTCAACACTTGAAGCTTAAAGGGATATAATACGTAATGTTGCTTTTGGCCTTTTTATTCAAATTGTCGGAATTGTACTTTTTAACACTTTTTATACCCAACACATAGGATGGGGAGTTGATTGAGTTTGTTGTTACATATACAATGCATAAAAGGAGGCGTCAGAAACCCTACAAACTATTATTATTCTATTATTCTTGATCGGCATCGATTTAGGCATGTTCATCCAAATTTCTAGCTTTTATACGCAGTTCGTCCTTTAAATAACATGTGGGAGCATTTGGCTCTCTAAAGGCTAATAAGCTTCTTTCCTAACGTGAACAATGTCTTCTTTTTTCAGACAACCATTGCATTTACCAATGTGCCCATCAGTATAATAACTTTTTACATAATTTATGTTTTGTTTTTTACAGAAATAATCTATAAAAATATTATTGATCGTTATGTAAAAGAAAGACGTCATAATGTCTGCTAGCCTGCAAAGATTTTCCGGTACAACGTCTTGCCTTTATATATGTAAATTGTTGTTGTTATTTTTAAAAAACTTGAAGAGAGCGGACACATACATTATCAAAAGCAACAATTTTGTAAAGTTCATTTTGGCATTTTTATGCCATGATTGGCGTCTATTGCTAACGTTACAAATGAAGTTAAAGTTGGAAGTATTGTGACAAAATCATTGCACATATACTTGAGGAAAATTGACGGTTGAAGCTGTGCAAAACATATTGATGACTATCTTTGTATAATCAATAATTTGCCGAATAATGCGGATTTGTGGGATCTGCTACTAGATATATGTGGTGAACATTTTACCCGCAAAACTTGCTAAAAATCCTAAACTAACAACATTACATTTATTGCGTACATTATAAAGGTTACGATGTTAAGGTTTTGCTTCTCATAAAAATAACAGCACTTTCAACAGCAGCTGTATGAGATTAGTTCTTCAGAGTGCAATTCAACACATTTTTTTGTAACATAAAGACAGGATGGAGTTTGGCTAAGCTGTGTAATTCCATTGCACCAAACACTGCAGTTACTGTTCTTGATAGACCGTACAATTCTATCATAAATTATATTTAGGATTCAACAAGTAACCACCGAATATATATCAGCACTGGTTTTCAAAACAACATTCTTGGAAATACCTTATATGTAAAAAATATTGTTTAAAGATCAATAAGAAGCCATCACAATAAAGCGACGAAATTACCATTGCCGGATTTTGGGCGGCAAACGCAACGCCGCAGTGTTTCGTTTGGGCTGGTGCCATGGAGCCGCCAGATAGGAGACGAGTACCGCCAGACAGAGACAGTACAACATATAGTGAAAAATCAAACGTAGAAGCTGGTGCAAAAGAAGGTGAAACCTGTACGAAAAGTACAATTCCCCCTACGACTATCACACCAGCATTGGCTGCTACAGCGACAACATATTCAGCTGCGACACATGCTGTTGCAGCTTTCAGTGGAACATCCATAGGCCGTTCATTATTTAGAAATCCGAGCACAGCATCTCATCAACATGCCAGCACATCATCGCTACAACAATCCTCACATCTTTCAGGGTCTCTGCTATCGCAACGCAGTATCGGTGGAAGTATTGTGGGTATGGGGAGCAGCACTAGTTTGTATCAACATCATACTGGTCAACAAAATTTAGAAAAACTGTCACGACCTGTGGCCTTCGATAAGGCAAGTGACGATAATTTATTCATGAAAGCATTTATAAAAACATAAGAAATAATTTTTAAGAAATTAAATCATTGCGGCATGGAATAGAGATCTTCCATCCAAATGAGCGTTTTCCAATTGTTTCTTTGTATCCTTTTTAGCCTTTTTAATTAAGCGACATGAGCAGACTTGAATGACACCACCATCCTCACTTTCCGGACTGTGCTCAGAGGTGTCAGCACTAGTTACGCTCTTCTTTTCGTGATGTATGGGACAGTGCAGTTCGATTTCATTTTCTGAATCAGGTTCATTTCCTGTACCAGCCATAAGGCCGTCCAGGGCATTTTCGATTAAATTGAGAACATTTTTAGGTTCGTTTGCCGGCACAGGTTGTTTAAAAACGAGCGGAGGTCCATAGAATACGGTATGAGATTGATCTGATATAGGTGCAGATGAGCCGGCAGACGGTGCCATCATTAATGGATGGTGTGATGAAAAGGAAGGCGATTCTACACCATTATAATAGTAATCTAAAGTTTCCGGTTCCTCAGATAATATTTCAGCTTGAGCCATTGAATTTAAGGGCATCAAGGTTAAAGAGGCACTTTGGGTATGAATGGGAATAGGATCTGCTGACAGAAACTATTTTTATTAAAACTTAAAATATTTATGTGTCACATATATACCTCTGGCCACGTTGTACAAGAACATGTTAGCAAGTCTGAACATTTGTTCTAAAGGAGAAAACGGGCGCGAGATGGGCAACCTATTTGGTGGTATAATCACATGAGCCGCACCAGTTACGGTATGTTCGACAGGAATAAAATGCGCCATGAAGTTAGGCTCATTATAATCTCTAGACTTGACATGTTTTTCACCCTCCAAAACATTGCATTCTTCTGCATTTAATAAACAAATTTCGATACATTTTCAGTTGTTCAATTATGCTTTTAAGAACTCGTACCTTTTGGATTATTGTCAATAACGACAATTTCATTGGTGGTTTTTTGTGGCATGTTAAAGTGATCGCCCATCTTGTGGTCTTGTTCTCGTAATATATAAGTGGTTAGAGGGGCTACAAGAGCGGAATATTTATTACTTTTCAAGGCAGCAGTTTTATTAGGATCTTGTTCAGTTTTAAATTGATTGGTCTTGTCCTTAGCTTTGGCACGTTCCTTTGTAGCATTAAAGGTCTCCATTACCTTGTCGTATATAGTGTCCATTTCTAAAATGCCCCCGCAAAATATTAAGAAGTTCACAATAGACTATAATATATATATTACCCTTCGATTTATCGTGCTTTTCTAAATGATCGATGTCTACTCCCCTAACTTCCTTATTTTGATTAGAAATTGAAGAACGGGGATTTACTACCACAAATTCTTCTGGAATCTTAGATCGCTTTTTATCTTGATCTGCTCGCTTAATACGTGTTAGTCCGTTTGCCACTTCTGTATTCATAGAGAACACTACACGAATGGAACTGTAACGTGAGATGCCTTGGTCAAAGTGACAATTTAACTTAACTTACCAAAACACCAAAGTAATACAAATAATAGAGAATTCATTGTTTAAGAATTAACGTTTAAAAGATTGCAGAAAATATATTTTAGATGTGGATAAGTTTCTATTGTATGGAGTTGCAGTCGTTTTCGTTTTTCCAATAAATTCTGATTAAAAAATTCGAAAAGTAAAGCATGGATTGCCCAAAATTTTTCAATATTTTTTTTACACAAAGTACTTGAAATAAAAACTCTTCTAAAATAAAATAACATATCAGATTTTTCAGTGAGGTTATGTTATTTTGAGAAAAATTACGGACTTGAGCTCGCTAACACAAATCGATCGATTGAATATTAATGAAGAGTTATAAAGGTGAGAGTGTACCTTAATTATTATCCTCTTCGACAACCAAGTAAATTACTCGAGTCAGTTAACGCCAATCAGTTAATTTTGTTACTATAGGTGTAACGTTGTTTAAAGGTGATTTTTTTATTGCCGCATATTACGATAAAAACTTACAATCTATGCCGTGCGAGCTAGTATGCGGGATCATGATTACTTACATTTTTATTATTTACAATGTAATCAATACATAGGAAATCTGTGTGGTTTGTTATTGCAGATGGAGTCACTAGTACGAGAAATGCAAGATCCTGAACATGGAGTACCTGTCAGGCAACAGAAAATGTTTTTGACTTCCATTCCATATGCTTTTATGGGTAATGTTTATACATACATACGTTAGCATACGTAATAAAAAAAAATTTTAATCCTTTTTTAAAATTAAAAGGTTACGACCTTATTGAATGGCTAATGGATCGATTGCTGATAGAAGAATCTGAAGCCTTAAATATTGCCAATCAATTGTGTTTGCATGGATACTTTTTCCCCGTGAATGACACAAAAACGTTAACAGTTAAAGATGATTCATCTTTGTACCGATTTCAAACACCCTATTACTGGCCGTGGCAACATAAAACACCCGATAATGTAGAATACGCTATCTATCTAGTGAAACGTTCCATGCGGAATAAGCAACGCCATGCATTAGAGGACTATGAATTGGAAGCTTTAGGTTCACTGCATAAGAATCTTAAAGGTAAATGGGAAATCATTAAAATGCAAGCGGAGGAACAGGTGCGTTTGGCTAAGGAACGCAAAAAAGGCGACAAAATTGTGGGTGATTCTCAGGAGCGAGCATATTGGCGTGTCTATCGTCCACCACCCGGCCATTTTACTCCTTTGGAGCCATGCCCTGTCCCTTCACGAGATCGTCTAGGCCCAAAACAAAACAAGAAGAAAGCCCTCGAGGATGTTCAAAGAGAAGTGGATTACTTAAGAAAATCTTTGAATCGTACCCGTATGAAAATGTCGCAGGCTTGTGAAACTCTTGTAGCGTATTCGGAGACTTTTGTCGAGTATGATTTCTTCTTGCAACCGGTACTGCCCTCCAATCCTTGGATTACTGAAGATACCACTTTCTGGCAATTGAATAACACGTTTGTAGACATACCGACGGAGAAACGTGTCAAGCGTTGGGCCATTTCTATAGAGGAGCTGGTGTCAGACCCGACCGGACTGCAAGAGTTTACAATGTTTCTCGAAAAAGAGTATTCTCACGAGAATATACGCTTCTGGATAGCTGTTAACCGTTTAAGGCGTTCAGCTCATTCGCAAGTTTCACAAAAAGTTCAAGACATATACGAGTACGTTTTATATTAAAAATTATATCTTTATTTGAACTATTTAAATTATATATATGCGGTTCTCTTATTAGGGAATTCTTAAAGCCGGGTGCTCCCTGCGAAATTAACATTGATGGCAAAACTATGGAAAGCGTTTTAAAGGGGCTTACGCATCCTTCTCGTTTCACCTTTGACGCAGCCTCCGAACATATTTATATGCTGTTATTAAAAAAGGATTGTTATCCACGTTTTGTTCGTTCTGAGCATTACAAACGCTTACTGGAGACGGGTATACAGCCAGCCCATAAGAAACGTTTCTTTAACTTTGGTGGAGTTAGTGGAGCAAAAAAGAAGATGACTGCGGCTTTGTCTAGTCAAGGAAATATGGGTGGACATGAAGGAAGCAAAGCGGCAAGTACTGCAGTTGGGACAGTCATAATGCAGGGACCAACACCCAGTGGTTTGATGAGGCGGCGCGGCAGTGACCGTAGTCTTAGCGGTTCAGCACATGAATTGGCTATTATTGGGGTTAATAAGGATTCTGCCACAAACGTACCACATTCACACTCTCAAAGTAATCTCAGTGAGATACCATATAGGCAAGTATCGGAATATTTAAAAAAAGTTAAACTCTTATTATGGTGTATGGCAGTAAATATAGAAAAATCTAGAAATTGATATTTTCGTTTTTTAATTGATAAAAACATTACAACACCTTACATGTCACTCATAACAAACACTATGTATCAACGACACTCGCTCTATAGTGAAATGAGCATTTATCGTGGCGATATGACTCCTCAACAACAATGCCATCTGCTGAGGAAGAGCTCAACACCCGGTAGTTGTTTAATGCCACATCAGTAAGAATTGCAAGTGATTTCATTTTGAATTTGTTTTAAATACTCAGTTGTAAGATTTGTGACCTGTTTTTATCTACCGCAAACATTTCTAAATGTATGTTTTGTATAAATTCCTTGATATCCTCCACTATGACTTGTATATATGCTTCATTTTACAATTATACCAGGAATGTATGAACGTAACAAATGAACCACGATTTTTATATTTCCACCAATTACTACTATATTCTGTGTAAATCAGTTTCACACTTTCATACATGACTGTATTATAATTTTAGTGCATTTTTTTTAATGTAATAACTATAAATGTATTATGCTTAAAAAGGGAACCTCCGAAATTGATGTCAACTCGTTTAGACTCGGTTACCGATGCGGGTATAATAAGTAGTGCCGTTTGTCCTTGGGATGTAGCTGACGAAACAGTAGAACTCTCTGATGCCACGGGAAAGGCTTTTATTCAGCTGTCAGTGTGTCCCTGGGAGCAAGAGCCCGAAGTATCTAGCAACGTTTCCAAGGGAAATGTTCAAAGGTTAACCAGGTGATTTCAATTTTTGCGACAACAGTTTGGCGAAATCCTCACGATTTTAACGTTTTTCTCAGTACTTCTTCTGATAACAGCGAAACTCATGAACGCACGCAACGCAATTTGGTAATACATCACCAACATACTGTCGATAGCGGAGATACAGCAATAAAACGTTTATTGCCCATATCAGCTGAACAACGAAGAGCCTCTGTATCTTTTACACCGAGGTACGTATAGCAAGCACTTTGATTGGTGCTTCATTTCGTATAATTTAAATTTTTTTCAGTCGCCTCTCAGAGCTCCCATTGGGATTACCACCCGCTGCTAACAAAGTTTCAATTACACCTTCCCCAACTGTTAGCACACCTCACTCGTTGAAGTTCCCCACTTTATTTAAACCATTACAAGTAGCGCAAAGTGCCACAGCTGTGGCTGCTATGCTAGGAAACGTCGCCAGCACTGCTACGAATATCACTAAGGATCCACCGTCCAATTCAGATACTGAAATGGATGAATTGAGTAAACTCTCGTTATCAGAACGTAACAGCGAGTCATCTTCTTCAGAGTTGCCAGTACTGCCGACACCCATTCTTTCTCCAACGCCACCACCAATAACAAAAATTACACCACCACCACCGCCACCCTTTGATGAGGAAACTCTTACTGCAGCAATCGAATCAAAATCTCAACTTATGGACGATATTAATTACATTGTTTCACCAAGTGATAGTCCACAAAATGATGTGAAACGTGAAGAGTTGGAGGTTAAGGAAAGTCAAAAATTAGAAACAGAAGTGGATGTTGAAATTCAAGAGATACAAATTGAATTGATTGAAACTAGTACTGAACAGTTGTGCGAAGGACAAGATCCACTGATAGTAAGAACAACTACAACTACTCACGTTATACAAATTGAGGGAGGAGAATATAATAACGCTCAAGCAGGAGGTGAAGAATTGTCAACAAAACCTGACAGAGGAGAAGAGGATAATGGTAATAAGAAAGAAAACAAGGAACTTTTCAGTAATTTTGGGTCAGAGAAGGATAGAGAACAACCGGAAAACTTAGTTATTGAAGTTGAGCCGACCATAAATAAAAGAAGCACAGAAACTGTACTCAAACTGCCTGAGGGAAAAAGTACTGCACAACTTTATAGTTGCCAAGAAGAACTGTCTCCTACTACCGACGAATATCACGAAGGTTTGCAATTTGGTGCTGAAGATAAGGAGGTATGTAGTTATGGTTTAGGTGAAACGAAAGGGGGTTATATTGCTCCAGCTCCCACACCAGCGCCAGCTATGGCACCACTAGCTGAAATAGACACCGATACAGTCGATGATGAACCCAGCGAAGATATTACATTTAAAGAATCGCCAACATTGCCATCTTTAAAGTTACCGTTGTGTCCCACCACAAAATATCACTCTGAAGAAGCGAGAAGAAGACGCAAAAAGAAGCATATAGATGGTAAAAAATTGTCTTCCATGGAAGAAAAAGAAAGAGAACGTGAAAAAGAGGAGGAAGCTAGCACTTCAAAAGCACACACCACTAAGGACTCTGGTGCCAAACCCGACTCAGACATTGCAACAGTATGCCCCTGGGAAGATGAGTAAGTAGTTTGCGCAACATATTATTATTATTCGTGTTCAGGGCCAAGATGAGTTTTTAAATTAAAGATTTATTTATAGAAATATCTCAACCAGTGATGGTACATTCGTTAAAACCTATGCCACCCTAGGATATTTATGAATAAAACCGAATATTTTCAAAACCATGGTCAACAAATTATTGAAGCGTAAACACATTAAAAAATGACAAAATATTTAACCAGAATACTATATAAGATGCTTAAAGATGAAATATATTAGGTTATATGAAATATTCATTTGCTGAATAGATGACAACTTCAAAGGTCATATGGTATAAAAGTACAATATGACACATAGTACATAAAAGCTACGTAGAAAATATATATAGCAAGTATAACAATTAGTTGTAAGGGTACTACGTTAAGAGAACTATAGCTGTAATAAACATATTTATATATAGAATAATATAATTTGATAATGAAGACATACAAACTTTTTCCTTTTAAGTTGTAGTAGTATTCACTAAGGTATACCACAATCACTTCCCCCACTTCACTTTCTTTTTTTAAGTGACAACAATTTCAGTTCAGTTTTTCATTAAAAGTTTTCAGTTGTGGTAAAAAACTGATTTTTAAATAAATTTTAAGTAATTTTTTAAGGTTACATGTGTTCAATGTGAAATACAAAATGTAAAGCGTATGATTAGGATTGCATAAATAAGATTTATTATAGCCTATTTTAGGGTGCTATAAAAGATGTCGGTGCAAACTGGAATGAAGTACTCCGCAATACAATTTCTTCAACAAAAATCATTTATGCTAAACTCCTGAGCCCCCAAAATGGCATACTTTGGTTTTTGTTTAAAATAAATTGGAATTGGAACTATCCCATAAATAATACACGCAATGTATTCGATATACTAATAAAAACCAAATAACGTTGCACACTTATATATAAACAATTAATTACTGTTAGTACTCAAAGTATATAAAATAATACTTACCATTCTAAATGTTAGTACAAAGTTTTCTTAGAAAAAGTACAAAAATGTAGAAAAATTATTAATCAAAATAAAATATATACACATAGATACACATATATGTATTAATTAACGTTTTTTGCTTACAGGACACTTGTTGAATTAATTTTTATTTAAGTATAAGCAATTCTCAAATTATTAAGAATTTACCGCATATTGAAGTTAAATTTAGAAAACAATATATGCTATGGAAATTGGTATTAAATGGCACCCTAAAGATATGCTATGTGTAAGGACAAGTTACAGGAGTAATCAGATTTGAAAGACTATGAAATGAACACGTTGTTATATTGACAACAATAATAATTGGTTTAAAATTTGTTAAGTTTTTTTTTTTTACATTTTTACTCTTTAGTGTGGACTACAGTATATAGAGCCATAGACTTTTTAAATTACTACTACTTATTTCCATTTTTCTCTGTTTCGTAGGGTGTATTAAATAATTTACATGATTATTAATCATTAGTGCTGGACTTTGGATAAACTGAAGCATTGTAAAAGAAAAGTATTTCACATAAAAAAATAAATGTACTTATAATCCTCCTACTTTGCTATTACTGTTACTACGACTACTACTACTACTACTACTTCGGGTTGTTAAAGACAATTGTTATATAAAAAAAAAACAAAAACAATGAAATACAATAATCACAAAGTATATACACGTATATAAAATCTATTTAAACAATTTTAAAAAAATTATAAAAAAAGCAATTCCTTCTAAAAGGAACAGTGATTGAAATCAAACATTAGTGAGTAGCTTGTAGATGATAATAATTCCCTTCATAGGTATACATATATATATCATTGACAAACATATACACTTAACAACAAAAACCACCGTTTTCATGACAACAAATATTATCGATAAATTTTAAAACTTTATTTATTTTCTACATAGAATTGATTTTGTTAAATTATATTTTACATACATACATACAAAAAAATAAAAATAGAGAAAAACATTAAATAATTTTTATTCATATTAACAACAGGAATAGCTCAATATGTAATAATAATGAAAAGCGAAGAAATTACTTTAACAAATCAATATTATAATGATTAGTGATGTAAAGCTTAATAGTTATAGTAAACATAAATAAACATTATGTCTACACGTGCAAAATATTACAAAATAATATGTATTTCAAAGTTAGTATTAAAAAGTATGTAATTGTATTTACAAAGCGAAAAAATGGAAACCCCTTATAATGGATGGAGGCACAATTGTTTATGGAATAAGCGAAGCCACCTTAAGCTATTCTTCTTCACGTAGAAGCCACATTAGCAATATAAAGGAAAATAAAGTTAAACTCCATACAAACCAAATCAGCTGCATTGTGTTTTGTTTTTGTTTTTATTACAACTATTTAAATATATATTCATACTACTCGCATTAATAATTAGAAACAACCCTCTTTTTTGGTACAACCAACCTTTAAAGCATTAGAGGTTACAAAAAAGAACCGATCACTAAAACACAGAATTGTGCAATAAAATAAAACTTGTTGCTTAAATCGAGCTAGCTACATATATATCATACATACTTATACTTATAAATAAATCATGTATTGTTACATACATATATATGATGAAACGATCAAATAAAATAAAATACATAAATTGAAAAGAAAAACCCATAAAACAACTAAATTTATCTTTGGTCAAATCTTATATACTCTCCACATCCATATTCAAACAATAAGCGTACACCCTCTTGCAAGTTGAGTTTAGTGTTGAATAAGGTTTTTGTATACTTTGGCCCTGTCTGTAAACCGAATTTTAAACTCATTTTGTGGCACATAAATAGATTTTTGTCAATTGTGAGAATGGCTCTTGATTTTCTTTTGACCAATTTAAATAGTAGAAACTAAAAGTGTTTGTTCTAAATTAAAAATTCAGTTCAATATCTCAAAATTTACGACCATAAGTGTGCCAACAATAGAGAGACATATTATATATATATCGACTCAGATGAGATGTTGATCAAGAATATTTCGTAGGGTTTCTGATGCTTTAGTCTTTATGTTGCAAAAAATTAACAATTATATGTAGAGGGTATAAAAAGATTTTATTCAAATAAAAAAAATATACCGAAAAAATAGGATAATATGATACATTTGAAACACAGTGAACAACGCTTTTAACGATATTCAAAGATAACCGTTATAATAGTTACTTTACTTATATCTCTACAAAACTACAATAGTTTTAAAATATTTAAATTTAGTAAAACAGTATACATAACGAATCTTAACTGACAACTAACTATCGATTGTTTTTTAAAGCAATTAATAAAAGAAAGTTACAATATTTACCAATTCTTTGGCACAAAATTTCCAACCTTTTTCAATAGGCTATGAAACCGCAATACCAAGTTTGTAAAGCAAATTGGTGGGCATGGAATAAATTGCGCCCCAATTAACTAGACTACCAGTTTGCCAGATACTTTTTTATATAAATGGTCACGGCGATAAATCTCTTTAAATATCTTTATAAACGCTCTTCACTATATCATTAAAACACATATAAAAGTGATAAACGTTACATGCATATAAAAAAATATTAAAAAACAAAATATTTGAAAAATAAAAACAACAGTCATGTAATAAATATTGAGAAATATTGAAGTACAATAAAAAAAATGAGAAAAGCGTATAATCGAAAAGTGTTTTATTGGATTCAAAAGTTAAGTGGGCGAAGCAAACACTTTTTGGGTCATTAACGCCTTACATAAGTTGTGTTCCTCGTTTGCGTCACCTAGATTTGCTTTGTTAAAATCTAAAATCACACGACAACTTGTCAGAGTGCTTAAAGTTTAACAAAAGATGCAAGACGAAAAAAGATTTCAAGCCCCAAACGCTTAAAATTGTTACGTATTCAATGTATTCAATTTGGCTGTCAAAGCTAGACCAGCTTTGAAAACTTTTTAAGTATCTGTATAATATATATTTCAAGGAAACTTTTTAAATTCAAGAGAGTGAACGGTAATGATGACCGCTATGAATACCGCTATGTTACATGTTTCATCATTTCTAATAAAGTTTTGTTATAACTGAAAATTCCAGACATTTCGTTTTTTCCAAATTAAGATAAATTAATTTCACTTACTACTACCATGTCGTTGCGTTTCTGTTGACCGAAATTTATAGTAAATTAGATATTATAACACAACGCTTGCAATAATATTTTTTTAACATATCTGATGAAAATGTGTTTTATTTATAATGTAAAAAGTTTAAAAAGTACTGGAATTATTATATTATTCTGAACCATAAAAAGTGCTTTAAAAGAGATAGAAAACTTTATCATATATAATAAGTATAAAATGGTTCAATAGAAAGAATGGATTTTAAAAGTTTTAAATAAAGTTGTGGTGGATTTAAAAAGTTTTCATATCAAACTAAAACAACAAAATTGATTTAAGGGGCATATAAAGGGGGATTTGTGAATAACTTTTGTGGACACTGTATATCCATTCTATGCAGAGAGTAGGTGGTAATAATTGACTGAAAGTTCTATGAAAATATTATATTATAATATATTATAGTACTATAAATAATATTATAAATGAATTCAATAATACAATGATGAAGATATGTAAGGTTTAGAATGAAACGAGTTTTATTTAAGTTCATAATTCAATTTATTATAGTATTAGTGATACTCTTACTTTTACTTATTCCCTTATTCTTATCCACATAAGGAGGGGGTATACTAAGTTTGTCATTCCGTTTAAAACACCTAGAAGAAGGCTTCAGAGATCTTACAAAGTATAATAATTCGTAATCAGCACCAAATGTCCATGCATCCGTCCGTGGATAGTATTTTTACGGTTGTAAATTTTTAGATATTGAGCTGAAAATTTTGAATAGTCACCTTTACTTTTTGCACGCAGATCTCTAATAAAATCGGTTAAAACAGCCACGCCCACAATCGTCAACAATCTATTTATCTGACACAAAAATTGAGCTATGTATGTATTAAGTTAACATTTGGTACACATATTCAATACGCCAAAAAATGGGCATGGTCGGATAACGAACACACGTAAAATCGACTAAAATTTATATATCTGCCACAAAAATTTACCTATGAACTATGTCAATATAAAGCATAATAACTGTCCCTTATGGCGTATGATTAATATTCAGTACATTGGGAATTTCATACTACATTCTCTTCAATTAAAAATGATTTTTTAAATCTTTATTGTTATTGGAGAGTGAAAAAATGAAACATATTGAATGAATTTAATAACATCTTAATAATGAGAAATATTTGAATCATTAAGAAAGAGGATCTACTTCTACATCAGCCTGGTTACTGCTTAAAATCATTAAATATTAACGATTCTGGCAACGTGGTCGTTGTAGATAATGTTAACTTAACAGTGTATTCTTAGGTTTGTTTTCGGGAACGACAGCAGTTGATGCGTGCTAAAAGGTTGAGCAAGGCTAACACACGCTTTCAGTTACATCATGCAACCAGCTCATGTAAGATGGGTGCTTACATATGTGTTCGTTAAACCAACAAATGTGTGTTAAAAACTTGTGTAAAAATTTATAACAGAATTTTAATTTAAAGGACATTTCCAGCATTTCGCAGATCTACTTTAAGTAAAACTCGTGAAATATACCATAAAATATTAAAATATATGTATATGTGGTATATCTATATAGTATTAGTACGCTGGATGTCAACCAACCCATTTATAAATGTGTGTACACATGAAAATCTGTCGATAACACGTGGTTTCGTTGCCTGCATTTTCTGCTTTGTTTGTTTACAAGTTTTCCATTCATTCGCTGTGTAAGCCTTCACACACAATCACCGAAGAACAGTAACACGCAACTACCAACATGCAAAAGTATGTAAACATTCACATTCAGAACCCACGCGGCCATTTACACAGAACCAAATAGCAAACTGTGGATACATAAAATAGGTAAATAGAGTAGGAAAAGACGAGACAGAAATAGCTGAACCCTACAGCATGAATTTATTATGAGTTCGAGATAAATATAAAAATAAATCCTGCAGGATAACAGGAAAACGCCGGTTATTGGCTCCCAGTCTGCACAAAGCGAAAGAAAGAGAGAGAGAGAGAGAGAAATATATAACGATTTCTCGTAGAGAACATAAGAGAGAGTATTTTTGCTTGCAGCTGCTGTAACTCGTGGCTGCCTGGCTGGCTACTAGCTAGCTTTGCTGACACAAGCCAAGACAAAAGGCCACTACAGCATCATTACACCGAACAGTAGCTGTGCTGAGCTGAACAGTGTCTGTGTATTGTAACGTTTGTCTTATAAAGAAAGTGTTCATTGTTCTGTGTTGTATTGTGTTGTGTTGTGTTGTGCTATAGCTTGTTGTATAATATACACAGACGGTTTGCACAGTTATAAATTATCATTACAGCTACTGTCGCATCAAGACCGCGTTCGCGTTTTTATTGGTATAGGTTTGTGATGCATTGTGTATTCATGTAACGTTTCCCAAAAACCGTCGGATAAAGACAAAAACTTGTCACATAATTTTTTAGTTTAGAATGTGAGCTTGAACGGAATGGTTCGCTTTTTATTACTACACTCGCGTTAAATACTTACATATAATAAATAAAAGATTCTATCAGAAATTTGCTTAACACTTTACAAACTGTGCTATATTCGGGATATATTTTGGCATCACTTTTACTTTTACTAATCACATACAACTTGAATGATATTTGAAAAGGAGAAAAGATTCTAAATAATTATATGAGAGCCAACAACTTTGGCGGGTTTGGTTTTAGTTTTTTTGAATGAAAAATGTGAAATTATGTGAATCGCAGGATTTTTACTCACAACTAACAGAGGCTAACACTAGGAACAAATTAAAAAACGCATATATACGAAATGTTTCATTAATATTAAAGCAAATGTTTAAAATTTGTTAAATTTAAAAGCACCAAAAAAGGTGTTCTACAGCTTATTAAATAAAATAAAATAAAAATGCTGAATGAAACAAATTTTTATACCCCGTCACTTGACACTCTTTTCCGGATTTGGTGAGATTTTTTGAAATAAGGTAATCATAAAACCGAAGCACGAGTCAAACACTGAAATGTTTCATTTAATGTTGTTCAATATTTTCCATAAATTCCATACAATTCGTAAAACACAAATTTGTATGCGTGATCTCTTACCATAGCTTCCATATTAATCCCAACGGTTTAATGTGTGGTAGTCTGATAATCGTTCCAGTTGTACTTGTATGTGTCAGGCAAAATCATTAATTTAACATTAAATTTATACCGTCTGGTGGAAAATTACATTTTGTTTATTTCCTGCGTGGACGTGGGCCTGTGCATTGTGAAAATTGTGCGTATTTTTAATTATTTATTCATATAATTATACATAAACGTGTATGCGTACATTGCTTCAAAGACTTAAAATGAAATGAATTTGAATCTTCCTTTAAGGGAAAAAGGATTCCAATTTTATTAACGCAGTTCTTTTCTAAATATAATTGGTATTACGAAGACTCATTACTAGCTTGGAGAGAAATACTTTATGTCTGAGTTATATGCAATAAAATTAAATTAAAAAAAACCAACTTTATGTCTTTTCAATAATCATAAAATTATTTGTTTGTATCGGGGTTTCATTGCATTTAAATTATCCAACAATTGATTTATTTATATCTAGCATTTCAATCACAGCTTCGTCACGTTACAAATGTTGTCCAACCAAATAACTGCACCTTTGCGCCCAAAAATGTTCAACTTTATATACATACACATACAAACAGTGACACTTCACTGAAGCAGAACCACACGTTTCATTATTCCATTATAGAAACTTTCGGCACATTTTAATTTATTCTGCACTTTTCAATTCATACCAAATTTTAAGGTCATAGCAGATGTATAGATTTTTGTCAATTGTGGGCATGGCTCTTGAACAACATTTCAGCTTAATATTTACGATCGTGAGAATGCCAATAGACAGACACCCCGACAAATATGTCTAAATCGACTCAGTTTTTGCTTCTGATCAAAAATATATATAGTTTGTAGAGTCTGTGAAGCCTCTTTCTAGGTAATGCAAACGGAATGACAAACTCCCCGTTTTACAATAAATGTATTTTTCTTACTCTTTATATGCTTGTACTGTACATTTAAACTATTAAAAGTTTTCTTTTATTAGCAGCAATTAATTTGTTATTATAATAAAATTACTTTTTGCTTTATGTGACTAGCAGACATATGCACACATTTTCATAAATTTGCTTTTAAATTGAATGCTACACATTTTCATACAGCCAACATAATATGAAACATTTGTTCATAGATTCGTAAATCATTTTATTATGCTTTATTAAAAAATCCAATAAAAAATGAATTATTTTTTTAATTCAAGTTTAGTTAAGCCTATGTGTTATGTATATATTATTTTTAAGTATTTAAAGTGCAGCATACGTACCGTACCACCACGTTTTGAAGAAAAATAAAAGCAAAAAAAATAAAAAATGGAAAATTATGCAAATGAGATTATAAGAGGCAATAATTTTTTTGCAGATTGAAACTGCATGCGA
Source organism: Crataerina pallida (assembly GCA_949710015.1). NCBI lineage: Eukaryota > Metazoa > Arthropoda > Insecta > Diptera > Hippoboscidae > Crataerina > Crataerina pallida. Next base: position 29,917,921 of record OX453291.1, read on the forward strand.
ATAAAACATAATGTCTCTCTTAAATGCACTTGAATATACACTACATTATATTTGCAAAGGGGAGCAGTGGAATGGAAAAGTATCCATCGTTTGGGTATCCTTTGGTAAGCATCAATGTTGTATGATAAAAACAAGTATAAGAATTAAACGTGACTTAGGCCAAATCCTACATACCATATAAATATCCTTGACCTACAAACATCCGCAGGGGGCGTGGCCTGTAATAGTTATAAATGTTTTTTCCTACATTATCTGTTTTCATGAATATAAATAATTCGTAATATGGGTGTTGCCAATGGACCATCACATTTAGTTTACTCAAGGTGAATATCATTAAAATACGTGAAATATTTTGTAAAAAAAATTTAAAGAATTTAAAACAAAAATTAAAAAAAGAAAAATAAATTTGAAAATTTAAAAAACGACTGCTCGGATTTTGTTGAAATTTTTTGCAAACATTAGGAAATTTCTCTAGCTTTTCGCGGATACATAATTAATGGACGTGGCACTGTTCGTTTTTGTATTAAGTAAGTTTTTCATAAACCATCTTTATTAACGAAATGAGTGGTGCCACGCCCATATAATGCAATTCATTTGAAAGCTGAATAAATTTGCAATCTTCCAGAAAAAGTTTGAACAAAATCCGTGAAGCCGTTCCTGAGTTTTAAGACTTTAAAAATTATCTAAAATCGAAATTTTCTTACTGCGCAGTTCTGGGCGCCTGGTATTTTGCTCACGTTTTTATTTTTGTATGATTTTCACAACAGCGACCACAAGAATGGAGGCGAACTTGCTTGGCTTATAACTCGAAAAGTATTACTCCGATTTTGATCAAATTTTTTGCATAGGTTAGGAAATTTCTATAGCTTTCCAAAGATACATAATTAATGGGCGTGGCACTTTCCGTTTTTGTATTAAGTAAGTTTTTCATAAACCATCTTTATTAACGAAATGAGTGGTGCCACGCCCATATAATGCAATTCATTTGAAAGCTGAATAAATTTGCAATCTTCCAGAAAAAGTTTGAACAAAATCCGTGCAGCGGTTCCTGAGTTATAAGACTTTAAAAATTATCTAAAATCGAAATTTTCTTACTGCGCAGTTCTGGGCGCCTGGTATTTTGCTCACGTTTTTATTTTTGTATGATTTTCACAACAGCGACCACAAGAATGGAGGCGAACTTGCTTGGCTTATAACTCGAAAAGTATTACTCCGATTTTGATCAAATTTTTTGCATAGGTTAGGAAATTTCTATAGCTTTCCAAGGATACATAATTAATGGGCGTGGCACTTTCCGTTTTTGTATTAAGTAAGTTTTTCATAAACCATCTTTATTAACGAAATGAGTGGTGCCACGCCCATATAATGCAATTCATTTGAAAGCTGAATAAATTTGCAATCTTCCAGAAAAAGTTTGAACAAAATCCGTGAAGCCGTTCCTGAGTTTTAAGACTTTAAAAATTATCTAAAATCGAAATTTTCTTACTGCGCAGTTCTGGGCGCCTGGTATTTTGCTCACGTTTTTATTTTTGTATGATTTTCACAACAGCGACCACAAGAATGGAGGCGAACTTGCTTGGCTTATAACTCGAAAAGTATTACTCCGATTTTGATCAAATTTTTTGCATAGGTTAGGAAATTTCTATAGCTTTCCAAAGATACATAATTAATGGGCGTGGCACTTTCCGTTTTTGTATTAAGTAACTTTTCATAAACCATCTTTATTAACGAAATGAGTGGTGCCACGCCCATATAATGCAATTCATTTGAAAGCTGAATAAATTTGCAATCTTCCAGAAAAAGTTTGAACAAAATCCGTGAAGCCGTTCCTGAGTTTTAAGACTTTAAAAATTATCTAAAATCGAAATTTTCTTACTGCGCAGTTCTGGGCGCCTGTTATTTTGCTCACGTTTTTATTTTTGTATGATTTTCACAACAGCGACCACAAGAATGGAGGCGAACTTGCTTGGCTTATAACTCGAAAAGTATTACTCCGATTTTGATCAAATTTTTTGCATAGGTTAGGAAATTTCTATAGCTTTCCAAAGATACATAATTAATGGGCGTGGCACTTTCCGTTTTTGTATTAAGTAAGTTTTTCATAAACCATCTTTATTAACGAAATGAGTGGTGCCACGCCCATATAATGCAATTCATTTGAAAGCTGAATAAATTTGCAATCTTCCAGAAAAAGTTTGAACAAAATCCGTGCAGCGGTTCCTGAGTTATAAGACTTTAAAAATTATCTAAAATCGAAATTTTCTTACTGCGCAGTTCTGGGCGCCTGGTATTTTGCTCACGTTTTTATTTTTGTATGATTTTCACAACAGCGACCACAAGAATGGAGGCGAACTTGCTTGGCTTATAACTCGAAAAGTATTACTCCGATTTTGATCAAATTTTTTGCATAGGTTAGGAAATTTCTATAGCTTTCCAAAGATACATAATTAATGGGCGTGGCACTTTCCGTTTTTGTATTAAGTAAGTTTTTCATAAACCATCTTTATTAACGAAATGAGTGGTGCCACGCCCATATAATGCAATTCATTTGAAAGCTGAATAAATTTGCAATCTTCCAGAAAAAGTTTGAACAAAATCCGTGCAGCGGTTCCTGAGTTATAAGACTTTAAAAATTATCTAAAATCGAAATTTTCTTACTGCGCAGTTCTGGGCGCCTGGTATTTTGCTCACGTTTTTATTTTTGTATGATTTTCACAACAGCGACCACAAGAATGGAGGCGAACTTGCTTGGCTTATAACTCGAAAAGTATTACTCCGATTTTGATCAAATTTTTTGCATAGGTTAGGAAATTTCTATAGCTTTCCAAAGATACATAATTAATGGGCGTGGCACTTTCCGTTTTTGTATTAAGTAAGTTTTTCATAAACCATCTTTATTAACGAAATGAGTGGTGCCACGCCCATATAATGCAATTCATTTGAAAGCTGAATAAATTTGCAATCTTCCAGAAAAAGTTTGAACAAAATCCGTGAAGCCGTTCCTGAGTTTTAAGACTTTAAAAATTATCTAAAATCGAAATTTTCTTACTGCGCAGTTCTGGGCGCCTGGTATTTTGCTCACGTTTTTATTTTTGTATGATTTTCACAACAGCGACCACAAGAATGGAGGCGAACTTGCTTGGCTTATAACTCGAAAAGTATTACTCCGATTTTGATGAAATTTTTTGCATAGGTTAGGAAATTTCTATAGCTTTCCAAAGATACATAATTAATGGGCGTGGCACTTTCCGTTTTTATATTAAGTAAGTTTTTCATAAACCATCTTTATTACCGAAATGGGTGGTGCCACGCCCATATAATGCAATTCATTTGTAAGCTGAATAAATTTGCAATCTTCCAGAAAAAGTTTGAACAAAATCCGTGCAGCGGTTCCTGAGTTATAGGACTTTAAAAATTATCTAAAATCGAAATTTTCTTACTGCGCAGTTCTGGGCGCCTGGTATTTTGCTCACGTTTTTATTTTTGTATGATTTTCACAACACAATGGAGGCGAACTTGCTTGGCTTATAACTCGAAAAGTATTACTCCGATTTTGATCAAATTTTTTGCATAGGTTAGGAAATTTCTATAGCTTTCCAAAGATACATAATTAATGGGCGTGGCACTTTCCGTTTTTGTATTAAGTAAGTTTTTCATAAACCATCTTTATTAACGAAATGAGTGGTGCCACGTCCATATAATGCAATTCATTTGAAAGCTGAATAAATTTGCAATCTTCCAGAAAAAGTTTGAACAAAATCCGTGAAGCCGTTCCTGAGTTTTAAGACTTTAAAAATTATCTAAAATCGAAATTTTCTTACTGCGCAGTTCTGGGCGCCTGGTATTTTGCTCACGTTTTTATTTTTGTATGATTTTCACAACAGCGACCACAAGAATGGAGGCGAACTTGCTTGGCTTATAACTCGAAAAGTATTACTCCGATTTTGATCAAATTTTTTGCATAGGTTAGGAAATTTCTATAGCTTTCCAAAGATACATAATTAATGGGCGTGGCACTTTCCATTTTTGTATTAAGTAAGTTTTTCATAAACCATCTTTATTAACGAAATGAGTGGTGCCACGCCCATATAATGCAATTCATTTGAAAGCTGAATAAATTTGCAATCTTCCAGAAAAAGTTTGAACAAAATCCGTGCAGCGGTTCCTGAGTTATAAGACTTTAAAAATTATCTAAAATCGAAATTTTCTTACTGCGCAGTTCTGGGCGCCTGGTATTTTGCTCACGTTTTTATTTTTGTATGATTTTCACAACAGCGACCACAAGAATGGAGGCGAACTTGCTTGGCTTATAACTCGAAAAGTATTGCTCCGATTTTGATCAAATTTTTTGCATAGGTTAGGAAATTTCTATAGCTTTCCAAAGATACATAATTAATGGGCGTGGCACTTTCCGTTTTTGTATTAAGTAAGTTTTTCATAAACCATCTTTATTAACGAAATGAGTGGTGCCACGCCCATATAATGCAATTCATTTGAAAGCTGAATAAATTTGCAATCTTCCAGAAAAAGTTTGAACAAAATCCGTGCAGCGGTTCCTGAGTTATAAGACTTTAAAAATTATCTAAAATCGAAATTTTCTTACTGCGCAGTTCTGGGCGCCTGGTATTTTGCTCACGTTTTTATTTTTGTATGATTTTCACAACAGCGACCACAAGAATGGAGGCGAACTTGCTTGGCTTATAACTCGAAAAGTATTACTCCGATTTTGATCAAATTTTTTGCATAGGTTAGGAAATTTCTATAGCTTTCCAAAGATACATAATTAATGGGCGTGGCACTTTCCATTTTTGTATTAAGTAAGTTTTTCATAAACCATCTTTATTAACGAAATGAGTGGTGCCACGCCCATATAATGCAATTCATTTGAAAGCTGAATAAATTTGCAATCTTCCAGAAAAAGTTTGAACAAAATCCGTGCAGCGGTTCCTGAGTTATAAGACTTTAAAAATTATCTAAAATCGAAATTTTCTTACTGCGCAGTTCTGGGCGCCTGGTATTTTGCTCACGTTTTTATTTTTGTATGATTTTCACAACAGCGACCACAAGAATGGAGGCGAACTTGCTTGGCTTATAACTCGAAAAGTATTGCTCCGATTTTGATCAAATTTTTTGCATAGGTTAGGAAATTTCTATAGCTTTCCAAAGATACATAATTAATGGGCGTGGCACTTTCCGTTTTTGTATTAAGTAAGTTTTTCATAAACCATCTTTATTAACGAAATGAGTGGTGCCACGCCCATATAATGCAATTCATTTGAAAGCTGAATAAATTTGCAATCTTCCAGAAAAAGTTTGAACAAAATCCGTGCAGCGGTTCCTGAGTTTTAAGACTTTAAAAATTATCTAAAATCGAAATTTTCTTACTGCGCAGTTCTGGGCGCCTGGTATTTTGCTCACGTTTTTATTTTTGTATGATTTTCACAACAGCGACCACAAGAATGGAGGCGAACTTGCTTGGCTTATAACTCGAAAAGTATTACTCCGATTTTGATCAAATTTTTTGCATAGGTTAGGAAATTTCTATAGCTTTCCAAAGATACATAATTAATGGGCGTGGCACTTTCCATTTTTGTATTAAGTAAGTTTTTCATAAACCATCTTTATTAACGAAATGAGTGGTGCCACGCCCATATAATGCAATTCATTTGAAAGCTGAATAAATTTGCAATCTTCCAGAAAAAGTTTGAACAAAATCCGTGAAGCCGTTCCTGAGTTATAAGACTTTAAAAATTATCTAAAATCGAAATTTTCTTACTGCGCAGTTCTGGGCGCCTGGTATTTTGCTCACGTTTTTATTTTTGTATGATTTTCACAACAGCGGCCACAAGAATGGAGGCGAACTTGCTTGGCTTATAACTCGAAAAGTATTACTCCGATTTTGATCAAATTTTTTGCATAGGTTAGGAAATTTCTATAGCTTTCCAAAGATACATAATTAATGGGCGTGGCACTTTCCATTTTTGTATTAAGTAAGTTTTTCATAAACCATCTTTATTAACGAAATGAGTGGTGCCACGCCCATATAATGCAATTCATTTGAAAGCTGAATAAATTTGCAATCTTCCAGAAAAAGTTTGAACAAAATCCGTGAAGCCGTTCCTGAGTTATAAGACTTTAAAAATTATCTAAAATCGAAATTTTCTTACTGCGCAGTTCTGGGCGCCTGGTATTTTGCTCACGTTTTTATTTTTGTATGATTTTCACAACAGCGGCCACAAGAATGGAGGCGAACTTGCTTGGCTTATAACTCGAAAAGTATTACTCCGATTTTGATCAAATTTTTTGCATAGGTTAGGAAATTTCTATAGCTTTCCAAAGATACATAATTAATGGGCGTGGCACTTTCCATTTTTGTATTAAGTAAGTTTTTCATAAACCATCTTTATTAACGAAATGAGTGGTGCCACGCCCATATAATGCAATTCATTTGAAAGCTGAATAAATTTGCAATCTTCCAGAAAAAGTTTGAACAAAATCCGTGAAGCCGTTCCTGAGTTATAAGACTTTAAAAATTATCTAAAATCGAAATTTTCTTACTGCGCAGTTCTGGGCGCCTGGTATTTTGCTCACGTTTTTATTTTTGTATGATTTTCACAACAGCGGCCACAAGAATGGAGGCGAACTTGCTTGGCTTATAACTCGAAAAGTATTACTCCGATTTTGATCAAATTTTTTGCATAGGTTAGGAAATTTCTATAGCTTTCCAAAGATACATAATTAATGGGCGTGGCACTTTCCATTTTTGTATTAAGTAAGTTTTTCATAAACCATCTTTATTAACGAAATGAGTGGTGCCACGCCCATATAATGCAATTCATTTGAAAGCTGAATAAATTTGCAATCTTCCAGAAAAAGTTTGAACAAAATCCGTGAAGCCGTTCCTGAGTTATAAGACTTTAAAAATTATCTAAAATCGAAATTTTCTTACTGCGCAGTTCTGGGCGCCTGGTATTTTGCTCACGTTTTTATTTTTGTATGATTTTCACAACAGCGGCCACAAGAATGGAGGCGAACTTGCTTGGCTTATAACTCGAAAAGTATTACTCCGATTTTGATCAAATTTTTTGCATAGGTTAGGAAATTTCTATAGCTTTCCAAAGATACATAATTAATGGGCGTGGCACTTTCCATTTTTGTATTAAGTAAGTTTTTCATAAACCATCTTTATTAACGAAATGAGTGGTGCCACGCCCATATAATGCAATTCATTTGAAAGCTGAATAAATTTGCAATCTTCCAGAAAAAGTTTGAACAAAATCCGTGAAGCCGTTCCTGAGTTATAAGACTTTAAAAATTATCTAAAATCGAAATTTTCTTACTGCGCAGTTCTGGGCGCCTGGTATTTTGCTCACGTTTTTATTTTTGTATGATTTTCACAACAGCGGCCACAAGAATGGAGGCGAACTTGCTTGGCTTATAACTCGAAAAGTATTACTCCGATTTTGATCAAATTTTTTGCATAGGTTAGGAAATTTCTATAGCTTTCCAAAGATACATAATTAATGGGCGTGGCACTTTCCATTTTTGTATTAAGTAAGTTTTTCATAAACCATCTTTATTAACGAAATGAGTGGTGCCACGCCCATATAATGCAATTCATTTGAAAGCTGAATAAATTTGCAATCTTCCAGAAAAAGTTTGAACAAAATCCGTGAAGCCGTTCCTGAGTTATAAGACTTTAAAAATTATCTAAAATCGAAATTTTCTTACTGCGCAGTTCTGGGCGCCTGGTATTTTGCTCACGTTTTTATTTTTGTATGATTTTCACAACAGCGGCCACAAGAATGGAGGCGAACTTGCTTGGCTTATAACTCGAAAAGTATTACTCCGATTTTGATCAAATTTTTTGCATAGGTTAGGAAATTTCTATAGCTTTCCAAAGATATATAATTAATGGGCGTGGCACTTTCCATTTTTGTATTAAGTAAGTTTTTCATAAACCATCTTTATTAACGAAATGAGTGGTGCCACGCCCATATAATGCAATTCATTTGAAAGCTGAATAAATTTGCAATCTTCCAGAAAAAGTTTGAACAAAATCCGTGCAGCCGTTCCTGAGTTATAAGACTTTAAAAATTATCTAAAATCGAAATTTTCTTACTGCGCAGTTCTGGGCGCCTGGTATTTTGCTCACGTTTTTATTTTTGTATGATTTTCACAACAGCGGCCACAAGAATGGAGGCGAACTTGCTTGGCTTATAACTCGAAAAGTATTACTCCGATTTTGATCAAATTTTTTGCATAGGTTAGGAAATTTCTATAGCTTTCCAAAGATACATAATTAATGGGCGTGGCACTTTCCATTTTTGTATTAAGTAAGTTTTTCATAAACCATCTTTATTAACGAAATGAGTGGTGCCACGCCCATATAATGCAATTCATTTGAAAGCTGAATAAATTTGCAATCTTCCAGAAAAAGTTTGAACAAAATCCGTGAAGCCGTTCCTGAGTTATAAGACTTTAAAAATTATCTAAAATCGAAATTTTCTTACTGCGCAGTTCTGGGCGCCTGGTATTTTGCTCACGTTTTTATTTTTGTATGATTTTCACAACAGCGGCCACAAGAATGGAGGCGAACTTGCTTGGCTTATAACTCGAAAAGTATTACTCCGATTTTGATCAAATTTTTTGCATAGGTTAGGAAATTTCTATAGCTTTCCAAAGATACATAATTAATGGGCGTGGCACTTTCCATTTTTGTATTAAGTAAGTTTTTCATAAACCATTTTTATTAACGAAATGAGTGGTGCCACGCCCATATAATGCAATTCATTTGAAAGCTGAATAAATTTGCAATCTTCCAGAAAAAGTTTGAACAAAATCCGTGCAGCGGTTCCTGAGTTATAAGACTTTAAAAATTATCTAAAATCGAAATTTTCTTACTGCGCAGTTCTGGGCGCCTGGTATTTTGCTCACGTTTTTATTTTTGTATGATTTTCACAACAGCGGCCACAAGAATGGAGGCGAACTTGCTTGGCTTATAACTCGAAAAGTATTACTCCGATTTTGATCAAATTTTTTGCATAGGTTAGGAAATTTCTATAGCTTTCCAAAGATACATAATTAATGGGCGTGGCACTTTCCGTTTTTGTATTAAGTAAGTTTTTCATAAACCATCTTTATTAACGAAATGAGTGGTGCCACGCCCATATAATGCAATTCATTTGAAAGCTGAATAAATTTGCCATCTTCCAGAAAAAGTTTGAACAAAATCCGTGCAGCGGTTCCTGAGTTTTAAGACTTTAAAAATTATCTAAAATCGAAATTTTCTTACTGCGCAGTTCTGGGCGCCTGGTATTTTGCTCACGTTTTTATTTTTGTATGATTTTCACAACAGCGACCACAAGAATGGAGGCGAACTTGCTTGGCTTATAACTCGAAAAGTATTACTCCGATTTTGATCAAATTTTTTGCATAGGTTAGGAAATTTCTATAGCTTTCCAAAGATACATAATTAATGGGCGTGGCACTTTCCATTTTTGTATTAAGTAAGTTTTTCATAAACCATCTTTATTAACGAAATGAGTGGTGCCACGCCCATATAATGCAATTCATTTGAAAGCTGAATAAATTTGCAATCTTCCAGAAAAAGTTTGAACAAAATCCGTGAAGCCGTTCCTGAGTTATAAGACTTTAAAAATTATCTAAAATCGAAATTTTCTTACTGCGCAGTTCTGGGCGCCTGGTATTTTGCTCACGTTTTTATTTTTGTATGATTTTCACAACAGCGACCACAAGAATGGAGGCGAACTTGCTTGGCTTATAACTCGAAAAGTATTGCTCCGATTTTGATCAAATTTTTTGCATAGGTTAGGAAATTTCTATAGCTTTCCAAAGATACATAATTAATGGGCGTGGCACTTTCCGTTTTTGTATTAAGTAAGTTTTTCATAAACCATCTTTATTAACGAAATGAGTGGTGCCACGCCCATATAATGCAATTCATTTGAAAGCTGAATAAATTTGCAATCTTCCAGAAAAAGTTTGAACAAAATCCGTGCAGCGGTTCCTGAGTTTTAAGACTTTAAAAATTATCTAAAATCGAAATTTTCTTACTGCGCAGTTCTGGGCGCCTGGTATTTTGCTCACGTTTTTATTTTTGTATGATTTTCACAACAGCGACCACAAGAATGGAGGCGAACTTGCTTGGCTTATAACTCGAAAAGTATTACTCCGATTTTGATCAAATTTTTTGCATAGGTTAGGAAATTTCTATAGCTTTCCAAAGATACATAATTAATGGGCGTGGCACTTTCCATTTTTGTATTAAGTAAGTTTTTCATAAACCATCTTTATTAACGAAATGAGTGGTGCCACGCCCATATAATGCAATTCATTTGAAAGCTGAATAAATTTGCAATCTTCCAGAAAAAGTTTGAACAAAATCCGTGAAGCCGTTCCTGAGTTATAAGACTTTAAAAATTATCTAAAATCGAAATTTTCTTACTGCGCAGTTCTGGGCGCCTGGTATTTTGCTCACGTTTTTATTTTTGTATGATTTTCACAACAGCGACCACAAGAATGGAGGCGAACTTGCTTGGCTTATAACTCGAAAAGTATTACTCCGATTTTGATCAAATTTTTTGCATAGGTTAGGAAATTTCTATAGCTTTCCAAAGATACATAATTAATGGGCGTGGCACTTTCCGTTTTTGTATTAAGTAAGTTTTTCATAAACCATCTTTATTAACGAAATGAGTGGTGCCACGCCCATATAATGCAATTCATTTGAAAGCTGAATAAATTTGCAATCTTCCAGAAAAAGTTTGAACAAAATCCGTGCAGCGGTTCCTGAGTTATAAGACTTTAAAAATTATCTAAAATCGAAATTTTCTTACTGCGCAGTTCTGGGCGCCTGGTATTTTGCTCACGTTTTTATTTTTGTATGATTTTCACAACAGCGACCACAAGAATGGAGGCGAACTTGCTTGGCTTATAACTCGAAAAGTATTACTCCGATTTTGATCAAATTTTTTGCATAGGTTAGGAAATTTCTATAGCTTTCCAAAGATACATAATTAATGGGCGTGGCACTTTCCGTTTTTGTATTAAGTAAGTTTTTCATAAACCATCTTTATTAACGAAATGAGTGGTGCCACGTCCATATAATGCAATTCATTTGAAAGCTGAATAAATTTGCAATCTTCCAGAAAAAGTTTGAACAAAATCCGTGAAGCCGTTCCTGAGTTATAAGACTTTAAAAATTATCTAAAATCGAAATTTTCTTACTGCGCAGTTCTGGGCGCCTGGTATTTTGCTCACGTTTTTATTTTTGTATGATTTTCACAACAGCGACCACAAGAATGGAGGCGAACTTGCTTGGCTTATAACTCGAAAAGTATTACTCCGATTTTGATGAAATTTTTCGCAAACATTAGGAAATTCTCTAGCTAATTAATGGACGTGGCATTTTTTTTGTTATATCTTCCAGCGCTGTGCTAAAAATGTTGTTTGATTACAGACACTCCCACAATATTTGCCACGTCCACAATTGTGGATGTGATGGGTATATAATATTTGGCCGCTAAATATAGTTTTCTTACTTATTTTATTATAAGATTTGTAATTTTTTTTCAGTAATGAAAAGCTAACTTTTTTTTAATGATACTTAAATAAAACAATAGGGGAACAATGAAAAACAATACGAAAACGAATAGTTGACAATGAAATTCAACATTTCTTAGTTTAGACAAGTGTGACAATATATGTTAAAAAAATATATGTAAAAAAATTAAAATGAAATAAAACTAAAGAATTCCAATTTATTTCGGCATTATCAAATACATACACATACACATGTGTACAAGTGTGAATTTGTATATTGTACATAAATGGTAGTGAATGGCGTCAGTGAAAGGACGCTCTAAGACTGTTGCTTTGTGTTTGCTTTTCGATCCGTTTTAGTTTAAACTATCCTTGTATACTTAAGCACACACGGAAAATGTACGAAAGTGTAATGCATGAATGTGAGATTGCATGCATGTACATGAATGGTTATAATATCAAATAGAGTTAACCCAATTTTCAATTTGAATTATTATCGCACAGCAACCAGTTCGAAGTGTCGTCCTCATCTCTTTTCTATATAGAAGGAAATTCATATATAAAGTTTCTATATAGACTTAAAAAACTACAAAGTACAAATGGCCTAAAAATATTTTACAAGAACGACAACAACAACACCAAAACCAAATCACAATATATTGCAATGAATGTAAAAAGATGCGTACGACCTTACAATGGCCGCTTACTGCAAGTTTTATATTCTTTACAACATGTCGCACACATGCTAAAATTTGCTTTTAAAAGTGGAGATGAAAACCCCGCGGGACATCCCTACTATCAAATGTTATATGAATCGAGTGAAAGAAAGAAAAAAATCGTAAAGCAACCCTCGGCTAAAAGCCAAAATTATTAACAACTAAAGCCAAAAACCATTTCCTATCCTTAATACTATGTTGAAACGTTAAAAAGGTCAATGCACATGATGCCATAGGCGTACTATACACCAACACACATGAATGCATATGTGATTCATACAATAACAATACATTAGAAAGAATTAACAAGGGAAGAAAAAAAATGTGCTTCCAGGGGCCGGAAGCCTTGTTACTCAAAATATTCATATAATGGAGATAAAAATATAATAAAAGTTTTATGCAAAAAGAAAAAAATACTTATAAATAATTAAACGACAAGTAAAAATACGAAAATTGATTAGAGAAAATCTTAAGTACACTACACATAAGTGGTGCATATAAAATGTGGGTGTGGCACACTTCATGCTATATGTAATATGATTTCTGCTCAACAGAAAGCTTTTTTTGTTAAATTTTTATGTACTGTATAAACATAAATAAAGTAATTTTTTGTCGAAAAAGCATCGCTTCCATGAAGATCTCATTTCAATCAATCACAATCGCTTTTTCTACTAAAGGACTTGATTTTAAAAAAATAATTTCATTATCTGAACAAGTAGCAAATATTTATATATTGATTCATATTTATATATAAAAATTTGTCTATCCCCCTCACGCTCATCTGGGCCCTTCTTGGTGAACATTTTATATTTACTCAAATTATATGTTTACAAAGCCTTTATTGTTTATAAGATTTCGAATCAAAGCAAAACACAAAACACCGATACGCCTGAGTCTGCATAACAATTTACTAACCAACACACTCATGTCGCTATTACTCTTAAATATGCATCAACACATTGATAGACAGACACCGTTATATAATCGCATTAAAAAATATTCCAACGAAGTACAGTTGTTTAGTTCTTGTTGTTGTGATGTTTATGATATTAAATTGCAAAAAGTGATGTATTCGTCCTCTTCAAACAACACAGAAAATCTCTCCCGTCTGTGTGTCTGTGTAACTGCCTGTCCATTGCTTTATGTCCGTTACTCTGTCACTTCATTTATCCACCAATGGGCTGTAGCTTTTCTGCTTTTTCTCTACTTCTCTTTTCGTTGCTTTCTGCTTTAATGCATCTAAATTAAGAACAAGTAAAAAAAGCTACCATTTGGCTGTGAACAAATCGGAAGTACGCTATGTGCAGTAACTAAAAATGTGTGTACAAAATTTCGGGTGAATACGAGTATATCAAAATTTAGAATGGTGAGAATGGCAGCAGCAGACAGACAGACATGCCTTCTTTAATACTAATCGAGAATATATACACTTTGTAGCATGTCTGACACTTCCTTCGGTATGTTACAAATGGAATGACAAACTTAATATACTCCCCATCTGATAAGGAGGGTATATAATAAAAACAACAGCCAAAAGACAGAAAAATGAAAAGAGGTTTTTGTCACGGTCTGTTGCAGTATAATAATGACAAATATTCCTCCATTGGTGTTGTAAATGTTCTCTCTATCTCTCTCTCTCTCTCTCTTTCTTTCTTTATAACACTTTATATACATACATAGTTTCATTTAATTGCTGTTGAGAAGTTCTAAACGTCAACATCAACATCAACATTAAAAATAAACAAGTGCAACAACCAAAAAGACAAACACATACACACGAAAAAGTAATTTATTTTACTAAAAAGCGCAACATCACAAAGATAATAACAGTAATAATAAAGAACAGCAACGTGATACATGTAGAATGTTATTGTTGTGTATGTAGTGTTTATATAAGTAAACGAAATCTCAGCATTATTATAGTTTTTTGGCCTTTTTATTGTTTGACTAAACATAATTGGGAATTTAGAGTTTCCGTCGCTTTTAGGAATACTCACAAGTTTACGTGAACCCACAAAAGACAGACGGATAGATAGACATAATTAAATCGATTCAAAAAGTAATTCTGCTTGGATCTATTTAAGACTTATAAAAATCCACACAAACTTAATATATCGTTTGTCGCAAGTGGCGCAAGGTACAAATAACAAATATTTAAATCTTTACCATTTTCTATACAATACTAACAATGTAGAAAAACCATAAAAACAGGTCTTTTATCTTCGACTATATTACGGAGTGAAATCTTGTACATAACTGTTATTATAATGCAACAATAACGATAATACTTGTAAAACATTCGGAATGATTTTCCAAAGAGATGATTACACGAAATTGAGTTTACAATATTTGGTCAAGAGCAATTAAATAACAATCCGTCCACTTACAATATTCAGTATTATGAGGGCATTGAATTCCTTAGGCCGGAACAAAACAGTCCTCTTTTCACTAAGTTGGAAGTCTCAATTTGAAAACTAATTTATAATTGCTCTCAATAGAGTTTGAATTAATATATAAATGAAAAACCAATACCAGCACAGAACAGCTGCCGTTACGGATGATACAAATGTAAAATAATCATTTATGTATCCTTATATCTAATTTCATGCCGTTTGTGTCAATTTGAAGATACTTATTACGCAAATTATTTTCTATCCCTCAGGCAAACTGTTCACCCTCTCTCCCTTCGGTTTCTTTTGCGAGATATCAAATATGCTAATAATATGAACATATCAATAGTTTGTTTTATATTTGTAATTTTCTTCGCCCATTGGGCTGGTAGTCAACTACTCCTAATCGCAATTCAATATGTTGAACTCAATATTTTATAAGAGAACAGTTGGCAAAGGCTAAGTCAATACAATAATCTGTAATGAAATATTAAATGTCATTGTTCGATTGATAGCTTGTTATTGAAAAAGTATACAAAAAAGCAAGAAAACCAAGTTGGACACATCTAATTTCGGTTTTGATTTGTTGCTGTTCAAAGTTGGCTGTTAAAACTAATCAGTATTGTATAGCAACCCAAAGGAACAAAATTAGAAAACTTTACTCTCTCTCCGCAACTGCCATTTATACTTACATATTTATAAACCCGCACAAGTGGTTGTAACTCACTCACTAATTTAAACTCGAACATATGAAATCTTTCATCAAGTTTTTTTTGTAATATTTTGTTTAATTGATTTTTTCTTCTTTTTTTCATCATCTATAAATATATATATGAAAGCCTGTTTAACATGTCCCACTAACAATATTGTAGCAAAAATATAATAAATTTTTTTCACATTATTTTCATTTAATTATGATTAATATAAATCGGTTGAATGTTAATGTCGTTTTTTTTTTAATTACAGATTAATGTAAAATGACAATATTTGTAATTAACCAATAAATCGAGCGGATTTTGTCAATCATTTAACATTCATGTGTACATAAGGAAAATATTAAACATAACACTCAACTCATGCACAATTTAAAAATGAAATAATAATTTTAAAAAACATTAAATAAAACATATATAAATTTATAATGAATCATGTATTAAAAACATAATTGAAAAAATTATTAAAACATTTATATAAAAAAGTGTTGGAAAAATTAAAAAAATTATAAAAAAATATTGTTAATATATTAAAATGCGTCAAAAGAAAAAATGAAAAAAAATTATTATGTAAAAAATTGCTATAAAAACACTAAATGAAGAATGTAATAAAATACAATTTTGTGCTAAAAAATAAATCATAAATTCTGCTGCAACTTATATAAAATAACAACATGTACATTTTCCAATAAAGTGAAAAATTTACATAAATTTAAAAAGTATTTAACAAAAAAAGAATGGATAATTTATTGATAACAAAATATAAAAGAAATTAAAAACATTTTGTACAAAAATATTTCAAATATATGAAATAACAATAAATTAATACAACAACAATAACAAAACAAATTAACAGTAACAACAAAACCAAAAATGAGAAAAGAAAAACAACAACAATAATAAACAAACAAGCATCTATAAAAGAAAAGAAACATAAAAACAACTCGAAAACGAACAGTCGAGTAAAATGAATATAAAGATACAATGAAAGGAAAAATACAAACAACAAGAGGAAACAAATGAAAGAAAATTTAGAAAAATTGGCTCAGGCTAAATCTTTAATGCCCTGCACATAATTATAAACAGTGGTCGTGGCAGTTACCTAATTACGCCCTCTAACATTATGCGTAGATTTAAACGTCGACTCCTGCATTATATATGTATATATTTTTTTGTAGATTATGGGCGTGTCTGTCATCCAACATCGTCTTTATAGCTCAATTTATTTTTATTGTAATTTATATATAGACTTTTGTCAATTGCGGGCGTAGTTAATAATCGATCTTTCCCACAATAAAAGACAATTTGGATACAGAAACTAGAAATGTCTCAAAGTTTCAGTGCAATACCTCAAAATCTCCCACCGCGAGAGAGCCAACAACAGACAGATACGCGGACATACCGACATAAGTGTTTGGATTGATTCAGATTTTGAATAAATATATACTTTGTAGGGTCTCTGACGCTACAAACGAAGTAATGAACTTAATATTCTCATATCTTGTGCGGAGAGTACAAAAACAATGCTACAGTAAAAGCATATCTTAATATAAATTAACGACGACAACAACAACAATAGTAGCAATAGGAAAGAAAATAAAAAAATTAAAAACCCAAAAATTGTATTGAATAAAGAAGAACTTACTTGTGGCTGGTCTGATTATCCTTCCATCACTTCCTCTACTTCTCCCGACTCTCTCTTGTCTTATACCCATTGCGGAAGAGTAAGAACTCAACAACAGTTTCCACAGAAAGATTTAAAAAAAAAAATGAAATGAAATACAAAAAAATCATTTCTGGCTGCACTATAAATACAAACAGATCATAGCCTTACTTACTATGAAAGTCTGCCATACAAAAAATATTGTAATTGAAAAACAGCAACAGTAAGGAACACAGAAGAGTTGAAAACAACTTGTTCAGCTTATATATATACAAACACACACATACACATACGTACAATTATGGCAAAACATTTACAATAACAACAATTAATTAATGTGTAGTGCGGGTAAGAACAAGACTGTGTCGACAATACATTTATAAATAAACTGTTGTTGTGCCATTTACGACAACAATATTTTTAACAACTTTATTAAATAGAAAAAAAGTCAATGAACCCTTTTATAAGTTTTGGTAAAAATAAATAAAAAAATAATTTAAATTAATATACATTGAAAAAAACTAAATCTAAAATAATTAATAAACCAAAGTAATAATTTAATGAGAAAAAAATTGATTGTAAACAAAAAAACAAAACTAAACAAAACCGTAAAAATAGAAATATTAAACAATAAGAACAACAACAACTGTAATAAACTCTTTTAAAAACAATGCCTAATTATTATAAGTAGCCCAAATAAGGTTAAAATAATAATAATAACAACAACAACAACAACAATAAATTAAATCATTTAGCAATCATGCATTTGGTTGTGGCGAAAATGAATTTCCTACCCGATTCACTGAACCATCGCAGTAAGAACAGTGGAGTTATAAACGGAAATGTCAATGGCGCTGCCACCTGGTCAACCTTCGTATTATTCAGTCTATTAATTATGCTGCCAGGTAAGTTTAACTCTCCCTGTAACATAATAATAACTTGGCTAATTTATAAATATTATTTCCATTCACTGATAAGTTTTCTTTTCACTCATTTAACAAAACAGGTGTTGAAGTTATTCGTTCCATAATTAATTACTCCACTTGAGTTGTAGAAATTGTGTTGCGGTTTAACCGCCCGTTGTCAAGTAATTTGTCATAATTACTTTACCATTATAATTATTGTAAGAGGAAATGGTTTGTAGATGCCAAGTTTGATTTAACTGAGAAGGAGAATGAAGTACATATCGAAAAGACAAGTTTCAGCTTATTTTTCATCACTTGTTTTGGTAACACACACACACACAATAATAAACTTAATGTTCTTTCTCTAATTGGACTATTAAAGTAAGGACATTGAAGGGCTTATAGTTTTATTTTATATCTAGAGATCCTACAAAGTATATATTATATATACTTAATCAGCACCACAAACGGATTCGGTTTAGGCATGGATGCCCGTGCGTCCTCCTGTTACCATTCTCAAGGGCGTAAATTTTGGAGATTTGCATGCAATTCGCCATTTTAAATAGGCAGGTCAATGTGAAGAGTATTTAAGCCTAAGCCAAATCTTTTTTCTTTCTTATTTTTTCTACTTACTTTATTTTTAAATTGTTTCATTATATTTTATTTAATTTTATTATCTAATAAAATATAATTGCATCGTATGCAATTTATTGCACAGTGTGATCATTGGAGCACCATTGATTTATCATAAATTGTTGAAAATAAAATAAACATATATTATGTTGCACGTTCAATGTACCTTAACGGCAACATAAAAACTAATGTTGTAATAACAATTACAACAATCATGCCAATATATAAATATAGACAACAATAGCAATAATCACAAAATATTATAAAAGCCAATCATAAACATAAATAACCACATGTATACAAAGGTACGCATAGGTACGTACACACACAACTGTTAATATGGACAACGGTAAATGTTGAGACTGAAATACGTGTTTGTCGTAAGAATTATTATTATAAACACACACCAAACTACACTTTACCTTAATGTGTCTGCCAAAACATAAAATGAACAAATAGTGCATGCTTGTGCATGAACAGAGAGCACTCTGTAAGCAAATACGTATATATGGGCGTTCTACTTAAATGCCTACTTCACTGTCTAATATAACAGAGTAGTTGAACAACTAAAACAACTACACATGTACATATAATATTATTTGGTTGTACAGAAATGCTGCAAAATATTTGATTCAAACAAAGATGATGAGATGAGTAATAACTAATTTAAAAAAATAATAATAATAATAAAAGCCAAATCTACAATTCCTCTCGCATTTATTTATATAATATATATATTTACATGGGCGTAGCATTCATACATTCACTTCCTTTTTTAAGGACTATTGAATTATTTATCTTTTAATTTACTTCAAAGGTCGACTTTTGCCACAACTAAGATAATTTTTATATTATGAGCGTGGCTACGAAGAAATTATTTTTAGTACAATACCTTATTTTTAAGCTTAATTTTTATAATTTTAAAGATTTTTGTTAATTTTAGGCGTGGTTGTTTAAACAATTTCGCTTAATTTTAAATTTAATATGTTAAGCTTAAGAGATTGTTGTTTATTAGAGGCGTGGTTATCAACTGAATTCATTCATTTTGTTGTTAAATGTAAATTTCAAATTATATTTTCGTAATTTTAAGGATTTTCGTTAAATGTGGGCGCGTCTATCAACCGAATATACCTAATTTCAGAACATCGATAAAAAGTATTTCTATTGAATCTCAATTTTAAACTTTATTTTTGTGATTTTATCAACCAGATTCACTTATTTTCAATAGGAAAAGTGTAGATATCTTACTTTATGCCAACATTACAAACACATCTCTATTTGGATGCAAATTTTGATGCTAATGAAGAAAATATACTTTGCGAAGTGTCTGCAACCTCCTTGTAGTAGTTGTAAACTAATTACGCAAGCTCTCTATAATAAGTTGAATAATCTTAAATGTAATTTTGGTTTGGTTTGATTAGATGGTGTGCGTTATATTATACGTATGACATATACGATAAATATTAATTAGTTTTTAAATTAATTTTAGCTCATATTCGTTTCTTTAATTGTGTAGGTTTTTCAATTAGTAGCTGCGTGCAAACATAAAAACTCGGAACTTGTTTATCAGTTCCCAGCATGCATGTACAAAAACATTCTATGTGTTGCATATAAATACACAAGTGTACGTGTGTTACTCTACATAAGCAAATCAGAATTCACCCGGACTTCCTGTGGTTTTTGTGGCCAAAACAACCAGAGATTACTCAGCAGTAATATACAATACAACACACATTACGTACATTTTAGTATCATTTAGGGTAAAAAGTTAATGAAAGAAATGCAATCGGAGGATAAGAAAGTAACAAAGAAAAACCATTAAGAATCTTTTCATTTGTAAGAATGCAGAATTTTACGTGTGAGATTTATTTGGAGTCGCAATAAGGTGGCCTTCTCAAATACTGTTTTTATGGTAGCTTAAAAGAAGATATTAGTTGGTGGGGATTTTTGACAAAATTCTTCTAAATGAAAATATATACAATTTGAACGCCATACCATTCATTATGTGTATTTGAAAAATTTATAAATTCTTACATTATTTATCAATGAATGTTTATAAAGGCGGAAGAAAGGCTGAAAGAAGATGAGAATAATAACAAATAGGATTGTGTGACATGTAACATTGAGGCTGTAAGAGACACATTTGCCTCTGTAACAAACAGTCTGCCTTTTGCCCATTCTGTGCATGTTCCCATATATGCATTATGTTCATTTGTGCCGGATGTTGCACTAAAACATCACAAATCCCTAAACACACTGTGACCTAAAAGATTTCACCAAATGGAAAAGAAAACGAGTAAAATGTTAAATTTGGCTTAAACCGGATCTGATTCACCCTCCAACGCCTTCTAATGATGAATATAGTTTTCGTTAACCAATCATATACAAATCAAGTTTCACGTAAAATATAGTTTTTGAAAATTGTGGGCGTGACTATTATCTGACCACGCCCATTGTTGTTACATCAATGCATGGAATAGAATATACATCTAATTTTAATTTTATAGCTCAATTTTTGTGGCAGACAAATAAATTTTTGTCTATCGGGGGCGTGGTTCTTGACCAATTTTGCCATATTTAAATAAAGATTCGAGCAAAATAACCAATGAATGTTTTTAATTTCAAAATTTCCTTCTTTAAAAAGTCAACAACCGGCGGACATACGAACACGTGAACAAACATGTCTAGATTGACTCAGTTTTTGATGCTGATCATGGATAAATGCATAAACTTTGAGGAGCCTCCGACACCTACTTCTAGATGTTGCAAATAGCAAAATAAATAGAAAACAGAAAAAAGAACTAAGAAATCAAGCGACAACACGTGTAGTCAAGGAAGTAGAAGAGAGTACATGAGGTACAAAGCATACACTCGTACACAATTTCCCCCAGATGTATATTTAATGTATGCTGACTGGCCCTTGTTAAGATTATTATTATTATTATTACAAATATGTAGGTTAGACTTGGGTGTTCACCCCCCAAGCACAATTTCAATTTTCAATAAAAATAGGAAAATTATTGGCAGCCAGCGACAAAGCGACAAGATAACATTTTACCCTTTAAAGATAAAAAGGTTAATATCTTCCAACCTCTTTCCAAAATACCATTCATATGTATGTACGTCCACATATTGTGTAGGTTGGTTGAAAAAATTAAAATAACATACAAAAGAAAAGAAAGCAACGAAATCCAATTTAACAAGTTTGCAGTAGAAGGACTCTATCTGTGTTCCTATCTCTCTATCTCTCTTCTAGTGTTATGTTGTCCAACGTATGAAATGAAATTCATATTTTCTTTAACAATTCAATTGAATTTTTTCATTTTTCTATTATACGGGAAACGCGTCCAATTGTTAATTTTTCTAACCATAGAAACTGAGAAGCAGGACGAAATTGGAGCACATTGTATACCAATGTACATTTAATAGAATTGGTGACAGTTTTCATTTTTTATGGTGGTGGTTTCTTGTTTGTCGAGCTATATCAATTGCACTCTGACATGCGATTCATTTTATTCTGAGATTTATTTTCTTTCCTCTTCTGCCGCTTCCACCACTTCGTTGCTGGATATGTCATAAAAGTTTTAGTGCTTTCAAGCATTATAACATGAAATATACAATATTTTAAGAATCAATAACATCAAGATGAAGTCTTGATCCACAAATTGTACAGCAACACAGCCAAACATACGTTTGAGATGGGTTTGTTTAAGTATAACTGGAAGCGGCGTCAGTTGTTGAATGTAAGTATACATGTTTTTAAGGATTTCTTTCCTCAAGAGTTTTCTTGCTTTTTTAAAAGGACATCTTTTTATAAAACAAAAAAAACAAAAAATAGTGCTTAAGTTCAATGACCGCTGAGTGTGCGCCCACAAATCTTAGCATTATATATGTGAAAGTTGCATTTTCTTGATGTTTTAAGTGGGAGTATTTTTATATATTTGATTTATGGGCTGCCATGAAATGCGGCAGCAGCATCCTCCTTACTTACAGAAAAATAACTTGTTATACAAGTGGGTTGGAAAGAAATGTTATAAGTTGGAAAATGTTAAAAGTTTTCCTTACACATGCCACCACTTTATCATTCATGAAACATTAAAGGAGTGTTTTCTTTTTTTCAATAATGGTGTTCCTATATTAAAATAGGTAAAGTGATAACACTTATTACAAAGATAGAATATAATCAATCAAATAAAATGTTGGCAACCTCGGAAGCTACTTATACAATTCGACAATAAGCAATCATAAGATTGGAAATTTATTCAGCTTCCATATCCATGTATCTCCAAAAAGCTATAGAAATTTCCCAATGTTTGCAAAAAACTTTCATCAAAATCGGAGCAATACTTTTCGAGTTATAAGCCAAGCAAGTTCACCTTTATTCTTGTGGTCGCAATTGCGAAAATCATACAAATATAAAAAAATACTAAAAACGTGAGCAAAATACCAGGCGTCCAGAACTGCGCAATAAGCAAATTTCGATTTTAGGTATTTTTTAAAGTCTTATAACTCAGGAACGGCAGCACGGATTTTGTTCAAACTTTTTGTGGAAGATTGCAAATTTCTTCAGCTTTCATATTAATATATGGGCGTGGCACCACCCATTTTGTTAATGAAGATGGTTTATGAAAAACTTACTTAATACAAAAACGGACAGTCCTACGCCCATCAATTATGTATCCCCGAAAAGCTAGAAAAATTTCCTAATGTTTGCAATTTCATCAAAATCGGAGAAATAGTTTACGAGTTATATATATGTAGCCATAATCCCTCAGTATTTCTAGTAAAACTACATCACGAAAATGTTTGAGTACTTTTATAAACGCATTTATTTATTTTTTTTGTTTAGTTAAACATACAGTTCATTATGAAAGTTATAGAAACGACATTCAATGACACTTGCTCTGAAATTGAAATCAATAATGTTACATACATACAAACACAAATCCAACTAAAGTACATGAATATTGTTTAAAAGCTATTTAGGCATTTTACGGTCAACAGATGTTGTTGCTGAATATGTTGACAACTAAAGTGATAAATGCCTTTTTGCTGTTCCCACACATACATATACGTACAGTATGTAAATCTAAAATTGATATGCTTACAACAACACGATTACAGCAAAACAAAACGGCAACAAACAAAAACATAAAATTACATGTTGAAGAGAACTTTCAATTAGTGCAAAATTAACATTATTTTTCACAAACAGCTCGACGGCAGTAATGAGCATACGGACGTATGATGAAGCGTTTTGGAAAGTATATTTTTAAAGTATTTTGAAATTTGTGATATATTTCAAATGTTATTAAAGCTGATTGCTGTTCTCTACCCATAAACAAAACAGCTTCACCATCAATTTTAAACATATGCAAGAACGTGCATATGCATAAAAAATGACTATATAGACGGGGTATGCCAGTACTGGTGTGTACCTTAAAAGCAGCAGAGGCCTTGCTGCAGATCCGCTTATGTTGTACATTTAATAAATTATGCAAAGCAATATGAAAGGCGTCTCTGTACATTAGCAATAACCCAAACGAGGAGAGCCTTCATGAACCTTTTATTATTAATAGTGATAGTGAGTGAGTTCAAGAACGAGCATGGAGGGTAAATAAAAAAGTTTGCTTTTATGTATTTTAATATTGTACAAAGGAAAAATTTTAATATTGTAAAGAAAAAGTAGTCCATACAAAAAAAAAAACAAAGGGAGAAAAAATACAGGACAGGCTTAACCGTTAGTTCAAGCAAAACAAACTCTCAGAAAATTTTATGAAAGCTTTTATTCAAACAACATGAAAAATAGACTTGAAGGTATCATAATTCTATACAAAATTGAATTGTTTTTTTTTTTTTTTATTCTGTTATTTAATCTGTAATCTAGAATAAAGACTGCGCCTGTACGTACAGTTAGCAGAGATGCGCATAGTTTACCTTTCATTAAAAACAGAGGAGAAAGCAAGCAAAAAACTTGTATTTGGCTTGGGTACTCACCACCTTAGATCCTCCATTTAGATAATGGACGTAGTTTTAAATCATTTTTTAAGTAAACTTTTTTCTCATTTAATAAGTTAATGTGTTATAGTCGGTCAAGCCCGACCATGTAATACCTCACATCACTTAGCTTTCTTAAGTAGGCTATAATTTGTAGTTGTATCTGTATACGCGAGGCACTGCCATTATAATCGAACCCTATTTAGGGAAAAGTTGTAAAAATGGTGAGATCTGGAACTTTGTTAAAAGGATTCCTCCTTAAGCCCATACATGTCCTTATACCAAATTTCATCGAAATAACTTAATTAATGCGACCTGTAGTTTGCGCACAAATTTTCATTGACAGACGGACATGGTTAAATCGATTCAGATTTTGATTCTAAATCGATCAATATAACTGAAGGCACATGTCTAGATCACCAGATTTTAATGCTAATCAAGTTTCTATAAACTTTGTAGAAGGTCAAACGCTTCTTGCTAGGTGTTGCAAATAGTATGAGAAACTTTGCTTCAAACCAACTGCAGCTCTTTTAGTTGTTATTCAATTGTTGTCATTGCAGTGATATTAACGATATTTAATTCAATTTAAAGAAAGTCGCTGAGAATTTATTGAATTATTGGAAAGCTTCAATGAATTAAATTGAATGTTTTTGACATAATATTACCAAAGATTGATATTATATATAAATTATATAAAATGCAGTCAACTTTAGTTAACAAAAAGAAAATGCAAATTTTGAGATTTTTTAAATTTTTTTTAAATTTCTAATAATTTTTCATTTTTATGTTACCCCATTTTCACAACAGCATTCACACATATATTAAGCATGTATTAAGTTTAAATTTACAATTCACGCCACGGAAAGTGATTTTCAACTAGTTGTACCACCCACGGATGGCGTTTTAAAAAAAGTTAGACATTTAAGTAGACATTACCCAGCTTATCTACCATAAAATATAACGGTAGTAGTGGCTACATAATACAAGAAACATTTCAAATATTCCATAAATAAAAGTATAAAGAGAAAGAAAAACTACTTTAACGATCGGGAAAACTTCAAATAGTTTATAAGTGTGTCTTTATGACCTGTACACTACAGAGATTTATAAAATGTTTAGAAACTGTTTTTAATATAAATGATATGTACAAGTGGAATGAAAATTAATTAAAATAAAAAAAAGTTTTGTTGAAAGTTTAAAAAATTGGAAACATTCCCATTTATAAAAAAAGAAACTAACTAACTCATTACTATTATAATCACTACTACTTTTTTCAACTTTTCTATACAATAAATCATAATAAAAAATCATTCCGACATATACAATATTTGAAACTAAAGGTGTCTGTGCAAAATTTCAGCTCAATAACTCAAAGATCGTCTAGATCGAATCAGTTTTAATGGTAGTCAAGAATACATATATTTCTGGCGCCTCTTTCTAGGTCTTACACAAGCTTTGTCTTATATGGAGGCTATAAAAAACGTCATTTCTGTTTCATTGTTAGTTCACTAGTATTTCATCATTTTCATCAAAAAAAAATTATACATGTATCTGAAATACAATTGACTATTGATGAAGTAAAATTGATTATTAATGAAGTACAAATTTTTTAACCTGCTTTTAAGCTAAAATTTAAATATTGTGCTTTATAAAATCGTATATAATTTAAAAGTATGGAGGGAGGGTCAATGGAAAATTTACTTGCATTTTAGTTGAACGTTTATATTTAGTTTAAGCCAAATTGTGTACATCTTCCCCACATATGCGTGTTGTTACGTTGACCCGAATATAAATTAAAATTTCATAATAGTATGCACATAATTCCAAATTTATAATCAATTTTTTTAATCATCTGTCACTATGATTTATTACACATTGAAATTTTTCCAAAAAGAAAAAAAAATCATTAATTATTTAAAATGGTTTGTGGGCCTCTCGGTAGTTTTTAAGATTATTATTATTTTTGTATGTAATAATTAGAAATTTAAGTGACAGTTAAAATAGGTTAACCCACTCTACCTGCAACAGGGACACATACGCACATGCACACACCCCAACACATATGTGAAATGCATTTAAAACTTGTAAATGATAAATCCATTGAACCGCAACGTATATCGCTATATATCCCCACATATAATATATATATACACATATATATATATTGATATATATATACAGACATTAAAGCCTTTGCAGCATTCATGAATATTCCGTTTTACATACAACATGAATGAGTGGATAAGTAGATTTACTATAATTGCTTCCTCTTATATAAATGTTCATATGACGCTTTTATTTTCTATACCCCTCCCTTTCTCTCTCTCACTCTATCACTCCATTCCATGATATATACCTCACACACATTTGTACTACTTTGTTTATTATGGTGCTTTTGCTGCAATCGTTACTCTTATTATTGGTGTTGTTTCTTTTTTTACTATAAAACGTTGATAAAATATTTAGCATACATTTAAAGCGAATTTAAATGAACTCACACGCATACCATAAAATGTTCTTCATGTTCATGCAAACACTTCATTTTTAACAACATAATGCTGTGAACTAACTGAAAATTTAACCAATACTGTTTGTACGCTTTTAACTTAGCCAAGTTATATACTTGTATATATATACAGGGTGCGTAGGTTAAAGACACTCAAATATGTGAATGTAATTTCTGGAGAATAATTTTGTTTGTTTATTTTCCTGGTCAGATCGTCGTACAGACAGTTATCGCTGTATGCGTGAAACACACCGATTAGAATGCCAATTTGTCCTCAAATACCGTAGGCATCCTGTTTATATACAATATATAAGTTTGTGTATGCATGTATATTTGCACTATATATCTATGATAAGCATACACATCAGGCATGCCTTACATTCTTCTTCAAGCATTTTGTTAATTGACTCTACGTTTGGTATTCAATACTCAGCACACATACGCCAAAATGGTAAACGATCTCATTCGAATTGATTTTAATAAATTTGAATTCGAACAAGTAAGAAAATTAAATCTGGCTTAAACCAAATCTTAAATACTCTCCACATCTACAATTTTGGGCGTGGCAGGTATACGATATTACCCTCAGACGTATGGACACATAGACAATCATGTCTAAATCGATGAGTTTTTGTTCAGTGTTTGATGCTGATCCAAATTTGTATACATTTTAAGGTCTCTGCAGCCTTCTATGTGTTTCAAACGGAATGATAAACTTAGTATAGCCCCCGTTTTATGTAGAGGGTATAACAACTTTGTAACTAATGAGTCAAATATATAAAGAAGTCTTTATTTATTGTAGTTAAGCCAATTTATGCTGCAAATTACGTAAATACTGCTAAAGCTCTACTAATACTTTCGAGTCTTTGGTATAAAAAAAGTACTTTTAAAAAAACACATACATCGATCAATTTTTATTTAAAAATTTTAAGAAATGTGAACTTTTATACCCTCCACATCCCCCTACCAGAGATTTTCACTTGCTACTTAATGAAGTAGAGCGCTTAATTGTACACGGTTATAAAAACAAAAACAAGGAAAAGAAATGCTTATGTTTGTGTAATTCCAGTAGGTAACGATAATGTGTCAGATAACAAAGAGCGTAGAAAGGAAAATATTTACATAAAAGAAATGTAGCAGTAATTGACTTAATTTTTGTAACTACAAAACTTTTCCGGTGTATATGTATAATGTACAGGATGTATGTGATTATCTGAATGTTGCTGGAAAGGGCTCAAAGTTAAGGCAATAATTTCAGCAAATTGTAAAAGAACAAATGGTGTGGAGTAGAGCGTCTTTGCAACACTTTCGCATACATAACGAATGAATAGACAAATTTGACAATTGAGAAGTTTTAGGGTGATACTGGAACAACTGGGAATATTTAAACAGGTGATTAAAAAGTTTCATATATCTACATATCTTCTCTTCTATTATTATCATATTTAATTAAGTATACACCGTTTAGTTAAAAGTTTGGAAAAAAAACATACTATGTAAAATTTTCGATTGCAATTAATCGAAAAAAAGTCAATGCAGACAACGCCTTATAATCATTTGTAGACAAACCGTTAAAATCCAAATAAGTTTAAACAAGAAAACTAAATTCGGCTTAGGCCGAAATACCTTCCACATCCACAAGAGTGGCAAATATTGTGGGAGTGTATGTTATCTAACCACATCTATTTTTGGCACATTGCTGAAAGGGATAAGGCAACGCCACGCCTATTAATTAAATATTCCTGAAAAGCTAGAGAAATTTCCCAATGTTTGCAAAAAGTTTTATCAAAATGGGAGCAATACTTTTCGAGTTATAAGCCAAGCAAGTTCACCTTCATTCTTGTGGTCGCAATTGTGAAAATCATACAAATATAAAAAATACTAAAAAAATGAGCAAAATACCAGGCGCAGTGAGCAAATTTCGATTTTAGATAATTTTTAAAGTCTTATAACTCAGGAACGGCTGCACGGATTTTGTGCAAATTTTTTCAGCTTTCAAATGAATTGCATTAAATGGGCGTGGCAGCACCAATTTCGTTATTAACGATGATTTATAAAAAACTTACTTAATACAAAAACCAATAGTGCCACGCCCATTAATTATGAATCTCCGAAAAGCTATAGAAATTTCCTAACCTATGCAAAAAATTTGATCAAAATCGGAGTAATACTTATCGAGTTATAAGCCAAGCAAATTCTCCTTCATTCTTGTGAATATAGAGAGTATTTAAGATTTGGACCAAAACAAATTTACTTTTATTACTTTTTATCTTAGTGCGATCTTAATTTGTATTTAAATTTTCCTTGGGTAGAATGACAACGTGGTTAATAAGATTTTCTGGGGAAGAATATGTAAATGGACAAATGCTTAAAAGTGCAATGACACAGCACTTACTCAAGCATACCTCAACAGAGATGTATAAATAACAAGAAAAAAAAAATCCAAAAAACATGACCACAAAAACACGTTAGCATCCTTTACGTGTCTGCAAAGAAAAAAGTACAGCATACAGTAAATAACTGTTAAAACTTTGGGTTTAAGATAAATGGCCTTTCAACCATTTGTAGGAAAATTTATTTAATACTTATTAAACTGATATTATCGATTTCAGAGTTTGCCGTCAAAGGATATGTTGGGATGGGAATTTCTACGTTCTTCGTGCCCTTTTTCTTTCTTTCTTGCGAGCGTCTTTCGTTGTCATTGCCGTCTTTGTCATTTTCATTATTATCGGTAATATATTCTAAAGTTTTATTTAATCTTTACCTTTTTTACAACTCTCTCTAAATATAGGGATTTTTTCTACATCTATAGTGCTTGTGGCTCGTGTCCCTGCCCTTGCACCCGTATTAAATCAGTTTTCAGGCAGTGACTACTTTGAAATGTGTTTGAAAGTATATGCACCCATATGTACATACATTTGAATGTATGAGTGCGGTTTGTGTTTGAAGTGGCTTATTTACACATTAGACCCTCGAGACTTATGCCGGCATAGAAACTCATTTACCAACAACAATGAAAGTGTAGTGATTGTAGTCCCAACTTTTTATAGCAGGCATTTATATATCCTTTTCTACATCCTTACTATTCTTAGCCAAAGAAAACATTTCTTTTTTCAACTTTACCCATTCCTGTGTGCTTAACACATGCGTGTTAATGTAGTTTTGTTTGTGTACATGGTTTCTTTTCTTTCTTTTTCCTTTCATATTCAATACAACATTTTTTTAGCTTAGGGGAGTGCGTATATATGTGCAAGTTGTAGGTGTTTGCATGAACTTAAGTAAGTTTTTAGTAATTTGTAGATTTTTTTATTTTTTTTTATTTGAAAAAAAATTTATTGAACATTTACTTTTCTTATCGTTTTACACACAATCGGAAAACAGTAGAAAGCTTAAAATTAATTTCAATATTGAACAGTTAGTTTTTTTTTCATACCTACTCTTTTATATATAATGTGAGGACCTCAAAAGACTTTCTGGTTGGAGTCTTATATAAGTTTGCACCAAATTTCATCTTCATGGGTCAATTTTTGTAGCTGATGGATAGATTTTTGGGTGTTCGTGAGCGGGGCACTTTGCCTATTTTAATAGCAGCCACAAAATATGAATAAAGAATTTCAATTTATAATTTACAACCGTGAGCGTTTCAAAAACGAACGGACATACATACTAGAAGAGACTAAGATTTTGATAATGATCAAAAATATATATATTTTGTGGGATAAATTTTGTAAACAGATTAAAAAACTTAGTATACCACCCATACATGTGGAAGATATAAAAACATTTCCCATTAAAATTTTAGTTTATGGTGCCAATAGCAAAAACGTATCAAAATCTTATATTTTCGATTATTTTCCATGCTAGTTAGTCACTGACTTTGACATAAATATACAACATGCAGCAAAATGTATGAACGCTAATAAGGAAAGATGGGATTTGGTGGACGCCTTACTACTTTGTTTTACTTGCTTTCTCTCAAACATGTTTTGGCTCTTTGCAAGACGCCATCTCAGTAAGTCAGTTTTTAACATAAGTTTTTTTTTTCTTTGGAATATTTCTTCCATATCAGTCTGGCTGAGTTGACAGGTAAATAATTGGTAATTCTTGTCAGACCACAAAGTTAGACGTACACTTGTCTCTTAGTATTCAGCTTCTATAAACTCCCAACTAATATAATATTCGTGCTGTCCTTAAAAATACAAACGAAGAAAAAAAGCATCTTTTTTTTTACACACAAAAACTTTCCTTCCTTTCAAATTTTTACTATGCTGTTAGGATTTTTATGTGTATGCAGTATGTAGCTGCATATACATAAATATATTCTTGTTTGCTGTGGCAGCGAGGGTGTTGTTGCCTACATACCAAGAACAAGTTAGTTCCTGCTCCCGTACTTGAAGATTACTCCACCATACAAATCTGACAGATGAGAATAATGTTTTTCTAGTAGTATCACTTGAAATGCATTTTATGGCCTCAGCATTAATGTTCACCATCATGATGATAATAATGGTGTTCGTAACGATGATGGTGTTGTTGTTGGTGGTGTTATTGTTATCGCTAGATAACCAACTTTTATAGCAATCGTAACTGGTAATCAATGCTAATGGTGTAAATAAAGTTCTTCACTCCCCCTCCCTCTCTCTCTCTCTCTCACTCTCTACCTTCTATATCTTGTTTTATTTTTTTCAAAGCCTTCTCTTTTATTGCATATAAAAGAGGTGGTATATGTATAATAAATATACGTTTAGAATGTTGGAAATTTATTTAACTTGGTGGAGTGGCCCATGTGAAAAGTGTGAAAGATTGCTTTGCAAATTGTTTATCACTCTATAAAGGAAAAATTGTGCTGCCACTTATTATCAACCATTACACGCACACAAAAAGGCAAAAGCAACACAATGCAGAGGAAATTATTGAAATATGTTCGAATAAAAATTGAAACCTTTATTATTTACATCTTATTACATCTTAGTTAACAAGTCGGATTCTACGTAAAAATTAGGTTTTTTTATATTATGGGCGATTGGGTTATTTGGCCCCACCAATTCTAAGTATATATATATGGAGTAAATTTCAACTTTAATGTTTAAAAATATGTTATCAATTGTGGGTGTGGCAAGTACTTGATTTTATAGTGTAAAACACATGGACGAACATTTCTACATCTTCTTCAGATACTGTTCAAGTATACACATATAACACATATATATTTTGTAGGTTTCTTGAAGCCTCCTTTAAATGGTTGCATGCAGAATGATTAACTTAGTGTACTCCCCTACCTCTTCACAAAGCAATACATTTTCACATACTTACCTACTTTTTGCAATCTCCCAAACACAGTGTAAATGTTACGCTAATGAGTTCCGCTTATAAATAGAATCATGTCTTTGACAAAATGTTTTTGTTCAACTGTTTTTTTTTTTTACTCTACAAAATAAAAAAAGAAACGAAAAGAAAAGTTTTGTAATTTCCAGGAGAGAGCAGAGCGGAAGTTTGCATTCTTCTTGATTCAATTTTCCGTTTTGTACGCTGTTAAGTTGAATTCTTTCTATAATCATTCCTTTGCTGTGTTCTTTTAAAAGGTATACTCAGTGAATACAGATAAAATGTTTTCAATAGAATCCCGTTGTTTAAGAGATACATGAATTGATAAGTAAAAATGTGTTTGGGTATATGTGCAATTAATGGACCTTACTTTTAAAGTCGATATGTATGTATTATGCAAAGAATTTTAAAAAATCGATAGAGAGAATGTATTACACACTCACACCTGTATCCGGTTAATTTACTTCCAATTACTGTTATAGACTCTTGTAATTGCATTCATTAAAAGCTTATTGATGGTGTGAAATTAAAAAAAAAAACCGTAAATAAAGTAAACGCGTCAAGTCGGAGTAAACTTTTCAAAACTAAGGATGGGACAACAAACGCCCTCTTTTCGCGGTTTTTCTGATTTTAAGATCATAGCTGAAATTCTGAATCAATTACTTTTGCCTTTTGTAACGCTTCGGAGTTTTTCTTTGTCTTCTAATTATTTTATACAACAGGATGCGTGCCCGATCAACCCACCCTCTATCCAATTTAGCCTGCAAACTTGACAATAACTGTTTTTTGGGAACCTATTAAAGTCATTTCCATACATGTGTATATATATGTATATAGATATTATTTATGGTTTATGTTGTTTAGGTCAACTTTCAACTTTCTTAAACGCGTTATCTTCACATATTCAGCGGCATCATAACCAGCAATATCAGCATCCATTGGAATAATTGAACTCATGGCTTGTCTGTTACACTTCTTTTATTTTTGTGTGTACGTAAGTGACTAAAGTCCACTTCCTTGCTGCTATATCAAGGCTATTGCCAATTTGTTCTAAGCATATATTAACAAGGTAATGGACACACGAACCTTTCCCGTCCCCTCCTTTCTATTGCAGTCCTTTGGCAATAGATATTTTTTAATGCTTTCGTACATTTTATACGTTAGTACACCAGTAACTAGGTTTGTTTTAAAATTCTAAACACATGTAATTTTCTATTCTTCACAAGTGCTTTTTAAATGTTAACCATGTAGCACATGTATCATGCGCGTACCCGACCATATCCCGTATTTTCTATTTCAATATTCCACGCAACACTGCCACGCTCCATTAACAAGCACAATTCAGTATGAAGGCTTTTCCCCTCTTCACTTGGGATTCATTCATTGTACGGTTCTTCAACTTGCACCATTGAATTTGTCTGTTCAATTACTATCGAAAAAAAGAAAAAGCATCGCATTGCACTCAAATTTAGCATGATTAAGCCTTATAGCAAATGGAATTTTTATGTTAAGTTTCATTGGAAAAGAAGCAAAATATGAAGAATGGTGGATGTTTGCCACATTATGATGTTTTTGACGGTGCACTAAGAGGTGCTTTTCACGGTTCAATTTTCAAAAAAATATACTGAGCATACACGAGGATATTTAAGATTTCGCTTTGGCCAAATTTTACTCGTCTCAAAATTTTTCTGAACAAAATTTTTAAATAATCAGTAAAGTAAATTAGTAGTTAAATGTTGATTTAAATCAATTGAATTTGAGAACTAGACATGATGTTTTTTCTTAATATATTCCACAGCTTATGATAATAATAATAATGATGATGATGATGATAAACATTGAGAACGGCACATACACACAGTTTTCTGTTTAGTATGGAGTTTTATGATAAAAGCCACAAATTACTTGGTATTGGTATGCACATATATGCAAAGGTGCGGTGATTGCTGATAACTAAGTTGATTTATACCACTTCTAGTACATGCTACATAGTGTGGAAAGAAGCATTAACCACTACAATAACCTCTCTATCTCTATTACGTATGGTTGCCGGGTACGAAGCAATTTACCAGCCAAACAGCAAAATTGTTCCCTCTTTTCTTTTTCTTTTTTTGCTGCTTCTATGAAGGCTCACAAAAGATCCTGGGATTTTGTGGCATTTGTGGTCCATAAAGAAATCCTTGCAGGTGGTTTCATTTGTAAAATTTATTGCATCTACCTTTTGTTACTACCTACTGAATACATAGGACGGGTCTACTGTCTGGTCTACAGCATGATTTAAAATTTTAAAATTAGATGTTGAGGAAAGTTTCACATTTAAAATTTAGGCATACTAAATTCGTTGCTAAGTATGTACATATATTCTAAATCAATATCAAAATCAGAATCGATTCAGTTAAATCCAACGATGCGTCCATGTTTCTGTGTATTGTTGATACACTACTGGTCGTAGATTTTAAGATATAAAAATTTTGTACACACAGTTCTAGTTCCTATTTAAATACGGCAAGAGCCATGCCCACAATTGACAAAAAACTAACTATCAGCCTTAAAAGTTGAGCTGTGAAGTTGAAATTTTGTTGAATAATTTCTATCGTTAAGCTAAAAATGGACCTAATCGGATAATAGACATGCCCACAATTTACTAAAAAAAACTTTTTTTGAGCAGAATCTGACGTGAGACGTATCACATTTATTATGAAGGTACCGGCCCCGCCCACATTTTCTCTATACATTACGTATGGAGGGTGTATTTAAAGTTTAGCTAAATTTCATGTTTTTCTCCCTCTTCTACTAATTTTATGCATTTTCTATGAAATTCTGAATGCATTTGTTTGAAATTCCTATCATTACAATAAAAATGATTTTTACATAATTTTTCATTTTATTAAAAAAATAATAAACACAACTTGTGCATTCATGGAAAGTTGTATTAAACAAATGTTAAGAACAGATGCTCACCAACATTTTGAATCAACCAAAAAGCATCAACATCTATTATGGCTTGGCTGGCTATAAAAAGTAATCTTGGAAGTTTTTCATTCACATTTTCAATATTGTTATCAAAATTGGCCGGTCTGGCAACCAATGTCAATGGTGGGTGCACGGTTCAAGTTATTATTACAACCGAAAGACATCAAGAATTGTTATCGTTGCAAGAGAAACTTATTAAAATTACAGTAAATGAAAGTTGAACGTGCATGTGATCAAAGTTGCATCATGTGTTGCCCTTAGGGCTGAAGAAAGTTGGAATAGCAAAGAAAGAAAGACATAAAATACCGCCACACACACATGCTCGATTCATTTATAATTTATATATATTTTATATCGCTCTAACTTCCCAGTTGTGTTCGCTAAAAACCTTTAAATCCAACCGCTTGTCAAATCATCATACGTGCTATTGGAAAACTTTTCACTTGTTCAGAATTCAGTAGATTTTACAAAATCCTTACCATTAAACTAATAATGGTATATCGATGCATCATAGCGAGCATAAAAGAGGCTTTTTTCCAATAATGAATAATATTTTGAAACGAATGCTTAAAACAATGCAACCGGCTTTGTTGCACAATCTATGCTTATCTAACCCCACAACCCCACCCTCCACAGATAGCTGTTAACAGAGTGTAAAATGTCTTTGTGAACATTGAAATTTATTTTCAAGCTCTGTGAAGTTATTCTATAAACACATTCACCATGCGCTCCATTCAATTCCATTCTAGTGGTACCCAGCACCATATGCTGTTTAAAAATTGAATTTATCTATGCTAGAGAGAAAGATAGAAAGAGAGAGGGAGATAATGCGGTTTTGCCTGTAGGGTGTTGTATGGTGTTGTGTGAAATTACAACATATGACGCGTGGTGCAGTGTTTCCGTTAACAATCCGGTATTAAAGGCTTCACAGGCAAGCGCTTGCACAAAGATATAGCTTGCTTGCGGTATTAATATATGCATAACTTTCACAATAAAACATATTTACATCCTCAATTTTGAATTTAACGGCACACACCTACTCGAACATTTAACAAAGCGTTCAAGGGATAATTTTCATGAGTAAAAAAGGAGTAAATTGAAATTTTGACCAAATGTTAAATACCCTACATGTACATGTACATAAAGAATGTGGGTGTGGCGGATATAACGCCCTCTAATAGTTTTATGATTTTGTATAACTACTACAAGTACAATTTTTTATAAATTTTTTATAAATTATGGGCGTGGTAAACGTACAATTAAGCCCCCTTTTAACAAAATATCATCTTAACATTAGCAATCGGTGTTTTTTATGCAAATTGTGGGCGTATCTGCTATTTCGACCATCTTTAGCACATCGCTAGTTAAAGTACATATGATGCGTGTAAAAATACTGTCTTGAAAAAAGAATTGAATTTTTTTCAAATATAAAAGTCTCGCATCCATACCCATGGGTCATGTACCACATAATACAACGGACCTTCACATGTGCTTACACTCCTCTTATAACCAAATAAATAAAAACCTATTGAAAAATGTTTACCGAAAATTTATTGTTTTACGAACAACATGCGTTACAGATTTACAGGCACATTTATGTATACCCGCATACCTACAAAATGAAAAATGTTAACACGCATACTCATGTAAAAAGTAAGGCATAAATAAAATGATTGTTACACAAGGACGCTCTCATTGCATTTCTTCGAAAGCATGGGACATTTAACGCGACGGTGTTATCAACGTTGTTTCCGGCACCGGCATGAATTAGTGGCCAGCTGTATGTAAGTGTGCTTGCTAATCCTGCACATTTGCACCTATTTTGTATTTTAACAATGTTCCGCCATTATCGAACAATTACCAATGTTGTGTAACAATGACGTGATGAATAAATGTCACTTAAGAATTATGATTTACTGGCAACAAAGATTAAATTTTGAATAAATGATCATCTGCACATTACATCTAACTTAATGCAACATGTCTATGTGGACGGACGTAGAGACAAACTCATCAATTACAATAATATTACTAATCGAGACATTTGTATATCATCCTCATGAATGGCAACACCCAGAAGAAGGTCTCACAATGTATATATATCCTCGATTAGGATAGAAATCTGTATGTCCGATGGACAAATCGGTTGATGTAAATTAGGAGCTAAAGTTAACTACATACGTTTTTACTTCCTGCAAGTAAAACGCTCTTGGAATTGCGTGATCGAATAACGAGCAAATCTTTCTCTTCTGACTTGCACGCGCTTATGCAAATAAATACTTAAAATGAATGTAAATCCATGATGTAATTAAAAA
Source organism: Crataerina pallida (assembly GCA_949710015.1). Classification (NCBI taxonomy): domain Eukaryota; kingdom Metazoa; phylum Arthropoda; class Insecta; order Diptera; family Hippoboscidae; genus Crataerina; species Crataerina pallida. The sequence continues at coordinate 29,955,622 of OX453291.1, forward strand.
CTCATAGTCATCAGGTGGCGAACGAAATGAAAAGTAATGAAAATTTTTGTAAGGAATTTGTTGCATTCCAACCAACCAAGTAGGAAATAACTGCTTCTTCTGTTTATTTTCTTTTCTTGTTTTTTTAATTAATATTTATTTCATGAGCCCAACAACAAAATATTTTCTTACCGTAGCAATACTCGTAAACGCCAAATGATTTATTTTATTTGTAATTTACAAAATTGAAATTTCTGCAACGCTATCGAACAACACGGGCACCGTTGATATGTGATAGCACACCATACGTACCATAAGTACCATACGTACACACTTAACCGCACGAGTGAAACTGCAAAAATTGTTCCAAAAAAAAATCTTCAACATGCATGAGAGATGTGTGTGCAAAGCTGAAATGTATACGAGGATATTATTCATTAAGGAAATGTCCTCCTCACAAACGTAAACACGTGCTTTGTATATATTGTATGTTATAAGGTTGAATAATATGTTCGGCTGGCGGACGGATAAGCTATAAAATAAAATACATACGAACTCATTTGGAATTGAACTTTGTGAATAGAAGTCAATGAATCGGATCGATAGATATTGAAATTTGCGGCAAATGTTATCGAGTTAGCTGAAATGTATGTAATAACTGGAACCTCCACCATCACCACCAATAACAATAACAACAACAGTGACAGTACTATCAGCAAATAATAAAAACAACAACAACTTTGAATATAACACCATAACACAAAACGGTAAGAATGAGACCAATATTTCAGGGATAACAACAATGGCGAATAATAGCAGCAAAGCAGAAAATTTTACAGTCACTCACTACACCGCACAAATTCCATTAGCTGCACAAGTCCCATACATGTATGGATGTATGCATTTGTGTCTGTTTAACTAGTATGTACGTCTACGTGTGAATGAGTGTATGGTTGTACGGGTGACTATGGGTGTTCTTGTAACTATAGTTAGCGCGTACAATTGAGATTCTGTGTCAATTTTATGCAACAGTAACGATGTCAATTTGATATTCCCAACGGCAGTAACAACAAAAACAACAACAAAAACAACAACAATAACAAAAGTTTTATTACAATTATACACACTTTCACTTGATATTTCGAATTGAAACGTTTTTAGGTATATAAACGTAATAAATGGACAGCTTTCGCCTACGTCTGCCGTACAATTGACTGGCAAATTTTCACTCCTTGTACACGTACACTATTTACATACAAATAATACAAAGGACAACTATGATGAACACGATGACAATCAGAATAAGATCGACATTGACATATACATGGCAATACACTAAAAGGGTTTAATTGAGTTTCAGGACAAATTTTGAATATACAAATTTTAGACTAAGATGCCTTTTTTTGCATTAGAAATAGAAAAAATTTGAAAATTGCATCTTGCTGCCATAAAAATGATTTATTTTGGGAAAAGGAGTTAAAGAGGAAGGAGTGCCAATGTTAGTCCCATCCGATCAAAATTAATTGTTATTAAAAATTCAATATCAACAACAACATTATATATATATACTCGTACATAAATATAAAAGAAAAAAATTGTATTCTTGTAAAAATTGGACAAAATCGGTCAAACATACAGTTAACTCGTCCATCAACATGGTAAAAGTGAGCGGGTTCGAATAATATGCACACTCAAAAGTTACATTAAATAGTAGTAGAAGGCATAGTAAAGTACCTGACACACCCACAATTTACAAAAAACTTTATTTGCGGCAGAATTCGATTTATATCAACTGATACTGAAACTAGGTACCAGGCACGCTCACTTGTTCATATATATGTGGGTATGAAGCGAGCATTTAAAAATGTTGTAGTTTATCTTCACTTGTTATCCTATTCTTTTGTGGTCATATTTAAATAATACACATCCAACGCATGCATTTCTGACATTCCAATTAATATTTGTTTTACATAAATCCATGACAAGCTCAACTATTTACTACTCCGTAGTGCTCTGTTGATATATTTAAAAAGAGTTTAATTATTTTCTTAAAGATCTTAAATATTGGCTTAGTTTACTTAATTAATTACTGCAAAGCCGTAAAATTATTGTTGATGTGGTCAATGTATCAGTGTCCACACATGCACACACACACATAAGAGCAATTAAAAATTCTTTGTTATGAGCAATTATGCACGATACGTATATGAAATATCATTAAATGGGCAATTATACAATATAATAAAAACCATAAAATGATTATGCATAAAGTACCACACTTATGAAAACAAATAAACGAACAAACAAAGAACCGAATACATTTATCAGCTGCAGAGACACAAAGCAGCGGTAGGCAGCACATTCGTGTACATATTTAATACATTAATTAGACATTTGTGATAGCCTGTCACCATGGTGCTGGATACTGCTTCCTCTGCACACACACACAACTACATAAACTTGCACGCTTGTGTACGCTTAAGTTGGCCCAACATCCCTCACTTGGTATCAATAAGCATATAATCCACGAAAGCGTACAATAACTTTATCTATCTATCCATGGTGTGTAGGTGGTATAGTAGGTGTGCTTGTGCTTGTGTTTCTTGAGGGAGTGAGTGTAAGACTGAAAGTGTGCTTATTAAATGTTCATTTGTGCAAATGGTTCTCATTGCAAGGCATTGTATTGCCTGTTATCGCACCATAAAGCATAAGCATAACAATGTTAGATTAAATAGTCGAAATGTTGATGCCATCTCTTTCACACTTTACTTTTACTGCTAAGCTGCTGCGTTTTCTTCCACTCCATTCCATTTTGTTGGCTCATAATTTTATGTTAATTTATTGTTGTATGCTGCTAATGAAGTTTAATAACATGTCTGTACGAGTCGTTTACCAAATATGCTACCGAAACTCAATGACACAAAATGTATACACAATGTACATTCCTCTGTCTACAATCATGTTTAAATTCTCTTCATAGATGTTGCTTTGCTTAGGTAAACATCATTTACCAATACTAACCAAACAATCCCCTATACAATGTACGTGTATGGAGTGTATTGTAGACGTAGGTGTATATGCTGTGGCATCCATATTTGGTTGGGTTTGTTATTCTTGTTTAACTAATATACTAAAACATTCACATTTTTAGTTCATACATGCCAGCATGCACATATGTGTGTCTATGTTGATGTTATTCTCTTCCCTTTAATGAGCTTTCCGAAAATAGTTTAGCAAATGAGTGGAGTTTCTCATAAGTTATAATTAAAATAAAATAAAATAAAAAATAGGACAAATACAACAACAATACAATTATAAACAAACAAAACAAATAAGAATAAAAATATTATAATCGATTCTACCTGACCATTTAAAATTCTACACCGTTTGTGGAAAATGAAATTGTTATAGGGAGAGAAGATCTAAACAATAAATTTGAATTTCAAAAATTTTTAAAAAAATATATACCAATGATTGTTAGGAATTATCGAAAAGTACATTAACTAGGGGCATGCTAAGGTCGTTACTGCATTTGTAACACTTCAAGGAAGAAGTCAGTACATTCACGAGGAATTTTAGATTCAGCCTAAGCCCAGTTTAACAAAATTTTATTATAATTAAAACAAAACCATGTGTTAAGCTCTTAACTCAATAATTAACACATTTTATACACCACACATACATACACGTATTCACAACAAAGTTGAAGGATGAAAAGTGTTAAAAAAATAAAAATAAGAACAAGAAGAAAAACTCATTTACTTAAAGTCACTGCCAAGCTTCTGCCATCAATTGTCTTCTAAAAGATTTACCTCCTCAATACGTACGTTTAGTGAAAGACATCACACCCACACATGCAAACAATTGTAATACAATGGATGTGAAATGTGAAAGGCACACCCACGTATACAATAATAGGTTTTGATCTACAGTTACTTCAAATATAATATGTGAATAAATTCAAGTTTTTGTTGTATGTGCAACACACTTTGAATGACACAAGAGTTTCTTAGTTACGTTACTAAACAAATTTGTTGTGAATGGAAAACGTAAGTGAGAAAAGAGAGCAAAAGCAATAACAAAAAAAAGGCTTAAGTAAAAGTAAAGTAGATACAAACACAATATAATTTGTACGTTAACTTGTCTTTGTTGCCTGCACATACTCACAAACACAATATATAAAAAATGTACGTGTTTGCAGCTGTGCGCCTGCTGTTACTGGAAATTAGCTGCAATTTCGTGCTAGCACGTTTGCCGCAAATGTTTTAACATTATGTCAGCAATTACTCTTGCTCCTCTTCCCCCTTCCACCACCATTCACTTCACATTTACTTTAGCTAACAAGTTCGGTCATTAAGTTAAATATTTTGTGTGTGGGGGAAAAAAGAACTTTCGAGTTAAAAAAAAAACACTTGTATAAAAGTTCAAATTTTTTTAATTTAGCTAACATTGAATGAATCTAAAAAGGAAATCAAACATTGCTAAAGCTTCTATTTTAATAGTGAAATGAAAATCCATTTATTTCTTTTGTTCAGTTTTCAACTTTTACCGCAACAATTACCAAACATATGCTATGGCTGCTTAACAAACAATAAATACAATAATCATATAACATTAATTGCACAAGATTGAAGAGAAAATAATTAAAAAGTTATTTTAACAAATTAATTTATTAATAAAAAGCCGCTAAGCATAATCTTGTGTAAGAACACCGCAGCGTATGAGTGACATTGAAAAATATTCACTTGCATTACAAACAATTAAAAATACTCGAAACCACTCTAACGCACAATATAAGCTATAATTGGTTAGGTTGGATCAATAAACGCTAGTCCTTGTCCCATAAAAGTCGCTTCGTAGAAAAATGTTATGTGACGCTCATCATCTAGATTAATCAAAATGTTAGTGCTGATCAATGGGCTAAATATCTATATTTTGTAGCCTCCTGCTGATTATTACAAACGGAATGACAAACTGAGTAAACTCTCTGCCATCTTAGGGGGTCAGTATAGCAAACTACGTGCACAGGCGATGTATGATAAAAAGAATTTAATTAATCTTTTGGTTTTTCTTTCATTCAACAGTATTCAATAATGCTGTGCGTTGTCCACATTTATTTATGTACTAAAACCGCAAAAGCAGCATGTTTGAGGTTGCTACAACAACCTCAATCAGATTAATCCAATATCCACAAAAGTGACTGTAAATCTTGTCAATAGTTGCCCTTCACTTAAGATTTACATGAAAACAGAAAATCAATGTTTAAATTAACTAAAAGTTAAATCCAAAAATACAACGTTTTGTGGTCGTTTTGATTTAATAGCTTACATATCATACAAATGTGTTGTTATTACAAATTCGGATTAGTTTTTATTCTATGTGAATGTTTCAACTCTTTCCACTACTTTGTTAGTTCGAATGCTGGAGCTTGTTAGCAGCTTTCAAGTTTTACTGAAGTTGATTTTTCGTGCCACGTATATAAGCCAAATTAATTTTCTTATATGTTTTATTATAAAATTTAAACATTGTCAGGTTGAGTGACCTGAACAGTAAAACACTTTTGTTACATTTTTTACATTCCAAAAAAAAATATTTATGCGAAAAATTGAACATGACGACATGACGCTATATCATACAGATACACATACACATACACATAACTATGTATATGTATTTATTATTTTTGTAGACATTATCGTACGGTGAGCTTGTAACAAAAGAGAGATGTCAAAACAAATTGTGTTTTTCTTGCCTTTCTATGCAATACTTGTTACATTGTAAAGTAAATTTTTACACAAGAGTTTTTTATTCTATCCTGCATTCTGTAACAAAAATGTTTTTTTTATATTTTATACATAATATTGAAGGTAAACTAAATTTGTCATTCCGTTTGCAACATCCTTAGGGAGGCGCCGAAAAACTGAAAACTAAGTCGAGGCAAAACTTTCAGTTTTAGATCAATATTTAAAAAAAAAACGAAACTTGTAAGCTGAGATGTAATTCACTATTAGAGGGCGTAATCATATATCTGCCACGCCTACTATTGTAGATGTGGAAGGTATTTAAAATTTGGTGTAAACCAAATTTAGTTTCCTTAGTTTTTTTCTAATTTTCAAAAAGCAAAATAAAATTCTAGAGAAGGTCAATAAAACTTTGTTGCTAAACAAACATGATAATAAAACATGCATATATAGACAATAAATTGTTATAAAAATAATAGATATCCACATCTACATATATACTTTTTGCAATCTCCACCTATGTGGGTATACTAAGTTTACTATTCCTTTTGCAACATCTAGAAGAAAGACTCTAAGATAGTACAGAGTAAATATATACAAAATTTGAGTAAATCTAAACATGTCCGTACGCGTGTTTATTGTTGGAATATGAGCGTTTGATATATCAAGATAAAATTTTGTACAAAGTTGTCCTATTTGGACTCGTAATACAAAGAAGACGTAATCAGACACATGCCACGCCCAATTTTTTAAATATAAATATAATATTTAGCTTCTGCCAGATTTAGATTATTTTTATTTGTTATTTTATACTATTACATTTTGTGTTTATTGGATATCAGCACTTTGGTAAAATATTTGCAAGCTTAGCAACAACAAAATAATTTACAAGACAGAAAGGATAATCCCAACACAACATTGAAAAGGAAGCTACAGAGATCGTACAATGTTTATGAAATATTTTTGATAAACCCCAATCATTAGTATCAATTCCTTTAAGCATATCTGTCACTCCGTCTGCGTACTTGTGCTAAACATTTTCTCATTCGTAAAATTTGACATATCGAATTCAAGCGTGGCAGTAAAATTAATCTGTGAACGTTAGTATACATTCAAAGTGATAAAAAAAGTCACAAATCACGCCCTCACTTCATTTGGTAGTCATAAAATACAGAAGATTTATGGTGACACTTAAAATCTAAACAATTTGCCACGCCCACAAAATTAAACCTGAAAAAAGTAAAATTTATTACATTTTTGGTATCATAAGCACGTAACAGTTTCACTAAAGTCCTTGGCCCTTAATCTGTACAATTGCTAATCAAACATTTTTTTTTAATTTATTGACATGCAATCTTCTTTTAAAGGTTGCCCATTGGTTCTGGTTAACTAGAGCTCTGTGTCTGCTTACATTATATATTATATAGAGGTTGATATCTTCGTCAGATGTTGTAAACAATTTTTCCATTCACATGTTTCATTGTGTTGCATTCAACAAAGGCTTTATAAAGTTTTTAATCTTTAACAATTTATGCTTTTATATTCATGTAAGCACATGTGTTTATAGGATTTTCAGTAAAGTTTTTAAAGTATTCGAATATTTCACAATATAATCTTTCAATAAAAACAGATTTACTAGAATACTAAAAAATGTTGTTAAACAAAATGAAAATAAATTATTATTTAATTTAATTTCATTTTTTCAGATTCAATAACTAATCTCTAAACTTGTAAACTTGTTTACTAAAAAATAATTTAAAATAACCAGCAAACAATTTTATATGATTCAAGAGAGATCTTAAATACTCGCAATGGATAAAACTCTTGTGTAAAGAAATTCTTAAGAAATTTTTTCCTTTTTTACATTCCAAGCAAGAGATATGACAAATTTCGTTTACAGTACTGCCAACTACCAGATCTAAAAGTTTTTACCCAAGTTTTCAAGACCCTTATCAATCAGCTGGCAATGCCTGATTATGTATTCGATATTTCAAACCCTTTTCTAGAACTTGCAAACATTTTAACTAAATAAATATATGCACCACACCAGTACCGTATACTTAGAAGTCAAAAGCAATTGCAATATAAAGGAATTATGTCAGATTTTTACTAAAACTTTGCAACATTTATAGAAAAACATTTTTCTGCATTTATTTCACATACAACAAGCCAATAATAAAGTAAAAAATAAACGAGTGAAAATATTATTGGGCCCCACCCGACCATTTAATACAGTAAACTCGAGTCCTCATCAGATAAAAGTCACTGCGCGGCCTCCTTCTAAATATTGACAAATGATTTAAAAAACTTGGTATGCAATAATTTCTCTATATGTGAAAATTATAAAAGTAATTTTTTGTTATATAAGTCTAGAGACATTTAAGTGAAGATAGTTTTTTTAATAAATCACTGCGTTAGTGTCCTTTAGACACTGTTTAGCTTTGCACTAAAGGCACCTAAAATATATTTAGCTTGAAGCCGCATCATGCGGTAACATTTTTTGTTTATATAAGTTTAAGGAAATTTACAGTTTATCTCTTTTTCTCTGTGGTTGAAACTATTTAAACATCAAAAAATGAAAAGAAAACGGAGAAGACCTGCAACGAAATGTGGTAATGAAATTGCTTTGGCAACACGTTAAAACACCCAACCACAGGACACATAATATGTCCTGGAAACACAAATTGTTATTACTTATGTAATCGGCGCCCTGGGTGTTAAAAATCGTATTTGATGTTTTCCTTTTTACCTTCATACCAACAGTCAAAGGTATTAAACATTTGTATATAGATGCACACGTACAACGAGTATAATTCTATACGTAAATAATTCATTTCATTTATGTGTAAGCTTATGATGCAATGTATGTGTGTGTGTGTGTACACACATTTACTTTCTCTACGACATACATACGAATTGTGTAAGAGAAAGATACTTATCTGTTTAAATATTTATATAAATTCTAATAAAAACTCGATTATTATTAGACCTTCCAGATAAAAAGGGGAGAATACTAAGTTTGTTAATCTATTTACAACACTTAGTAGGAGGAATCAGAGACCCTATAAAATATATATATATTCTTGATCAGGCATCAAAAACTTAGTCGAACTAAACATGTGTGTCCATATATCCGTATGTTATTGGCATCTCACTATCAAAAATTTAAGCGGAAATTTCATAAATACACTTCTAGCTTTCAGATCGCTATTTAAATTATATAAAATCGCTCAATAGCCACGCCTACAATTGACAAAATCTATTTATCTGACTCAAAAATTGCACTATGAAGTTAAAATTTGGTATGCTATGGTATTTGAATGTGCCAGAAAGGAGCTTAGATAACAAACACGCCCACAATTTATATAAAACCATTTTCGGGGTAAAACTCGACTTTCAGGAGATGAAACGCAATACAATACATACTCTCTTGCAGAGTATAATCATGTATCTGCCACGGCCACCATTTGTGTGTAGATATGGAGGGTTTGACGAAGATTTGAAGATTTGACCTAAATCAATTTTAGTTTTCTTACTGGTTTTCTATTACATTTGAAAGAATTTTAAGTGCTTTTGTATTTGATTCTTATTTATTTTTTTTTTTTAATTCAAATTTTTGATTCTTATATGTACAAATTTTCAAACATTTCTTAAATTGCTAATCATCTTTATTTGCATTATGTTTTACTGAAAGAGTTTCTATTGTTGCCAAACATAATAATGATTGCCTAACCACAGGCTGGGTTGCTTTATAAAATTGTGTGCCTAGCTTATGGCGCAATTATAAAATTGTTCTATTTTCATATAAATGCAACGCATCAAAAACATATATATGTATATAAGCTCGTCATATGGACTTATTTTCGCTGATACAAACTTCACTGCAGTACATAAAATATTAGCCCTTAGCAATATGTTGTTGTTATTATTCATAAAGAAATCGAAGTTCATTATTCTTTTTAGTATTTCCACTCTACTGTTCTCTACTTTTGTGTATTTCTCTTTGATTTTTTAATATATTGTTTTGTAAAAATATTTGGAAAGTAATTTTTGTGGCATTTGTAAAATGCTTCAATTAAGCGGCTTTTCTTAATAGTTTCATTCTTATGGAATTTAACTTTCTTTTTATAATTCAACATAAGAATGGAATTTATTGAAAAACTAATTAAAATTTCTCTAAATGGCCTTCTACCGAATACATTGCAGCAGAACTTTATACATAATAGCAAAGATTGCTCAGAACTTTTGCTGCCTTAGCGATAAGTTACTAAAACAAACAATAAATGGAGGAATGAATATTGATAGTGGCAAAAATAATTAAAGTCATTGTCATTCACACCTCAACGAGTTTAATTAAAATAATGCAAAAAGTGGAAAAGTTCATTTCCAAAGTGTTAAAAATTTAGTTCAGAGATCAAAAAATTTTTACCATAAAATGTTAAAAAACTTGAAGTAAAATAAAAGCAACATTTCGAAGCAAAGTTTGGAAACTAAATTTATAAATTTTTTTTCTTGCAGCCAAACGTCATTTTGTCATTTTAAATCAACTGTTTTTTAAATAAAAGCTTCTTCTACAATTTTTAATTTTCATATAAAATGTATTTCAATGTTCCGTAAGCAGATTAAGCTAAATCCTTTCTTTCTCTTTCTCTCTCTCTCTCTCTCTCTCTCCTTGTATATAGATGATTATTATACCTATGGTTACTATAGTCCAATACTTAGAAACAAGTTCGTCGCATTACATTAAGAATAACTATTTAGCACAAACTCATTGCCTTAAGGGAATAACAAATATCACTTTGCTATGCAAGGATTTTCATGATGTCACTAATGATTTCATAACCGTGACATATTTGGCAACACATAAGAAACACATGAAGTGCAATGCATATGAATGGCTTATGTTATTTATTCTTCGAAAATAAAACCACCAACCAAATTGCAAAAATGGTAACAGAATAACGTATTAGGTAGAGAGGGGAGAATAATATATATATACATGGCAGTTGCTTAACTAACAACAATACCCCAGTGCTGCAGTTGCCACATAACACTCGAAATCCACTAAATAAATTTCTACATTTTTCGATTTATACTGAAACTAGTGGTAAAGTTATGGTTGTTGAAGTAAACGTTTTAAATATTTATGAGTAAGTTGCTTCTCTTTTATACCCGTACCCCTAACGATTTGCAATAGTTAAGAATTACTGGTTAAAGGTAGTAAGTGAAAAGCGTGTGAACCAAATTGGTGAATTTTTTCCATCCTTTTCTCTTTTTTTTTTTTAAGATAGGGGACTAAGCTAAGTTTTCAATTCCGTTTGCAACACCCAGTACCTTTTTACAAGCTTAAATACTTATTCGCCTGTCAAACCAACCTTGACTTTCGTGGTAATATGCTTAACTGTCGGTGGATTGCCAATGCAACGCGATACCTAGGTTCAAATTCTAGCTGATAAAAATTTCACTTTTTTCCTCAGTTAGATTTATTAAGAGTGTAAAAAATGGGCGGGGCGACCTAAACGAAATTATTTTTTATTTTCTACAAAGTAAACAACGCTACGTCTCACTAAACTCATGCATACGTTTATTTGTGGTGGAAGATCTTTATCGTATGTAAATGAATTTTATTTTACATTTTCATATATGAATATCAACATTGTAAAGTCTCAACTGCAGACATAGGATACACCTTGAGATGCATATGTTGTATGTAACGTCAATTGCATATTGATCCCGATGCTTACTTTTGTTTATCTACTGCTGGTAGTAAGCGGAATAAAGCAAACAAACGAACCCTCCCCTCAGTCTTTGCATTTCTTCTCACAAAATATAATTCGCAATGTTTCGTATTGCAAGCTTAATATTCATTGGTGGGTGGGTGTGTGTGTGTGTGTGCATGTATGTTTTTCCAATATGTTTATCTGTTATTTTATAATGTGGTAAAATACATTTGCTAGCGGTTTATGCAGCAGTGCATGTGTACACTCCCCTAGCTCCCATATACATTGACACGTAACATGAGACCTTTTAGTTGATAAGTCAGAGGGTACTTTAAGTCAATGAAGTGTAAAGTATAACATTTATTATTAACCTGCATACACCACATGCCAAATTGAAAGCAGTTGAAATATAGTTTATACAGGGATACATATCAATCCATTGAAACATTACACATTCAAGTGTTGTGGACAATGAAATGTTCCCATAAAATTAATGTGTCATACCAAGTAAACAATAGAAGCTGATTGAACTGATTTTCCTCTAACATAAGAGGTATTAGTTCATTATATAAAGAGCATATTCATGCAATTACACCTAACACGTGAACACCATCAGAATGAACTTCTCAACTTACCTTTATGAGCATTAAATCAAACATTAGAAAAATGCACTTTCTTTGCATTAAGCTGTTACAATATTAATCGAAATTTTGTAAAATATTATCAATTATTAAATTAGGAACCAAATATATTTACTTTAAATTTAATACGAATTCGTGAAATCTGCGAACTTGCAGCAAATGCTTTACTTGAACGAACACGATCCTTTAACAATTTCAGATGAGAAAAGAAAATCAATTTCCTATCGCATTCTGTTAGTGACCAAAATAAAGAAATTACAAACATTTCTTTCTACGTCATCCCACACTGAAGGTTGTCTATCAAATATTGTATAAAACCAAGCAAGCCGCACTGACACATTTTTCATTATATGTACGTGATGTGATGTTTAAATGCGTGCTTTGGGGTGCTTAGAATCAACCACAGAATATTCTGTTAAATTGCGAAAAAAAAGCTAAATCTGAAGAGTTATTTGAACGTTGACAAATTGAAATGAAAGTATTTCTACTTGACTTGTTTTACGTGCTTACATTTTTCATTTGTTATTGACCCTTTACGTGATGCGCTTTTTAAGATTTTATTGAAAAGTAATTCTTTGGTTTGCCACTTGGTGTAAGCAAACTCATTTGAATAGATATTATGAAAATACGTCTTTGCTATGGCATTGGAAATTTAAAAAAAAATTTTCACCTTTTATATCCTGCACCACTTGTGGTAAGAAGGTGTGTTAGGTTTGTGCGGATTTTTGTACTTTCATTTATACCGATCTTTTTAAAATCAAAATCTGAATCGATTTAATCAGATCCGTCCGTCTCTCTATCTATCCAAATAAATTAAATAATTGATTTTTTGAGTTTCGATGAAATTTAGTACAAGAACATGTTTTAAACCGAAAAAGAACTTCATTGGAATAGACTCCTTCTTGTACTATTAAAATGATTCCTAATATTTTTTTACAAAAAACCTTAAACCTTAAAGCCAAATTTTATTTTTTTTTTTACTTGTTATCCCTAAATTTAAAAAAATTTACTCAAATTAATTACATATACCTTACAATCTGCTAACATTTTCTAGCTGCAGAAATTCTTTACCATTTTTTTTAATGAAAACTATAGAAATTATTTTCATTTGCAAATAAAATGTAGGATATGTTACACATGTTTGCATAATATCATGTGGAGGGGAGCTATTGCTGTTATTGTTGTTGCAACATTATGAAGCTGTTGATGCGTTAGAAGTTTTTGCACATAGAAAGGAGTACTTTTTAAAAACATAAATTATTACACACCGAAAAAAAAACAATAATGTTGAAAAGAAAAGTAAAAATGTTTTTGATTCAAAACATTTTTGGCTATATTAAATTTTTAGTAACGATTGCAATTTAAAGAAAATTTAATTTTATTATAAAATATATAAAAAAGTAAGTACGCAACAAATATATAATATGTCGACTAAACTCTCTCGTTACTCTTTACACAAAATAATGTTAAATTTCTGTTTGCCCTAAATAAGCATTTTTACATAAAGAGAAACAGCATTATATCCATTGTAGCATAAACACAGTAAACAATGCGTGTCAACATACTGAGGTACCTGCTCATTGCTGTTTCTTTTTTATTGCAATTGTCGTATTGTTTCATTGTATTGTAAAATTGTAAATTATATCAAATATTCCTCACCAACCCTTACCTTGATCACATTTTGCCTGGCGTAGTAAACACCCGCATTTAACAGCTTAACAGAATATTTACAAAGTAAGAAGGCTTGAAGGAAATGACAGTTAAAAGAAAGACAGACCACAGTTTCTACAGTAAGTAACTACGTACTCATTAATATTTTTTAACTGGTTTAATTGACAAGACAAGCAGCAGGTATACATACCTTACTAACGTTTAATTTAAGCTTCAATCTTGTTAATGAAAAATTTTTAAATGTAATTTTACATGCTCACATAAATGGTCGTACTTAGTAATATAATTGTTGAAGTTTTTCGTTTTTTTAAACATATTCGTAGAATAGGAATAAATGGAACAAAGGGAATGTAGAAGATTAAATGATAGAGTTGGCCCCACTATTATATTTTTTGTTCGTTTTCTATGAAAGGTCGAAATTAGAGATTTACGGCATCCAAACCAATCAATAAATTTGCTCTTAGGCTTCTATGTATAACATTATATAACACATTCTTTGAACACACATACATATCTAATACTTATCATATCGTAAATTGTGATTGTAATTGCGCTTACATACATAGTAAACATATCTACAATATATTGTATGATATAAAAGCTGAGATTATAGTCAAGTTCTCCGCATTTGCGTGCATGTGTACATGTGTTAAATGGCAGCTTTCTCTTTAATTTATTATCAATTACTTGATGCAAATCTATTTACATTAGTTGGCACATATACATACATATATGTAGGTTCTAACCATGTTTTATTTATCTCTGCTGTAGCCCGTATACTGATGCGTTTACCATTCTTCCTTAATTGATTTGTAATTGTTTGTGACTACACAATAGATAGCAAATAAGTTTAAGTCAAACACTAGCATCAGTTGATATTTTGCAGTATTGGCAATTGCCTTCTGTACTTACTTTACTATGTTACTAAGGAGTATACAAAGTTCGTCATTCCGTTTGAAACATCTATTCTTTTGAGGTAGAAAGTTAAGAGGGTAGAAAAATATTTGAAATGCATAAGGCGTTAAAGTATCTAAATTTATTTAATTTATTTATATTTGGCTGTGCCAAATTTGGATCCATAGAACCATTTTTAGAACCCCTTCTCATATAATTATATTTCAAGAAGTAACTTATTTACAGACACAACTAAAGCAATTGAAGCGTAATTCAAGCAGTTGTGAGGTATTACCTGGTCGGGCTTGACCGACTATAACATTTGTACTTGTTTTCACAATATGTAAGTCAAGAGGTTGTATAGTTTAAATATTTGCACACAAGTTGTATTTATAGGGTAGGATTTAAAACTCTTTCTATCTCACTCTGTAATTGCGTGTTTACTCCTTATTTGCATAAACTTAGCAAGTTAAAAAATCAATTTTTTTATTTGAAAAAAAAACTGCAAACATAGACAATATAATTTATATGAATAAGAAGAGGATTATAACAGTTTAAATGAAGTTATGTATGAGGAGTAGTACATAAATTACCACAAAACAATATTAAATGATAAAAAACGACACAAAGAAACATAAAGGCACTTTAATTAACCAAACAACAACAACGTATAAAAAAATTATGAACGAAAACAAAAGTCTATATTAACAAAACCATTTAAATGCATTCACAAACGCACACATAAACACAACTCGCAGCCATACAAAATTTTCATACACTCCCATACATACGCACAGAACCCATTATAATATTCCACTTGTACAATAGCATGTTATCTAAGCTTTCAAATAAAACACAATAACAATCATGTGACAGCCGAAGGGATTTGTGAATAGCAAAATGAAGAAAATAAACAAAAAGACAGACAATCAATGATAACCAAAAAACAAACAAAAAATGTTAATGTTGTGAACAATAAGAAACACAGAAATGCCGTACAAGCCGTACTCATACATGCACATGCATATTGAACTTAAGCAAAATGACAACAGTATGTATGTGCTTATAATTTAGAACAAAGAAGCAAAACATTCCCCACGTACTTGTACACATTATGTATAACTGAAAATTGTTACTTTAACTAGTAGAGCAAGTAGAAAAACTAAATACGGCTTGGGTCTCCACATCTGTATGCTGTATCAGAATGCAAGTCGAGGACAATTTCTGGTCATAATTTGTTACTTTGTCTGTTATACGACCATGCCCTCTTTGCCATACCGATAGATAAGGTAATTAAATTTAATTTAATATTTTGTAGCTAATAGATCGCTTTTTGTCGATAGTAGTTTTGGTTCCGATACTTCTTGTAATAATGTTCAAATGTTTGTAAGACTTCGCCACGATTGAGAACTTTCACAATTCAAGACCGTTTCCAAATAATGAATAGCTTCACATTTGAAAAGGATCTCCAGAAATGATTTTTGGTCATAAATATATATTCAATACTGTGTTAGTTCTGCGAACTCCTACTCCTTGAAGAAAGTTATGACAAAGTTAAGATAAGGATATGAAAAGATATAACAAAAAACAATATTATCAAGTATAAGATATGTAACCACTTTATAGCAAAAGAAAAAAGTTATTTAAAATAACAATCGCTTAAGGAATAAAGTGCAAGTAAATAATTCTTTGTTTTAATACCATGGACCGAAAAAGTTTTCCGGCAGTAGTATTTTTTCTCGAGCAAAAGTGTTTTAACGGAAACTACGGTATATGATGCATTATTATTAAGTTTCTCCGAGGGAAAAGCAATTTTCAACTTTTGCAATTGAACACGTACATTCATTACATACATAAAACGATACCCTTAATTTACTGCACTACTCCCTACCGACTTTTTATAGTTATAAATACAGTTCATTTAAAAGGCAGTTGACAGCTATATTACTAATTGCTTTCAGATCATCTACTATACAATACTCTGGTAAATAATTGGATATTTATGGTTTTATTTTCGATTTGCGTACTTTTAAACCACAAACATTTCATCCACCACAATAACATTCAATTGCTACAAAAAAGCGAACATTTCATTATATTGTACATAACAATGTGGGCACAATTTATATTCTATAAAATAATTATAGAGGTGAATGGTTGATAAAGTAAAGTGATAAAATTAAGCTGAAATTATTACTAATATACATAATATGGAGCAATAAAAATTTCTTAATCAGTCTGTAAACATTTTCGTATTTTATTGTACAATATTTATTTTTATATATCTTTCTACATTTCCAGTTACCACAGCAGGTCCCCATGAAAAACGCCTTTTGCATGCTCTCTTGGATAATTACAACAGCTTGGAGCGACCCGTTGTCAATGAATCTGATCCACTGCAATTAAGTTTCGGTCTTACCTTGATGCAAATAATTGATGTGGTAAGTTTTTTACACTTATTACCTGATACATTACATTATGTTATGCTATTTTTATCATATGTCATGCTATGCTAAGGTTCCAAGTCAAATAGAAGGTGTCGGAGCTTCTTAAAAGTTTTACTACCCTGCCCACCCTATGTCATGTTACGCAGTACAACTAAACTAATTGTAGCATAATTTAAAAAGTTACATGATGTAGGTATTAAATGGTTGGGTTTGATCCACTGTAACATTTTCCTTGTATTTTCCTTCTATATTGAGGTAAAAACAATTCTTTTTTAAATTCAAGTAAACAGTAATTAGATAACTGTTGGGGGTAAATTTAACTAAACTTTCAACGTATAAAAATACATTCTTAAGTAAAAATCGTGTTGTTTTTTCAGTTGACCCAAAAATACTGGCAAAAAGAAGTTTTAGGTTTAAATATATCCGTTTTCAAAATTTCACTTCACTTTACCAAGTATTTCTCACCCGCATAGTGTTTGTGGTTTTCATTTCCGTTAAGCAATTTCTTTTGGCCCCTACAGATTGTTGGTATGATAGTTTTTTCTTTCTTTCTTTTATTTTCCTATTCCACCTTTACCAACCCGAATGGTAGTTGTAGTATTTAAGTGTTATGGACAAATACTGCTGGTTGGTGATTTGTAAGGTTTTCGAATGCATTACAATGAAAAAGGTAAATTAAATACGTCAAGAGATTGATTCATTATTGAAATGAATTATAAGCAAAGTTTTACATTCTAACAAATAAGCAGGCTTAGAATTAGAAAACTGTTAAGAGATTTTTGAAACAAACCATTCATCTTCCTTTCTACAAAAATACCCCCTGTGCAGTGCACTGACTGTAACTTAAAAAGCGCTAAAAATTAAGTATAATCATGGTTTCATACAATAACTTAACTTAGGCTTTAGATTTATTCTTTAAAACTGTCGCACGAACAATGTACCACAACCTTTAACTTTGGAGCGGGACAGTGGTGCATAGTTTACCCTGGAAAAAGTCTTTAAGTACTGTTGGTTAATTTTGTTTAAAATGTTATTCGCGAGAAAATACATGTCATTAGATGTTTACTTTTCCTTCATTTTGAAATGTTCCTTTTCCTTAAATGTAAATTTCTGCACAAACTGCATTTGTTTTAAACAATTCGATAAAAGTTGGAACAATGACATATTTTAAGTCAAAGAAGAAGCCTCACATCTTATGTGGAAGGTAGAAATTGGTGAAAATCATTAACATAATATGATCCAATTTTAGATCATATGGAACTATTTTTAGGCTTATAACCGATTTCAATTTCCATATGTTTTTAGTACCATAAAATTCTATACAAACCCTTTATTCTTAATTTCGCACCATTAGCTTGAAACAACGGACCATGTGATTATTTTGTACGGAAAGTAATTAGATACTAATACGTTTAGAGTACATCACAAATTTCTCTATAATTAAATTACTGTAATATTTAATGTGCACGTTTCATATTGCAAGCACACCTCACGACCAAGTGGCTGCATATAAAATAATATGACTGAGAAATGTTTTAATATTAGGAACGTGTAAATTTTCTTTAAAATAAAAAAACAGAAAATTGTTAAAGAAAACCAGTTGAAATTGTCTCTAAACATCAGCAGGCAGGCAACAACATTTAAGCTGCTTCATCTTCTTAACGAAAAATAAGGGAAAGATGAGAACTTGAAAACAATTTTATGCTTGCTTGCCTTCACACGTATTTATCTGTGGGGAGGAAATGTTTTTTGTTATAAATTTTATTAAAAGTGTATAAACTGAAGTTTTTTCTTCTTACTTCTCTTTCGCCTTCTTCTGTACTTTTGTTTATACTATTTTGCTATTGTTGCTGTTGCTGGTACAGTAGGTGTTGTTGTTTCATAAAAGGGAAACAATATTTTCGGGAAAATTGTACAAAATCCCTCAAACTGTTGGATGTTGTTTGTGGTGTAAAACAGTCATTTATTTTTTGTCCTCTTGTTTTACTATTTTAAAAACTGGTTTGCATATTTTGCTTTCCACTTTTTATTTGTTTTTATAATTTTTTTAAGATTTATATTTAACATTTTTAGTTGCTTGCAGTATTTCACATTTTTTTTTCTTTTTCTGCTTGTATTTTTTATTATACGAGGATAGTGTTTCATTACCTTGTAATAAGTATTATATCATGCTTTATTATTTTTGATTGCCAAATTATAATTTGATTTTATTCTTCATTTCCATTATAGCGAAGACGTAAAATTATAGACAATATATAAAAAAATTATCAAATAATAAATTTTTTATAAACGGAGAGTCTGACGGATTAAAAAATATTGAAATGAATTTTAAATTATTATGCCGTCAAAAGAATAACCTGAAAAAGGTTCATAATTCATTTATTTTCCAGCATTTTTGAGATTAAGTATTTCAAAATTCTTGAAAGGGCTTGAAATTTTCAATAGATGATACATTCATCGTGTGTGGATCAACTTATTTACTTCAACGACCATCACCTAAACCTTATCTTGGGCAATAAAAGTCTCATTAATTTAGTTAAACAAAATCCTACATTTTTTTAAAACTGTCCACTTACTTCAGCTTGTTTTTAACTCTCAATATTTTTACATCTCTTACGCACCCGTCTCGTGCAATTCTATTCTACAATTTCTTCTATTTTTTTTTTCATTGTTTTGTCCTCCAAACTCATGCAATCTTTTGAAATGTGTCACAATTTTCCTTTGCCAATTACATTCCAATGTCAACATAGGA
Source organism: Crataerina pallida (assembly GCA_949710015.1). Taxonomy (NCBI): domain Eukaryota; kingdom Metazoa; phylum Arthropoda; class Insecta; order Diptera; family Hippoboscidae; genus Crataerina; species Crataerina pallida. The sequence goes on from OX453291.1 coordinate 29,975,467, forward strand.
TGAAATTCAACGAACGTGTGATTTTTCTAATCAAATCAACTCGTTTAAACAAAGACATAAAAGTTTATTTATACTGGCAACCATTTCATCAAAGTATTACACACATAAACGTTTCACTTTGTCCTTATTGCACGTTCGAATTTCCTATGGAGGAATGAAGTTATAATATGACAAAGAAGAATTTGCCCTCTAAAGCCTGTAAATATTTTAGGTTCAAGATCGAATGGCGAAATGTTTTAAAAGAGCAAAGATTTTCTTCTATAACAAGTAAAAGTATTAAATTTGCTTTAGGCCAAATATTAAATACCTTCCTCACATAATTCCTTACAATTTTTTACCGACTAGTTTCAATTTTATTTTCACAAGCTATTTTATTCCAATTTATGCATTTTTAAAGGTCGTTGTTTATGAAAAATTGCTACAAGTGCATGCACCATGCACCACCATGCAAATAAATTCTATCTAGATAGAAACACTTATATTTAAAAGACTCCACTTCCGCAGTTTTACATACTACGCGAATCGAACCTACAACATCCCGGATTGGGGACTCGAGTGTTATGCCTTTGGCTAATGCAAGATAACGTTAATACGTGTATTTTTTAATAGAAGTTGCTCTTCACAAAACATTCGAAACTTTATGTGGAGGTAAAAAGCGAAGACAAACTATAAGAGGCAGCAGCAAAATACGTTTTGGAAACACGTAAAAAAGCAATTTTTTTTCTAAAAGTTCATGTAAAACGAAATGATAAGAAGACTAAACACACACGTGTGATACTCACACTTAAAAACAAAGCAATACAAACGTGCCTGTAGAAAATATCACGTCTTTGTTGCAGTTAGAATGGGTCCTGCAAAAAAAAAACCCAAATCCGAAAAAAAGATACCTTATATTTGTATATGTTTTCATCATCTTATTGTAATTTGTAAATAAAGTTAATAAAAATGTGAAAAATGCTTTTGCAATAATTCTGAGCTTTTCCTTATACGCTACTTAAATTCCTACATACATTCTTTTTGCATAATATGTGCATAAATAATATATTAAAAAGTTAATGCTCGTCTGTTCGATCACGTATTCCATTTGTCAAAGGATATGCAAATGTTTCACATTTGCCTTTAATGCATTTTTCACGCCACAACCATGTACGCTTGGATTTATATGAATTTTCATGGTTTATCGATCTCTCTCTACAAAGCTTATTAAGTTATAAATTATTGCTTACTTTTGTCAACGATACAACAATTCTACATCATAAATATGCATCTATGTCACATACGATGATTATGATTTGACAACATTTTACAATTGCTTTTAATATTATGTCATTACGTATTACGTATAATAGATGGTATCATATTTCATTGTACTATTTAGCGGAGCATTTTTCAACGATTATAATGTTTATTTAGAATTGGAAAATAAACACAAAATAAAGTGTAAAACAATTCAGTGCGATGAGTGAAATTCCAAAAAAATAATCGCTAACCAAATAATTGCAAAGTGATTGTCACAATTTTTAAAAATTATGTTGCATTATCATAATTTGATTAGCTTATGTGCAACTCAGAGCTTTATGCGAACTAAACATACAGTCTGTGATATGAATATTTCAAAATTAAACTGAAACAAGTATAGAAATTGAATAAAGTACATGTTAGAAATCCTCTGTCATAGTTTATCTCAGCAATTTATTTTGTTTGCGGTTTCTTATGCAGCATACTTGGTTAAATTATTGTTAAAAAAAACTAATATATATTTGATACCCTAAAATACGATTATATAAATAAATATTTTATATAAAAAGGACTCTCGAAATGATACAAGACTTAACCCAATTTCGTTGCAACCCTTTTATAAATGTTATAAAAGGATATCAATATGTATAGAAATGTATTGTAATTAATTAAAAATGTTTGCCTTTTCTATTCTATACTTTTCTATATTATTTGGCTATGCTAATTAATCCAGAGACGATTGGATTTAATTATTTTTACAAATATAGGGAACAATGTTTTGAAGCATCTACTTTACAATACCCTTTTGGTATAAATAAATGAAATGAAATAGAAATGGGAAAAAGTCATTCAAACCAAAACAAACAGATGCTCCAACTATAGCTTATTGCAATATTTTTTTTAATCTTTATGTAAATAATATTGCATTTCAATTGGGAACTTTCAATATGTACGAAGTACTTATACCCCTGCCTGTGCATATACCTAAAATCACTTTATATATATATAACATTACAGTGGATTAATTTTGATACCCTTCCTTCGATCGTAACCACATTGAAAGTAGTTTCCCATAGTTCAAGACTAAACTACAGATCTTTTCTAAACTCTTACCTTTTCATTTTACATTAATGTGTTAAATTGCTCATGAACAATTTTTGTAAAGGATATCCTTCCGCTTTTTCTTATTATAATGAAATGTAATTTTTATGCAAATTTTGCCATTCTGTCACTATAATTGGCGCGAACAATTGTTAGAAGTACTTTATAAAGAAAACGAAAATTACTTATACTCTGCCCCCGCAGATGTATTTATTTATTTATTACTTTACCATTCTCTCACAAACATTTCTCCTCCTGAGCTTAACTCATACTAATACACATTTCTAACAATATTATGTAGGTATGTGACAGCAGCAATTTTAATTATTATCCCGTTTAAAAAATTATACCGCATAAATTTATCAGCGGAATATATTTAAAAATATGAAACAATAAGTATTTGCATATAAAACCATTTGGCACATATCCCATTTTGAAAAGAAAAAACGAAAACAAACAAAAAAGGAGTTTTTTATTTCATTTTTTTTTTTTTTTTCATGTAAAAATTGCAAGTTCTACATATTATGCATTTTGTGACTTTTATTTTGGTGCCAAATTGGTAAACGGACACACTAACAATAAAATAAATAAAAGTTTAAACAAATACGAGAATATTTGTACACAGAGTTATATATGTTTGAATTTTGGGTTTTTAAATGTTTTCTGCAATATGCAAACATACATGTGTCGGAGATGGACAAATAAATATTAATTTTATATATTCTCTTGATCTTGATCAGCATTAAAATCTGAATTAATCTAGCCTTCTTCATCCATGCATTCATCTTCAGGTAATAAATTTTAAAATATTGAGCTGAAATTTTGTAAAGACTTGCAAATTACTGTAAAAACTGGTTAGGAATCATGTCCACAATCGATGAAAAATCTATCTATCTATAGAAGCTCCTCTTCTAAGATACCATGAAAAATAAAAGGTTCCTGCAAAATTACGTCCCATAAAATCTTTTTCAATTAGAAAAGTACGAAAATTCAAATAAATTTATGACAAAAAATATTTCTTATATTTAAAGAAAAGTCTGTGCGAAAAAAATTCGACCCAAACTTATCTTATATGTGCACTTGGCTTGTTTGTGTTCTTGACATTTAAGAGCTCTTTTGTCTAAATTATGATGCTTCTCTAGAGAAGTGTTTGAAAATAAACCTGAGTATGTACGTATATATTTTTATGTACACATACTATAAAATACATATTGACTTACCTACTTTACAAAAAAAAAAACAGTAAAACAAGTAAAAAAGTAAATTTGGCTTTGATCACATATGAAATACCCTCCGCATCTAAACACTATACACATGCGTTTGGCAGATACCTAATCAACACCGTATGTACACAGTATTGTGCATATCAATATAAAATGCGAATTCTATAAAAATAATGGTCTTTTGAAGATTGTGTCACGCCCATTTTTGATATGCGGTACATGGATGTTCGGATGTTCTAATTAAAAATATGTGCACAAAATGTCAAATGCTAAGTTTCGACTTTTGTAAATTGTGGGCGTTGTTCCAATGTTTCCCATTTTAGATAGCGATACAAAATGAAATCTCAATATATCATAATTTACATTCGCGAGAGCGCAAAGACCAGATGGATCGCAGATGGATGCAAGGACATATTTTTTTGTTGATGGCGAATCTTTATTCTTTGTCTCTGACGCCTCTTTATGGGTATTACAAACAGCACAACAAAATTAGTAAACCGCCCATTCTATGTGGAAAATAAAAAGAAACAAATTTATGTCTTTTTAACCGCAAATGGTACACTTTTATGCAATTCAAATTATAAAATCTTAAGGGTTTGGCTTATAATACAAAATTTATTTATGAGACTCTTTAAACCCGTCATAATACATATACGAGTAATTATGTCTTTCATTTATACTTATGTGTGTTTCAAATGTTATTAGAATTGTCCTTTTCTTGTTAAGGAGTAATGTTGTCAACATTCATAATTTTACTTATCCACATAACAACCCTCGTAGTTTTAGATTTTGCCGCAAAAATGTTAATTTTTAAAATGACAGAGATTTTATGTTAAAATAACTTACATATAATAGTAAATATCAGAAGAAAGGAAAGGCCCGCAGCTACATTTACAAAACTGCATTCTTTGAAATAGTAAAATAAAAATAGAATCTTTAGAAATGTGCCTGTCAGTTACAAGTAGGCATAAAAAACTGTCCAGCATTGAACTAGCTTAAAACATATTTAAATGCATACAACAATTTTACTGTGACTATAACTTTGGCATATTCAAACAAAATGAATTGTAAAACATTTTACAAGGCAATTAATTATTAAGTTATTAGGGATACAAGGATATTTAAAAGCTTAAGATTATCTTGTTGATTAAATTTGATTAAAAGTTAGAGTTAAATACGCACCTACCAAAGGCTGCTTCATATAACATGCAAAGCATTAGAAGAGAAACGATGGATCATGGATATAGGCAGGACAAAACAATTTTGCAGCTTGACAATGTTCAACCGCATGTTGCAGTGCCAATCAAAAACTACCTAAATAACATATCCTGTGCCACCCACCCTGATATTTAAAAATAACTACTTCCGACTACTCAAACAACACTTCTTTGTGTACCAAATGCGTACATTTTTGATTTTCCTAATATGCTTGGCGTTCTTAATTTCACAGTTTTCACAAAAGAATACCTTACAACTCATTTGTAATAAAACATCAAATCAAAACCGAAAAATTTAATTGTTAAATACAGTTAAAATGCACAAATTCCACACAATCGTTTTTATAATTAAATGGTATCGAAGGTCGTAAGCATAAGCTCAATATAATCGAATTCGAAATTAGATGAAATGAAATGAAATGTTTCTACTGTTTACTGCGTACATTCTTTCTTTGGGAAACATGTGTATTTAGAGTAAATTTTCCAATATGCATGAATTTATATAATATAAAATAATGCAGCTTCTGGTGTTATGCTATTGAACGCTAAATCAAGGCTGTTTTTTCTTTTAACACAGAAAAGCAGAAAACCACTAATATTGTATTTTTTTTTTTTTCAATTCGAGTTAGAAAGAAAAAATTAATTTTATTTGTACAAAGGTTTTATGAGGTTGGCACTCAAATGCACGCACACACACACACTTTCCCACAAACTACAACATTTTATATTGGCAATACAATAAAAATTAAATTGTGTACAAGTCCAACAATTAGAGAACAACGAATTCACTGAACATCATTACAAAAGTTTTTTTTTTTTTCCGAAAACAAATAAAAACTAAATTTGGCTTAAACCAAATTATAAATACCCTTTAATGCCTAAAAGGACGTTTTATTTTCCACAAAGTATGTCCGCATGTCCATATGTCTGTCTGTTGTTGGCATTTTCACGGACGTAAATTTTGAGATATTGAGCTGAAATTTTGTACAGAAACTTTTACTTTATACATAATACTACTATTAGAGAAGATAATCATAAACCTGCTACACCCGCTATTGTACATGTAGAGGATATTAAAGGTTTCATTTAGTTTTTTTTATTATTAGTATTATTTAAAGTGCATGTAAGTCATACTACTCCCAAGTTAAAAATCAAGCACATTTCGGATACACTTAGAGAAAATCCTAACTATTTATTGACTTTGTATTCGGTTCTAGTTCAAAATATACTGCAACATGGTTTAGCGAGTGCCGGCAACCTGGAAATAATGGGTATTTTTATATTAAACTTTTCAACATTTTGCAACCGCCAAATAAACATTAAGCTAAAATAGCTTTTGTATAATTTTTAACCCCACCCTTGGGCAGTTTAACGAAAGCGGTAAACAATTGTGTGTTATTGGAACCATATACCCCAACCAGCCAACTTTGCTAATTGTCACCACGTTTATTTAACAAATAAAGGAAATGGAAACTGTAAACGTTTAAATAATTCTCTGTCTAAAGCAAAACCAGTTTCAATATGCATACAAGTCCATATGCTGTGTGGCAAGTAACAGAAAAATAACGCATTTTTGCATCGATATCAATGTGTACGCAATAAATGATAATAAAATATGAAAATGCGTTCTCGATAACCAGCTAGTAAACAATAAACATCTTCTCAACAATTTAAACACCAATACAAAAGCATTCTACAAACATACAGATACACAATCTACATTTTATTGAGCCACGAACGGCATTTAATTTAACCCAATTTTCAATAATAAACTTATTTATCAAAAACAAAAATGATCACGAATGACTGACATTATCGAGTTATCATCGAGAAACGTTTTTATAGAAATGCTAAAAAATTCCTAAACTATTAAAGGTTTGCTATTAAACTCGAAACAAAGGCAATTATCAAAAATATTATAATTAATAAAATACATATAAAATGATTTATGTTTCTTCGTGCCCAGCAAAAACTGCCATAAATTATAAAACTTTTCTATTTTCCAAAAAAAAAATTCACAATTTACAAAAGTATTAAAATTTATTGCTTAATAAACGGTTAACTAAACTTTTCTTTTATTTGCAGGATGAAAAAAATCAGTTGCTTATAACGAATATTTGGCTAAAATTGGTAAGTAGGTGAGATAAAAATATACAATACGTATTAAATGAATTTAAAAATTCATTCCCAAAATTTTTTTATTTTCCTTTTATTTTATTGTTCTCTTTTTTTTTTTTTTTTGTGGTATTTTTTTATACTTTTGGTCATAGTAAGTGATAGCAGAACACGATTTCCTTTAACCGAAAATACTTTTTGCGGAAATTGGAAAAATATTTCATTGATAAGTGAATGAAAGAGTACAATAATGGAAATCTTATCTCTTTGCTTTGCTGGATTGAAACCTTTTCGTATCATTTCTTCTAATCAGAAATAAGTTTCGTAATTTTCAATGCACGCACACGCATACACACATATATGTAGCTATAATTAAAAAGCTTTTTTGCAATGGTTTATTTTCAGGTACACTTGACACTCAGTTTACGCGTTTGTTTAATAAAATTTCAATGTTACACGATTGAAAAGAATCTAAAGAGAAGACTTGGAGTATATATTGGGAATAGACAAAATAATATGAATGCCATGCCATATAGAACATCTTGTTGCTTGTTGGCAAAACTGCTTCCGCTAAATAACTGCTAAATAATGCGATGCGTATGTATTACACAGTCCAAGTGTTGTAGGTTATATTTCAGTATATTATACTTTTTGTTCTGCGTTGGTTAAAATAAGCAATCGCTGAAATGTGCGATTTCGAAAGAAAGCAAATCATTAGTGCTCGATTAGCGGAAGCGTCTGTAACGGAAACAGCTGAATTGCTGAACGTTTTGTGAACGACAGTATCCACGGTAATGACAGCATACACAAAACATGGTAAAACATCAACGATGAAGAGGAATAGTGGACGAAACCCACGATTAACTGACAGAGACTGAAGACCAAGACCAAGATTAACTGTATGTGACCATACAGCACACAACATAAAACTACCGCGACAAAAGTAACAGCAGAACTCAACACTCACTTGAGTTGTACTGTTTCGAACAGTACGTGAGGAGCTCCACAAAGCTAACGTTTATGAAATAACTGCAATTGTGAAACCTTTTATGTCACATGTTCATATTATTTTGTCCATCCCCTGTATTACTTACATGTTTTATTATGTATTCATACGATTTAAAATCATTTTAAAATTATTGCGCTTTTTTTTTAAGATTTTACTTTTACGCGATTATTTGAGAAATCAATTGACCGTGTAAATCGAAATCGTGATATTATTACATATATACAAAATTTACAAATCATTTATACTGATTGACTCAACTTTAAAATCTGAATGAATGCAATGTGTCTGTCCTTCCATATATTGTAATCAACCTCAATTTTTACTTAGGGATGATTTTTGAATCAAGAAAATTTTGAAAATCTTATCTTCACATAAGGCTAGATTTTGGAATATGGAAAATTTTTCTAATTTATGACGGAAATTTACGTTTTCATACATTTTTAAACCCGCATAAAATGTTTTATTAAATATTTATAATGAACGAGACTTCTTATTATATAATGAATTGCATTTAATTGCTTTTGTTTATGGCACTTTAATTAAACAAACATACGCTTCATTTTTACTGGTCATTAAAACAGCTCTTTCTCTCCCCCTCTCTGCTAATATATTTATTTATATTATCCTCTATTAAAGCAGCTACTTTATGATTAATTATATAGATAAATAATGGTTGGAATTAACATTTGATGTTTTGCTTAAATGACCTTTAACCCTCAAGAGGATATTTTCTACATCATTAACAAATTATCTATACTGCAGAGTATAGCACAATGGTTCACTTGACGTGGAATTAATATTAATTATACCCAACTACATATTATCTGAGTAGACATCTTTAAACCTATGCTACCTATAGTTATATTAATATATATATGTACTTATAATTAATAATTAAATTTCGTAGCATATTTAGCAAACAGTGATAATTATGTCATAATTTTGTGCATTTGATTGATTCATTAATTAACTGTTTTGCTGTTGTGGCTATTTTTAGGAATGGAATGACATGAATCTACGTTGGAATGCCAGCGATTATGGAGGTGTAAGGGATCTACGAATACCACCGCATCGTCTATGGAAGCCAGACGTACTCATGTATAACAGGTGAGAAAGTGTTTTTTTTTACACATCATTAACCGAAAATACCGAAGCATTCTTTGTATTCAGATTTAAATCGTAAATACTTTTCATACCACAAAGCCATAAAATATCATTTTTATACCCTCTATATAAGATGGTGGGTATAGTAAGTTTGTCATTCCATTTGCAACACGCAGAAGGAAGCACCAAAGACTACAAATTATATATAATCTCGATCAGCGCCGAAAACTGGGTCAATTTAGACATGTGTATGTTTGTGTGTCTATCTGCTGTTTAAAATAGAAATAATGGGTCCATAGACGCGCAGGGTATTTAAGATTTGGTCTAAGCCAAAATTATTTTTCTTACTTGTCATCCCCATTAAGGTATTCCAAATGCAAATTTTTTTAGTTGATTACTTTTTTTTATACCTTAATTGTTTAGCATTCAGCCACACAACCAACCAACATCGTTAAAATTATACTCACTCCACATATCAACGAAAATAAACAAAATACACATGGCATGCACACGCCCATACACATAATACATATAATGCAACTCAGATAATAAGTAAACGGATTGGTGTAACACCAAAGCCGGGCATGACAATGCTATTAGTTTTTGTAGTGAAACATATTTTGACATACAACTCAAATGGAGCATACGCAGAAGAATCGTTATACAATGTTATGCAATGGCCTCAAGCTCTATGTATGCGTAACGAGGTAAAAATCTATAGAAAGTGCATAGTGTGTACACAACATGGTACACATTTGAAACTTTTCCTCGTTGATTGAGTGCATAGCCATATGGGTACGTGTGTTGGCACATATTACGCAATGTTAAGTCCATTTATCATATTGAAGGAGAAGGCCAAAATAAAGTACACTAACGAACTCTTCTCAAAAATAAACCAAAAAAACAATAGCATACAAATTACAACAACCACAATAAAAACTCCAACAGCAGATATAAAATAAAGAGAATTAAATTTGGTTTGGGTCAAATCCAAAGTTCTCTTCGCATCCAATAATAGTGCATAAACTATAGAAGGCATTATCATATGTTGTATACTTTGTAGGGTGTTTTTCTGAATGTTGTTTCCTTTTTGACAAAAAACAAACAACCTTGGTGGGTATAAAAACTATACTGTACAAATTACAGCAACATCAATAACATAACAAACAAAAATAATAATAATAACAACAACAATATTCAACGGAAAATTATAACTATGATACACACTGACCAATACTTCATAAAGTTGCAATGAATGTATTTCACATTTTCGGCACTAACTAATTTGATTGATTGAATTGATTTTTCACCTTAAACATTCCCTTATGCTGAATATTGTGATTGATTGTACAATAACTTTGTACATTTTCAATAGAAAAGGAATACATTTAGTGAAGTGAAAAAGCTTGTAGAATTTCTCAAACAGACTGATAAGTTTAGAATATTTACAACAATTAAGGTGGTGGGCAAAAAAATTAGGCTTTTTTTTTTGAGTGAAAGCATTGGGCGTTGTTTTTTCTTAAACTGGCAACATAACAGCACAAACAATTTTCCCTGACAAAATTGTTATTCAGTTACATTGTAGATATGTACTTGCCATGGTCCACATGGCGTATGATTGAGTTAAATGAACCCTTCATGTGGTGCGTATTCATCAGCAAATTTACAAATTTACATCTGGGTTGTGCAATAAAGTCAAAGTTAAAGTATGAGCATGAAGTCTGTTCTATATGTGTTTACAAATATTCACTTAAAATATAGAGAAAATTAAACATTTGCATTTCATGTCTTGTCTAAAAAATTTATCTGAAAAATAATTATTGTCAGTCAACCCTTACTTTCATTTGTACTAAGCAAAATACGATCTACGACCCTTTTTGAAAAATACTTTAAAGAAGACAGGTTTCAAAAATGAGATAAAATGGTTCAATATTTAGAACGCTTCAATTTTTATGTTAAGAGAATGTGTGTCACACGGATATACGTAATTGCATAGATCGACTGAGATTTTAGTGTTTAATGTTGATGAAGAATAAATATAGATCTCTGAGGGGTATTGCAAAGGGAAAGACAAACTCAGTATACCCCTTATCTTATGTGGAGGATATTAAAATAATATAAACAAAAATATTCCCTGCAGTTACTGATTCCTCTTCATACCTTTCTACGAGAACCAAGTTATTTGTATAATTATTTTTAAGGACATTTTTGCACAAGCTATAAATTTTGCTAGGGCACACATAAATGTGTCAAGTCAGAAACGAAAATAATATGTTAAAGTTTTAGGTATACGAGTAGCATTGTTACGTGCTGCTTATCTGTTTAATACTAAACAAGTGAAAAATCTAAATTTGACTTAAACCAAATCTTAAATACCCTTCACATGTACACAGAAGTTGTGGTTATGGAAGGTACATGATTGAACCTCCCTAATAGTGCATGTAATACATACAAGGTACACGTTACACGTCGCGTTTTATACTTTATTAGGTTTTTCGTAAATTGTGCGCGTCTCTGTTATTCGACCATGCCCGTTTTTGGTAGATTATGGGCGTGGATCTTAAGCGATTTTATGCAATATAAATAACGTTTTGCTTGCAGAAATGTATAAAATATTTACACAAAAATTCTGCTCAATACGGCAAAATTTACGACCATGAAAAGGGCACCAAAAAGCAAATACACAGACATGTCTAAATCCACTCAGATTTTGATACTGATCAAAATTATACATACCCTGTATATTCTCCGTTGCCTCCTTCCGGGTTTTGCAAACGGAATGACAAGCTTAGTGTACCTCCATCTTATGTGAAGGGTATAAAAAACCGCATGAACAGTTCATATGCTGTGTATGGAATCTGAGTAATTCCATGCACAGTGAGATTGCTTGTTGTGTTTTATTTCAAACTTTAAGCTGTTAGTTAAATGTTAGTTTTCTGTGTCAGAATATGACCCGCTTTAAAAATGCTAAGCCTGTTATGGGCTAGAAGTAGAAAATGTTTTTGTTTGTTCTTGCAAATTACGTGCCTTTATATTATACTTTAACACTTTTCATTATAAATGAACCGTCTTCCAAAGCAAACTGTTTATGCTTGTAGGAACTTTTTTACGAGTGTATAAACAAGCCCGTAATAGCACCAACCGACCAACAACAAACAGGTTCTACTTATACTTCATTGCTACTTACCTCGTTAAGCATTTAAGTAAACTTTTTTGAGGGTTAATTTTGAACAAAAAACACATGCACATGTAGAACTTATCCTCCTTATCGCATTACACGCAGTTGTGTGTTGTACGAAATAAACTCTTACACCAAGTTGGTGATAACTTTTTATACTTGTTTCAACTTTTTTGCCATAAAATAAAAAACATTCGAGATCAATTTAATATACAAAAATAGAAAATGTTTTTCATCAACACACATTTTCAAAGCCCTTAAAAATGTTCAGTTGAGAAAAAAATTGTCAAAGTTTTAAAATTAAAGAAGTTTAGTGGATGAAGAAAAACCTTCTCCTGTTGCATATTTAGTTGTACGGTTGCGACAATTAAACTAGTACTATAATCATTCCTATACCCCACATATACGATGTGGATACAATAAGTTTGTTATTCCGTTTAAAACATAAAACAGAGACTACGATCTAACCAAATATATACTTAAACAGTGACTGTCAAAAGCATGTAATAGTTTGTATTTATAAATGATTATTGAGAAACAATCATGTTTCAAGTTCAAATTTCTCTTAAAGCACACTTTCACTGGAACATTCTTTGTCAGCCGCTTACATTGTTTTCATAGGCATTAACTTTTATGCTACTTTCAACATAGTTTCCTCTATTTTCGATCCATCAAACATATTCATCATGCTCTTGACATGAATAGTAAGCTTTAATGAGGCTTCTTGCTATTGCAATATTATGCTCGTTTAGGCTCATCACGTTTGTATAGCGACATTCTGTGTAAACAGTTCTCTGCTAAGCTATTAAGTTTTTTCCTTCTTTTTTTGCATATAATCCCAGCAAAACAAAAAGGAAGAGAGGAAGAGAAAGAGAAATAACGATTTAAAATCAATTTATAAATCTGTCTACTTTTGAAGGTTTTCTAAAGAAATTATACTTATTAATTAATTATTACTCGTATATATACAGTGAAGTGTGTGTTTTACGTCTATACCCGTCGTGGAGACTCAATTAGACGTTTGTAGGGATTTAAGCGTCCCTGTGCCCCCCCCCCGAAGGAGGTCCCAATTTTAGAACTTACATCATAGGCTATGTAAGTTCACCCCTTGGTGGCAGGGGTTTTTTGCCATGCACCAATAGCGATTTTACAGCCCCCGCGAAGCTCCCACAAGGGGGCCTACCCAAGAGTACGTACTGGCAAGAACCTTAGTTCTTGGGGCTCCAGTACCCCGCGGTACCAAACTTAGTCTTTGGTAGGACTGTCGATCATTTGATCTCCCAACTTTGGACAGCCTATTGCCCATGGGTTGGTATCCCATTATATTATGTTTGCTAAAAGGTAAATTATTGATCCAAGGAATTTTTCCAAGGTATCTTATATAATATGCTTTTTGCATTTTTGTTCTGGCCCCGTGATCCTTGGACGAAGCACCTATGCCGGTACTCCGTTTCAGGGCGGGGCCCAACTCGTATATATACAGAATATTAGAAAAGATTTCAATTTTTACAGCAACAATTTAATTCTCTATATATTGTAAAGTTGTCAGCTTTCGATACAACACTAAGCCACTCACTGCTATAAATTTTCTCAATTATGATTTAGAATCTTATCTTACATGACTCCACCCTATAAAGGTAGCAAACAGAATGAAAAAATTTGCATGTTAATCCATATTTTTAAACTGAAGCAAAAAATAACAGGAAAATGTAGTGTTTTCTTGCTACTACATAAATACTAATATATACATATGAATATACGTATATAAAAATAAATAATCCCAAACCAAATTGTTAGTTAAAAAATTTTATTGTTGGTTATATGCACAAACGGAAATATTACATTTTCCAGCAAAAGATAAGAGTTGTTGAATGGGAAAAAGACTGAAGTATAGCTGAATGAAAAATTTTTTTTTACGACACGTAGAGTTCAAGAAATAGACAAATGATATGGACACAGTTGAATCGTCTCAGAGTAAAAAAAAATCCTGTTGGTTCGTTTGCCACAGAGCGCGAGATATGCATCAACTCGATGGAGTAGTCCAATTGCTGTGTGTCCATTCCAACGCCTCCAATTGGCTGTTCAATTCCGAGAGGGACACCCCTTCCTCCACTCTCTTGCTTATATCTTACCCTCCCTGTTATAGAGCTAATAAAGTAATTCAACAAATAATTTTTCCACTTCGTTTTTAAACGAAATTTAATTTTATACTTATTGCAATACAAACATTTTCCCTTGAGTATAACATCACTGGGGCATTTTTTTTTTTTTGCAGTGAATGTGTATTTTAGTTGAGGACTACCATAATAATAATAAAGTCAAGGTTTCACTTCTAAATGGAAAAAAACAATAAAAGAAAATATAAAGTAATGTAAAATGCATAGAAAAGTTACATGTCAGTTAAGTCGAATTTGAAGTACCTTTGTTGAAATATTGTTCGTTTACATAAAATGGTGGTAAAAGGACTTTTACTGAATTATGTGGTTTCCAATTAGATCAAATCTAAATTTTTTTATAGACATAACGATATAAAGCTCGATTTTAATCAAAATCATAATTTATTTATCCCCTGAACAAAATATGTTGCTTGTTAAACTTAGCATATCTTTATTGTTAAGCTGATGAATATAAAAATAATATGACATACAACGGAATATATGACAAAGCATTGAAATTTTTTCAAGTGTTTATTGTTGTTTTAGTTTTTATATTTATTTTCATTTTTTCACTATTAAGTTAGCTTGATTGTGAATATTTAATGTGTCATTTACTGGATAGAAACTTTCTTTTAAAATGTTGCTTATAACGTGACATTATAAACGCGCTAGGAAAAGAAAAAATAATTGGAATTGTTGTGCTATTGAAATGCGGAAAATTAGTAAACTAGAAAATGCAATAGTCTACCATGCCACAGAAGAGTATGTGCGGCGGGTAGAACTAGCCCGGAGCACTTATGAAACTTCAAAATCAAAAAGTGAAAAAGTTAAATTAATTAAAATTGCACCTTGGCCTAATTTACTTATTCATATACATACATACGATGATTATTAAAATAATACAAACACTTGTAAACATATCATATATATACGCGACTTTGTAGAATTATACGCAAAAGTTGATATTTGCTAAGGAGAGGCAAGGCGGAGTTTATGCTGCTAATATTATGCATGAATATCTTTCTTTCTAAACGCACTCTATCTCTCTTACATGCACATACATATATATAAACATGTGGTTTTGTTTTTGGTAAATGTTTTTGTTTAAGGAAACCCAGGGTTGGTTTTGTACGTATTAGTAATAACTCATACGCACCGAAATGAATTTTTCACGCAATATATATATAATGGTACATATCCTTATACGCAATTTTATTATACCCTTCACCTTAGTGATGAGCGTATATCAAGTTACTTGTTTTGTTGTTGCCAAAAAATTTTTTTAACTGATAGGTAGAAATTTATCAATTTGGGAATGGTGCCCATGTATAGAAATGCATAAAAATTCAGCTTGAGTGTTCCAAAAAACACACAGACACACGAACGGACATGAGCAGTTTAACTCTGATTTTGGTCCTGATCAAGAATTTATACCCTATATAAGTTCCTGAAGCCGCAGGAAAAGAAAATAATTATGATGTAATTTTTTTGCCGTAAATTTGAAGATTTTTTTCCACCTCCCGTTTCTCCTTTCACTGCTTTTCTTTCCAATTTCTTTTCTTTTTGTAATTACAGTGCTGATGAGGGATTCGATGGCACCTATGCTACCAATGTAGTTGTTCGAAATAATGGTTCCTGCCTCTATGTGCCACCCGGTATATTTAAGTCAACATGCAAAATTGATATAACGTGGTTTCCATTCGATGATCAGCGTTGTGAAATGAAATTTGGTTCATGGACTTATGATGGTTTTCAAGTAAGTACAGAAATTATATTTTTTTTTTTTTATATTTTCCGGCACAACGGAGAAGCTCTTTTCGATGCGCCGTAGCAATCTTACGCCCATAAATAGAATTTAATTCTTTTAAAAGATTCAATTTTTAATGGACTCGATTCCTGCAGAGTAGCTTTTTTTATTTGTTTTTATGTGAATTTAGTGTAGGCAGGCAGGCCTGTCCATGTGTAAACATTGAAATTTTTCATTGTAAATTAAAATAATATTCTGATTGCTGTGTTTTTATGCGTTTCTGCAAATTTGCACACATTTAAATTTCGTAACTGCTGCTGTTACCATTAAAGTATAAATCAAACAATAACGGATACACACACCCTGGATATCCGTTATTGACCGTGTAAACACACGATTATATAGGCAACGGAGATATCAATGCAATTATTTTTTACTTATTTTTGTATATATATATATACTATATAAACCAGTTTGATAACATTGTAAATATTCTAACAATTCCAAGTTTAAAAGTCACGATTAAATTTTTCAATTTAAGTAAAACTTTTGAATTAAACCAAACTTCGTATTACGTATAGTTGGTAGATACGAAAAAGTAAATTACAATAACTCTAAAATGTTTACTCTTCGAAAACACTGCACCAATTGCTATTCTCTTGCATTTGGCAGAGTTTGTGATTTAGTGAAAATTGTAGAAAAGAAAACTCAAAAACTTACTTACAGTAAATATATGAATATGTATTTTTGCCAAGAAGCAAAAAACAACCGTGACACACCACCACAGAAAACATTGGAAATTGATAAATCTATGAAGAAATGCACTTTTAACGCCAAACCTTTTGAATGGAAAAGCAATCAGTGGAATAAAATGCTGTAAATTTGCAAAAGAAAAATATCTTTGGCACACAAGGATGCTTAATCTTCCCGCAGAAACCATACACGGTTTGCCATGATTTTTGTAGGTATAGTATAACAAAGTACAGCAACAAAAACGACAATTGTCGTTATGTTATGAATGTAAATAAAAGTTTTAAATGTTAATGTTAAATTCTAATGAGTAAAAATGAAAATAAATGAATAACGGTCCTTTTGCAAATGAATGAATAAATCAGACGCTCCACATATGACAGCTGTTTTTCAAATAAAAAATATGATGGAAAATGTTTAAAAAATCTATTATATTTGTAAAGTTGGAGCTGCTCATGGTATTTGGCCACGATTGGTACAAGCTAGAAAAATTTTAATATAATTTCTTACAACTTGAAATATTGATTTGCGTGGCTTTCGCTGCAATTTCATGACTGGTATAAAAAATATGACAATTTTTTTAATGCACTCAAAAATAAAAATAAAAACATTTTTGCGTATTTCACAAACATATTTACCAATATATGGCAATTTTTTTTATAAGCACTTAGTGCTGTTTGAATGGTTTTATTTTATTTTAAGTTTTAATTTGTTTAACTGAATTCTCAATTATCGATTTACACACGCTTAGAAATTCGTTACAGTGAATGATTCAATCAGTTTTATGTGAGTAAACAAAGCGCCACACATACAATACAACACAACAAATTTCAAATGTAAACTTCATCAATAAATACTTATTTTCATTACATCAATTAACAAATGCAAATAAATATTGTGTAAATATACCACTTGGTATACAACAATAATGCAATTTTTATGGTTCATTTAAAAGGACAAGGGAATGTTATGTAAATGTGTGTACAATTTAATAGCAGAACCTTTTAAAGAAATTTTCAAAAGTAGATAAAGGGTTACTTTTATAACAAATTTTTCAACATCTGCACCTATGACACATAAAACTATTTTAAGATCTTCTCAATGTTTATTATTAAACAAAGATAAAGTAATGTTACAAGGATGCAAGAATGTACGGAGAATACAATATGTCTATATTTTATCACTCATTGTCATCGGTAACGTTGTAACGTGTAGTATTTACCACTTATTTATGACACAATCAAAAGAAAGTTGAAAAGTAGCTGAAGCTTAAGCTGACAGTGATATACCACATACTCGTACAGGAGCACACCAACAAGCGTTACACACAACATGGACGGCGAGAAGACAGGCGTATATGATAAACGACTACATGTACATAAGTGCTCATACATTTTGTGCGTGTTTGTGTGTAAAAACTTAACATTTCGAACACACATTTAATATTCGTGTTGTTCTTATATGGTACGCACACCATCATCTTGTTAAATAGGCAGCAATCACATAACAACTGACATTAACAAGCAGTCTTGCAAGAGAGCAATAACAACACAGCTACAGCAGCTGCGTGAAATAGCTGGTGTAGTGTTTGCATACGCAATATAAAATGTTCTCATGATGATAATCTTTGTGAAAAGAGTTTTAATGTTTCGGCAGATCTTTGTTTGCTTGCTCATACACACACATATGCTCACCAAATATCCCTGTAAATAAGATCGTAGAATGTGTACATAAAGTAACAAATATATCCATGTACTCGTATATGGCCGTGCATGCTTTCGTTAGCATCTTTGTATGCATAAACATTATGCGTACCACATACACATAAATATGCAAACAAGAGAAGACGTATGCACAACGAATTTTTCAATGCCTTTAAGAATGTATACTATAGGGCATTACATGTTTATGTTCTCCTTGTGCAGTTGTTCATTTTTATATCCACCATTTTGAGGTTGGAAGTATTTTCAATTTCTCAAAACGTTTGCAACACTCTGAACAAATTTTACACATTTTTATTCAAGATGAAATTTTGAAGTGATTTATACGTCTGTGTCTCAGGCGAAAAAGTTGAGATATCAATTTTAAATTTGGCAGAAACAGTGATTGTTCTCGTCCCCATTTTGGTATAGATATTTGAGAATGACTTGAGCCAATTTCTTGAATAGCCACGCCTATAATCAACAAAAATCTATCTATCTGCCACAAAAACTGTCCATAAAGTTGTAATTCAGTTCATATATTTATATTGAGCTTTTCCATTAAAATACCAAAAGTGGGCGTGGTCAAATAACAGAAACATACACAATTTACACAAAGATCCCTTAATGTTAATGTTGATAATGCATAAACTGCATGAGGCGTACTTAGGTACATGACACGCCACGATTTGTCATAACCCAAATTCAAATTTCCCTTTCCTTTACTTGTTTATTATATTTGCAATAAATTCCTTTTCAGCAAACATGGTGCCCTTGCCTTATAACAAATTTAGCTAAGAAAAATTTGCATTGTAGCAATAATTTAAAAACAAGAAAAAACAAAGAATCCTTTGCACTCATTCATTATTATTAAATTGAAATTGATATTTTTTTAGTGACAACTTTGCTTTCATTTCCCTTTTTACGCGGGGTATCATTCGAGAGATTGTTTTTCATATATATGCGTACATAACAAACAAATATTGCAAAATACAAAATTACAATATCATCAATAAAATTGAAACTACGCAAAATATTCCTAATGCAGGTGTTCTATAGTACATATTCCTGTTGTTGTTCAAAAAAAGAAAGAGAGAGAGAGAAAATCATCATCATCATCAGAGTCAGTCAGTGAGTCGGCATTGTTACTAGAGTGTTTTTTTTCTTTTGTATTTATGTATTTATTTAAATGGGAGGGACATACTAAGCTTGTCATTCCATATTCATGTATCAGAAGAAGGTGTCAGAGACGCTGCAAAGTATATATATTTTTGATCAGCAGCACAACCTTAACCTGAAGTTAACGTTGAAGTTGAAAATTTATTGTACATATTATTATTCCTCAATATGTTGAAAATGAGCGGGGTCAAAAAACGGACAAACCCACAATTTATAAAAAAAACGCATTTATGCAGCCTTTTACCTTTGGGTAAGTAGGATGTAAAATGAAAATCCACGCCCATACCACATACTATTAAACATATAAAGGGTGTCTAAGATTTCGCCCAAGACAAGTGATGCATTTGTTATTTGTTCATTTCTGCTTAACTTGATGTGATTGTGATTGAAGCATTTGTTTTGTGTAGTGATGCATATCTTGATTTGTTGCCCATTTTTTTCCCTCTTCCTTCATTCTTTCTTATTTATACACAATCGTATTTTGATGATTTTTTATGGATTTGCAATTATTTGTGAAATTTATCTGTATGTGTGTTTATTCAAATGTGAATGAATTCACTGCAATAAAAATGGGCAGGGATTGACGTATTAAACCAATATTTGGGGCAGACGTTTTTGGTTAAAATGAAGAATTCTTCACCTAAAGAAGAAGAATTTTTGTATACATAAAACCTGCTAAAGCGTTTAGCTTATAATTGAGAACCGATTAAAGAAGATTAGATCCCAAACACTTGCTTTATTCGCATTAATCGATTCAACATATTGGTTTAAGGCAAATGTAACTATTTTGCTTATTATACAAACCCATTAAATGCACCACACATTTAACATCCACATAGCTAAACACTAACACAAACAAGTTTTAACAATTTCTGCTAAAAATTGCAAGTTTCTCCAGTGCTTTTCTCTCTTACTATAAAACAAAGAAAAGAAGCCTTGAAATATATGTAAGCTGATGACAATGTTTACGCATTTACCATACTTTTCTCTAAACAAAAACCCCTTCAAAAAAAAAACAACATTTCAAATACTTTTAACCACACCCCTACTTATTTACATAAATACACAACACATCTAATACATATTGTACTAGTCGAGTGACAGCTTTGTAGCCTTCGTTCCTCTGAGGGTAAAATAAAAACTTTTCTTGGGCCAAAAATAGTTTGTTTATAATGTGACACAATTTTTTTTAGTATATAGAATAATAGAATGCATAAAAGTGTTGTATTATAAGTATCCCACAAAGTAATTTCATTCAGTCGTGGAAACTTTGACTAAAGTTGAAGATTGTAAACTTATTGACTTTAATTATAAAACAAGTAAGAAATTAAATTAGGCTTAGGTCAAATCTTGAATACTTTCTAAATTTATATACAAAAATGGGCGTGACGGATATATATTTGCCTTCTTTAATAACATAAAGGTGAAAATCGGTTTCCATACCACAGAAACTTTTTTGTACAATGTATTGTAGGTGTGTCTGTTATTCTTCCACGACCGCTCTTGCTTTATCACTGGATGAGGATGACCAACACAAGACGGACACACGGACACATATGTCAAGATGAATGCAAGTTTTAATTTATTCAAAATATAACGAGGCTCATAAAAGTGTTGCAAACCTTTTGAAAAGGTACAGGTAAACCCTTTCAAAAAATACTACCTTTAAATACAATAGAAACATTAATTAAGTTTCTAAACAATAATAAATATATAAACTACTAATTAGGTGGAAAAATGTGTAAATCAATTACAATAAGTACACCATCAAAGTTTATTAAAACGACTTCCATTCAAATTCAATTTCAATTATTTGTTTATTCTGTTTCTTACCAGCAGTATTTTTCTATACTATAATCTAAATTATAACTTAGAATTTATTCATTTACTGCTCTTTAGCTGTTACCATTTTTTAATGATTTTATATTCAATTTCTTTCTCATTAATTTACAGTTTTTTCCAAGAGCTACAAACAAAAGCTCGAACAAAACTTTACAATAAACATTATAATTACGATGACCGTTTTGTTTTTCTGCTGCATATCATTTCTCTCTCTCTCTCTCTGAATTCTTGAAACTGTATTACTATCTGGGTTAATAGTGAAAAAGGCGCAGTTCCTGCTAGAACTATTATGGAAAACTTTTAATTCTACTTTTCTGCATCCATTAACATATTTACGTTTACACATCATTATAAATAAATATAAAAGTTGTATAAAGTTTAGAACGAATTTCAAATACCCCCACCTTTATATATTAAAAAATTAATGTTTTGTAAATATAATACTTGCTTGACTTATATATTGTGATTGTAAATATTTACATAGCAACCATAATTATTAAAAGTTTCATAATGGATTTGACTAAAAATCCTCTACCCTAGTGATAGGTTATACTAAATTTAAGATTGTATCTAAAGGAGATGTCAGAAGTCCTACAAAGGATATATATTCTTGATCAGCATCCACAACTTATTCAAGCTGGACATATTCCTCTATGTGTCTGTCTATTATTAACTCTCTCACGATTGCAATTTTTGAGATATTTGTCCAAGAACATCCCACAATTGTTACAAATATTTTGACAAACTTATCATATCCGCGACTTCGAGACGGTGGATAAAAAAACATAACTTTTTACATTCTATCCTCCTCCTTCTCCATCTGTTTTCTACTATTCTATAAGAATTCCTTAACAAGTAAATTTTGCTTTGTTTTTTATAAAACCCTACAAATATGAATGAGTGTCGTTTATGTAATATAAGCAAAAAAAAAAAGAACGAACCCAACCACATTTTTAAAAATTTTACACAAAAATAAGGGAAAACAGACTATACGAGATATCCAACAGTAGGTCTCAGTTAACAATGTTTGCAATTTACTTAGAAACATACACTCGACTTGGTTAAAACAGTATCATATCGTCCGTTTATTATCCTTGAATGTAGTCCTTCCTGCAGTTACTCTAATAAAAAGAGAACAAAAAGTCAACACACATTCGTGCCTTTCCTTCTTTCCTTTTCAACATATATGTACGTTTTTATAATGAAACGAAAACATTCATAAAATAATCAACATTCTTTAGGTTCAGTTCACTTCTCTGTTTAGTTCTGCTTTCAACAATAGTTTGCCTTCATTGCTGCTGTTTACAATTTACATTCAAGTAAAGTAAATGCTACTAAACCAAAATTATAATAAGAAATTAATCAAATTTATTAACATAATTCCATTATAAAGGGTGTTCAAATAAGAGCTACATATAAACATAATTATACTCAGCATCACTTGTGGTAAATCGTGTAATAAGCATCTTACAGACACAAAAATGCGCTTATAAAGTTGACAGTTTGTACACATAGTCACACCAATGGAAGTAATCGAAAGCAGACACGCCCACTATTTACAAACGATTTGGAGCAGAATTCAACTTATTAGTTGAAGCACAATAACTTAACTTACTTATATGGTCCACTCTTTGTATATAGAGGAACGGAATATTTAATATTCGGCCTAAACCATAGCCTTGCCTAACAATAATATATGTATCTCTTTAATGACTTATGTAAACATAAGCTAATGGTGGTGGGTTTTAGTTGCTCATAGAAAAAAATAATAATAATTTATTTTCTAATTATGGTTTTTATTGTTGAGTTAAAAAAAAAAGAGTGCCCGCATCAAAAACTGAGTCAATCTACACATGTATGTCCGTGCGTCCGTCTGTTGTTAGCATTTCCATGGGAGTAAATTTTGAGATATTGATATTGTACAGACACCTTTAGTTTCTTCAAGCAGATAACTCTTTAAAATGAGCAAAATCGGTGAAAAACCACGCCCACAATCGACAAAAATCTTTATATCTAGTACAAAACATTTACATACAAATTTGAAATTTAATGTACACGTCTGTAATTATCCTATCGAACGATTTGCCAAAAATGGGAATGGTCGGATAAAAACACTCCCATAATTTACCAAAAACCGTACCCAGAGTACAACTCGACTTGCACCTGACCTGATACGTAATACCTACACTATTAGAGGGCGTAATAATATACCTGCGACACCCGCCGTTGTAGATGTAGAGGGTATTTAAGATTTGGCCTAAATCAAATTTAGTTTTCTTACTTGTTCATATTATTATAGCAAAATTATTTTTTCTCTCTACAGAAATCTGTACAAAATAAACAGAAATTTAATTTACGATTATAATGAAATTTTACGTAATTTTTTGCCAATTCTTTTCCTAGCTGGATTTACAATTACAAGATGAAGCTGGTGGTGATATTTCTAGTTTTATAACCAACGGTGAATGGGATCTTTTGGGTAAGTTCGGTGAACGAATTTAAAACCATTGTGTTGTTAGAATTTTTTAAAAATTAATAATAAAAACCTTTTCTCTCTCTATATACAATGTATAATTAAAAAAATATATCAAATAAACCCAATTACTAACAGGCGTGCCAGGAAAACGAAATGAAATCTACTATAATTGCTGCCCAGAACCTTACATTGACATAACATTCGCCATTTTGATACGACGCAAAACTTTGTATTATTTTTTCAATTTAATTGTGCCCTGTGTACTGATAGCCTCCATGGCATTGCTAGGTTTTACACTGCCACCAGATTCTGGTGAAAAACTATCACTCGGTAAGTTGGCCAACACCAGAGTACAGTTATAAACGATAATCTGTACAAAACCAACGGGAACGAATAACAGTAAAATATTTAAAGAAAAAGGTTTAACCTGGAGAAAATGCAGTGTTTAAATTTTTCCTTTTTTTCTTTTGTAGTTTTAAACAATTCCTTGTTATCTATAAAAATGTCCCTAAAAAAAGTTGTTCTAAAGCAAAAATTATATGAAAACCAGTGATAGCTACCATTCTGAGGAGAAGAACAAAAAAGAAAATGTAGAAACAGCAGCCAGCAAATGAAAGAAAAATACTAATATTGGCGAAAACATTAACATCACCATAATCATCACCATTAGGTTGTTACTAAAGAAAAAAGAAAAAATCTGTCGTTGTATTACTTGTGCACAATCAATCACATTAATCACTATAAACATACTGCAAAATTTCATTATATTTGAATGAGCGGAATGAAGGCTATGACAGCATTCTTAGAAATATTGCTTCAAAATTTTTTCAACGGCCGAAACGGCCAATATTAATTTTTTCCTATTTAAGGTAAATAAAGTAAATAAGTAATATCAAGAACAGTTGCTGTGAGGCGCTTAGTTTCTCAATTTTATTATTTTCTTTGTTACTTTCCGGGGTCTCTGACACGTCCATCTGTGCGTTGCAAACGGAATGACACACTTACTACATCGCCCATCTTATAAGGAGGGCTTAACAATATTGTAAATTTCTTAAAGCAACTATATTTTTTAGATAATAATTCAGATTGTTTTGAAGAAAGTTTCAAAGTTATCAAAAACTTTTTTATATAAAACTTTTCTCCGTAACATAAATTTCTCCATATTATGCATGTAGCACTAATGAAACCTCAACCTTTGTGTGTGTGATGGATGCCAATTAACTATTAAAAGGTAAATTTTTGAAACGTTTATTCTAAGGCTTCATCCTTAGGAGGGCTTGTCATTTATTGTAAACTAGCGTGCAGCCATAGCTTCACGCGTAAAACATTACATTTCCCAGTTGTTTTTTAGAGTTTATACAAAGTGTGGGGTTTTTATTTTTACTTTAATTTCATTTGCTCACCTACAGGAGATGAACAAAATAATATGAACTCCATGCATTATAGTATACCTTGTTGCATGTTGGCAACACTGCAACTAAATTGCACAATTTACGGGCCCAGTCTTATATTAAACCCGTTGTTTCGCAAAAATTACTAAAATTGTTTAATAAAATATCTTTGATGATAATTTGTTCTCTTATACCTATAAGGGTTAAACTCAAATGCTCATTCACGTACAAAAATTTGCACAACTTTTCATTGTTTTTGCCTTTTTAAATTTAAATAGAAAACATAAATTCAACAACATTTCTGGAAAGGGTAAATGGAGAGAAAACCCAAAACATGCAAATACAAACATTTACAATTTTCAACTTTCATTCGACTTTTATTGTATAACTGTAAACTTTTTCTATACCCTAAGACAAAACATTGCCAGAACTTCTGTATTGTGCACATACGAGTATATGAAAAGCCAATACAATACATTCCGCAATAATGTGAAAAGTTCACAATATGGAAATAAAACCATTGGGATTCATATCGATGAGTTTTTTTAATCGGAACAATTGGACAGAGTAAAAATTTTGGGTGAATTATAATTTAAACACTGCATTGAACTTTAAAATAATATAATAATAATAAAACTGAAAGGCCGAGTTAGAGAAATTTCTAACGAAATATAAAAAATCCATGTAGGGCTCAGTTTTCCAAATAAAACATTCTTTTAAACCTTGTCAACACATACAAGTCAATCTATAAATATTTCTAACATGCCCTAAACCTTAATTATTAGATCTTCAATTATATGTTATTTTTAAAAGTCCTCTAAAAAAAAAAAGTAAAAACAAAAAAGTTCTAAGCTTTTGAGGTTCCGTGCAGAAAATACGGTAGTAGTTTTTTATTTGAAATGGGAGTAAGGTGTAATCCCTTTAAGTAAACTACAACCACACAACAACAATCACACAACAATCTACAAAAGATTAATTTGGTATCAACTGGGTTTAACAACTGTATACCAGCACAATCAAAGGCGTGGCCATATGGAAGTAAAAACTAAAAACAAAAAGAAATCACCTTTGATAAGTAGTTGAGATGTTTTACGATATTTTGTATTTTTCAAGAAATATTTCTTGCTTTTTTTTGTGCGATTAATTTTTAAACGAAATTAATTACAGGAGTTACAATCTTGCTATCACTTACCGTCTTCCTTAATATGGTAGCTGAAACGATGCCAGCAACCTCGGATGCTGTACCATTATTAGGTAAGTTGTTCATTGCATTCCGGCTGTTTGTCTTATACAAAAGTTCTGTAAAAAATAGGCTTAATAAATATTTATCTTCCTCAAGATAGGCTAACATTATTTTAATTAAGGTTGAACAACTAAATATATGCTATAAAAAATATTATAAATTACATAACGATAAAAAATTCCTGCAAAAGAGAAAAACTAAACTTCTTAATGTTTTTCATGTTCATATTTTTTTATTTGATTTACCATTCATTCAAAACAGATTGCTGTCATATCGTTTATATCGATAATTTCGAAATGGTTCAAATGTTTCTCATTGCATATTTTACTGATAGTTCCACTTGACTCATTTCGAGTCCTTACAAACTGATCTTAAGTAGGTTCATTTTTTCGTACTATTTTGAAGAATGCATGTTTTCCCTATTAAGTGTCACTTGTTTTAAAATCCATTGGAAAAGTTTTTGTGACACGTTCTACATTGTAAAATACTTCCATAATAACGTTGTCTAAAGAATCAAGGCATAATAATGAGCGATAGAAAAGTTTTCGTTGCTTATTCTAACATTATCGGGGCCAAGGTAAGTTTGAATATTATTGTATGTACAATTAAGTGATTTTTAAAAATGTATTTCATTGTTTATTGACTTTTTTTGTTCACATATTTTAAACAGTGTAAGATCTGTAAAATTAATCCCATAGAATTATAGAAAATGTTTAGATTTTACCCTAAAAATATGCTTTGCACAATTACATAAATACTTAAGTATAATACAATATTTGTTACAAATGCATATGTCCACTCGCTTAATTTAATTAATGTAAGCTAAATGGAATAAAATCATTTTAATGTTAAAGACTTGAAAAATATTGTTATAGTGCAAATGTTGGAAATGTTTTTGGGTGTCTCTAAAAGTTTGCATCTTTTTTGGATAGTAAAGTTGTTCGTTAGGTTTACCTTCTCATATCGTACAATCTTGTCTTCCATTAATATTTAATTAATTATATTAATCTAATAATATCATACAGTCTCTTAAGAAATAAAGGAAGCATCTGCTTGGCTGAGTGCATGCATTCTTACCGTAGAATTTATTAAACGCTCATAACACTTCAAATTTCACCTAATATACTTTGTATGATTACTGTAATTAATCAATAAAATAAAATCGAAACAATTTTTAATTATTTGAAGAATTATTCATACTTTACAAAAACTTTACGCATATCATAGTCTATCACTGAATCACAATACCTGCATTGCTGCATTACACAAAATATCTGAAACACATTGCTGCGGTAAAAGCATATCATTCCTTGGAAAACGTAAACAAAACAAGTTAAGTGCCCAAAGATTTGCTTATGCTAAATAACAATGTTCCTACAAAATTTCAGATCAATTTCTCAAAATTTACAAAAATTAGCGTGGTATGTCTACAATGATTGATTTTAATGCTGATCAAGAAAATATATTCTTCCACAAACCTCTATAAAGTGTAATATGTGGGCGCGGCTCTTAACCGATTACGCCAAATATGAAGGAACTAATGTACAAAAACTACATTTAGCTCAATGCTTCTTAATTAACACCGGTGAGCTTTTGAAGCTTAAAAACTCTAAATCACACCTAATTTAACAATTTTATGCAGTAATGTATGTATGAGGCTAAAGCCTACATTGTATTTAGTCCTTTAATCACTACAACGATACATACAATAAAAAGAAAAGTGTATCTTTATAAATTGCACAAGTATTGCAATTGAGTTCTAAGATGTATTTAATGTATTCATTTCTCACAATTGAATTCATCATGCATGATTTGTGCATTTTATGCAGCTATTTATACATCAAGAATTTCACATGAATTTTTTATATGCACTGTCCCAGTGAAAAGGCTTTCAAATATTTCATTTAATAACAAATAATTGTTAACAATTTCTCAACAAGCAAGCTTAAAAGTTAAAGCATGTTTTTTTTCTATTGCTCACATGTTTCTTTCGTTTTTCTTAAAAAAAAACAGTCACATACACATATAGTATGTATATATGTAGAGGTGTGTGCATCTATTGGTTTTTTTTTTGTTAATCTACTTCATTGTACCATACATTACACATACACACTCACTTCCAATATAACAAAGAATAAAAATAGTATTTAAATGAAAAATAGAAACTTTCAAAAAACCACAAGCCCACCCACATATACATAGATATCGTAAATCAAACATACACCCAAAAGCAATATTATGTTTTTTCTCTTTCTTTTTTTTTTATTTAATCCATGTGTGTCTGTAGTTTTTGTTTTCCTAATAAAATGAAATAAAATTGAAAAAAAGAAAAGAAACGTATGAAAAAGTAAAAAGAAAGTAGATGGAGGACTGGTATGGATTGTTCTTCTATATTATCTATTTACATACAAAGCTACAACATTTTTCTTCCAGTGTGCCATAATTATATTTTCTAGTACATATTCTTTTAGCCTTAGACTAAAGACTACGTTTATAGTTAAATATAAAATAATAGAGATAAATATGTGTAACTAAATATAAACAAAACAAAAAAAATTATTATAAAAAAAAACCACCACATAATGTAAAAGAAAAAATGTTCTTGTTGGTTAGCACAAGAACACAAATGTCTATATTTTAACCAATTAATAAAAAAAAACTTCTCATACTTGTACATATAATATAAAATTATGTAATAAAATGCATTTTTTAAATCACTCTCTGTCTCTCTCTATGTGTTGTGTACAACAACCACTAATGAATCGGTCACTTTTTCAAAACTATTTATACAATAGTTTTCTATTTGGTTGCGAAATTTCATTTCATTTCCGTAAGAGCCCCTTTCTCTTCACATAGCATCATATCTGTACGTTCACCTGGCAATGACTTGAAATTTTCAAAGCACTTTTTACATGTTGTATGTGCAGGCACGCCTCTATTTTATGGATGTTTTGTATTTTTCTTTGCCCGCTTAATATGTTTTTTATTTTTCCGTATATTTTATATTTTTATACTTACTCATTAATGTCACAAATTTAAGAGCTATATACGATGGCTCACTCAACGCATTAATTTGAAGGTTTAATTATTTCAGATTAAATATTTTTGTACCCACCATCATATGAAACATATGTGGAGGTATACAAAACGTTTGCAACGTCCACAAAGTATTTATATTCAGAATCAGCATCAAATACTGATCTGATCTAGCCATGTCTGTCTGTCTGTCCAGTGTGTGTGTTTTACAATAATCCCCTGGCAGGTTGAAATTGAGTAAAATCGGTCAAGCGATACATCCCCAAAGCAACATTAACTGCTTAGAAAGATTTGGTGTATCCTTGTTGGGTATTCAAAATTTGGCTCCAGTCAAATTTCTTTTATTAAAAATAACGATGTTTTTCTGTCCCTGACTCACACAACCAAATACATAAGACACCCTGTACTATTTGCATTCTGGCATATTCGTTTTTGCTCTTGTTTCATACATTAGTAAATGTTTTTCATTAATATTAAATGTTAATGCACATATTATTCGTAGTAAAAGAAAAAACAGAATCATAATATTTAAAACTTAACACAGGTATGTTATCTTAATGTAAATAAATTGTGTTTTTATAATTTCCTTTAAATAATTAATATTTTGTGTTTTGTGTTAGAGATTTCCCCCGAACCAAAAAAGCCAAACCAAAAAATTAACGAAAAGCATAAAATTACCCTCGTAGATTGTAGTGACGCATAAACCTATGATAAATGGCCTTAAATGATAGTTGTAGAAAACCGAAATACCGAAAAACCGTTCACAGGTTTTTTCAAAACTCATCAAAAACATTCTATAGTTGAGGGACATTCGTACATCACTAAATGAACTTCATCAAAACATACCCAAACAAGCAAAAAAAATACGTCAGGTTGCCATCAAAAACCTAAAAATCCAACTAAAATCGAGTCAACCTGATCCAAACCGTACCATGACAACTTTTCTATATCTTTAAAACATCAAATTTAAATCGTTCTTATTTTGCATATGCATATAAAATATCTTTCAGCAGGAATACCTTTTCGGGGATGGCCACATAACTAAACAAACAAACAAAATTTACATTCTCAAATTTGATCTCGATTTTTTATATGATTTATGATGATTGCGGATAATAGGTTGTACACACTAAAATATTTGTTTTCAAACCTTATTTATTATTATGATTAAAAAATGAAAATAAATACAACAAATAAAAAAGTACACGATATATTTGGCATAAGCCAAATGGTCAATAGCCACCAATCTCTCAATTTCAAAATATTTGTACTTAAATTATTCTTTTAATACACAAAACATGGTAAAACATCATCGGCGAAGAGGATTAATGGGCTAAAGTCAAAGTTAACTGACGGAGATCCAAGATTATTAAAAGTTACTACAGAAACAGAAACGGCCAGAGCTCCGCAAAGCTAATATTTACGGAAGGGCTACAATTGCGAAACCATTTATGCCAGGTGTTCATATTATTTGGTCCATCCAAGGTATATACTTAATCAGCTTGAACTTGATAAAATTTGAATCGCCATATCGCCATAAGCCATAAAAATTTAGCTTTAAAGTGGAAATTTTGTACAATTAACAATTTTTAATTAGTTGCACATTAATGCCTGAGATCAATGTTCAACAAATGGGCGGCGTCAGGTAATATAAAAAAACCGTATTTGGCGCAGAATCTTACTTGTCAGTTGATAAATAATATACTAAATAAGGCGCGATGAGGAACTTGTAACGCCCACTCTTTATAGATAGAAGTTTTTTAATAGTTTTTTCTTTCATTTCGCACGACTTTCAATCACAATTCCTGATTTTTGTCTGATTTTAAATGAATTTTAAAGAATTTGAAATTATTTGTGACTCTGACTTTATTGTCTAAACTTTTCCGAATGGTGGTTATTATCTATCACATTATTACGTATTACAATTCCAATTTTTTCTTTTATAAGAAAAATTCAAAGTTCACTTCAATTGTGGAAAATTTTCTTAAATTTTTCACGAAATGTTATTGGTTTTGAATTGAGCTTTAAATTTTTTACACATTTAATGTATATACACATATACAATATATAAAGAATAAATTGTAAAAAATAAAAAAGACTTTTTTCTCTTTACTAATATATACTATATATACTTTTTCACTTTAATTGAAGTACTTATGTCATGAATATATACTTTTTGAGAGCGCTTCTTCTTATAAAATGTTTTAATGCAATAACACATAAAGACACTGTTTTTTTTTTTTTTTTGTATTAAAATATTATAAAATTAATAATTAACAATTAATAATTAATTTCTTGTTAAGTTATATTTAAATATTTAATAATAAACAAGAAAAATTAATCAATTTCCAAGAAGAAAAATTTGATTGCATATGAGAGAAAAGGATTTTAAAACTTTATTTCTTAAGTTACAGTCTCAGAAAATCTCTACAGATTTTGAGCCGGTAGAACAACGGACAGATAGATAGACCGACCGATGTTGATTAAATATATTCTGAAGCCTTTGTCTTTCTCTTATGCAAATATTTAAACAAAGTGAATACACCCGCCACCATCTCTAGATGGGGGGGTTCACGTTGTGCCCAAGTCCAGCTGAGAAACAAAAGAAAAAGTTGAATTGCAACTTTTCTGTCGCGTAGTCTTATAACTCGACAATGGCGGTTGGTTCGACAGATGAATAAGTTTTAAGCTTGTAAAAAGTTATATGTTTGTCTGCCTGTGCGTCCAAGCAAATTTATGCCCAAGGTACAGGTCTCATTTATTTAAATATTTCGTTGAAATTTGACACAAGCAGGACATATATTGGCCTATTGAAATTGGAACGGATCAGCTTCATAGCGGCTACCCAAAGTGTTAGAAGATCTCCAGGTCGTCATATACATATAATTCAATTCGATTTTATTATAATTTAGTCAATTAAATCGATTGTGAAGAGTAGTAATTTAATATCTTCGGGGGAAAGAACTTTCTTTCTTTGAATTAATCATATTTCTGCTAAGATTGCTTTTTCAATCAAGAAGTGATGATTTTTTGAATATTTAAAGACTTCTTTTTTTTCATAGTTTTAAACCTTAATCCAAAACTGATGAATATACATATTTATAAGATTATAAGTTGGTACGATTAAGTTGGAAGATTAGAAATAGATCAAGAAGAGTCTGTACGGGTTCAAAACGGAATAAAATCGAAAATTAATCGAAAATTATTTAGTTTATCTGCACTTTACTATTATTTAAAAGTAGACATTATAGATTTATAGATTTTCTGCACGCAATCAAATTTTTTGGTATGAAAAAATTGTAATGAAAAAAAATTAATAACAAAATCAAAATCAATCAAAATAACCTAAAAATATAAAAATAAATCAGAAAAGAACGAAAAAAAAAGAAATGTTACAGCAAAATCTACGCGTTTACTGTATGGTAGTAAGTACAATATTTGTGTTAATTTCTGTGTCCTTCTAGGAACTTATTTCAATTGCATTATGTTTATGGTGGCTTCATCAGTTGTGTCAACCATACTTATCCTCAATTATCATCATAGAAATCCAGATACGCATGAAATGAGTGAATGGGTAATATTAACAACAAATAAACAAAAACTTTTTCTGTTTTTCTTTCCTCTCTACTTCTCTTTCTATAAACATGTATAACCACTAAAACGTAACAACACTCTATCCGACATGTGCAGACATTACTTAGTAACACGAAATCCTTACGATACCTGGCAATTGAATTCTAAAACTTGCTCGATTTGTTGAACTCCTACACATACTACTATAACTATATTATATTACATATACAGCTTAACATACGACACAATATATATAAAAAAAAAAACTAAAACTTAAAAAAATATCATAAAAATGTTTATGGAAATACAGAAAAAAAAGGAAAAAACATGCATGCTTTTTTTAAAATATTAATGATATTTAATTTAAACCCGTGTAAGATAATAATGATTTTCTAGTTTAATAATATGAGTAATTATATAAAAGAGGTATTTTATTAAAGTTTATACACTTTTTAATCATTAATTCAATTCTCCCCTCATGCCTCCCAACTCAACTGCTCAACTGTTACTATCACTGCCTCTGTCTATGCTCCATTCTGGCCATATGAATATCAAAAAATTAAAAAAATTAACTGTAATTAATCTTCCTTTGCTTCTACTACACAACAATAACAACAACAACATATCCATGTTAAATAACAATAATAATAACAATCATCATCACAACAACAACTACTACTACTACTATTATTACTACTACTCTACTTCTACAACTCTGACAATGTGTGGGCGGGGGTGGCCTACCGCCTACCAATTCATTTGTTCTATTCTTAACTGGGAGCAACTGCGCCCATTATTCACGTACTGCACTAAATGATGAAAAATATCATCAACTAAATAAAACGCAACAATTAAAAATCAAAATAAAATAAAATAAAATAAAATAAAAAAAATAACAAAAACAACTAACACACAATTTCTCTGTGAAACAACAAAAACAACTACTCTTCTCATACAGATAAGAGTAATATTCCTTTATTGGTTACCTTGCATATTGCGCATGCAAAGACCCGGACAGGTTGGCTACGAATGCCCACCGCCCCCCTCCTCATCATCGAGCTCATCAAATGCTGGCGATAAAAAGCAACAACAAATTCAAAATGTTGAACTTAAAGAAAGGTAAACAGTTGATTTTTTCTTTTTTTTTTTTGTACAACAAATATATACAAAAGAAAAGGAGAAATTATTTTTTCATCCTAAATATGACGGCACCATCAAACTTTGTTGTTCTTCTATTATAGTTAAAAATATAAGAAAAATTTATTTAATATTTATTTTTTTCCTCTCTACATATGCTGTTGGTGGTGGTTGTTGTTGTTAATATTGCTGCGATACTCGATATAATTGTTCTTGGATCGATGGTAAAGATCATCGAAATCGTTGTTAGCTAACGTTCTGGACATTGATGATGATTTTCGATGCAATCATCGTTGTGCCAGCGCCACACTACCACATCAGCCAACCTATTATCGCACCATGTACAGGTAGGTATCACAAATGGATGGATGGACTACATTTATAATATAATTATAGTTTAATTATGACAGAACATAAAATAATTGACGTTATAAAATAATTAATAATACAATGAAGCAATGATGTGATGATTTTCAGGCAAGGCGATGAAGGTAGTGTTGGTCCAGTGGGTCCAGTGGGTCCGGTGGGTGATGCACGCATGCATGAAGCTATATCGCATACCTGTCTAAGTTCATCGGCTGAATATGAATTAGCTTTGATACTGAAAGAATTACGTTGGATTACCGATCAGGTACGTACCATAGAATTTTTAAACAGAAGGATGATTATAATAATGACAGCTATGATGGGACAACAATACAAATTAAAAGTTTTAAAAAATTGAATTTCAATCTTGGGCTATTATATTATAATTTATGCGACAAGTGCCAAAGTATTGTTTACCGTTACATTACATACATTACTGTAGAACCCGTAAGGAATATGTGTCATAAACTTATAACGGTACTATGCCGGTTCCAAATATATACTTTATTGGATTCATAATAAGTTCCACTTTTAGCCTTGAGGTGTTGAGATGTACGGAATTGAATCTAACATTTTAATTTGTTTAGTTAAAGAAAGAAGAAGAGACCGGCGATGTAACTCGAGATTGGAAATTTGCTGCCATGGTGGTGGATCGTTTGTGCCTTATTATTTTTACGCTATTTACAATAATTGCAACACTGGCGGTACTATTCTCAGCACCACATTTTATTGTAAGTATAACTGCTGTAGTGTTAAATAATTTTTAATAACAACTCTCACTGCTTCCCTTACAGTTCCCGTAACTTTATCTCTGCTTTTATTCACTACAATACAAAATTCCATCTAAAGTTCTACTCATTTATTACAACTGCTGCAGAAGTCTCAACACATCATCGAATTATTGCTTGCTTGGCATTATTCATGGAAAGTGGAAAATAATGCACAAAACATTGAGAAACACGGAACAGAATGCATCTTGGTTTTGCGTACGCATCTAGATAATGTGCCTAAGCGTATATTCTTTGTAAAATAGCCTTAAATATAACTAACAAATGCAATAATTTATAGCACAACCAGTAACGGCATCGAGATTCTAGCCTAGTCAATGTAGTTTTTTGTTATTGTATTCTTATAATTTTTTGTTTGGGTCGGTATATTCCAATTCCAATTACGAAAACTTCAAACACTAAATGTTCATTACTGTGATAGGATCAATTTAGACAAAGCAACAAATGGAATTATAATAAAACGATATGCAATTTCGTACCATAAGTAAATCAAGTGTGTACAAAGGAGAACAAAGCGAACAAGAAATATGTAAATGAACATTGAATGGTTTGCTCAACAACAAGAAACACAAAACACAGTTTAAAGTTAACTATTTTAACATAAATAGCCCACTCCATTCCCAAACATGCCATGCATACGCATTCATATTTATAATGAAAAAAAAAAAAGAAAAAATGGTTCAATTGTTACAGAAAACTCAGTTCGAGTGTCATTCCATTATAATTCATCAGTTTTTAGAAAAGTATAGATAAATAAATCGTCGCAATAAAGCCCAAGTGAAAAAGTATCGTAATTACCTATAGTGACTTAAAATATATCGCGAGGGGCTCTGCAATGTCTAGGGGTCTTAAAATTACAAATTTAATTAAATTTCACATAGTTTCTTCTTTAGCTAAAGGGGGCCAGAAATTAATTCCGCTTAGGACTCCCAAGTACCTACATCCACTGAACATTGAAGTTGTGAACATTTTTTTATAAATTATGGGTCATAACTGTTATACTGTTCTGCACATTTTCAACATAATGGACAAGCATGGACGCATGTACTCCAAAATTTACCTTCGCACCTTAATGATAGTTATCAATAGTGTAATATCCTATTGCGCCAATACAATACGAACCATTTCAGGAAATTTTATTGAGACATTAAGTCTATATTCTAAAAACTTTTAATGCTATACGAACATGGCTTCTGTTGAGATTACAAATTTAGTATAAAACAAGTAAAAAGTATTATAATTGGTCAGGTTCATTTAAAATCCTACGCCACCTAACTCCACAAATTATGCTACAATTAGAGGCTTAAGTAAACGCGAGGCATTATTACTTCGTGAAGTATAATTATATAAAAATGATCCGCTTGGATCCAAATTCGACCCAGTCAAATATTAAGCCAATTAACTAATGTGTAGTCATTGTCATTGTCAAAAAAAATATTCAGAACTTCAATTTTTTACCATCGATTCAGATTTTAATTTTGAATCGATGAGTATAACTGAAGGTGGATATGGCATTAGTCATTTAGGAGTTACAAACATACGCATTTAGCTTAACTTAATGTAATAAAAAATTTAATTTGGCTTAGGAAAAACTTAAGTACCTTTCACATCTATGTACAACTTAGGAGCGTGGTAGGTATATAGTACATTTTTTTAGTAGTAGTAGGAGTGTGTGTTATTCAACCACGCCCATTTTTGGCATCTTTTAATTACAAGCAAAAACAGGTCAATGTTAAAGACTCTTTAACAGATTTTTACCGGTTGTGGGCATGGCACTTGACTGATTTCGCTTAACATAAATAGCCACCTGCAACGAAAAATTTATGCACAAATCTTTGCCTCAATATTTTCAATCTTTGCGATCATGAGCTTTGCAAAATCAGGCAGACACAGATGCGAATGCATCTAATCGTCTCCGATTAAGTCGTTTAGACTTAAACATTGACGCAAATCCAGTGTGTACATACTACGTTTGCTTTATACATGTCTGTGACAATTTATTCATTGCCAGTAACTTTCTCCATTCTTCGTTCCCTTACATTTATACCCATATGGAAAAACACAATGATCCTTGTCTATTCTGTGCGGTCTACAAAAATGGTTATAACATAAATTCAAACATAACAGTAAAAAGTTAACAAATTTCATTACGTTTATAATCTATACATCATTTGGAGGTTTTTTAGATTGAATTTTAAAAACCGTATAATATACATATATATGTGTATAGGGCAAATATACGTATATAAACAATATATGTATAAAAATAAATAACTACGATTATATGGATATGTACATACGTGTGCAGGTGCGTTTAAAAGAAATGTACATATAACATAGTGTTAATTTGTTGATTGCATATTTAGTCAAAATTATAATAAGAAGAAGAAGAAGAAGAAGAAATAATAATAAGTTATATATATATGTAGAGCGTAAACTTTGAAAATAGAAGAACGTTAAAACAGCAAACAAATAAACCACACTTCGTTATTTATGTCACATTGACATATGCTTGCGAACATACATACACATTGTATACAAAAAGACACATGGTAGAACTCTCAATTTACACGATTAATTGGTTCCTGGAAAATTCGTGTAAGACGAAATTCG
Source organism: Crataerina pallida (assembly GCA_949710015.1). NCBI lineage: Eukaryota > Metazoa > Arthropoda > Insecta > Diptera > Hippoboscidae > Crataerina > Crataerina pallida. Next base: position 30,013,650 of record OX453291.1, read on the forward strand.
TGCAAAATAAGGTGATAAATTCATTATATGCATATTAAACAAAAAAAAAGAAGCTAAGTATATATTTGGCTTAAACTAATCTTACAAAATTTTCCATATGTATATATAAAGTATGGGCGGGGCATTTATAGTATAGCTCCTTAAAATTTTAAATACTTCAGTAGATGCAATCTGTTTTTTTTTGTAAATTTATAGGCGTATTTGCCATCTCACCCCGCCCATTTTTAGCATATTGGTGAATACGTACAAATAATTTTGATCATGTTGCGTAATACTGCAAAATTTCACAAAGAAAATTCGTGCAATAGCAAGAATGTCCGTGAAAGAAATATTATTATTTTGGGGCCGGATATCCTACCCCGTTCAGCTCTAGCTCTGCTTTACATCATGTGTCCACTTTGTAGCTTCATTTTTGTGGCTGTTAGATAAAATTTTGTCAATTGTGGGCGTGCCACATAACCGATTTCACTCAATTTACAGAAAATGAAAAACGTCTGATCAACATTTCGTCTGTTTACGACCACGAACAGAAATACGTTTACTTTGTGGATTCTCTAACGCCACGTTTTACTCCATCATATTGTCGGAAGTATATAAAAACGTGCATATTGAGAGTTAACTGTATTTAAAAGCATCGAGCAATCATAACAGTAGACACATATGTGAATGGAATCTTTGAAAAAATAATAAATAAATAAAAAATACAAGCAAAGGAAATTCGAACGTATACCACAATAAGTATACTTACACTCTGCATATGCAAGCAAAAAGTTAAGCTTTTTCTAAACATTATACTATTCTTAACATTGCCAATCATAATAACTATCTCTCTTCCTAACTATACACACATAGCCAAAATATGTTAATAACAGCCAAAAAAAAAATGGTCTTCCTTAACTATAAAATTTACAATTATTAATCCAATCACTACATAGTTCCATAAACACATACTGAAGTGACACCAGCACCAATTGCCCATTAGTTAATTATTACATAAAAAATAAAACCGCTAAGGAACAACATAGCCCCGCTAACAATATATTCTACGTCAATAAAATTATAATACTCTCTATTATAATAGCTTATAAAGAAACTCCTTTAAATTCATAGAAGTCTGCAAAGGACGAATATGTATTGTCGGTATCTAATATGTAACATCTACAATATTGTAAACAATATAAAACCGACGTTCACAAAACGAAAGGGTAAGAATACAATACAATTGTAAAACTTCTCATTTGATTTTCATCATTTCTCTAAGTGATCCCTCATTTTCGTATGCATTTAAACTAGAAATGGTATTAATTTAGATAAATGTATTTTATTTAAAAACTATAAGGTTTCATTTATAAAAAAAAGTATATCAAATATCTCACTTTATATTAGGTATAAGAAAATGTCAATGTTTCAAAGTTTCAAAATTGTTCAAAAAGTTTTAAAACAATGCATCACCATTGAACATCATAGTGGGAGAAACTCTGCAGCAGAGCAATTTTAGCTATAAAATAAACTGCATGGCTGTGTAGTTAAAAAAGTACATATTTTTTTTCCAAATTGTGGGTGCGGTTAAACTACTGCCACCCACTTTAATAAACCGTAAAAGTCTCACTTAAATTTCAGTTAGCTATTCTTGTAGTAGCGAGTGTTCTAATCATGAAGATCTGGACATTTTTACTTGAAATAGTAGGCGTGGTTACTTTGAAAAATTTCTATAACTGCCTTTGATCGGAGTGCCAAACTGCAAATGAAAGATGGGATGATGGGATGATATCGAGATTCTATTTCATTTACTCATTTCAAAACAAGTGATCGGTAAAATCGGATCATTCAATACCCTACACCACTTGGTTCCTTAAATTATGCTACAACTATTTTACGCACTGCCATATAACTTATTTCGTGAAATATAATTAGATGGAAAAGGGTTCAAAAAAAGTGCAATCGGATCCGAATTTGGTACAGCTAAATATTAAGCCAATTAACTATACTTTATACATTTTTGTCCAAAAATATTAAAGAATGCGATTTTTTTCCATATAAAAACTTCCATTATAAAAAGGACTTTATATGGAGAGGGGTTCTAAACATGGTCCGATCCAATCTATTTTCCATAGAGTTCCTTTTTGGGCCAATCCATGTCCTTGTACAAAAATTCATCGAAAATCTTAAAAAATGCGAATTTACATGAAAAGACAAACGGAGAGACGTACATGATTAAATCAATTCAGATTTTTATACGATCTGTATGATTGAAGTTGGGTATGGCATTAGTTACAAACATTCGAAAAAACTGAATATACCTTCTTATCACAAATGGTTTACGATATAAAAAAAACGTCATTATTGTGATTTTGAATGAAAAAATTTTACATAATGGTAAATACAATCAAACCAACCGAAAATATTTACGAATTTATTAGTAAAACTCAAGCAGTTTACCACAAAAGAATAGCTACTCTCTTTCATTAGTTGAGAATTATAACATCAGTGGAACACCTCAATATTGTTCGGTTTCTTTTTCGAAAAAAAAAAAAATCAAAAACAATACAATAATAATAAACAATTTTTTTCTAACTCACCCTCTGTTACTACAATGTATTTGTATATTTATAAAACTTATAACTCAATCATATAACAGATACAATACAGATAAGCAGCATGGATTTTTTTACATTTATATTTTTTTATTTTAATGGCTGATTTAAAGCATATGTAAAACAGTTATGTGTTGAGTTTATTGCACAAAACATTTAGACACAAATTCCAACGTAATATCCCTTTAATGGATGTACAGTTTTTTTTTTCTGTTTTTTTTTTTTTTGTTTTACAACTTGACTCACTTCATCACTTTTTAGCATAAAATCACCGTAAACGTAAACGATTAAAATAATAAGAAAACAAACCGATGTACAAAACGAATATATTTTAAAGAATTAATGAAATCCTCTATAATTGTTATATAACACATATATAATATAAATATCAACAATAAAACAACAACAACAATAATAACAACAATCATGGCTACCTATAAAGAATTCGAACAGTTTACAAAGAGACACAGCCATGATTCACAATGTAAAGCAACGGATCTAAATTAAATTTATAAGTCCTTCCTTCATTGGTAGATATATACCAATATGTGTCAACTTATGTATATATGTTGGTATTCGTACTGATGAGAATGAACACTAACAACAAAATTCGTTGATTGTACATTACCTAGCAATTAAGTAAGTTAATAATTAATTAATAGCTATCATTTGTATACAGATTGAAAATAAAGTATAAAAAATAATAAAATCATTCTTAAAGTTAATTAAAAGAAGGAAAACTGAGAAAAAATACCGCTGATATGATACATATGATAAAAATATACACATTGTACGAGTGTGTGTGTTATGCAAATAAAATTATTAAATAAATTAAAAAGCAAACAAGTAAATAAACTAAATTTGGCTTCAGTCAATTCTTAAATGCTTTCCACATCTGTACATATAACATAAGCAGTAGCGACTGCAGGTCGTCTTTTATGTTGAATAAGGTTTTTTTCCGCAAATTGTGTGGGCACTCCCGTTTTTAGCTTTCTCTAAAACTATGTAAAAACTGTATATATGTCTGTAGAAAAATTTATTTTAATATCTAAAAATTTAGTATTTTGGCACGGCATCTGAGGCCTCCTTGGAAGTGTTACAAACGAATCAGCGAACTTAGTATACCCCCCAAACTACCCCTTATGTAGAATAGAGTTTTAATTTATTTGAGGGTGTGGCTAATGAACAATAACGCCCTCTTTTAACAATTATTAAAATTTGTTGTTACGCTTCATCTCAGTGCTGAAATTCTGCATGAAAGGAAGTTTATCGTAAATTGTGGGCGTGTCCATTCTCTTATAACATATTTACAAAACATATCAACTCTGTAGTCTGTGATAGGTTTTTGTAAACTATGGGCGTGGCTTTTGCAAAATAAAGAAATATTAAAATATCAACTTAAGGCAAACCGACACAGAGACAACACTAAATGACTCCGCTTTTGATGCTAATGAAAAATGGATATATTCTGTGAGATCGTTGAAGCTTCCCTCCAATTGTTGCAAAGGGAATGACACATTTTGTGTGGAGAGTATAATCGAAACTATAACAAATATTACACATTTCAATACTTAATAGTTTGCACTTGTATACAAACGTACATACATCCATATGCCCTTAATAAAGAAAAGCAATAAAAAAACTTTTGCACATATGTACAACATCTAACAGTGGGTATTTTCATAAAGAGGCGGTATTTTTATATATATATACTAATGTACTATATAGAGCATATATTAATTTAAAAAAAAAATTAATTATTATGCTTAACGAAAAACATTTATAAAAAGGAAATTGGAAAATCAATCGTACACTCATCTAGAAATGAATTGAAAATATTGTAAAATTCGATTCCCATCGTAAAGAATGTAAAATTTTGCATTTGATTTCAATTAGAAATTGAATAAAAGGAAATAATTTAATTTTTAAAAACTTACGGAGTATATACGAAATGCTGTAAAATGAGAGTTCTTGAGAGGGCTTCTTGGAAACGAATTCCAAGTTTCACTTGAACGATTTGCGGGCTATATAGTGATGTAAACTTTTGAAATTCTCTAACTTTCCTCTTTCCTCATCGACATTTCATTTTTTAACGCATCGCTGTGTTCAATATTTGCTTACTTTCATTTCTTGCAATAACTCTCCAATCAAAGGGCAATAAATACTAATATAAGCTTATTATGAAAAAACAAAAATAAATTGAAAGAAAAAAATATTATTAAGTTTTAATGAAAATGGGTTGTAATCTATAACATAAAACACAAACTAAATATAAAATGCACATAATACAGAAAACACAGAAAACAGAGGGAAAATAAATAAATTCTGAAATATAAAGAAAAAATAATGATTGCATATGATTTGGTTTGAAATTAAACAAGAAATAAAGAAAATAATAAAAAAAATGAACATTGTTAATATGCTAACACAATGAATTGTAACGGACAATTTCAAAAATATTAGATAAGAAATGATAATAAAAATAATAAAAATAAAAAGAATGTATTGAACACATACCACACACAAGCTGTTGCTTTTGCTTTGACTTATAATGAAAAACGCCAAAATTGAAATTAAGGTTTATTTGGTTCAAGTGTTGCATTTACAAATTTTGTTGCTTTGACCGGCTTTATCTTTACTTAACCTAAGGATAATAGGTGTTTTTCCACTTCTTTTTGCTTTTTGGTCCTTCGGGCCGCAAGACTTTTGGTATATACTCTTTCTGGTGCTGATCAAAAGTGCGACGCCAAGGGTTAATATCTAGTTCAAAGAAACGCCTTCGCGCTTCCAGAGGCCTTGTCTTATGATCGATTTTATAGATTTTTTCCCACAGATAAATTTCCGGTTTAGCTAAATGGCGTGGCCGATTCGAAACTATATGTTTGAAAATATTTTCTAAAAACTCTCGTTTATCATCATTCGTATAGTCGGCGATGTGTTTCACGTCAACGCCCAAATATGGCTGCAACTCATGAACAGGTCTTTGTACACTTGGCAGTTTTGTGTAAAATTTTACCAGATGGTACAAGACTTGATCGCTGAAGCCTTCAATATTACCCTTATCATCTATACTTTCGTATAAGCTTAAAACATCAGTACCACGGCAATAATTAACACGCGGGTTCTCATCAATTTGCGAACCATGCATTAGCAAAGTATTGAGTTGATATTCATAAAATGACCACAAGCGTCCATTTGTAATCACAGTTTGCGTATTCAGTGGATATGTTAATTCACTGTAGGTGTTAAAACCATTATAATGGGCCTGAGCTAGAAGCCAAGCAAAACTGCTTTGTATGGCCGCAGCGTGCAAAGCTTCAAGTGAATCTTCTGCGTCACAATTAGGTGGACGCATATGCATAAAGGATCTTAATTGATAGGACAAATAACCAAAATCTGCCATAGTACTCGGCCAATAGCCTATAACACATACATTAAAAGAGAATTACAACAGAGAAAGTTAAAAGTTACTTGCCTGCAATATTAGTGCCGTGTTGATAAATCGTCGAATAACCTAAAGTTCGAGGATCTAATTCATAGCGTGGCACTTTTTCAACCATAGTTCTATTCTCAATGTCCTCTTGGTTTTTCCACGGCTCCAATTGAAATCGATGTCGCAGTGCCAGCATTGGCACACTTTTATATTGCATCATACGATCTACATTATCTTTAACCATTTCCTTTTGCCAATCACGGCCTTCTTTTGATTTGACAACATTTTTTGGTGGCTGGATACCTCCAACAGCCCAAAATGCTTCATGTCGTGGATTATAGTCCACTTCCATTTCTTGTAAATGCTGATAATCCGCGGCCAAACCATTTATTAATGCACGGTTAATTTGTTCAACTATTATTTGTGATAATATTTCTTCACTTTCCCATGGTTCAAGTTTTTTTTGGCCAACATGTTTTAATCTGTAAAAATATTATGTGTTTTACAATAACGAAGTTAGGATAAGTTTTATTTATGTATACCTAAACACATCATGCGCTAGTTGTACTGCATCTTTTATATCACTTTGAATAGCTTCCACTTGTTTTACCAATGCATCCTCTTTATCAGTGCTGGACATATTTTCAAAAACTGTACGCGTATAATGTTGGATTGCTGGTAAACAGTTATATGGTAAACGTCGGCCATTCAAATGGATCACTTTGTAGCCATAATAACGAGGCATATTAATTTTAATCATTTTCTCTTCAACCGTAGGTACATTTTGTATTGAATTTTGCCAATTTGTGGCTTCCCGCTGCTTACGAGCTCTAAACGATAAGTCATATATCTTTGGATATTGTGCTACATCTGTATATTCTTCTGGGTTGTAATCAACCGAACGTTGTTGATTGACTGCTTGTTGTTGTTGTTGACTATGAGAAACCATAAGTTTTCTTACCCATACGACTCTACATGGTATAGCACGATTTAATTTAAACATTGTTTTAAAACAATATACTTTCTATTTATAAGTATTCAATTTAGTTGATTATTTAAATTATAGATTTTTCTTAAGTAACGAACAAATTAAAGTGATTTTAAGAACATCTGTTTTTAATGTGACATTGTTCTTTTTTCTAATAAGAATTTACTCACAACAAAGTGATAATTTTATATTATATTACATTATATATAATTAGCAACTCTAATATTTTTGGTGATTGGTGATACAATATCAGAGTTGCTAATTTTCGTATCAATAAAATACTGCCAATTCGTAAAATTGCCTAACTCATAAACAATTGTTTAGTAATACTTACTTCTAATCATTTTTCAAATAAAACGTTTTGGGTTCTTGGAATTCTAGCCATTACTTCATATAGCTTCATTACCATCGTAATAACATATGAACCTTCTTAACTACATAAAAAAATATATATATTTACGTATCCAATATGAAATCAACATCCAGTTACATTATTAAGCAATGATGTTTCGTGTAAAAACCGTTCTTTACACTTGCACGTTTTATATACAATTTTAAACTAAATAAATAATTGTTTTAATAAAATTAAGTAGGAACTGGATAGTATAACTAAAAATGATTTTATAAAGAACTAACAATTCGTGTCGAAACAACTAACGCTTATTTACTTTCAGCAAATGTTTTGTTTTGTTTTGTTATGTTACGTTGTTAGTTTTGGAGTGTTATGTTTATACCCTCCATTTTAGTAAGGTGGTAAACAAATATAAGAAACTGTTTGCAACCACCAGAATAGCGATTTTTAATCGACATATCAGCCCGAGTCATTCCAGCCATGTTCGCCTGTGTGTATATCCTTTGAAAAGCTTGATATCACTTGAAATATGGATCGTATGTATAATTCCAATTCTCAATTTAATTCGGCACAGAATTTGACATCAAATGTATACTGTAAGATTCGATACGCTATGTCCATAATGTACACATATACATAAACGTAGGGTATTAATATATAGTCTTGACTAAATTTAATTTTTGTACTTGTTTCTTCCGTAGAGCGTTTGACGTTTCGTATGAAAAAAATCCCCAACGAAGTGGAATTCGAGATAGAGAGAGTATCAATACATTTTTCTACCCTTAGCAGTGTATACGGTTTTCGCACATACTACTAATTTTACTGTATTGTGTTTTTGTGAATAGGAGCCAAACGCAACGTGTTTTGAAGGTCCAATAATAACAAAATACAATATAAAATTTTCATTTTCGAAAGAAAAATAAAAAGACTTTACTTGACTTTGGTGAAGATATAAAACAATAGCAGAGAAGCGACAGAATTATCCAGAAGAAAGCGCATTCAGTTGCTAAAAAAGTTAAGTTTAGTTCGATTAGTAGTGAATAAGAAAATAAGTGAAAATCTGAAGGGTTGAAAAGAAAAATCAAAGAATTTTTTATTAATAGTTGACAAGAAAAAAAGCACGAGGTTAGTACAAATTGTTACAATGTTCAGTTTTATAAGCAAATAGAGACGCATATTCGCAAAAAGAAAATATCAGAGTTGTGTATGTATATATATATACATATATATAACTCTAATTGCATGCTTGAGTATATGCACACATGTTAAGAAATTAAAAATGCCGTTAATTGGAGCAATAGTATATGTATTTTACATATATATATATATATATATATATATATATATTTATCACGATCGTTTTATGTTTAGCAACAATCGAAAACCGGCTTTTTTAGAAAAATCACTTCTTTCGGTTGTTAAATGCAACAGTTTTCAAGGTCAATGATCTGTTATAAGTTCTAAACATTAAGAGTGGAAAAATTTATTAGAAGTTATGTGAACATATATGCAGTGAATTTGTACCATTTAATTATAGCAAAAAAAATATAAAGTAAAGAATTTTTATAATAAATTAGTAAAATTTCAGGGCTTTCTCAATATATATGGAACAATGGCGAATGGCGGTGGCAAATGGGATATTGTAAAATGAAGTATGAAATATAAAAAGAAAAACCATCCAAAGCAAACTTTTATCAAAATAACTGTTAAAAGATCAGCACAAAGGTATAGTAACTAAAATGAGTTCGAAACGTCAGCTAGTGTATAACCTTTTGCACTGCTGGATACGCATAGAGAAGAGTTGAAAAGCATTTAATATTTGAAAAGAGTTACTCCACACGACCACCCAGCCTTCCACTATATTTGTAGTATAAATATTATTTTTAAGGTAACAGAGCTAAACTCACATAGCAGCGGGCTAAGGTTTTATTTATAAAGGTACCTTGTAGCCCAGCTACACGATTATATAAGAATAGAAAATTGCAATATTAAAACGTTACTATTAAATACAAATTACTTCACAAGTGAAAAAGTACACTACGAAATGTTTGCCAGGGATATAAGGATTCTAACATTAACCACGGCGACACCAACATGTGTAAAAAGCACATCACCCTCCATAGCGGTTACGCAGCAAAACACAAAAGTTTGCGTTTTGGAGAGTAACATCTCAAATCTGAGCTGTCGACTTCAACAGCAGCAACGCCAAACAGGAAAGCAAACAATAAAAATGCAGTTCACCCATAATTCCAACGTACAAGCGCATACTCAACGCAAATATATTAACAATAGTAACAGTAATAATAGTAATAGCAACAACAATAAATTGAAAAAATGTAGCAGCGGTGGTAATGCCAACACATACAACCGTAAGAAATATTATCAGCAACAGCAACATCAAACGCCGCACAAACACTACTATCAACACCACCAACACCTCAGTGAAGAGCAACAGTACTATATATCACCTGTAGACTCTGCCAACAACAACAATACCATTTTGATAAACAATCAAAATTACACTGCCATAGATGTAGTGAGCAACAGTCCGAGAAACGAAAATAATACTGATAGTGACACCAATACATATAATTATACACAAATGATTACATGCTCTAATTTTACCTCAACAGACCCTCGAAACCCGCCCAGTCAAAGCTTTATACGTGACCAGTCGCAGTCAAATTTAATAATAGGTAATAAATCGCCGACCACGTGTAATAGTGCCACCGTTTTAGTAACAACTAGTACGTACCGTCAAAGCTCTTGTCAACATTGTTGTACAAATCTGACCAAATTAGAGCCACGTTCACCCACAAGGAAAAGTAACAATATCAGATCCAAACAACAGACGCAAGATCATCAGCCACATAAGTTCCATAATTATCATACAAGAACTGCATCGGGCACGAATAGCGGTAGCAAACTAAAAGATTTTGTTGTTGTTGCTTTGGCTGCTAGTAAATGCAATCTTAATGGTAATCACAATTCGGCCAGTAAGGCGACAACGCAACAAGCAGCAATTAACGCTTCTTCCAAACGGAAATCCTTCTGGAAGAATTCTGGTGGCAGTGTACTAAACGGTGGAGAAGGAGGTGGAAGAGGCAGTGGTGGTGGTGACGGTAGCACCAGTACAGCTCGTGCTACCAAAGCAACCACTACCAATTCATCGAAACAAACCAAGCCGAGTGCTGACTCAAATAAAGTAAGTAATTTACAGCCACTATTGTAAGGGACTTCAGGCAACAAATCAATTAATTTCAATGACATTTTTCTTTTCTTACAAACGAACTTTTTTTTAATCAGATGTGTCCATTATTTTGATCGATTTTGTTAAAAAATTGTGATTGAATTTTATTTTGTTTTTGTTCTTTGTGCAATTTTTTATGATCGTAAAAGCATAGAATAACCAATTGAGAAAAACGGAGAATGAAAACAATTAAAACACTAGGAGACCTTTTTTTTGTCGTTCACCCCGAAAATACGAAAAATGTTTCTTCTTCTTTTAGAACTACAACAGCAACACAAATTCATTGCCAAACAGTTTTGGCAGCAAGTCTCACGACTTGACCAAATTGTCAATCAGCCAATATCCGACATTAGCGATGACCACAGCTTTAACAAGCGGTACACAACTGTCTCCGGATTCCACAACAACTATAACCAAAAGCAATTCCTCAACATCGTTAACCACTACGGTGGCAACGCCTTTAATTGTGCCATTGTCCACTACTACAACAACTACTACAATAATAACAACAACAATAACAACAATAACGGACCAAACCACAAAATATGAATACAGCAAAGGCAAAATTTTAACAACCATCCCCACCAGCTCGGATAAAAACAATAACAGCATACCGGAGGGAAGCACAGCTGAACCAAAGGCCAAACAAGCAACAGCGGTCAGTAAATCAAATTCATTTAGCAGTAGTGGTTGTTCGTCACCAGGAAGTGGTCCCTCATCACCTAACTCTTACACGTTGGACTTTCTTCACTCCGTAGGTGTACAAATGACGGGTGGTGCTAACTTAGCCGGACATAAAGTGGCCAACACGAATCCTTTGAGATCACCATCCCTATCAGGTAATTTCCTAAATTCAATCTAAAACGAAAAGTTCATGATGCCTTTCCATTCGAATTAGCTTCACCGTCTTCTTTGTACGGCAATCATACTGGCGCAATGTCGCCGCTGCGCAGCACTTATGCATTTACCAACTTTTCCGGTAGTCAACGTCAACAACGCTACGTTTATGGTATCGGTGTTGGTAGCAGTGGAGGTAATGGCAGCAGTGGCGGTGGTCATCTCTATCAGCAACATCACCACCATCCGTCGAAATTAACAATAGCTTCGTTTCTGCAAACAGAACTTCTGTCCGACCAGCTTTTGACAAACGCTAACGCAGCAACAGCTGGTAAATGCGGCAGTTGCAACAATTATTCGGATTACACGGGCACGCCACATGCAGCACATTTTCAAGCTCAACAAAGTCATCGCTATCACCACCACAATTACTATCCGCCGCATTACCAACAGCAACAAGCCACGCCAGCAACACCTCATCAACTGACTTATAGTGGGACGTTGCAACACAAGAGTGTTAGCAGCAGTGGCGGCGGAGTTTTTGGCACATCCGCACCAGTTAATGCTGGAGATCTTTCTCGCATTGTTGCCAATGGTCAACAGCAAGGCTTTTACTCGTCCGTTGCCGACCACGGCAATTTATTTAAGCAACACGCACAATTGCATAACCGCCAATATCAACGTCGCCACAACAGCGAAATATCCACTGCCATACAATACAATGTTGGTTCCAAATGTAACATAAAAAAGGCCACCACATCCCGTTCGGCATCGTCCTGCTCCTCATCCACCTCTTCCGCTTCATCGAATTCGTCTGGTACCCAGCAGCAACAGCAGCAGCAGCAAGGAACAAAATTACAATTAGCCAATGAAGGTCCTTTAAGCAGTAAGTTAAACTATCAGAATCAACAAATGTCAGGAAGTAAACGGCAATCACAGCGGAGTCACAGCCATTATCAGCAACATCAAACTGGTTTTAACGATCACAATCACCACCACCGTCACCATAGTCAGCAGTCGTATCATCACTTCCAGCAACAGCAACAACAACAACATCCAGTGACAACAAGTAGCAATAATATGTCACAGCATCAAAATTATTATAATCTCACCTACGTCACAACCAACAATGATGTTGGCGGCAACACACCAGAAATCGCTAGTGGTAGTAAGTCGCGTAGTAGTCCCGTCCTCGCCCCTGTCCACTCCAATCTCAATGATAGTCCTAAGCTCAGCGACAGTGTCTCTCCGTCTCCTAGGTTGATGTACAATTCGATAAATGCTCCCAGCTATCAGCAGCCAAGGCAACAGCACAACGTATTTGGACAACAACAAAACCACTACCAAAGTCAACAAAATTATCATCCACAGAAAAGATTTTTGATTCCGTCTTTTTTACCGACTTCAGGACAATCTACTCCACAGCCAACAAACCGAACATATGTTGGTTCCCAAACAAGTGACTTACGAGAGATGGGGGTTCCACCGGAGTTACCAATATCAGAAACGTACGGGCGTCAATTATCTGGAAAATCAACTGCAATCGCCACTGGCCCTGAATATGATTCCGATGCATCGTCTACTCACTCGTTGGCAATTGCCAGTCAACGCCACCACATGACGAAATATCAACCATTAAAACCATTGTCAACATCATCCTCGTCTGCCTCTTCCGTTGCCTCATCTACTGCCTTGCCAATCACTGGTGCACAAGAGCAAGGCCAAGGCAGCACACCTGGAGCGCCGCTTACACCATTACACATACCGATCGATCACAACTACAGATTGTATCAGTATGTGCCTCAACTAACAGCAACGGGTCGTGCGCAAGCCCCCGCTCACATCGCACCGTACCCCCGAAACGTTTCAAGTACAATTCCTGGCACCGCATCTCACTTGTATCGGAACGGCATGATGTCATTGTTAAATTTGCAAAATCCCAACTCCCCTAACACCAGCAATCATGCTTTGACTGAAGAAGAATTCACTCAAAGACAACAGCAACAGCAAGACGTTCACCATTTTTATTATCCTCCAACGAGTACCAGTACTGATCCACAGCCAACATTAAACGCACCTGTCTCAGCGTTTACCACTAATATGTCAAGTCGTTCGACTAGTAGTAGTAGCGGCTATTGGAGTCCATCACAACAAGCTAATGCGCTGTATAACCATAACGTGGTTCCAGCTACCACTGCATCCGTAGTTACACCGCCACTACACTTGAACGAAGCAGAAGACCTGCCGTCTCAACATCAAAACAGCAGTAGCAGTCTAGGTGCTCTGTCTGGTACCAGCGCCACTTCCAATTCATCGTCCGGTTGTGCGGTAAGCCCTTCAACATCTGTAGGAAACAAGAAGCGTGCGGCGGGGTAAGTAGTAGTAATGGTGTTATTAATGGATTCCTTTCAAAACATTTAGTGACAATCCATTACTCTAACTTTGAAGGAGCTCCTCACAACAGCAACTACGATTACAACCTCAACAACAACACCAGCCACCATCTACAGTTTCCTTGTCCAACATCTCGAATACCAGCCTTGGTGGAGGTGTACGTACACGCAACAGCGGACGGTGTCAACAATTACCTTCAGCAGGAACAAACAATACCAGCAGCAGCAGCAGTTCATACCAACCAACTCAATTAATGGCTCCCACACACTCTCATCCGTTTGTTAATCAACAACAAACAGTTCAGGCACCAACAGCACCCAATTTGATGTATAGTAATTCCCCAGCTCATATGCGTCCCATAACGGGTACTACACCAATACACGATTTCATTACAATGCATACTCCTCCAGATCGTTTTTTAGCTCGCGCTCACTTAATAGAAGCAAAAGAAGCTCCAGCCTCTCTTCTAAGCAACTCCAAATGGGATCGCCTATCGCAGGGTATATGGAAAAAATTTATCAATTCTCAGCAAACTCAAGAAACATTCAAACAGAAAATGCACTTGTGGCGTTATTTATACCTCTTTATAAAGGTTAGAGCCTCATCTTACAATTCCGTTCCAGTAATACCACATGCCATTTATGTTAAATAGAATTCCTACCCACGTTTTGGCCTATATCTAGTAGGCTCTACTATATCAGGATTTGGAGCAGACTCTTCAGATGTGGATATGTGCTTGGTATCCCGCAATGCTTCTACTATTGAACCTCGTGTGGAATCTTTGTATAACTTAACGGTATTACGTGATTGCCTGAGTAAATCAGGTAAATATTTCCTAGTAATTTGTTCCACATAAAATCTACCTTAAATAACCTGAACTTTAAGAATTTTAACCTCAACCTTAATTTTTAACAACTTTTAAAATATCCATGGATTCCATGTGAGATAGGGTTTTTTGAAAATTGTGGGCGTGTTAATATTGTACTTGCCTTATATTAATGTACAGATAGGTAACGTAAAATAAATATGTTTCACAAATTTCAATTTCATTTCATTTCATCACTTCCATAATGAATTATTTTACATTCATTTAAAAATGGTAAAAGTTTCTTATATGTTTCTTTATTCAGAATAATATTTTTGTAATGTATGCATTCGAAAAGATTAGATTTATGTTTTAATACGTTTCTTTTTTTTTTCAATATGTTCCCATTAGTTAAAATGAAGTTGTTTGGTAATGAAATAGGAAATTAAAACAAACGGTAATGAAACAGAGTTTTGCATTTGCTATCGCAGTATTTAGTAAATCTTACGCAGTTCAAGTTAGGAGCTTATCCAAAGCATTTTAATAAAACACTTAAATATTTCTAACAAAATGATTAAAAGCTTAAATACGTGCATGTGCTATTTTAGGGGAGTTTGAAAATTTCAATTTGATTGAGGCGAAAGTTCCCATATTGAGATTTCGTGATCGTGTGCATCAAATTGAAGTGGACTTAAATTTTAACAATTGTGTGGGTATAAAGAACACTCATTTGCTGTATTGTTATTCGCAATGTGAGTTAATTATAACAAAATGGCGGTGGTGTATATATATATATATTACATATATTTTAGTGGATTGGCGTTTACGACCGCTGGCGTTGGTTGTTAAACTATGGGCGCAATATCATAACATAAATAATGCTAAAAATATGACAATTTCAAGTTATTCATTGGTATTGATGGTGATACATTTTCTGCAATATGCTGTTAGTCCGCCAGTATTACCGTGCTTACACGACTCTTATCCTGAAAAATTTCCACTGGTAAGCGGGAAATGGCGTGTGCGTCAGTTCGTTAAAACTAAATAAATTTTTTTTTCAAGTACAGTTACGTACAAATGAAATCGGTTATGTAGATATGAATGAACTAATAGATCCATATGAAAGTAAAAACACTCAAACATTGGGAGAGCTTTTTTTATATTTCCTCGAGTACTACAGTTGTTTCGAGTAAGTAGATAACTCTTGTTGCAATCTCGAAGGCGTTCATGTTTCCCATTCATTAGTTTTTTTTTTTCATTTACAATAGTTATGAAATCTGTTCTATATTTTCTTATTAAATTTCGGATTTTTTAAAAAATCAACATTTTTAGCTATTCGCAATTTGCTATATCGGTCCGCACAGGTGGATTGTTGCCTGTAAATGTATGTCGCACGGCAAAATCATTAAAAAATGATATACACCAGTGGAAAGAATTATGCATTGAAGGTACACAATTGTTTTATTTTCGATTAGTTGAGTGTACATGTAACATATATAGTATAAATGATTCGATCATTTCTTTTCTGTTTAACAGAACCTTTTGATTTAACGAACACTGCCCGATCGGTGTACGATTTTGAAACGTTTGAACGCGTTAAAACAGTATTTGTGGCATCGTGGCGTATTTTGCAGGAGGCATTAGATTTGAATGCCGTTTTCATGCCAATTGCTTTGTCAGTAACCCCGAGCACAGAAGAATCGGAATCATACAGAGCAGCAAAAACCATGCTAAATGAACTGACATTAGCTGCAGCCGCAGCCACAAATAATTTCATCAATGATAATTCATGTTCATCTGAAATAATTTCTCCTTCAATTCAAACTGTTTGTGATGACCAATATAGCAACAATAAAAACGAAATGGGTGATCAGCAGCTTTCTACAAATTATGTCGGCAATATTAGTAACACTAACATGAACGCCGCTATGGTTTCAGACAGTGTAAATCTTATTACTTTTCCCTGAGAATTATCATATTCAAAGAACCGCAACAACTTACATCATCTGCGTAACAGTCGTCCAGTCGTTCTGCTCATCATCTTCAATAATATTACGTAAGTTTAAATCAAAAAATTTTCTACTACTTTAAATTATTGACAATTGTTCTAGTCGATTGATTTTATATGTTTTAGCTTTAGTAAATAATTAAGAGGCACTAAAGTGTTGTACTTTAAAGACTGAAAGTGATATGAATTAAATTTAAAAATACCCTACATAATTTTAATACAAAAAAAAAAAAAATTCAGTGTGTGATATGTGTAGTAAAACATTATGATCTGTTAAATGTTGTGCCGTGAGAGTGCTCTTGAGTGAATACACAATAGCTTTACTTGGCTAATTCCATTTACCTTACTTACCTTATCAATGCAAACCCATTTTTTAGAAACTTGCTTTCAATGAATTACATTCATCACCATAACCTACGTTACATAAATTTTGATTATAAACAGAAAAGGCAGGGTTTTGAGTCAATAGTTGAGTTTTTTTTTTTTAATATATATATTAGAGCGCTCATTAGGGGCTGCATTTTTTATTAATCTTAAATCAATAATAAAATGTTAAAATTGATGATGGTCGTGCCACTGTAAGTATAATAGGAGAAGAGCTCGCTTTGTTGGCCCCGACTTCTCTACCCTTCCGAGTGTCGTGTTGCCGAGGACATTCTTTGCTAGTGGAATTTGCTTTAAAATCCAACACAAAAAACATTTTGAATAATTTAACCACGCTGGTTGAATTTTTGCAGCGACTGCGTCTGCTACGGTTACGGTGGCGGCGACACCCGTCTCGCTTTCCCCGACATCTCTTGGTGATGCTTCATCAACGCCTAGTGCGATCCCTTAATAAATTATCTTCAGATACAATCTCATCGCTGAGCGCTGCATTTTCGACTACGTATTGAATCGGTGGAAAGGAATACCTTGTTTTTTTTTATTTTGTTGAAATCCATAGCGTAACAGACCATTCATTGCCTCTAACATTGACTTTTTAGAATTAGTTAACCGACTTTTGCACATGAGAACAGTAACGTGATGAAAAAGAATTACAGGTAATGTCCACGTAATAGGTCTTTAATATAGCTTTTTTGGTTAATTGCTATAGCACCTCTTCACTAGAGTATTGCGAGTTTGTTTTGTTTCATTATTTGGATTCTCTTCGCTCCAGGAACTTGACTCTTCGCTGGAGTATTGCGTGTTTTTAGTCGATTCCTCTGAATCCGAACTACCTTCAGATTCCTCGCTCGAGGAAATCAACAATTTGTTCTGGCGTAGCGATTACGGCGACTACGTCTAGTACTACTAGTTAACCGTTTTTTCCACATGAGAGCAACGACGTGATGAAAGGAATTACAGGTAATGTCCACGTAATAGGTCTTCAATATGGCTTTTTTTGGTTAATTGCTATAGCACCTCTTCACTAGAGTATTGCGAGTTTGTTTTGTTTCATTATTTGGATTCTCTTCGCTCCAGAAACTTGACTCTTCGCTGGAGTATTGCGTGTTTTTAGTCGATTCCTCTGAATCTGAACTACCTTCAGATTCCTCGCTCGAGGAGATCAACAATTTGTCCTGGCGTAGCGATTACGGCGACTACGTCTGCTACTACTAGTTAACCGACTTTTCCACATGAGAGCAATGACGTGATAAAAGGAATTACAGGTAATGTCCACGTAATAGGTCTTTAATATAGCTTTTTTGGTTAATTGCTATAGCACCTCTTCACTAGAGTATTGCGAGTTTGTTTTGTTTCATTATTTGGATTCTCTTCGCTCCAGAAACTTGACTCTTCGCTGGAGTATTGCGTGTTTTTAGTCGATTCCTCTGAATCCGAACTACCTTCAGATTCCTCGCTCGAGGAGATCAACAATTTGTCCTGGCGTAGTGATTACGGCGACTACGTCTATTTCTGCGGCAGCGGCTACTGCCATCTCGCTTTCCCCGGCATCTATTCGTGATGTTCCGTCACCGCCTAGTGCGATCCTTCAAGAAATTATCTTCAGATACAATCTCATCGCTGAGCGCTGCATTTTCGACTACGTATTGAATCGGTGGAAAGGAATACCTTGCTTTTTTTTTTATTTTGTTGAAGAAATCCATAGCGTAACAGACCATTCATTGCCTCTAACATTGACTTTTTAGAATTAGTTAACCGACTTTTCCACATGAAAACAGTAACGTGATGAAAAAGAATTACAGGTAATGTCCACGTAATAGGTCTTTAATATAGCTTTCTTGGTTAATTGCTATAGCACCTCTTCACTAGAGTATTGCGAGTTTGTTTTGTTTCATTATTTGGATTCTCTTCGCTCCAGGAACTTGACTCTTCGCTGGAGTATTGCGTGTTTTTAGTCGATTCCTCTGAATCCGAACTACCTTCAGATTCCTCGCTCGAGGAAATCAACAATTTGTTTTGGCGTAGCGATTACGGCGACTACGTCTAGTACTACTAGTTAACCGTTTTTTCCACATGAGAGCAACGACGTGATGAAAGGAATTACAGGTAATGTCCACGTAATAGGTCTTCAATATGGCTTTTTTTGGTTAATTGCTATAGCACCTCTTCACTAGAGTATTGCGAGTTTGTTTTGTTTCATTATTTGGATTCTCTTCGCTCCAGAAACTTGACTCTTCGCTGGAGTATTGCGTGTTTTTAGTCGATTCCTCTGAATCCGAACTACCTTCAGATTCCTCGCTCGAGGAAATCAACAATTTGTTCTGGCGTAGCGATTACGGCGACTACGTCTAGTACTACTATTTAACCGTTTTTTCCACATGAGAGCAACGACGTGATGAAAGGAATTACAGGTAATGTCCACGTAATAGGTCTTCAATGTGGCTTTTTTTGGTTAATTGCTATAGCACCTCTTCACTAGAGTATTGCGAGTTTTTACTCTATTCCTCTGAATCCGAACTACCTTCAGATTCCCTGCTCCAGGAGATTAACAATTTGTCCTGGTATAGCGACTGACTGCTAGGCTTGCGACAGCGGCGACTACCGCCTATGTCAAGTTTTGATTCAATCAGATACTATCCTCCTGTTTGACAACTAGCATTAATTTTGACAATAAAAGTTGCAGTTCTCTCTGTCGCGTCACTAATATTTGATTCATTTAATTTAGCAGCTTTATACATATCATTCTTTGAAAAAGATTACTCCTGCTAATGGTGTCAAGAGGATGTGATCTTTCTCCAAATCATAAAAGGAATAACTTATAAATATGAACAGCTATTGAGTTGGCTGGAGGTGGAGAATTTTTATAGGTAGCCACAAAAATACAGCACACTTTAATCATGCCACTATTACAGAATCTAAAACTCCACAACTTGTCATTGTCAGGATTCTTAATACTTCTAGGTCGAGGGCAAAACATATCCGATGCAAAATGTAGACATTTTTATGCATACCTTATCTAAAATTATCTTCAATATCAGAGCAAGTCTTTGCAAATTCTGAGGCAAAGGTTGACACAGTTTTTCATCTGCATATGCGTGTACTTTATGTTCACCTTGATTTTATCTGCTATATCCATTGCAGTAATAAATGAGATTGTTGTAGATGTAGCCATTTCTAATATAGTTATATATGTAGGTACCCTTCCTCTCAACATTTATAATTCAGTACACTTCCAGGTTTAGGCTTTTATGTAAACAATTTATCCAAATAAATGAAGAAAAAAAAAGAATAGTGTAACAAAACAGATCCGCTATCTCTATCCCTTTCCCACATATATAGGGTACAATGTAATGTACGACCTATACGATCTGATGATAATGATAATGCGTTTATCAAATCAAAGTCGCCAGACTCTGTTTCAATCTAAGGAACTTTCTAGTTTTACTCTCTCCAGAGTGAAACCGCCGGCACCAGGGTGGCAAAGGAAGAGTTGGATCCCATCCTAGACCACGTAATGCAAATAATAAAAAGTTACGTTGTACCGACTCGATTAGGTCAATGTAATATCTATAACTGAGAATCCAGGCCACCAATGAATGTTCCAGTGTGGGCCTAACAAGTGACGTAAATAGACGTTTCGTAACGTATGGTAACGTCATTAAACTCCTTGGATCAACGTTTGATGAAACCTAATAAGGACCTGGCTTTATTGACAGAAGCTACAATACGAGTTTAGGATCAAATATGGACACCCAAGTTATTGAAACTGGACACATTTTCAAGGACATTATTACCAAACGGTGCCAAATTTTTAGCATGTGGGCGCCATTTTATTGTTACCTAACGCGGGCTAGTTCGGTGCTCCGAACTGTGTGTGCCGAGTTGTTCACCCTTGGCTAGCTCATATTATCTTCTCAGGGAGTTCTCAACGCGCAACCTGGAGACTGGCGGCAACAAAACAAAAAAAATTTACGAAGTGCAAAAGGTGTACTCATACTCAATCCTGCTAACACAGAGACGGAATACTAAATTGGAACCTGCCTCCTCTGACCTATCCCTCCCTTCCATAGTAGCTTTTGCAGAAGCTAGGCTACCCCTAAAATAAAAAAAACTTTCCCCTCACCCAACACATATGCGTTACCACACTGATTACTTAAACATCATTGTTACAAGAACACAAATTGCAATAAGATACATATTTTTACAAACAGATGCAAGTTCAGTACTTTTAATAGGATCACGATATATTTAAATCTATCCGAGCAAAATTCTTGTTCAACCCCGACAGGCATTTTTTTGCCTACCGAAAAATACAGGCTATACGTTTATAACTCACCAAGTAAGTACAGGTAGAAGCGGATTAAAGCTCTAGTTCTCTCCTTGAAAACGAGCCTGTTAGCACAAAAGATCCTCTTAGCGATATGATCTGTACGACGGTTAGCAATCAAAAAGCTTGAGAAATGGACGATCATTTCTCAACAAGGTATTTTCCCATTGGAAATATTGGAATCGCGTACCACTATACTTCAGACTAGACGCGATGACGTGGCGGCTACTTCATCAGGCAGCGATAAACTCGCAATACTTTGGTGAAGAGGTGATATAGCAACTGAAATATTGAAATATTACTAATGCCATGTCTGAAATATATTGATAAGGACAAATTGTCGATCTCCTCGAGCAAGGAATCTGTTGATACTTCACCAGGCAGCGACCAACTCACAATACTTTGGTGAAGAGGTGATATAGCAACTGAAATATTAAAATATTACTAATGCCATGTCTGAAATATATTGATAAGGACAAATTGTCCATCTCCTCGAGCAAGGAATCTGATGATGATTTACTTTTAATTTTAAATTCTTTTTTAAATTTTCTTTTATTTCATTTCCATCATATTCATTTTTAATTGCCCACATTGCAGTTAAATATTTCATTGCTTAAGATGATGGTCGTGCCATCGTAAGTATAATAGGGGCAACGCTCACTTTATTGGCCACGACTTCTCTACCCTTCCGAGTGTCGTGTTGCCGAGGATTGAACTTAGTGGAATATTCATCTCTTCACATAACAGAGGAAGGACACTTCCATTATTCGAGTTGGAATTTAATCTTCCTGGTGCGTTTACGTTGAATGGTTAAATGAGGTTACCACTGTTATTGCTACGGCCCCCACGACCACGGCGTCGCCAAGAAGTCTGACTTCTTTGGCCCGCTGTACCCTGCGTTCGTGCGCTGAGCTGGTTGCTGAGTTTGTTGTTCTTGTTGTGGCTGATTCATTTTAGTGCGTTTGCCTACGACTTTTATCTTAGGATTTAGAATCTCAACCTATTTGAGAAAATAACAGACAAATACAATACCTCTCTAGACAATGCACGTGTAGGGCTTTAGACACTTCTCAACAGCATTTAATTTTGTTAACACACTTACGCTCCGCTTATTATTATATTATAAGCTTACTTTCAGCTTATGCGTTATATTTTACGCATTTACGTGTTTTATTTTATTTTTCGAGTTTGTAAGGAATCTGGAAAAGTAGACTCAAGACGTGGCACTTGTCTTATTCACAAGAGAATACTTGCGGAATAGCTAGAACGACAACGAACGTTTTTTAAACATAGAGACACACCCCAATGTTTGTTGTTTTATATAAAAACAATGACTTTTTTAGTATCAGTTAACCGACTGGTCGGGAATGTCAACAAGTAAGAAGAAAGTTGATTTTGATAGCTTTACATGGTACAAGGAAAAAACATGGTGAGAGCTAATGAGTACGACTCTTAAACCAACTCAACATAAGGATGGCTGGGGCCACGTCCCTGATCTTAGCCCATGGTTACTTAGTGAGTGAATTAGTTTCGATTTTCCTTAAATTCGCCTTAAATCATACGCCAACTATGATGACGGCGGCCACATAATAAGATATTGTGGGATATCTAGGAACGATATGGTGACAGCTTGTTCTAGAACCGCACATTAAAATAAAATATTGTGGGATGGCTAGAACGTTACGGGTGCAACCGTTTTTGCCCAGAAAAGGAAAAAAGAAGCAATTGAAGTTTTATAATTTCGTACATAATTGTAAAACTAACCTTTTCAAAGACTCCGGACACTTTATATCCTTCCTCTCGCTTTTATAGTGTGGCGGAGCTTTTACTTTTCTAAACTATGCTTTCAATAATAATATTAAAGAAGTTGTGAAGAAAAGTTGTCTTGCTATTGCTGGGCCTAGGGTTCACTTGAATAGTTATCACTTCTTCACTTCACCTTTATATTTTGTTTCACATATATGGATATGTTGGAATTTATTTTTTTTACAAACATTGTGGATTACTTAGCGGAAACAGCCAATTAAAGTACAATAAAAAAGTTGCCATTCATAGTTTCATTCTAAATATAATATTTTGATATATTTTTTCAGAAGTAAGTCTTAATTTTTAGTTTTTTTTATATATATTTTTTTTAAATTCATAATTGGGATTTTTTTATAAATATTTATACATGGGCACAGCACAACCGTACGCTTTAAGATATCTTGACCGTTTTCTTTGAGGTCTCGAGCACAACTCACCACTGTCTTCCCGGCTGCATACCACAACAAGTCTCCTCTTCTCTCACGCTCTCTCTTTTACTTTTGCAGCCCTGAGTCGATCATTGGGGAACGTTGTTGGAAGAAAAAAGGTGCGACGTTTTTCTTCCTTACAAGCTTTAAGCTCTTCTATTCGCACATATAATTCTTATTGCATTCCTTCGACTTATTTCCAATGATTCTTAACTTATGATTATTTTACAAAACTGTGACTGCGCATGATAATATAAAAGATTACCTTTAACACCCTCAGTGAAGTCCTGCCTAGACGCAATGCTATAAAAGAATGATTAATATTGTATGGTTTCTAGTTGTTCCTTAATTCGTTAATCGTTATAATTTGTGTAGCTTTCAATTTATAAAATTTTTTCCTTAATTAACTGAGGTATTCTCTTTTTTGTATTCACGATTAATAATAATAATATGATCAAATTGTCGTCCTGTAAGATTTTGTATGCAGCTGAGTCACATAACCAGTGAAACAAATAACGTTCCGGGGAAGAATTTGGACTTTTCTCTTTCGGATTACCCTTATTTTTGCGCTTAGAATAGCCGCATTCCATAAATGCAAATCAATTAAAAATAAAATAAAAGCATTATTGTTATTTCATTTGCAACATCCAAAATGGGGCGTCTTGTAGGCGTTTATATTGAAAAACTGAGCTCTATGAACATGAATGTCCTTGTGCCCGTATGTCCGTTTGTAATTAGCACTTACGGTCGTCAATTTTAAGATAATAAGATAATAAACTGAAATTTTATATGTAGGGTGCTACTTTGCATTTTACACAAACTGTTAATTATAATGCGCACGTCTGTTAAATATGACGTTTTATTGAGAAGTAAAAATAAGAAAATTTTCATATAACATAAAAACAAAAGCCTTATATGATTAAAAACAAATATTTGGTGATTTATAGCAAGTATAAACAGACAACACAAACACTTTTTAATATTTAATATTTAATTTTGCACAACGCGTAAGAAAACAATATCAAAAATTTCGATGCAAAAAAAACGTCAAAATTTCATTTTAATGCCGGCGGCGGTGAGAGCTCTCTGTGTGAACGTCTAGAACGTTCACGTTCATCCATTGGATATCATCTTCCGATGTATTAAATGTTGATAGGTCACTTTCATTATATGGTGATAATTCGTCTTCTCTATCAAAATTTAAATCGGAAAAATAAGAGCCATTTTTCTCTTCTATATATCCGTAGCGGATACCAACCTTCAGTGTGTCCAACACTGCTTGATTTATATTTTCAGCCTCCACCTATTAAATATCAAAATATATTTAGAATGAAACTATGAATGCAAAACATTGACTGTTTCCGGTGGCGGTGTGTGGAAATCCAAAATGTGTACAACAAACACTTAATAAATCTGATGGTGCCTATGAATTATAACATACAACATGAATATTTCATCAATAATGTTGTGTTTTATATGTAAATTATGTAATAGATAGATTAATCTTTCTTCTTCTTCTTTTTCACCAAATGAAATATTTGCAAACATTCTAATGATTATTATTATTTTTGTGGCGCACTGCCGTCATCATTCCTTAAAATAAAGAAATAAGAAACGCCACATTGAATTGATTGCCAGGTTGCTTTCTTATTTTCTTTTTTGTTTTTTAAATCTTTTTTTATTCATTTAAGGTTTGAATTGTATACATTTTGTTTGAACACAGTCTGTGCAAGATCCTGGTTTATTATTTTGATTTTTTATTCTTCTTTATACAAAATAATTTTCTGAAATTCCCAATCTTGAGCAGATTCCTAGGTAAGAGACTTTTAATATTTCATCTTCGGTATAGTCAGAAGGACCATACGCGTACTTCACAGAATTTGGTCGGTACATAAACCATTTAACTATCAGTTGAAGATGTGTTAGCGACAGCAGTAACTGAAGTAATAACTTTCACTTTCTCTTTTGAGACATAATAAATATTAATGTTGGTGTATTTGTGGTGTAGGTTCTTACCCAGTTCGATGACTAGGAGTGCATTTTTTCTAGACTAAATATATACGACATACCACGTGAGTTATGTGTGCAGATTATAGAGCAACTGTGCGATATTTTTACTTTTATATACAAAATGTAATAATTTACTATGAACTATTGTCTAATTGATACCAAGACGCTATAATATTATGCACTATAGACATGCGTCTAATACTCATAATAATGTCACTTAGAAGGTTGTAGTTGTGTATAAATATTGGTCTTCAATCTCCTAATGGTCATGTCTTGCCTTTATCAGATATTTTACGAAGGACTCTTCTCTCTAATACGTAATTAAAGCAAATGTTTCACCTGATGATTCAGTTGTGTGATTTAAAAATCTAGTTTTGAGATAAACAAATAAAACACATAAGGGGATTGAAGGCCATAATCAATCAGCGACAACACCTTATTTATTGGAATGTTGGAAAGCTTTTTTAAGTTTTTCCCAAGACCGAAGCGCGTGGCGTTAATTTATTTGATACCATTTAATTTTTCCAATGATTGGATTTGTAACATCTTTGTTCTTTTTATTCTCATGTACATATATAGAATATATCAGCCTGTCTTAGGTAATGTTACATCTATGTTGTGTTTGTAAAACGGTCTTACGTCGGGGTGTCCAATGCAATTTCTCTCTTGATTGCGCCTCTGTGCTACTTTTCCCCTTTTCGTTATTAATTTGTTAAGCTGGTAACACTCCGACCGCCTATTCTTCCCTGGGGCGGGTGTTGTGCCCTTTTTTTTCTCGCCCTCCCCAACCTAGCTGTAATTGGAAGAAAAAAATAAACTAACAAAAGATGTACAGACCCATGCAAGCTCACCCACCGCCAGAACCGAACTCACCACCCAGTTATCTTTTCAATTATACATTCCACTCATTTTTACGGTTTACAAATAATGAAGTTATTTATTACTCACACTGATACACTTATGGAATGATTTTTAAGCTTGTACAAGAAAAAATTGAAAGAAAAAGAGAAATGACAGACATCGAAGAAGCTTCATAAGCAATAATTGACAAAAATCAGAAAAATTACAAAAGAAATTTTTTAAATCAATAGAAAAATGAATTATGAAGATCGTTTGGTGTCCTTAAATCAAGATTTAGGTGTTTACTGAGGCATCGAGCACTTCACTATAGCCATAAAAAAGTAGGAGTCATAATATACCCTTGTGTTATTCTGCACAACACATTACAAAAAAACAACGTTCCATGTGAGGAAGAGGTATTAGATGATGAAAATATCTCCAGCGATGTGATCATAGGCTGCCAATTGCCTGAGTTTTACAGAGAAGGCAGGCGTATCCGACAAAATTATATAAACTCGTAAATGTAAATTTTTTGAAATAAACAATAAATTAAAGTTTTTATTAATAATAATGCACAAACAATAATTTAAAAAAAACTCGGCTTGGCCAACAATTTAGCGCTTTTCTTTTTTTTATAATCGCGTCAGTTAATTTACTCATGTCCGTTCTAAGTCCCTTAAAAACGTTTTCTTGCTCTTAATCTTAATTGATGCTTCCAATGAAATATTGTCTGAAACGGGATAAAATTGTTAACTTGCACTTTTATTATTTACGTTTTATTGAATCATTTAACTTACATCTTTCCACTTAGTTGGACTCCTATAGGGTCCACTTAAGCTATTAAGCCCATTTGCCAACTCTTCCCACAATTACTTCATTAATGTGGGATCTTTTGGTATTTTGCTTTTTGATCTAAAAAAATACAAGTTAATGGTTTTTTAAAATATTCATTATTACTTACCTTGCATTTTTAAATTATTTATATTTTATTTGTTTATTTTTCATAAATTTACTAAATGTCAAAAAAACATATGAATATACTCACCATTCGGAGGTTTTGTGTGGTAAATTTCTTGAGATGTTTCTTGTTATAGTTCAAATCAGGATACGAAATAGTCAGGTTTGTCACAAGAATTCTGACAGGAAAGAAATAAATTTTCATTTATGATTACTAAGGCTCAGTAACCAGAATAAGTAAGGGTTTATATATGAAGTGAAAGAGGGAAACCAAAACAGGGAGTGTGCCCAGAACACAAAATATTTCTATAAAAATTGTGGGGACAGGAGGTTTCTTGAAAGCTCTCCAAAAATATATATTATATTTATAATATAAATTATTGTCTAAATTAAATAAGTAAACCCAACAATTTGGCGTCCTTTTGGTAACGCAGGTATAGGTGGGGTACTATGTACATAACTTTGGAACAAAAAGGGTTAATGGAATATAAATGCATTTCTTGATTTCAATAAAAGTCAACATAAATAACGGCAACTCTAACAGTTTTTGTAAATGAAACAGAAATATACTCGAATATGCAATTGCGTCGAAATGACGACGTGTACACTATCAATAAATTTTATATAATTAATAGTACATGTTTACCTACACATACCAACACATTGAAGCACCGTTGATCCCACTAAATCGTGAAATGAATAATTTGTATTATTTTCACAACAAATTTTTCAGACTTATTAACTAGTACAACTAAGAGAAACCACATGAATCAACATGAAATTTTTATAATATATAGAAAAAAAATAATAATTTAACTTCAAAGCTAATGCACCCGTACACATAATATTATTTTTGTTAAATTTTTCTGTTGCGAATAAAATATTTAAAAAAAAGGCGCACCAAAAAAATATAAAATAAGAAAAAACAATACAAAAAAAGTATATATTGTAAGAAGTCAAATAATGCCCTTAACATATAACGTCAATAATTCTGTACTGTACATATGTGTGAAGGATAGAAAAAATACGAGAAGTTGGAAACTGCAGAAGAAAAAAAATCATTGTTGTAACAACATTATTACATGTATGTGATTATTAGAGTTAACAATACATACATAATACATACCTTTTTGAAAAATATCTTCAATTTTTTTTTTTCTTTTTCAAAAAGTTAATGCTGCCATCAGAATAAAAAAAACATAAAAAAATCATATATTTAAAAAAATCAAAAAATATATACAAAAACACTGAAGATAAGTTAAATATTTATGTATTAGTTTATAAAATAACTGAAACCTGTTAATAGTACACAACCACAAATGTAAATTTAAAAAAAAAGAAAACCTCAAACAATTGTAAACGGAAAATTCCTTGAAAGAAATCATTGTAACATCTTAACAAAAAAAAGCAGCAAAAAAGTTATTGTAATGCAAGCACTGTTTCGTGTAATTTGGCATTATCATCAGTATCATGAAAGCCACTATTCTCTTAAGTAACAAACAAAAATCGAAAAGCCAAAAAATAAAACATTGCTTGTAAAGAAAGGAATAAAACTTAGCAAAATGTGTATCGGACAGAATTGCACACTTGTTGCTAACTAAATGACACCTTCTATGAAGGCTGTATATATATATATATATGTATGTAAATGTTGAACCACAAGCAAAGCAGTGCGACAACTCGATTAACTGTTAAAAGATAAAAAACAAAATGGATGTATTTATACGCAGGCACAAATTCGAAATAGAAATATAAAATCATTGTAAAAAGGATGTGCAAACTCGATC
The DNA here is from genome assembly GCA_949710015.1 of Crataerina pallida. Classification (NCBI taxonomy): domain Eukaryota; kingdom Metazoa; phylum Arthropoda; class Insecta; order Diptera; family Hippoboscidae; genus Crataerina; species Crataerina pallida. Next base: position 30,042,850 of record OX453291.1, read on the forward strand.
TGTTAAATTCGATCATATTGTTAACGTTTCGTCTCCACAACTTTTTTCATTATATTATTATGTTATTACATGTGCGTTACAAACACGTCCTCGTTTCTTTTCGAAATTCTTGTGATTTTTTCACATTCGTTGTCTATTTTCGAGATGCTTTCTTTTATTATTTCTTTATGATTATTTTTTCGCATTCCAAATAAATTGCGCGAAAATGTTTATTTTGTTGCACATCTTTTACATATGCATATATATTATATTTATATATATATATATATATATATATATATATATATATATATATATATATATATGTATATATATACACATTATTTTCCATTGCATTGAAACCAACTAAAATGAAAAATGTTAAATACTACACAAAAAAAATTGTTCTCAGGTATGAAATAACTGTTATATCATAATTAAGGTTATAAATAGATCAAGTGGCATTCATCCAATTAGATATATATGTACGATTCTCTATCATTCCAACATTACAATGTGTCTGTGTGGTCCGTTCATACATATGTAACCGCCAGTATTGTATGTAATCTTGATCTCGTAGTATTATACTCGTTTCCCTCTATATTACCTTTATGTATTTGCAATACCACCACGCCCTCTCTATTCTTTGTATTCTGAGTATTCTAAGTAATAATTTTCTTGTAAAAAAAAATGCATATACCACCAATACTTGAAAAGAGGGAAATAAAATACAATTGCTGCGTCCAAGCAGAAAAGAACAAAAAATAATAATTTCTTAATCATCATTTTACCATTTTTGGGTAAGTATGAACATTTAACGTTGTAATAAAATAACAAGTAAAAAACACTGTATATGGCGTACATGAAATCTTGGAATACCCGCCGTACCATGTATACATTAGGGTGGCCCTTATTTAATAACTCAACTGCTATCTAATCTTGTTCTATTCATGCCAAATTTAAATCAGTCGAACAACTGCAAAACGACCCACAACAGCTTAAAGGTTAGAGTAATTCTGGTAAGAACATGAAAAACAAAGCAAGCAAGCTTTATATCAAAATTTAACCTTTATAAGCGTATTTACTTTATAGTTCTTAAAAATTTAGCATAGGACAGAGCTTGCATATTTTTCACAGAAGAAAAAGAAGAAGAAGCTTGACTGTTAGATACATACGTCAAGATCGGCAAAAGCTCTTTAGCTAAAAGCCACCCTAAAATGACTTGTGAAGAATAGCTCCTTACATATACCACATCAAAGATTGAATTAATTAAGTTAAATGTATGTGTCCCATTTTCAACACATCAATGGAAATACAAAGCAGGTAAGTCCGGCAATAACTTTATAAGTCAAACGAAAATATACATATGTCCAGTTGCCAAATGATTTCGCACAATATCCATAGAAAACAAGTGAAAATATTATAATCGAAGCCCTTAGTTCCACAAAGTATGCTACAATTAATTTACTTGTATCCAGAAACGCGAGGCCAGCTCAAATAAATCATTTCGAGGAAAGAAATTATAGGAAAAGGGGTTCTAAAAACGTCCGATAGGGTTCAAATTTGTCGACGCCACTTACTAAGCTAATGAACTATTCTTCACCAAATTTAATTACAATTTCCAAAAGTTTTCAAACCCTTAATTCTCTACAAAATTTCAAAACATTTTTCCCTCAACGGAATAAAAGCCCGATTGCGTTTTTCATAATGTTTATTTGAATTAAGATGTTTCCATATAAAGCATAATAATCAAAACATTTTTAAGGTCATACACGAACTGTCGTTTCCTTTTTTTTTTTTTTGTTTTTTTTTTTTTATAATTTTTAGCTTGTGTGTAGTGCATAAATAAGCAATAAGAAAAATGACGATAGAAGAAATCAGTTGCATCACTAACACATGTTCTCTCTCTCTCTATTTTTTACAACATGTACGCTTTTCACTGTCACGCCCCCATTTGTTCTCCATCCAATGTTACACAGATACAATAAAAGAAAATGAAATCAATCCGAAAATCCGATAAAGTTTTTAAAATACCAAAAATTATGTGTGCACGGTAAAAAATTTAAACAGTTATTATTATTTATGGTCAAATATTCACCACGATGCCGAACCACACTGGTAACGTTTCACGAAGCACCCCCCTTCCTAACGGAGCCAAGTTAGTTACGTAATAAGAGTGCAGTGTTGAGCATTTCCGAAATGTGCTCTTCTACTCTGAGCAAATGCTGTTACACGTGTTTGTTTAAAAGAACAAAAAAAGAAAAACAAAACTGAACACGATAATTGAAATTGATCTTGTTCAGCATAGATCATCAGGTTTCCGTTGTTATGCGCCCTTGAATGCCTACAGTTGGTCTTCGTTAATCCGTAAAACCAGAAAGTCTCCCGCGAAGCATTTGTGATACTTTTTTTAAATTTCCGTCGTGACATGCGTCAATATCAACCATTTCGTAAAACTTGGTGGAACAATCGTCGTATGCATTTGCTGCTTGTTTGGCCCCAGCATAACGTTTATAAAATGTCGTCGTTTTGTGTCGGTTTGTATATTAATTTAAAGTCCCCGTCGGCGGCACACACTTCCGCTACTTCCGTTGCAGCTGCCGCTTATTTAGCGACAGCATTCTAAAGGGAGTTCGATTTGTATGTGCTTGGTGCGCGGCGGGTTTTCAATAATAATTTGTTGTCACTTTTCGTCCAATTCATTTTCTGCCGAAGTTTACTTTAAGGTGTTTGCTCTTGCTGTTTTGTGGTTTGCATTGAATATTTCATTGGTGGTGTTTTTACTTTACTTTTCTTCTGTGAATATTGTTGGGTTTGCTGCTGCGGTTGCTGCTGCTTTCAATCACTAACCGTTGGCTGTTGCGTCTATCAATAGGGCTGTGAAAACTGACTCTGTGAATTGAGGCCCAAATTAAGACGATCACTGTTGAGAGTGTCCTTGTGCACAAAAAAAAAAGAAAAAAATTCAATTTTTTATTTATATTTAGTAAAATCGATTGAAAGAGTTAATGCTACATACCGTTCCGAAGGTGACATCTTGGGACAGAATACCATCCATTTGTGAAATTTGCCCAAAGTCTTGAGATAACTCGGGTTGTTGAGAGAGGCCTGGAAAGGCATTTTGGCTCATTTGTTGCGACATGGTTTTCTGAGTGAAAATAGCCGTAGACTGGGAAGCGGATGCTGAAAGATCGCCATTCATATCACTGGAAAGGGTCGCTGAAGGTTCTGTTAAATTTCCTAAAACGTTACGACCTCTGCCGAGAGTTTTGTTAACGGCCCCACCTCCCACAACCTTGCCACTGTTATTGTTACTTCCTCTAGTATTGCTCGAGTTAGCGCCCAAACCCCCAGTTCGTCGACCTTGTTTAGCAGCAGCCTGTATTGCTTGTTGGTGTTGATTGTAGAATCGCGGCGGTATATTACTCATGTTCATGAACATACCGACCGGTACCGGCATGTTGCTGATGGCTGCCTGAGCTCTGTCATTTGATATATAGCTGATGGAATCGTGATGATGTTGCATATGATTCCAATGTTGGTTGGGCGTTGGTCCGACATTGTTACCGAACATGGGCGGTGCATGCTGTTGGTTCATGAAATTCGTCATGCGAGACGCCGCATTGTTGGCCGCCATATGCATGGGCGTTTGGTTGGTGAAACCGAAGGCCGAGTTATTCCCACCAATCAAGTTGCTGCCAAATCCACCAAAGCCACCATAATTATTCGAACCGGTTGTACCTGTATAACCGAACTGTCCGGAACGATCATAAATGGAGCCGGGTACCATAACTTCGCGAGCATCTGCCATCATGGTGCTCATGAAGTGTGCACCCATATTAAGGGTGTTAACCAGCTTTTTGGGTTTCTGGAATTGTATTAGGGACTCGCGAAGGTTGTTTAACGATCCCTCCACGAGCACCTTGCGCTCCTTGTAAAAGTTTAATAAATGATTCCAAAGTGGCTGCTTGGACAATACTTTCGGATTGCCGACAATAATGGTGCCGTATTTCGACCGAGTTAAGGCCACATTCAAACGGCGAGGGTCGCTTAGGAAGCCTATACCCTGTCTTTCGTTTGAACGCACGCATGACATGATTATGATGTCTTTTTCGCGACCCTGGAAAGCATCTACACTCGCTATTTCGATTTCTTGATATAGTTTGGAGTGCAAGCTTCCTTGGTATTGCATGTATTGCACCAAATAAGCTCTTTGACCTTCGTAGGGTGTTATGATGCCGATTTGGTCTGGCTTGACTCCGGCTCTAAGGAATCGCGTAGTAATCTTCTCCACATTTGCCGCTTCGGTGCGATTTAAGTATGAGGTACCTGATCCGGCTATTTCTTCTTGGCCCTGTGTCACCAAGAAAAACATCGGACGGTCTGGCTGAGGCCAGGGAAAGTCGATTTTCAGTTTACGATCTTCAGCACAAACGCCATTCTGCAAGGAACCCTCATAAAAGAAGTTGGATGGAAACATGGAAAGCTCTGGATGCATGCGATACTGTACCTCCAAGCGGAAAGGTCGAATGCCCAGGACAACTAAACGTTCAAACAAGCTTTGAGAGAGACCGGCCCGAGCTGCCTTTTTGCACATAACAACAGGCCCTAGTTGACAATGATCCCCGACCAAAATTAATTGTTTAGCCCCCAATACCACAGGCACCATGCATTCCGGTTCGGTTGATTGCATAGACTCGTCAATGAGTATAGCGGTGAATTGAATCCGGGCCAAACGGGCGTCACCCGCCCCCACGCATGTGCAACAAATAACATCAGCAGCCTCAAGCAACTGATTTTCAGCATTCCGCTTCAATGCACGATAGCGCTTCTCATCGGCTGAGCTCAGTTCACCAGTCTCATCCTTGAGTTGTTGCAACTTTTTTAGTTCCGAGTTTGTGTCCATGTTCCGTATTTGATTATGCAAAGCCAAAAAGCTGACAGGACTGTCGATGGCTTCCCGAGACTTTGCACACACCCTAACTACTTTTAAATTGGTGCGATGAATTTTTTCCGTCAACTGATCAACCGCAGTATTACTGGGGGCACATACCAAGACAGTGCCACCGTGCTGTTTGACCAGTTGATAAACAATGGTGGCTGAAGTGACAGTTTTTCCCGTGCCCGGTGGCCCTTGAATTAAACTTAAGGGGCGCTGAAGCGCATGTTTGACGGCATAAACTTGTGACCGATTTAGATCCGGTAGGTTTGGAGCGCTGAATTGCTTTGGAGGGGGCCCACGAAATAACACATCGTCGCTTCCATCGTTACGGCCATGGCCCAAAAGTCGCGAATATATGTAATTTGAGACGGATTTTCGGTCCATAGCAAATCCTTTGAGAGCACGTAACATTCGATCGAAGGAGGTACACTTCCAAATGAAATCCACAGCAAAGTTTGAAGTGCACTGATTTGGTGCACCGCAGGATGACTTCAGCTCAAGTCCGACATCTTCTCCATAATTATCGGGCACTTTAATGACATGTCCGATAGCTTTCCACTTTTTAACCAAATCACCTACATAACGTAAACGGAGCTCATCCCCGTGCATTAGTTTCATGTCAGAGTCCGTTTTGGCCAGCGTGAAGTATGCGATAGTTTTTTTATTGAGGCCCACATCCCAACGTACTTCAATACCGTCCTGAGTTTGCGACTCTTTCAATTTTTTATCATATTCAGCCTCCAACATAACCAGAGGAGCAAATATCTTTTCATATTGATAACCGTCCTCATAGCGCAGAAGCACCTGCGCTGGCTCTGTGTCGATACCTGGTTTTTCTAGGTCTTGGAAGGTTGCCTCGATGTTCTCCTTCCACAATTCTTCCAATTTGTTGATTTGAGCTGCAGTTATTTGCCTGGCCCGTAGTTGTTCCTGATCGCTTGGTACTTTTACTAGCCAAGGCAAAAAGCTCTTGTCCATTATTAATGGCTTCCACTGTTCCTGGTCCCAATTCATATCCTTCAGTGAATTCTGATTTGCACAGGGTTGACGACACAACAACACTACCACAGAATCAGCTTTGGCCGGTATGAAGCCCAAGACAAAAACATTTTTTACGCCACACGAATAACATTCCAAGACGGTTTCACCTAGTGGACCTTCAGAATGTAGAGTAACTTCCCGATGCTTAGTACGCACCATGTGATTAACAATATGCGAACCCGCAGTACTACCGCGCCCATTACAAAACCATTTTCGACAGCTATTACACATAACCACGGTGCTGGGGTCGTATATGCCACAATACTTGCACGCGTGAGCTGGTAATTCATCCACCTTTAGTAGGGCATTGTCTTCATCGTCTTCTTCCTCAAATTGTAAATCAAGTGTACCGTTGGTCATATGTACTCGTCCTTGCAAGTCTAACTTCCTATAAAAATTCTATGGAACACACATTACCATGAAACACACAAAATTGTCTGGGAAATTTCTACAAATTCACCTGACTAACAAGAGCACCAGGTGCGGTTGATGTAATGACATCCTGTTGTGATGCCTGCGTCTGAGTTTGAGATGCCAAGGTTAAATCCCTATAATCAAAATCGGATGCCTGAGTATTAGCACCTCCGAGCAAATCATTTTCTTCCGTATCCAGAAAAGTAAGTGCCTGAGAATTTGGTCCATATGCATCTAAGGACATCTTAGGGTCTATTATTTTTCAAACATAAAACTAAAATACACGAAATAAAAATGTGCTTTCTTTAGTCTTTTGTTATTTTGTGTAATCGTCACCCTTTTTTTTTCGTATATTCAAAAAATTTTTCTTAGTTCTTGAAAATTATTAAAAATACTTAGCCTGGTTGCTTGATAAGTAATTTTCTTTCCCGTAGTTACCAAATTTTTTATATTTTAAATATTATAATTACATTTTCTACCAGTAAGCACAAAACTCTCAAAATGTGAAATATGAATTTTCATAAGCTCGTTTTTTTATCTTCTTTCATCTAATACAATGTTACCGTTGATTTGAATGTGAAGGTGAAAAGGGCTGAGAAATTAACAAAATCAAACAAAACGATAAATGTTGACAACAGTTAAATATGGCAACGTCAATTTGACATTAAACTGTTCGCACTCTAACTAGTTAAAAAAGTTAAATAATTAAAAATAACTTTTATGCGTTTATGAGTTGAAAATTACCCAACATATGTAAAGGTAATAATTTTTAAGCTTCCAAAAGTATTCATAGGGTTTTTTTTACATATAATAAAAAAGTGCGCCTTACATGGTGAGGCGAGAAAATAAATATCTGTGTGTCAACCACTTTAGCTGGATAAGTCAGCAGATGAAGATATTTTATCTATTTCACCCTAATTGCTTTGACATTATCTATCTACAAAAAATATTCCATCAGTTAATACCTAGTTACGTTGTTATGTACTTTGTTGTAGTTATTCTGTTGTTGTTTTTTATAGAGCTAAATAGATCGGAATTCGTGTCAAAGAATTTTAAAAAATATGGTCACTGATAAATCTACGCGTTTAAATTATCATAATAAAGTTATTTTAGCACCAATGGTAAGGGTGGGCACTTTGCCCACTCGATTATTAGCTTTAGAAATGGGTGCTGATATCGTTTACACCGAAGAGTTGATTGATCTTAAATTAATTAAGTGTAAACGCATTATAAACGGTTGAAAAGCTTAATATCCAGTATTATTATATATGCGAGATATTCATTCAGAAATGTTTTACAGAAGCCTTGAGTACGGTGGACTATGTGGATCCTTCAGACGGAACAGTGGCATTCCGTACCTGTAAATTGGAAAAACATTCATTAGTTTTGCAAATGGGTACTAGTGACGTAGACCGAGCCCTGGCAGTTGGGCATTTAGTTCAGCAAGATATCTCCGGTCTAGACATTAATATGGGTTGCCCCAAAGAGTTCTCCATTAAAGGTGGTATGGGTGTTGCTTTGTTAGCTCAACCAGACAAAGCAGTACACATTCTTAAAACGTTGGTTGATAACTTAAAAATACCAATAACTTGTAAAATAAGGTGTGTACCTCTATGAGTATATATATAAAACAAAATTCATATTATGTATAATTATTTTCAGAATATTGCCCAATGTGCAGGATACGGTAGAATTGGTGCAAAGATTTGCTGCAACCGGAATTGCAGCCATAGCTATACATGCACGCACCCGTGACGAAAGGCCACAACATAAACCCCACCCGGAATATATTAGAGAAATTGTCAAACACGTTGACATACCAATATTAGCCAATGGAGGGTCGCGAGATATACAGAAATATGATGATATAAGAAAATTTAAAGAGCTTTGTAATGCATCCAGTGTTATGGTAGCAAGGGCAGCACAATTGAATGTGTCGATTTTTCGGAAGGAAGGTAGGTTGTTAGCATCTTTGAAAACCACACCGCACAGCTAATTGAATTTTAGGATTACTGCCCATGGATGACATCATTAGTAAATATCTTAAACTCAGTGTTGATTACGACAATCCGCCTCATAATACTAAATATGGTATACAAAGTATATTGCGAGAGTTGCAAATGACACCAAGGGGTAAAAAATTTTTACAATGCCAAACCATGCAACAAATGTGGTAAATATGGAATATGTGAAAATGACAGTGTCCAATGTAACCTTGTATGTATGTAAATCTATCTAAAGTGACTTATGGGGCATGGGAGATTATTGTCGTCAAAAGGAAATTGAGTTACACATGAAAAGTAAATGTGGACGTCGCAAAGTAGTGCCTGAACAAGCGAATGATATGGAAGCTGATGATGACTGTGTGCCGAAAAAACTTAAAAAAGAAGCGATCGAAGAAAATATTGCTTTCCTGCGTTGTAACTACGGCTTAGGTAGTTTTATATTTTGAAATATTTTCTTCTTTTTTATAAAAATATTGATAAAAATCAATTTTTTCCATCACACAGATGTTGATAACTTTCCGAAATCCGTTTTGTACAAATTTGCTAATAAAAACAACAAACTTCCGCTTTTATATGAGACCGAAGGACGAGATAAATTATTCCGCTCAATATGCAGATTTGATGGTAAAGCGTATCGCAGCACATATTGGCAAAAAAACAAACGTCAAGCTGAACAAGCAGCAGCTTTGGTGTGCCTCAAACATATAGGACTCGTCACCGAAGAAGAATTGATCAAAAATGGCAGCGTATTAAGATGATGAATACGCATAGATATGTGTACCGTCAATGATATATATGTGATTTTTAATAAGAGAAAATTGAAAATGTAGACAATTATTTATGCTTAATTAAATTTTATCCATTTTGCTTAATGCCTAATGCCTATTGGGGAGGTTTAACTACCTCTTGATGATCATTTAATCTCAGTTGGTGATGGTGAGGATGTTGTGAGGAGCTTCTAGGTGGTGGCATCACATTGTCGTCCTTTCTAAAGCCATGCTTAGCAATAAAATCCAAAAGTATTTCTTTTGTGATTGGATGACATATACTTTCAATAACGGCTAAAAAGAATGCATTTTTTTTACTTTCACAGTGATTTTACATTCGTTCGCATATAAAACGTACCTTTAGCGGTATTGTAACTATTGGGCAACGTTTTATCTGTACGCTCGCGCATGAATTCCCAGTTACCCTGAGAATTAACCGTGCATTCGATAATTTTATTATCCAATTCCCTCAAAAACTTTGCATATTTAATTTGGCCAAGTGGCCTGTCGCAGGCACCCACATATAGACAAGCAATTGAACGTTTAAGGATTCTAAGAAAAATAAAATGGTTTTGAAATAGTACAAAAAAAGGTGCAACGTTTGTCTTGTACCCTTCGCCCGACTCCTCTTGAATTTTTAAGCGAAAATCCACAGAGTTCATTTCCAAGGGTTTCCATTTTAGTACATTTGGACAAACGCCAGCAATATAGGGATCATTTGTAGGTTGAAATATTAAACCATCGGGTTCATGTGACAAAATTTTAGCGAATTTCTCTCCCAACAATCTGGCGGCCTGTTGTATTTCCCAGAATTCCTTTCTTCGTACACCGAATGGCTCCTTTTCACGCCTAATAATGCCCTGCTTAAGGGCTCTATGACGCGGTTCTAAATTTGATAATTTCAATTCATTCCATTTATAGTTTAATTTATTTATATATTTTGTATGTACCGATTATTTCCGCTTGTATACATTGAGAACGATTGGGATGGAATGGTTCTTTACCAATGTTACTATTTGAGACTTGGATAATGTCATAGATTAAGTATCGAGGTATGATTTGACCCTGGTACTTATCTAATACCATTTCCTGGAAATACACGTTTACGATTATCTTTGCAAGAAAGTAAAACAAAAGTTTTGCTTACGTACCCCATCGAGCAAGGTCTCCTCAAGATGTTCACAAAGGTTGCTGGACTTGACAAAAGTCAGACCCTTGACCTGAAAGCAAGAATTGTTACGATCGACGAAATATATTTCATCCTGTTTCTCAATTAACATCATATATCTAAAAAGGAGAAAATCTCCATGTTAAATTTTTTTAAAGCGTTTTCTTGTTGCAATGCGCACCTGGTACCGTCTGCTTTCCACGACACTTGATAGGCCATTTCGTTGAGTAATTTAATGTTTTTACGATCCATTGAAACAGGTTGAGCACCTGGAAAGCCACCCTCATTCCAACCGCACATTCGTTGCACCTTCTCTTGTAACTCTCGAAGACGCTTCGGATCTTGTACTGCGTGTACACCAGGTACGCCTTTCATAAATGTAGCATTTTCAATTCTTAATTCGCGCTTTCTTTTTTTGCGCGATTTCTCATTCGCAGGTCCAGCCTCATTTCTTGTGTTTGCTTCAAAACTTCTCTCTTCTGTATTATCATCACCGTTTATTTCGTTAGTTGTGCCATCAGCACCATTCGTATTTAACATATTGTGCGAATCGGACGTATGAGGTCTCTCTTCAAGTTTTCTTTTCATGCTGTGACCCCTTTGGTCATTGGAGTCATCATATTCTAGGCACCAATTAGGTAGTTCAGGTGCTGGTGTAGCAACCACTTCATCTTCATAGCGACGAAAGAGTTCATTGATGTAGTCTTGCTTATAAATTCCCGGCGGTCTTGCCTTTGCAAACACTGCTAATGCAGCTTCAACCGAGAAGTCTAATCGTTCCACTAAATATGATACTATTAAAAAACCGGTCCTATTAAAGCCATGAGTACAATGCACCCCTACTACATCGACTGGATGTAATTCAAAGAAACTGTCAACAATGTCAATAAAAGATTGCGTTTGCTCGGTTGATGGAGTTTCTCCATGGCCTCGACATTGCAGTTTCACGTATTTCGCTCCTTGCATCTCAATTACAGACCTGTCATAAAACCTTTTAGTATTGGTTAAATCAATCCACAAGCTTAATTTCAATTTTATGGTCTTGCAGTAGTCGAACAGCATTTCAGGAAGAAATATACACTCCAAAGGCATTTGATCTGTGTATGCTGAGCTTAAGGGAGTTTTGAAAGCTAAAAATTTCTCGGCAATAACATGTTCACTTTTCCTGGGGCAATACAACCACCTATTTGGAATAGGCCCAGGCCCTCTATAGTTATTATTGGACATTTTTACCGATGCCTCAAAACAAATCTAACATGTTTTGTGCAATTTTATATTATTTAGCATTATTCTATAGTTTTTATATAGAATAATTTGCCAAATATTGTACTTTTTTTATTTGTATAAAAGGAAAACACAACACGGAACTAAATAGTGATGGGCGCATAACAAAACTAAAGTAGTAACTTTTAGTTCAAAAAAGAACTAGTTCAATTTAAGTTTAAAACAACGAGCAAAGGGAACTAGTTTTCACGTTATTATAGAAGAAAACTATTGCTCCGATTTTGGTCAAATTTTTTGCAAACATTTAGAAATCTCTTTACCTTTCGGAGACATTTAATTGATAGGCATGGCGCCGCCCATTTTTTTAGAATATTGTTTATTAACTGAATGGGTGGTGCCAAGCCCAAATAATATATTTCGGTTGAAAGGTGGATCAATTTACAAGCTTCCACAAAAAATTTGAACAAAATCCGTGCAGACGTTTCTGAGATATGTCTTTAAAAATATGTTGAATCAATTAACAGTTAATTGCAGACACTTGATGTCTTGTGTGATTTTTATCCCCTCCACATAAGATGTGGGGTATACTAGGTTTACCTATTGGCACATATTAGATCAAACAGCCTGAAATTAGTACTGGGGCACACAATTTAAAATCAAAAAGAGAAACACAACAAAAAAGAAAAATCGCGTGTTTTAAAATAATTTAAATGAATATTCTAAAATATAAAAGCTTAAATTAATTAAAAGCATCCATTTACTTTAAAAACTCTAATTTAAAAAAATTAATTTTAAAATAAATGAATACCGTTTAAAAAAAAAAACGTTTTAAATGTTGAAATCTTTTATAGAATTCTCTGTGGAGATTTGGAAAAAGTATGTCTCATAGGAAAAAGGGTGCATTCTATGATGATCAAGATCATTATTTGAATACCTAAATATGTACAAGTCAATACAACAGTTACCCAAATCAACTTTCTCTCCTTCAGAAGCATTTGTTTACATAATTTTTTTTTTTTGACGAAATTTAATTACCGTTTTGAGAGCGCATAAGACACCAACACAAAAATGCCAATTTTACAAAATAATTTCATTCAGTTGCCTTTCGAAACGTTAATGATTAACTAGTGAAAAGTAATTTGAATCACTGGAGCTTATAGAAATTAGCCATTAAGAGGTCTCTTATTATCTATGTTGATCAAAATAAAAATAAAAACCATACAGAATTAATAATTAATTAAATGAATCGAACAAAATGTCGAGTACAGCCACAGCATCTTTGAAAAATCCAGCAAGTTCCAGTTGTACGGAAAAGCGTAACAACGTTGTAATCAATGTAGATAAGAGCCTGACGGATGATGAAATTATAAAAAAAAATCTTCAAGAATTAATGGATAAAAAGAATCGGGTATATATATAGAATAATGTTGATCTTATTAACTTATTCTATTGTATATGTACAACATGTATACATACTAATTGTGAGTATCTAATTATACTTCTAATATCTCTCTGTGCTTAGGAAGAACGCAAGGCTAATGGACGATTGGTGGCTGTGATATTAGCTTCATTGGTAATACAATTTTTTTTTCTATTATTTTTCTTGTTGATTTTTTTGAAATCTGTTCTGGAGTATTTTAGGTAATATTTTTAGCAATTTATCACGCATGGATACGTAAATCTAGTGCATTAGCCGGTGCTCTCGTGCCCGCTGTCATAATGGTCTCTTTTGCTGCTTGGGTGGTCATTTTAACCCGACGCGATAGAGCTAGACGCGTATTATTCGTAAGCTTAAGTCCGTAGTTTATCTATTAAAATTGATCGTAATATTTATTTATTTTTTAAGGAAAGATATCTGGAGGAGATGGCTTCAAGACATCGGCAAGAATTAGAGAAAAAAGGGAAACCAAAACATATGAAACATGGTGAACAACGTCGAACTTCCAACGACGCCATTCTGCACTATACAAACGAATTAGGAAAAGAAACTCCTTCGAAAAATATTGGCAATAACACTAATAATACAAACGAAATGAGTGCAAGCAACATGAAGAGACAACATCGCAAACATCGCAAACGTAGATCCATAAAAATTTTAGCCTGCAACGCTATGGTACATACAACGACAAACAAACATGTACGATATAAAAGGCCTAGTATACGACAGAAACTGTTCGGACAAAGTGGAGGATACGAAGTGGTAACAATTAAAGGAAATAACAAAAGTGTTATGTCTCAAGCAGCAGGAACATTAGTTGAACAAACGTCGCAAGTGAAGCAATACACACCACTACAAATAAAACGCAATCGCCTACAGCGTCGAACAGCTTTATCCGTGCCGTCTATAGTTCGCACCAGCTCTGCACCTTAGAATACACAAAATAAACACAAGACAGTGTTATTTGGATCTAGACGAATATTACGTATTGAAATTGTTACATAAATATTTATGTGAAATATATAATTAAATAATGCCCGATGTAAATAATTATACACATTTAATTAATACTTTTTGAAATTTTCAGAGATTGATTGGATTTTAAGATCAGAGTTTCCGTTATAAATGTCACTGTTTACACATTCATTTATCATTTTTTCTTTCTTAAAACAGTTAGTAAAATTATTATAAGTCGTTTATCGTCAAACGCAAGCACGATATAGAAATTGTAACGGCTTTTATAAGGCAGAAACGAAATAGCACACGCATTCTGTCTGTTTACTTTATGTTCTTTTGCTTACATTTTAGCACAATTAAAAGCAAACATTGTGTTCTAGATGTTTGATTGTTTGCAGTAATGCAGCAATAGAATATAAGTGCAGTAAGTATAAATGCAGCCCTATGTGTACTCATTCTGCTTTAGTCACTAATTGTCATAAGTAAACATATGCTTACAAATAATAAAAAAAAACACAATAATGTAACGTGCAAAAGTAGAAATTTACAATATAAAAAATAATTCTGTGAAAAACACAATGACTACTGCTAATTTATTAAAAACGATGGGTCCAGTAGCAAATCTTGGCAAAAACTTGCTACAACGTCAACGACAAATAGAATGTTCCATGAAACGTAATATTCTTATTACGCCTTGTAAGTTTATACGTAACACAACCGGCTGCAAACAACAACAACATTATAATACGTCACGACGTATATTACTGGCACCTTCATGGAAATGGCAACAGTTTAGCGCTACAATTGTACAAAATAATTGTCATTTTGGAACCAAAAACAATCCAGATTGTGCTAATAAATCGGATAGTAAATCGGCTGCCATTACCGAAGAAGTTGATTTGTTTGGGAATTCATCAAACCTAAGTCTATTTAAAAAGTTCAAATTAATGTACAAACAATATTGGTACGTCCTAATACCGGTACATGTAATAACTTCATTGGGATGGATGGGTGGATTTTATTATATGCTAAAGAGGTGAATTCAAGTTTTTAAAATTAAATGCACCGTCCTAATGGTTGTAAATTGTAGTGGAGTGGATGTAGCGGCCATAATGTCACATCTGCACATTAGTGAAGCTATTGTTGAAAAGGTACGCAGTTCTCATTTGGGTCATTGGGCCGTTGCTTATTTGTGCTTTAAAGTGGCTACACCACTACGCTACGCTGTTACTTTAGGTAGGAAAATGTTTCAAGAAGGAATCATTTATTGTACTGATCCACTTTTCTTGTATGTGCATATGCATGAATGTAGGTGGTACAACGGCTGCCATTAAGTATTTAGTACAATCGGGTCTAATTAAACCAATGCCATCAAAAAAAGAAATTATTCGTATTTGTGAAGAAAAAATGGTGCAACCGTTTGCGGATAAAGAAAAACAGGCGGCTCCGAAAAGCACAGACACTAAAGATAAATCCAAATGATAGGGAAGGCACTTCATTTTGAAACAATTTGAAAATAGTGGATGTTGTTCCATATATATATTTTTTCATTTTAATTTTCACTTTAATTCTGTCTATGCCACTTAATTTAAAACTCATTTACATAATGATTCTTTCAAATTGCTTTCATTCAACGCCGTCACTGTGAAGGTCGCATAAACCAAGGATAATGAATTTTATTTTATATTTTGTATTTTGGCGCATAAACAAGTTACAGCTAAGATGTGTAATGTGGTTGAATGTTTAGAGGGGGGTGAAAATTCTGTAAATATTATAATTTGATCGGGGGGTGATCAAAACAAAAATTGCTTTAATAAATTTTTCTTTGCTACAGAATTTCCTTGTATGTATATAGAAGAAGAAATGCGTTATAAAAGTTTTTGTAACACTGCAACATAAGCTATTCAACTGAACGGATGTTTTTCCGAGTGACTCAATTATTACTGGATAAACGTTAAAGCAAATGCTTTTTTAAAGTTTTTTTTTTTACATCACTTGGCTCCCACTGCTTGTTTCGTTTCTATTGGTTGCCTTGGTTTCAACGTTTAACATTATCTTGTTTTCATATACTTTTCAATTATTGTCTTTCAACTGAAAAAATAATTGATATTAAAAAAAAAACCAAAAACAAGAAACAAAAATCGCTCAAGTAAAGAATGGATTTCGTAACAGACAACACTTCAGAGGATGATACAAAACCAATCGATATTGTACGTTATTCGGCGGTCAGTGAATTTTTCGATCAAGTTATCGGCCACATTGAGGACATTGTGTTAAGTGAAGACTTTCACGTGTTGCATGAAGACTTTCTTTGCACCCATTGCATGAAGTTCGAGAATGATGATGAAAATAAATTAGAATATATGGACGTTTTTCAGGAGTACACTAGAATTTTCGAACAATTCTTTAAAAACAAATTACTTGAACGTATGCATAATTTTGATATGGATAGATTCAACAACGAATTGAGGCAAGTATTGCAAGCGTCCACATTATGTTATGGATGCCGTTTGTTATTATTTTTGCTCTTTTTCTCTCTTTTCATAGCTCGCGTGAAAACGTACAAGATTCGTTGGGTTTTGAGGATACCGAAATCTATGAATTATTGCATTCGTTTAGCAATTTTCAAACATTTAAGGAATTAATGTTGGATTATCGTATGAGGCTGGAAGGTCATGCACAACACTTGGAACTCGACATATTGGTTACAAAACCTTTAACTTTGGATTGTAATAAAAATAACAGCGGATTAAATGAAACAAATTAATTTACATGTGTGTGTATATACAAATTTACAAAAACAAAACAAAAATTAGTATATTTGGTTATAAAACTTATCGATTTGCAAAGAAGCTCGGCGGCATGTGTTATTCATTTAATAGGAAAATTTGATAACCGCAGCCATAAATCATAGCGTAAGCTTGTTGTTGTTGATACCATAACGCTATACCCTTAATATCCGCTATGGTAGAATGAAAGGTTTCCACTATTTCGCCCCTTTGCAAATGAATTTTGTTTATGTCTTGATCCAAACCACCGCTTAGGCCATACAAACCATTCTCCACTATACAAACAGCCGTTACTTGGGACATGTGCCAAAAAGGTTTATTAAACTTATATGACAGCTTCCAATCAGTTTCACTATCAGCAAATATCAACTCACTGTAACAGACAGCTTGATCATCACCACCGGTGAGTATTTGTAAACACCTTTTTTCGGCCCAATAATTTATGTCCAATGCATTAACGCCGCTTTGATGATGCCTCATATCATACAAACATCTCTTTAAGGCCTTATCGTAGAATTTCACTGTGCCATCCGTTGAGGCCACTATAATGCAGTTTTCTTCTCGTACAATTCTAACGTGTAAAATGCATTTATTGTAAAACAATTCCGTTTCAAATTTCATATTTTGCTGCTTCGCATCGAAGTGCAGCAGTCTTATGTAACCATCCGAACAGCCAACATAAATTCCATACCGTGGATTATGTTTCGAAATTAAATGAATATCCAATGCCGTTATACGAGTTTCGGGAACCGAAGTGCAGTGGGGGTGAATGCTGGATGGTTGTTTCGTTTTTACAGTGTAACTGATCATTTCTTCCATATGAGCTGTATTGGTGTACATTTTCGTAACGCACAGCTGGGCTCTGCCACCGCCCGAAAACATTAACAACTCATTTGCAGAGGAGGTAATAATTTTGATAGCCTTTATATTAGATATGTGACCATGGAATTCCTCCATTTCCTTTAAGCCTGAACTTGAAATTTGGTGTATTTTCAAAAAATTATCTTCACCACCCGTCACAACAATATTTGAAGGTCCTTCGGTAATGGCCGCTACATTGCAGGACTTTGTGTGCCACTTTCTAAGGGCTGGACGTACAAACATTGGCTCAAATTTCTTTAGATCCGTCACCTGCGTGTACAGTTTTTTATTTTTGATAAAAACAAATGCTAAATTCAATGTGTCGGCAAAATCCCAACATCTGTGTCCACCACCGCACGGTACTTGCATTAAAACGTCGTACTTGCTGGACCACACCACGAAATGATTATTATCAAAGCCCACGAGTAGGTGTGCAAGGAAAGTGTTTACTTTCATATTCGCCACCCAAGCCATTGGTACAATCTTTCTGGAGGACACCTTCATGGAACAATTTACATAATCCACCAAAATCCAATTTATGACGTTATTATGACCCACACTGAATATTAATGAACCATCTTCTGTTTCATTCTCCAGCTCTAATTTGGTTGCACCTAAATTGCCATGTAAATGTTTGAGAGAGTGCACGAGTTTATAGTTCTTGTATAAAAGCAAGTGGCCCTGCCTGTTACTCACTACGAAATGGTTGAGGGATAAAATCCGAGCTGCGGTTAGCCATGTTTCTTTGCCTCTAGGCAATTTAAAATAATGTTTGCTTTCATTCCCATCTATAATCACGCAGTTTCCCTGATCATCGCTCAAAAGGTACATTTTCGGCGTAAGAAAGAAGAAAGCACGTATAACACCACTTAACACCGCACTGTCGTAAAGCTTTATCCACCTTTTCTTCATCATATCTTCAACATATATTACACATCTTTGATGGCCACACAACGCAACACGGCCATAGAGCACTTCGAACGCGGTACATTTAAAGTTAATCCTATCTATACAGAAATGACATTTCAGACCGTCTGAGAAGTCTTCACACCAACTCCTCAATTGTAACAAGCGATTCTCACTCGTTAGGCAAATCAATTGATACGAAAGGTAAAATTTGATTTTGGTTATGTACTCTGAATTTGTATTAGACGTGCTTTCAGTTGATTGATGTCTCCATCTGGGTTGTTCAATATATTTTGGTTCATTCCAACTTTCCAGTGCATGTCTCAAACTGAAACCAATAACATTGCCGCAAGAACCAACAGTATAAACCAATTTGTTGTCAGTATCGTAAGCAAAATTCCATATGACGGCTCCGAACTGTTGACGACGTTTAAACAATAAATCGCCGTTATTATGCCATAGGCACAAATAGGAGTCCTCACCTACACTTATGGCATATCGTTCTGTACCTAAAATATAAAATAATGATGATACAGAATTTTGTTTTTAATTAAATCTCGTCTTTTTTCTTCACCTTCTTTTATTATGCGTCCACAAAACACCCGGGCCACATGTCCATAACTATTAGACAATGGTTGTACAGTGCAATTTGTCCACTCATCGTCGCAATTAGAATCAATTTTCCACCACTTCATTGATCTATCATCACTGGTTGTTATAAGAAATTTAGTTTCTTGGTCATAATCAATGCTGAACAAAACGCCGTTATGTGCAGTTATGCGATGCATTATGGAGGAGTGCTTGTAATTATCTTTATCAGAATCTTTTACATTTATATTGGGCTTCCAAATTAGTAGTTCTCCATAAGCATTGCCGCCAAATGCAACTACATCTTCCCAGGTATAGCCGTTTAGGTGAGAACAGTACAAGGTGGATTTGTCTGAACAGGACACACGTTCTATTAAAGAACAGCTACCCTGTGTGGCTTCATATTCAAATCGTAAAATGATACTATGCGCTGTTAATAAAACCACTTGATTTTTATTAGTCAAAAATTTAGCTGCACTTATCCAATCGGTTAAGCGGTACCTATATAACTCCCGGAATTGATCATCACTACTCATCTGCAGAAGAGCAAATTCTTTCCCTCCATATATTAGTAATTTGTTTGTTAAAGGATCCTTAACAATGCCATGAATTTTGTCTGACAACCCAATATCCAGAGTGTGGTCCTTCATTACTGCGCCATCAAGCTTTCGGGAGAATAAGTGCAATTCATTGCCCCGTCCTTTAATATTTACATTTGAATTAAATTATATTTCCATTCTTTTGATTTAAAATATACTTTTACCTATTAGAATGGCGTGCTGGTTTAGAATTTCTATAGCTATTACATCTGTTACAGTTTCAACAATTTTTACCATTTTATGGCTTAACACGTGTTATATTTGAACGTAAAAAGCACACTTACACAAAATTACCACAAAGAAGGGCAACTTTTATGTTAATAATGTATACTTTTACTCTCGAATATTGCATAACTCCCTTTTATTTCAAGTAGAAAGGCGATTAAAATTTAATCACATATTTATAAAGAAAGTTTTTGTGCAAATATCATGCATTGCTGTATTGTTGAATTGTAAAACACAACCCTGGCATTACAATATTACACTAAAATCATAACATCCCATCATAATGTAAACAAATCAATTAAATTATTCAGTTGCATTTTCCAATGCATGTATTGTGTTTTATCATACCTAACCCACAATAAACTCTGATTTGACATTTGCGTTCAATGACATACAATACTTATGCATACTGCCTTCCACGTGACGTGTTTACGATCCTGAAAATTGCGCTATTTTGATTTTCTAACCATGTGTTTAATTCAAATATTAAATAAAAAAATTTTCATCCCATTTTTGTAAATGTTTCCACAAAAGACACAAATCGCTTTAGATTTTAAAAATGATCAAGAAGATATTGCAACAAGGAATGACATGCTTTCTAATAATAATACAAAAAAAATGTCGTACTTTCACGTACATATATATATATATAAACAGACGTACCTCTGTTTATAAAGCAATGACACCACTACCAATACATTATTAAAATAGAGTGTTTTTAATAGGAAACAAAACATATTTAAAAACATTCTCGTATATAAAGGGAATACACAAGAAATATGATATTAATTTTAATGTCATATATGGCACAACTTTATAAAACTAAGAGTATACATATATGTAAGACACCATGTTGTGTTATCTAATCGAAATATAGCCATTAATACTAACTCTTGCCAAAGACTTATAAATATATTTATAATATATAACAAAGTCTCTTCTCTTACTCAAAAGCAAACAGACGTATATTATATATATAGAACGTGAATAAACCTAAAGAGAAGCAGTTTATAACAAGTAGTCGAGCAGCTCATACGTTTATGGAGATATAATAATAATTTTATACAAACACTAAAAAACGAAGAAACGTTAACAAATGTATAAAAAATATGAAACCAAAGAATAGTTGATTGTATTGTGCTAACATTTAGAAAACAACTATTTCAGAGGTATAGAAAGCGCTATTATCTCTAACTGAGTATAAACTTTGGCAACTCTTAAAATACTTTGTACAATTTACAAATTAATTTTAGGTTGAATATTTTCCCTTTCGAAGTGTGATAAATTTTAATTTTGAGAATTAGCATTAAGGGAAAAATGTATATAATTACTAATATACATATATCCCTATACATAAAGGCATTATCAAAGTAATCAGCGCGTATATTACAAAAATTAATAAAAACATAATGACAAGTGAAGATAATACGTTGGCAAAAAATGTGAACTACAAATAAACGAATAAGTTATATGCATATGCATGTGTCTGTGAAAGATACCATACATGTCCACAAAATCTTGTGTCTTTCTTTAAATGTATGTACGTGTTAAACAGCACGTATGCCAGTGTTGTAAGAATGGACGAGCCTCCTTAAAAATTGGCAAAAAAAGGAAATACCAAAATGACACACCCCCAGAGTTTTAGCACAAAAAACTAAACAGTGTCTCTTTAATTCAAAATAAGAGAAAATAAAATATTTCCAATCTACATTTACATAAATTACATGATTTTCAAATCCTTTACGCCTTTGTATTCCGCCTTGCCTACTCTTCACGTTTTAAGTGTAATTTTTTTGTGATTATCAGCTATACATTTTTTTAAAATTTACCCTTCAATATATCTTCAGAGCACAGGTCAAACGTTATCGCAAGTGTGTGTATGTGTATGTGTTGCTATTCTTATTCTTATATATTACAGAAACAACATTACCGTAACGTTAGTCGTCATTACGGGACTGTTCCTTGTTCTTAATAAAAATCTGTGTACAAATTTATGCCAGCAAGTCAAATAGAGCACTAAACCTTCCTGATAACAAAAACTATACCACATACCAAAGCATCAACGCTTAAATTCTAATAGAAGAGGAAATAAAATCATTCGTTGAGAGAGATGGCAGCGAAAGCAAATTGCGCCACAATTGAAAGTAAAAGTAAAAGTAAAAGTGGCGAAGACAAATCAATTATTAATGATCACTGTAACGGCAAGGGCATTACTTATGCCCGCTTAATGACCAACGTTACCTCAACACCTGCGCCAAATGGTTTGCCAATAGTCAGTATTCACAGTAGTGATACTGCGTTACACAGCAATCAATGCAGTGATGGGGTACATTGTTCTCAAAAATCTAACAACATGATTAATAAATCATCGTACCCTAATGCGAGTATTCGGGATAAGCGCATGATGGTGCAAGCGTTATGCGAGCAACTGGTGTTATCGGACAAGCAAATCAATGAATTATGTGGCCGGTTTCTTGACTCGGTGAAGCGCGGTTTAGCTAAGGAAACCCACAACACGGCAGACATGAAATGCTTCATTACCTACGTACAAGATTTACCAAATGGCAGTGAAAGAGGGAAATTCTTAGCTCTCGATTTGGGTGGCACCAATTTCCGGGTGCTGCTTATACACTTGAAAGATGAACACGATTTTCAAATGGAGTCCCGCATATATGCCATACCACAGCATATCATGCTGGGGACAGGCGAGCAGCTCTTCGACCATATAGCTGAATGTTTGACCAACTTTATGTTCGAACATAAAATAAATACGGAGCGTTTACCGTTAGGCTTTACATTTTCCTTTCCTCTGCGGCAAATAGGTTTAACGAAGGGTTTATTGGTTACGTGGACGAAAGGTTTCAACTGTTCAGGCGTCGTAAATGAGGATGTTGTGCAATTATTAAAAGATGCCATAGCACGCCGGGGCGATATACAAATTGATATTTGCGCCATTCTAAATGATACCACGGGCACCTTAATGTCGTGCGCATGGAAAAATCCGCATTGTAAAATTGGCATTATTGTGGGAACTGGTACGAATGCTTGCTACGTTGAGCGGGTGGAGGAAGCAGAGCTTTTTAGCGGTAAAACGCACAATAAGTCTCACGTGGTAATCAATTTAGAGTGGGGAGCTTTTGGTGACAACGGCGGCTTGGATTGTGTGCACACAGAATTTGACAAAGAAGTGGATCAGCACTCGTTAAATCGTGGCAAGCAGCTGTTTGAAAAAATGGTATCCGGCATGTATATGGGGGAAATTGTGCGACTGGTGATCGTGAAATTAGTTCAAGCCGGTGCCCTTTTTAACGGACAAAGGTCTGATGTACTTATAACTCGGGGACAATTTTTTACCAAATACATCTCCGAAATTGAATCAGATGAACCCGGCACTTTTACCAATTGTCGCATGGTTTTGGAAGAGTTGGGCTTAAATAATGCCACCGATTACGACTGTGCCAACGTTCGTTATATATGCGAATGTGTCTCAAAGCGGGCCGCACATCTGGTCTCATGCGGCATAGCAACTTTAATAAACAAAATGAATGAAATTCACATAACGGTGGGTGTGGATGGCAGTGTGTATCGCTTTCATCCAAAATTCCACAATTTAATGGTAGAAAAAATTACTGAACTAATTAAACCGGGTGTAACATTCGACTTGATGCTGTCCGAAGATGGTTCTGGTAGAGGTGCCGCTTTGGTGGCGGCGGTAGCGTGTCGAAAAAATTATGAAAACAACAACTGTCAAGAACCAACAGCAGTTGATAAATAAGACAGAGAAAATGCTCTCAAGAGTATAGAAAAGAAACCTTAATCGCAATTACTTAAACAAATAAAATAAGTACCAATACATGTATATACGTATCTATAAATGCAATTCAAGATGGCTCTTGATTTTTGGCACATTACTTATATTTCCTTAATCATGTAAATAAATAGTTTGTGTCTTAAATTTTATAAAAAATATTAACATTAAAGGAAATCCTGTAATGAAGCGTTTAAATATGATTCTAATAAAAGCAAAGCAAACCACTCCGCTTAGGAGCCTCTTTTTTTATTAGTTTTGGAATAAGGCCACCACGGATCGCCCAGAGCTCTTACAATTACTTTTTAGCCTCCCCGCAGCAAATACTCTACGCTCCTAACTTGTTTAGCACGCAATTTGTCGTAATAATGCATTTCGTTAATCGCAAAAGCACCGCCAATCAGTGCAATCAATCAATCGATATTCTCTGTAAATATTTATTAACTTTTTTCTCTTGTTTAAAACATGTTTTAGCCCCTTGCAACTTAGACCAAAAAATAACGCCTTGACAAATTTACTTATTTTTCACTGCGGTAGATATTATTTTATTTATATGAAATAACTTAACAGTTGGACAAAAAGCAATAAATGCTAATGAAAGCATATTGCGATCTATTTAAATGATTAAAAATTATTACAACGTGACGCAAGATAAGGGAGCGCATCACTATTTCTTATTGTATTGTGTTTAATTGATTTCTACTGGAAGCGTTTGGCACTTTGTCTTAAACGACAGCTAATAAATTGCAAGTCTAACGGCATCATATAAATTTCAATTACCCTACGTCGGTTGAATAAACCTTCACTTTTTCCAATATTAATATAAAAGAGATGATATGCCTTCTACAAAACACCCAGGTAGTGTAGAATATAAAGATTTAGAGAACATTGTTGCCATTGACATGTACCGAGAAAATATCTACCATGGCCACATATCGTTTATTCTCAAGTTTCGAAATGCTTACACAATTTGTGGATACTAAGACGAGGTAGTTGGCAGTGAAACTCGTTGCACCCAATTACTTTGCAATAGAATTTTTTAACCATGCTTCAATATACAATAAGTGGCACTGTTAAGTAAATTTTCTTTACAGTAACTGGTATTATTGAACAATTTTCTGCCAACATTCATTTCTATGGCAATGCGCCAGATGGACAGATATATTAGCATTTCATTTGAAAAATGTACACCCTTCACCGAATTAACTTTGCCTAAACAGAGCTTGCTTCAAGTCCAATATAATTACTTTTACTTCTGTTGTAATTCATTCAGATGAATAGTTTAGATGAAATTTCTTTTTACTGAAATTAGATAAGGAATGTTCATTTCTCAATAGTTATATGACATGTGCTTTTTATTGTGTACTTATCACAGGAAATCTGTGTGTAAAGTACATATTTACTTTTAAGTAAACTTCTATTTAATCAAGTCACGTTGAGAGTATAAAATGTGTGGAAATGTAAAAATTTTAATACCCTACCCTATTTAGTTTCACAAATGGGTCGATTGATTCCAAATTTTGCAGTCTAAGTAAAATTACAAAACCAATTAAGAATTACGCCTTTTCATCATACTTCCCTTAAAAGAGAATTTTATACGGGGAGGGGTTCTAAAAATTCCAATTTAGTCCATTTTAAATAAATTTGCTCTTTAATTGATTTTATCATGCCCAGATTTTTGAAGACAATACCTCAGTTTTCGCGATCGGAAGATTGTTTAACTTAGATGGACACCTATTCAGAAGTTGATGCACAACAATCAAACATATAAATCTTTTATTTTCACGTTTTCCGAGGATGATATAATGGTACTGCAGCAATGAAATGTAATGATTTGATATATTACACATGCGAATATGTTTTTTTCTTACCTTATTACTGTAAATATGCTTCGTAGTGGCACATATGAGTCAAGTCCAAGAACAAAATTAAGCCAAAAACACATGCTTGGAATGGATAGTTGATTTACATCATTTATTTAGTTCATTTAGGAACACATCAAGTTCTGAACATTTCCTTTGACTTATAGATAAGGTGTTATGCAATTTATTCATACTTCGCATAAATATTTTGCATTGCTCGGTAACATCATTTAGAAGCTGTTGGTATTGTTGAAGAATTTCTTTTTCATTATTTTCGTGATGGAACGCATAATCGCTTATACAAAAAATAACTTTACTTTCCAAATCTTTAACTTCCTGTTCTAAAGCTTGTAACGTTTCTAGAGTATCGCCCATTTTTTATTACTATTAAATATATAAAAATTGATGAATTTTTGTGCTTTTTTAGCGGGAAACTTGTGCGAATTTAAAAAAAGTATATTTTCTTTATGTGTTCTTCTTCTTGATTGTCAAAGAAATTAAAAAATTGATTTCGTACAATATAGAGAATATTCAACTAACTATTTAAACGTCGTTTATTTGATTGGTTCCCTTGAACTAGTGTATAATCGATTAGCACATATTTAGCAAATAATTTCATTATACATATTTTTCACTTAAGTGTAAGACATTGTGCTGTTGTGTTAACAGATTTTATTGCAAATTGAAATAAAAAATGAATCGACCCAAGCGCATTAATAAATCCTTTGTTTCTGCAGGAATCTATGTAAGTAAATACAATTGAATTATTCAATTTCATCATATATAGAAACAAAAATAAAATGAACCGTGTGAATTAAGTAAATGGAAATGTTAGTCATCTGTATAAATAAGTATTGATTTAAATTTCATCATTTTTTGTAAAATTTAAAGAAATTATGTAGAGTGATTCGTTCTAAAATAATAAATCGGTACTTAAGATTAATGTTTGATCGAATTTGTTCCAGTTTTTAATTACAATCGTACAGATCACTCCAGTAGATTAGAGACGGCGACAATATATTAGGCTTTCTAATGAATCAACTTCGGAATTAGCAATTAGCAAGATGTACTGGAGTTCAAAATATGAATGTTATGTTTGCTCTTTTTTTAAGAGTATAAGTTGTATCAAATTACAGTATGGGAGAATGAATTTTTAGCATTGGTCAAAATCTGTCAAGGAATTCAAACTTTCCGATCGTAAGGATTGAACCAAAAAATCAATACCTTAACCTTATTTATTAATATCCGATCTACTCCAATCGGCCACAAAGCCGAATGTTTATTAAAATAAAGTATGTTTCCTTTTCATAACGGAACTGCTATCGCTAGTTTAATGTATAAGGCAACTAAATGAGCATTTTTACGAGATACTTTAATTTTTGTTTGTTTTATTTCTCTGTAATTTACAGCAAAAATCATTTTTATGGTTAGAAATAAAAATGCCTTCAATACAAAATTCTTAGACTTTTTTACAATAATCTTCAAGAGTGCTAATATAATTCCTCTTAGTCGCTGTTATTATTAAAGAAGGTCAGAAATTCTTTACAATGGAGAATGTTCGGGGTTTAGCACTTTTGAACGATTATTGGAAATTGTTCTATGTTAATACATGCTTAAATTTTTAGTTTTGTGTTGTATAGTTATGCACATTTTCTATTTAGCGAAATACTTAAACGATAATCAATTTTATGATACCCACCCAAGTGACCAAGTCTCGTATGAGCAAAGTATACAAATTGTAAAATATGAATTTGCCAATACTTGCATTGAGTTTATCAGTGTATGCTCATAATAATTTGGCAAATTTTATATTGATCTGAAATACTTTGTAGAATGCGATTAGGAAAGTTTTGTGGTTCAAAGCATGCAGAATATCTGAATTTTTATTGCATGCAGATGGAATGCGTGCAGTGAGAAAACAGATACAAGCATGTAGTAGATACAATAAAGCGTTTGGGTATTGGCTACATAGATGTTCATAGCTATTCCTAAACTAAGGTTTTTGTTTTATGTGAGTACACACACAATGAGAAACGTCTACGGTGTACAGACTGATGAAGCGCTCATCGGCTCTTTTGGATGTTAAAACGCTGTCTAAACATGCTTTGGTAACTCCATAATTTGAAAACGTGGCGTACACATGTAGAGAATTATTTCACAGCGGCACAGTGATTTTTATGTCCTTGTTGAACATTTTATATACCCTTAGGATCCCAATACCACATCCAAGCAACAGAATCAAGGTTATGGTACCCAACAACAACAGCAAAGGCAGCAGTTTCAAGGTCAGCAGACGCCTCAAGTAAAGCCGCAAGTAGTACAACCGCCAACACTACTCCCTGAAAATGAAACTGGAAAGCAAGCAAACGTACCCTTAGCACAGTCAGAAAATATGCAAAATGCTCCTGAGGTGGTTGAACCAGCAGTACCGCAGATACCAGCCGCGATGGATACAAGTATTACTAATGAAACCAGTCTTGACGACTCGGGCCTAGTTGACGAGAATGGCAAAGTTAAATTTAAGAAAATCTTCGGTATGCGCAAGAAAGCTTCAGGTGAGAAATGTCCTTTCCCTTGCAACAAACTCCTATAATCTAATTTTTGAACACAGTTCGAGCAAAAGAGAAGCGCATACGGCAAAATCGTCGTTTGCGTAAAACAATTATACCCAAAAACGCACTCATGGCTCTGCATGAAGTCAAAGGCTTGACTATCAGTGAGTTTTCTGTTAGCAGCAATCCAAGTGGTGGCTTTACGGCTACAGTCATTGTTAATGGCAAGCAGTATGAAGGAGTTGGCAATTCCAAGGCGGCCGCCAAAAACTGTGTATCAGAAAAGGCTTTGCGGGATTACATTATTGAGAAAATGCGTCAAAATCCGCGCACAAACAAGAATGGTACCATAAGCACTGCCGGGTCGGTGTGCAATGATGAAATTATGGATGCAAGTGGAGGGAAAAGTGGCACTAATGACAGTGTTGCCGACAAAGAAGACGACGCGGATGATGTTCCAATGGTGAATTTGGCATCATTCGCTTTATACAAATTATTTTCCGAATGGGAGAGCGAGGGATATGTTGTACCAGAAATGCATCCTGCTCGTGGTAATACAAGTGACAATGAGGGTGCTGAAGCAGTAACAAAAGAGCCCAAGAAAGCTCCAAAACGAAGTGAATTGCCTCCTAATTGGCAAGCCATGCATCCGGCTTCTTTGTTATGTGTGGTGAGTTTTTCAAATTTGCTCTTTATACTCGTAGGATCGGGGGTTTGCTAAAAGTTGTTGTAGGTGACAAAAAATTACACAGCATGCTACTCTATATACAACATTAACTTTATGTGTCTAAATAGATGCGCCCGGGCATCACCTATATTGACAAAGGTCGTGTTGGTGATAAGCAGAATGACATGCAAACAATGGCAGTAGTTGTGGACGATTGCGAGTTTGTGGCTGTAGGTCGCTCTAAAAAGGCAGCACGCCACAATGTAGCCGCCGCTGCTTGTAATGCTCTTTTTAGCACACAGTTTATTAAATCAGAGCCAGTTGATGACCTCTAAGCGTATACGTTTTATTTTTATTTTTTTTTTTATTTCAATTTTAAATTAATTGTTCAAGTAAAGGTTTTAAATAATATAAAATAATGATCACCAGGTAACTTGTGGTTGTCTGGTCAGATGAGAGACCAATGTTTTTGAAATTTATCGTTTTCAGGTAAAAAGAGATTTGATGGCCTTTCGAGCGACAGCGCGTAACGGTTGCATTTCTTATTAATTTCTTGGTCAAACATCTGCAATTGTTATATATGAAAAAATCTGAGAATTATCAAAATATGAAACTTACGTCCTCCTCTTTCAACTCCAGTACGTCTGATAAATTCCACTCGTGTTTGGGTAAAGGCCGAGATATAAATTTGGCTGCAATAGCTACGGCTGGAAGGCAATGTTTTTGCAGAGCTAGTATTTCCCAAAAGGAACTGTCCATAGCGTTTGACTTTATTGGATCGCTCTCCAGCATATTATAAGGATCGCGTTCCACTAGAATAAAAAGTTTATTATAAATATGACCTTAGATGCTGAATGCGTGGTTCACCTTCTGTACATGTCTCTGAGTGAATTAATTTCTTCAAGCCAGGGTGTCGCAATATTAAATTACCAATAAATTGCATCATTATTATGATATCGTGAGGAGGAGCCGTTAAACTTAAGCGTGCCAAGCGTTTAGCAAACGCTGCCACCAAATTTTCTGGTAAATGGGTTGAACTTAGAAATATGTCCGCCAAATAGAATAAACGGGCTTTGTACTTAGTGTGTAAAATATCCGACTCAAATAGCGAGTACAACTTTTCGTATATGTTTGGATAAGTAATGTTGTGCTTGCGTATAAGTATGAAAACCCCTTGTAAGGCTAATAGGGATATAGCACCTCCTGCAGAGTTTAATCTTAATTAATAAATTATGTAATAATTAAAACCTGTTACTTACCAAAATCTAAAGAATCCATAAGAAAATCCGTCAGCAATATAGGTTTTTCTAGATGCGACAAGAAACGCTCCAAAAGAATTATTAGCAATTGTTTGTGCACCTTTTCAGACATATCCGCGCTAATCCACTCCATAATGTTGTTCCAAAGTTTATTAATTGATTTACGAGTATGAAAATAATGACACGATTTTTTATCCGTTTCCAACTTAACGAAATATTTGCGTTCGCTGTATAATCTCTTTGAGACTGGCAAAGCATTGATGACGTCCATCAAATTCAGAAAAGATATTTCATTTTTAATCGTACTCTTCCGCATCAATTCTTGATATAATACACACCACGAATAATGAACCACATCTACATACTGGGTATATTCTTGTAAGCACCGAATAACATCTTGCTGGGAAAATTTTTCACTGAGTAGTTTTTCTAGAATTGCTTTTAATCGAGCAATTGGAAACGTTGTGCTGGGACTGTTGCTTAAAGGGTACATGCCTTCAACTGCTAACAATTTCATACCACTACTCAAAGCTTGGGTTTTATCGCCAATATTTTCACATTCCATAGCTCTTAACATTAATGCGAGAGTCTCTTCATAGCGTTCTTTCAGCCAACAACAATAATCACGTACTGCCTTTGCCACTTCTTCTTCTTCGCATTGGTCATTGTCATCGTTTCCAAATTCTCTTCTTTTGAAAAGTTCTGAGAAAATGTTTTCTAAAGTTAAAATAATAGCTGCGATAGGGTGCTTGTTATTCAGGTTTTTCTAAAAGTTATAATATTTAATTTTCAATTATTTGGTATTTAGGCATTTGCTACTCACCTTCAATTGTTCAATAATGTCCACTACATTGTTGGCTTTAAGTTTATCATTTAGAAAAGCTTGTGATTTTTCTCGCAATTCTTTGGGGATTGCTGTAGAATTGCGTTTGTCCTCAATATCAGGCATTTTTAAAATATTTATGTCCTTTGTTTACAATTTATACAAACCACGTGAAACCGATAATCGAGTTTTATATCAGTTATGAATTATGTATCAGCTGGTATCCAGATAAATATAAATAACTAAATGTTAAAATTTGTTTAATAATTAAATCATAACTTTATTAAGGCGCAGAACAAGTACTTCGTGTTCACGCTGCGCTTTTGCATCTTTTGACGTGGCGTGACCTACGTTATTAGCGAATTGAGATAACTTCGGAGAAGAAAAAGATAAATAAACAAGCAACTCTGATTTTTATATAAAATTTATAAACAGCATGTAAGTGTAATTGATCTGAGTGTATACGAAACATAACTTTTATCATAATTTTTTAAAAATTTAGTGAAACTAAAAAAGAGTAACAAATGAATTCAGATTTTAAGCCGGTGTTGACGAAAGCAGCTGTAGCGTTACAACACAAACAAAACGAGTTTAAAGCTTTAGTGTTTAAAGAACCCAAATCAATTAAACAAAACGATATCCTTAGAACCGCAAAGCGTAAAGGACAAACCATAAAAGATGAAGAATCTCTAGTTAACGCTTCTGCTAATACACAAGAAAATGACTTTGACATTAGAATAGCCCGCCGTGAAGTACTTAAATTTGCCATAAATAATCAGCGTAAAGAAAAACAAAAGAAAAAGATGATCATATACGATATGGCGCAGAGGGGACTTAAAGTGCCAAAAAAACCGTACAAGAATTATAAAGTTTTATTAGATGAACGTAAGCGTCTTAAACAGATTAGAGAAGAGCGGAGAAAGTTTCATCAGTTGGGTAAAACGCAAACGGGTCTGGCTGCCATCAAGTGCCGCAGCAAAACTAAATTAGAAAAACAAAATAAAAAACGATTTCCAGTTTCAGCTATTGATCAACCTTATGGCATTGTACCGTCAAACATGAGAAAAAAATAAATTGGACATAAGTGCCAAATAAGGATTTCAGTCCCATTCAAAATAATTTATTCATTTAGAAATTCATTCATAGATAAGTGTCGACACTGAACTATTACTAGTTGGGATATATATATATTGTGGGAAAGCGAAAGTCTACAAATTTTTGCAAAGTTAATCTAGCTTTCAGTTCAAATTAAAAATCTCGTAATTTGGGATCGAATTTTTTATTTCAAATTTTACTTTACTCAATAAATTTACTAATTAATGAGTGTCGCTGCAAGGGAAGAAACAACCCTATGAAAAAGAAATTCGGGGGAACTAGTCCCCACGAAGCTACGTGCCTGGAAATATTGTATAGATGAACTATATAAACAAAACATATGGTATTGAAGTTGGATGCGATTTTTCCGACGTACACTTATTTACGAAGATTACGTGAATTAATTTAGAAATATAATAAAATGTTAAAAAGTCTGCGAATTGGTCAACGTTTGATGCGATACCAATCAACTGGTGGCGGAAAAGTGGAAAATGCTAATTTTTCCAATGTTAACGGCTTGTCTAGCAATTGTGTTAAACCAGCAAGTGGCCCGGTGGGGCCAGGAGCTGGACCCAGCGCCGAATACAAAGTCCCCGAATACTTTTGCTTTAATCGTTTTAGTTTTGCAGAAGCCGAAGTGGAATTGGCTAAATATCGTTGCCCTCAACCTTCTGCCATCAAAAAGTAAACTTTAGTAAGCACAGGATGTTCACTAAATAAATGAAAATTTTTATTTCAAACTGTTTTCTCAGACATTCTGTTTATTTGTGTGGAAGAAATCAAAAATTAAACAATCATTTCTAATTCACGGGCATAAAATATGGCCTGTTCCGCCAATTCTACCGACGGTAAAACTTCTTTTGGCTTGGCTGGCTTATTTACAAAGTTGTAGAAATTGTTTGCATCCAAGTGCCAATTGCGTTTTTTACCAAAAGCCCTGACATCGTCAGATGATTTTAAATTGAGACGTTTGCCAGCCTCTTGTATAGAAATTTTTTCATAGGCTTTCTCAATGCAAGCACCAATCTCATCACGCACAGTGGAAAGTAATGTATCCATAAAGTGATTATAAATTTCTGACGGTGCTAAACTCTAACATATGTAAAAAGTGTCACATAATTAAGTAATTCAGGATTCTTTCATTCTTACACTTACTTTGGCTTGGAAAATTTTATTATAACGTCCCTCCATAATGTACTGTTCCAACGCCAAAACAGGTCCAATAAATTTATTGCTGTGTATAATTTCAGCCGAGAGCAATTCTAATTCTGTGTGGAATTCAGATACTCTGTTAACCGAGAGTAGGTACAATAAATTAAGTCCCAAAAGTTTGTACATGTTTTCCGATTCGGCAATTTGATGTCTATGCATTTTATGATAAAATATTATTCACATACAATTGGTAATAATTTAGACACCCACTTGTAATCGTAGTAGTAGCATTTTAATTGGGACATGTATCTCTCGTATGCTTGTATGTCCTTCGTAATTACACTGAACTCTACCGCAACTTCCAAAACATCCCTAGATATAATCAACTCGGCCTTAGACGATTTCACATCTTTGGTGGGAAGAAAGGCCAACTTGGTTAGGCCCACCTAATAATAATAATAAAGTTAAAGAAAAATAAAGCGGTCCTAACAATGAATTGGCACTTTTGAGGTTATTTGGTTGATTTCACTGTCACCTTGATTTTATCCAGCAATTGTCCGCACTTCTTTAAATTCCGTGGTTTTTTATTCCATTCCGATTTTAATTCTTTGTATAAGGTTTCTACACAAGCACAGCCCGACATTTTTAAGATCCCCGTAATGTTTAATTTCTTTTTTTAAATGTTTGCTGCCTCAAAATTGTGACAATAAATAAACAAAAGTTTTACACTCAGAATACAAATTTTTTAACAAAGAAACGCCATCTAGCAATAATTTATATAGTATCTGCTTACCACTTTCACTATCTCTGTCGCTCAGTTTATTATCAAATTCGTCATTACCTTTCTTTTTCACTCTCATACTATTATTACATAGACGCCATATTGTTAGTGTTTACTATCTCTGTCTCGACTCTCCATAAACACCAGTGTTGTGTAGAAAATTAACTATTTTTTTTCTATTCTGTTATAGTAAAAGTTGTCATCAAGCGTTGGTCACATCGATTAAAATGTTTTTAATAAATTTTCCAGTTAAAATGTTATAAAATATTAAATCTGTAGATATAATAAATGTATTTGAAAAAGTGTGCACTAGATGTTAGTGATAAAACTCTGTAAAAGTCTTAAGATTTCACAGAGTTGTGTTGGCCTTTGCTATTCATCTGCACCATTTTTAATAAGATATTTTTATGCATCGAAATGAGCAAATTGGTCTTCTGAAAAGAAAATTTTAAACAAAATATATTCGTATAAGTTTGTACTAAATATAAAATCACCGATTAATATCTTGTTGAGAAGTGTACACTAGAGTGACATTTTGGAAGAGTATACAGTGAAATACGCGCTTGATTTCCTTTTACGTGTTTTGTGTTGCTTAATGTGGTTGTCGCATGTGTGTACGTACAGTAGGGTAAAATTATTTTTGAACAGCGGACCATCAACAACAAATTCTATGAACTGTTCATATGAAATTTTCTCAATATCTACATAGAAAGATTTTTTTATAATTTGAAGAGTTTATTGAAATAAAAGACGAAATGTTGATAATAATGTCTCTCATTAATTCCCGCCAATACTTGACATATTTTTGGGTAACTGGGTTGCCACATATTTAGGTAATTATCTTATGGGACCATGTCCAAAATTATCCATGACAAAATCGTATCTAATGACAGTTTGAATTAATATTGTATTTTTCAATTTTGCAGACCACCATTTATGCATGATAGAAAATGCGCGTTGGAAAGAAATCAACAATTATTGAAACTAAGCAGATACGTCCGTGCATTGTACGTTTGGAAAAAGTTCAGCTAGACGAGAAAAAAAGTGTTAGT
This sequence comes from Crataerina pallida, assembly GCA_949710015.1. Lineage (NCBI taxonomy): Eukaryota > Metazoa > Arthropoda > Insecta > Diptera > Hippoboscidae > Crataerina > Crataerina pallida. The sequence continues at coordinate 30,077,805 of OX453291.1, forward strand.
TGCAAAAAATTCAAAACATTTGTATCGCAAAAAAAAACTAAACCATCAACACCCGCAAATATCAGGGTAACACGTTTAAGTTTGGCTGCTATGGGAGCAACGCCTAAAGCGGCGACAACTGAAGAAAAAAAATTCAAGGGACCTTTAAAGAAACGCCCAATTAGTAATACTTTACAATCAACACCACAACAAAAGAAAGTCAGTGAGAAAGTTTTGTCAACAACTATGCGTTCCAGCCAGAAGATGAAAGTGGTACATCGAATTAGCAAGGAGATGTCGTCTGAGCACGAAGAGGAGGAAAGTTTGCCGCCAACTATAGCGGCGGGCAGATCACGTAGAGCCATTAAACCCAATCCGAAATATGCCAGTGAAGACATGCTCACACCCAAACTTATACGTAATGTAGGCTCATCCAGTGGTAAAATAGTGATGGGTTCTGCAGAAAGTAAACGTCGCAGTGGTTCATCCAGTTCGGATGATTTTTTTAATCGTGACTCGAGTGATGAAATGGACGCTACCCAACATAATAACTATGATGGCAGTGGTACCGATGATGTTGCATATCAAGCAGACGAAAAGGATGGAGGCGATTCCGATTTTTCAGAGCCCGTAGCTGAAAAATCACCACCTCGTCCGGCGCGAGGACGCGGACGTCCACGTAAAATTCAGCCCGAATCATTAGTCCACACAGCAACGAAATCTGGAAGTTTGACTTCAACACCATCCAACCGAGTTGTACAAATGGCGTCAAATAATGTTCGTACACAACCATCTCAACTTCAACAAATAAGGCGATCATTGGCGACTGCTACAGCTCAACGAAATTTTAATTTGCTGGGCGGTGAAAAACGTAAATTAGACAAAATGGGCGACAGCGATGGTGAAGCAAACACTTCAATGAAACGTAAGCAAATAGTAATAACATCCCAAGGTCAGCGGGTAGGTGTACCCGTTAAGGATGTTAAGGAGAATTCAAACGCGGCAAATACCCCAACAACTGCCACCCGAATAATACGTACAATTACGCCGGCTTCTCTACAAAATTTGAACGGCAACAAAGTGATGAAAACGCAGACGCCATCGACAAAAGTATTAACTTCCACTGGTGATAAAAGAAAGGTTTTAGATGCAACAAAAAATCACCCCGGCAAACGAATATTAATCAAGTCGCCGCTCAATAAAGCTTTAATAACCAATGCGAGTTTAGAGGGTAAATCTGCCGTCTCGACAGCAACAGCTTCGTACACACCAACACAAGCGAAAATATTAGCAGCCAGAGCAACGGCAACAGCTGCCGCCAGCAGACTGCAAGTGGATTCGTCCAAATTACAAATGAAGGATAATTTAAAAACAATTTCAAAAATCAACAACAACAACAATAGCACGGCAACAATAGCATCATTGAAGAAACCAGGTATGATTCCTACACAGGGTAACAAAACGCAAACTACGACCAAATCATCGGTAGCTTCTAGTAATTTTACTAGCAAAACATCGTCACCGAAAGCGGAGGAGAATCCAAACTCCTCGGCTGATGATTTCGAAACTATGCCAACTTTCACGATCGTTAACGTAAACGACATAATTAATAAGAAAGGCGACGTGTTGATAACCAAATCGAAAAACGCTAACAACAAAACGATATCCGAAGACACCATAACATTACATGACGAAGACGTTGCACTGAACAATCAACGGGAGCGCAGTACGCCATCTGCCCTAAATCGACTGGCAAGCGAAACAAGTCGAAAAGGCGGCACAACAGGGCAGCACCAAATACTCAATCATAAAATTGCAATGCGAAACGCTCGATCGACATCCAGTGTAAAGCCAATTATAGCGCCACCATCTAGTAAACCAGCGCCGCGCATCCTAAATTCTATGGTGGCCAAAAAAACTCGACCCGTTAAACCACTAATAGCCAACATGGATGATTCGGCCGATGAGAGTATACCGCTGTCGTTGGATGACGAAACGGAAGATGAGCAAGAGCGGAAACAAAAAGGTGTGGAAGAAATCGATCTTCATGGCACTGAGGATGAGGCAGAAATCAAAGCTACAGCTACCGGGCCATATAAGCATAAGCAACAGCATCAACAGCAACAGCAAAAGAAAGCATTAGTTAAAAATAACTTACCGGTGGTTAACAGAAAGAGAGGGTTGGGGGTGTCGTCATCTCTGTCAGCCAAAGAGAATTCTCTGTCGGCTTTTAATCAACAATCGAACACTACAAAAACGCCCGCACAGCAGGGACCACGCAAACTAACACCAGAAAAGGTGGTCATTTCGCGACAAGGTGACAAAATTATTAAGAAGATTACCTGCTTTGAAACGTGGTATGTAATTAATGTCAAAAATGAACGTCCGCACCTGGAGCGCAGCCAATTCGAAATGCCACTCATAAAATTAGCCAACGTTTGCAAAACGATACCGTTGCCCTCGACGCATTGGAGCTGTAAGGTCACATTGTACGAACTCTCCACCGCTACCTTGGCGAAATCGATTACTTTCATTACATACACTGGAGATCTGCAGGATCACAATATAGCGGAAGAGGATCGTGCCAAATATCAGCCATCATGTGTAATGTTCAGGAGATCTGTTGGTGATCGACAAAAATCGCGTATGCCGTACGATCGTGCAGTCATTTTTAAAAATAAAACCTTTTATACAAACATTGAGGGGAAAAATGTAAAACTGGTAGGGGCACCCAGTATAATAACATCCATCGATGATGTCGAAATATTGCTTCAAATTGTTGACTCCTTATCACTAACAAGTGACTTTGTCGAACAAGCCACTACCATGCAATAATTACTACAGATGTCTGTTATTAGCTGTTAATAGCTCTCAGAGCGGCAATATGTTTGTTCACTCACTCATCACTGACGATCAGTAAAATGCGAGTAGATAATGCCCTATATAATGAATAATTGAAATGAAACACATCTCTATAATGTAAGGACTATCTTTCGTACGAACATATATATAATAAGTTATATATATATACGTAATATATTTACATATAAATTATATGTAATGAAACATATGTTAACTTTAGTTTATGAACACACACATGCACGTGCACACATACGCAGGATTCTTAATTTAATTGAGAAAAACCCAAGGATGAGAAACATTTGAGTTTTGTTTACACTTTCTTATAACATTTTAGGTTTTTATAACATTAACCGTTTCTGGAAAATATTTACCAATCATAAACACATATATATATATATACAACAACGTAAGTACAAGTTTAGTTGTTTTTTGAAGTGAAAGCTGCTGTAACTTCTCCATTCAAACATCCTAATATGACCATATGTGGACATACGATTAAATTTACGAAAAACAAAAATCACATTTTATCCTTAATTTTAATAACATAACACTTTTAAACATAATGTATAAACGTTTAATGCAACGCTATTAAATAAACGGTAAACATGAAAGTAGTTGGCAGAATGATAAAAATCGAAATCATGTTTCAAAGAAAGACAGACACACCCGCCTCTTCCTCTTCCCCTTCAGCATATGGATTGATTGATTTACTTTTTAATTTTCCTTTTCTTTATTTAATACATATATATATATATAAATATTATAATTGTATAAACATTTTCATTAATGTTAATGGTTTTATGAAGATATTTCAATAAAATTAAGATTCTGAAAATTTGAGTCGTTTTATATATTATGACAATATTGCAAGTATACAAAAAAATTGATCCAAGACTTATTATTTTATATTGAAAGAAGAAAGCCAAATTTTTGTGTTTGAGGAGTCGTTCAGTTCAGAGAACTAAAGTTGAACAAGTGAAGATTTCCGTTTTCACTTTTTTTTCTGAGCAGAACCATTTACAGCTGAGCGTAAACTTTTTTTGCGTACTTTTCAAAATCTTAAGAAAGATATTTATCTCAGTATGCTCCGTCTAGAACATATTACATAAACACCACCTGGTTTTCTCCTAAACCGCTTTGTCATGTTCTATGGACTTGAAGATTATTCACGAAATGTGTTGTTGTGGTTAAGTGAGTAACTCTCAAAAGGGTCAGCGTAGCCCTACTCATTTATTCAGTAAACTTATATGGTGTGAGTTCTCTTTCTAGCTGAGCTATTTGGCTAGTCAAGTTTCTTTCTTCTTCTTATACCATGCCATGCCACTTCAATAAACCACTAAAATATTTTTCATGCATCACAAATTAAATTTTATGCATAGAAGCGAGCTACTTAAAGGAAGACGAATCGCCGTCCACTGTAGCTTTTATTTACATTATTTATTTACTAACTTTACAGCACACACACACATGTGCAATTTCCGACTGCATGTAAGTGTAATTTTGATAACAATTACTTTTCTTCTTCCATATGCGATGCAACTGATATTTCATTCATTTGAAAATATGGAATCTGACCGTGTAGACGTATTGATATTTGGTTCAGCCATTATGGATTTTATTTGGTGAGCTATCTCTATGTATATAGTGTGTGTTCGAAAACGTATTAAAACATGGCATTACTTCAGCTATGTGGAGCATTTGCCTAAGGCTGGCGAAACATTGCATGGTTATAAATTTTCCACTGGCTTTGGCGGCAAAGGAGCAAATCAGTGTGTCGCCGCAGCACGTCTTGGTGTCCGCACCGGTTTAATAGCAAAGTTGGGCTGTGATATGTGGGGCGACGATTATTTAAAGCAAATGCAGAAAGAAAACATTAACATAAATTATCTGAAACAAATTCGAGATGTGGGGACAGGTATTGCCCAAATAACTGTGTCTCAAAATGGGGAAAATCACATTGTAATTGTGGCTGGGGCAAATAACAAATTGGCCAAAGACGATGTATGGTCAGCAAAGAACCTTTTTCAAGACGCCAAAATTTTGTTATGTCAATTGGAAGCGCCCGTAGATGGTACTTTGGAGGCCTTACGCTCCTTTAAAGGTATTTCAATACTTAATGCTGCTCCTGCCATGGTAGATATTCCTTTAGACTTAATACAAAGCGCCTCCATATTGTGTGTGAATGAACATGAGGCTGCTACTATGACCAAAAGAGCGACTATAAAAACTTTGCTGTATGTGTTATTGTCTTATGCAATAATTGTTACAAGTCCTTCATTCATAGGGAGGCAAAGAGTGCCGCACTAAAACTTGTGGAAATGGGCACGAAATGTGCAATTATAACGTTGGGTTGCCAAGGTGCTGTATACATACAAGCATCTGAACCGAATAAATGTGTACACGTGGCCGCTTACAAAGTTAACAAAGTGGTAGATACTACTGGGGCTGGTGATGCATTTCTGGGTGCTTTGGCCTACCAAATGGCGTGCAAACCTCATCTGAACTTATATCAACATGTTGGCTTTGCCTGTCGTGTTGCTGCATATTCTATACAATATCTGGGCACTCAAGCCAGTTATCCCCAAGCAAAAGATGTGGAATATTTGTCTGACGACACTTATACCTTTAATCTCATATAAATTTGTGCACAAGAGCTAATTAAAAATATTTTGAATACGAACACAAATTGTCGATAACTTTATTGTTATAAATATAAATAATCTAAATGCGTTTTTTATTTATTTTTTCCCCGATTTTTTTATACCGCCACCAACTAATGGTCCCTTTTGTGCCGCTTTGGCTTTGGCCGCCTCTAGTGCTTTCTGCTGCTCTTTTTGTTTTTGCTTGAAAGCCATATCCTCCTCATCCATTTCTTTTGACTCCTTCTTTGGCGCCTTAAGGGGTTTTTTCTTGCCTCCTTCACGACTCGACATTATTAACTAATTCTGTTAACAGTATTTTAGACCGAGTTGTTTTCTTAAAAAATATGTTTAGATTAAATTAGAAGCGATTTAACGAATGAACATTAAATGTGGCTCAAACCAGTACAACAGTAAGGCCAGTCAAAACACCTTTCGCGAATTTCAACAATGACCCGGAGGTTCTTTGTTAGTGGTACATGGAATAATTCCTCCACATGGAGATAAAAAGTTAAAAAAATTAATGCCATCTAGTGCATATCAAAAAACTGCTACTTAAATTATGAGCTTTGCTTTTGTATGTGAAAATTAATTTTACCAATTAGATTAGAAGCATCGCGAGGAAAGATACTTTAAAGACCAAGAGCTATGTTGGCCGATATAACGAAAAGGTAATTATTTCAAATTACAGAAAACGACAAATTTTCCCGTTTTTAACGTCAAACCTAGCAACACTTTGATTTGGTTAATAATTTAAGAATCTCGCAACTTTTCGGTTCTAAATATATTCGATTAAAGCAGTGATTTTCATTTATTATTACTATACGTATTATTGGCAAATTAATTATTATGTTCGTTGTGGTCGCAAGTTATAATTTAGTAATATTTTTCAAATGCTAGCCATTTGTTTTTTCCTTTGTAATATTCACTGGTTGAATAACTAATTAAGGATATTTCGTAGAGTTGGCTACGCTATAAGGGAAATTTATAATCGTTGACAAATATTTGACATATGAAGGGAATAAATACGCCATTTGTAATTTTCTTCCAATTTGTACTACTTCACGAATTACGGGCAATAAGTAAGCACGCGTTTGTTAACACCGATTGGGAAACTTGTGAGAATAATTTTCAAAAGAAAATTTTGTTGTGTAATTTTTGAAAGAAATTAAAATCAGAAAGGTATTTCCCATAATTTATTTAGTATATAAGCATAATGATGATTTTTCATAATTGATTAAATGTGAATTATAAGTTTGTGAGATGTGTTGGGATGTGTGAAAAAATGAAATTGTGTTTTATACATATATACCCTTGAATAGGTTATATAACGAAGAATATAACTGCCTAATATGTCACCTTTTGTAATTAACATTTATTAGTTTTTTTTTTGTTTTCCTTTAAAGATGTTGGCCGCAAAACATTTTTAAAAAAGCGCATCTTCATCGGAAAATTGCAGATTGCTTAAATAACCTAAAAAAATTTTCATTAACACAAAATGAGTGCACAAATAATTTGGAAGTTCATTATAATTGAAAGCATGCCAAATGATTGTATAAATGTGTGTATGGGAGAAAATTATACACTCGCATATGGCCTGTTAAGCCTACCAGGCATACTTCAGCTTAAATGTCACAAAATTAAAGTATTTCCTATTTAAGGTATTTTATCCAAATTTTAAGAACCAGGTATTAATATCGGTCATATATAAATTGTCGTGGCAAAATTCAATGCAGCTTTATTACGCTTAAAAGTTTTGAGAAAGCGACGTTATATAGAAGAGAGTACTGTGTATAAAGCTTTCAAAAAATCTAATAGTAGCCGAAAAAGAGTGTTGCCAATTCTTTTTAATATGCAAATAATTCATAAGGAATTTTAAGATTGTTATTGTAATGAGTATGAATTTGGATAAGGGGTCCTCGGTTTGTGTGCCCAATGGCTTTAATGAACCATTTAAAAAAGCGGTATTTATAAATAACCTTGTTATACTAAATTTAGTGTCCATAACACACATCGATAACAGCGTAAAATAAACTTGATTATATTGGCCCCTTGCCAAAGTGTACATCATTTTCAACTATCTAATAGTCGAGCAAATATAGACAGTGCTAGTTGTCAATGTTGCCCCACATTTCTTTGAGTGAATTAAAAAAAACATGTCCGAATTGTAAAATTTGCAGCTACTATCCATTTCAGAAAAGTAAACTGTTAATAAGTGCATGCAAATATCTAATGTTAATCCCCTAGAAAAAAATTGAAGTTAAAATATACTTTTCCTTCAGGCTATAGTCCCCCCTCTTGAAATGAAAAGCTAATGCTTTTTACTTTTGTAGTATTAAGAAGTAAAAGCGGTCAAGTTTATTTTCTATAACATAAAAAAATTATTTCATTTAAACAATTTGAACAATTGCATAAGGACGGTGCGTATAGCGTTTTTTGTTATGTAATTTGCCATTGAAAATGCAATGCGTACTCGGCCTTTGAATGCTTTTTTGCACAGAATACATTCTTGTATAATATCTCACAGAATGCAGAAATGCAAAGAGATCATGTAGTTTGGCACAAGTTTACAGATGCATGTAAGCTTTCTGATTGTTTACGAGCAGAGACATGGAATTTTTATAACAGGGTAGGGCATGAACAGTAGCTGCACGATATAAAGATCCGTACATTTGTTTGCCATCGCAAAAAATGTAATGCTCATAAATTGTGAGAGGAGTCTTTGAGAATTTTGTGTAATTTTTAAGTCTATCCTTTGCTGCTTGACACAGTCTGCTCTATCCTTGTGTAAAATTTTAAGTTTTACTTTGCCAAAGTGAAGAAAACTGATCTAAGTTGGTCATTAATTTACCGGCAACCATACCAAAAAGCTTCTCAGAGCCACTTTTGTCCATCAATGACATATATAATAAGACACGAGAGAGCCACCAAATAATGCTTAATAAAAACGAATGCGTTTAGCAGTAGCTTTCAATGTTATATATGTGACCCTTTCATATACACAGGCAGAGCAACAACATTCTGTGTGTCATCTACTAAGATTTTTTTTATTAATATTCGGGTTGTCACTCGGTGCGGACCATTTTTCAAGCAAGAGAAGACATTTGATTTGTAAGACTGTGATATAACAAACACAAAAAGTATGAAAACCCTTCATTATCCAATTATTTTATAGATTTTAATGTTAATGTTTTCGTGAAATGTGTGTCTGTGATGAGTTTTAAGAAGAGAGAGTGAATTCATTTACTTACTCAAACAATGATTTTAATACAATTTTTTTTCTTACAATTTCGTTTTATATAAATTTTATTTAAAAGGAAGAAAAAAGTAATTACATTAAAATATCTAATAACTACTGCTACAATTAAGACAATACGCTAACTTTCTGTTGAAGGAACTTTGTCGAAAATTGAAAACTTGCAAATGATTATGCAATCTGTATTACTGTTATGTTTGATAAGATATATATATGTATGTATATGAAGGAAAAGTATACGATAAAAAAAGAGGGAGATCAAAAACTATAAAGTCGAATACGTATAGTTGTGTAATATACAATACAGAAGAAAGGAATTTATAAAAATTTGTTATAGGCATCTTTCATTAATTTTTTCATTTGCGAGCGTTCAATTGTGATGTAACCAAATGTAGCAAAACTGCCATCTCTAGAATGTAAAATAAATTTAATCAAGTGCAATAATTACTCTTTCCTTAATGTTTGGTCCATGTTTTTGCAAAAGTGTTTTGCTTTTACTTCCACAAAGGGGTGTTATTGTACATTTTCCTATTTATACATTCAAGTTTATTACAATTTTACCTGTTCTGTACACGAAAGTGTGCTTTTTTGGCTTGAGACTGCGAGGTAACGTCACTTATGAACCTTTGAATTGTGTAATATACTGTTGCATATAAAAGTCTAAATATGTAGAGGAAAATTAAGTTATATGGATGTATAAATTATGCAATATGTTTTATTTTATACGATAACCTAATTATATAGTATTTTGGGCATTTTCCACATGTTTCCAGCCATAGTGCGAACCTGTGTTATATGTTGTATATATATATGTGTGTAGTGATATAGATGCGCTTGTGCAATGCTTGAATTGTTAAGTGGTTTTTGTTTTTATATAGACACACCTAATTCTCTTTGTGCGCGATAGATACGTTACTAAAAAATTTGTGTAAAAAAGATATTGGCTAAATGGAAGAATAGATTGATTCCAGACTTAAAAAAAAATTGAAAATTGTGTTAAAACAAAGCAATTCGTGTAAAAAGAGAATTTTTTTCGTTTTAACTCGTGTAAAAAAATTTGTGCAAAATGTGAATTAGGTGTACATGCAATTATATTTCTAATGGAGAGGATATTAAATGTACTAAGTCCGTAATTGCAATTATAATTTTTATAAGAAGGTTTCAAAGTATTTTGTGTGGGCAACTAGAAGGCATGTAGCTTTGTCGGTCTGTTTGTTTAAGTAATGCATGAGCCGAGGGTAGCTTCCCTTGCAAATGATCATCATAGATCACAGGTGATCAAGTCCTGGACTAGAGCCTTCGTAAGAATTGATTGATTCAAATTGAAATATTTTCCTCAGGGGCAATTTTTTGATTCCGAAATACACTGAATATATAATTGTCAATAGCAATAAAACGAGTTTCGATGCAGCAGAATTTAATCGTAAGGCGTATGTAATACCTGCGCAAACGTAATTTATTTTTCTCTCTATTGCTTATCAGATTGTTTCAAATGGTTATCAGATTATAACAATACGCGGAAATGCATGTATGCATGCATGTTTATGTTAGGCGTGTGCATTTTGTTGTTTGGTGCAGGCGTGAATGTGTGCTTATGTGCATGTGTGTGTGATCATGAATCAAGATCCATGTGCACTTGAGTAATTTTGTATTCATTTCATTTTGTTTGTTTGACGGGTGTGTGCGTATGCGTGACGTATTGATTTAAAATGATATGTATGAGTTCATTATCATTACCATTATAAATATGCGTATGTAAGTGTATGTTTTATATATGATACCCGCTATATGGTCATTTAATGAATGAACTGAGTGGGAATAAAAAATTCTGCACGTGTATGAATGCGTATGTGGATGTGTGTAAGTATGAAAATAGTGATGAAAGAATAATAATTTAATTAGATAATTTCATATAAATGTGGCGTGATTTTTATTGTATAGCAAGATGGGTAAAGATTTAGCCGATCCAATAGCGTTTTTGAAGGACTTTGCCGCCGGTGGTGTGTCCGCTGCCATTTCCAAGACTGCCGTAGCTCCCATTGAGCGCGTCAAACTGCTATTGCAGGTGCAGCACATCTCTAAGCAGATCAGTCCCGACAAACAATACAAGGGTATGATCGATTGCTTTGTCCGCATTCCAAAAGAACAGGGTTTTTCATCATATTGGCGCGGCAACATGGCTAACGTCATCAGATATTTCCCAACCCAAGCTTTAAACTTTGCCTTCAAAGATAAGTATAAGCAAGTATGTAACCAAGAACTTTCGCGGCTCAATTCACTGTTCACTGTGATGATTCAATAAACGTAGTAATCATCAAACAATTATTTTTTTTAGGTTTTCTTGGGCGGTGTTGACAAGAATACCCAATTTTGGCGTTACTTTATGGGTAACTTGGCATCTGGTGGCGCTGCTGGTGCTACTTCTCTTTGCTTTGTATATCCCTTGGATTTTGCCCGTACACGGTAAGCTTTGTGTTTAAGGTTTTTTAAAATTATTTTGTTGATCAAATTATTTTGTAGTCTGGCGGCTGATACCGGTAAGGGTGGTGCTCGTGAATTCACTGGTCTTGGCAATTGTTTGACCAAGATCTTTAAGTCCGATGGTTTAATTGGCTTGTATCGTGGCTTCGGTGTATCGGTGCAGGGTATTATTATTTATCGCGCTGCTTACTTTGGCTTTTACGATACTGCTCGCGGTATGTTGCCTGATCCCAAGAACACCCCTATCTACATTAGTTGGGCCATCGCTCAATGCGTCACAACTGTTGCTGGTATTGTGTCATATCCATTCGATACTGTGCGTCGTCGCATGATGATGCAGTCTGGTCGCAAAGCGGCAGATATTATATATAAGAATACAGTGCACTGTTGGGCCACCATTGCCAAACAGGAGGGCACTGGTGCGTTCTTTAAGGGCGCCTTCTCCAATGTGCTCAGAGGTACAGGCGGTGCCTTTGTGCTTGTGTTGTATGATGAAATCAAGAAGTACTTGTAAAACAATTCACTTAAACCTCAACACAACCAAACACAATAATACAATCACAGCCTACCATGCATACACATACACAACACACACACATAATATCTCTACCCATACAATGTTATGAAGTTTTAATTTAATTATAAAAATTTAAATCATTAATGTAATGTAATGGAAATAGCAATAATTGCAACAACAACAACAATAACAACACATGAACTCCAGCTAAACGATTTTTAGTGAAGTGATGGTAAAAAACAAAACAAACTACAATGTTTTTCTTGTCTGAAATAGTAAACAAACACACAGACAAGTTAAAGACACAGGAATCCTAATAGTTTCGTCTTATCTCAACTGTAAGAAGGCATGCGATACATTTTGTCAAATTGGGGGAGTTACGAAACGATTCCCAAAGGGGACGGGTTGCACCCGCCAAACCGAACACGAATTATAAAAAAAGATAAAAAAAACTATAAAAATTGTAACAGTTGTTTTATTTTGCTTTAATAAAAAAAAAAACAAAAAGTCTGCTGTATGTGAATACAATTTATCCTTCATTACTTTAACATATTGATTTCATGTCGTAGGTGAACGCAAACTGTTGTCATGGGTAAAGATTTATCAGATCCGATATCATTTTTGAAAGACTTTTTGGCTGGCGGTATATCTGCCGCAGTGGCTAAAACTGCTGTCGCACCAATAGAGCGTGTAAAGCTTTTACTACAAGTACAGGCCGTTTCCAAGCAGATACCAGAAGAGCAGCGCTACAAAGGCATTGTCGATTGTTTTATACGATTACCCAAAGAGCAGGGCTTCTCATCGTTTTGGCGTGGTAACCTTGCCAATGTTATCCGTTACTTTCCAACACAAGCCTTGAACTTTGCTTTTAAAGACAAATACAAACAGGTAACATTGATGTATTTTTATATCCACCATCGCTGTTGCATATTACTTTGTGAATATGACAATGGCCTCGAAGACTACAAAGTATATATATTCTGAATTAGCATCGTTCATTGAGTCGTTTAGCCATGTCTGGTGAAAGCATTTGGTCTAAGTCTAAACATATGATTTTTGTTTATTTTAAGATATTTTTGGGTGGTGTCAACAAGCATGAACAGTTTTGGCGATTCTTCATTGGTAATTTGGCGTCCGGGGGAGCAGCAGGTGCCACATCTTTATTTTTCGTTTATCCTTTGGACTTTGCTCGGACCCGGTACAATTTCAACGGTTTTCATATAAGCGCTATTTAGAAGAATTCTTTTATGTTCCTTTTTTCCAGTATTGGTGTCGACGTGGGTAAAGGAAAGGATCGCCAGTTCACAGGTCTGGGTGATTGTTTAAAGAAGGTTTACAAGAGTGATGGCTTTATGGGTCTGTATAGAGGTTTTAATGTGTCCGTCCAAGGAATAATCATTTACCGTGCAACGTATTTTGGCTTCTATGACACATGCCGTGACTTTCTGCCCAACCCCAAAGAGACACCATTCTATGTCAGTTGGGCCATAGCTCAGGTAGTAACAACAATTGCCGGTATCACGTCTTATCCCTTTGATACAGTACGGCGACGCATGATGATGCAATCGGGTTTGAAGCAGGAGGAAATGCTTTATAAAAATACTGCACACTGTTGGTATACAATTGCCCAAAAGGAAGGAACCGGAGCATTTTTCAAGGGTGCATTCTCTAATATACTGCGCGGAACCGGAGCCGCATTGGTATTAGCATTTTATGATGAAATCAAAAAGTACATGTAAATAAGAACCTCTTCGTAAAATTCGTAAATTTCGTAAATTTCTTATGTAAGATGACACATTCCTTTCATTGAACTGACAAATTTCACGTTAATCATTCTTTGTATTATTGGAAAAAATTTTAATAATAATTTTATATATCGTACTCTCTCATTATTTGTGAGATTCTTGAATAATGTATTTAAGTATTCATTCGTCAGCTATATGCGGACTCAGAATTACAGTTAGGGTTGCTTTTTACTTTCTTGTTCTTACATTCGTTTCAAAATCGTGTAGTTATTCAAGATTGTTGTGAAACTGTTAATTTTTATATGTTTACAAACCATATCCTAATAAAGAAGCAGTATATTCTGAATGAAAGAAACAATTAGTTTATTATTCAAACTACAATTAAAATTAGAAGACGACCTTTGGCAAATACTTCATATCAACTCTGTAAAACAATTGCATGCAACCTGCATGTTTTTCTGCATTATGAAGTGTCGAAGCGTTCTATGGATTCCCTAAAACAAGGTAATGTACATAGAAATAATAAAACGGGAATGTGAAAAATTTTTAATTTCCTGCATTAGTTGGAAAATTCTAACGGAAGGAGTGCTTTTTTAAAAGTCAAAAACGTAATTTTCCCAAATATTTTTAAATAATAGGCAATGCCTTGCATATACACTAATTGTAGCATAAGTTAAGGAGCTAAGTGGTGTGGGGTATTAAATGTATGCACCGACATTTTGCCTGTATCATATCAAGGTAAGTTAAAACAAAAGTAAAATGCCCTCCCCATATATAACGATGGATGTCACATATATATATGGTGGATGTATTACGTATCAGCTTGCAAGTCTAGTTTTACGTTGAATATGGTTTTTTATAAAATGTGAGCACGTCTGTTATAATTCACCAGGTGGAGGGCATAAAAAAAACATATATTTGGGCGAGGTCCAATCTTGAATACCCATAAATGCTTAGGAGTACAATTGTTAATATATCTTGTGCATTTGAAAAGTTATCCAAAAAATTGCTCCTCTTTCAAATTCACAATAATGCATAAAAAGCATTGCTGTCGCTGCGTAATTTTAGAAGCTAAATTAACCAAAGAATCAAACACGTATATAATACATACATACATGGTTAATTAACAAAAGTACTAGACAAACATAGGTTGACTGACGTGCTGAAGTTGCTAGTTTTCGATTTCTTGATTTTGCTCACTTTCAACTTAAAATGGAAAATAAGGAAACGTAGCCTATGTAACGGTGAAAATGTTGATTTCAAACTCGATTTAATGCTAGCGTCAGATAGAGTGCGATGTTAGGCATCGCTTTTCTTGACGCTTTGAAAAAGTAAAACCTTGTGAATTTTTATGAAGATCGTAAAGAGCTGTTGTTATAAAAGTCCTTTCTTGCATATTGAAAAACATGTACAAGCTTGTTCATTGGTTTGAAGGGCGTTTCGGCACCCACCTCGCCAAAGTGAAGAGGTGCTGCGGTTGTTGTACACTTTTTCAACGACTCATTTCGCCTCTGCTTTTGAGAGCATTTTAAAACGACTTGTACCCTATTGTACCAACACCTTTTTAATATTTTTGATACTTGTCATAAAGAAATGTAATCTCGTAAAATTTATTTTCACTTATTTACTTATTTTTATTAGTTATTATTTTTTGGTACTTGAAATGGAAGCGGAAAAAGTTAAACCTTTTAATTTATTGCTCAAGAAAAACATAAAAATTGAAATACGTTCATGGATTTGGATATTGTGCGAAGTTATTGTTCTCATCGGGTGCGTTGTTTTAGATATTTTCGATCCGTTAGAGCACCGCAAATGTACCGTGCTAAAGAATAACGATTTTAGAAGTTTAGCACTATTCGAGCCACAGAAGCGCTCCCTCAAAGGCAAAGAGAACATGTAAGCTAAATAGAACAAGTATTTAATTATAATAAATTCGATTCTGGACAAATACAAACTAATTGTAGACTGAATCCTGCTAGTGCGAGTGCATTGTATTATGCTCCGAAAAATAATTTAACCACTAAAATTATTACAGCAACGGAAAAAGCATTAGGAATGCCAAAATCGATGGGTTTTGAAAATGAAGAGAACATGAGAAAATCTTTTAGGTATAGTCTGCCTAGGGCGGGTATTAATTTCCGTGAGGTCAGTTTTGATGATGCACCGCAAACACTTTCTTTCACTCTACTAACACCAAGTGTCCGTGGTAGAAACCACATAAATGCCTGGACTTTGCGCTATGCAAGAAATACACGAAGAAAAAATGTTAAGCGACCAGAATTGTTAAAATTACAACATCGCCTTTATATGGAATGGCTTAATGACAACAACATCCCAAATAAAAATATACCGCGCCTTGAAATGCGTTCAATGCAAAGGCGTAATGCTGAAGAGTACTGTGATTATTATGCCGCTTCTAATCTATCATGGTTTTGTTACACCATGATGTTTTTTATACCATTTCTTAATCACATTTGGGTAAGTAATCCATACACCTTATTGAGAAAACTGTGAAGGATGGTTTCTATATATATGTTAGAGATATTCGAAAGAACTGGAAGAAGGCATTTTCTTTCATCAGTGGATGTACGGTTTTGAAAATGGTCATCATTGGCTGGCTCATTTTGTTGTGTCCTTCATACATTTGATAATATTAGATATATTAGTAATCATACCTCTTGGGGTAGGTATACTGTTTATAAAGTAAAAAGGTTCTCTTTTCGCTAAAAATTAATACATTTCACTGCAGGTAATGTGGATGAAGCATCTCGCTTTATTTGCACCATATAACTTCGCTACATTTGTACCCATAAGTTTTTTAGTTGGAATCCTTACCACGCATAATTGTATGCTTATAATTTGTGCTATGACAACGGCCATTATATTTCGTAATGCAAAAAACGGCGTACTGTTTGGAACTGCTATATGGCTGGGCTCCTACGGCTTATGCATTATGATGCTCAACGTCATGCCTACTTTTAATATTGGCGTTGTTTTGAGCTGCATATTGTTTTTTAACAACATCCTACCCTATGCCTTAAATTTGATGAGTGAACTATACATGATGGACCTCAGGGAGCTATTGTTTGTGGTTTTATTCCCTATTGTAAACATTTTAGTATTAGTACTAGTGTTTGCTCTCTGTGATTATTGGTCATTACATGGCATACGCGATTGGCGGAAGTTTAGTTATTTGGGCATATCATGTCGACGACGAAAAGATAAATCGCAATCATCGAAGAAAGCATCCGATTATGAAGAAGATAACAATTCCATTGACGGCAATATATCTTGGCACAATTTCGAGTCCGGTCCTTATAATGTAGCTCCGGTTCTATCAATAAAGAATGTCTTTACATTTTTCGACAAATATAAAGTCAATCCTCATATAAAGGATATCACCATGGATATATACAAAGGAGAAATTTCAGTAATACTTGGAGCAGATAGTTATGGAAAAACTGCTTTAATAAAAGTTTTGGCTGGTTGGCGGCAATATTTTGGTTCCATATATTTTAATGGTTCCAAAGAGTTGCACGAATATTTAAATGACTATAAACGTATTGCAGATGTGTATCTTGGTTACAATCCCGTATTCGATTTATTAACATTGGAAGAAACATTTAATTATTTCATTTTGATCAAGCAACAAGAGCCCGATTTGGAGAAAAATAAAGTTGAATTATACAAATGGTTAAATCGATTTAAAACGATTTCTATAGATAAGAAAAAATTGATAAAAAATTTAAGTTATTCACAGAAGCGTTTAGTGGCTCTTTGTTGTATCTTGTGTGCCGATGTGCCCATAATACTATTAGATGAACCAACTGCACATATGAAGGCAGTGGAACAATCATTATATTGGCAAATATTACAACAGGAAAAACCAGATCGAACTATTATAATAACAACATATTCGGCGGATGAAGCTGAGAAAATAGGCGATCGTATTGCTATATTTAGTGAAGGCTACATTTTAGCATGGGGTACTCCCCTCTTTCTTAAAAATTACTTTGCCACCGATTATACCCTGGTAAGAAGCATATAGAGTTCGTGTGATAGAATATTTTTTTAGCTTCCATATAAGGTGGGATGTATTTAAAGTTCTTTATTGCATTTGTAAATCATGTAAGTAGACGTTAGAGATTTCATGAAGAACACAAACTTTTGAAAAAGATTGTCGCGCAGAAGAAAACTATATGCCGATCTTACCACTTTCATTTTACGTTTTATCTGAATCATTTAATTGGTTCATAATAGACCAAAGTAAAGCTTTGATGTGCTCAACAACACGATGAAGTGAAGAGCGCATATACTCATTGGTGACAAAAGCTATCGAGTGGTGTGTGAGGAGATGTGTTCTTCAATCAAATATTTTAACAGGGCTACCAGGTTTTCTCAGCTTGAAGACCCAGTTGTTCTGAAGAGGTCTGTATAATGCCCAAAACACTATTGAAGTAGTGCGTTCTTCAATCATGTTTCCTGTCTTTACTTTACCACCGGAGGCCTTACCGCCATTCCTGATATACACAAATTTAAGTCCAGTGTTAATAAACATCCTCTAACCCTACAATCTAACCTTCCTAATCACCGCTTCCACATAAGCTTCAGTACACTGTGTGCGAATCGAACATAAGACAACCCGCATTAGAGATTTAAGCTTTAACCTTGTCGTGGAAAGCATAATAATATCAGTCGCTCTAGTTAAGCCCGTCCTTTTGATGACGTAATTTATAGGTTTATATTTGAATTGAAATCGGTTGAAAATGCTCGCCCACATTAGTCATGATATTGAAATTTTCTAAATCGACTTTAATTTTTACCTCTTTTACTTTACATTTCCAGATAGTGATTAGAGATACAAATAGTCCAGTGGCACCTATAACTGAATTAATTCAAGGTCACTTTACATACATAATTATAACAAGTGTAACGGGGAATAAAATTGTTTATAAACTACCCGGTAATAGAAGGGGCGAATATCAAAAAATGCTAATTGATCTAGAGCAAGAATCCAATAATTTGGGTATAAAAAGTTTTAGTGTAGTTGGTGGCGATTTAAAAGATGTGCTTATGAACTTGAGTTTGCAAAGCGAATTGACACAACCTATGCCGGACTTGAGTAAATATGAACTTGAATAAGATTTTTTTTTTGCAATTGTAATATATTTTTACTTTCAGGACATACGCTTAAACTAAATGAACCGATATTGCAAAAAGGTCGTCAACATGTTTGTCCAATGTTGTACAAGAAGGTTATAAGTCAAAGAAAAAATTTAATCCCCTTCATTGTGTTAAGCGTGGCTGTACTTTTTATTATACAAATACACCTGGTAACGAAATATATTCCATCATTAGGCTTGTCCATTAACAGTGAGCGTTTGAATATGGACTCGATTGTAACAAGTCGTACTTTTGCGATAACATCAGCGGATGTTCACTGTCCATATGTGGATGTTAACGAATCGGTAGGAAATACTAGTGGTGTTCAATCGTACACGTTTACCGATCATCATTGTAATCGTGCCAAAGACACAAGAAGTTTTAGGGGGCAAAGCTCAGAGAAATTAGGCACAGTAGAAATCGATAAATCGGGTCAACATATGACACTACAAATACCATCTGAAATGGAACAATTAGCACCTTTGGCATTGAATTTGGCTGAAAATTTAATTTTGAGGTATAATGTGATTACTGACAACGAAATAAAACTTGGTGCTTTTGTAATATTAATATTTTGCTTAGACGTTTAAACCCCAACGAAACGGGTACATCAGTTAATTTTGCTGAGGAACCCATATCTGAAGATGATTTGTGGAAAATTGAGATACGCGATTTGTGCCTACCGCTTACACTTGGCATTGTACTGCCAATTGTCATCGCATCGTTTATAATAAGTTTAGTGGCTGAATTGGATAGCGGCTTTGTGACAATGCAAAAGTTAGCTGGTTTACATATGAGCGTATTCTGGCTTATTAATATTTTGTGGGATCTATTTATATTTAGCATAATTATCGGTTTTTGTTTTATTTTAATGGCATTTACAACTCTGGATGACTTTTGCTTTTTTTATGCATCACGTGAGTGTATGATCTGAAGATTTGAAGTTCACGTATCGTTATCACTTAAAAGTATTTTCTTTCAGTAATGCTGGCGCTTATAATTTTATATTTCATCCCAGCTATATTGATAAATTATTATGTAGCTCAGTTTGTAAATACTAACAAATGCCGGGCGTTTCTCATTGTTTTAAATGTACATCTTATAACAGGTAAGTGTAGAAGAAGATTCTTTTTTATGTGTTGTTGCCGGTTATCCCCAAGCTACCGTTCGCTTCAGAATCATTTTCTGAATCTGAAATAAGTCCCTATATGATGAAAATTCCCAATTCTTAATAGATTTTGACAAAACTTGATGTAGAATAGGTAATTAGCTGAATATTTCAGTAACGGTCAAATTTGTAACCCATCAAAAAGTATTTTTATAACTACCGACATAAAGACTACTTACGGCAACAACATTATTTCTAAAACTTTACCCATTATAACATTTTTACGTATGTTCAATTTTTACAGGGCTATTCACGTATACGTTCCATAAAGATGTACTAGAAAACAATGAAATTTTGCATTACATATTTTTGATTTCGCCAACATTCGCTCTTCTGAAAGGTGCCGACAATATAC
This sequence comes from Crataerina pallida, assembly GCA_949710015.1. Classification (NCBI taxonomy): domain Eukaryota; kingdom Metazoa; phylum Arthropoda; class Insecta; order Diptera; family Hippoboscidae; genus Crataerina; species Crataerina pallida. Next base: position 30,097,970 of record OX453291.1, read on the forward strand.
ACCAAAGTGTTATGATGCAAGAAGTATGTCAAAGGACATGTGGTAGCGAGTCTGGGTGCGAAGAACAACTTTGTTATGAACAACCCGATTGTTGCTGTAAGTGTATTCTTAAAGAGTAAAAAGAAACTAAATTTGACTTAGGCCGAATCTTAAATACTTTTTACATTTTTATATAAACAGTGGGCGTGGCAAGTGCTCCAAATAATTTTTTTCTAAATTGCGAGCGTTTAAATGACCACGCCCATTTTTATCACATCAATGGATGGAATAATTATTAATTTGTGTAGCAAGTTTCAACTCAAAAGCTGAATTTTTGTCATAGATAAATTTTTTACGCAACGAGTGAGGAGGTTTTTATATTATTTGCTAAGTTATTTAATTTTTATCATTTCAGATGGTAATCTTTTCAAGTGGAAAACTGCTGCCTTATTGCCACCTATTGTTTTTATGATTCTAACATCCTTTGCATTCGCATTATTATTTGCTATAATACCCTTCTGTCGAAATCACTATTATGCCTGTCCAACATCGAAAGCAAAGTCAGTTAGAAAATAAATTTGCACGAATTCATTAATTCAGGGTTTTTAAAAACATTTCAGAATCAAAAAAATGTATTCTGGTTATTACTTGTATGAGGATGAGAGTGTTATAGCTGAAAAGGTGAAAGTTTCTACACTGAAAAGCAGTACCATTAAACATTATAATGTTGTAGTTGATCAAATAGAAGGCGGGATACCTAAAAAGGGACAAATTTTAAAAACTGTTTCATTTGCCCTCGACAAGTATGTTCAAGGGTTTTAAGTTGAAGCTTAATTAAGCTTTTTTATAAACTTATTTCAATCTAGACAAACCTGCCTCTGTATATATGGTTCACGTAACTGTGGTAAAACATTTTTAATAAAGCAGCTAGTAGGGGAGCAAAAACTTTATTATGGGGAAGTGTACATATGCCAAATGAATATAAAATGCAAAGCGCGGAATGCCTATAGTAATATTGGTTATTGTCCACAACAAGGCGGCCTTTTGAATGTTTTTACACCGCGCCAATTGCTAACGTTGTTATACACCATACGGGGTGTACCGAAAAATAAAATACCCGAATACATTCGAGAGCTATCGATTTCTTTGGCCTTGCAACCTCATATAAATAAAAAGATCTTACATCTCTCATATGCGGCGAAACGTCTCTTAAATGTAGCGATTTGTTTGATGGGACATAGTCGCGTTTTAATATTGGATGAACCTACCAGAGGTTTGTCACCACAGGATGTGCGCATTGTAATGAATGCTATACGATATGCTCGCTTTTGTAACCGAACCATTATAATAACGTCCAATGATAGTTATGAGTGTGATGTCTTTGCCGATAATGTTATAATGGTTGATGACGGATCCATGTTAGCTATGGGTAGTACGTATCATCTAAGACAAATATATACTTTAGGCTTCTACTTGGAAATTAAACTACGATTAGATGGCAGTAATAAGGAAGAAATTACGAATAAGTAAACAAATTTGCCAAGTTATAAAATTTGTTCAATATAATTAATTACATGTACTTTTCAGTTTACAAAGGGATATAGAGAATGTGTCCCGTTTTGTAATATTTCTTCAGGAGCATTCAGAATTAGTGTAAGTATGAAGATTTGAAAAATAATAAAACACACATATTTTAAGTTTAAATTATTATTTTATTTTAGAAAGATGCAAACCAATATCTTGAGATATTATTTACCGGTTTATAATATCACTTATTCGTATTTATTTGGATCTTTAGAGAAAAATCGCCACCGTTTGAACATAACTGATTATACTGTATACCTTGGATCGATGGTAGACGCAACGGAAAATATACTAAAAGCTCGCAAAGGAAAAATTAAATTTGCTAAATAATTTCAATAAAATTACGACGCTGTAAAGCGAATGAAAATATTTCCTGCAATGTTTTCTTTTCCATTTTGTGATATTTCTTTTATTAATGCGAGAGCTGAATAAAATATATTTTTTATAATACACCATTTCCAGTTGGAATTGAAAAGAACTCAAATTGAGTTTAAATTTTCAATGTTGGTTTGAATATATCTGAAATAGAATTGAATATTGAATTGAATATCTCAATTGGTAATAGGAAATGAAATTTAAATGCATGCATTTAAAAATGTATCAAATGGAACTGAAAGGAACTTAAATGGGAAACAGTATTGAAAATGGTATGAACTCAAATAGAAAGTGAAATTACTCACATGTAAGTTTCTAACGCGTTATTCTCGACGAACAAAATTACTTGTTTATCTCTTCTTGGGAGCTTTTATATTCACTCATAGTACTAAGTAAACTTTTCGTGTGTACGGCAATATTTTCTTACCTTGAATAAAATATATCAATGGGGGTAGACAGTATGTATTCAAATATGTTAATTTCGAAAATGTATGTAGATACCAGGCAAAGTTGCGTCAAAAATGTCATATATTTTTCAATACTTGAATTTTCTTTTAATATCCAAAAACCGGAAAGATTAATCCTACTTGAACTTCAAGAGTCGAACAAGCTAAATATTTTTTTTCAAAATACCATTTATTGAAAATTATATAATTTGAGTATTTCGGCTTGCACATCTGTAGAATTAAACCATTTAAACATGCCAGCGTCACTTGCAACCCTCTTAAGGAAGAATTTATATGTGGAACTTAAGTCATGGAAATGGTTCATGCTTGAAATTATAATTATTATTACGACTATGGCTATTATCCTAGCAGATCCTGTGGCTAGAGCATATAATTATTACAGGAATTTGGAATTAGGCGACCATCTTGATATCCATAAAAATACAGCTTCTCTGTATGATTTGGAACCTCTAATGTAAGTGTTTGCGTTCAAATTTTTAACGTTTTCTTTTTTCTAATGTAAATGTTTTTAGTACAATTAAGAAAATCAAACCGGATTATATACGTTATAAACTAATGTATACTCCGCGTAATAGGTTTACGACAGCTATTGTAAATGCTACAAAAAATGCGCTAAATTTACGCGGAATTGAGGGATTGAAGAACCGCATAGATTTGGACAACCATTTGAGCGAAACTGGTGTCTTAGCAGGCATAGAATTTCACAATTTAACCGATGCTTCGGTTCCGGAAAAATTATCCATTACTTTACGTTTCCCCTCTAAATTTCGTACTATTCGGGATTATTCCCCCAATATGGAAAACCACTTATGGGTGACACGTTGCTCTGGTGTTGTAACCGTTGACGATGCCAACTCACTTAGAAAAGTAGATATTTATTTACGCGAAGGATTTCTTCAATTGCAGCATCGCTTATTTCTTGAATGGGTGAAAATGTTACGAGACAAGGATAATAAAAAAGAAGATCATGCGCCTGGTCTAGACGCAATGCAAAGATCACTAAATAGCTATGCATCTAATTATAGTGGCATGCAGAAGAGACTCAGGAAAATTCAAAAAATTCTTGGTGGATCTCCAAACAAGCATCTTCGGAAAACCATGTTTAATAAATTAAAGGAGGTGAAGCTAGCCTTGAACAATGATCCGAACGATAAAAAGCAAAATCCAGAAGGTATTCCTAACATCATTATTAATTCCATGCGCCCTACTATGTCAAAATATGTTTGTTATGATGAGGGAAGCTCGAACGTGAATTGGGTTTTATGGCATTTTTTGTTTTTCATACCATTCCTTAACATCATATGGGTAAGTTGGTACAATATGAATATAAATGAAAAGTTATAGTTGCTTACACCCGATTATTTAATATCGGTGCACTACGTAGTGAATCAGTAAATATGAGACATTGTCATTTACTCACGTTCCTTTGTAGTTTATGGTTATTTAGAAAGAGCTTCTAAAAATTTGTTGAACAGGTCAAAATTTGGGACGGTCAATTATTCATTATTAATATATAATAGGATGTTATTTGGGCAGGGATTCTAAAAATGAATCGATTGGTATAATTTTATTAATATATGAAATTATTAATTTTTATGGTGTGTATGTGTTTTCTGGTAGAGATTAGCTCGGGAACGTGAAACTAATATTTCAGCTCATCATTACATATACGGATATGAAGATATTCATCATTTCTTGGGGCATTTTTTATTGTTCTTCATTCACTTAATTATTCTGGAGGGTATCATTGTGATATTTATACTAGTAAGTTGATAATTAATATTTATGTGTGCTATAAAGTGAAATATTGCTAAATAAATTCTAGGTCAAATGGTCTGACGATCCAAAATTTAATACATTTCGAACGGTTAGGCCGGAAATAATGTTTACGTTTTTTATGCTTTACAACGTATCACTCATTTTGTATGCGGCATTCATTTCAATGTTATTTTCGGATGCAGTAAATGCAACCCTTTGTGGCGCTACCACATGGATTGCAGCCTATGGCCTATTTTCTATACTTCTTTTTGAAGCTCAAAATTTTCAGCCGGTCGTATTGATCAGTTTGTGTACATTTTGTAATAATTTCCTTCCGATCGCAATACGTGCAATGAGAAACTTGGATAAAGATCCAAATTATACAGTAATATACATTATATTGATCACACAGTCTGTTCATGTCGTCCTGTTAATTATATTGGTGATGGTAATTAGTTATTTTAAGCCGCCCCGTTATATGACCAGAACTAATTTCTTATACTCGATGATTGGCTGTCGCAAGCGATTACAACCAAACCCTCAAGATGTTGTCATTGCAATGGACCAGTTTGCCATTACGAAATTGAAGGATTTTGAATTTGGCCCGCCTTTGGGTAAACAAAGATTTTATTTACGCAACATATCAACATTTATAATGGATAACGGTAAAGTTAAGCAACAATTACGAAATATTACCATGCGAATATACGAGGGTGAAATAACCGTTATACTGGGAGCCCATGACAATGGAAAGGCAAAGCTAATTTCGTTATTGGCTGGATGGTTCAAACCAGAAGTGGGACAGATTTTTTATAATACGAAAGATATATATAAAAATTGGAAAGAATATCGGCATCTGGTTGATGTGTGCATGCCCTATAATGCATTATTTGATTTGTTAACGGTAAAAACTACTTTGCGATATTTTGGAGGAACAAAGCAGGAAAAGATAAATCGAAAAGTTTTGGATAACGAAGTTGAAAAGTGGAAAAATGTCTTAAGTGGCGCTTCAATAAATCCTAGTGAACAAGTCAAATATCTTAGTTATGGGCAAAAGTGTTTGTTGGCTTTATGTTGCGCCATGATGTGTGATACGCCAGTTATTTTATTACATGAACCAACGCGTTATTTGAAGGACGAGGATCAACGCCTTTATTGGCGCATATTAAAACAAGAGAAAACCAAACGGGTCATTGTAGTCACTACGATATCCATGGAAGAAGCTGATGAAATCGGCGACCGTGTCGGAATTATAAGTGGCGGTTCTTTGGTAGCCTATGGTTCACCATTTTACCTTAGGACAACGTTTGGTAAAGGTTTTGATTTGGTAACTTTCAAAAAATAGTGACAATTTTCATAAAATTCTCATTCTCTCTATTTTTCAAATTTTCCCCAGATTATTTTAAAGGATCCATCTATGCCGAGTGGCCCAATAACAGAAATTATTAATAAATTTATACCACATATAGAACCTGATAATCAGATTGGTGATGAGTTGATATACAAGTTACCCAGAGAAAAAAAACAGTTGTTTCAACGTTTATTGTTGCAGTTAGAGTATGGAAGTGAATCACTAGGTATTTCCCACATTCGGCTTTTTACTAGCGGATTAAGTGAAGTTTTTATGACAATGAGTTTGGAAAAGGTTATTAAACCAAATATACCAGATATTGGTAAGTCAGTGCATTGTACAAAGAAGTGATTCCATGTAATTTATGTAATTTTTAGAGCGAACTCTAACATTTGTAAAGGAAACTCCAAAAAATTTACAGCGTCGCCAAGTTTATGCCATGTTTTACAAAAAAATGCTACATCAGGCACCAAATGTTGTGCCCATCGTAATGGTATTTGTTGTATTATTTTTAATATTGTTGATAAATAGTCTGATGGCTACAGTTGAGAAACCAAAAATGGACTATGGTATATATATAGGTTTCAGCGAAAATCAGACAACACGTTCGCCTCTGAAGAAGTACTCTGAAGATTGTCGGTTCATTGAAGTCGACAACCTTATAAACGATTTCCAAAATGCTACGCAACAGGGATTGCGTTACTATATATTCAAAAGTTTTGTGTGCGGCAATATGGTCTATGAGCGTCATCTCCATGAAGCTCATCAGAAGGTATATAATTTTGGTGCTATAGAAATAGTCAAACCTGATGAGAATATAATAATTTGGACTAATGATGCAATATTGCATAGTGCACCATTGATATTAAATTTGGCACACAATTATATATTAGAGTAAGAGTGATTATAAAATGCAACCAAAAAATTCCCTTTTAATGTGTTATTCTCTAATATAATTTCAGGACATTGTATCCCTCTTTTCCCAATCGTTTAACGACAGTAATAAATAAACCGTTGGCGGTACCGTTGCATGTGCAAGTTAATTTAGTCGATAACCATCTATCTCATTTACGCGTTCCCCTTACCATGGGTATAATAATGCCGATTACCATGTCTTGTTTTGTAATGGCCATCGTAGAGGAGCGCCATAGCTATTTAATGTCATTGCAACGAATAGCTGGTATTGATTTGCATATATTTTGGTTAATAGGAATGGTTTGGGATCTGTGCACGTTTTTTATCTTCTCGATCCTTTACACGATAGTAATGGCATTAACTACAATTGAAGGTTTTAATTTTGTGTCCAAATTGTGTAAGTTGACTATTCCAGTTATAGCTTAAAGCGATTGTATGTCGTAACTGTTCTTATATGAAGTTTTGAAGTTAGTTTGTGGTATTTTTTACACACGTCACCTTGAGGTTGCCGAGACCTTGGACAAGACCTTAAAGACCTCACAAAATATATAAATATTCTTGGCGATGTGTATTTGTCCGTTTGCGCTCCCGTTTGCAGTTAACATTCTTTCAATTGCACAAGTGAAGAAATCAATGTCAAACTTGGTCGAATTATTGAATTTTTCTGAACCTAGATTGGCATTGAAATTGGGTAAAATGGATGGAAGAATATAGACTCGCAGTTAAGAAAAAACTTTTATCCGTAATACTGAGCGTGAATGTGCCCTATAACTTATAATTATCATTTTATTTTAATGCCCTAAGCTGATGGGTATTTAAGATTTGACTTAAACCAAGTATAATTTTTCTATTTTCTTGCAAACTTTCAGTAACTCTGCTACTACTTAATATTCATGCTGTTGCCGTGCTTTCAATGATGTATTTGCTGGCTTCGTTTATGAACAAGTCTAAAACTCGAGCGTATTTTCAAGCGACATTACTCCAATTTATTATCGGTAAATAAAATTTTCTTAAGCAGACGCATTCCTGGTTATACAAATTGCGGGGTAGACAAATACAGGCATTTACGATTGTGTTTAATTGGAAAAAAACCGTGCATCTATGAGGGAGGACTTTATTTTGTCCATATATACCAATCAATCATAATCGATATTTCGTTTGACTATTTTGGAAAAATATATTGTTAAGAAGGTTGTACATCTGATTTGTTTATCTGAAATTTTTTTGGGAACTTGTTTCTCCTCAGTAGCGCGTCTGTAAATAACCAGAACAAGTGAAAATGGTTGTAATAGTGGACCAAGCCTCACCATGCAAATAAAAAATAAAAGCACTTAATTTACATGATTATGAAACAATTCTTATGTGGAGAGATTTTTAGCTAATTTAGCTTTATTAAGGAAAATAGTTCATATATTTTCATAAATGAAAATTAGTATACATTGAATAAGAATGTAGAACGAATTTAAAAAAGGCCCTTAACAAAATTCGGGTTGATTGAAAGATGTGTCTCAAAAACTATAAACTTTACAGAGAATACACATATATACGCAGAAAGTTAGGCAGACATTAATAATAGTACGTTTCCTGCATCACGACTAAATCATTTGAAAATATGCTTAAATTTAATTTAAGTTTATGCCTTTATAGGTTTATGTGCATACGTATTTTATTGGGATGTGGTAGAGACCAACGGTATATATTATATGATATGCCAGATGTTCCCTTCATTTACTCTATTGGATGGCATCAGTCGGCTGTACATATTGTCAGTCGAAGCACAATATTGTTCCGAGCGATGCAAAGAACTACGAAAATGTAATAAGGAATCCCTATGCTCAATGTTGCCAAGATGTTGCGGTAAGTTTCTGCGCAACATGTGCTATTTCAATGAAAACGAAACAAATTTATTTTACAGATATTACAATTTTTATGTGGAAGGAGCCTGGAATAACATCGACTTTGTTGCTGATGTTGATTTCAGCTTTTCTTTGTGGTGCTTTTTTCTTTCTATATCATGTTTATACCTCAGAGAAAAAGTATAAGTTACCATTAAAATTAAAGTTAGTGGAAATAATTTGTATGGATTTATGTAGTAGCAAGAGTGAAAAACTAAATTTGGTTTAGAAAATGTCTTAAAAAATCTCTGCATATCTATACAACCTGTAAGCGCAGAAAAAAAACGAAATTTCGGCTGAATGTTTCAAAATTTACGACCGTGAACGTTCTAACCTCAGACGGACAGACTGATGGACATATCAAGATCGACTTGAGTTTGGATGACATTAATCAGTACAGTAAACATAGAAATGCAAAAGGTATCCAAAATTGGTTTGAGCTCTTTAACCTGTTTTATGCATGAACAATTTGTATCAACTCATACTATAAGAATCTTTATTTATGTTTTCAGAAAGAAACGTTTAGGTGTGGTATGTTATCCGTACGATGATGACGATGTAGTTAGGGAAAGGGTACGCATATCGCAAATGAGTATGAATGAATGTAAGAAATTCAGCGTTTTGGCCGATCAAATCGAAAATCGTATACCGAGGCACGGTAAACGTCTGAACACTGTATCGTTTGCTCTAAATAAGTAAATATTTATCTGAACAATATTTTGTTGGCAAAAAAGAAATCTTTTACATGCCTTCGCAGGTACATGAGTATGGGAATCTATGGTGCTCATAAAAGTGGCAAAACTCATTTGATTAATCAGTTAGCAGGCATTGAAGGTTTTCGATTTGGAGAATTATATCTGGAAGGTAAAGATTTTAGGTACGACAATTATACAGCTTTAAGGACGATCGGATTTAGTCCCGATGACAATGACCTTTGTGTCGTGTTCACGCCTCGCCAGTTATTTACATTGTTGTTCATTATACGTGGAGTACCACAAGAAGGCATAAAACGAAAGTTAAGAGAACTCTCCTTGACGTTTGACTTACGCTTGGTCATGAATACAAAGATGGCTTCTATTTCGCGAGCCATGAGACGTAGAGTCAGTGTAGCTGCTTCACTAATTATATATAACGGGATTTTAATATTGGATGAACCGTGTCGAGGAATGGCTGCTTTTGATTGTCGTATTATCATGAATGTTTTGAGATATATGCGTTCGTGTGGCAAGACAATTATCTTTTCGTCCAACTCCAATTTAGAATGTCAAGCATTGGCCGATTTTATTATAGTGGTTCAAGATGGTGAAATGCTGGCTATGGGAAGTCCTTTTTATTTAAGACAAAAATACACTCGCGGCTTTTACTTTAATGTTAAACTACACCGTGACGGTTCTACGGCCGAAGAAGTTGCTGAAAAGTAAATTATAATTTCTTGTTATACCCTCCACCTTAATGATGAAGGTAGGAAAAAGTTTACTATTCCGTTTAAGATTTTAGTCTCAGAAGGAACCCTTGGAATGTACATATAAATACTTTTAATCAGTATCAAAATCTGAATCGATATAGACTTTGGTAAAAAGTAACAAAAAACACTTTTATAATTAAGGCGTCCACCGATGTACCAAAAATATTTGTTGAAACTTAACACAAAATCTAGTAGTAATACAAATCTAATAGTAGGGGCGTGGTCAGGTACATGCCACGCTCATTGATTGTATATAGAGATGGAGGGTATTTAAAATTTGGCCAAAGCCACATTTAGTTTTTATTTTTATTTACTTGCTTTTGAATAATCATTTTTAGCCTCGAAAGAGATGTGGAGAATCTTCTGCAATTTGCAGCTTTTCTTCACGAGGATTCATACGTAATGCAAGTATCCATTCATTTGCTCTGGATGTACTTTTATTTTAATCTTCTTAAATAAAATCTGTCTTTGTAGCAATCGAAGAGGAGACTTTTTGGAAATTTATGTTCCTGTAGCTGAAATTACCTTTTCTTACTTGTATGGTAGTATAGAAAAGAATTGTCGCCGCTTGAATATAGCAAAGTATACCGTTAGCCAGGGAAGCTTGGTGAGTGCATTGGAGAAAATCTTGGCCACTAAGGTGCTGAGAGAACCATATAGAAAAGGCAAAAGAAGGAAGACTGAAAGAAAAACAGCACTTATGAGTCGGATAATATAGATCGATAATTATGATTAAAAAGAAATTTATAGTACCTATGAATGATGCAATGAAAATAAAATATGTGCTTCTGTTTTAATTATATTACCCCCTGTCATACACACACAACGTAATCCATCACCGAATCCATTCGGGTTGGTCAGGCGTCTTATGTAATTTTTTCTTTTTGACTCTCTTTAATATTCGCAATTCTTTCTATGAAAAAGAGAGCAACCTAAAAAGTATCTATTTCATATCTATATAAGAAGGAGTTATTTAGAAAGTGTGGTAAGTTCATTTTTGGGATATTTGAATATTTTATTTTCGTAATTTATTCAATTTGTTGATTTGTTTGGAGAAATGGACTCGAGCTAATTTCACAATAATCCATCAATATGTGTACGTATATTCTATGATTTTCTCTTTGCTAAAAAAATATTTTGTTCTCAAAGTTGTAGCCAAACTTTCGCCAAACTTGTGCACGTGAGAGTGCTATCTCCCGCTCTTACAATGTAAGCATTTCATGGCATATATCTAAATATTAGAAAACTGTATGATTTTGATTTCGAGCATTCGATTTATAATGTACAGCTACCTAAAAAACTCTTCCAAACCCAACTATGTAGTAATTCATTGAGTTCACAGTCGTTCATGACCGTAACTGACCGCAATTATTACAGAGAAGAAAAAATTTTCAAAAATTTTTGGAAAAGACAAGGCCAATAAAGATTCCAGTTGATTGCAATTTGTGCATTATTTGTTCACCTTGAATATTCATAATTTGTGAGTATGAGTCAATTCATTTGGCCAGAAAAACCCGGCACTATTTGTAAAAGAATATTTCAAATATAATAAAAATGTAAAAAATCAAAATAAGGGACCATGATAGTGACATTCTTGTGTTTACATTTCAATAAATATCTGTTTGTAGTTATATTTTTTTTAACTGTTATTAATCTGGCGTTTTTTGGTGAATGTGCTTTTACTACATAATATATGGAGTATGTAAATAGTATTCGTTATGTACGTACGCACATGATGCTATATTGAGTGAATATGCATGTGTATGCACCAATTTATGTGTTCTTTAGGTTTTAAACGTATTGTTAAAAATTCAAATGAACGATTTAAAAAAAATATTTATCACATGTGTATTGGAAATAAATTTTATGCTGAAGTGGACTCAGCTGTTTGACTAATAAGCGCCTGCTGTCCCCTTTTTTGGTTTTCATTTTTGGGTATGGACCAAAGCATAGCTCTTTTATCCATCCATAAGTCATAACGATTCGATTTTATATATTTTGCCTAAAAACAGCGCTTTTTGTTTTCAAAAGCGCTAAATTATTAAAAATGCGTCTCCGCACTCAAATTATTTATTAGTTGTACAAAATATTTTCTCGAAAGAGAAAATTTACAAGTTTATACTTTAATAATTGCGCATGAAGAAATGAAAGAGTTTTTTTTCGACGTAAACAATATTGTCAATTGTTTGAAGAAAATACGTAAAATAATAAATGAATGAAAAAAAAACGCGAAACGTAAACATTTATATACAACTTGAAGTCGTTTCCATAACTGAAAAATAAAAGTGAAACTTTCTTTAAACTTTCTCTAGTAATAATCTTACAAGATAGATTCTGTACCAAATAAAGTGTCTTGTAAATAAATTGTTAACTGATCCCGCCCATTTTTGGCGTGCCAATGAATGAGGCAATTATAAATAGATGTGTCATTATTTTTGGGGCGTAGCACTTGAACGATTTTGTGTATTTTTAATTAATGGAGACAAAGACGGACATATAAGTTGAAGGATCGCTGACCAGGCATGTAGCTGACTAATAAAATTTGGGGGTTGGTGGGGCACATTTTTTTAAATGATACCACAACTACAATCCCGCTATAAAGAAAATTTTTGTCGAAAAAGCTTTCTGTGAATTTGCAAGAAATACATTTCATAAAAATATTTCATATACTCGATCGGCCCCCCTTGCCACCAGCTATCATCTCGCTTTTTTTAAGAATTCTTTCTTTAAGTAGTTTGAGAAGCCTTGCAGCACCTTTTTTCTTAAAATAGTCAAAAAATGTGGGCAGAGTCCTTCCCGGATATTCATAGTACCACGCTCGACTGCCAAACACATTTTATATATCGTTCACAATATTCTCTCAGGTATCCGGTACCACTCTCAAAATTTCAATACGAATGGATAAGGAAAAACCTTTTACACCCAAAAAACTTTTTATTTAAAATTTTTTCCATCCTAAAATTTTTATTTTATTTTTTAACAGTGAAGCGACGCAAATAATATATATTTTCTATTGCACCTTCTAACAATATCGTAATCTTGAATAATTTTGTGATTCAATATGTTTGCGTTTGTAAAAAATTATTTGTATAAAAAGAACCATAAAATGTTTCATTTTCTTTATTATTTACAGGTTGTAATCAATTGATTAGATATCCAGAACCGAGGTATTGCAAATCCAATTTTGTGTAGCTATTGTTTTTTGTTACTTTAGTTCCGTATTGTCAGTTCACCTGTGCTAGTTGATATTGTTGTGACGGTGCATAGTGACGGTAAATAATTAATAATTATATTATTTATCAATTATCCTTTAACAAAAACAAGCGATAAAATCAGTACAACTGATTGGTTAACTTAATGCACGCTAAGTGTTTGGTGAATTCTGAATACACACTGAAAAGTTCCTGTGCTTGTGAAATATTTAAAACTGATCATAAATTTTTTTTTTATTAAAAATTTAATGACTTTCCACTCCATATGTACATGTAAATTGTGTGATATTCTTTAAGGGGTTGGGTAGTGTATGTATATACTATATATTTAAATACATATTAACAATTGAGATAAATATTAACAGAACTAATAAACAAATGGTCGGTTCTGTGTGACCATTTACTATCATTCTATAAGTGGTTTAGCCGTCTCATAACAGTCACTTCGTAAAAAAGCGTTAAATAGAAAGTGGTTTTAAAATATCTTTACCTAAAGGACGTACGAACATTGCTAAATGGACTCAGATTTGCGATGCTAATTTATAATATTTTTTCACAGCAAAATTATTAAATTTACCTTTAGACTATATGGAGTTGCTGAGTGGCATGATAATAAAGTAAAGAGTATAAAAATTGTACAATACTGAGACAGATAGAATTGTTGGTTTTCTTATTTTATTAAAACGTTTGTAACTGTGAATCGACTTAACCATGTTCTTTTGCCTGTCTCTCTGTCTTTGATTAATATTCTCCGGGACGTAAAAATTAAGACAATTGCTTTACGATTTATTATCCATTATAACAAAGTATCTAATACGTACAATACTTTCCAACTTGTTAATATTGCAAGCAGTGAGAAAGTAATGACACAATAAAAACAGTCATAAATGTACAAAATTGAGATTACGCATTCAAATATATAGGTAAAGAATTTTTCCTGGTAATACGATTAGTAAGACGTTTAGCAATTATTGATAAGATTCCCTAAGCAATGTTCTCGATTACTCATTTTACAGGACCCATAAACGAATAAATATATGATCGATAAGTTGTATGGAATGAATGTAAAACATGAATAGTTTGGGAGTGCTACATTTTGTTTTTGTTTTTATTGCCCGCATTTTAATTTTATAATATAATAATATGTTTTTCTTGTACGTACAACTAACACCTATTTAGCAGAGCTACAAGTTCAAGGTTATTGCATTTTATTTACCATGTAAACTACAGCTGTATACACACTATTATATACAACTATATACTATGCGTCATCTTCTGTTGACGTCGAGTGAATAAGTGTGAATAAGAAAAGTGAAACAAATGAAATAAAGTGGAATCGATTGATATTTATACCGTTTTATCTAAATATTGATGATGCGCTAGGTTTATGATTCCATATAGGATTTACTCAGAAACGCCAAAATATAATTCTTAATTATACTATATCGTCATTCCGTTTGCAACACTCCAAAAGGGGCCAACAAAATAATTATGGTCACAAAGTGATGATTTGATTTGCTCGCAGTGACGAAGACTGTTTAAAGGCACTCCTACTACAGACAAAACTGTATCTCTTAGCCACAAAAATTGAGCTATCAAATATTTGCTTTAATCTGCATCGATTTGACAAAAATGGCGGAATTAAATAACCTTATTTTGCGTCGAAACCGCCTTGAATGTTGATATTTAGTATATACAATATAAAGGACCTGTTACGCCCACTTTTTATTAATAGTTATTGAGGGTATTTAAGTATTGGTGTGAACAATATTTAGAATTTTTACTTTGTATTTCTTTTCACACCCAACATATTATTCTAGGTATAACTAATTTTAATATTTAAGGAAACGCCATTTATTGTATAATGTGTTATCTTTTATTATTTTTAGTTAAAATTGCAAATTAGTATAATTTGAATTCCCGAATATAGTCGCCACGCTAAAAATTCTTCGTTCAAGCAGATGTTTTTCTTCCCGTTAATATATAAAAAATGGTTTACGTGAGCAGTTGGGAGAAATTCAAATTATTATTATGGAAAAATTGGGTTTTACAATGGAATCAAAAGTTACAGCTTTTCGTCGAAATATTACTGCCCGCCGTATTTACTTTACTTTTGATATTGGTTCGTACTCTAGTAGCAGCTGAATATAAAGAAGTAACTGATTATCCACGATTAAATATCGACAATTTGGATCTTTTCAAGTAAGAAAAAGTTTCTGTAACAAAAAAATCTGTACATTCAAACCTTTTATAACGCGTATAAAGAATGCATCGAATCGGGCAATTTTTAGGACCCTTCTCCGCACAAAATTCACGATTCTCGACTTTCATGATATTACATTTACTAGGTCAACGCAACTTTAAATTCTAGCTGACAAAAAACTTTTTCACTGTACTCTTTAGTTTAACGTAAACTCGCTTTCTGCAGCAAGGAAGAGCTTATTAAAACAAAGCCCTAAACGCGGCTGCATAATTTTGTAGGTTAAAAAATATTTTTTAAAATTTAATTTAAATGAGAATAAAGCGTAAAGTGCGTTATAAGGGGTTGGACTAGATATATGCTTCCATTTTATATTGTTGATGATTTTCTAGAAAATCAATAGTGCGCGGCTATGCAATGCGCTACTTTCTAGGGAATTCAACTCTAAGGTAAATTACTTTGCAACTGGTTAATTGTAGCAAATGTTGTTTTGCTTTTTCATACACATATTTGGATATGTATTGCTTTGATATTAGCATTGTTTGGCATGTTACTTTATAACGCTTTTTGTAAGGATTTTGTATTTTGAATATTTGCACAAATTTTTTAATGACTTCTTGGTTTCATATTTTGCAAAGTAAACCGCCTAGAATTTATTAATTTATTAAATAATTTCAGAGCTTACTTCTGAGACGATTTCCTTTCGTATTGATATTGTTATTATTCTTACATTTTTAGCGACAAAATCAAATTGCAACAACTCGTTAAACCAGTGCAAATGAAACTGTACTACTCCCCCCAAAATGACAAAATATTAGATGGTATTGTTAAAATGGCGGTTGATATGCTGAAACTGGATGGGTATAAGGCTTTTCCGAATGCCAACGTTATGGAGAATGCTCTAATAGATGACAATCCCTTGGCTGGCATACAATTCGATGACAATTGGTCCAATTTAGTGGATTACCCAGAACATTTTTCGTACGCTTTGAGATTTCCGAGTGAACTACGAACATCACTAAAAAGTTCTCTTGTTACGTGGTTGACTATGAAATTGTTTATGCCATTCGATATGTCAGGCCCAAGAAATATGGATGATCCTGACGGTGGAATACCGGTAGGATATTTAAGAGAAGGCTTTTTACCTGTGCAACAGGCCATTTCTATGGCTTATATACAACAAGTCAAACCTAATGATACTAATTTACCAAATATTTATATGCAACGCTTTCCATATCCCGAATATATATTTGATCCATTGCTGGAAGGTTTAACTTCAATGATGTCTTTAATTATATTGCTCAGCTTTATATATCCATGTACCTCTATAGTGAAGGTAAAAAAAAAAATTCGATTAAGCTTCTAATGTATTTAAAACGCCTCCTTCTTCTCCTCCTTTCTTCTATGACCATCAGTACATTACAGCTGAAAAAGAAAAGCAATTAAAAGAAGTTATGAAAATTATGGGTCTTAATAATTGGATACATTGGACGGCCTGGTTTGTTAAGTCATTCATAATGTTGGCAATTTCAACAGCATTAATTACAATTTTAATCAAGGTTAGTCAGTTCAGAATACCAATGAATATAGATGTATAAACAAATTGAATTGAATTTTAGATTCGTTGGAGCAATGATGTAGCTGTTTTAACGCATACGGGGTGGTCGGTTTTATTAATTTTTATGTGGGTGTACTGTACCTGTACTATTTGTTTCTGCTTTATGGTGGCTACGATGTTTTCTCGTGCGAGCACTGCGGCAGCTGTTACTGGTCTGGTTTGGTTTTTAGCTTACGTACCCTTCTCTTTTACTGCTCAGAATTACGATAATATGAGTTTAAACTCAAAATTGGGCTGGAGTTTACTTTCAAATTCTGCCATGGGATTTGCATTGAAATTGATTTTGGGTCATGAAGGCAACGGAGAGGGTTTGCAATGGAGTAATTTATTTCAGCCTATTAATGTTGATGATGATCTTACTGTCGGTCACATTATGATAATGATGCTAGTCTCTTGTATCATCTATATATTCATATGTTTATATGTAGAGCAAATATTTCCGGGAAGTTTTGGTGTACCACGTAAATGGAACTTTCCATTTACGATGACGTATTGGTGTAATGATAGGGAGTATTCGGGAGTAGAAGATATACCGATTGATCACATAGAGCGGCCGAACACGGAAGCATTTGAAATGGAGCCCGCTGGCAAACATGTGGGCATTCAAGTGAGAAATCTCAAAAAACGATTTGGCAACAAGTCAGCGGTAAAGAGTCTCTCTATAAATATGTACGAGGATGAGATAACTGTATTGTTGGGCCATAATGGTGCTGGCAAGACCACTACCATTTCAATGTTAACCGGCATGTTTCCTCCAACATCAGGTACGGCTTTAATTAATGGAAGCGATATTAGAACGAATCTGGATGGGGCTCGCATGTCTTTGGGTGTGTGTCCACAGCATAATGTATTATTTGACGACTTGACCGTGGCGGATCACTTGAAATTTTTTAGCCGTTTGAAAGGTCTTAAAGGACCTGCTATTGATAAAGAGATTGAAAAATATTTAAAGCTAATTGAATTGGAGGATAAAAGAAATACACCTTCAAAGAATCTTTCGGGTGGTATGAAACGTAAACTATCCGTGTGTTGTGCATTGTGTGGTGACACAAAAGTAGTGCTATGTGATGAACCCAGTTCGGGCATGGATCCGTCTGCTAGACGTCAATTGTGGGATTTATTACAAGCCGAAAAGGTGGGTCGAACACTTTTGCTTACAACGCATTTCATGGATGAAGCGGATGTTTTGGGTGATAGAATAGCTATTATGTGTGATGGTGAACTTAAATGTCATGGTACATCGTTCTTCTTGAAAAAGAAATACGGCTCCGGCTATAGACTGGTACGTTAGTGAGGCACATGGATCAGTCCTTTTTGTTATAATATTATTACTTTTACGTTTCATAGATCTGTGTTAAGCGTGATGGTTGCAATCCCAAAGAAGTAACGAATGTTTTGCGTAAATATATACCCGATTTACAAGTTGATGCTGATATTGGTGCTGAGCTATCCTACCTTTTGCCTGATAGCTATTCAAACATATTTGAAAGCATGTTTAGTGAACTGGAAGATAGTTCAAACAAATTAAATCTTAATGGTTATGGTGTGGGTATAACCTCTTTGGAGGAGGTCTTCATGAAAGTGGGTGCAGAGAATGCTGAAGATGGCAAACCGAAGGAGCAGTCTGCTATAATGAATGGTGGCTCTGGTTATTATGATTATGATAAAGAAGCTACAATTAGTAAGTAGAAAATAAAAACACTGCAATATCACTGAAGCTACAGTTTCCATTTTTCATAGCGGATAATTTATTTACCGAGAATAAACGACTATTAAGTGGTCTTAGCTTGTTGGCTAATCAATGGGAAGCAATGTTCTTTAAGAAGTTTCTCTACACCTTCCGAAATAAGCTACTCTTTCTACTGCAGAATATAATGCCCATAATATTTGTTGTGCTTACTATTTTGATAATACGAAATTCGGGCACTTTTCATGCTTTGCAACCCATGAAATTTGATTTAACTCAATACCCCATAGCGACTACTGTTTTAGATGTATCATCAAAATTTTCTGATGGATCTCTTGAATATCGCATAGGTGAACGTTATAAGGAGATGATTACTGCTTATGGCGGCTCTTATGATTTTGAAAGTACGGGTGAGAAAACATTTCGAGATTATATATTACATTTGGGACCCAAAATGCAAGTACGCATCAATTCGAGATATGTAGCAGCAGCATCAGTATACAGAGATGAAATTGTGGCATGGTTAAACAATCAACCATTACACACAGCTCCCCTTACAGTAAATTTGGTGCACAATGCTTTGTTAAGGTATAAAATTAAAATTTAAATATTCGGAAATTATTTCTACCTATTTTATATCTCTTTTATATATTATAGAGCTGTGACGGATGAAAAGCATGAGATAACTGTTCTTAATTACCCCTTACCCTATACTACACAAACTATACTGGCTCAATTAAGTCTAGGCAATAATTTGGGTACACAATTAGCATCTAACTTATGTTTCTGCTTTAGCTTCGTGAGTGCCTTTTACACGTTGTTCCTGATTAAAGAGCGCGAAAGCCGTTCCAAACTTTTGCAACTTGTTGCTGGCGTTAAGATATGGGTCTTTTGGTTATCTCAGTTTTTATGGGATTTCGCTACATTTATTTTTACTGCATTGATTGTCATCATAACACTAGCCAGCTTTCAGGAGGAGGGTTACTCCTACTTTAGTGAACTAAGTAGCTATTGAACATATTAAGTTAATTTTTTACACTTATTCTTAATTAATTTCTTTTTAAACAGTGCGATACTTTCTCATCATGCTAACATTTGGCTGTTCGGTACTACCATTTACTTATTTGTCTGCCATGCTCTTTACTGAGCCAGCCACCGGATTTTCTCGAATTTCTATTATTAATATATTCACCGGTAATTTTAAGATCTTCCTTTGAATTATGTTACTCTTAGGTTAAATTTTCTATTTCTGGTTGAGATACTTTTAGGTATGGCTTTGTTTATGGTGATTTTGGTTATGTCTTTGGAAATTTTTAAAACGCAAAATGCTGCCAACGCTTTAAGCTGGATATTCCGCTTATTTCCGCATTTTTCTCTGGGCATGAGCCTAAACAAATTGTTCATAAATGGTGCAACGAGAAGGGCTTGTAGTAATCGCATAATAGAAGGGTTGTCAGATTCGTTAAGATGTCAATTTGTACCGCAATGTTGTGGTAATTATTACAGTTTAACATTGATCTTAGAAAGCATGCCTTTATACCGAAGTATTTGTTATAGAACATACATCATATTTTGATTGGGAAGCACCAGGTGTTGCTCCAGAATTGGTGTATATGGCAGGTACAGGCGTAGTCTTCTTTTTGATTATCATTGGACGTGAATATGGATTATTAAAAGAATTAATTCACAAGATTATGTTAAAAATATTGTTAGTTTATAATGTTGAAATGAGTCAATATATATATTCAATAATATAAAATTTTTGTTATTTAGACCTCCACCATCTGCCGCAGAAATAACTTATGTGGATGATGATGTTGAGCAGGAAAAGAAACATATACTTAACATGTCGATGAGTGAATTGCAAACACAGAATTTAGTTTTGGATAATGTGACAAAATACTATGGAAAATTTTTGGCCGTTCATCGTATTTCATTGTGTGTTAAACCGTAAGATTTTCCAAAAAGAGTAATGAAAACGAAAGATGGTAAAAATTTGATGCTTTTCTCTTTTGCCAGGGAAGAGTGTTTCGGTTTGTTGGGAGTTAATGGTGCTGGTAAAACTACTACTTTTAAAATGATGACAGGCGACGAACGTATTACATACGGTTCTGCTTATGTATGTGGCTACAATTTGAATACCAGCATGTGTCAGGTGTATAAAGAAATCGGTTATTGTCCACAGTTCGATGCATTGCTGGACGATTTTACTGGTCGTGAAACAATAAAAATGTTTTCACTTATTAGAGGCATTAATAAACGTCGTATTAATTCGTTGGCTGAGGAGTTGGCCAGATCGTTTGGCTTTAAACGGCATTTGGATAAATATACGAAAGCTTATAGTGGTGGCAACAAACGTAAATTAAGTGCAGCCATCGCTGTAATCGGGAGTCCTTCTGTCATATATTTAGATGAGCCCACCAGTGGTATGGATCCAGCTGCTAGACGTCAGTTGTGGAATATGGTGTGTCGCATACGGGATTCTGGCAAATCGATTGTATTGACTTCGCATAGCATGGAAGAGTGTGAAGCCTTATGTACACGTCTGGCGATTATGGTTAATGGGGAATTGAAGTGTATTGGTTCTACGCAACATTTGAAAAACAAATTTTCGAAAGGTCTTATATTAAAAATTAAAGTCAAACCTCCCAAAGAGTTATCGCCGGCAGGGTCAGTAAAACGTTAATTTTACTATTTTCAACTTGTATGTTAATTAGTTTTATATAATTACGTTATAGAAGACTAAGTTTGATACTGCGTGATTCAAATATAGTGTGCGATGATGATATAACATCTATTAAGACATTTGTGGAAAAGGAATTTCATCAAGCTGTATTAAAGTAAGAATTTCCGTTATAGCTCTCATTTACAATTTTTACGATTAATTTGAATTTCTTGTTTAATAGAGAGGAATATCAGGGTATGTTGACATTTTACATTCCTCTGTCCAGTATTAAGTGGTCAAAAATATTTGGTCTGATGGAAAGAAATCGCTTTGAATTAAAGGTTGAAGATTATTCAATAAGCCAAACAACATTAGAGGAAATTTTCCTCGATTTTGCCAAACACCAACGTGAAGAGATTCGCCAAGCTCGTTAAGTTTTAAAAAATCACTGAAAATTAAAAATTTTTGTATATATATGAACGGTATATACTGCATAATAATTATTAAAAAATTATACGAGTATTTAACAAATATGAATTAAAAAACTTTTAAAGAAAAAAAGGAGAACACTATATGAAAATTATAACTAGTTGAGTCTATAATATTAGAGGTCACGGGTGCGATTACCGCAAAGTGTAAAGCTACGAAGACTGTGAAATTTATTTCTATTTTAGGGTATAAGATCGACATGGTGCAGAACTTATAAGAAGTACAATTTTACTATACATATACCAAGTTTTTTGCTTCCGTACATTTGAGCCAGGTTAAAGGAGGCTGTTTAATATTATAATACCCAAAAGGAGGTGTCCAACAAAACATATATATTTCGAATTAGAAACAAATACTAAGCCCATCTCTGTCCGTCTCTTTACCACTTTAAGTATCTATTACCAAGATCTCCAAATTTTTAAGTTTTAAATTTTAATTGGATAAAGTTGCTTCTTTATTATTACATTATGATAGATATATAAATTAAAGGATAAACATTATAACTACAACAATAATAAGTTACAGAGAAGAATGCTATCGATATATGGGATCTTGTAGTTGCACAAAGTCTTCAAATGACATTTGAAGCGCCTGAGATAATTCGAAATATTCAATATTCAGAAAATATGCATTTCGCTGAATTCTACTAAATATATGCCACACTTTATTTGTTTCCATAGGCATTAGGAATATTAGAAGATTTCCGAGCTCATATCTGAAACAAAGCACATTTAACAAAAAAAAGGACAAACACGTTCAATTTGGCTTAGGCCAAACCTTGAATACCCACCATCGCTGCATTAATTTTTAATTTTCTAGAGTAACGACAAAAAAATATATTTGCAGTATACAGACAGGCTACCAATATTTCTGTAAAGTTTGTTATTGCGAACAGGAGAGTTATTTCCACATACACAAACGTATAGACGGACTTGCGTACATTTCATTTAATATATACTGTGTTGGGGTTTCAACAACTCTGTGAGTATGGTGAGTACAAAAATATACGAAATACCATCATAATGTAAACTTACTTAAAAATAGCAGTCGGAAATTCAATCTTCATGAATCGTTGCAGCTTATTCAAACAGCTTACGTATATGTACTTGTTGTTCAGATTATTTTTAGCTTCATGGATTTTATGATAGAACTTCACTTTGAGTAGGCGATAATTATTGTACAACATATCGAACTTAGTGGTTGGACCTAAATAGTGACAACGACCATACGACATAACACACATTCGATCACAATATTTATAAGTATCCTCAAAGCTGTTGTTCGTAAATAATATGGCTGTACCCAGAGTTTGCAATTTTAGTAGGACGCGCCAAAGCATATGACGTGATACCTGATCAATGGATACCGAAAGAGAATCTAGAACCAGCAGTGGGCGGTTTCCAAGTAAGGCAATGGCACAAAGTAATGTTTTAAATGTGCCATGACTTATTATACTTAACGGTTTTTGATATTCCGAATATATACCCAGAATTTTTGTTAGATTAATGCAAATGGCGTTGATATGTTTTCGGGGGTAATCGTGCAGTTGACACAAATAGGTTAATAAATTTTGAATTGTGAACTCGGGTAACTTTAGATTGTATTGTTGACTATAGCCAACCAGCCGTACTACAGCTTTGCGATCGCGTAACGAGCTTATTCCCATTACAAAAGTGCGACCGTATGATAAATTTTCATTGGTGGTAATAACATTACATAGGCTACTCTTGCCACAACCGGTTTCACCCATTACAGAAACCACTTCACCTCTAATGAAATCATAACAGGCAGATATAATGTATAGTTTTTCATTTATGAGATTGTTTTACCTTTTCAAAATTAAATTGAACCTTTCAAGTCCAGCTTTACGCCCATATAACTTGCCAGCTCTATGACATACTAAAGGTGCTTCCTTAAGTTCGGGTCCGGAAAGTTGGACAATTTTTATTGATTCTAAATATGCTTCATGTTCACGAAAACGACTATCGTCATTATCATGTCTGCGTTGGTGATCAATTAACTGACTTGCTCTGTACAAAAAAATCGTATATATTCTCACCCTCTATTTCTCTTTCCTAACAAATTCATTTCACTTACAGGTTATCTTTAGGTACTTTGTGCAGTTTCCAAAATATCTTAGTTCGCTTTCCTAATACAACGGTCCAGCATAGCGCTGTATAGAGTATTAACAGAATCAATTCATTAAGAATTCCACCATAAAAATTCACATAGTGGTAATTCACTAAACGATAAGGGATACAATTTCATTTATTGCCCAAGTAGTGTTGAGATGGAACTTACCGCAACAGTTGGGATGAACATTGCAATTTTCCAGATTTATCGACGTAAACTGAATATCATGATTGCCGCACAGTATATTAATCTCGGTTATATAATAAGTTGTTGTAATAGCTGTGCACATAACCAAATGTGGTATTAATAATAAATATGTTGAGACGATTTTCATTGGGGATTTGATGTAATCAATGTTAAAGCCTTGAGCATAATGGCAAAACGAGAGTATACTTATAACACAAATGGTTATGCTACATACAACACCGTGAACTTCATTCTGAAATAATTCAGCAAGCATATAATTGAAGGAATGTATACAATAAGCGCCCAACAAAATTATGCAAAAATATACAGCTGAAATGAATTATGAATGTACGGAGAATGTTAAAAAAGCGTTTGGGTTTTGTTTACCATACGAAATTGACGCGGGATTATGATTGGTCATCATTTGTTTCAACAGAATGGTAATCACGATCAGGAAGGTTACAATAATTAGAGTTACAACGTCATATAAACAAACCACCATATAATAAATCCAAAGTTGGAGACCGCTAGATTCCTGCATACTTCTAAAACCACATTCTCTCTCTCGTATTGTTATAAAAACAATACCGTTAGAAACAAAACTAAACGCCAAAGTAATAAATATGGCTAGAACAACACCAGTGCTAAGAGCATTTAACAAATGGCCATCTGTATAAATTGTGCCGGTGTCAATCGGTTCCAGTAATACTCTAATTCTTGACTTTTCACCGATAACGACGCTGCAAATAAAATCAATAAAAAGACACATAAAAAAGTTGCATTTGAGTAAGGCTGAATTCTAGAACACTTAATAGCACCAGCAATTATACCTAATTATAAGGAGTAGAAAAATCTCAAAAAGAAAAAGTAAGTCAAGTTTATCTTGTTCTGTTCTTGAGTGATATACTCGTCTATAAAAAGAGCAGTGGATTTATTCTTCAATTAACTGAGATTGCTCAATTCTTAAGACGAGAAGAGTTTTTATTAGACTAACGTGCGGAGACTACTCTCTCTGACACACTTTTGAAAGGACATATAAAAGGAAAGCAATATATGATTGAATCAATTTAGAATTTTTTACGATAAAGAATACATATATACTTAGCGTCTATTAGATCTCAAAGTGTGCTTCTAAAAAAACTGTTCAAGTAGTTTTCACTTACTTTTGCATAGCATTGTGAAATAAGTTTAGGGCCAGTGGAATCGAATGTAGTGCATAATTGTTAAACCAGCACACGACGCGATCTGGTAAAAATGATATGCCAACAAATGAATGGGTTTCTAGGTGTATACGTCTACTCTTTTCCACTACATACTCTTCGAAGCGTCTATGTTTGGTATCATCTAATGTATGTTGAGTGCCCAACCAAAAAACCCCTTCACTATAACTTTCGGAAATTTTCTTCATATCTTCGCTAATATTATTTTTTATATGGACTGTTGTTATGGTTCTCTCGTACTGCTCCAAGCCATATTCTATAGACGTTAGTGGAGTGTGTCTTAGACTATATGTAGATACTAAAAAGGCGAACCATGTGAACAGGGGAGGCAACAAAAACTTGGAACACATATAAAATTTATGGTATCGTTTCAATATGAATAGGATTTTGCCATATGCCCAAAAATGTTGCCAGAAACGCTTTATACCCCGTACCCTTTCCTTTATTTCCAAGAATTTAATATGATCGTTGTCTTCTGAATATATGGATAAACCATTTAAAGCTTCTATCAATCGAGTACGATTTTCATGTGGGGGAAAATATGTGCCCATTTTTATGTAAATGTCGCGTAGGCTAAGCTGTTGCAATGAATAGCTTACTAAATGCAACTGGCTTAGATTTCCTTCCAAATCTTTGCCAATGTCTTCCATAATATCGGCGAATTTTTCATCTATTATGTAGACCAGTTGGTTGCCTAGTTTAGAAACTGGATTGATGTGGGGTACATATTTACCCAAAAATTTGGAAACCTCATCTATATCGCAATCGCGCATTTTAGTACAAACCTAATTTAACAATAATCTATTATTAAAATAATTGATAAAAATATACACGAAAACATACTAAACGATATCCTTGTCCGTACATTTTTCGAAGAAATGCCGGACTACCGACACATTGCAATTCTCCATTGGCAATTATTGCTACCCGATCTCCCAAAAAACTGAAACACTCTGAGTAATTAGTTGCTATTAGAATGGTACGACCACGTTTCTCTTTTACTAAGAGATCCCAAATACGTTTCCGTTCAGCTGCGTCCATGGCAGAATTGGGTTCATCTAAAATTACGATTCGGCTACGGCCGGTTAAAGCGCAACAAACTCCTAACTCTTGTCGAACGCCTCTATGCAAATTTCTCGTGACAACCGAACGCTTACTCATTAAACTTGTAGCAAGCAAATACTTTTGTACCTCTTGTTCGACTACCTTAGGATTCATACCCCTTAGGAAACTAAAAAATCTCAACTGATCTTCAACAGTGAGATCCTCATATAAGGTGCTCTGTTGCATGCACACACCCAGTG
The DNA here is from genome assembly GCA_949710015.1 of Crataerina pallida. Lineage (NCBI taxonomy): Eukaryota > Metazoa > Arthropoda > Insecta > Diptera > Hippoboscidae > Crataerina > Crataerina pallida. The sequence goes on from OX453291.1 coordinate 30,124,473, forward strand.
AGGCGCAGGCGTATTTCTGGTCTTTAAGTACACTAAAGCCTTCAATTTGAATGGTTCCGGATGTTGGTGGAATCAATCCGCATATCATTGTAATTATTATAGATTTCCCACTGCTGTTATGGCCAGTCAAAATTGTGATTTCATTTTCGCGAAGCTGCAGATTAAAATTACTGACAACAGTTTCTTCGCCAAATTTTTTTGTCACTCCTTTTACTTCCACCAAAATCGCATTCGTACTGGCGATTTCATGTATAAATGATTCGGTTCTAGAAGTTGTTACCGCATATTCAGTATAATACTTGTATTCCTTATCTTTTTCAACCATTGATGAGCTTTTCCGGTGAAAAAAAAAGTTCCATCGTTTGGAAGTTCCATAGGTTCCAGGTAGTAGTTCTTCTGCGTACAAACCTATGGCCATATACAAAGTACCTTGGGCCAACAGAATTATCATATGTTTGAAAATTGTGTGCTTTCCTTCTAAATCTGTCATTGACAGAAACTCTAAAAACGAGTGATTAGGCGTTTTCTGCTCAAATGCCATTACAGTTTGCATAAGATAACCAAATAATGTATTGTGGAAAAGTATTGCCATAGTAAAATTAAAATCACTCAGATTTGGTTCATACATCATGACCGAAGCCCAATATGGTAAATAGGTAAGAAACCAAAGTAATGTCGTACAGATTATTACCAGAGTTGTGTTACGAAAAAACGCAGTCACCATCAGGCAAAAACATATAGAAGTAATATTATAGAGGCATATAACTGATAACCATGCAATGAATGAGCATTTGTTGAAGATAGCCAGACCAGTACTCCAGTGTATCTGCAAAAAAATAAAAATAAGTGCGACAATAAATGTTTCTTACGCTAGTTATCACGTGCAAACCTTTAACAATATTACTGTAAAAACGCTGCTCAGCAAAGATTGTAAGAACGCCTTGATGAGCCAGGACAAAACGTGTAGATAATTGTCTATACCGGCAATTTGTGTGAAAATCTTACTTTTTTCTTCCTTCTCTTGAACAATCATCTAGAACGTTTAAGTAAACATGCTTTTTTAAAGTGAATGAATTGTATTTCGAAAAGGCTTACCGCGGCTGTGCTAATTATGGGATAAATGTTGCTCAGGACTATCATCAAAGACATGCAGAAGTCGATATTCTGGAGAACATAATCTTGCAATCGTTTTTTTTCTGGAAATCGATTCATAACCAGCTGCGGTATTTGTAAGCGCATTTGCTTTTCGGCAATTAATTCTTCTATGTAAGTCATCGCTATAACATTTTGAACGTGCGCAAAGCCCTCCCGTATATAACCGAGGTTGCCATCATCCATTTCGGTATTTTGTACATTTGCAGATCTTACAGGAAACAATGTCAATGTTTGCCAATTGTTACTTATATATGTATCATTGTAGATCCGTAGATAGGCGGGAAACATCATCGTATATATTAAGTATGCCGGAAAGGTAGAATTAATGGCACCATTATTATTATTATGTTCGGGATTGACGTGTAGAGTATCTTCTTCGCTAAAGCATATGCCACAAAATAATGCTGAAGTGATAATAGCATTTTTTAGATCCGTACAACTTTTAAAACTCGACACGGTCATCGGCGTGAATTTTTTTTTACTCTTGTTCATCATGGTGCGGTAAGCTTTTTCATTGGGTGCATAACCGATAATTTGTTGCGGTATAAAAGGACTTTGTATAGCATTTCTGCAACATAATTCAAAATTGGTTAGCTAAAAGGGTTCAGATTACTTACACCACAAAACACAAATTCATAATACCCCGGAAATTTTCGATCCAATATAGAACGCCGCTCATCCAATATCTGCACTAAATCATGCCATCCCTTAGTTAAATTCACCGAATTGTATATTGAGGTCGGATGAACTTGAAGATTTGGGTATTCTAGTCGCAATATAATTAAAACTGCACAAAATAATACGGGCGTTATAACTGATAATATTAAATTGTTATATAAGGTCCAAGTAACGCGTAAATTTTTCCATAACAGCAAACACAACTTATTCCATTCGCTGTTATAATTAATGGTCGCATTGGCTACAATGTTATAATTAGACGTAGCAGATTGGGATTCCATTTACTTTAAATAAAAAATAAATAGACTAGAAAAGGAAACCAAACAGAAAACAAAATATAATGACAACGAATATTCAAAAAGATTCAAAATGAACTTTTTACATAAAATACGTAAAAATTGTCTAAATATAGGGTATTTTTAAAAGGCCAAAAAGTTCTCGAACTAAAATTTTGTCAATCTAGTTCAATTTTTAACTGAAAATAGGAAAAAATAATAATTATTTTATTGCTGGAGTTGTTTTTTAAACCTGTTCGGTAGATAATAAAAATATACGAAAACAGATGAATAAAAAAATATTTATTCACCAATTGGCAAAAATTGCGTAAAACGATAATCTTTTGATTATATCCGGTCAATGGAAGTATAGTCGCCATTATTTTTTTAAATTTATATAACAACAACATATATACTACTGTATATAATGTGTACAACTGCAAATGAGCGCTTCGATGTAGTGTTGTTTGATAAGCATTAGAACGCACAACACATTAATAAAGTAAATACATGTAGCGTATGTTTTTAATGATCCATTCCAATGTATATTCGTTCATTTATCCCTACAGGAGGGCACGCAGCTGATTATTAAAATATTGCGAGGAACAAGCACTTTTTTTTAATAGCGATGGGCTTCTTTGAGGTTTTTTCAATTATTTTTAACGTTCCATAAAGAAACACATATAGTGCATATTGGTCGGAAAAGTCACAGTTCCATGAGGGAGGGCTGTGAATTTTGAATATCAATAATTGAAAACGGTACAAGAATTGTAAGTCTGGGTAGAAAACTTTGTATATTTGAAAATTTTGAGGTCACCCCTTAAGGCACTTACTTTGATATCGTTTCTGAACTGCACATCTAACCGAAACGGTTACAAAATAAAAGAGATGCAAAGAGATTATATACGGATATATGGAGAAGGTAATGGATTATATTTTATCCCTGGCGTCCTTAGAATGAAGATGAGATTGATTATGCCCTAAGCAATGTATGAAGAAAAAAAGTGTTGGGTCAAATTTTACATAACATTGCACTCTTAGCACCGCTGTATCACCACATTGTGAACTTATATTGGATACCTTATGAGTAAAACTTCACAGCTGCATATATTTTTTGGTTATTAGATGAATTTTTTCCATTTCTGGATGGGCATCTAAATAGATTTTGTCCAATTTAAATAGCAACCTATTTGTTGAAACTATAAAGGTTGTAAATGAAAGTGGTGCAAGTCCATTTTTGGAACACCCCAATTTAATTATTTCAATTGTCATATTTTTCAAATTTGGATGTTTTATTGGAAAAGTTCACAACGGGTCATATATACTAGGTTTCAGGTTAATATTTCAAAGTTTATAGAGAGCATTAAGAAAAAAAAGAGAGACACTCAAACGGACATGGCTAAATCGATTAAGGTTTCGATGTTGATCAAGAAGAAATATACCTTGTGCAGGTAATAACAGATTGTACAAAAAGTCTAATGTTAACATAGAAGAGAAGCAGCTGTAAAGAGAGAAAAATAAATATTAAAATTTTGTGTCTATTACACAGAGCCAGAGAGTATCATGTGGGGGATATTCCATTCCATGCGGAGATTTTAGTAAACACAGTGTGTCAAATATTCAGTTGACAATTGCAACTGTTTGAGTAGAGTTGATGTCGCAATTCGTTCAAATTTGAATGAATGCCGTGTGAAATCTAGTTTTTTAATGTGAAACAGAAAATATAACAAACAAGAGGTATAAGAGGATAAATAAACACATTTCACATCGAAACAGAGAATATATATTTAATTTTGTTAATAATTAGTCAAGTGTCAATTCCATGAGCATAAAATAATTTTACAAAAACTTGAATCACGTCATTTCACTCGGTAAAATGTTGTTATTTTACATTGTTGTTTGCGCGTGTATCAGGTGTTCATTTGTGTTTACATAGTATATATTAAATTGAATGTAATTGCTTTAACAAAGGTATAGACGGCATGACAAAGTCATAGAGAGAGAAGGAGACTGAGTACCATATATTTTATACTCGGACGCAATAAAACCGTAAACGTATTCAATTCAGTTTTTATTGCTTTACTTTGTTACGGAAGCTGGCTCTTATATATAATATATATGACTTTTACTGGATATTAAAACACCTCATCATATATAAGTGCATACTTCATGTACAGTAATATAATTAATGAACAACATTTTTGTGTTGCAATAGTTGAGAATTTCTAAGACGCCATAAACATAAATTAGAATTAATGTAATTTTTTTTAATAATCTTGGACAATGTAAGGACACATGCCTAATTAAAAGAATAATAATGATAATGATAATTTTTGAAAAACTCTTGATCTTGAAACACATTTAAGTGGCTTTAGAGGCTAAAAAATATGAAAAATATATATGTATTCATCCAACCTTATTTTCCAGTCGAAGTCAAATTGCAAACTTAAAAAAAAATCTCAAATATATTTGATAGTGAAAATTTAAACTATTACAAATTCTAATTCAGCTTGTCGATCGCTCTCTAAATTAAGTTTGTGTTGACGTTTGCTAACCAACCATAACGCCTAAAGAGTGACAGTTTTTTTAAATAAATCATTCATTTCAGAATCATATCTGTGTGGTTTTATTAGGGTTTTGTGTTGAAAAACAGTACAGGGACCAAAGATGACTGTTATTGACTATAGCAAGCTTTATATTTTCCACATAAGATGGCAATATACGCGCCATTTTCAATACCCAAAAGAAGACTTCAGAGATTCTAGAAAGTCTATATATTTTTGATCAGTAGTGGAGCTAGATATGTATGTCGTTTGGCAATTGCAAACGGAATAACAAACTTAGTATGTATACCCTTTATAGGGTACATGTAATATATGGGAAACTTATTAAACGTTTTGTTTTATTGTACATATTTACGCCTTAAACTGGTACACACAAGGTTATCAATTTTGCAATCAATCCTCCACTTTGTATTTACTTGATTAGCTTAATATTTTCATTTTTATATTTTCTTAAGGAGAATATAATATAAAACGATGAATTCCTTTTACCCGTTAATGAAATTTATGATTTTTCTTGTTGTTATTAATTCCGTTAAATACTTGTTTACTTGTTCTTATTAACAAAAAATAAAAATTTGAACAGTGTCGTGTGCGAAGTGTGATGACGCTTATGCGTGCATTGTTAATACATTAAAAGTGCATACAATATATACGAATAATACATAAAAAATTTATAAAAATACAAGTGAATATTTAATATTATAGGTTTGTGTATTATATACTTATGTACAGGAAATAAACAAAAACTAAAGCAAAAGCTAAAAAGGAAAGATTAAATAAATGAAAAAGTAATTGTCGCACACAAAAGTGTACTAGTTTGTGTGTATTGTTGTGCTGTTCTTATTGCTGGAAATAAGAAGCGAACATAAATTCCCTCTACCACGACTTTTTTGGAGCAGTGCAGTAAACAGCGAACTCCAGCGGAGCCATCGTTAGAGAGTAGGTCAGGTCAGTTTTATCTATATTTAACATTTGTTATATACTAAGAAATATGTATACTTCGTACATATATCATATATCACAAATACATGCACCACACATACAAGTACAAAATGTCTGCATGTAATATAATATGTAACATGCATTAGACGTTGTTGTTGGTCTTTATTGTTTAAGAACAGAGATTTTTTTATACCCTTCTCTAAGTTTGTCTTTCTGTTTGCAACACTTAAAAGTTAAGAAGAGACCCTACAGAGTGTATATATTCTTGATCAGTGTGTCCGTATATTTGTCTGTTGTTGGCATTCTCATTAGCGTTTGTGAGATATTGAACTGAAATTTTGTAAAGACATTTTTAGTTTTTACATGCAGATCGCTATTTAAATTGGACAAAATGGGTCAAGAGCCACGCCCTCGATCAACAAATTTCTATATATGTGCTATAAAAATTGAGCTATTCAGTTGAAAATTGGTACATATGTTACTAATTATCTAATCTATCAATGTGCCAAAAATGGACGTGATCGGTCAATAGACACGCCCACAATAAACGAAAACCTATATATCTGTCACTAAAATTGACCTATGAACTTGAAATTTGGAATGCATATCTTTAGCTATTCCATCCATCGATGCAGCAAATATGGGCGACGTTGAATAAAATATACGCCCGCAATTTACAAAAGACTGTATCCAACGTACAACTGACTTGCAGGTATATGATTATGACTCTACCTCTACCTCTAATAGTCGAGGGCATAATCATATATCTGCCACGCCCACTATTTCTATATAAATGAATAGGGTACTTAAGATTTTACCCAAGCCAAATTTAGTTTTCTTAATTAATATTTCTATTGTTCTTTATGGAAGTGTAGTGAAATTTTCAAATCTACAAATTAAATATATACATAAATAAATGTAATAGTGCCCTAAATCATCATTGAACATATTCTGTTGAGTGCCAGAGATTCGTCTCTATGCATACTTTTTATGTAAATACTGATTGCTTCATTTATCCTTCACAACTACTCACCATTCATTTTACTTTTATACATATGTACTCGTACATAAATCCATCTACATAGGGTTGATTATAAATGGCAGTTTGTTTTCTTTTTGAAAGGTGTCACAAGAGTTGAATTGGGATTTAAAAAAAAAAAAACAATAATGATATAAAAAATCCCATTTCCTACTCTTTTTTTTTCCAAAATCTACTCATGCGAAAGGGAATCAGGAAGAAACTATGTACGATTTAAGCTATAAACTCTCTGATCTACAATTATTTTTAGTACAACTAAAACACAATTTTCTTATAGCAACTTTGTTGTGACTTTATGGTTTAAATTTCGATTTTGAATTCGTTTTATATAATTTTATTATTACAATATAATTATAAATTAATTCTGTTAGTTTGCCTTGGTGCATTAGAATTTGTGTATTTAGTTTTAATTTAGTTATAAATGTATTTTAAGTTAATTATTTTACTAATTAATTATCTCCTGTTACAAAAAATTGGTACGTTCCAATAACAGAAACACTCACAATTTACATACACACTTATAATATAGTGTAGAATACGACTTCAAGTTCATAATTATTATGTATTACGATTATTTAGTATTAAAGAGCTTAATGCATTACCCACCACGTCCACTGTTTGTAAGTTATGACTCGGAGGGCTTTAGATTAAACTATTTTGCCACTTATAACAATTTTATGTACAATAAAATGCAGATAGCGCAATTCTACTTCTACATGCGTAGGTAGGAAATGACCAAATATTGTACAAACAACAATAAAAATTGAATATATTTTATTCGAATTATAGTGAACGTGCATCGTGCATTCGTTAAAGATGATTGAGTGAGTAATCTCAAAGAGATAACCTATGCTGAAACAAGGTTATACATATTATTCGTTTATATTGTAAATAGTATCACTAGTTATACAATATTTTGCGTATTTTAAGAAATTATTTTAAATAATTTTTATTAATTGATACAATAATTAAAAATCTTATGGTAAAAATGTGTGGTTGTACTAGCGAAAGTTTAAAGTAAATCCCAAAAGTATGCGCAGTTTAATTAAACAAATTTATATGTATTTTATGCTTAAACGATTCGTCTGCCTTTACAAACTCCTCTCAAACCATCAAATTTTCACCAAAAATATTAAGAATTGCTATCTTTTGTCATATAAGGACTTCCATTAAAATATAGGGAGGGGTTCTAAATATGATTCGATTCGGTCCATTTTATATGGGCATTTTCTTTGGCCTAATACATGTCTTTGTACCAAATTTTATAAAATGGGTTATTGCCTTAGTTGTCCCTGACCTTGTATTACTAATTTATCAAAACTTCGCATCCCTACATCCTTATGTATGTACAATGTTCATGGTTTCTACATGATATACCACTTACATGTTGTTTACTTAATATAATACGTTTATGCTTGTACAATATTTTAAAAGTGATAAATAATGTTGGTACAATTATCTTGTTGCACTGATAATTAACTAATTTGGCACATTGTGTAATTCTCTTTCTCCCGGTTTTTGGTTTTACCCTCCATATTATATGGTGGTGTACTAAGTTTTTCATTTCATCCAGAACTTCAGGGACCACATAAAGTATGTAAATATTCATAATCGGCATCAATACCTAATTCAATCTAGTCCATGTGTCTTTATTGGCACTCTCATAATCATAAATTTTTCTTTGCTAGTTTCTGTAGGCAGAACGCTATTTAAATTGAGCAAAATGGATCAAGAACCGCGCCCATAGTCGCTAAAAATCTTTTTACGTGCAACAACAATATATGTATGAAGTTGATATTTGTTGTACATTGTACATCCATGGTCAAATTTAATTTTTCTTCTTCTTATCGGCCCGAACCGAATATAATTATAGTTGGTTTTTCTATTGGTATAAATTATTGCAATGAAAAATGTTTGGCAATCTATTGTCCTTTATAATTTTTTTTTGGTTTTTGGCAAAGGAATCTATCATGTTCAATGCGTCGTGTAAACCGAGGTCACGGTTGTAAAATTTAAAAAAGACAGCATCATCAATTTGTTTGAAATTAAATTTTACGCTCTACATAAATAAAGTTTGCTATTACTTGAAACAGCCAGACGCCAGAGATTTTACAAAGTATGAATAAGTAATCGGCAAAAATCTGTCCATCTATTAGATACAAAAAGTGAGCTATGAAATTGAAATCTTGGTAACCATCTTTATAATTAGCCATTTGCCGAAAATGTGCAAGGCACGCCCATAATTTACAAGTTGATATGCAAAACAAAAATTTAGCTCCGCTGTGACTGGAAGGCTCATTGAAAATAATTACCATGCATTATTGAATTTAAGTGATAATTTTAAGTCTTACTTCGCTTTTTGAGTCGCATGGAAACAAATAGGAAAATGAAATTTATTGGAACGGTAACCAAGAACTGAATAATAATTACAACATGAAACTGTTTTCAATAAACGTTTTTTTATTGGCGGTTTCGCTGAGGTGATCAAATAAACACTAATTAAATAAATTTTTATTCGTAAGTAGTAATTGGCGCAATTATAACTGGTCTACATATATATGTGCACACAGTATTGGTTATTAGTTGCAGTAATTAGTGCTTTAGAATTAGTATGCACGTAATCAGAGAATTATTTTCAATGTATAATGATTACGTCGACGCAAATATTGCAAAAAGGAAGGCTGCTTCCAAGTTATTTTAATTCACTTGAATTTTTTTTACACTGTCCACCGTGATGAGAGTATACTAAGTTTGCTATTAAGTTTGCTACACCGAGAAGGAGGTATACTGTATTTGATGATAGTGGTGTTCTGTTTTGTAAGTAGGTGATGCTGGTAATGGGTATCATAGGTTTGGTGTGCGCCTTATATAATTGTTTCACTTGTTCATTTATTAAATAGTTGAATTTCTGGCCATGTGGCCATTTCATATGAGCTGTTAACCATATTTGGATTTATGCGAGTGATTTCGCAGTGATTTAAGTTAAGGGGGAAATATTCCTGTTTTTGAATTAGAACGAATATAATTAATTTAGAGCAAAACTGGAGTAAAAGCTTAAGTGCACTTTCACTTGCTCACATTCGTAAAAATGTTGTCCACTTATAAAAAAATAAAACTTTTTGGCACTAAACTTTATGAATATTCAAAGTGTTTTACACTTCTATAAATGAACATAGTGAACATTCTCTCTCTCTCTCCCTTTCTGTGGTGTTATAACCTTGATAAAAGTTAACATGTGGGAAAAATGAAAACCAAGTTGGGGTCAGGGAAATATTAAAAAAAAAAAAAACTTGAAACTTTTGATCATAAATATCTCTCCCTTGCAAAGAAATTTGTTTTGTTTTGTTGTTGTCGTATGGAGAATATTTGAATATGACCCATGATATAAATCGAGATTATATATTGTTTAGGTTTAGCCAAATAAAGTGAAAGCATGGCCAAGGCAATGTGTTTTTTTTATCCATACTTTTATTCATTGAGTGGTATATACAATTGTGTATATTGTATGTATATATAGAGCAGAAAATAGAAACAGAATATAGAGTATAGAACCCCATGAAGTTGTTGCAATGTGACGTGCTATACATTATTGCTGCCGAAAACATTTGAGGTGAAACGTCACCGCTTTTATTATCGCTACATTTTTTTGCCCGTCATCCTAAAATCAATGAAAAACAGAAAAAATTCCCACGCACTTGTTTGCAAATACAATATATTTAGCTTAGAATGAATTGTGAATACTTTAAGATATAATAGATAAAAATTTTAAGCATTCTCTATATCTACATACAAACTGTGCGTGGCGAGTACCTCATTACGCCATTTAATATTAAGTAAATATATATCATTTTATGGTACGTCGGATGTGGCACAAAAAAAAAGGTTTTTTTAGATTTGTGGGCGTGTCTGTTATGTGATATTTGACACTAATTATATAAGTACTAATTTTCAACTTTGTATCTTAATTTTTGTTGGACATTATATAAATTTTTGTCCATTGTAGGCGTGGCATTTGACTGATTTCGCCGTATTTAATTAGCGGTGCTACATTTGATCGACATAAAAGTCTGAGTAGTCTGGATATGTCCGTACACTTTTTCCTTTGTTCTTGAAATACTCAGGGCCTTAAATTTTGTAAAAACATTTGTGGATTCTGTGTGTTAAGTGTGACGTCCACAGTCAATAAAAATCTATCTCTCAGTTAGAAAAAAATTAGAATTTTATAAATTAGAATTTTTTTATAAGTATAAATTAGCCAATTCATCGATTCGTTACGCCTCCAATCAGCCATAAAAGTTTTTATAGCTTTGCGATGGTATCTTTGTGTAAAGATTTTTTAAAATTGTAACTTTTGTATTATTTGAACATTTCTTAAAACTCTTCAACTTTATGCTAAAAAAACTTCTTCCAACAAAGAGATCTAATATTTTATTACGTAGTTTTGAAAGCGTTCTTGACTTAATAAAGAATAAAGAATGAATGGAGACCTAAGAAAAATGCACTTGAATTAATTGCATTAGTTTCAAATAAAGTGATGTGTGATTGATGAATTAAATTAAACTATATATAGATTGTATGGGCGATAAAGGGCCATGTAACAGGCCACGTCAATATGTAATTGTTGCAAAGAGAAAAATGTAATCGATCTATTGCCATCACGCAATTGCACAGTTTCAATATTTACGCATTTATATTGGCTGCGGACAAACATATAACTATTGCATGTAAACTGAATACACTTAAAAGCTTAATCAAATCAAACAGATACAATTAACTGCAAATACTTAACTGGCATTTGTGAGTGTCATAGAGTGCACTTCAAATAGCAATTGGTGTGTGGTGTAATGTTATTTTATTAGCAGACCCCGAAACCGGTTCGTGTACTTCTTTTTTAAATGCATATAAACAAAATAAAGACTTGTAACATTTCGCTTATATTCAGTTTTACACTTGACCATAATGAAATTGTAACCCCTAAAGTATGCTTTATAAATTATTCATAATACAATTATACGTTATACAGTTAAAATTTCGGTCCTTTACCGTGTTAAATTACATTTGGAATAGGTTATAAATACAATGATGTTGGTTTTGACTAAATAAAACGGGACATGAAATTACAAAACGAAACGGACCGTTATTAAATAATAACGGTAAAAAGTATGCTTCCAAATATTCTGATTTTCAAGAGCCTTAATTTAGGCTAGAAAAGAAATATTCTTTGGGTATTAATACAATTTCAGTTGAAAAATATAGATCCCCTTTAATTATAACGATCGGTTCGGAATAAAAAGAAACTAAACCAAAGCGCTGTATGTCCATCCATCTCCATAATTTTGTAAATAAAAATTTGTCTTTTAAAATAGTACCACAGTTACTATAGAGAAGAAGTAGAACAACAATAACAATATATTTAGCAGAAATACTACTGTTGAGATAACTGAAGCAGAAACATACACATTATGTGCGTGAAAATATTGTACCTCCAACGATGCACTAGCAGATTGTTCATATCAAAGGCACTAGCACATCTTGCATGAAAGACAGTGTCGTTAGAAATGTTGGCATGCACCATATGTACAATAATTTGAATTTTTACATCTTTTATAAGGCATGTATGAAAGGATAGATGATGCCGACTGTCATTTAATTTTACACTTTTTGTTTTGTTCGATTCATGTTAAAAGAAATTTTGACAAATTGCTTGTATTCGTCATAAATATTCTGACATATTAAAATTCTATGAATAGAGTAGTGGAAAAAATAGAACGTTGTAACAACATGTCCTAAGGATCAGCAAAATGTAGATTCTGTATTTAAACAGTACCGTTCTAGAGAAAGGAGAGAGGGGGAGGGAGGTAAATAAATATGATAATCAAGTTTATAACGACATCATAATCACTTGCTAAAACCAACTGAATATGTCATAATATCGGGTTTTTATTTATCAGGCAATTCTTTCATACGACATCATGTTTCATTATACTCGCATGAATACATTTCCTTTTTGCTGCTGTGTTCTACTATTATCCTTTTTCTTAATTTGCCTTAAATCTGTATATGTTGCACTTCCTTTTGGAGTTGTTGCTGTTATGTTGTTCTTTTTCTTTGTACTTTTTTCCATTTTAATAATTTAACAACTTTTGACTTGAAATTGTTGCCGGTGTGCGGTGCAGGAAGTAAGTATGGGTATGTATGAATATAAATACAAACAACAGAGGTTAAATAACAAAACAACAAACTACGACAATAACAATAATAATAACAACAACAACAACAACAACTATCAACTACAGCACACAAATCTGTTGAAGTAACCACACGGGATTAGTGAAATAAGAAAATGTAATTTGAAAAAAAGAAAAAAGACAATTAAATCTTAAATACCCTTCAGCACATCCTCAATAATGTTTCTATGTAATATTCGTCAACATATAAGTCGAGTTTTGCGCGGAACCAAGTTTTTTGTCTGTCATCCGAACATGTTCGTGTTTTGGCCATGGAAAGTGCAATTGTATATATGTGTGCCAAATTTTAATTCCATAGCTATTGTGGACGTGGCCCTTGACCGATTTTGCTCAAATTAAATATCGATTAGTATGGAATAACTAGCAGAATTTGTACAAAATATTGTAAATTTACAACCGTAAGAGTGCCGACAATACAAGCACGTTCGGACATGTCTATACTGATCAGATATATATATATATTCTATACTTTCTGGATGCTAACTTGTGCACAAATTTACATGAACAGACGGACATGATTAAATCGATTCAGAATTGATCGATATAATTGAAGGTAGGTGTAGCATTTACCGTTTAAAAGTTACAAACATCCGCACAAACTTAATATACCCTGTGCCACAAGTATATATGCAATGTGGTATAAAAATACAATGCCATGTATAGAATGTAAGCAGAAAAATAAGAAAAAAGGCAACATATGTGCAACACTAATTAGGATTTTAAATGTATTGAATTATTCAACTCGCGCGTCAGTTTGGCTTAGACGTACAATAAGTAATGTACTGAAGAATAGGGTAAAGTTTATAATTAGTGTAATAAGTGTGTTATTTAATTTAATCTGTTGAAAATTGTCAATTTATTTTTATTTTTATTCTTAAAGTTTAAGTTTTAAAAGTATGAAAAATCAACCACAGTGCTTTTATCCCCTTGTATGTATGGTTAAGTTGAACTAGAAACATGTAAAAAGATGTGATTATAATATGAGATAGTTTAATTAATGGGTGTGGGTTTGGATATTAAAGCATGTATTACGTTTTCAACTTAAAGATGACTTTCAGACCAAATTAAGATAATTTTATTTTTAAGTAATTTTTCTTCAACTTACACTCAAATATAATGGATTGAAATAATTCCTTTGTGAGGGTAAAATATAAATTGCAACAACAACACTAATAGTTGACATTTTTGTAACAGTTCAATAAGTGTTTAAAATATTTATCCATTAGTGTCAAATTGCTTTTTACCGTTATCACCGTCTGCTGCTTCTACACATGTGAAGAACTAAAGCAAGTCACGTTCACGTTCATGTTTTTTTTTCTTACAAAGTTATCTAATGTCGAGTTGTACCGTAAACGGAACAAAAGATAACGTTTATAATGGAATTGCTAAAAGTTACACAAAAAAAAAAAAAAAAAAAAATGAAATAAAATAAAATAAAACTTGTTTTGTTTTTGCATATCATTAAAGGAATTTTCAATTACAATACATTTCTTGCGTTATAGGGGTAAATAGAAATATCCATAAATATATGTTGTAGGGTATATTAAAAAGGTAGCTGCTTCCATAGGTACCATCTATATTCTAAATTCTCAAATTTAAAGATAAAAATGTGTGAATGTGCAATATTTCAAACTTACTAAATTCTTAGCAACTACACGCTATGGACATATAGGAAATAACAATGCAATTAACACCAATCTTACAATCAACGATATATGAGCGTAGCGACGAAACGTGATTAGTGCCAATATGATTGAACACGTAACACTTTGTAAGGTCAGTGCTCTCTAACACATAACATGGTGTTCATATAACCATCGTCTTTATACACCTTGATCTTACTATATATGGCTATCAGCAACCATTGATTAGCAGCAGAATGAGTACGTATGTAACACTCCCAAAAGCACATAAAACAATAATGCCCATTCACCAGCTACCTAAAGCAAAAGGCACACGAACAAGTTTACATAAAAAGTGTGTGGAATCTTCCATTGGTATAATATATAAAAAAGGAAAATTTAATCATAAGAATCTTTTCAGAATAATAATAATCATACGACATATGATTAAGCATTATGCATGAACATGAATATTGTTAGAAGTATTCAAAAAAAATGTTATTAAAAAAAAAAAAAGAAAAACTTTTACTTGTAGAGTTTTCCAAATTCGTTTAAAACCTTTTGTAACTTAGATCACCATAAGTCTCTTGATTCCGTTTCGTCAACAACTTGTTGATATTGTTGCAATCAAAGCGTAAATAATATTATTCTATGAAATTTCTTATAGAAATTTATTTGTGTGCATATAAGGAAGCATGTTTGCCTTGTGTAATGTCAAAGCAATTGCAGTCAATTTAACTTACAAAGCAAACTATTTCAAATTTATTAAAAAACAGTTCATTACACTTAGTTTATCCTACAACCAGAGCGCATTTAATGGAGTTTTCTTTGTTAAATGGTTGAAAGAATAAAAGGAGTAAAAGTAAAATAAAACATTAGCTCTTAGCATAGGTTGGTGGATACTCTATTACGTTTAAAAACATTTCAGATTTAGTTTAGATTTAACTATTTTCTCATTATTAGAGAAAGTAGATATGTCTGTCTATGACTAAATTGATTTAGGATTCATTGCTGAATTGGTAGAATCTCCATAGTTTTTTTGTTTAACAAAACCTTTTACATTTTGACGGACAGAGGGACATGACTAAATAGATTCAATAAACAAGTTGGATCGCTGCAGCCTTCTTCTGGGTGTCTAAATTGTGCTTTCGACAAGACAAAGTATTGTAGCTCAATGTTGGTCTGGTGAAAATAACACAAAAATGAAAAGTTTGTTCCCAAAAAATAGAAGGAAAATAGAAAAAAACATTAAAAAAATGTATTTTCTACACAATTTAACACATTTTTAAGCGTTTCACCTCCCAAAGCAATGCCTAGGAGTTGAATTGTAGAAATGAAAATTACAGGAAAATTGTTCCCTGATTTAAAAAAATATACACACACCACACATGCACCATCCTTACATATATAATAATGTTGAAGTTTTCGGTTGTTCTCCTTTTCATGGCACTGTGATGCTCCTTAGCAGCATCGTTGTATGTTTGCCAAGAACAGTTGTACTGTAGTCATTGATTATGTTATAATGGTTTTGTACTCATTTTTATATACAAAACATATACAACCAAAGTAAAATAAAGGCTGGTAGCTGTAACTACTGGTGTGTTAAGTGTAGGTGTTTATATACACACACAAATGTACAATATTTGGTAACCAAGCGTTATATTATGTTTTATGCAAGTTAGAGCAATTGCAATTGTGTGTAAACGTATTAAATGTTGTTTCGTTATTATTATTATTATTATTATTATTATTGTAATTGTTATTGTTAAATGTATCGTTTTTACTTACTGGTACAACGCGGGAAATGTGACTGGCGCCAATAAACGTGATGATTCTTTTTATATATGCTCTTGTGTATGACGTTTGTTCTATTTATAACTGTGTATAGCGAATTTCAACTTTTGTCTATTTTTAGCAGCAAGCACATATTTGTTCATTTAATTTTATGTGGCATATCTTAAGCCTCATTCTGGTCATTGCATGAATACCTTTCTCACTAATACGAGCGGTTTCAAGCACATATTTGAATTTTATAATTTTTCCTTTACTTTTACGGTCCCATGGATGCATAAATTCATTACTATTCATAGCTTCTGTGAATATATACGTATGGGTGTGAAACTAAATTAACTTGTATTTTATGATGTGTCCTTAATTATACAATATGTAAATTTATACTATTTATGATACACTCGCATCATATTCGTAATTATTCCATTCAGTGATTTCTAATGGACGGCTGACACTTGTTTTTTTTTTACATTAAATTTGATTTTCATCAGCAAAATGCTTACATTGTGAAAACATCTCTTAATTAAATTTAATTTTCGGTACGAAATGCTGTGGTGATGTAATATCAAAAACGAATTCATAGTTATGTGAAATTAATTGAGATTAAGAGTTAAAGATAAAATTGAATTTAAGGCAATCCTATGCAAATAGTATTTATTTTGGACAAAATGAAAAGGACGGACGGATAGACAGAGAAATGGTTTCGCTTAAAACGATTAGAAAGTTATCGAACTCTCTTTAGTTTTCACAAAAGATCAAAATCTGCATCGATCTAGCTTTGTCTGTCCATGGTAGCTGCAATTTTTTCCTTATATAATACACACACACATAGATTCCATAAATTGTGAAAACATTTAATCACAAAAACAAAGAACTATGCAGTAATAGAATGGCATTACAGTGGACCCAACAAAAAGGCCTACACTCTTAATTATCATTCCACCCAAAGGTCTTATTATCATGTTGATGTTTATGGTGGCTGTAAAACGCTTGCCTTGTTTTAAACATAACTGTCAGTGACAATGAGAATGGATTCACTAGAAATGGTAAAATAATACTGATGATGACCTTACTACAAATCCCTAGTATTCTACTCACTGCAGTGAAATGCTTTGGATGCTCTGCTACATTGCGAAGCAAAACACAAGTGCTATATAGTTGAGGGTGGTAAAGTAAGGCTGTTGCCTTTCATGGTAAGAGCACATATTTAGATAAAGTGGTCTCCACCACGTTCACATTACCATAAAATAATTGCCAGTATTAAGTTCTTTAAAAAAGTAAATGTGGTTTGGGGGCGAGTACGGGACGGTGCTTTCGTATAAAATTAAGTAAAAACTCACTGATTTTTAAATGGAACATTTTATAGCCGCATTAATCAAGTTAATGCTTTAGTGCCTGATAAACTCGCGTTGGACAAGCGTACATATATACACAAATATATTAAGAAGCATGAGTGATAGAGTTAACACTGTGGAATACTCTTGAATATTGTACACAACAACAAAGGAATACATAAAAGTCCAATTTGAACTATAATAAAATTGGATGGTTGTTTATGGACTTATTGTTGTAGTGCTTTGAGTGCAATTGTATTTTAACACAAGGGAAAATGTAACGGTAGGTTCTAGGCGGCCATTTAATACTCTAGTCTCTAATTTATGCTATAATTAGTTAAGTTGTGTCAATAACTGCGAAACATTCCCATTAAATATATTGTGTGAAGAAATTTTGCTACAACCGAGTATTCAGTTATTTATTAAGTTAATTAATTATTCTGCATTTAATTTCATTAAACAATTTTGCAATTTTAAAGTGTGGCACTATGTGGGTAATGGTTCTAAATAGGGATCGATTAGATCGATTTTCATTAGTGCATGTTCTTGGCTCAATGTGGTCTCTGTGTCAAATTTCATTAATAAATATCAACAAAAAGCATGGACAGACATACAAACAGAGATTTAACTCTGATTCAGATTTTGACTCTTTGCTACACTAATACAGAGTACAAGTACATACACTCTTTGTTATGTAGAGTATAATAATTGCTTCATTATTATTTAGCATCAAGTGTTTTTGGGGTATTCCCCAAAATGGAATATCTTTGAAAATATATACAATAATGGTGTTGCGGTGTGTACTGCTATGTCTCTAATTTGCTTTAATTTATCATGTGGTCTCTTTCTCCCCATTTTGATTTTATCACACAACAATTCATGGCCACAGCAATAACCAGGAGAGACTCGAATAAAATAAATTTGTTACGCTCGCTGTGTTATAATCATAGGGAATTCGTTTGCAATGCAATAGTCAAGTACTTTCGTATATTTTCATATACAAGCAAATGAGCAAATATTTATAAAAACAAAAAAAAAATGTCACGATTGTCACAATAAATCCCCAACAACGCATATCATGTGGCAGTTGTTTTATTGCAATTAATCGATTTTTAAAAACTGCTTGTAAATGTTGTTTACAATATTATCTTTGCTAGACAATCATTAGTCAATTAATCATTTTACCATTTTATGCTTTAATGGCTCACCAATCATGAAAAGAAGAACAGTTCGTACGCTTTTCTCATGCATTTACACAATCGTATGTGACTGTGTGCAGAACTCTCTCATATGAAAAAGAATTGAAATAAATTGGCTGCTGTTAACTCTCTAATTATGTTTGCAATGTTGGCATGAGAATGGTGTGTGGACTATACATGTGACAACATATGACAACAACTTCAACTAAGTTACGCTAAATTGAATTGCATTTTTATACCTTCCACATAAGATGGGTGGTATACTGCGTTTAGTATTGTGTTTGCAACACTGAAGGCGTCAAAGCTTTATAAGTTATTTATATTTCTGCGGAGCATCAATAATTCATTCCATTCATTGCTGAAACCAGCGTAAATGTTGAGCTGAAATTTGGTTCAAAAATATTTCTAGTATCTGTGCATAGGTTTCTATTTAAATTGTAAATTGTTGAAGTAAAAACTCCCTTTCGTGCACAGCCTGATGTATTGCATGCACTGCCTAACTGCGGTGTAAATGTGGAGGGTGTTTAAAAGTTGGCCTAAACAAAGCGGCTCCTTCTTTCAGTAGTTTTTTTTAACCACCCAGACGATGTTGAATTTTATACAGAATTATAAAAATTTCAGTTATTTCTTTCTGTCACACTGCACAGAAAGTATGTTTGAGAAATGTGTTAGAAAAATGTCTCCAACTGGCAACTTGGATGCTGATGCAAAACTTTTATTTAATTTGATGACTTAGCTTTTATGGATATAATAACAATTTATATAACGGTTTCCATCTTTTTGTCTAATTTTTTTAAAATTCATATAAAACTCTCTCTTTAAGCGGTTCCAAAACACTTTTTGCGTGTGGATGTCATTTCAAATTCAACCTTCAGCGTATTTGAGCGTTTACAAAATTGCTTTTTGCTACAATTGGTTTTTAAACTTTTACAAAGAAAATTAATGCCTTGTGTTGGATGGTTTTTCCCAAACCACCACCACCATCGCCACTACCAACAACCATCTCCTCCTCACAGTTGCACTTTATTTCCGTTTATTAACTTCCCGTCTGTTTTATGCTGTGACTTGGCAGGTTTTTGGTCTCTTTCGGTTTTTATACTGTCATTCACTTATTGCCAGTGTAACAAGGGACCATGATCGTAACAAAACAAATGGTCGTTTCGTGCTGTCATTGTGTGTATTTTGATTCTCTGATATTGCAATGTTTTGCCTTACTTTGTATAGCAGAATATAAGTGTTGCGTGCTATTTTTACAATGTGCACATTTTGTTGTATATGATGTAAATCAACAAAATTCCTTTCAAATTTAATAAAAACTCTCCAGAAACTCTAAGATACATTATGTCACACTTAGTTCAACATTAAGAAGTAAAAATGTTATTAGTCGATAAAGCCGCACAACTTTGCCCCTTAAATTATGCTATAATTAGTTTGGTTGTCGCATAAGTTACTTGGTAAAATATAATTATATGGGAAGTGGTTCTAAGTTTAAGTTTAAGGGGTTCTAAAAATAAACCGATTGGGATTTTTTTGTCTAAAATTTAATTTTGTACTATATAAAGACTTCCTTTAGAGTAGGATCTCATATGGAGATGGATTCTAAAAATAGTTCAACTCGGTCCATTTTCAATAGGACGATATATGTCCTTGTATCAAATTTCATCGAAATCAATCAATAAATGCGATATAAATTTACTTGGACATACAGACGGACAAACGGATATGGTTGAATCAATTCTGATTTTGCCTCTGATTCAGATTTGGATCCTGTTTCGATCGGTATAATTGAAGATGGGTATGGCCGCTTTAGGAGTTATAAACATCCACACAAGCTTAATATACCCATCTGCCACAACTGGTAAAGGGTATAAAAATTTAATAGTTTCATTAATAATTTGTCTTTATATTATTTTCTCAATTTCAGGTATGTACTGTACTTTGCTGACACACTTATTTCGTATAAATGTTTTCCATTGTCGTAATAAAGTCCAAGCATTGGTAAGTATTGTTTAATTTGTGATTAAGTATGAGGGTGCTTGCCTTCCTGGTTTTACTTTCTAACGCTTCGTATACTTACACAGCCGAGCAGTGAGTTTCACACATTTTCCGTAGATTATATAATTTAAAGCGGCATTGTCGGTGCCATTTATTCTTTACCCTTGCTTACAAATGTTAGTTAAAAGACTCTATATAAATGCCTGTACACACTTACACACACACATTACCCAACTTGAATTAATGAGGCTAAATACATGGCACGTCTAAACCACATTCAGGCTTACATCCTGTAATCACAGCCATAATAAGCATAAAGTACAAAGTGCACCTGCATTAATTACAACGAAGGAGCTTAGGAGTGAATAGAACAAAGATTACTTTTTGAATGGCACAGAAATTAAGTTTAACTTGATTTAACTGAAGATAGGCGAATAGGAACTTAATAGACCCGTTCTATAACGGGTACATATGCACATACATATAAAAGCAAATAATTGTTAAAACAAAATTTATGTTTGCGTTAATTTTGGAACATAATCATTATCCTCGTATTATCCTTATAAGCGATGACTTGAACATTTTTTGCTCATCTCCATTATACATATATTTACAGCTACCTTTTGATTTATTAAGTTTATTATTCAAAGTTTGTATAATTTTGATCGGCGTCAAAATCCGAATCGGTCAACATTCCGTGAGTTGTTTCCATATTTGTTTCCATAATTGTTGCCATATGGAATTGAAGTCATAACTTCAGCTGCATTTTATTATATTTAATCTTGGTCCAAGATTCGTAGATTTCTATTTAAGTTGTGCTTTTAGATAAAATTCTGCACAAAAAGCTTAATATGTTAACTTTTTACTACCCTCGCGTGTTGTGTTAATAATAGAGGGACGTACGGGCAGACATGTACGAATTCATTCTCTGATTATTTTTTTTTTTTTGGGGGTGTTGTCTTTAAAATGTCATAAGAATGAAAAACGATCCTATTCAAGCTGATAAAATTATTTGGCTTTGAATAGATTCTCTTTATAATTCCACTATAAAGAGAACATACTCCACCTTATCGATCCAACTATTGAAATCCATTTTTAAATGCTTCTCTCTTTAAATTGTGCAGATCGCTCGTACAATACTAATGCCATCCATTTTCTTTGAAAAATAATTTTTCTTAAAAAAACTAGGAATTTCTTTCAAATTGTATCATTTTCCAATTATTTGCTAAATTTTTACTCCCGAATCATTTATCAGTATCTTAATTAATAAAAGTTAATTTTGTAGTCTCTTTGCTTCCAATTCTTCTTTGCATGTCATCCGCTTCAAATTGCATTAGTGAGAAATGGAAACGATAAAAAAAAAAAAGACAAGCTATAAAATTGCAGCGGGCATGTAATTTATTGTCTGATTGCACCTTCAATTAATTGATGTACAATTTGAAAAGGAAATGCTAAAAAGAAGAAAGAAGAAGTAATAAAGCATAAACATAGCCTTTGGTAAAAGCATCATAAAGGTGTAAAGTGTACGAGGACGGAACAAATTTAATCACTGTCTTATAAGCCAAAAAGAAATGTTAGAACAATACGAAACGATAGGAGCAAAACTAATTAGAGACGAGAGCTTCATTCACCTGTGACTACAGCTCAAAATGAATTATCAATATAAACGTTTAATTCTTTCTGACTAAAGACCAAAAAGAAGTTTAACACTACTTAAGATGGTGAGATAAAATGGGCCAAATCTTAAATACCCTTCTCAGACACAAACAGGGCCACATGGTCATACATGACCAGATTTGATACTGATCAAGTTTATATATACTTTTTAGGGTACTTGACGCCTCCTTCTGAGTGTTGCAAATGGCTTAACAAACTTAGTATACCCTCATTTTACGTGAAGGGTACAAAAACAAATAAATGTAACAAATCTTAAACAATTCATGTTTTACACAATAAAAGTGCCACAAGTTTTTATAGATTCATAAGATTCATAACATTCATAAGATAACATCAAAGATTTATTGCTGAATAAATTAAAATGGTGATTAAAAACATGACTTAAGAATACAAAAATTGTATTATCTACATTTATTTACATAAAAATGGAATATTTTGTAGGTGATATAATTTTTTTTTTGATGTAATCATTTGAAAATATATTTTTTTATTAGCGGTCGCGTGGATGTTTGTTTAAGAACGTTTATATATAATTTTAGCTTCATATCTTAATTCTTGCCGTAGTTACAATTCAACAATACGTGGACAAGCGGACATTAATTTCTGCAACATTATGTTTGATAAACTTATTGTAACTTATTCATTTAGCAGCTCATAAATGATTTAATCTAATTCTTTTTAATAACATGCCAAATATTTGTTCATTATAAATATTCAACAAAGAATAAACAACAATTGTGTGTATGGAAAATGTACAGAAAAAAGCACAACATACTACATATCATATATATCTATATACTAGTATAAAAAGCTATACGATTATACAGTATGTGGGGGTATACTGCGAAATGCAAATACACAAAAGATTATAATCAAATACCATCATCATCAATTTGCATTTAAGTAAATATCAACACGATTAGATAGAGAAATATAAACAGAGGGGGAGAGAAAGGGAAATATCATATATTGTGTTATAGTTAAATAGAGAGGCTTTTACAAACAGAATGATTCGCTTTGCTTTGTTTGTTCGTCCATAAAACTGTTCACATAACAATGTATTTGCTCCTACTGTACGACAGCTTTACCATACAGTAAATAGCAAGAGTGTAGCGACGCAAAAAATTAAAAAGTAAATAAAAAAATTTGCAAACTCTTCTAGAATTAATTTTTTTTAATGCTGGAATTATTATACATTTTAATGCTGTACACTAACTTTTAATGTTGAGTGTTCATTTAAAATGCTTGGTTTTGTTAAAAATCTATGTACACATGGTGCGTGTGTGTATGTCTACATGATGAGGGTTATTTTGGAATTACTACCAATATGAAACAAAAGAATTGAAATAGAAGAATTCGATATTGACCTAACGGAACAGAGACAAATTTCAATTTGTTAATTGCTTTGTAATATATCTTAAAAACAAACAAGTAAAAAGGGAAACTACGTACGGAAAATAAAACAGTACTGTAATATTGAGCTGAAATTTTGTACAAGAAATTTTAGTTTTTGAACGCAGATCGTTATTTAAATGGAAAAAATCGGTCCAGAATCACAATCAACAAAAATCTAAATATCTGTCACAAATTTTGGCCCATTAACTTGAAATTTGACATGTATATGTATTTTTATTCTATCTATCGATGTGTTAAAAATGGGCATGGTCTGGTAACAAACACGCCTACAGTCGCCAAATACCATATTCACCATAAAACTAGACTTGCATGCTGATACCTAGAACTTGTGTATAAGCCACGCCCACAATAATAGATGTGCTGGGTATTTGAAATTTTTCTGTTTTTTTTTTGCCTTTTGTTGTTGTTGTTATATTTACTATAACAATATACTTTAACAAAATCCACAGCGCCGTATATGCAGTATAATGGAAGTGAATTAACTGTTATGACTTTGCTAATGGCCTCCATCCATAACAATATGATTACAATAATAATAACACTTGACACGTTGTACACGAATAGAGAAAATTGGGGTTAAAAAATGTAAGCAATTTTTTTATATTTATTATTTTCTTTTTAAATATTTTTATATTTAAAAAAAGGAAGCGAGAGAACAACAATGGATGGAACTTTATAACCTTAGGTTGAGAGATACTTGTAACGCAAACAGAAAGATCATAAAGATAAAGTGAAAATTGAATTTTTGCTCAGAGACCTTGTAATCTCGACCACCACTGAGCTATAAACATATTGACATAAACATGTAAATGTAAATAATAGAAACTAGTAAGTAAAATAAAAGAATTATTAAAGAAATGCTTAGTAAAGCAGTGGTGGAATCAACGGTACCATAAGAGGCGCCTTTGTTGCATTAAAAGCTAGACTTTCGGTGCCAATACACCGTCGTGTTTACTTTTTTTAATCAAATTTCTCATACACCATTCTAGGTTTCATACTTTTACTTCATAATAAATTTAATATAAAAAAAGACTTAAAAAAACAAAGTTTCGTTCAGTACACCTCTTTAGGGTGCCAAAGTCTTGGTCTTCTTATACATGTAAAAGTTTTGGTAGCTAAATACTCGGAGCAAGTACCTTCATTATAAGCGCAGTACTTTCAAAATATTTAGCAATAACTTCCTTTTAGACAAATCATGCCATACGCTCCCAAACTATTATAAGAGTGATCCATTAAAAAGGTATAACAAACTGTAAATATTTCTTTAATTTCATTCTTCATATACCATTCGTCTTCTCCTTGTTGATCTTGAGTGTTTATATAAAAATATTTGAATAAAAGATTGCCTTTCTTTTAGTAAGAATCGCATTTTAAAGATATTGCATTAAAATGTTGTTTGTTTGGGAATGGTTCTCGTAACTGTGAAAAGTATTAAAACAAAAAAGCGTAATATTGTATTTTTGTGTTTGATAAAATTTTTAAATATTTTGCTTAGAAATTTACTCAAATGTAGTTTTACATTGTGGTTAAAAAGATTTTTTAATGTTCAAATATTACTTGAGTGATTTGTACTTGAAGGCTTTTTTAAGTTATTTATTTAAAGCATATTTGTTCACTGTTGATTATAAGAGTTTAAACAAAATTTAATTTCTTATTGTTGTTGTAGTAAAATCAGTCTTTATATGGAATGTGCACTCCTTCTCAATGTGACAAAATTTTACTTCCCATCTTATGTGGAGGGTATAAATAGAACTTGAGAGAAATGTGATTTGTAAAATTTTTAAAATTTTGTAAAAAGACAAATCATACATGTATATTTATGCCCTTGACTGCAAGCCCCACTAGCAATATTTCATTATGGATTTATAAGAAAATTTCGTATTGTTCTTGTTGTAAAATAAGTGCATTTGCTTCTTGTTAGAAAAAATTATATTTACATACCGAAATGTTTGTATGATCATTTCTTGTACAACTTCCTGGCGATGACATCAAACGAATAACAACAATCCTGATATAATATATATTTGCATATTTGTCGCATTTACTGCATACTTTCAGTTTACGCATTACTTGTTACTGAAGCAAATGCCTGCCAATAATGCAAAGCATTTTCTATAATCATTTTTCCATCCAAAGCATATGCAGATGGATGTAGATGAACGATCCATTCATTCATGCATATGTAGTATAATGCATGTGTAGAATTTTGCAAAAAAAAAAAAAATCGAAAAAAACGAAACAAACTATAAAAGGAATAGAGAAGAGAAATTTCTTAGTCATCATCTTTTTACGAGGTTAAACCGCCGGAACAAACACGAATACAAATACACGATAAGGAAATTATTGGAGAAAATAAGCAAAAATAGAAATTAGCAAATTTTGTTTTGCTCTTGTAAAATTCTTCATCGTCATTTTTGCTAGAAAACATCTTATGCGTTTTTTCCTACTCTGCTTCGTTTTTCGAGGTTTCGTTATGCCTTTGAATTGTGCAAAAGTGCAAATGTGTTCATTTATATACAAATTAGTTTTGCCTTTACGCCCGCTACACAACTTTTACACAAATGTCTTCTTTCATATTCTGTTTCAAATCTTATGCCGGCTGTGATGAATTATGTTTGCTATGACTAACCAATGTTAGTCATAGAAATATATAAAGACAGAAAGTAAATACTTCAGTTATTTCAATCCAAATGGAAATTGAGAGATTCATTTAGTTTATTGAAAAGGAGAGAAGAAAAACACAGGGAATGGAAGGAAACTTCAATCTGTAAAGTGCAGGAACAACATAGGAAAGTGTTTGCACGTAGCAACATAAAATTATAACTTTGTCTAATTTATGTCAATTAGTGGGTGGAATCTCCCTCTATTCCAATTCATGCAGATAATAAGGAAAAGTTTTCATTGCATACACGTCACGGAATGACGAATCGGAAGTGTGAATCGTTTCATTAAACAGCAGCTAACGGGTATATTATGTGCAACCAGAAAATGTTGATATAAATTATGGAATTGCCAAATGCATAAAGAAGAAGAAAGGAGCAAGTTTTTAGAATTAAAAAGTTAATAATTATGTTAATAGAAAACTTATTAAGATGGCGCATATTTCAAAACTAAATATTGTGAAATATTCGGAAGATTTTGTGGTTCCGTATGTGCCCGCTCGTTTTTTGGTGGAACTTTATTTAGAAAAATCATAAAAAATGTATTAGTGGAAGAATTGTGCGTCACTGGCCACAACTTTGCCCCATCTGTCCAGCAGCGTTTGAATTCCGTGTCCGTAGAAAGACATATTATTTTTTGTTTTGGCATATTCATGAGAATAAAAGTGCTGTGCTCAATCAGGCTATGGGCCTTTGATCGGAACAAGTGAAAGTAACAGTTGTCTTCACTATCAATGTAAGAGCGAGGCAAATAGTCTCAGACTTTATATAAAATAGGAGTTTCGACCAAAAAAGGGAGGTTTTTGTTTTATGCACAATTACATAACGGTAAAAAATCGCTCAGGTACCCTTCTCAGTTTGGCTTCAAATCCTTTCAAATCATTCGAAATCCTTTCAATCATTCTAATGCTTGCAAGCAGACAAACTTAATATAGTCCCAGTTTAATGTGGAGAATGTAAAAATTCAATTTATATGCCATGTAAACAATTATAAGCTCCAGTAGCTCTGTGTAATGGAATATACACTGTCATGTAATGTGATCCACATCAGAAAAAGGAAACTACTACTTGCTTAAAATGCAAACAAGATGAATGACAGAATTATTATATTTCTTAGTACTCAATGATATCTTAGGAGGGTTATCTTACATGTAGAGGATATTAAAGTTTTTTTTACATTTGTATAAGCAACTGTAAATCATGCCTGACATTCTAGGAATTCCACTTGGTTATTTGGGTTATGCGAATACTTCTTTAAGTCTGTTTCCTTAATAAATCGATAAGAAGAATGTAATAATACATATATGCCTCATTTGTTGCTTGTGCCAAAAATTCTGTAGGGATATTCTTTTTTAAATAAAAATATAATATGTCTCAGATCTTAAGCAAACAGAGATATATATTTGTTAGTCTGCATAAAGGAAACATTTCACTGACTGACTGAGTGAACGCCGGTTGGCATATTTAATTTTTATTGCCAGCAATTGTGTAAATATCTTTCGTTGGAAAGGAAATATATATATTTTATAAAATATATTCCGGTGAGAATATTTGATGAGATTTAACAACGAAAAACCATATATTCTAAAAGTCATATTCTTCTATAATCTTGATAATCTTGAAGAAGACTTTTCGTCACATTCATAACAACCCTTTCAAATGTTTTTACTTATCTATATATTATATTGCTGCGTTTTAAGTGGTTCTAAGCTTTTCATTTGTAAATAAAACTATTTTGCCTATTTTTAGTTTTGGTGAAATTCTCTAATGAATGAATTTTCAGGAAATTTTAAACATAAATAACAAAACATGTAAAAACAAATCAGTTTTATGAAAAGGCCTCTTGTGTACAGGATGATATTACTGGTATTTACATACACACAGGTGGCCTTAAATGCTATGAATCAATAATTTTGTACATTTCGATTTATGTATGAATTGAATTTATGTATCTACAGAAAGCATCAAATGAAAGTTGAAATTTGTTTATATTTCCAAATAGACATAAATTCCAATTTCACATCAATTTAAATGAAAGTTTAAGGTTACTTTGTCTCTAATTGATATCAGATAAACATTTCATTGCTTATCAAATAGTTGCTGGGATAGATTCTGTTGCTGTTTTGTTACTATAAATCTCTAGATTAAATAATTGATAGAAATATTTTATATTTGTTAAAATTGTATTCATACTATGCCTAAAAACAACGCCAATTCTTTGTGATATATAAAATCTAAGCAGCCTTTGAAATATGTGCATGAAATATAAAAAAATTTATATTGTATGCAGACTTTTTTTGTTCTTGATAAACTTAACAATATTAATATAATTAAATAATTACAATGTTATTTAATGGTTTATTTATATCCCAGATTATATATAGGCTTTCATTAATAATAATTATTTGTTTTTATTTCAAGCATACGTCCTAATGAGAATTGAAACATTTTTTATTTTTGTTACACTATTGGATAGAAGGTTAAGATTTAATGATGTGTGTCATGTGCATTACCTTTCATGTCTGCTACGCCCATTTGTGGTACATCGATGCACATATGCATACCAAATTTGAACTTTGTAGTTTAGTTTGTAGATTTAGTTTTTAATTTTTGGGAAATAAATAGATTTTTGTCAATTGTGGGCGCGTCATTTGACTGATTTAAATATTGTAGAAATTTAAATTTTATGTACGAAAGTATAACATGTTAATATTTTAAGACAGACACATATGAAAACACAAAATTGTGGGCGTGGCAGGTATAACATTACTTCCATCAGCCTATGGAAAAGTGTACATTAAGTTTGTGCGGATGTTTGTAACTCCTAAACGGCAAATGTTAATGGAAATACTGCTTTAACAGCATAAATTTTTAAAAGAAAAGTTACCTTTGATTTTGTTAGATTTATATATATACATATATATAATGAGAAAATAAATCTGATTATTCACTTGAATATAATATTTTGAACTAAGTAGACGTGTTTTAATACTAAATACATACATATATATATATAACAAATTCCACACCCACTTTCAATTATACCGATCGATTCAGAATCAAAATCTTAATTGATTTAACCATGTCCGTTTTTCCGTCAGTCCATCTAATTTTGTGCGTAAGCTATAGGTCGCATTTGTTGAGATATTTTGATGAAATTTGGTACGAGGACATGTATTGGCTCAAAGAGAAACCCTATTGAAAATGGCCTGAATTAGACGATTTTTAGAACCTCTTCCCTTAGGGGTCCTATTATTTTTTGAGATATTTCGATGAAATTCGGTACAACGAAATGCATTGGCCCAAAAAGAAAGCCTTTTAAAAATGGATAGGATCGGACCATTTTTAGAACCCCTTTCTATATACAAACATTTTTTTTGATGTCATAAGCAAACAAAAAATTAAAAATTTTTTCTGACATATGTATAATTTTCGAAAATACAAGTAGATATAGAAAACTAAAATTTTCCATTCTTCAAAGAAACAAATTCAATTGAATAATATATACTATATATTGTAACTTGTTTTATTATTGAACATTTTACTTTAGAAATTCGTGTCATATAAAAATAAATAATTCTAATATAATAAAAGTTTATCTGCGACTCTAAAATGTGCATGGCAACATGTGTGAAAGATGTTTTCATGGGTAATAAATATTAATCACAATACTTTATATTTATTACATGTTTGTGTGTATGTATTATTATCTCTACGAACTATTTATATAAAGTTCGAAACAAATTAACATTTTCAAATAAATTTTTAAACAATTAGCTAAAAGTTTTGTCACATATGAGAGAGTTACACTACCACACATTGTTTAGAAACTTTGCCACAGAGAATTGTTCAATGTGTTTAAGGACGATAAGTAAAATGTGGTGAATGCACATGGCTAAGCATTACCATATATATATAACACAATTACCAAAATACTGCAAGATGCATATAACGTATCGGGTCAATAATATGAGTAACATTTTAAGGGTCAGCGAAAACAAAAACTTTAAGTGGACAAATTTTTTTTTCCTTTTTTCATTATTCATACATATTGTATTGGCCAAAACATATATGTGACATTTAAAGGAATTCAATTCATTTTTGTATTTCGAACTTTGCTGAGTTACTTTTCTTCAGTTTGCTCATTATTACAGCTTTCAAAGAAAGAACATTTCCTTTTTACATGTTTACAGAGTTTCCTTTCCATTTATCTTTTAAAGTTGTTACTTTCTGAATTATGCATACAAGTGAATCATATATAATAATGAATGTTAGTAAATAGTTTAGTTTATAATTCATTGAACAATTTTGAAAGTCAAGCGGTACCAATCTAAGGCACGCATGCGAATTTTTACAAATTTTCGTACTCATCTTTACCTAGTTTGAATAAAATATATTCAACATAGCTTTAGCAAGCACGGACTTTACTTTTTCAGCTTATAAGATGCTTATACGAAGTTTAAATTCATGGGGTGTGTCTTACATACTTACATACATGTAGAAGGGACAAGGATGAGACAAAGACGTACGACAATAAACAATATGATGTAGCATACAAACACTGTACTAATAAGTACTTTTCACTCTAATATTTTTAAACATCAACATACCTTTGCTTTTATTGTTGCGAGTTTGAGAAAATTTTCAAGTTAGTCGTCTTTGTGAATTTGTAAGAGCACAAACCTTTTATTAAGACTTTTTTTGTACAAATGAAATTTTGAAATTAATATATTTTATATTAAAACATTTAAAGTTTTCTATTAATTCGCTAAACGTTCCACATTTTAATTTTACATTTTAATTGTTGCATCATATCATAAATTTTTGATGCTGGCCCAACTTTTATACCCAACAATTGCATTAAACGTTTACCATCAATTTTATTGCGACTGAATGTGTCACAAAGAGCGGTATAGAATTGGAATTTTTAACGTTAACGCCTACCGTTAAGGATTAATTTGAACATTGGTTTGGAGTTTTTTAAGCGTCTCGAGCGCCTCTCCTTTATTCCAACTATAAAATAAAACAATAGGCTGTAATACTTCCCCTTGGTTAAGGGTTTTACAAATCTACTTCTAGCTATTCCACAACCCCCGCGATAGAGCGGTACAATCGTTAACTCGTAAAAATTGTGAAACGTCCTATATATTCCAAGAATCGGGTAATAATTCACCATGCTGCTGATCAGTATACACATATGCTGTTGTTAACCGTGAACTTTTTTTCTCAATTAATAGCAGCCGGATTTTTTAATAATGATGATGCTGTAGCTGTTGATGTTAATGTGGAGGTAGTAATAGTGGCTGTAATTGAGGCAATTGCTGCTGGCGCTGTAGTATCCATTAGTTGTGCTGATGACTGGCTTGATTGTAAACTATTACTATCATCATCATAATCAATAGCAATGTTCGCCTCATCATGGACAAGGACGGGTTAAAAACGTAGGACAGTAAACAATATAATGTAGTATACAAACACTATATTAGTAAGTAGTTTACATTTTAATATTTTTAAATATCAACATATCTTTGCTTTTATTGTTATCAGTTTGAGAAAATTTTCAAGTGATTCGTTTTTGTGAATTTGTAAAAGCACTTCTCATACATGTTACATACATTTGCCACATACGAGGTGATCACGTTTTATTCTATGAATTATAAAAGTTTTTTCTTGACATTTCAATTTCCTGGAAACGTGTTATAAAATTTAACCCCTTTCTGCGCGGCATAGTGCATGGTGTGTAGCTGAAATCCTAAACTTATGTTTAAAATAGTATTTATTTATGTAAAGTTAGTAAGATTAAGTTTATTAAAATGAATGAAGTTTTGTGTGTTTCATTATTTAAATTGAAAGGATAAATTGAACCGAAATTATATATATTTTTTTTGCAAGAATATTTTATCCTTTAAACTATAAAGATATAATTCAAAATCGTAATTTTTATACGTAATTCCATATTTCAAAAACCGTGTAAAAATGAAAGCCGTGCAAAAAAAAGACGGTGTAAATTGGGAGATAGCTGTATATTGTATTGTGGTCCTGACCTATTAAAATGAAAGTAAAATCTAAAATGCTTCTTGCATTCAACTTCACTTAACTGTATGTGCACTTGCCAATATTTATCCTTTTCTGTTTCTCATGTAGATATAATGTTATATATGTGTAGATATACGCACCTCAGTTAGTAACATTTAAGCTGGTTAACAAACTTTTACAGCCATTAGATAAATAAACAAAATAAACAAAATTAGTGTATGAGGTGTCGTATCGTATGGCATGGTATGGTACAGTACACACTTAAATTAATGTTACAACAACTACTATTGTATAATACGAGTGCACGTATAATTGTATTTAATATTAGTTTATTATATAATATTATATTACTTGAGCTACATTAATAAAATAACTTTTATACAGTACGTTGTTATTGTTATTATTATACTTATTATTATTATATAGGATTCCAATTTTTCATAGTCTATTATTAAGCTATAATTGTAACTGTTTTAGCAAATGGTTTTAGAATATAAAAGTAATTGCAATTTTTTGCCACATAAAGGCTTCTTTTATAATAGAAGTTTATATGACAAGGGGTTCTAAAAATGTTCCAGTTTGATCCATTTATATGATTAACTGTTCTTGTCAATGTGTTTAGTTTTATTAAAATGTATCTAAAATTGCGATTTGTAGTTTGCAAGGCTGGACATGCGGACATAATTAAATGGATTTCGATTTTGAGATATTGAGTTAAAATTTCTCATAGCCACCATTTGAAAGAGACGCTCACTATTAGTATAACATGACCTCAAAAATAGAGATTCCAAATTACTTATATATACTTTCTCTTGATATTCGTATAATTGATGATTTTCAAAAAAAAAAAAAATCAATTCAAAATACGATATACTCAGTAAAAGTTGGTTGCACTCTGTGTGATTAATACAAGTGTTTTGCCACATCATGGATAAATACAAATAAGAGCGAGAAACTGTTAACACATTAATAAGTAGCATAATTAACATTTCATTTGAACATGTGTTATACAAAATACAATATAGTTCAGCTATCGATATAACTGGTATGTTTATAACATATTTACATAGATACTCCCAGAGTGTGTGTGTTTCATTATCATGTATGTACTACGTACACCCAACTCTTGTCAGCCAATTCCGTTTTTGTTGGTGTATATGTTAAATATGTGGTGTACTGTAGAATTAACAATATATGCAATATATGCTAATATAAAATTTCACTACCACGGTTAACGTAAGCAGACGAGTGAGTGCAGACGAAATATTTTCTTTGGCTACCACCAACACGGTGAGACATGAAAATTAAGTTTCCTTAGATAAAAAACAATAACAAACAACCTGCTGCTGCTGTTATCTATAACAAGTAAACAAAACCAAATTCACCACATACGAGTTTCTGGGTAACGCAGCATCTCTAACAAATAACAACGTTTTACATATTCCATTGTTGCTGGAGTAAATATTTTAGGTTCCGTTGCAGAGGCCAAGTCGAAAATGAACAGAAAACCAGAGTCAAAGGTAAAAATGGTAGATTTTCTTGTACTCCTAGTCTTTGGCAGACTCTTCATGGTGCAAAAGACTATAGACTTTTTCTGTGTTGTAGAGCCACACATACTGTTACAAAACATATTGAGTGGTCGGGATTGTTTTTGTTGTATTGTGGTGTATTGCAGTGGTTCCGTTACAACATTTTCTCGTGATAGAAATTAAAGTGAGCTTAAAATTGTTTTGTTTATCTTTCAAGCGATTATGATTTTTTTGTAACATTTCGTTAATTTATAATGAACATAGTTTGAAATAATACGTAACGCAATATATATTTATTTAAATTTTCACTTTATTTAACATTTTTTGGTGTCAACCATGGAAATTGTTTGCATTTATACATATACATACATAAATAGAAACCAACTAAAATGAGTTTGAGTTTAACCAAAAAAAAAAAAAAAAAATAAAAAAACAAAATTTAACACAGGATTCTCAATAAAGCTTTTAAGCGTTTTACGGCACATATTCACATTGCACTCGTTTGTCTATTGGTTGGCAATTGTGTGTAATAGCTTGCAATTGAGAGCAAAATAAAGAAAACCGAATAAAATCAGAAATAAAACCGGTGTGCAATATATTTTTTGGTGTTATTGTGGTTGTCAGGTCATCTTGTTTTTATATAAAAACCCAGAACATTTGTGCGAGAATAATACCGATACCTACCTTTACAACAACCCAACAAAATGTATAAAAGTACAGGTATGACGTGTTCAAGTGAGCTTTACAGTTTGGCCACATACACCAACACATGCAATGGTTTGTATAGTATTGTTAAAACAAAATACTTAAATCTACCCACCTATGCAGTAGAGTACGTACAATGAAATGGAAGAGAGCTCCCTTAAAGCCATAATCCATCCGAATGGTGGCGCACACGCAAACACTTCATATTTATTGTACATTTATCCGGAAAGCGCAATTTATCTTCAGCATACTGCCTTCTATATTTATGGCATATTTTTTCCTTCCGTGCCGGCCCGTCTGGTCTGGGTGTCGTATCCTATTGTACCGTTTTATTTTCTTCTTCTTTTTGCATGTCTTTTCCTCCTTTTTATTTTCTTTTTAATTGTCCGATGACCAATAACATTGTCTGTGTGTGTGGGTGTTTTTATGAGGGCCTCCATTTAAAAGTATTTTAAACCGTTTTGAGGCCATTAATCAATTTATGTGACTATAAAAATAAAATGTGTTACATTTGAAGGGGTGAGAGATAAGTACATTTGCCTAACAAAGTAACTAGTTCTTGTATATGTTGTTGTGGAAATTATTTATAACATATTTACAGCGAAATAATTGGTGGGAGGGCAATAAATCTTGTTTTGGGTAACAAAGTTGAATTTTATTTATGACTTATATGAAAAATATTTTTTTTTCGAGTGTTTGTATTAAACATACGTATAAGGTTCTACTTCTTGTACTCACCACGTAAGAGCGAGGGAACACTTTGAAGGAATCGTCACACAAACCAAATATATGTATTCTTGCATTCGGTATCAAAATCAGAGTCGATCTAGATTTGTCTGTCTGTATATATATCTATAGGTGAAAAACTATTACAATGGGATGCCTTAGCTACATAAGTCGGATAAAACTGATTTGAAAGCCACGCCCACAATTCACAAAAATCCATATATTTGTTATTTGGTTTCAGAATTTCAAATGGTGATCAAGAATACAAACACTTTGCGGCGTCCGTGTACTGGGAGGTCACTTAAAGATGTATTTTGTTTGAAATATTTTAGAATAATTTTGATCGATTGCAATTGTGTAAATGGTGGGGGTTTTTAAGAGAGACAAACAAAACATAAATTTATGCATTTATGAAAATTCGAATTAGTACCTGAGAGATAATTGCATTTAGTATATAATTAGAAAACTTTCATTTTTAATTCACAAAGGACACGACGCATAATAGCATTGAAGTAGAAAATAACTGGCAGAATTATTTAAAGAGCCGCCGACACAACTAAAAATAAAATTAATTTTTTGTGCTATGATGTGTTATGATAGTTTTATGAAAGTGGACATAAAAGAGAAAAAGGAAACTTTTAATTAATGAATTTTTGAAAGGTTGCAGATTGTAAGAAGAAGCGGTAATATTTCATTTTCTTTTTTTTCGGACTCTTAAGCATAGATTGAGAGATATAATAACGCATACGCACGTAGAACTGTTGCCAAAAAAACAGAAAAAGAAAAAAGTAAAAAGAAAGAGGAATGAAAAGGCAAAGAGCATTGAAATATATGTGTATACAATATTATAAATCAATGACATCGGATTTAATTAAAATGGAATGAAATGCTTATTGTGCCAGCAAGTTGCTTTAAGGTGGGTGTGTAAGAAAATATAAATGCTATGTGTGAAATCTTAATTTCTTCTACTACCAGCACTTGTTACCTCCCCTTCTCATCATTATAAAACTTTTATCATTGTCGAAATCATATTTTTGTTTTTGTTTTTGTATTTGGCATACTCTGCCAATATTACAGCTCCTCTGTTGCTGGTTGTTCGATACAAGTGCCGCTATTGTAAATTTCCGCCAATATTCTGCTGGTGGCTACTGATTGCTGATGGTGCCATGGTTATTGTGCGCGTGTGTGTGTGTACTTGCTGTGTTGTTTGTACGGGTGTTGCCATCATCGTTATTGTCATTCGTCGCATTCTCATTGCTGCTCTATTTTTTTCTCTCTTTCACTCCCATTGTTGTTCTCTCTTAATCTTCAATATGGCATCAACTTGCCTTTGCTGTTTTTTGTAATGATTTTGTTGTTGTACTTTGTGTGCGTTGTCCCGGTATGACATGAATAATGACACTGCTGCAGACTAGTTACCAAAAATCGTCCTTTTTTCATACCCATCGCTTACGACGGGAAGTATACTAAGTTTGCTATTCTATTTGCAATACTTAGGAGAAGAAATCAGCAGAGACCCTACAAAATTAATTACCAATCAAAATAAAAATTAAAATATGACAAAGACACGTCCGTCCGTAAGTCTCTCTCGCTGTTGGTTTACGGCTAGTAAATATTGAGAGATTGAGATGAACATTTGTTGCCTACATTTTATACTCAATTTGAGCCAAATTGGTCCCGTGCACCCACAATTGATGAAAAACTATTTATCAGGAAAAAGATTTGATAAGTTGATACACACTGTTTGTATAAAGCTGTAAAGGGTGTTTAAGACTTGGCCGAAACCAAATTATATTTTTTCTTACTAAATTTTTATAAAGCTTGTTGCTACTTTTCTTATATATAGTATATACGTTTCCATTCTATTTCTTTTTTTTATATTTCCAACATTTTGGTTTATTTTGTGTGATGTCAAAAGTTAAAAAGAAAGCCAATAAGCAACTTAAAGGTCAAAAGCATCTCATTGATATTTAACGGAAAATTTTATTAAAAAAAAGAAGACAAAGCGGCTATTCGTGTTTTGGGGCTATTCACGTGGATATAAGGTAAAAGATACCACTTCACTAGAGTATGGTATATATAAATAAATATATTAAAATAAATAATTTAAATAATTAAACCAACCAATGAGGTGGGTAAACATGAAATTAATGATGATGTAAAGTATTCTATAAAGGTGCTTCTTTTAAATAGACATGAAATAAAAACGCTGAGTTTGGCTTAGATCAAATTTTAAATCCTCTGCGTAACATACAAAAATTGGGCATGGCAGGTACATGATTACGCCCTTTAATAGTGTATATTAAGGGTCAGCTTGCAAGACGAGATTTACGCTGAGTGCGATTTTTTGTAAATTGTGGGCGTATCTGTTATCCAACCGCCCCCATTGATGAATGGTTTAATCATATGTTGATGTTTGTACCAAATTTCATGTTCATAGCTCAATTTTTGTGGCAAATAAATAGATTTTTGCCGATTGTGGGTGTGGCTCTCAACCGATTTTGCCCAATTTCAAATCTATGACCATAAGAATGCCAACAACAGACACACATACCGACACACGTACTCATTTTTTGTTACTGATCAAGAATAATTTGATAATTTGTAGCAACTCTGACGCCTTATGTGTATTGCAAATGGAATGACAAACTTAGTAAACCCCCATACTATGTGGAGGGTATAAAAAGTGCAACACCTCAAGTATAATTAATATGTATTAAAAAGTGATTTGTTATAGTGCAACTCTTTTTATCCCTTTTTGTTTACCGTACTGTTTTATTCAAGAGAGTCATTTTGAAAGAAAACAAAACTCTTATCATTTAACTCTTTGTGCTGCCACATTCACTGCCTATATATATAAATGTATTTAAGTAACTCGTATTGCGTATTGC
Source organism: Crataerina pallida (assembly GCA_949710015.1). Lineage (NCBI taxonomy): Eukaryota > Metazoa > Arthropoda > Insecta > Diptera > Hippoboscidae > Crataerina > Crataerina pallida. The sequence goes on from OX453291.1 coordinate 30,162,955, forward strand.
TTTTGTATGCCGCCATAAACCATGAAGTGCTTATTCATTTAGCTATGTGTCGCGTAAGAGAGCGCCCAAGAGTAAGTTGTAGGTAAATAAAATGGCAACAAGCAGCAGTAGCAGTGGTTGTGAATTCAATTTATTCGAGCATACAGTTATGCAGTTATTTTACACATAGAGTACTAAAATACTAAAAACTGTCATTTGTTAATATAAAGCCGCAGTCGTACTATTGCATTTTCATATAAATGAATATACACATGCACACATATGCACATATGCAAAGCAGTGGTGTGCATATATGTCATGTAGTTGATGTTTCATTATTCAAGCAAATCAGAACGGTACTTGTCATAAAAGTGCTTCAGGCGATATAGTGCTCTTTACATACATATGCGTACACTCAGTTTCTCTCTCTTTCACTCATTTACAGCTTTACACAGTCTATAAAGTCTACCATATAGTATAACACAAAAACAATTTTAGGCCTTCTTTTTGGAATAAATAAATAAGTAAAAACAAAAATGAAAACAAAAGCAACAACAAAAAAAAAAAAACGAATATAAAACAAATAATAGATGAAAACAACATAAAAGCATAACGCTGTATGCATGCTTACACATTTCTAGTGCTTCTATATATACGTGTGCGTGTGTGTTTTCGGTATATACAGCCTATAGATATGCTATAAGAAAATATCCAAACAAAAAATATGAAATAAAATAATTTACAACGCTTGCAAGGATACTAAACTACATGCCTACACGCACACACTCATACACATAACTCACGTTCACAACTCAAGGCATGAATATTGTATAATTTGTATGAAAAGAAGGATTATTTGACACAATTGCTGGTAAATGGGTCTGTGTAAGAGGTATGTGTCTGTGTATGTGTGTGCAGGGGTGTTTGGTGTAGATTACTGGTCATATACCTTTACATAGTCACTCACATATGTTTAAATGCAAGTATAATACGAACGTATTTATACACAAGTGGAATTTAGGTCTTTTCATTTCTGTTTCGCATATGTAAGCCTTTAAGAACAACAACAGCAGCAGCAGCAACAGTGTAAAGCTCGAACTGAAAAATGTAATTAAATTATATTTTACTTCTTTTTTTTTATATTCTATTTTGCAAAAATGTCCATACAGGTAATTCCTGTGGTTTTAATTAAAATAGTTTTGTGCATTGTAGCCATTATACTATACCCATATAAAGGGAAGCTCAATTTATGTAATGTTCTCGTTTAAGTATTCAGCCTATAACTTTTGACATTTAAATCAATTCCATTTATCAATTCTTTATTAAACCAAATGAGTTCAACCAAAATGTTAAATCTTTTCTATAAAATTTTTCTATAATAAAAATACTTCTTAACGGATTTTTTCTACTTTGTGTAAAATTGTTTTAAAAGTTTCCTTTGCCTCCGTAATACGTTTCATAGGTAGGGAAATAATCCAATCATTTTTTACTCTTTCCTTTGTTGAAATACTCATCATAATATATAATAATAAAATTATGTATGTATATGCATTAGCTCCTTATTTCGACATTTGCATGCTTAAGGCTTTCTTTAAGCAAATTTCTTTGTACATGTATTAAGTAAATGTTTCCCTACCGTCTTATTCTTTGCACAAACTATAATAATCTTACGTTTAATACAATTTTTCCGTACTTGAGCAGTTTTACGGAACTACTTTTACATCCTCTACATACAGGTGGGGGTTATACTAAGTTTGTCATTTCTTTTGCAACATGAAACAAAGATTATATATTTTCGATCATAATAAAAAAAATAAGTCGACCTGAGTGTGCCCCTCCATGTCTCTATGTCTATCCTGTAGTCGTAACTTTTTGAGACATTGAGCAAAATCAATGTACAACAATCTATAAAAATAGAAAATATCAAGACCCTATATATAAAAATAGAAACTAGATTGTGGGCGTGGCTCTTGACTGATTTTGTCCAAGTAAAATGTTTATGTGTACATTTGGAGGGTATTTAGGAATTGGCTTATGCTTAATTTAGTTTGTATTTTTTATTATATTTTTGTCTCTTACCATACTATGTTGTTGATATGATTGGCTTAAAAATGCATATTATATGTTATAATCAAACCACGTACATATATATATACACAGACTACGGTTTCACTTTGGTAACCATAGATTATGGTAATAATTTAACCATATGCGTGTGTCCGTCTGTTGTTGAAACGAGCATGGTCACACAAATTGCGATTTGGAGTTTGTATCAAATTTAAATAGTTAATAACCATGCCCACAACAAACTATCTACTCACCACAAAAATTCCGTTATGCAGATAATAAAAGATGATATTTTTTAAAATTATCTATTACATGGAAGTGCAAAACATGGGTGGATTTGTAGAATAAACGCGCCCACAATTTATAAAAAACATTTTTTTATGCAGATTCTGTCTTTTTAGATGATGTACATAAAACTATAGATTAGTAATGATTTGTATATAGATCTAAAGCCTATGTAAGTTTTGCTCTAAGCCAAACTAAGTTGTTTACTTGTTTTTTAACGTATGCATGTATGTATGAGTTCTGTCTTCCTCTTTCGCTTGAATAGTTTGTAGTATTAGCCCGAATGAATATTTTTAGTAACCTTTTGCCATGTAAAATACATATGCATATAAAAGTTATGAATGTTGGAGTTTTTCACCCAAAAATAATTGAATCATGACAAGGGACTTTAAATTTATTTGTTAATTGTTTATTTTTTCTTCGAGCGGTTCATTTACAAATGCGGGATGGTAGAAATGAACCTGTCAAATAGATTTTACATATTTTTGTGGGTTAAAAATTAATCGTATGGAGAATTATTTCACTTAAATGACTGAATAAAACAAATTATAACGTTTATTACAGATTGATTGATTTGTAAATTTTCCAATCGGTCTCTCTTTACACCATTCGAAAGGCTTAACTAACAAAATCAAAATGACGAATGTTAAACTATTAAACAAAGTTGTAGCAAAAAAAAAAAAAACACAAAACAACAAACAACAAAATCATTTGTACAACAAACAACAAAAATAAAATTGTATTACTTTCACACATAGACCACGAAAGCGTACCAGTTAGCAATGGTAAGGGAAACAAGATACGTCAAAAAGATGTGCATGCAACCACGAAGCACTGACTAAAACCAACAATATATCCTCACAGTAAATCAATGTAACGTTATATGCAAAAATCCGAAGAAATGCTAAACAAAACCCAGATTTACTTTGAACCAATGCCAAAGCCAACTCCATACAACAACAACACCATGTGAAGGTGGTTTTGCTAATGTGCTAAAGAATATGTGTAGTCGATGAATGCATGGGCAACCTTAGCATATAGAGGGGCCAAGTTGGAATTTTATAAAGCCCAACAACAAGCCAAAATCCAATATATTTTTTAAGTCTTAAAATGGGTAAAATGGGTATATCTGATTTTTTGATTCCGTGTTTCTTTTTCCCCTTTAACTTTGTCTACATTTGCAGGGACTTTAGTGATTGATGTGGGTTGCCACCACCTGTAGTAGAGTATTCAAAATGAAGTTCTACTTAATGTACGTGACCAGAGAAATATTATTAGTTGAAAAGAAATATACAAAAGACTCACCCACTTAAATTTTCAACTGGAAATAAATTGAAAGAAAATAACTGGAATTTCATCAATTGGAAACTTAAACAAGCATTTGTTCATATAAACATTAAGCATACACAAGCCCAAGTTTATTATGATGTACAAGTCTGCAGTGGTGTTCAACTAAGTCCCTTGAACTAAACAAATAAAAGTTTAAACCTAAAGTAGTACTTTTTATTGTTTCCCATTAAAACTATCCCAATAGTTATTCACTTTTTATCAGGTTTCTATTTCAATTAAGCAAAATTGGTTGAGGGCCACATCCATAATCAGATTTATAAGTCATGAAAAGTGGAGTTTTGATGTGTCTACAAATCAATGTGTTAAATATGGGCGGGGTCCCATAACAGACGCCCCTATATATAAATTATTTGCCACGCCCACAGTTTTTATATAGATGTGGAGGGTATTTAAGGTTTCGTTTAAGCCAAGTTTTATTATTTTTACTTGTTTTTTTTTCTATTTAAACTAAAAAGCGTAACTTTTACAAATGAGTCAATTAGTTGAAAGGAAAGGCGTTAACTGTTGCGATAATTTGTCATTGGTGTTGATGGTGTTTGTGACATAAATAAATGACCTCTTCTAAACTTTTGGAAACCGCGCCCCAAATAAAATTATCATTTCAACTGTTTCAAAAAAAAAAAAATTCAACTTTACTAAAAGCATATGAAAGCAGTTGTTACTGTTAACTTTTTTACAAACAACACACAAAACACACAACATAAATGCTCACATCTTATGATATAAATTTATGTAACGATCTTTATTTAAAAAACCAAAAAAACCAAAAAAAAAAAAAAAGAAGCAACTACCATGTAACAGCTTGACGTGCACTTTCAGTTAACTGGTAATAATATACCGACAAAGTTTTAATTGTACAACAGCAGAAACTTCTAGTCTATCTGGTATTTGCGTACGACTATTTGTATGAGTTTGTTTAACAACTTTGTATGTATGCAGGGTACTTGAGTAACTATTCTTTCATACTTTTCGTGTAACGCTTTATTCGTTAGGAAGGGAGCTCATGCAATATTTCACGTTTCACTGTACAGTCCGTGGTTCATTCAACCGCCTTATTTGAAATTTCCTTGTTTGTATTCACTTTTTACTATGCAATCTATGTATTTATATATAAATGTATATTTTTGCATATATAAATAAACCTATAATACATATATCTCTTTACAATTATATACGCATAACGTTATATGGTGGTACTATAATTGTAGAACTCGTAGCGTTGTTATGCTCAATAGTGGAACTTTCTTACGATTCTTGTTTATATCGTGCAAAAGCAAATTTTATAGACGATCAAATACGACCATTTATTACCCTACATTACTTTTCATTATACAGAAATTTCAGTAATACTTAGGATTACACGTAAATTGGACTCATTGTCATTTAAAGTTACTTTGCTAAATAAATTTTATAAGTAGAGAGGCTGTATAAATGGTTGGATACAGTCTAAAATTGTTAAAACATGCACTTCGTAGGCTAAGTAAATCATATTTAGCTTGCCTTTATATAGAATTTCATCCAAATATCTTGAACGAATCGTTTCAGAAAGAAATAATTAATGGATCGGTAAAGCAGAAGCATAATAGATAGTAATGCAAAGTAAATAACCTATATTTGGATTACAACGAATTTTCAATACTCTACGCTCCATATACAAACCGTGTCCACTCATTGACATAAAATTTACGGCAGAGAAGTGTAGTATCAACAAAAGACTCTCTGTCACTTCTCTGTACGCATGCACACCGGATGTATATCTACAATACAAGTCGAATTCTATGGACAGACATATCATAAATTGATCTTCACTTTTCCTTTTATCTCATGCAAACGATAGAATAAACTTGGAAAACATTCTGTCGTCCAACCCAGATTATACTTACCCTATGATGTAGGTGTGTACCCTATATCATGTATTGAATGCGTTATAATAATGCTTTTACGCAGACTTTATGATTTTGAGCATCAGACTCAGTTGATGATGGAACAATTTATATAAATTATTTAATGAAGAGTAAAAAAAATTCGTTTGGAACTGAAATGGTTACTTTTTCTTTACTTGTATAAACTCTGACAATTTATAATACACTATAATTAGTGTGGCAGGTTTTCCGCCTTTTTGTGTTTTGTGTGTGTGTTCCGTTTGTCTATCTCTATATAATTCGTGACATACACATAGATGTGGGCGGTGTTTGCACATGTATTGGTTATTTTTAATGTTTTTTGCACAGCATTGTTTAAACTACAATTTAGAGTAATTGCCCTGAGATAAACAACCACCCATCCTATCCACCCATCCACCCACAATCCATAACATATGCCAATAAAAAGTTTTACGAGTCCACCACATCCACGTTCGTAAGCAGTGTATGTCTGTATGTGAATATTTTGCGATTTTAATATTTCTAATTGTTCGAAGGATTGTTCTATTTTTTGTCTAAGCGGCAGACTCAACTTTAAAGTGAAGTAATTTATTTATGGGTTAATAAATTGTTATTGGAGATTAAAAAGATGGCGGCTGTCGCCAGTAGTATATGGTATAAAAAGTTTTACAATAATTTCTGTTGATTTTTTTTTTAACTATAATTTTGAACTTACAGTATTTTGGTAAACTTTTGTTAAGCATCAATAAAAAACATTTATTGCGTTGTTTATCATTTTTATTAATTCTTATCGAAATGCAGCTTTTATACCCTCCACCTTCGTGTTAGGGGTATATTAAGTTTGTCATTCAGGCTGCAGTTTTGAAGATTCTACAAAGTGTATATATTTATGATTAACATTCAAAAGTTAAACAATCTGGTTCCGCCCTCAATTTACAAAACACTTTATTTGATGTATAATCGGAAATAATTGATACATGCACTATTAAAATTCGTAATTAGGTACCTGCCACGCCCACAACTTATACATTAATGTGGGGGTATTCAAGATTCGACCTAAGCCGATTTTACTTTTGTTACTTGCTTTTATTAAACGTAATATTATGATAAAGATGGTGATAAAATTTATCTCTCCGTTATATAATAAATTCTCGTTTACAATTTTATAAAATATATTCAACGGAAGCTGTCTGCATTATACGGTTTGACTAATAGGCGTACGTCCGCTCCATTTATATTGCTCCATAAATTTTACTAAAACAAAAGTGCAACATGCACGAGTGTTTGAACACTTGTTTGTATATGTGTTTATAGGGCAATCAATGTGTTTGCTTCATATAATCAATATAGATTCACTGGTTATAAACTCTCTCTCTCAACTAGTGTTTGATTATTGTACTTATGAATCATTTTTGAGGTTAAAAGGTTAATGTGAAACTTTTACTTAAAAAGGGAAATTACCATAACGCCTATTTTACATTTTACAACAAAAGTAGAGCATGCATATAATTACAAATTCCACATGATGGCATATATACGTAAATACTATTTAACCATGTGAAGCATACTATAGAGATAAATTCTTTTATCAATTGTTTCAAGGGAATATAACGTTTAATTAAATTTATTTAAAATTTTCTATATTCTCTTCAACTCGCAACAATACTCTCTACCTACCACAGATAAGAAATTTTCTATTGAAGAATTTGTTAAATATTTTCCATCAAATGAAATTTAAACCGAAACCATATTCTTCTCATACTAGTAACACTAAAATATTTAATGTATGTTGTATTGTGGGCATATGTGTATACTTGGCTGTACTTTTCATTATGCAGCTTTCTATTGTTTTGAACTTATTTGTTAAGTACTCGTATATATTTACTCGAGAACTCTTAAGAGATCTATTCTGTGGCCATTTTTAAACTAATTTTATAAAAATAAAGAAAAAGTTGTGTTAATCTGTTTGAAGACGTACTCAGAAGACCAAAATACGAGTATGTATGTCGTACCTAAAGATTTAATTGATTAGCACTGTTGGATATATTTAAGGATAAGGCAGGATAAGCTATGGTAGTCTAAAATAGGTAAAACTAGTGAGAAAACTCAATTTGGCTTAAACCAAATCTTAAATACACTCCACATTTACGTAGAAGGCGTGGCGTGGAATACGTCTTCTAATAGTGCATAAAATTTGCAATTTCAACGGCTCGCGTGGCACTTGATTCATTTAGCCAAATATAATTAGAAATCTAGGTAAAAATCCTAGAAAAATGTTTGACAGAATTTCAAAATTGACGAGCCTGATACACACAAACATACCAACAACAACACACACAGATATGTTTAAATCTTCTCACGTTGTAATGTGATCAAGAATATATGAAGTTTGTAGAAACTGTGACACATCCTTCGGGGAATTACAAACATAATGACAAACGTACAATACCTCCCACCTCATGTAAAGAGAGCAAAAAAAAAAACATTTCATATACGTGCACACATTATAAGTAAAGTTGCGGTGTAATCATCTAACTAACTAACCAACCATTATTATTTCACTTGTATGTAAAACCGGCACAAGCAAAACAATGTTTTGATAAAGTACTACGAAATACCCAAAAATACTCGATTGCATAAACAATAGCAGCAGCCCTATACACATATTTGCAAGTGTAATAGTGAACTATTCATGTGTGGTTAGGAAACATGCGGATGATGAACATTTTGGTTCAGTGCATCTATGTTGTGTCGCAAAACTATAATTTGGAAAACTCTTCATTACGTATGCATGTGTAGTGTTCATATTTCATCCGAGTAGGACGATGGGCAATTGCCTCTCTCTGCACCAAAACTCAATTAGAGGAACAAGTGTTGTATCGTGTTACTTGTGTAAATATCGTCCCTTAACTAGTTATCCTTCTTCTTCCTTATTTTCCCTTATTTGTCATTCCTCCAACAGAATTATTTTGTGCGGCACATACGTTTTAAATTTGCATCACATTAAACTCTTTAACGGAACATTTCCAAGGACTGGCATTGGGTGGGAATGTTGTTAAAACATGAACTGTCATATAAATAATTGTGTACGATGTTGCAATTGTTGCTTTTTTGCTAACTTGTGTAAATTTTTTACAATCAATTTGCTTCCGTTTTGCTCTTACAAAATGAAAAACAAATGTTTACATTTTAGTTTTAAATTATTTAGCAGAGAGGAACAATATTATATTAGGTTGCACCACTGATTTAACGAAACTTGAACATTGAACACTTCAAGGTGTCTTGGATAAAGGAGTAAACTATCAAGAGGATGTGTACATACAAACGATGGGCGTGGTAGGTACATGATTACACCCCATAGAGGATGGATGTGTATTTCATATCAGCTTGCAAGTCAACTTTTATGCTGAGTACGGTTTTTTGTAAAGTGTGGGCGTGTCTGTTATTCGACCATGTCCATTTTTGGTTTATTAATGGATTAATTATAAGTCATTGTATGAAATTCCATTATCATGGATAAATTTCTGTGGATGAGAGAGGGATTTGTGGGCATGGCACTTGACTAATTTCGATCAATTTAAATAGAAATCTTTGTGTAGAAACTAAATATTAAATTTCATCTTAATATCTCAAAATGTATTCCGGTGAGCATTTCATCAACAGATGCGGCACGGACAGATGTTTCAAAATCAACTAAAATTTTATCTGATCGAAAATATGTAAGGTTTCCAATTCCTTCTTTACGGTGTAGGGTTTTCTTCTCTTTCATAGATGTTATAAAATGACCAAAAAAAAAAACAGTAACAAAAAAAAAAAATGCCGGCAAAAGTTCAACATAACCTTATTACATCTTAAACATAAATACGTTTACACTTATATTAAGAGCAGGATTTGAATGCTATTTTTAAAGAGAAAGAAAAAGGTCAGACATTGAGAGAATTGTATCTCGCTTGCGCACAATGGGCATTAAAGAGACCTTGAAAATGTTGCTGGCACTGTTAATGTGCTAATAATAAAGCACGGACATCATATATGTAATATTTTTAGTACTAGTGACGAGTTTGCGTTCTACATTCCCACCCACCCGGTAGGTATGTTGTAATAAGGTTGCGTTCGTTGTCTGGTAAACAAATTTGCAAAGTTCTTGTTATTGTAATTGTTGTAGACGAAACGTGCAGAGTTAGTGGTTTATGTCAACACATATAATAAAAAACGTGCGGTCGAGCCAACGGCCACCACTACATGTACAATTAATGTACAATACGTTTAAGAATTATACGCTCTGCGTACATATGCGTGTATGCCTAAGAAATTATTACGTGCATGTTAGTCAACCGACACGTGCATTTTATGTAAAAATAGAGCGTTCTTGTTTTCATGCCTTTTGTTATTAATGCGAGTATTTAAAATCACCGGTTTATATATATCGTTGATATTAAGAGTAGGCTGGTAATAAATGGTAGCACTAAAGCTTTGGTGGAAACGCAATAATTGGTGCCATGGTTAATGGGTAGCGCTCAATTGCTCTACAATGTAAACATTTCATAGCAAAGGTCTACATGAGATGGATGATGGACATTCTATAAAGCTAGGGAATATATTCCGTGAGCTTTGGTCAGACACACAAATTATTATTATTTATTTGACACAATTTTAGTTGTTAAATTTATATTTTAATATATTTTTCTTTAGCAAAACCATTGATTATATCATGCACCAAGTTGGGGTCATGGTTATTATTCTTTAATTATATGGACTGTGTCTCTCTCTTCCCATAAAAATTTACGAATTAAAAGAAAAGTCAAAATAAAGACTTTTTCAAATTATTATTTTTTACACATAAATTTTATTAAATTAAATTATCAGATCAGATTTAATTTAGAAGATTTATAAAAAAAAAAAAATATTGTAGAAAATTGGGTTAAAATGTTTCAAAAGTACATCAAGTGTTGTTAAAAGCATAATTTTTCTCAATTTCAAAACCTCTACTAACACCATCAAAGAATAAATACTTAATGTAAGTAGCTCTTTAAAGTGTAGTTGTAATTAATAATAGAAATTTTTTCTCTATAACATTGAATTATAGATAAGGGAAGCATAAAGAGAGAGAGATAGAAATGAAAGCGGTTTTTGCTTGGATATTAAACGTGAATGAAACATTTTTCATTAAAGTATTTTTTTTAATCTGCTTAAAATATTATCAAATGTTTGTTTGAAAAGAGAGAATTTCTAAATAAAATAAAAATCCATCCGTCCCATATAATCCATAATTAAATGCAACCATAGTGTTGAAGTTTTGTAATAAATTTCATTTGCATGCAGAAAACTAGCACTAGCGGTAGCGTAGAATTAAATGCAGTGGAAAACCGCAAAACATGGTTGTAGAATATATTATGTATTATCTGTCAGCCTTGCATCTCGCACGCTCTTTAATCTATTTATGATAAACTTGACCAATGTTTGAGGTTTTTATGGCATTTTTCAATTTCATAATATTTGTGTGCTTCGCGTTTAAATGCAAGCGAAAACGATTAAATGCAATTATCAATAATACACCCACACATACCCTTGCAGCACATGTAGAAGATTTTGTATAAATGGCAAATAATAAAATTAAATATTTACCTTGATGTGCATTTGTGTTAAAGTGCATTAATGAATTTTAATAGAATTATAATGCATTTAAATTATACGGATGCCATTGCCACAAATTCAATTATTCGATTCGGTTGAACCGTAGGATTCATTTAATGACTTTAATATTAAATATTTTCAATTTACCGTTAAGAAGTACTGGGATTTAATTGTGTATTAATTTTATTTGTTGGGAATAGTTCTATTTAAATTTAATATTTTTTATGAAAATTTCAAAAACAACTTTAAAAAATCACTCATACGACCCGTACACCCGATCATCATGTCTGGTAATTTATTTGTATTATAATGCAGAATTAGGAGTAGTATTTTTGACAACCCTAGAGACACACATAAAACACACGTCGAGTCGTTCCAGCTATAAATTGATGGATGATACAATTAGAAATATACGTATGTATCTAAGCTTTCTAGCTTAATTTTTATGGCAGATTTTAATGCTGATCAAGTTTATATGCTTTGCAGGGTATATGGACTTATAACACTTTTAAAATTTCGGTTGCATATGCTACATAATTCACCCATATTTAATATTTGGAGAATTTATATCTCTTCCAGTATTGTATACTATACGTAAAATATGATTAAAGCAGAAAAATGGAGGCACATGTTTAATAAAACTAACTGTAAACAAATATGTCTATAAACTTGTCGATTCTTTCTCTATATCATGATTATAAAACACACATATACCACCCACACACACCCACAGTTTTGAAGGTAGATGGCTGTATAAAACTAAGCCATCCCTCATATGGTTTGGTTCGGTTTGGTTTGGTTTTTGTGTGCGCGTTTAGTTGTCTGAGTTTTTAAATAGTTTTGTTTACTCATTCATTGCTCATATGCATGCCCATTCATTCATACATAATTGTTTCAAAACTGATTTATGATGTGAAGCCTCTTTTAGCAGCAACACAGACTCAATGAATATCAACGGCGACCAACATCATCATCAACAACAACAACAACAACAACAACATCTACAATTTGCATTCATACACGATGGTGTGATTTTGATGGCAGTCGCCCATTATATGGAGCCTGTTGTGTACAGTTTGTCAAAGCTTTCAAACATTGAATGCGGTGTATGGTGAATAAAGTCATTTTTAAATCAAAACCTTTTTTTTTGTTTAGTAAACAAGTTTTGAAAAAAGTTTGAGGTGTACAAACATAATTATAAGTAAAAACAACTGAAACAATTCAATTTCGTTTAGGTCATAACAATATCTTCTACACCTACCATATATGTAGAAACAAGGGGCGTGGCAGGTATCTGATTACGTATGTTTGTATGTATTATTAATAAGTAACATAAATTTTATTCTAAATGTTCGGCGTGTCTGATATCTGACCCCACCCACTTTTGGCACTTTGGGATAATTGTAAATATAACTACTCATGTATGTTAGATTAATTTTTAAGATTTTGTGCAAATTTAAATACCAACCTGCGTACAGAATTTTAAAGTGTTTGTGCAATACATTGAAGCACAATTTTAACTTTAAAAGCCTTGAATTTATAACCATCAGTACATGTACGCAATTTTTTTGGTGAGTTTTTTTTCCAAACATTGCAAATCACTAAAATAGAAACTTCACTCAACTGAACCAATACACAGATACTAACAAACATTTTCGTAAACATGGCAACCACTTATGTGAAGAGACGGAGACAGTAGCAGTGACAGGAAAGGAGGTGTAGAGAGAGTGAGAAGTCGCAAACGTTCTTATACAACATAAAGCTGGTTGTTAACAAATTGAACCACACTTTGTATACGTACGTGCAAAGTATGTGGGCGGAGGGCTTGATTGTAAACATGTATCGTTCACGCACACACTTGTGCACACATGTAGAAATGCGTTGAAATTTTGAAAAATGTTTGCTTATTTTGTTTTCTGCCACTCTCTCGGGCCTGATTTCCCAGTGGCAACACATGGTTAGGCTTTCGATGCCTATCTGTGTGTATTTTACTGAATTTCGTTTTATTATCGTGCACCATAGAGAAATGTGGGAGGAAGGCCCATGATGCAAGAATGTCTTGTTAAACTTTAGGGGACTATTTAGTGAACTGGCTGTTTCTTTGGTACTTGGCTTATCATCAGGTTTACAATTTTTTTTTTAGAAGCAACTAAATTAGTTGTAGAATTTTATTTACCATGTTTGGTGGTTTTCTTGAAAAAAAAAAATTTCATTCAGTTTTTGAATTATTTTCAATCTTACTGTGTGTGAGACAGAAGTCTTTAAGATTCCATCTATCTCTTTATTCCCGTCTATTATTTATTTTATTTTTGTTATTTGAAGCCTTTCATTCTTCGTCAAGAAAAACATTTGTTTATCTCGTCTGCTTTGCCTTATTATGCTTTGTTATGAATATACTTTGCCTCAATTTGATGGTGACAAAGGAACTTTAATAGGAAAACAAGTAAAGAGAGAAATTTAGACCACAACAAACAAACAGTGAATGAGCAATGAGAGAATTTAAGAAAACGTTGAAAAAGTAAACGATTAAAACTTTTACTTTTCAAGACATTTTTATTGTTATCGCATTGTTAGTCGTGTGGTTGCGAATGTGTTTAAATTCATCTCAAAAACAAAAAAGCCAACGTTAACATTTCAAAACTAGAAATCGCATGCCATGAATGAAAGGCCGTGATGTAAATGTGGATCACGTATTATGGAGTATTGCTCTCTCTCTCAGCCAAATAAAGCGAAAGCATGGCCACCACAATAATTGTTTTATTATTTATGAAAATTTACGTAACATATACATATACTTCAAAGTCATAAAACAAAAGGATGTTAAAATGTGTTTTTTTTTTACCCCGCCATTATGTAGTTAAACTTCTTTTATTCTTTTTGTCTTCTTCTTTTGTAAGTTGTTCTGGCACGTACACATGAACACAAATATAAAAATGTATACATTTCACAACATGCACGTCACTCCACATGGCTTTTTTTCTTGATCTAACTGCTGCAATATTAGTATTACTCTGGAGACTTGTTCCACTTTTTTTTTACGCTGTACTTCACTTTCTATGTAAATGGTTTTTTTTTCTTTTTGTTAATGGGTAAATATTTCATTGTTTTCAGTTACTGTTGCAGTTTTGTTTTGGTAAATGGGTTCACATGTTCAAGGTAGAAACTGTGATTTTTTGTCACGTCAAAATATTGACGATTTTTTTACCAGCCCTTCATACCCTCTTGTGGAGAGCACAAGGTTTTTTATTTCCTTTGCAAAACCCAGAATTAATTGCATCAAAAATTCAGTTGATCCATATGTCTGCCTGCTACAATCTGTTTTAAATATTGAACTTATTTATATACTCATACGGCACGTTCCCAACATATAATATTTGACCAAAGAGGAACATTTGTTGTTTTTTACTTGCTTGCAATATTCTCGGTTGATGTCTTTATTTAATTCTTAAAAATTTAAATATTTTATATTTTTTTCATTTTTCAGGATATTCCCTTATTTACTTTAATCGCATGTGGCCCTAACAACAGTTACAGGTATGTGAATATATTTTTGCATAAAATAAATAATATTTGGATTCAATGATTGCCATTACATGAGTACTACTTTGTATGTTTGTTACACTTGATGTATTGTACGTATCTTTGGCTGTATTGTCTACATAAAGACAAATATCATTTATTACAAAATCTATTACATAAGAAGTAGGATATACATATATGTATGTGCATGCTGGATGTGTCACACAAATTAATCTCATTCTCAAATGACTTGACATTTATTGTTTTCGATAGAAACAATAAAACTGTATGCATGGGAACTTGCTACTACTGCAGTTTGTCACACACTTGACTGCGTTGTAATGGGTGGTAGAGCAAGTATTGTATGCTTAATAGTACAACAACAGTTAGTTAAATAATAAAAGCGTTGACTTGCCATACAAGTAGATGACTTTTGGGAAATGCCACAACCATCCGTATAATTGGCTATGTTCTGTGTATTTATATAAATGCATGTTGTTACGTGCCAACAGCTCTTGCAAGCGTTTTGAATAAAATTTGTGGTAATTAGCGCATATATTCTTAACATTCGTACATGTATGTATATACTCGTATGTGTGCTCTATATTACTAGTCATACGTTATGCTCATAATAGTTTAGTGCGGTTGAAATCAACAGCTAAGTTGTGAGCTATTTAAAGGTATCTGCCTAAGTTAAGTGAGACAACGTATTTAACAATTGATTGCAACTGCTGTTGAATGACAAGTATTTGATTATTTATTGCGTGTACAATAACGTCACCTTTTATCACCACTATAGCTCATTGTGTCTTAATAGATTTATTAGTAAGCTTCTTATGCGTTTAGGGGAAGTTTAAATGTTAGAAGAGAGGCCATAATTGCTAATAAAATTAAAAATGATTATAAAATATTTAAAGTGATGCTTTGTAGTGGAAAGAGACCGAGGTTCGTTAAATATATTTATCTTCTCTTTGACTTTTTATGATAATATAAAATTGAAATTTATTTTTGTACTTAAAAATAAGTATGAATTGTAATGTTTAGACACTTTTTGTCGCTTTATATATATAAAATTGATTGTTAGCCATGCCCACAATCGACAAAAATTTATAAACATGTCACAAAACTGTACCTATAAATTAATTTGGTAATTATCCCATCCATCGATATGCCAAAAATAGGTGTGGTCGGATAACAGACATAACAAAAAGCCATACTTCACGAAAAAATTCACTTCCAACCTGATATGTAAAACGTACCCTAATAGAGGGCGTAATCATGTACCTGCCACTCCCACCATTTCTATACAAATGTGAAGGGCTCAAGACAAATTTATTTTTTTCATTTGTTTTGCTTGCTTTTAACTGAATCTTCATGATTTGAAGAATTTTTCTCAAAAGAAAATGAAAGAAAGAAAATTAGGATTTCCAAAAATAGAACACAGCAGACATTCAGGAAGCTACCAAAGCTATAAACAAACATAAAATGCATTGTTTTTATTCCGAATGAAAGGAAGGATAAAAATAGAATTATGATGCCCTGAAAGAAGGAAACCAAAAAAAAAAAACAACAACCACCACATACATATACACATACATATATAAGAAAACCACATGAGCGTGTATTCGGAATACATACACACATACATACATGCGTACGTATATAAATTTATTTATGGCGAATTTCTTAACATTTGAATTGTTCTACTTACGCAGACAACAACGCTTATATTTGGATGGTTATAATCATGATTGCAAATGGGAACATATTGTGGATTAACAAAAATGTTTATTACATATTAAGTGGGCTTATTGGAGATCTTTTCTTTTAAAATTCTTCAGTCTAATAGGAACTAAGCAAAGTAGACAAATTTTCAACTAAAACAGATTCATCTGCTTAAGTTCATTATCTATATTAAACTTGATATCATAGTTTACAAATACGTGCACATTTTTTTCATAATATGTGTATGTACTCTGAAGACCTTATCTTCTTTATTTTTTTTAAAGTCTTCTTTGCGGAAGTACGTCATGTTGTTTTTGGCATACTCGTTATATTATCCTTGCCCAAATGTCAGTTTGATTTATGCATTTTAAAGTGTGCATTGTATGCAACGTGTTGGTGCTGTGAGGTTTTTCTGTAACATTTAATGTATGTAGATATGAAGTAAACAACATTAAGCTATTAAACGAATTATTGGGGTAATATTTACTCCATCTTAAACCATTTTTATTGCCAGGTTCAGTTAACAGATGGTAAAGTTTAATTCCATAAGAGTGCTATAATTTTAACTAATAATAAAAACAATAAAAACAGACTTAGTCAAGAGACATGTGTCATGCAAGAGTTTTAAAATGTTCCAGAGACTTGCATTAATCTTAATGTTAAAGAGTCTACAAAGTATCTTGCGTCCCTATGTCCGATTATGGTTGATCGCAACAATTCATATGCAGTGAGTAGTTGTGCCGCTTTGCTCAACTCACAATCACTGCGAGTTCTGCTTTCAAACCTTGACCATTTCGTATTCTTTCTAATAATTTAACCTTTTAATGACCTCATCAATTAAATATATGCATTCTAAAGTATTAAAAGATGCCCTTTATGTAATAAACTAATACTATGATTTATTTTAATGAACATTTTCGCCATTAAAATGGTAATTAAGTGGGCGTTTTTTACCAGCTTAAAGTAGCGCGAAAACAATTAAATTTCAAAAGTAAGAGTATGCTAGAATATTAAAGTTTTACTCGAGTTCTATATTTCCAACATTGCTGGTTTGTTTGTGTGATGCTTATGGCAAATATTTTTCCATGGCGACTGCATAATAAACAGAAAACTCATTAGAACACACACATGACGATGACGACAGGACACCAACGAAACCAAGTTAATTAAGCCATGGTAGTTGTTCTTTTTTCTTTGTGACCGACTAATTTAGTTTTGTACACACGAGTACATAAGCATAGTATAACGTAAAAAAAATTAAAAAAAAAAAAATAAGATGAAAATACCGAATGAAACACCTTTTTATAGAACCAGATTTAAGCAAGGGTAATTTGATTCAAAGCGTAATTTATAAATTTTATAATTACTATAATAAAAAGTTGTTATAATAATAATACAAATAAATAAATAATTAAATGTCATAAGTTGAAACCGCTTTGAGTTAACCTGACCTAACTTAACCCACCTAACCTAATCCAACCCGAGAAGCCACGACTATGTGAAACGTGTCAGGTGGATTGATTTTACTCATTTTCATAAACTTTTGGTACATTAATGCAAAGGCATTCATATGATTGGGCGCCTCTTCATGTGGACTTATAGCCCACAGCTAATAAGGACAGACAAGTATTCTTATACACTAACGTGTTCCTGGTTTAGTCCACGCTGCAACTTTATAAATGTAATTGAACAACTTGCTTTAGGATCACTCTAGATGCAGAGTATTCACAAAAGACCGAAATGTGCCCAAAGAAAAAACGTCAAAACAATAGAGTGGAACTATTTTTGCACAAGATTCGTAAAGGAAAAATTTAAATTTGTGTGCAAAATTATTGAAACAAAATTTATTCAAAAAAAAAAAAACATTAAGAAATGCAACTCTTGTAAGGACTTGTTATTATTATTTTAATGCACACTAACCCAACACCCAAGAAAAGTCACGTTTCCCTTACTATTTTCTTCTTCTATTAACAAAAAAAAAATTTGCTTCATATAAACGGTTGTGTCAACTTGAACTTCAAAAGGAAACCGTACCAGTAAAACAATAATTGCACGCCAATGTTTGCGATTTCCGGTAAACGTACGAAAAATTTCGTTTGCTTCACATAACACGTAGCATGTTAAAAATGGACGAAATTTTCTTTCCTTCTTCTCGTAGTTATTGTTTATTTGTATTATTTTTTATTTCAGCTTGTTCATATAAATTTATATTACATGAAAGATTTAACACGTGCTAAATCGTACACATTCGAATGTTTGTGTTTACATCTCTCCAGCAGACAAGGGCTGCGTTTCTTTACTTATTTACAAGAGACATAAAACAAAATGAAATAATACAAGAGACATATAAATAAAACAATAAAACACTGACGAACTTAAATATGTTTGCGTGCCACCTTGTTGATTTTGTCTGCAGCATTTTGAAGTAGTTCTCATCCCTGTCTACAATGAATAAAGAGGGGGAAGTAAACTATGTGTTTAATTCTGCTTGCAATACTCAGAGAAAGGCGCCAGAGATGAAAAAATCAAAATCTGTCTAGTTTATATCCGTTGGTTTGCCATGTGTTCGTACATCCGTGTGTTGTTGATAGGCCTGCCATCGCATATTTACGGATGTTTATCTGAACTTTTGTACAGACATGATCATTTTCTGCAAGTAAGTTCATATTTTAAATTGAATTATTAAAGAGCCACGCCTACAATTGATAGAAATATGTATTATTAGTATGTTTAAAGTAGTACCAAAGATCCACAAATTAATTTTTTGTAAGCAAGAATTAGAATTTTACGATTCTTCTCTAATAGCGACGTGTAACCAAAAAACCTTTTATCTCGTTTTTTTTTTAAAGCAATTTGTACTGGCTTTAATAATTTCCATTAGGGCTCAAAGCAACGGAGAAATGCTTTTAACTTTTAGGTAGTCGGTTGTCATTTCACTTCCTGATCTCTATTTTTGAGCTTCATATAAAAGTTGGCATTAAAACACTTCCGTCTTCGCAGTAGTCGAAAAATCAAAAACACTTATAGTGGAGAGTTCAGTGCACACGAAACCCTCGAGAAAAGCGTACGAAAGCAAATTAAATTCTAAACGCACGTACACATACAGACACTAAATCATTCATATAAATATCAGAGACAGCAGACATCCTCTATCCATTAATTAATGTGGAAAAAATAAGCGCAAAACATGCAACTAATTTTATATATTATATTTATATTTATTTGTTTTGAACTTAATTAGTTACAATTCCTTACAACCACAAAAAATGCACAAAATTTTAAATTGAAAAAAAAAAAAATTGTTACAATAAATATGAAATGAATGAAAATATTAAATGGGGAACAATAATAACAACACTAAAAACAAAAAAAATATATAAAACAAGTAAGAAAACAGGCGGTGCCACTCCCATTACATTTTTGCCAAAAAAAATTGGCCAAAATCGGAGCAGTAGTTATCTATGTAGTTATAAACCAAGCAAGTTCACCTTCATTCTTATGAATGACGGCTAAAATTTATTTTTATATTTTTTTCCATTTTGAATTTCATTGTCCACTAAAACTACAATAAAAGACAATATGTCATGCCAGCCGAAAAAGAATCTTTGCGCATTACCATCTACAATAGTTATGAAGGGAAGTATGGATGGATGAATGGAAGGAAAGACAACCACGAGTAAGTGGACTCGTACACAATCATCACATTGTCAGTTGCATGATAATAAGACGTAGTCTTAACAATGGTGCAAGAAAAATATGGTGATAATATCCCATAACGCTGCAAAGCAATCAAAATTTTTAAATTCTATAACTTGCAAACCTTGAACAGACGTTTGTCAGTATGAAAACAATCATTAAAAAACAATATAAAGCAAATCAAACAATGGACAAGTAGCCAGTACATGGGTATTACCGTAGCCAAATATCAGCACAACAATGTGCAATGTACCGATTATAACCTCGTAAGCGGCATTGGACAAATGATAAAAATACACCAGTTAAAGTAAAAGAAGGAAAATAAAAACCAATTCAACCAATTCAATGAAGATTCAGAGGAAGCGCGAATGAGCGGAAATAAAATAAACTCTAGGAGATTGTTGAAACGGTAAAAAGTCGTTTATTTTCTTGTTGCGGTGGAACATGATTACAAAGAAGAAATTCGGCCGGATGGTAACCATTCATGCACTATATTTAACCTGTGAGCTAACTTACATAACTGAAAAGAATCGTATAAAGGATTTATACAACTCATGGTGTAGAATTTGGCGTTTTTTGAACTAGTAGAGATTAATTTGTTTAATAAAAAGAAATATCAGGTGAAATAAATGAATGAAATTCTTTCTCTTATTGCAATGCAGTGGATAAAACGCTTATTAAGTTAACACCCAATAAACGAGATTATTCATCTTTCATTTCTTTTGATTTTTGAAAATTCTGCATTAAAACTTTTTATCGATTCGAATAAAACTAGGAAGTATGTGCGTCAATTTCGGAGGAGATTCGGATTAAATTGGGAATAAAATTTGTGTCAGCAATAAGTACTTCAATTCATTTCGGAATAATTGTTGTCAGGAAGATACTTTGCAAACTTCGCAGTATGTTTGTAGTGAAATGTGACTCAGTAAAGATTATTTATATTAATTTCGGAGTAACTGTGTGATAACTTTGGATTATGTTTGATTTCAGAGTGAAGTTTCAGCAAATAAAAATTTTGTTGAACTCATTTTGGTGTAAACTCGCACAATTGTTATCAGCTAGGCATCGATCTGCATTTATCTCAGAATTAATGCAGTCTGATGGCTGGCCTTGGCTAATTTCAAAATTAATTTGGCATGAAGTCGGAATTAATTATGTGGGATTCTTAAAAAAATATTCTACAATTTTAAAAATATTGAATGTACAATAACACGTTCAGCGATTGCTAATCATTACATTACATGTATATATGTGTGTGAATGAAATCCAACAATTGTAATCATGATACATA
Organism: Crataerina pallida; assembly: GCA_949710015.1. Taxonomy (NCBI): domain Eukaryota; kingdom Metazoa; phylum Arthropoda; class Insecta; order Diptera; family Hippoboscidae; genus Crataerina; species Crataerina pallida. The sequence goes on from OX453291.1 coordinate 30,184,384, forward strand.
CTTATGTACTCATAGTTGATAATGGCTTCCTTTACGTTCGCTTGTTTCATGTTACGCTTACAATCAACTCAAAACATAGCATTTCGTATAACTGAGCACGAAAATAATCGTGAATATTCATCATCATCAGCAACATTATTATATCGCTACCTATTCCGATGCTGTTCTGCCATTGTTTGCCCAAGAGTATTGTATTGCATGCACTACAATAAAAGTCTGAAACAAAAATGTGAAAAACTGGCGGTCTCACATTGTAACAAACGCACTGCGTGCTTCATCCTGCCCCGCTCATTTATTCGCTCGCTGCATACCTCAACAACACTTGATTCCCTGATAATAAAGCAGTTATTTTACACAATTGTGCACACACCACGCCACAGTACACCATACCCAGCTACTCAACAAGCACACTACTATTCATTCTACAATAGATGATTCTTTGTATTTAGATTGTTGTTGTGTTGTTGTACTGTATGCTTTTTAAAGTTTGTTTTTCTTTTCGCGGTAAATTGTGGTTTCTTTCTTTCTTTCTTGTTGAGTTGTGTTTGTTATGCGCTTGTTTTATTTGGCTTATTGTTTTATCAAAATGAGTTTATTCTCCGACGCAAAATAGTACAAATTGTGTTGGTTTTGTATTTTTTTAATTTATTTTATATTATTTTAATATTGTGAGCGTGTGTGCCGGTGGGAGTTCAACGTGGAATAATGTTTTCTTGATTAATGTAAATAATTTATGTACAAAAGTTTTCGTTATTTTATAAATTTTTATGAATGAGGATGATGGTTATGTTATTAAAAATTATTTACTTTTGTATGTAATGTGGTGGCTTAAGAGTACGTGTATGTGAACATTTGTATCATTACTCATGCTTTGAATTGCCCTATTTTTAAACCCCGCCTATTTTGTGACCATAGTTTTTGTTGCTTATACAGAATATATATACATTGTAAGTCCTCTGATGCTCCCTTCTGGGTGTCGCCCATTCTATGTGTAGTGAATAAAAAACATTTTAAGTTCAAATATTTAACTTACGTTCACTTCTGCTTCTAAACAAATTATTATTAGGTAGATTTTACCTAAAACTTAAACGAAGTAGTGTAAGTTATTAATTAGTCGAGCTTTACCGAATACGTAATTTACAAGTACTTTTTTATAAAGTACCTTTATTGGTTGTTATTGCGGCATAGCCAGCCAGTCCTTGGGGTTTCATGATAATGACCCGTTATTGTTGTTTCACTTATTTGACTATTGGCTTGCTTGCTTACTTTGCATATTTTTGTCTTATTCCTTCAGCTGTCAGAATTTTTACTACTTTATTTTAATTAATTTTCTTTTTATATGGAAAATGTGAAAATGTTCATAACGACTATTTTTGCGATTGTGTTAGCACGACATTAAGGCAGACATGTTATTGTTAGCAATTGTAATTATATTTTTTCCCCTTTGATGAAGGTCATTAAATATTATAATATCCTAATAAAATTTATACAAACAATTTATATATAAGGGCTGTTGAAAACCCGGTTTTATTTATTTTACGTCACACTACAATTGTTGTTTTTTATTATTAATTGTTTCCGCGTTAGATTTCACATTCATTTCATTTTTCTGATTTTAATTAAATGTCGCTGTAAAGCTTTTACCGATATAGTGTCAATTACAGGAATAATTTACGTTACATACATTCATGCATACACAGTGAGAAGCAGCAACAACGAAATGTGGTTGTAATGCAATTAATTTGAACTTATTTCAAATCGTTAACATCAGCATTTTACCGATTGAGAGAAATATTTAATTGTATTAAAGCAAAATCAATAAAAATGTTTTTGAGTGGCAGAAGGGATTTTTAACATTTGAGCTGATGAAATATATACATTTTTATAAAAAAGTACAACTGTTTCCACAATTCAAAAAGTTTTTAAGCAAAGGCGAGAAGGGTAATTTTCTATACGTATTTTATACATGTATATGGTATAATCTACATTCTATCCGATATTCAGCAATATTTTGTTAGAGTAGTATAAACAAAGCTCGAATATAGATTATACCATATACGGTTGGCAACAGGTACATTTTGTTGCCCGTTTTTGTATTTTGAGATTGCTGTGAATAAATATTTTTCATTTGTTCACTCTTCTGCCATTTGGTGCTAATGCTCTCAACCCTCTTCCATTTGATTTTTCATTAGTTGACGAATTGACTGACAAGTGTAGATATGTGTGCTCATGAACTGGCTAGTTTGTGGTTTCGTGGCGCACGGCGGAGTTGAGGTATTTCGTTGGTGCATATTTTGATATAAATGAATGCTCTGCCACAAATCACGCAAAGAGCTTTGCTTTACCAAAACTAACAATTTATTTTGTTTTCGAAATAAAATAAACAAAAAAAGATTAAAATATTTTAAAAAGATGAAATATTTAAATTTTTTTAAATTTTTAATTCAAATGTAAACCACAAAAAAGTGGATATTGAATATTGCCAATTAGGAATACTCTATATACATAACAAATACTTACACACTCTTTATTATCTTGGCTTGTCAAAGATTATAATGATTATCTTAATTATAAGGGTATACAAAGTTTGCTATTCCGTTTGCAACACTCAGAGGGAAGCCTACAAAGTATAAAAATTCTTGGTCAGCAACAAAAACTGAGTCGACAGAAAACAAATCCTTCCATGTGTGTATTGTTGAAACTTTCACTGATCAAATTCTCAGTCCTGTCTGTCGGTCCGTTTGTATATTTTATTTTTCAATTACCCACTGAATTAAAGTTGAAACATCGACATAATCTTAACAGAAATACTAATAATCTCTTCAAATGAGAGAATGGACAAATTTATCTCCCCAACTTTCATTACCTATTAAATATAAAGTAAAGGATCATTATATTCTGACTACAAAATATCTTTATTTTTAAACATCACATTTAAGTAAAAAAAACTTGCGTTAAAATCACGTTAGTAGGCAGTTAAAATGTGGTCTAAACCAAATATTTATTTGTGTGTACTTCATTTTTTATATGCTATAAACAATCATTGATTTGTGCGATAATTTGATTGTAAACAACAATAAAAATGAAGCCAAATACGCAGCATCGGCATGAATAATATTCAATAATTTACAGTGGCGCCAAACATAACCTTCACTTTATAAGGCTACACTTGATTTTTTCATATTTTAATATTTTTTCGTTAACCAAACGAACATTTTATTGTTTGCATGATGAAATTTTTATTTATTTTTTTTTTTGTGATGCACTATGAATGTATGTATAGTGTCTACATAAATATAGACAAAATACAATGTTTCCATGAAAGAAACTGTGCTGGACAGTTGCTGCCTAAATTGATCGATCAATCCAACATGATACAGTGACAATGACAACTAAATTTTTTCAGTCAGGGGCTTCATGATGATTATAAAGTTATATATGTATGTATGCAATGATATTTATATCATACTTGTTCTTGTTTTTATAATGTATTCAAGAAGCTGGTTTAATTAAAGGTACAAGTTAAGGTCGGTGTAATAGTAAATATATTATCACATATATCCATATTTAAAATGGGCGGAGACGGATAACAAATGCGTCTGCAATTTACAAAAAGCCTTGTTTGGAGAGTAATTCCACGATTATGTACATACGTACACTATTACATTCAGGTTTAGTTTAAGACATTTCCTCCTTTGCTTCTATGATTTATTTGTATCTACTTTTCTTTTACTTGCTTTCTTGAAGAGGATAAATCAGCAGTAGAAGTATTTACAAATTCACATATACATCATTATTTAGTTCCCATTATGTGCACTCTATTTTTTGTAGTACTTTGCTGTAGATTCTCCGATTTGACATGCTCGTGAAAGTTAAAATGAAAAATGATATTTTTATCGATTTTTTTTGTAACATTTATTTATAATTTCATATTTTACTACTTACTACTTAATACATGACTACACCCTAAGCATTTTAGTTGAAAAATGAAAAACGAAATGAAAGTGTGAAAAGAGTATGTGAAGGAAGAAGCAGCACATGAAAAATCAATACGCACACATGTGCATACCAAAGCAACAGCTTTTACAAATCTATGTCAAGTTTTGTAAGCATAATTCAATTTATATACATCCGCACATGTAGCTTCGATTTTTATTTTATTTTTTCAACGAGGCTTTACTACAGCGTTATAGTGTATGTTGGAAAAAAATTGGCGCGCGGGTAGTTGTGGTAGCTGTTAAGTTGTGGTAAGCGTCATATCTAAACGTTGTTTTTTTCCAATCGTAATTTCCCTAGGGTAAGTTAGAAGTAAACGAGTAAAGGAAGTGTGTGTCAAAACCATATAAAACAACAACAACAACTGGAAGAACGCACAACACTTAATAGGTTTCACCACATAATTCCAATTGCAATTGTTTGCGCAAATTGAAGGTGCATCTGTATGATTATGTGCTCTGATGAGAAATGACATGTTCGTCTCACTAACCTTTTATGTAGATATGCATAAATTAAAGGCATTATAGCGAAATGAATTTTTATTAGCGACCTATATATAAACACCTAAGTACATATTTTTGAATCAGTAAATTAGAATGATTTATGACATATTGCACCCTCTACATACTAAGTTGGCAAACCTAAAAACAGTTGTCAATTTTAAAATCCGGGTCGATTTATGCTTTAGATCGTAAATTTGGAGATGTTGAGGTGAAAATTTGTGCATAGATCAGGTTGTTTAAGATGGTTTGAGAAACACGCCCACAATCCACACAAGTCTACCTTTCTACCACAAAAATTAAGCCATAAAGATGAAATTTTGAACATTTTTTTAAAATATAAGCATCCTTCGGATAAGATATATATATTGTGGGCGTGGTCGGATCACAATTTACCAAAAAAAAAACATATTTGACGTAGAATCTGACTTAAAAGTTGATACGTTAGAGTATTAGTAAATAAGAATTCAAGGTTTCTTTTCTTTTGTACACCTCGGTTCCACTTTCAATAAACTTGCCAGCATCATTTTTTTCATATAATTTTTTTACTTATTGGTAAAAAAAAGGAATACATTTTCCTTTTCAACAGTATTGTGTTGTAAAATATTGCATTCGAAACATTTTCAATGCATTCTAATAAAAGGGAAACGCTGTAAAAGTGTTCCATTTCATTAAGTAGAGAAACGGAAAGGAATGAAATTTTGTAAAAAAATTACATCATTTCTCCATTCGTTCAAACATTCAATCATTCAATTATTGATACATCTGATGCAGCCATAGTGAGCAATGTAAATGATTTGAATACCAGCAATAATGAATGAGTCAGTGTAACCAGAAAGTGCAGGCAGAGTCGCTTTGAGACGAAATGATGAAATGGTAAACAACAGTTCATTTCGCCTATCGAAAGTGCCAAAGAGCCTAAACACATCAATGGTTATTATATATGTAGAATATGTATGTACAATATGTACGTTCAGGTTCGATTAAAGTGCGTATTAAGCTGTATGTACCATTCTTGAAGGTGGTTAAGTTTTATAAGAATATGCCTGGAAATGGTGAAAAAGGTTCAAAATGTGTTGGATTTAATTTCAAGTTTCTTTTTTTTACCGAATTTTCTTCCTTTTTTTCTTTCTTCTTTATTCACCATTTATAACAAAGGCTTACATGAAATTTTATTAATGGATTTCTTGTTTTTTTTTCTCCTTTACAGGTACGTGGCTTGATCCTCTTTGTGTAACTTGATGATTGGTAAATGAAAGGTAATTCACGTTCATTCATTTGGCCAGTTTTACATGTACAATGCTCATGTATAGCATATCACCTTTCATACATAATTCCTACTTAATTTCTTAACATTATGTGCTTGTTGAGGGTACCTGAAAATATCATAAAAAAAGTATCATTTTAAGGTCATTACGTGCTTGTAAAGAAAGGTAAACGAAAGCCCTTTATATATCGAGTTTTAAAAGAGCCGATGCCTTCCTTTTAGACCTACTACCACACATAATAAAACTATTAAGATTTTATCAGCAATAATCTACAAATAAATGCCATATAGAGTTTTTAAACCCAACTAACACATACTAACACAGAACAATTTAACTTTTTCAATGTTGGGAAAACAAGTAAAACAATGAAATTTGACTTGGATCAAATCTGAAATGGACGTCACAGTCGAATTTGCTCTTTCCTTATCGATGTAATGAAAATGAGCAAGATCGAATAACAGACATGCCCTTAACATTAAAAGAATCTGTTTTGTTGAATTTAAAATATGAAATAATATTTTCAAAGTAATTCAAATTAAATTTGCATAAAAAAACTTTTCGAAACAGTTAACTTTTCGTCTGTATTCATTAAAAAGTTGTTATTCGCTTTAATTCCAACCCCCCACAGTTTCGTTCAAGTGGATTATTTATACTTTAGCTGTGAGCACAAAATATGAAATATATATTATAGAGTATTTATAGTGAAAGCAACAACAATCCAAAAGCGAATATTTCTGTCAGTCAGCCAGGTGAGGTAAGAAAAACTTTTTAAAAACTTTCGGTTTGTTATTTTGCGTAAGAGTGGGTACGTGTGTATATTTGTGTAATGTTTCATTTAAAAAATATTGTGGTAAATAACTTACAAAAGTTGTTTATTTTAACATAAAACAAAACTTTTTTCTTTCTTTTTTCATAGTTTATCGTTTTGAGATTTTTTTTTTCTGTGGAGACAGATAACATTTATGGAATTGAAATGAAATGCTGTTAAATTAATGAAAATGAGTTCTTTTAGAAGTAGGAGAATTTTTTTTTAAATAAAGATTCATTATCATTATGTTGTAAGTGCTTTGGATGTGTGCTTTGTATGAAAAATTCAGTTTCTAAGATTTAATAATAAAATAAAAAAGAAATAAAAGAAAATATTAATCTACCTGTTTGGAAAGAACCCTTGAAATTTTCATTTATCGCCAAAAGTTTTCACCTTTAACTTTTATTTGTTTCTGTTGTTTTTGCCATTCGGCTTATGGTTTCCTACGCGGGGCTGTTATGCAGCTATTGTATTATTTACTCTTTTACACAACATTAACATATACCGTTACGGTTGCACATTATATGATGTTATAAATCTGCACAATTACATCGTTGTCTGGGGTGAACAAATTTCACAATATTTTGTATTATCCTGACTGCCGACTTACTCTCTCAGCATATTTCTTTGAAATACTTATAACAACCAAACATATAAGCGGTAAAATATTATTAAGGTATTTATGTTATCTTCGTTGTTACTATTATCACGTTAGCTAACACAGTGTTTATACCGAAAATAGGTTAGAGTGGAGTTAGATATATCTTTGGCTTATAACGGGAACAATACTAAAAGAAGTACGTACTCTATGCTTACAACCGTACCTTTAACTAGATTACATTACATTGTATATGTATGAGTTCTATGAAATACTTTTAGCCACAAAACAAAAAACAACGCCAGACTCTTTATACGAATATGGGAAGCTCAACCATTCAGGGATAAAGGTGCATTGTTACACTTGTGTGTGTTTTCTCTTTTTATCTCATCTTCATTTCATGTTTAATATCATCTTTTTAAAATGTGTACATGTGCTGGGTGTCTGCTTAAGTGTCGAGTGTTTGTGTGTTAGGCAGTATATTACGGAAGCGTTATAAATTTAATGGGTGCCTGTGCTGAAGGAAGCAACTTCTTATAAATTATTGTACATACTTGTATTGTGTTTATGTATGAGAGTTGTGGTTGTTGTTATTGTTATTTCTGATTAGCTTAAGTGTATTAGTGAAAGATTTCTAGTGTTTACACGTTGCCAGTAAAACTTTTGTAACCAATTAAGGTGTTACTAAATTTGACTAAACACTCACATAGGCTTACACATACGTGTAAAACCAGACAAATATAATTAAAAGTAAAATTAAAGTAAATACTCTTTACATTTGAATATAAAATAAGGGCGTGACATTTCAAGGATTTTGCAACAAGTTTTTTTTTATTTCACCGACTTTTATTAAATCGCAGGATGCACTTATTTTAAAATTTCATCAAAGTCAATTTCAAATGAATATCATTATATGGGCGTGGCTTCACCCATTTCGTTATTAAAGATGATTTATAAAAACTAACCTAATACAAAAACCGACAGTGCCACGCCCATCAATTAAAAATTACCGAAAAGTTACAGAAATTTCCTAACCTATGCAAAGAATTTGATCAAAATCGGAGTAATACTTTTCGAGTTATAAGCCAAGCAAGTTCGCCTCCATTCTTGTGGTCGCTGTTGTGAAAATCTCACAAAAATAAAAACGTGAGCAAAATACCAGGCGCCCAGAACTGCGCAGTAAGAAAATTTCGATTTTAGATATTTTTTAAAGTCTTATTACTCAGGAACGGCTGCACGGATTCTGTTCAAACTTTTTGTGGAAGACTGCAAATTTATTCTGCTTTTAAATTATATGGGCGTGTCACACTTTGTAGGGTCTCTGACACCTAATTCTGCGTGTTGTAAACGAAAGAACATACCCTCATAAATAAGGTGATAAGATTTTTCCTACTCCAACAGAGTGACGTTAAGAATATAAAAATAAAAGTTGTTTAAGCAACAAAAATTGCATTTTATTGTATAACACACATCTCGGATAAATTGAAACTTGTTAAATTGTCACTAAAAACGTGATTCTATTGTAAATATGGTAAAAAGGCATTCAAGGCACGTTTACTAACAAAATTACATAAAATTTTAATGTTCGGTCAGATTGTATTACTTGTTTACAGATCTGTGTTTATTGATCATTTTATCTCTGCACTAAAGTCTTTTACAAGATAATGAAATAAAAGCAATAAAAATTTTAACAATCTTATATATATTAGATATATAATTTAATATTATTAAATAAGAGAAATAAATGTAAATAAATGTACTTTACTGATTAATTACTTCGTTGGCGGTGGAGGTGACAATTCCTCACTGCTCGAACGAGGTGATGAAACAAATTAAATTATTTTATTTGATTTATTTATGCTTTAATTGGTTGAGTTGGATCACATTTTCACTAATTGTAACAGAAGTGATTTCAAATTAATATCGTTAGTGAAATATTGAAACTTTTCTATTATAAAAACTATCAGATTATCCCGTCAATTACATGAAAATGAAAAGTAAAACATCGAGAGCAGTATTTTAGTTTTAAATAAAATGTTTTTCTTTTATTTAGAAAAGTTTTGATACATTTGTAGTAAATGTTTACTTGCCCTACGGAAGTAAAAAAAGTATATATGTGAAAGTGTGCACTTTCATTGGCTTGAGGCATAGCACAATATACGCACAAGTACAATGTATGGTGATAATACCGGAAAAACATAAAAAGTATGATGCGGTTTGAAAAAACAAACCTTAAAAAGTTTAGAACTATGTGTCCACAAGGTAAATAAAAGGTAAATTCCTGCAGGAGTTTAGGTGACACATGTTTTGTGTGTGTGCGTTTATGGTTGTAAAATATTTATGAGTGACTATGAGATCTTTAAATATTACCTCAAGCTATGTGTAGCACATAAATGCAGTCGTTTCGGGTTGTCCATAAAATATGTTGTAAGCTTTAAAGAGTATTGAGTGCGTGTGATACTGTTGTTGATATTTATGCGACTGTGTATGTGTGTGTGTTCGTATACCTTATATTAATTTATAAGCTGATTTTTATACCTATAGTGGCGTACTTAAAGTTCACACATTAACTTCAACGGCCCATAAAGTGTACTTGACGTTTGGCCGGAATTGTTATGCGGCAATGGCGGCAGTCATGGCGTATTGACCGCATGCTCTGAAGTGTGCTCAGCCAAGTATACTTTCAATATTTAAAATATTGTGTATACACAAAGGCAGCCTGTTATGCATCTAAGGCTTGTGTGTGTGTTGTGTGTTGTGTGTTTAATATAAAAAAGTCCTTTCTGTTACACGATACACTTGAATATGTTTTCCCCATGTCAACATGTTCCTTAGTTAATTGCATGCAAACGCAATGTGTTTGTATTGTATTGGAAATAATAAAATGAATATTCATGAGCAAATTTTATACCCTTCACATAACGTGGGGGAGCTGGGGTATACTAGGTTTGTTATTCTTTTTGGAAAACGCAGAAGGCAGCATTAGAGACAAAATATATATATTTTTGATCGGCATGAAAATCGTATGTCTACTGTTGGAATACTCGCAGTCATTAATTTTGAGATATTGAGCTGAAACTTTGCACAAAAATGATTGGTTTTTGTATGTTAGGTTCTTATTTAAATTTGGCGAAATCGGATAAGTGCCACGCCCAAAATTGACAAAAATTTATTTAACAATCACATGATCTGAGCTTTGAAGTTAAAATTTTGGACACACGGTTATAATTATCTCCTATTCAGCGAAGTGCTAAAAATGGGCATGGTCGTATAGTAGAGACTTTCACAATTTCCATTAATTCATGGCGCAGAATCGCACTTGCAGGTTGATACATAATATATACACGTTTAGAGATATCTACCATGCCTCTTTTTTAATTTTAAGATTCGACCTATGCCAAATTCAGTGTTTTTACTTGTTGTTACCAGTTAAGGTATGATTAGTGTGCGTTCATATTGCCTTGGAGTACTTGCAACTTTATTAGGTTTAGAATATTTTTTTACGAACAGTTGTAAAACTTTTATTACAACCAAACAAACATTTGATCGATTCATAGTCCTCAGAGTCAAAGACTCTTCAAAGTTACTCAAACGCAAACTTTCTTGTGTCTGTGTATAACATATGTTAACCGCAACTTAATCGAAACTTGGTATACTTACTTAAATCTAAAACAGGTGAATATGTTATAGCCAGTCAAGTCCGACCATTTAATACCCTACAGTGTCATACGCTTTAGAGTTATAAATATTCGTACATTATTTGCTACAAGTGGTGTAGGGTATAAATATTTTGTTATCTTAAGCAAAGGGTGAGTTTCAAATTCAACTCGAGTCGTAAGAAATATTTTTGGTTTTTACAAACGTAACTTTTTTTCAATGCATATATTTTTTTATACCCGAATATATAAAATTGTCGCAGAAGAATAAAAACTTATTATAAGAAAATCTTATCGAGAGTTTTTTGGAATATTTCAACTATTTAAGAGTATTTCCATTTGATTTGATTATCTTTTTCTTGTTGTACTAAAATTTTTATTATTCATAAATTTGAAAATGATGGCTACCAGCAACATGCATATATTTATGTTTTTACAAAAGTTTGTTCTTGGAAACATGCTGCATGCAGGATTTATCCTTTAATGGATTGGTCAAAGGGAGAGAACATGAAATTCTTATTCAAAGAAATGTTCACATGATGTATTTATAAGTTTATGTTTATCACAAAGGAAGAATGTATTTTATAGCCTTCTACTGTTGTTGTTGTTGCTGAAATATCCTATCCGTAAAGGTTCTATGATATGAACACCAAATAGACAAGAAAAATTATGTTGTACGGTATACTGAACAGGTTTTAATAACTAAGTTTTCAAGTTGAATTATTGATCAAAATCAGGGGAAGCCGGTTAAGCTCAGCTACTTAATACACTTTATTACATATTTAGTTTAAATTTTGGAAATCATAAATGGTAAAAGATCATTGCACAATTGTATATTATTGTGGCATTTTCAAAATTTGGTTTTATTAACTTGTTCCAAAAAAAATAACAATTCGTTAAACAAGCGAAAACTTTTGCGCAATAAAAAATCTACGAATTTTTCTTTAGAAATTATGCTGATATTACGGCTGTAAAAGTTTTTCGTGTGTGTGTGTGTGTGTGATTAAGTAAATGGTTTGAACTTTTGACATGATTTGGACAATCAATGGTAAAAGTTTTTCCTATTATCCATGTAAATGGAAAACACAAGAATTTCTGCCTTTTAATTGGCGTATATTGGATTCAACTATAATTCCCGACTTCAAATGATTGCCTCTCACATACCATACACAACTTTCTACATATATTATTCTTCCTTTTATATTATTCCATAATAAATTTGGAAACATTTCTTAATTCTTCTTATAAATGACGTTGAAAAGTTTCCATATCCTATCCGAATTTGTAATTTATCATCCATAATAATAAAGAGAATAAAGAGAAGAGCTAATATTTGAACAAAGCGTAGCTATGTGTTATTTCACGGTATGACATTATGGGAGAAGTAAGGCTAAGGATAAAATAGATTGTCTTAGAAAGAATAAAACTTTAAATTAAACGTAAAAAGTTTTTGCTTGATTTGGACGAAAAGTAAAGAAAAAGAAAGAGAAAAGTTTTATCTTCTTCTACTTTAGCATAACCAAATAAAAAGGAAATGGGAGAGATACCTATATTTTTTCTATTCTTTTTTTAATCGTTTCCAAGAAACAGATGTATGAGAAAGTTGAAAAAATCATGCATTGGTGAGTAGGCGTTTAAGTATAATATTTATGTTGAAAGCGTTGTGAATGAGCCAGAAATCATAAGAACGATTGTCATCGACAGGAAGTTAAACAAAAATATTCCAAGTAATGGGTAAAACTTTAAAGTAAATGATGAATAAAATAAAAAAAATTAAATAAAATAGAGAGGCGATGGTTTGCAAATTGTTAATCCAAACCATCGTCTTTCTATTTACGACTATTATAACCGTCGAATTCTAATTACGTTCTAAAAATTGTAAATTTAAGCCATTCTAATCAAGTAAAACATCTACTAGAGATATAAAAATAAAGACTACCCCCTGATGATGTCCGAATACCCCGGACGAAACGTTGGGGACAAAAATTAAAAAAAAAATTTTTTCCCTGGGTCGAAAAGCTTATAAAAAGGAGAATAAAAATAAATCATTGCACGGCCGATAAAACTCTTATATATATTTTGTAACAATATTTTCATAACTCCAAGGGCAGCCACAAAACTTATGCTTTATTAAAAGATTAAGCGATAGATAAAACCGATCGTATGAGGTTCATTAATAGGCTTCCTTGAAGTAGAGAAAGAGTTTATAATATGCAGTGAAGACAGTTACTTAATGTACATTAAACATACAGACCTTCTCACAATCTCTTACAATTTTTCTTTATAAATTAATGTTGCTATTTAAGTAAGGGCAAGAGGCAGATAAGGTGCGGTTCGAACTGATAAATGTTTTCTTAACCCTCATATGTACCATTAGCTGATCTTACCTCTCATAACTTTTTTCGAAATATGTCTGAGATAATAATGCGTGTAATTTTGGATACTCTTTATTGTTTTTAGTTTCCAAATTTAAACGTAACGTAAATTACTGTTTGGAATTTCTCTATGGAATTACTGAATAAAACATCCCTTAATGTCTGTACGCTCAAAAGTCTCAATTAAAAACCTTCACTATAGGCGGATTAACTTGAAAAGTTTTGTAAAATCTTTAAGAAAGATTTACGATTTTTAAACACCGATACAAACTTTATATACTTTTTGTTGGTGTAGGGTATAAAAGATATCATATTAACCTTCAATATCATCCAATCATTATAATAATGACTCTATTAACCAAAGCCAAACAAACAATCCATTCATGCCAGTTATGTATGCAGCACTAAAAACAATGAATATTTTCATCACTTAATACAACAAAGCATTCAACTATCATTCTTTGTATTTGTATTTATTTTTTGTATTATAATGTTTGCTTAAATGAAAATTGATGATGAGGATATTTGGCAATTATCTTTTATACATAGAATGCTAAATAACATTTTGAGGAAACACATTTATTGTAAATATTGAATAATTTTTATACCCTCCTGCAATAGATGTGGATATGTTTAGTTTTGCAACACCCAGAAGAAAACATCAGAGGTTTTACAAATTCATATTCCTTAACAGAAAAAAATCCACTTCAAAAATTAAGCTATGAAGCTGAAATTTGTTTTATAATGAGTTGGTAATCCATTGATGTGATACAAAGATGGGCGGGGTTAAATAACGCATATAATTTACTAAAAACTTTACTTGACGCTTCTTCTTCTTATTTATTACGTAGTATATATATTATAATTTATGGAAGGCGCCACGCCGGCTTTGTATAAAGATGTTACTTGAAATTAAAGTCATACAATGAAGAATTGAATATTATTATTCAATATTTTAATTCTCTCCTTTATAGATTTCTTTCTAAATTAAAGTTTTTTATTTAAAACAATTTACTTAAAGAGAAGCCCGAAATCATTGCAAATTACGGATAATTAAGTTGAATAAACATAATATCATACAAAGCACTTTTGTACGAGTGAATGTGTTTGCTAAAGCAATTACTTAATTGTTGCTTAATGTGTTTATTTTATTATACTCACCACCTGGCATGACTCATGTTTTGAAAGAATTGCTTTAATGACTCACTTCAATACTGAAACATACATTTCCAACAAAAACAAGAGTAATTTTTTTAATCTTCTTCTTCTTAGTGGTTTGCCATTCCTTTTTTCCAATACTCACAAGGATTCTTGCCTTGCACCTGCCGTAACTCGATCTGGCGATATCCGGTTGGTGTGTCTCACACATCTGTGTATGCATTGTAGTACATTTCTAGTATTTTTAAGTAGTTTTCTGTTAAATATGCAGGAAATTGGTTGACAGTCACACTCACGGATGGCAAAAATTTCCAACAGTTGGCTGCAGTCATATTATTTGTACAGTATAAACATGAACTAGATTTTGATTCGCATTTGACTTAATATACATTGTAATTAAACTTTAATTGCAAGGTGTACAGAGAACACACTTGTACAAAATATTTTATAGATCAAACCATTTAAATGAAACTTTCATATAAATTTACGAATTTACGGATTTTATTCAAACCAATTATTTGCCTTTTGTTGTTTGTTAAAATTAAACTATTATAGATATATTATGCAAACGTACATAGTACTTACGGTATTATTTATAATATAATAATAGGGAAAGAGCTTTTAATGCCACATATTACAACATTACTACATACACAGTTGAATCGTTGAATGCTTCATATATTATTAAATAAAGGTCTAAACCAAACACAAACAGAAATTGATATGCCTATGAATGTATTTACATATGTATTTATGTACATCATCATCAAGTAAAATTAAGCAATTAACACATTATGAATAGCAAGTCAGCACGTCTTCTAGCAATGCACGAACTGTAACAAGAACAACAGCGTTGCATTCTAATACAAACATTTTTAGACAAGTGTGGACACAAATTTATGTTGTGTGAATCATACGATAAATGACTTTAAATAAAAATACAATAATGTGGACCTGAAATGATAAAACAAATAATTATTAATAAAAGTGTGGGTGTCCCCTACACCAATAGCAGTAAATATGTAAATTATAAATATTGCAAACAAAGCAACAAACTGAGTTTATCCACTATACTATGTGATTTTCATTTTGCTTACATCCCATTAATAACAGTAATGATTGGGGTATAAAATTGAAACGTATTTTGTACATAAATTTTTTGCCAAGTACACATGAGAGGGGAGGGAGATTGTAGTGCAAAATTTACGGTTAACCGATATCAGAAAATGTATCGAAATTTTATAACTTTCAAATACAATTTATTTGTATTTTTATCGCTGTGGTTAACGTGGAGAGAAACATAATGAAAAATAAAAGTTTTTTATTTTTTTTTTTTGGTTACATTATTTTATTAAACGCTATCGACAAAGCAAATAAATAAAGTGGCAAATAATGCATTTTAACCGAAAACTGAATGGAATAACATTCTATTTCATTGCAATAACCAACCTGTGTACAACACTACACAAACAAAATGTAAATAAAAATAAAATTGAAATCGAAAAAACCATAAAGAAGACCGACCAATTGCTGGCTTTGTTATGGTCGAGTATACCAAACTAACAAACTCAACTCTTGATTAGTTATCGTCTTAGTTTTTTTTCTTTTCCGTGTACACTAAATACATACATAAAGGATGTAAAAGGATGAAGTGAAATCTATTCATAAGTACTTTAGTGCAGTTTAGTAAAAATGGAGTTTTTGGGTTTGTTCAATTAGGCAGTCGCAAAGTGGCTACTGTCTACATTTATCTCACAAACAAATATTATTATTCTACGAGTGTTACTGGGAGAGGAGGAATACAAAATATAGAAAATATTTGGCAAATAAATCGATTTTTGTCGATTTTGGGCGCGGCTCTTAACCATTTCAAAAAGTGCATAAACTAAAAATGCCTTTGACAAATTTCAGCTCAATATCTAAAAATGCCAACAACAGGCAGACACACGGATATACATACATATCTACATCGATTTAGTTTTTCATGATGATCAAGAATTTGTAAATTTTGCAGGGTCTTTGAGGGTATAGCAAACGGAATAACAAAACGTAATATATGGAGGCTATAAAAATGAAGAGAGTAATAGGACGAGACAGAGAAACAAGACCAAAATTTAATTAAAACTGACATTTTTTATTTATAAAAAACGTGTTCAATTTTTTTTTATTTCGTGCATGCTACAATTATTCAGTGTCACTAGTAAATATTGCATTTATTTATTTTTTGAACAATAATTTCAACAGTCATTGAATGTGAACATGATGAATTTTTGAATGAATTTTTTTATATAACGTTCTGCGTGTACTTAAAATATATGCATGTATATACATGTGTGGTATTGTATCGGGTGATTATGAAAATCTAATAGAGCTATATTTTATCTATAGAAACGCATCCCTTTTTAAAAGTATTATGCATGGTTTGCAATTAAGAGAAACTATTTTTATAATGTGAACAAGGTGGCGTATGAGTAACATTCATTAAGCAACATGATAAGATAAGTTCCAAATAGTGTTCCAGAGACAATTGTTCGTGGCTTAAAACTAAAAAAATCTTTATAAAAAATACGTTGATAACAAGAGGTATATGGTCGGACAGATAAACATGGTTAAATCTATTCCGATTTTGATTCTCAACCGATCGATTTAATCGATAAGTACATGTCGCATTTACATTTTAGAAGGACACATAAACAACACACCTTTGTAGCACTTTGTTATATGAAGTACGCACCAAGTGTGTTAGAGCAAGTGTCAAATGATTTTGTATGGAGCTTACTCTGAAGGTGCACTTGTCACAAAGGCATTTCTCGAGCTGGAAGAACATAGTTCTACTTTCTACTTTCTTACCCACATTCAATTACTCAAATTTTACACCTTTCAATTTCTGACACATGAAATATTCTAAATTTTTGTACCATAACAAAAAAAAAAACAAAAAAACGAAACAAAATACAATCTATCTCCTTCGCATCCCATTACCCCTGAAGCAAGAGGCAACTAACATTCGTACAACACTTCACATGTCTGATATCAGTGTAGGTGCAATGCTTTGCTTTTATGTTATGAAATGAAAAGATAATTTGTAATGTATACATAGTGTAGGCAAAGGAGGGTGAACACTGCTTTACATACTACTGCATAAATCACATACAAATGTATAGTCCTCAGGCAATGAATATTGTATGCAGTGTATAATAGGATGGATTATTTGACACAAATGCTGGCAAGAATAATAGGTTTGTTATGGGTGAGGATGGGAGGGGTGTACCAACAGATTATGGCCAATGCATGTATGGAAGAGTATGCATATATTTGAATAAAAGTCTTCACACACGTACAAACATTTAGTTTCAGTACTATTTCAATGTGACAAGTAGCTCTTTTTCAAAAAACAAAAAAGCAAAAAACAAAAATAAAAAGCAAAATGAACCTGAATAAATAAAATGAAAATAGTAGTAATGTAAGGAGCTAAGTAGTGTAGGGTATTAAATCGGGCTTGATCTACTGCAACATTTTCACTCGTTTTTTACTGTGAATATAAAGTAGTCCTTTTTTTCTCTTTCTCTCCCTTATTCATTGTATTGTAATCTCATCTCTACGGTTGTAATTAAGTTTCGTTCCCAGGACAACTAACTATACAACTATACAGTATATGAAGAAAGAAGAGTATAATGAAAAGCAAACAACATTTAGTTTTCAGATTTTATATTAAAACATTTAACTTACTAAACCGCAAAACCCCAAAAACTGTTTGATTTCTGTTTGATTTGAGTTTGTTGTTATTGTCAATTATATACGGGCACATGTTTAAGTTCGACTTGAACACGATATCCTTTCAAACATCAGATTGCCTTGTAGTTTTGTTTTGCAAATGTTTGAAAGAGGAAGGAAATCGTACACAAATTTCCGCACCTTACTGTACATAATATAAAAGTGTGAGTATGTTTACATTTACAATACTTGTGTGTGCATGAAATAAAATTGAATTTCAGTTATTTTATTATATCAAGCTGCTCAACTACCGGTGAATACTTGTTAACTCTTGGCTTCTATTAGAATTTCGCACAAAGCTATGCAATCATCTGGATTTAAAGAAACATAAAGTTGCCGCTTTTGTTATATAAAACTTTCCCGTGTGTGGTGTACATATGGTAGTTTTTTGTTGTTGTAAAATATTGTATGCATACATAACATGACGCCCACGTTATATATCTTGCATGTATGTCCATATGTTATGTTCTGTATGTTGGCACTAGAGATTTCGTTTTGCACTCAAATTTATGTTTCATGCAAGTGTATGTTCAAAGCTGTTGTTGCTGGTAATGTAAAGAGCATTGTTTTCAAGATTTACTTTCAAATTTCAATTTTTGTCTCTCTACCTCTCTTTCCTTTGTGTGTTTGCTACTTTATTAGATTTTATTATTAAAACTGAAGTATTTTTATTTTGTTTTTTGTGCAAAGTCCTTCTTATTATCTGGTTTTGTTGAAAGTTGTTTTCAAGGTAATATTTCAGTGAACTGAAGAAGCGAAGCGTA
This sequence comes from Crataerina pallida, assembly GCA_949710015.1. Lineage (NCBI taxonomy): Eukaryota > Metazoa > Arthropoda > Insecta > Diptera > Hippoboscidae > Crataerina > Crataerina pallida. The sequence goes on from OX453291.1 coordinate 30,203,281, forward strand.
GATATGTTAAATCTATTCAAGATTAATATGAACAAGTAAAAAACTAAATTTATTATATATTTTATAATATATTTACGTATGTAATAGTTTGTGAATAATGTTCAGTACACACTCAAGCTTTACAATATCCGCAAATAAAGTCAATTGCTTATCCCTGCACATCCACACATTCATGTGCAAAACCATAATACTCGTAAATGTCAATTTTATGACGTACGAGTACGAGATGGAAATGTATGCAAATCAGGCTATGTCCACATGGATGACTAACTGCACATACAGACGTATATTAAAATATTTATTGTGATGTATAATCAAGTGTTTATAGAGTATATTCGGCTCATTGACCACCAGTGCCCTCGAGTGTGAAAAATTGATTTGGTTATTGTCGGTATTTGTTGCACACAAATTTCAACTGCAACAATTTAATTTTGTACAATTGAAATTAGCGCGCGAAAACAATTGATTGCCACATACCATATAATTCCATCCAAAAAGCGACCATTGAAAATCAATTGATTTTCGTACGCATTATTCCAGTATAGGAATAAAAACTCTTTCCATCTCTTTCACAACAGTGAGATAGATCAATCCCGCTAAATAATTAGCTTAAAAGCATTTGTGGGCATCCTCGCGGAAGCCTTAACAGCGAGGAACCGATTTTTCTACACATAATATGTTTGAAAGTATTTATCTTTCCAATGTTGCAGCTTTATAAAAGTAAATAAATTGTTTATATTTTTTAATTTTTTTTAACTAAGTGAAAGGTTTTCATCTCATTTGTTTTGCTTTAATGATGTTCACTGCTATTATCATTATACGTACGCATATATTATTTGTGTGTGTCAGTGTAATCATTTATGCACTTTTACTGATTTAAAATTTCACCCATTTACTCATCTTCATTAAATGTGTTGGTAAGCATGTTAAACTTGTTCATTTTAATACTGGATATACTCGGTATGGTCAACACCACAGTAAACTCAGCCAAGGGCAATGCATGCATTAGTGGTTGGCTATCAGAAGAAAATTTTATGTGCTTGGATACAGGGCGGAGTAGTTTATATTTATACTTTTTCTTGTTGTTGTTTCAATCGCCTATCATTTAATGTTTAATTGCATATTGTATATGAACTATCTATGTGGTCAAAAGGTAAATGAAACTTTTGTATAATTTAATTTTTATACTCATCTCCATTAAGCACTATATTCACTTTATTAAAAACATTTGAGACACGTGGATGGAATCAACTTACACTCTATAAAATTTATCATCCCCATGAAATTCCGAATCTTTCCGCGTTTGTATTAAATATTTTTCTGGTTCAAAAAAAAAAAAAGATATATCATTCTTACAGAAATATTTCCAGTTGAAATAGAGCAAATCGGTAAAAGGATACGTCCATCCTCCAAATTCGCAACGGTGTGCATGGCATTTTCAGCACATCAATGGAAGAGATAACTATAAATATGAAAGACTTATAGATTTTTGTTGATTGTGGGCGTGACTCTTGATTTATTTTGCCGTTGGCGAAGTACTCTTCATTGTGTTAATAAATAACATGTATTTCTAAAAAACCGGGCGGTGCCACGCCCATCAATTAAATATTACCGAAAAGTTACAGAAATTTCCTAACCTATGCAAAGAATTTGACCAAAATCGGAGTAATACTCTTCGAGTTATAAGCCAAGCAAGTTCGCCTCCATTCTTGTGGTCGCTGTTGTGAAAATCATACAAAAATAAAAACGTGAGCAAAATACCGGGCGCCCAGAACTGCGCAGTAAGAAAATTTCGATTTTCGATAATTTTTAAAGTCTTATAACTCAGGAATTTTGTTCAAACTTTTTGTGGAAGATTGCAAATTTATTCAGCTTTCAAATGAATTTCATTATATGGTCGTGACTCCACCCATTTCGGTAACAAAGATGATTTATAAAAAACTTGCTTAATACAGAAACCAACAGTGCCATGCCCATTAATTAAATATCACCGAAAAGTTAAAGAAATTTTCAAAGGTTTGCAAAATATTTCACAAAAATCGGAGCAGTAGTTTTCGAGTTATAAGCCAATAAAAACTACAGGCGAATTGATTCGGATTTCGATTCTCAATTGTTTATAATTGTTACAAACATTTGCACAAACTTATTATATCCTTTGTTACAAGTGGTGCAGGGTATAAATAGACCAAATTTACATCCTTGACCAAAGTTCATAAATTAACAAAGATGTTTTATGTTTATCTGCATTTCCATGTCGCTGGTACATATTGGGCAAAACCAATATGTCCGCTTTACACATGTGTATAAATGAATGTATATTAAAATGTAAGCATGAATTATCACCTATATACAATATATACAGATAGATTAAGCAAGCACTTGCACGATAATGATGATGGTGGTAATGGTTGTAATTGAAAATCAATAAACCCAGTTGGTTGGTCACTACTTAAAACATACAGTGTCAGCATTTTAAATTTCTCTTCCTGTGTAGTTATCATCGTGGTGAACATTACGTTTTTATAACTGTAACTCATATGCGTATACAAACATCTTTATTTTCATATGTACACATATTTACAAACTGTTTAATGTACTTTATGCGTAACATCATATTTCACCGAGAATTCATTTGCTTCATCCCCACCATGCAGATAAACAAATATTCTTTAACATGCAATGAATAACAACAATAATGCGCGTTGATGGTGATGGTATATCCCCAGTTATGTGTGTTTACGTGCACATACGTGTATTGTTGTTTTAACAATGAAACAATAATTGTTTTGAGCTGCATTCATTTGTGTACAAGTGCACTTATCCCGGATATATGGGGTATCTCCGTCTTTAATTAGCTGCATTTTTAACATCTCAGAACAATTTAGCTTATAGGTGTTATTAATGGAAAAGTCATGTATTTGGGTACTTAATGAGTACAAATAAAACTAGTAAAGGATCTATTAATGTCTTAAAAGTACCCCTTTTAGCGACCATGGAAGTATTTTTTTTATATATTTTCGGAAAGATCAGAATCTAAAGCAAAATTTTTTTTGTAAATTTTGAGCGTGTCTACTATGACCACACCCATTTTTTATATATATAAATATATTTAATAATATTTAACTTTGTAACTTTTTTTGTAGCCGTGAGAGATTTTTGCCCACAATAGTTACAAAGTTATTCTTCTAGCAAATATAATTTAAATAATAAGAAAACAAAATGCCTCCACAATGCAACAACAATATCGCTGCATTGTCAGTAATTGCTGTGATGTCAACAAGCGGGACCCTTTTAATAGTGACAATAAGTTGAACAAATTGCTGTTAAACGAACTCTGTAGACAAAGTGGATTTTGTTGCAATGGTACGAGTATTGGACTCCGCCTGCGACTTATTCGTGCAGAACTTACTGCTTACGATAAACGATATTAGATGTATATCTGGTAATCGAATTGCTGCAAATGTGTAACAAATATAAAGTTTGTAGTTTTAGTGCGATCACGTAGAATAGTTGAGACTTTGCTCTTAAGTGAATAATAAAAATAATAAGCAGTTTATTCTTTCGATTTGTAAGTTCAACTTTTGTAACTTTGTAACTTGAAGTTTATTGGTATTATAATAACCTTAAAATTATTGTGAATATGAAATGTATCTTTATGCAGCTACACAACACATATACCACAACTAAATATGCTTGTCAAGTAATTTGTTTGTCATATAATGTCTGCAAGATTGCCTTTGCGGCATTATCCAACCAATTAATTGGCACTTGATTTAATGCGCTTAGAAGGGTTTAGTAGAAAAATAACATCAACTGCAGCAGGCTTAAAACCAGCTTAAGATATTTAAATAAAAATCTTATTGTGTGTGTGCGTATATCACAATTGTAAGCAGCAAGCTTATGATGGTAATGATACCAAGTACGCCTTAAGCAATGAATGTACGTTTTGTACAAGTTTAATTTTATAACATATAGTGGGTGGTATGCGTGATTTGAGTGATGAGTGTGTTATTAGTAAACAAAACTCTTAAAATATCAACGAACTTTGCCACTTAGTTGCAATAAATGTGTAAATAAATATGCCATCTTCAGGGTGGAGTCACTTTACGAAAACGTTTGTAAAATTTAGAAAAAAGTAGCAAAACAACCCACTAAGTATAAATAATAATAATCCAGTTTTGATGATAAGCTCGGTAAAATCGCACTTTTTAAGTGAAGGTGCAGAAGAATCTATTGCTTTAAAAACGACATTCTAAGAATAGAGAAATTGCTAAATGTTATCTAAGATTGTAGACGCTCTCAGTATAGCGGTTTTTTCCGCGGTGAACTAAAAGCCGGAAAATGGAAAATATAGACAGAGAAGAATCACACCATTAAAAATTTACCGTGTGTAGAGAGTTCTTACTGGTGTAGTTCTTCTAATAATTAAAATGGTAAAAAATGCTTTATTCCATCATCGGAAGTCTTAATCTTCTTATATAATTCATAAATACGAGCTAAATGAGAATTGTGTTGAGTATAAAACAAAATATCCCTGAACAGCGTGAATTTTTGTATAAATTCAGCTAAGGCTGCCTCTCCGTCCATACTTTGTAAGCAATCTTTTGGTCGTAAAAATTGAGATATCGATTGCAGAAATATAAATAATTCTTGCACATACAGAAAGAGGGCAAAAAGGCGGAAAAATAAAATTTTTAAAGCATTTTTTCTTACTTCTTATTCTAATTTTGCAAGAAATAAAATAACACACACGTTCATCATTATAATGATGATATGATGATAATTGAAATTTATTACAGAGATAGAGTACTTTGCGTGTAAGCTAACTTCAAGTTATCTCAAGAACAACAAATATTGTTATTATGTAATATTTTTGTTGTGACACCAGATGAGTGTAGCAAGCAGTCTTCAGAGCGATATATTAAAACACATACATATATAGTTATTGTTGTTTTAGCTTATATCATATATGTTCTGATGTGTGTGAGCGTGTTTAAATTACAATTCATTTTATAAGATATGAATGATTTTAAAAGTCAGTCTGTTGCCGTCGTCTGTTGTATTTATGAATGAAAAGGAAGAAATATTATGACGAAAGATTGTGCATATGGTTCACATATGAAGAAGAGCTGCAATAGTTGTGCGTTGCGTTGTGATATCAATTATACTACACATACTTGTACATACGCTGCGTTTTAATTGTATTTTCTTTCATATTATTAAAGTAAAGTGTAGAATTTTTTGTTTCTTTGTACTGATTGAAGAATTCGTTTCTTTATGAAGAAAATCTATAAAGTTTAGTGCGTAATGTGATAGCAGGAAAATATCTCCTATGGCATGTTAAGTGATTTGTTGAACAATAATCAAACAATAATATTATGAAATACTCTTTTGACAATATTGTTTACATACATTGATACAGAGGTTGTTTTCCCTTTTGGCATTGAAGTATAACTAAGATGCCAAGTAATAATGTCAAGACTTATTTATTTATTTATTGTACAATTCCTTCTCAACTGTACTTATATTATATAAACTCCATAAACTCCAAAATGCATTTAAAGCTTTGGTGGGTGTTATTTATAAGCATATACTTCATTTTGATTATAATGCTGCAAATATAAATTCAATTCAAAGCAGTCGCATATGAATTTATGTACCAATGCTTGGTTGATGCAACGTCATCATCATCATCATCTTGCTGTATTTTATTGTAGAGAACCAGTAAAAAACATACTTCCATTAGCAAGTGACTACCAAAAGCTGTAGCAGCCCAAAGTTGTGACCTTTTCCAATGTACATCACTTTGTCGGCTTAACTTTTTCCTTCCTTTCTGGTCATTTCCGTTTTGTGTTAAGAGTTTTTATCTGGACATTAAAAAAACATTGTGCTGGAAAAGTTTGTCTTCGCTTCCTCTTAACAATACGAGAACTTTTCATATTATAAAAATTTTAAGTGAATTATTTTGTTAATGCAGTTGACAAGAATTTATAGCATAAATTTTGTTTAAAAAAATTAAAAAAAATTCCCCTTTTTTTTTATTCGACTAAAATGACATTTTCAATTGCTTTGGGAGAATGCATTGTAATCTTTTAAAAGGTTCTTTTATTTTTTTTTCTATATTAGCGTACATATTTGATAATTATATTTGTAGTTAAAAATATAATGAAATTCATTTGAAAGCTGAATAAATTTGCAATCTTCCACAAAAAGTTTGAACAAAATCCGTGCAGCCGTTCCTGAGTTATAAGACTTTAAAAATTATCTACAATCGAAATTTTCTTACTGCGCAGTTCTGAGCGCCTGGTATTTTGCTCACGTTTTTATTTTTGTATGATTTTCACAACACAATGGAGGCGAACTTGCTTGGCTTATAACTCGAAAAGTATTACTCCGATTTTGATGAAATTTTTTGCATAGGTTAGGAAATTTCTATAGCTTTCCAAAGATACATAATTAATGGGCGTGGCACTGTTTGTTTTTGTACTAAGTAAGTTTTTCATAAACCATCTTTATTACCGAAATGGGTACTGCCACGCCCATATAATGATATTCATTTGAAAGCTGAATAAATTTGCAATCTTCCACAAAAAGTTTGAACAAAATCCGTATTAAAATCATCACCAAAAACTGAGTCAATCTCTACATGAATGTCCGTGTGTTTGACTATTTTTGGCATTCTTACGGGCGTAAATTCTGAGATATTGAACTGAAATTTTTAACTGACACTTATAGTCTTACTTTCTTACTTGTTATAGATAAAGTACTAGGTATCAACTAAAACTTCTACTATGTATACATGGTTATTTACATAATTATAGGCCATGTATTGTGTGCAGTGCAGCATGTAAATTATTTATGTGTAATGAATCTTAAAAGGGTGAAGACTAATCATCTCTTCCATACCACGCCACCAGCTTAACAAGTGTTTTGTCATGTCACATCGTCCTCAATATTTTCTGTGCTTTCCCTTGATGATCTCATATAACAATCATTTATGATTTAGGACTAAGTACGTTATAGTTCTAACCTAATTATATTGGGTGTGTGTGAGATGTTTTAGTATTTGCTTCATTTATGGTTAATATTTATGTAAACCTTCTCACTAGCATCAAGGACCATATATATGCAGGAGATGTGAGATAAACATGTACATGATGTAACATATGAATTTATGCTGACAAGAATAATAAATTTTATGACTTACTTTATGATATCACTCCGAACAAATTAGCCAACATACGAGTGTACTTCAAATTTTATGAAAATATTTTTCCCTAAATAAACCGTAAATCATTGATCATTCTCTTTATGAAATAATGTACTCGTACCAAGCATAAGATTTATTATTTACGTATTAGGTTTTTAGAATTTTTAGTGCATAACAAAGAAAGGCCTTCTCTACATTAAATTCAAACATGACCTAGAAGAGGGCTGGCAATCAATAACGTAACCTATTTGTTAAGTAAGCTAAGTGTGTCACTATTTAATTGAAAATTAATGACGAAAATTTATTTTCAAAAATCTCCCTTGTAGCAGTATATGTGTATGTACTTGTATAAAGCAGAGAATGCTTTCTATTCGAATTATATTCTCAATAAATATGATCAGCATTTACATACATTTACTCGGAGGCCCTAAGCGAAAAAATTTGTTAGATCCCTTAGCTTAAGGAAAATTTCTGGGCAATAGATTTTTAAAGTAATTTTCTTTGAAATAACAGTAAAAATGGTGCTCATGTTATAAAATGTGGGCGTGGCATGGAATTTTAAACACCTTTTTGTATCGACTACTAATTTATGTACAACATGACAACCCGAAAATTATACGAGTCGAATGGGCTGTCTTTTAATTTTTACTGTGAATGTTATCAGACCTCACCCATTTTTGGGCGCAGAAACCGTGGCGTATGTGTGACACATGTGTGCTACATTTCTCTCACAAATGACGCAGCAAAGTAAACTGTTGTTAAACAGTATTAAATAGAATTCCTAACGGACGGCAACAACTGTATTAATACAATAATTATATATTTTTTTTTACTACGATCAAACCTCTAGTGTTCATTGTATCATGTTTATCTCTTTAATTGAAATACCTGCAATAAAAGGTATGTTTTTTTTTCGGTTCGATGATTCAATAAATTTTTAATCCAATTTGCAGTTGAGTGTTATCGACAAATATCGTTAATAGTTAATTATTAAGAGAAAAAACCAATTAAGCAAATAATTTGCTATGGTGGCCTATTAATCGTGTGCTATAATAAATTGTATACAAACATAATAAATAAATAAGAATTTATTGAGTAGCATTTAACGATTGTGAGCAATTATTTATCAACATCTGTAAAATAAAATAAAATTTAAAGCAACGTTTGAAAACTAACAATAAAGATAAGAGCTATAAATAACTGGGCAGCACAAAAAAATTTAATTAAATTTAGTTTCATAAAACATTTAATTGATATTTGTAAAGTTTGTGTGTGTGTGTGTGTGTGTGTGTGTGGGATCATATGATACTTTAAGAGCTGTATGCACATGTGATGCTTCACGTACAAAAACACACACACACTGAACAGGAAATCCTTTAAAAATGTGAATATTTTTAAACATTTATAATAATAACTTTGAAAATTAATTCACCAAGAGTGTGCAGCGAAATGAGTTCCATTTATTGCAGTTTCCGTAAAAATTGCACCATTTTTTTTTACCGTTTTTTGCCACCAGCAATAACCTGTTGTTGATCATCTGTTGTGGTGGCGGTGGCAACGGTGGCAAGGGCTCCATAACAGGTGTTCTTAACAGTTATATAATTATAATGTCAGAAGAAAAGCCGTAAGGAAAAACTCAATGCCAACTCCTTACAAACTCGGGCCTGTTTAAATTTCTGTAAAAGAAAGCAAAAAGTGCGTAACTAAAACTTTTCTTCCACCATCAACTGTAAAACAACAGTTTCAAGTTTTCCATTTGCCATTAAATGTTGAGGAGAAGAACAATAACAAAATAGTGAGTAAGTAAATAATAAACAGGTGACTGACTGCAATGAAATTTGTTTTGACTCCATTTAAAAAGTTCGGCTGTTAAATAGAAGCAAATATTTCTTTTGTGGGAAAGATGGAGAAAGAGCAAGAGAGAAAAGAGAGTTGCTCTAAACCAAATTTTCCCAATTTAAATAGCAATCTACGTGAAGAAGCACAAACATAAGAGTGCCAACAATAGACAGACGCACGGGCGAAGCAATCTAAGTCTATACATATTTTGATTGCTGATTAAGAAAGATTGCACTTGTCTTCTTCTAGATGTTGCAAATGGAATAACAAACTTAGTACACCTTCCCTCTGATATTTGGGTCATAATAAGTTGCAAATAATCCCCCCTTTTAAGTTCTTTAGATTTAATATTCAACATAATCAATCATTATTTTATGGCCAATTTACGCTTTTGAAATTATGATGTGCAGCATCTTCAGTAATTTACGTTTACTTTCCCAATTACTCCTGTAGACCATAAAATACATTTAAGCAACTGTTTTCCTCCGTCAAGTCGTTTGTTTGGTAACACACAATCTGTCTCTTTAATTTATATTTTCTATTTCCATTTTCATCTTCTTACCACACTTATATACAAACTCCCTCCTATCTACCATACTTATCAATATTTTTATTTTCATTTTAATTTTTTTTTCTGTTTTTCTACTTGCAGGAAAACCATTTAACTTTAACTTTGTAAACCGCAGTAATAATTCAAAAATAAAAGTCAAAGGAATAATAAAACGCATTCGAAGGCATACAAGAAGACGTTTAAGGTAGAAGACAAAATAGAGAGAAAAACGTCAGAAACACACTTACCAGCAGTCAGAAGTAACAAGTTGTACAAAATGGGCGATAGTGTAGGACGACTGTTGGCTTGCGGTATAATTCTATTATGCGCTGTCAGCGATGTCAGCTCATACTCAAGTACGTAACTTCATAGCAAAAAAAGTGTTTAAATAGCGTTTTTGTTGTTATTATTGTTGTCGTTTAAGATTTTACAATAACGTTGTTGGTTTCTTTTTTCATTTAATTCAAGATACTGTTGTTAGTATCCGTCTTTATAACCCCATCTATGTTTCCCCAAGCAGGCATTAGTTCGTAACCTTTTCTCAATTGTTACAACAAAAAAATAAGTAAAAATTAAATTGGGCTTAAGCCAAATTTTGAATACTCTCCGCATACATGTGTGTATATATGTTTATAAAGTGGGCGTGCCAGTTACTTAGTAATGAATGCATTATGGTGTCAACTTCGAGTGTAATTTTCCGTAAAGCCCTGAAAATATTATAAAATAAATATAGATTTTTTTAATTGTAGGCGTGGCTTATTATCTTAATTAATAACTTAGCAACATTACCTAAATATATCTATATGAAATTTCAGGTTAATATCATAATTTTTGTGATCACAAACTTTTTCATTTTAAAGCGGTTACTAGATGTACTTGTACTGTGGTATCTCCTTCTCGGTGCTAAAAACCAAATGATAAACTTAGCATGACTTAGATATTATGTGGAGGGTTAAAAACTTTAAGCTACTGTGTGTATTGCCAGCACAATGGAATAATTATGTAGTCGTTTAGAAATGTTCAAATTAAATTTCTTCTTAATTAAGCACTTCACTTCCCATATCTTTCACTCTGAAGTAAAATAATAATAAAAAATAGAAAAAAACTGAAATGAATTTTCCTCTTGTTAGCCAAACTAAACAGGAAAAAAAGACAAAAGCTCCCCTAATTGTTATAAATGTTGTTACAATCATCATCATCATGTAGTCATTAAAGATAAGTTTAATTTATGATTTTTCACTCTCTATTTTAATTTAATTTTCTACAAACTACAATTACTGTCCCTCCTCTTGTGTTGCCACTTAATAACTTTTTGCTGTTTTATAACATAACAACAACAAAAAACCAACACAAACGAACAATTGTATTTATTTGCGCCATAATTGTATGTGTGTGTGTGTATGTATACGATTGAAAAACATCGTCCCCCCTAGAGTATGGGCGTGGCTGTAACGATATTGGCTGTTTGCCCACTGAGGAATGTATTATAACATTGGACTCATGCAGTTACAATCAGCGCGACGGTAAAGATTGTGGCAGTTATCCCGTATGTAAGAAGAAGAGCGGCGGCGGTGCCAGTACCTCCTCTTCTGCATCATCGGTACCATCTATTAATCCTTCAGGTGACTATTATTTATTTTGTTTTTATTTTTATTCGTTTTTTCAATTCAATTATGTTTCATTTTATACTTGTTTTTTTTTTTTTCTTAATTTAATTTGGTTATAAGCTGGAGAGAGTACAAGTAAAGAAGGACATTAGTAGAAGTTTAGATGAAAAAGAAAAGTAGAAAAAATCAATCAACACAAACACTTATAGAAAACGTTTTTTTTTTTTTTTTGTTTTTGTTTAAAGAAAGATAGAATTACAGACCATAGCGCAGCCATTCATTCATTCAGTCTGATATCTAAGGTGATTTCTCCTGTTTGAAAATGATATATAACCCACCACATATAAGAATCCTTAATTCTTTGATTGAGCAAAACGTTAAAAATTTACTGATTTAATATAAAAGCAGTGCATTTATTAGATTTTATTAATATTTATTCGAACATTATTTAATAATATCCACACAAGCTTTTCTTTAGATATTTTCTTAATATTTATAAAACACCCCACACCAGTTATATAATAACTTTTAACAATTTTATACAAAAAACAAACAACTACGTTAAAATTTAACAAACATCTCGGATCGTGTGTCAATTATAATGAAATATTTTAACGAGCTCAACACTTACGGAACATGGAGCACCCATCATAGACACATAATTACATTAATTACATACCACACATAAAACATATAAAGGATACTTACACAAAAAAAAAAAAACAAAAACAAAAAGTGGGAATTTAAAATGTTTAAAATTATGCTTCTACACTCACACATTCTTTACTAAAATTTTCATTTCTACATGATTTTCCATTTCCTTTCAATTTTTATCATATTCACACCCACATAACTGTACCTCACGCACATCTCATGCTTAGCCGTTGTGCAGTACGTAGTTTAATCAGAATCATCGATAATATGTAATTGCATGCTTTTGAATCTCTGGTAGTTTACTAACACGGGTCTTACTCGATAATACCGGTATATATACATACTAACATTTCTCTCTAATATTTTCATATTGTTATCTCTCTTCACTTGTACCAAACTAATATATATCTGCTTGCTGTGTACGCGTGTGTGTGTGTGGCTTGTTCATTGATTAGGATCCAGTTTAAAACCTGGCCGTGAACTTAACATTTTTTCATCCAGCTCATCCAATAGTAACTTGAATACACACACTTATCTCAATCATAACGGTAATGGGGTACTAACCGTATCATCGGCGATCGGCACTAATGGTTACGGTCACAAGGGTGGTGGTGGTGGTGGTGGTGGTAGTAATGATAATGCCGATCAACAACAACAACACAAGATCGATGGCCAAAACGGTAATACGGGGGCCATTGATCCACACTATGTGTTTGGGGCACCGCACGTCATGCCCAATATACCCGATCTACCGATATTCCCTTATAATTCACCCACAATAGCACCCGCTTTTCAACAATTTCCTCAACCCAACCATCCAGGTAGCGTCTACAATCCGGGATTACCACATGGCCTACAGCCGGTGAATCCGTACAATTCACCGTTCGTATTCGGTAACCAGCCCTACTACTCGGCCCCGGGTGGTACGGGAGGACCGCCGGGCGGCATTAATGGTATACTGGGCGGCAGTGGCGGTGGCTTGGCTCCCTATCCAGGCAACTATCCCAATCCGAATTCGTACAATAAGCCTCCGCCACAATACCAAAATCAGAATCCCTACAATCGCCAAACGCAAACTCATCCCTCGTCAGGCAGCGCATTGAATCGAAATTATGTGGCAGTGATTGGCTCCTTATTGGTTTTGGTCTTAGCAAACACTTTGCCACGCAGCACGTAATATAATTTAGCAATTTTCCACTCATTTATTACGTTCGATATATGTTTTTGTAAATAAATTTCAAAAGTTATTGTTTTTTATACACTAAAGAGAAATTACGAAAAAAATTAAAATAAATAACCATTATAATTATATAATAATAAGAAAAAAAATACAATACATCTTATGTAACATGGGTGAATGAAATATTTCTAAAATCTATCGTAAATGAATAGGAACCCGTACGTAATTTATAATTTTAAAAGTCAGGCAAAAATTGAGAAAAATCTGATACAATTCTTCTTCTTTTCATGCTATACCTACATACGTACATACCTACCTAATGGAAAAGTGTCGTTTAACAAAAACATAACAAAAAATAAAAAATGAAACAAAAATTTATACACGTGAGTCGAACCTTTTGTGGGTGGGTGATGGTGCTTACAAACTTAAACCTAACGGTCCCCAACACTTTATATGGTGCACTTACTTTTTTCTGCTCCAATACGTCCATTCTGTGTGTATTGTTGTTGCGTATTGCACTCAGTGTCTGGAGATTCTTTAACATTCCTTAGAAATCGTAATATTTTTGCTCGTTAGTAAAAATAATTGGCGACTAGAAAAATAATGAAGAAAGCAAGCAAAATAATAGGCAAAGAAGAAGAGAAAAAATGCATCCATAATAAATATGAATTGTAGAGAAAGACTTTCAAGCGGTCGCCCTCCTTTCCTTATAAGAATAAAATGTTTTGCTTTGAAAACGCTTGGTTGAATTGCTTTCGAGTTTATTAACACAACTTTACATTCAATTTCATTTCATATTTATTATTATAGACTTTAACGATTGGAGATTAAATGTTATCAGATTCTTCTTAATCGAGCGTACAATCTGTTTAAATAAAACGAAACAAAACAAAACAAAAAACCTATTGTAAAAAGATTATTTTTCAAGGAGAGAATGAGAAAAATTATATCCTGTCAGCTGACAATTTTTTTAAGATTTAATAATTTTAATTATTGATGAATGTATTTTGTTGAAAGTGTTAAGTCCAAGTCTGTTTCTCTTAATTTATCCTTTTAGCTATTTTAATATAATATATTATACACTTATACACTTACATTTCTTTATAAATTTTCCAATTTTGAAGTTTTTTAGAAAAGTGGATTTAAGCCACTTTCATAAAAAATGCTTTCGTACACCATGTACATATAAATATATTGTTTTAAACATAATGAAAATTAACACCTCAATTATAATATAGAGTTATGTTAAAAATGTTACAATAACAACAATATTTTTTTATTTGTACGTAAAGAATAAAGAAGAATTTTACAAAAGCTACAACGACTTATATGCAATAATTTGAAACATTGTAACAGAGGAACAAGCTATATTTCACTTAAGTCAACTCTTTAATCAATACCTCATCGGTTGATGGGATAACTACAAATATGTTCACGAAATTACACAGACATCTAGATCAATGCTGATTAAGAATATATATGCGTTTGTTCCAAGTGTTACAAACGGAATAACAAACAAAACCCATCTTATATGGACAAACTACATATTGAACAAAAAAGTCATTTATATATGTACACTCTGTGTGTATAGGAATATAGGAATAAATCAACGAAAATAAAAACAATATAATGCTCACAGGTCTACTACTACACTTTATAAAAAACAAGAAATAGGAAAATTAAAATCGAATTATTGTAAAATAAAACTAAATAAAAATCATAGAATTAAACAAAAAAAAAAAAATATATCTATATAGATAATGGACATGAACAGATGAGTAGAACCCATCAATCATTTAAAAAAAACGTTGTGAACTGTATTTATGGAAAAAACACAAAATTTTAAAATGGATTTAAATGCGTTTTAAATATTTTCTGTTAATATATTTTAATTTCCATTATTTTCTTATTTTTTTCATACATTGACTAATTATTCTTATTAACAACATGGCAATAACAACAATAATTAATTTTTTTACATTTGATCATTTTTTAATTCGGTTTAGAAGATTTTATGTAAATACCCGTCCGTTATGTGTTAAAAAATAAAATTATTAAAATGTTTACTTTTATACTCTACACACACAAACAAACAAATCACACAAATGTGTCGTAAAGTAATTGAATGCTTAACTAACTAATGCGAGAAAGTACGGAAATGTTGATATGTGTTCAATATGATACTAACACTGCTCTCCCTCTCTCTCCCACTCTTTCCATATATAACACTATGAAAATGCTAATATTATACCATAATAATGCAATATAAATATAAATACATGTAAATAGCAAACGAAGCATTTATTGGTCTTCATTTTGTTTTGTTATTAACAAAGAGAATAATTTTACAAATTAAACAAACAAACAAACAAACATTTGTAACCATGTGCACGTAACCAACAGAACATATAAATATTAACAAAAAGGAAGTGAAAATGTTATAATCGGTTATAATCGACAATTTAATACCCTACACTAGTTAATTGCACAAATGTTATGTGCTACAATTAAGTTAATTCCTCTGAATTAACTTAATTAATTATTCCATATATATGCCGTATAAGTCACTTCGTGATATATCATTATATGGAAATATTGGGCGTGGCAGGTATGTTATTACGCCCCCTATAGAATTTTATTGCCACAACTGGTACAGGGTATAAAGAATATTAAAAAATATAATTAAACACACAAACACTTAAAACTAATGATTAAGAAAGTACATACTAATGTTTTAATTACGTGTGTGTGCTTGTGTTAATATATAATAATGGTAACTTTAAGTCACAGAGACAATTCCAAGTTTCCCCTCCATGGGTGGAGTTTTTTTACTTGTATTTACCAGATTATTTTATTTAAATACATCCAACAACAAAATGAGTAAAATGGTATATTTTTCAATTTAAAGCTATTTTTTAATATAATAAAATAGATTGTGAATAACTTTGTTATTATACTTGTAATTATTTATGCTTTTTATACCTTTTTTTCGTAATCAATGTTTTTTTTTTAATTTTGCTTTTTTTTATTTTGTTTGCTTATGTGCTGCCGTATGTTTTGCTATGTGTGAAAAAAAAAAATTGTAACTAAATTATGAAAATTCATGGCGTATAGTTGCGCACAGCTCCCATCACAATCCTAGTGCTCCACCTCAACCTAGTGCTCCTTTACCTGATTATAATGTTGGTGGCGGGGGTCATAGTGGTGGATACGGTGGTGGTTCTTCGGCTGGAGGCAATAGGTTGTATCCTAGTTTACCAACCGATCCTTATGGCGGCGGCAGTTCGGGTGGACACCAGCAGCCAGGTGGTTATGTGCCACCACGCGGGGGCTCTGGTTATGGTGTTGGTCATTCTGGTGGTGGTGGCGGTTATTCTGGTGGCAGTGGCATTTATACTCCCACAAAGCCTAAAGAAAAAGATAGCGGTGGTTTCTTTTCCAGTTTCTTCTCAAATCCAGCAGTTAGTCAGGCTGTAACTGGTATAATTGCTGGTCAAATAGCAAGCAGTCTACGTGGTGGAGGTGCTGCTGGTGGTGGTCCTGGAGCACACCAACCAGGTGGAGGTTCATCTTCTTCAGCTGGTAGCAACATTTTAGGAGGTTTACTCGGTAATGTTTTAACTGGTGGTGGTAGCGGTGGACGTGGTGGCAGTCCCTATGGAAGTAGTGGTGGTAGTAGCAGTGCCAGCAATTTTCTTGGTACTTTGTTGGGTGGTGGAGGTGGTATGGGCGGTAGCTCCAGCGGCGGCAGCAGTGCCAGCAATTTTCTGGGTAGCTTGTTGAGTGGTGGTGGTTATGGTAGGGGCGGAAGCAGCAGCGGCAGCTTTGGTGAAATACTTTCATCCCGCAATTTTGGCGGCCTTTTCAGCGAAAATCCTTCGCACGGAAGCGGCGCGAGCGGTTCTTCAGCCAGCTCTTCAGCTACTTCTTCAAATGGGCCAAAGAGTTATCCCACTCAGCCTCCAATGCACGGATACAACATGGGTTAAAGTCATCAGAAATAATTCATCGAAGAGTTTCTATGTAAACGCTTTTTGAAAATTGTGTAAATGTATATTTTTTTTTTAAACCCCTCTTCGATTAAAGGTTGTTAGCTTTATTATAAAAAATAAACTACTAACCGGAAAATTAACAAGAAATTCTTCTCTTCTTCTTTCCAATAATTTTTGTTGCAAGTATAAATGAAATACGAATGAAATCATAATTAAGTTGTACCCAATGATCATTTACGAAGAGGTGTTTACTGAAAGGTAAGTAAAAGGTAAAATCTTCAATCGAATGAAATCAACTAAACAATCAATAATTTTAAATGTTGAAAAAGTAGAGAAACATCCAAAATGCACACAGCCTTCAATTCAATTAATTTCGCTACCTTTCCATTCAACTTTCTCTGTAAAGCCGAGCACAGCTCTTAAAATTCCATTAACCCCATAAATTTGCATATACGGATTTTATAGTTTTCAACTGCATGAAATCCGTTCGAAGGCACATGCACACACACTAATGAAATTATATATTGAAAATGTGAACTTACACGTACATAAACATTTTGCCAATAAAAAAACAAAAAAAAAAACTTGTAACACAATATAAAAAATCTAACCCACTGAACTAAATTTTCCATTTACTCTTTCAATAAAGTTTTTTTGAACCAATACTGCAGTAAAAATGGAGAACACGTGCTTAAAAAACCGGTCATTTGAGTCACAACAAACAAAAGCTGTTAAAAGCTTCAGTTCCATTTGAAGGTCAAGAGTTAAAAAGGACAAAAGTACGTAAAGTTTCTAAAGTAATCACCCAGTGGTGAATATTTACTTGAAAACAAGGAAAAAATAAAGAAAGTTCCGTCTCGTTAAATTATGCCTTGAGAGGAAAAATTATTGCATTTATTGAGAAATAGGAGAATTTAAAAAATGTGGGACTGGGGAATCTCAAGACACAAAAAAGGTCCCAAAAATGTAAAAGCATGACATTCCGTCTCTGTATTAGGAACCCTCCACATCTACAAATGGTGGGTGTGGCAGGTGTGATTTCATCCTCTAATAGTGCTCGTATTACGTATCAGCTTTCAAGTCGAGTTTTACCCTGAAAACAACATATTTTCAAATCCTTGGTAGGTATGAAAGCGGTTTTAACCATAAAATGGCGCAAAAAGCTTTTTTTAAAGACGGTTAAAAAATTCGGGGACGCATTGCTCTTAAGTGTAATAAGTGACATTTTTAAGCAATCTTATACTTGGAAGCTTTCAAAGGAGCTTTTTAGAAAATTTAATATCCTTTACAAAAAAGCTTTTTATCATATTTATAAAACAATCATGAATGTAATAGACCCAACTAAATTTTAAAAGAAAAGCTTATCATGGTTTTTTATTAAAGCATTTAAGCATTATTGCATTTGTGTCGTGATTACTTGCGCTGGAATGGAAAATTTCAAATTCGCTTTTAAAATAACATTTAATGATGGTAATCTATCTCAATAAAAAAGCTGTTAAGCTTAATTTTAAGCTTCTGAGCAAACGGTATGAAGATATACTCTACAGAAAAACAAATATTCATACATGAAGCCGCAGGCTTTTCATTAAAGCTATATATAGACAAAGTACATCTAGTAATAATATATAAATTATTTGATAATCTTTTGAGGTAATTTTAAACTATCACGAATTAAGTCATCAATTTCATGACTGTAAGCTTTTAAAAGTTTAAAAAATGTTCCTTCTAAGTTTATTTTTTGTAGAGTTGCAATACTGTACACTGCGCTTTTACCAATGAGGGTAACTTTTGAATTTTAAATAATTTAGAAGGAGACTATAAATTTTTTACTTAATATTATACTTTTAAAACATATGAAGGTTGCGCAAGATATTTTCAGAAGCTGCATGCGGCCTCCAGAACGTGGAATACTGTTGCCTTTCAAAATAATGCATGTAGGCAGATGTAACTAAGTACATTGGCATTCAATGTTAACGCGAAAACGTATCACCAAAGAACTATATTTGGCTTAAAGCAAATTTTATATAATTTTCTTCTAATATGCATAAAATAAGGGCGCGTTAGATACTATATTACACCCTTTAATCAGTGGTTCCTTTAAAGCCTCCTTCTTGTAAAGGAAAACGTATAAAAGTTGATTATAATTCTTTGCTAATTGAATTTTAGAAGCGTCAAACAAATCATCGTTTTATTAAATGAAAAATATTGAATTGTAGTTACATTCGCGTAAACTCCCATTAATATTATTTGTAGTACTCTAAAAATATGCGTACACACTTATTACATGACAGCTTTTAAATATTGTAGCAACTGAAAGAGCTTCTCATTTAATTAAGTGTATGCTTTACCAAAATAACATATATTGAATTGTTCCCTTTAGTTAGTGGTGATTACTTATGGAATTCCATTCGCCCCCCATTGTTATTCCCTTATAATCATGTTGAATAAAGCAAAGTGCATAAAAAGTAAAATGTTTGTTTTTCTGAATGTTTGTGAAAACATTAAAATTTTTAATGTTTTTGAACAAAAAAATGCTGCTCCATCTCTATCTGTTCTGTAAGTATGTGCAAATTTTATTAAGTTGAGGAATAACATCTAAGTAAATATATATGTGCGTGTGTTTAACAAGTAGAAAAACTAAGTTTGGCTGAGGCCAAATCTTTAATTCCCTTCACGACCATATACGAACCGTGGGCGTGGCAAGTAGTTCAATATACCGCCTATAGTTATATATATAATCCAATAACTATTGGATTACGTATCAACTAACAATTCGAACTCTGCTTTAAATATTTTATAAAACATGGGCGTGCTTATTAATTGACTACGCCCATTATTTATATATCTTTAGAAAGCTATAGATATTTCCTAACCTATGCAAAAAATTTGATCAAAATCGGAGTAATACTTTTCGAGTTATAAGCCAAGCAAGTTCGTCTCCATTGTGTTGTGAAAATCAAACAAAAATAAAAACGTGAGCAAAATACCAGGCGCCCAGAACTGCACAGTAAGAAAATTTCGATTTTAGATAATTTTTAAAGTCTTATAACTCAGGAACGGCTGCACGGATTTTGTTAAAACTTTTTGTGGAAGATTGCAAATTTATTCAGCTTTCAAATAAATATCATTATATGGGCGTGGCAGCACCCATTTCGGTAATAAAGATGGTTTATGAAAAACTTACTTAGTACAAAAACTAACAGTGCCACGCCCATTAATTATGTATCTTTGGAAAGCTATAGAAATTTCCTAACCTATGCAAAAAATTTCATCAAAATCGGAGTAATACTTTTCGAGTTATAAGCCAAGCAAGTTCGCCTCCATTGTGTTGTGAAAATCATACAAAAATAAAAACGTGAGCAAAATACCAGGCGCCCAGAACTGCCCAGTAAGAAAATTTCGATTTTAGATAATTTTTAAAGTCTTATAACTCAGGAACGGCTCCACGGATTTTGTTCAAACTTTTTGTGGAAGATTGCAAATTTATTCAGCTTTCAAATAAATATCATTATATGGGCGTGGCAGCACCCATTTCGGTAATAAAGATGGTTTATGAAAAACTTACTTAGTACAAAAACTAACAGTGCCACGCCCATTAATTATGTATCTTTGGAAAGCTATAGAAATTTCCTAACCTATGCAAAAAATTTCATCAAAATCGGAGTAATACTTTTCGAGTTATAAGCCAAGCAAGTTCGCCTCCATTGTGTTGTGAAAATCATACAAAAATAAAAACGTGAGCAAAATACCAGGCGCCCAGAACTACACAGTAAGAAAATTTCGATTTTAGATAATTTTTAAAGTCTTATAACTCAGGAACGGCTGCACCGATTTTGTTCAAACTTTTTGTGGAAGATTGCAAATTTATTCAGCTTTCAAATGAATATCATTATATGGGCGTGGCAGCACCCATTTCGGTAATAAAGATGGTTTATGAAAAACTTACCTAGTACAAAAACGAACAGTGCCACGCCCATTAATTATGTATCTTTGGAAAGCTATAGAAATTTCCTAACCTATGCAAAAAATTTCATCAAAATCGGAGTAATACTTTTCGAGTTATAAGCCAAGCAAGTTCGCCTCCATTGTGTTGTGAAAATCATACAAAAATAAAAACGTGAGCAAAATACCAGGCGCCCAGAACTGCGCAGTAAGAAAATTTCGATTTTAGATAATTTTTAAAGTCTTATAACTCAGGAACGGCTCCACGGATTTTGTTCAAACTTTTTGTGGAAGATTGCAAATTTATTCAGCTTTCAAATGAATATCATTATATGGGCGTGGCAGCACCCATTTCGGTAATAAAGATGGTTTATGAAAAACTTACCTAGTACAAAAACGAACAGTGCCACGCCCATTAATTATGTATCTTTGGAAAGCTATAGAAATTTCCTAACCTATGCAAAAAATTTCATCAAAATCGGAGTAATACTTTTCGAGTTATAAGCCAAGCAAGTTCGCCTCCATTGTGTTGTGAAAATCATACAAAAATAAAAACGTGAGCAAAATACCAGGCGCCCAGAACTACACAGTAAGAAAATTTCGATTTTAGATAATTTTTAAAGTCTTATAATTCAGGAACGGCTGCACCGATTTTGTTCAAACTTTTTGTGGAAGATTGCAAATTTATTCAGCTTTCAAATGAATATCATTATATGGGCGTGGCGGCACCCATTTCGGTAATAAAGATGGTTTATGAAAAACTTACCTAGTACAAAAACGAACAGTGCCACGCCCATTAATTATGTATCTTTGGAAAGCTATAGAAATTTCCTAACCTATGCAAAAAATTTCATCAAAATCGGAGTAATACTTTTCGAGTTATAAGCCAAGCAAGTTCGCCTCCATTGTGTTGTGAAAATCATACAAAAATAAAAACGTGAGCAAAATACCAGGCGCCCAGAACTGCGCAGTAAGAAAATTTCGATTTTAGATAATTTTTAAAGTCTTATAACTCAGGAACGGCTCCACGGATTTTGTTCAAACTTTTTGTGGAAGATTGCAAATTTATTCAGCTTTCAAATGAATATCATTATATGGGCGTGGCAGCACCCATTTCGGTAATAAAGATGGTTTATGAAAAACTTACCTAGTACAAAAACGAACAGTGCCACGCCCATTAATTATGTATCTTTGGAAAGCTATAGAAATTTCCTAACCTATGCAAAAAATTTCATCAAAATCGGAGTAATACTTTTCGAGTTATAAGCCAAGCAAGTTCGCCTCCATTGTGTTGTGAAAATCAAACAAAAATAAAAACGTGAGCAAAATACCAGGCGCCCAGAACTGCACAGTAAGAAAATTTCGATTTTAGATAATTTTTAAAGTCTTATAACTCAGGAACGGCTGCACGGATTTTGTTCAAACTTTTTGTGGAAGATTGCAAATTTATTCAGCTTTCAAATAAATATCATTATATGGGCGTGGCAGCACCCATTTCGGTAATAAAGATGGTTTATGAAAAACTTACTTAGTACAAAAACAAACAGTGCCACGCCCATTAATTATGTATCTTTGGAAAGCTATAGAAATTTCCTAACCTATGCAAAAAATTTCATCAAAATCGGAGTAATACTTTTCGAGTTATAAGCCAAGCAAGTTCGCCTCCATTGTGTTGTGAAAATCATACAAAAATAAAAACGTGAGCAAAATACCAGGCGCCCAGAACTGCGCAGTAAGAAAATTTCGATTTTAGATAATTTTTAAAGTCTTATAACTCAGGAACGGCTCAACGGATTTTGTTCAAACTTTTTGTGGAAGATTGCAAATTTATTCAGCTTTCAAATGAATATCATTATATGGGCGTGGCAGCACCCATTTCGGTAATAAAGATGGTTTATGAAAAACTTACCTAGTACAAAAACGAACAGTGCCACGCCCATTAATTATGTATCTTTGGAAAGCTATAGAAATTTCCTAACCTATGCAAAAAATTTCATCAAAATTGGAGTAATACTTTTCGAGTTATAAGCCAAGCAAGTTCGCCTCCATTGTGTTGTGAAAATCATACAAAAATAAAAACGTGAGCAAAATACCAGGCGCCCAGAACTACACAGTAAGAACATTTCGATTTTAGATAATTTTTAAAGTCTTATAACTCAGGAACGGCTGCACGGATTTTGTTCAAACTTTTTGTGGAAGATTGCAAATTTATTCAGCTTTCAAATGAATATCATTATATGGGCGTGGCGGCACTTATTTCGGTAATAAAGATGGTTTATGAAAAACTTACCTAGTACAAAAACGAACAGTGCCACGCCCATTAATTATGTATCTTTGGAAAGCTATAGAAATTTCCTAACCTATGCAAAAAATTTCATCAAAATCGGAGTAATACTTTTCGAGTTATAAGCCAAGCAAGTTCGCCTCCATTGTGTTGTGAAAATCATACAAAAATAAAAACGTGAGCAAAATACCAGGCGCCCAGAACTGCGCAGTAAGAAAATTTCGATTTTAGATAATTTTTAAAGTCTTATAACTCAGGAACGGCTGCACGGATTTTGTTCAAACTTTTTGTGGAAGATTGCAAATTTATTCAGCTTTCAAATAAATATCATTATATGGGCGTGGCAGCACCCATTTCGGTAATAAAGATGGTTTATGAAAAACTTACTTAGTACAAAAACAAACAGTGCCACGCCCATTAATTATGTATCTTTGGAAAGCTATAGAAATTTCCTAACCTATGCAAAAAATTTCATCAAAATCGGAGTAATACTTTTCGAGTTATAAGCCAAGCAAGTTCGCCTCCATTGTGTTGTGAAAATCATACAAAAATAAAAACGTGAGCAAAATACCAGGCGCCCAGAACTGCGCAGTAAGAAAATTTCGATTTTAGATAATTTTTAAAGTCTTATAACTCAGGAACGGCTCCACGGATTTTGTTCAAACTTTTTGTGGAAGATTGCAAATTTATTCAGCTTTCAAATGAATATCATTATATGGGCGTGGCAGCACCCATTTCGGTAATAAAGATGGTTTATGAAAAACTTACCTAGTACAAAAACGAACAGTGCCACGCCCATTAATTATGTATCTTTGGAAAGCTATAGAAATTTCCTAACCTATGCAAAAAATTTCATCAAAATTGGAGTAATACTTTTCGAGTTATAAGCCAAGCAAGTTCGCCTCCATTGTGTTGTGAAAATCATACAAAAATAAAAACGTGAGCAAAATACCAGGCGCCCAGAACTACACAGTAAGAACATTTCGATTTTAGATAATTTTTAAAGTCTTATAACTCAGGAACGGCTGCACGGATTTTGTTCAAACTTTTTGTGGAAGATTGCAAATTTATTCAGCTTTCAAATGAATATCATTATATGGGCGTGGCGGCACTTATTTCGGTAATAAAGATGGTTTATGAAAAACTTACCTAGTACAAAAACGAACAGTGCCACGCCCATTAATTATGTATCTTTGGAAAGCTATAGAAATTTCCTAACCTATGCAAAAAATTTCATCAAAATCGGAGTAATACTTTTCGAGTTATAAGCCAAGCAAGTTCGCCTCCATTGTGTTGTGAAAATCAAACAAAAATAAAAACGTGAGCAAAATACCAGGCGCCCAGAACTGCACAGTAAGAAAATTTCGATTTAAGATAATTTTTAAAGTCTTATAACTCAGGAACGGCTGCACGGATTTTGTTCAAACTTTTTGTGGAAGATTGCAAATTTATTCAGCTTTCAAATAAATATCATTATATGGGCGTGGCAGCACCCATTTCGGTAATAAAGATGGTTTATGAAAAACTTACTTAGTACAAAAACAAACAGTGCCACGCCCATTAATTATGTATCTTTGGAAAGCTATAGAAATTTCCTAACCTATGCAAAAAATTTCATCAAAATCGGAGTAATACTTTTCGAGTTATAAGCCAAGCAAGTTCGCCTCCATTGTGTTGTGAAAATCATACAAAAATAAAAACGTGAGCAAAATACCAGGCGCCCAGAACTGCGCAGTAAGAAAATTTCGATTTTAGATAATTTTTAAAGTCTTATAACTCAGGAACGGCTCCACGGATTTTGTTCAAACTTTTTGTGGAAGATTGCAAATTTATTCAGCTTTCAAATGAATATCATTATATGGGCGTGGCAGCACCCATTTCGGTAATAAAGATGGTTTATGAAAAACTTACCTAGTACAAAAACGAACAGTGCCACGCCCATTAATTATGTATCTTTGGAAAGCTATAGAAATTTCCTAACCTATGCAAAAAATTTCATCAAAATTGGAGTAATACTTTTCGAGTTATAAGCCAAGCAAGTTCGCCTCCATTGTGTTGTGAAAATCATACAAAAATAAAAACGTGAGCAAAATACCAGGCGCCCAGAACTACACAGTAAGAACATTTCGATTTTAGATAATTTTTAAAGTCTTATAACTCAGGAACGGCTGCACGGATTTTGTTCAAACTTTTTGTGGAAGATTGCAAATTTATTCAGCTTTCAAATGAATATCATTATATGGGCGTGGCGGCACTTATTTCGGTAATAAAGATGGTTTATGAAAAACTTACCTAGTACAAAAACGAACAGTGCCACGCCCATTAATTATGTATCTTTGGAAAGCTATAGAAATTTCCTAACCTATGCAAAAAATTTCATCAAAATCGGAGTAATACTTTTCGAGTTATAAGCCAAGCAAGTTCGCCTCCATTGTGTTGTGAAAATCATACAAAAATAAAAACGTGAGCAAAATACCAGGCGCCCAGAACTGCGCAGTAAGAAAATTTCGATTTTAGATAATTTTTAAAGTCTTATAACTCAGGAACGGCTCCACGGATTTTGTTCAAACTTTTTGTGGAAGATTGCAAATTTATTCAGCTTTCAAATGAATATCATTATATGGGCGTGGCAGCACCCATTTCGGTAATAAAGATGGTTTATGAAAAACTTACCTAGTACAAAAACGAACAGTGCCACGCCCATTAATTATGTATCTTTGGAAAGCTATAGAAATTTCCTAACCTATGCAAAAAATTTCATCAAAATCGGAGTAATACTTTTCGAGTTATAAGCCAAGCAAGTTCGCCTCCATTGTGTTGTGAAAATCAAACAAAAATAAAAACGTGAGCAAAATACCAGGCGCCCAGAACTGCACAGTAAGAAAATTTCGATTTTAGATAATTTTTAAAGTCTTATAACTCAGGAACGGCTGCACGGATTTTGTTCAAACTTTTTGTGGAAGATTGCAAATTTATTCAGCTTTCAAATAAATATCATTATATGGGCGTGGCAGCACCCATTTCGGTAATAAAGATGGTTTATGAAAAACTTACTTAGTACAAAAACAAACAGTGCCACGCCCATTAATTATGTATCTTTGGAAAGCTATAGAAATTTCCTAACCTATGCAAAAAATTTCATCAAAATCGGAGTAATACTTTTCGAGTTATAAGCCAAGCAAGTTCGCCTCCATTGTGTTGTGAAAATCATACAAAAATAAAAACGTGAGCAAAATACCAGGCGCCCAGAACTGCGCAGTAAGAAAATTTCGATTTTAGATAATTTTTAAAGTCTTATAACTCAGGAACGGCTCAACGGATTTTGTTCAAACTTTTTGTGGAAGATTGCAAATTTATTCAGCTTTCAAATGAATATCATTATATGGGCGTGGCAGCACCCATTTCGGTAATAAAGATGGTTTATGAAAAACTTACCTAGTACAAAAACGAACAGTGCCACGCCCATTAATTATGTATCTTTGGAAAGCTATAGAAATTTCCTAACCTATGCAAAAAATTTCATCAAAATTGGAGTAATACTTTTCGAGTTATAAGCCAAGCAAGTTCGCCTCCATTGTGTTGTGAAAATCATACAAAAATAAAAACGTGAGCAAAATACCAGGCGCCCAGAACTACACAGTAAGAACATTTCGATTTTAGATAATTTTTAAAGTCTTATAACTCAGGAACGGCTGCACGGATTTTGTTCAAACTTTTTGTGGAAGATTGCAAATTTATTCAGCTTTCAAATGAATATCATTATATGGGCGTGGCGGCACTTATTTCGGTAATAAAGATGGTTTATGAAAAACTTACCTAGTACAAAAACGAACAGTGCCACGCCCATTAATTATGTATCTTTGGAAAGCTATAGAAATTTCCTAACCTATGCAAAAAATTTCATCAAAATCGGAGTAATACTTTTCGAGTTATAAGCCAAGCAAGTTCGCCTCCATTGTGTTGTGAAAATCATACAAAAATAAAAACGTGAGCAAAATACCAGGCGCCCAGAACTGCGCAGTAAGAAAATTTCGATTTTAGATAATTTTTAAAGTCTTATAACTCAGGAACGGCTGCACGGATTTTGTTCAAACTTTTTGTGGAAGATTGCAAATTTATTCAGCTTTCAAATAAATATCATTATATGGGCGTGGCAGCACCCATTTCGGTAATAAAGATGGTTTATGAAAAACTTACTTAGTACAAAAACAAACAGTGCCACGCCCATTAATTATGTATCTTTGGAAAGCTATAGAAATTTCCTAACCTATGCAAAAAATTTCATCAAAATCGGAGTAATACTTTTCGAGTTATAAGCCAAGCAAGTTCGCCTCCATTGTGTTGTGAAAATCATACAAAAATAAAAACGTGAGCAAAATACCAGGCGCCCAGAACTGCGCAGTAAGAAAATTTCGATTTTAGATAATTTTTAAAGTCTTATAACTCAGGAACGGCTCCACGGATTTTGTTCAAACTTTTTGTGGAAGATTGCAAATTTATTCAGCTTTCAAATGAATATCATTATATGGGCGTGGCAGCACCCATTTCGGTAATAAAGATGGTTTATGAAAAACTTACCTAGTACAAAAACGAACAGTGCCACGCCCATTAATTATGTATCTTTGGAAAGCTATAGAAATTTCCTAACCTATGCAAAAAATTTCATCAAAATTGGAGTAATACTTTTCGAGTTATAAGCCAAGCAAGTTCGCCTCCATTGTGTTGTGAAAATCATACAAAAATAAAAACGTGAGCAAAATACCAGGCGCCCAGAACTACACAGTAAGAACATTTCGATTTTAGATAATTTTTAAAGTCTTATAACTCAGGAACGGCTGCACGGATTTTGTTCAAACTTTTTGTGGAAGATTGCAAATTTATTCAGCTTTCAAATGAATATCATTATATGGGCGTGGCGGCACTTATTTCGGTAATAAAGATGGTTTATGAAAAACTTACCTAGTACAAAAACGAACAGTGCCACGCCCATTAATTATGTATCTTTGGAAAGCTATAGAAATTTCCTAACCTATGCAAAAAATTTCATCAAAATCGGAGTAATACTTTTCGAGTTATAAGCCAAGCAAGTTCGCCTCCATTGTGTTGTGAAAATCAAACAAAAATAAAAACGTGAGCAAAATACCAGGCGCCCAGAACTGCACAGTAAGAAAATTTCGATTTAAGATAATTTTTAAAGTCTTATAACTCAGGAACGGCTGCACGGATTTTGTTCAAACTTTTTGTGGAAGATTGCAAATTTATTCAGCTTTCAAATAAATATCATTATATGGGCGTGGCAGCACCCATTTCGGTAATAAAGATGGTTTATGAAAAACTTACTTAGTACAAAAACAAACAGTGCCACGCCCATTAATTATGTATCTTTGGAAAGCTATAGAAATTTCCTAACCTATGCAAAAAATTTCATCAAAATCGGAGTAATACTTTTCGAGTTATAAGCCAAGCAAGTTCGCCTCCATTGTGTTGTGAAAATCATACAAAAATAAAAACGTGAGCAAAATACCAGGCGCCCAGAACTGCGCAGTAAGAAAATTTCGATTTTAGATAATTTTTAAAGTCTTATAACTCAGGAACGGCTCCACGGATTTTGTTCAAACTTTTTGTGGAAGATTGCAAATTTATTCAGCTTTCAAATGAATATCATTATATGGGCGTGGCAGCACCCATTTCGGTAATAAAGATGGTTTATGAAAAACTTACCTAGTACAAAAACGAACAGTGCCACGCCCATTAATTATGTATCTTTGGAAAGCTATAGAAATTTCCTAACCTATGCAAAAAATTTCATCAAAATTGGAGTAATACTTTTCGAGTTATAAGCCAAGCAAGTTCGCCTCCATTGTGTTGTGAAAATCATACAAAAATAAAAACGTGAGCAAAATACCAGGCGCCCAGAACTACACAGTAAGAACATTTCGATTTTAGATAATTTTTAAAGTCTTATAACTCAGGAACGGCTGCACGGATTTTGTTCAAACTTTTTGTGGAAGATTGCAAATTTATTCAGCTTTCAAATGAATATCATTATATGGGCGTGGCGGCACTTATTTCGGTAATAAAGATGGTTTATGAAAAACTTACCTAGTACAAAAACGAACAGTGCCACGCCCATTAATTATGTATCTTTGGAAAGCTATAGAAATTTCCTAACCTATGCAAAAAATTTCATCAAAATCGGAGTAATACTTTTCGAGTTATAAGCCAAGCAAGTTCGCCTCCATTGTGTTGTGAAAATCATACAAAAATAAAAACGTGAGCAAAATACCAGGCGCCCAGAACTGCGCAGTAAGAAAATTTCGATTTTAGATAATTTTTAAAGTCTTATAACTCAGGAACGGCTCCACGGATTTTGTTCAAACTTTTTGTGGAAGATTGCAAATTTATTCAGCTTTCAAATGAATATCATTATATGGGCGTGGCAGCACCCATTTCGGTAATAAAGATGGTTTATGAAAAACTTACCTAGTACAAAAACGAACAGTGCCACGCCCATTAATTATGTATCTTTGGAAAGCTATAGAAATTTCCTAACCTATGCAAAAAATTTCATCAAAATCGGAGTAATACTTTTCGAGTTATAAGCCAAGCAAGTTCGCCTCCATTGTGTTGTGAAAATCAAACAAAAATAAAAACGTGAGCAAAATACCAGGCGCCCAGAACTGCACAGTAAGAAAATTTCGATTTTAGATAATTTTTAAAGTCTTATAACTCAGGAACGGCTGCACGGATTTTGTTCAAACTTTTTGTGGAAGATTGCAAATTTATTCAGCTTTCAAATAAATATCATTATATGGGCGTGGCAGCACCCATTTCGGTAATAAAGATGGTTTATGAAAAACTTACTTAGTACAAAAACAAACAGTGCCACGCCCATTAATTATGTATCTTTGGAAAGCTATAGAAATTTCCTAACCTATGCAAAAAATTTCATCAAAATCGGAGTAATACTTTTCGAGTTATAAGCCAAGCAAGTTCGCCTCCATTGTGTTGTGAAAATCATACAAAAATAAAAACGTGAGCAAAATACCAGGCGCCCAGAACTGCGCAGTAAGAAAATTTCGATTTTAGATAATTTTTAAAGTCTTATAACTCAGGAACGGCTCCACGGATTTTGTTCAAACTTTTTGTGGAAGATTGCAAATTTATTCAGCTTTCAAATGAATATCATTATATGGGCGTGGCAGCACCCATTTCGGTAATAAAGATGGTTTATGAAAAACTTACCTAGTACAAAAACGAACAATGCCACGCCCATTAATTATGTATCTTTGGAAAGCTATAGAAATTTCCTAACCTATGCAAAAAATTTCATCAAAATCGGAGTAATACTTTTCGAGTTATAAGCCAAGCAAGTTCGCCTCCATTGTGTTGTGAAAATCAAACAAAAATAAAAACGTGAGCAAAATACCAGGCGCCCAGAACTGCACAGTAAGAAAATTTCGATTTTAGATAATTTTTAAAGTCTTATAACTCAGGAACGGCTGCACGGATTTTGTTCAAACTTTTTGTGGAAGATTGCAAATTTATTCAGCTTTCAAATAAATATCATTATATGGGCGTGGCAGCACCCATTTCGGTAATAAAGATGGTTTATGAAAAACTTACTTAGTACAAAAACAAACAGTGCCACGCCCATTAATTATGTATCTTTGGAAAGCTATAGAAATTTCCTAACCTATGCAAAAAATTTCATCAAAATCGGAGTAATACTTTTCGAGTTATAAGCCAAGCAAGTTCGCCTCCATTGTGTTGTGAAAATCATACAAAAATAAAAACGTGAGCAAAATACCAGGCGCCCAGAACTGCGCAGTAAGAAAATTTCGATTTTAGATAATTTTTAAAGTCTTATAACTCAGGAACGGCTCCACGGATTTTGTTCAAACTTTTTGTGGAAGATTGCAAATTTATTCAGCTTTCAAATGAATATCATTATATGGGCGTGGCAGCACCCATTTCGGTAATAAAGATGGTTTATGAAAAACTTACCTAGTACAAAAACGAACAGTGCCACGCCCATTAATTATGTATCTTTGGAAAGCTATAGAAATTTCCTAACCTATGCAAAAAATTTCATCAAAATTGGAGTAATACTTTTCGAGTTATAAGCCAAGCAAGTTCGCCTCCATTGTGTTGTGAAAATCATACAAAAATAAAAACGTGAGCAAAATACCAGGCGCCCAGAACTACACAGTAAGAACATTTCGATTTTAGATAATTTTTAAAGTCTTATAACTCAGGAACGGCTGCACGGATTTTGTTCAAACTTTTTGTGGAAGATTGCAAATTTATTCAGCTTTCAAATGAATATCATTATATGGGCGTGGCGGCACTTATTTCGGTAATAAAGATGGTTTATGAAAAACTTACCTAGTACAAAAACGAACAGTGCCACGCCCATTAATTATGTATCTTTGGAAAGCTATAGAAATTTCCTAACCTATGCAAAAAATTTCATCAAAATCGGAGTAATACTTTTCGAGTTATAAGCCAAGCAAGTTCGCCTCCATTGTGTTGTGAAAATCATACAAAAATAAAAACGTGAGCAAAATACCAGGCGCCCAGAACTGCGCAGTAAGAAAATTTCGATTTTAGATAATTTTTAAAGTCTTATAACTCAGGAACGGCTCCACGGATTTTGTTCAAACTTTTTGTGGAAGATTGCAAATTTATTCAGCTTTCAAATGAATATCATTATATGGGCGTGGCAGCACCCATTTCGGTAATAAAGATGGTTTATGAAAAACTTACCTAGTACAAAAACGAACAGTGCCACGCCCATTAATTATGTATCTTTGGAAAGCTATAGAAATTTCCTAACCTATGCAAAAAATTTCATCAAAATCGGAGTAATACTTTTCGAGTTATAAGCCAAGCAAGTTCGCCTCCATTGTGTTGTGAAAATCAAACAAAAATAAAAACGTGAGCAAAATACCAGGCGCCCAGAACTGCACAGTAAGAAAATTTCGATTTTAGATAATTTTTAAAGTCTTATAACTCAGGAACGGCTGCACGGATTTTGTTCAAACTTTTTGTGGAAGATTGCAAATTTATTCAGCTTTCAAATAAATATCATTATATGGGCGTGGCAGCACCCATTTCGGTAATAAAGATGGTTTATGAAAAACTTACTTAGTACAAAAACAAACAGTGCCACGCCCATTAATTATGTATCTTTGGAAAGCTATAGAAATTTCCTAACCTATGCAAAAAATTTCATCAAAATCGGAGTAATACTTTTCGAGTTATAAGCCAAGCAAGTTCGCCTCCATTGTGTTGTGAAAATCATACAAAAATAAAAACGTGAGCAAAATACCAGGCGCCCAGAACTGCGCAGTAAGAAAATTTCGATTTTAGATAATTTTTAAAGTCTTATAACTCAGGAACGGCTCCACGGATTTTGTTCAAACTTTTTGTGGAAGATTGCAAATTTATTCAGCTTTCAAATGAATATCATTATATGGGCGTGGCAGCACCCATTTCGGTAATAAAGATGGTTTATGAAAAACTTACCTAGTACAAAAACGAACAGTGCCACGCCCATTAATTATGTATCTTTGGAAAGCTATAGAAATTTCCTAACCTATGCAAAAAATTTCATCAAAATTGGAGTAATACTTTTCGAGTTATAAGCCAAGCAAGTTCGCCTCCATTGTGTTGTGAAAATCATACAAAAATAAAAACGTGAGCAAAATACCAGGCGCCCAGAACTACACAGTAAGAACATTTCGATTTTAGATAATTTTTAAAGTCTTATAACTCAGGAACGGCTGCACGGATTTTGTTCAAACTTTTTGTGGAAGATTGCAAATTTATTCAGCTTTCAAATGAATATCATTATATGGGCGTGGCGGCACCCATTTCGGTAATAAAGATGGTTTATGAAAAACTTACCTAGTACAAAAACGAACAGTGCCACGCCCATTAATTATGTATCTTTGGAAAGCTATAGAAATTTCCTAACCTATGCAAAAAATTTCATCAAAATCGGAGTAATACTTTTCGAGTTATAAGCCAAGCAAGTTCGCCTCCATTGTGTTGTGAAAATCATACAAAAATAAAAACGTGAGCAAAATACCAGGCGCCCAGAACTGCGCAGTAAGAAAATTTCGATTTTAGATAATTTTTAAAGTCTTATAACTCAGGAACGGCTCCACGGATTTTGTTCAAACTTTTTGTGGAAGATTGCAAATTTATTCAGCTTTCAAATGAATATCATTATATGGGCGTGGCAGCACCCATTTCGGTAATAAAGATGGTTTATGAAAAACTTACCTAGTACAAAAACGAACAGTGCCACGCCCATTAATTATGTATCTTTGGAAAGCTATAGAAATTTCCTAACCTATGCAAAAAATTTCATCAAAATCGGAGTAATACTTTTCGAGTTATAAGCCAAGCAAGTTCGCCTCCATTGTGTTGTGAAAATCATACAAAAATAAAAACGTGAGCAAAATACCAGGCGCCCAGAACTGCGCAGTAAGAAAATTTCGATTTTAGATAATTTTTAAAGTCTTATAACTCAGGAACGGCTCCACGGATTTTGTTCAAACTTTTTGTGGAAGATTGCAAATTTATTCAGCTTTCAAATGAATATCATTATATGGGCGTGGCAGCACCCATTTCGGTAATAAAGATGGTTTATGAAAAACTTACCTAGTACAAAAACGAACAGTGCCACGCCCATTAATTATGTATCTTTGGAAAGCTATAGAAATTTCCTAACCTATGCAAAAAATTTCATCAAAATTGGAGTAATACTTTTCGAGTTATAAGCCAAGCAAGTTCGCCTCCATTGTGTTGTGAAAATCATACAAAAATAAAAACGTGAGCAAAATACCAGGCGCCCAGAACTACACAGTAAGAACATTTCGATTTTAGATAATTTTTAAAGTCTTATAACTCAGGAACGGCTGCACGGATTTTGTTCAAACTTTTTGTGGAAGATTGCAAATTTATTCAGCTTTCAAATGAATATCATTATATGGGCGTGGCGGCACCCATTTCGGTAATAAAGATGGTTTATGAAAAACTTACCTAGTACAAAAACGAACAGTGCCACGCCCATTAATTATGTATCTTTGGAAAGCTATAGAAATTTCCTAACCTATGCAAAAAATTTCATCAAAATCGGAGTAATACTTTTCGAGTTATAAGCCAAGCAAGTTCGCCTCCATTGTGTTGTGAAAATCATACAAAAATAAAAACGTGAGCAAAATACCAGGCGCCCAGAACTGCGCAGTAAGAAAATTTCGATTTTAGATAATTTTTAAAGTCTTATAACTCAGGAACGGCTCCACGGATTTTGTTCAAACTTTTTGTGGAAGATTGCAAATTTATTCAGCTTTCAAATGAATATCATTATATGGGCGTGGCAGCACCCATTTCGGTAATAAAGATGGTTTATGAAAAACTTACCTAGTACAAAAACGAACAGTGCCACGCCCATTAATTATGTATCTTTGGAAAGCTATAGAAATTTCCTAACCTATGCAAAAAATTTCATCAAAATCGGAGTAATACTTTTCGAGTTATAAGCCAAGCAAGTTCGCCTCCATTGTGTTGTGAAAATCAAACAAAAATAAAAACGTGAGCAAAATACCAGGCGCCCAGAACTGCACAGTAAGAAAATTTCGATTTTAGATAATTTTTAAAGTCTTATAACTCAGGAACGGCTGCACGGATTTTGTTCAAACTTTTTGTGGAAGATTGCAAATTTATTCAGCTTTCAAATAAATATCATTATATGGGCGTGGCAGCACCCATTTCGGTAATAAAGATGGTTTATGAAAAACTTACTTAGTACAAAAACAAACAGTGCCACGCCCATTAATTATGTATCTTTGGAAAGCTATAGAAATTTCCTAACCTATGCAAAAAATTTCATCAAAATCGGAGTAATACTTTTCGAGTTATAAGCCAAGCAAGTTCGCCTCCATTGTGTTGTGAAAATCATACAAAAATAAAAACGTGAGCAAAATACCAGGCGCCCAGAACTGCGCAGTAAGAAAATTTCGATTTTAGATAATTTTTAAAGTCTTATAACTCAGGAACGGCTCCACGGATTTTGTTCAAACTTTTTGTGGAAGATTGCAAATTTATTCAGCTTTCAAATGAATATCATTATATGGGCGTGGCAGCACCCATTTCGGTAATAAAGATGGTTTATGAAAAACTTACCTAGTACAAAAACGAACAGTGCCACGCCCATTAATTATGTATCTTTGGAAAGCTATAGAAATTTCCTAACCTATGCAAAAAATTTCATCAAAATTGGAGTAATACTTTTCGAGTTATAAGCCAAGCAAGTTCGCCTCCATTGTGTTGTGAAAATCATACAAAAATAAAAACGTGAGCAAAATACCAGGCGCCCAGAACTACACAGTAAGAACATTTCGATTTTAGATAATTTTTAAAGTCTTATAACTCAGGAACGGCTGCACGGATTTTGTTCAAACTTTTTGTGGAAGATTGCAAATTTATTCAGCTTTCAAATGAATATCATTATATGGGCGTGGCGGCACCCATTTCGGTAATAAAGATGGTTTATGAAAAACTTACCTAGTACAAAAACGAACAGTGCCACGCCCATTAATTATGTATCTTTGGAAAGCTATAGAAATTTCCTAACCTATGCAAAAAATTTCATCAAAATCGGAGTAATACTTTTCGAGTTATAAGCCAAGCAAGTTCGCCTCCATTGTGTTGTGAAAATCATACAAAAATAAAAACGTGAGCAAAATACCAGGCGCCCAGAACTGCGCAGTAAGAAAATTTCGATTTTAGATAATTTTTAAAGTCTTATAACTCAGGAACGGCTCCACGGATTTTGTTCAAACTTTTTGTGGAAGATTGCAAATTTATTCAGCTTTCAAATGAATATCATTATATGGGCGTGGCGGCACCCATTTCGGTAATAAAGATGGTTTATGAAAAACTTACCTAGTACAAAAACTAACAGTGCCACGCCCATTAATTATGTATCCTTGGAAAGCTATAGAAATTTCCTAACCTATGCAAAAAATTTCATCAAAATCGGAGTAATACTTTTCGAGTTATAAGCCAAGCAAGTTCGCCTCCATTGTGTTGTGAAAATCAAACAAAAATAAAAACGTGAGCAAAATACCAGGCGCCCAGAACTGCGCAGTAAGAAAATTTCGATTGTAGATAATTTTTAAAGTCTTATAACTCAGGAACGGCTGAACGGATTTTGTTCAAACTTTTTGTGAAAGATTGCAAATTTATTCACCTTTCAAATGAATATCATTATATGGGCGTGGCAGCACCCATTTCGGTAATAAAGATGGTTTATGAAAAACTTACCTAGTACAAAAACGAACAGTGCCACGCCCATTAATTATGTATCTTTGGAAAGCTATAGAAATTTCCTAACCTATGCAAAAAATTTCATCAAAATCGGAGTAATACTTTTCGAGTTATAAGCCAAGCAAGTTCGCCTCCATTGTGTTGTGAAAATCATACAAAAATAAAAACGTGAGCAAAATACCAGGCGCCCAGAACTACACAGTAAGAAAATTTCGATTTTAGATAATTTTTAAAGTCTTATAACTCAGGAACAGCTCCACGGATTTTGTTCAAACTTTTTGTGGAAGATTGCAAATTTATTCAGCTTTCAAATGAATATCATTATATGGGCGTGGCAGCACCCATTTCGGTAATAAAGATGGTTTATGAAAAACTTACCTAGTACAAAAACGAACAGTGCCACGCCCATTAATTATGTATCTTTGGAAAGCTATAGAAATTTCCTAACCTATGCAAAAAATTTCATCAAAATCGGAGTAATACTTTTCGAGTTATAAGCCAAGCAAGTTCGCCTCCATTGTGTTGTGAAAATCATACAAAAATAAAAACGTGAGCAAAATACCAGGCGCCCAGAACTACACAGTAAGAAAATTTCGATTTTAGATAATTTTTAAAGTCTTATAACTCAGGAACAGCTCCACGGATTTTGTTCAAACTTTTTGTGGAAGATTGCAAATTTATTCAGCTTTCAAATGAATATCATTATATGGGCGTGGCAGCACCCATTTCGGTAATAAAGATGGTTTATGAAAAACTTACCTAGTACAAAAACTAACAGTGCCACGCCCATTAATTATGTATCTTTGGAAAGCTATAGAAATTTCCTAACCTATGCAAAAAATTTCATCAAAATCGGAGTAATACTTTTCGAGTTATAAGCCAAGCAAGTTCGCCTCCATTGTGTTGTGAAAATCATACAAAAATAAAAACGTAAGCAAAATACCAGGCGCCCAGAACTACACAGTAAGAAAATTTCGATTTTAGATAATTTTTAAAGTCTTATAACTCAGGAACGGCTGCACCGATTTTGTTCAAACTTTTTGTGGAAGATTGCAAATTTATTCAGCTTTCAAATGAATATCATTATATGGGCGTGGCAGCACCCATTTCGGTAATAAAGATGGTTTATGAAAAACTTACCTAGTACAAAAACGAACAGTGCCACGCCCATTAATTATGTATCTTTGGAAAGCTATAGAAATTTCCTAACCTATGCAAAAAATTTCATCAAAATCGGAGTAATACTTTTCGAGTTATAAGCCAAGCAAGTTCGCCTCCATTGTGTTGTGAAAATCAAACAAAAATAAAAACGTGAGCAAAATACCAGGCGCCCAGAACTGCGCAGTAAGAAAATTTCGATTGTAGATAATTTTTAAAGTCTTATAACTCAGGAACGGCTGAACGGATTTTGTTCAAACTTTTTGTGGAAGATTGCAAATTTATTCACCTTTCAAATGAATATCATTATATGGGCGTGGCAGCACCCATTTCGGTAATAAAGATGGTTTATGAAAAACTTACCTAGTACAAAAACGAACAGTGCCACGCCCATTAATTA
Source organism: Crataerina pallida (assembly GCA_949710015.1). Classification (NCBI taxonomy): domain Eukaryota; kingdom Metazoa; phylum Arthropoda; class Insecta; order Diptera; family Hippoboscidae; genus Crataerina; species Crataerina pallida. Next base: position 30,241,441 of record OX453291.1, read on the forward strand.
TGTATCTTTGGAAAGCTATAGAAATTTCCTAACCTATGCAAAAAATTTCATCAAAATCGGAGTAATACTTTTCGAGTTATAAGCCAAGCAAGTTCGCCTCCATTGTGTTGTGAAAATCAAACAAAAATAAAAACGTGAGCAAAATACCAGGCGCCCAGAACTGCGCAGTAAGAAAATTTCGATTGTAGATAATTTTTAAAGTCTTATAACTCAGGAACGGCTGAACGGATTTTGTTCAAACTTTTTGTGGAAGATTGCAAATTTATTCACCTTTCAAATGAATATCATTATATGGGCGTGGCAGCACCCATTTTGGTAATAAAGATGGTTTATGAAAAACTTACCTAGTACAAAAACGAACAGTGCCACGCCCATTAATTATGTATCTTTGGAAAGCTATAGAAATTTCCTAACCTATGCAAAAAATTTCATCAAAATCGGAGTAATACTTTTCGAGTTATAAGCCAAGCAAGTTCGCCTCCATTGTGTTGTGAAAATCAAACAAAAATAAAAACGTGAGCAAAATACCAGGCGCCCAGAACTGCGCAGTAAGAAAATTTCGATTGTAGATAATTTTTAAAGTCTTATAACTCAGGAACGGCTGCACCGATTTTGTTCAAACTTTTTGTGGAAGATTGCAAATTTATTCAGCTTTCAAATGAATATCATTATATGGGCGTGGCAGCACCCATTTCGGTAATAAAGATGGTTTATGAAAAATTTACCTAGTACAAAAACGAACAGTGCCACGCCCATTAATTATGTATCTTTGGAATAGAAATTTCCTAACCTATGCAAAAAATTTCATCAAAATCGGAGTAATACTTTTCGAGTTATAAGCCAAGCAAGTTCGCCTCCATTGTGTTGTGAAAATCATACAAAAATAAAAACGTGAGCAAAATACCAGGCGCCCAGAACTGCGCAGTAAGAAAATTTCGATTTTAGATAATTTTTAAAGTCTTATAACTCAGGAACGGCTCCACGGATTTTGTTCAAACTTTTTGTGGAAGATTGCAAATTTATTCAGCTTTCAAATGAATATCATTATATGGGCGTGGCAGCACCCATTTCGGTAATAAAGATGGTTTATGAAAAACTTACCTAGTACAAAAACGAACAGTGCCACGCCCATTAATTATGTATCTTTGGAAAGCTATAGAAATTTCCTAACCTATGCAAAAAATTTCATCAAAATCGGAGTAATACTTTTCGAGTTATAAGCCAAGCAAGTTCGCCTCCATTGTGTTGTGAAAATCAAACAAAAATAAAAACGTGAGCAAAATACCAGGCGCCCAGAACTGCACAGTAAGAAAATTTCGATTTTAGATAATTTTTAAAGTCTTATAACTCAGGAACGGCTGCACGGATTTTGTTCAAACTTTTTGTGGAAGATTGCAAATTTATTCAGCTTTCAAATAAATATCATTATATGGGCGTGGCAGCACCCATTTCGGTAATAAAGATGGTTTATGAAAAACTTACTTAGTACAAAAACAAACAGTGCCACGCCCATTAATTATGTATCTTTGGAAAGCTATAGAAATTTCCTAACCTATGCAAAAAATTTCATCAAAATCGGAGTAATACTTTTCGAGTTATAAGCCAAGCAAGTTCGCCTCCATTGTGTTGTGAAAATCATACAAAAATAAAAACGTGAGCAAAATACCAGGCGCCCAGAACTGCGCAGTAAGAAAATTTCGATTTTAGATAATTTTTAAAGTCTTATAACTCAGGAACGGCTGCACCGATTTTGTTCAAACTTTTTGTGGAAGATTGCAAATTTATTCAGCTTTCAAATGAATATCATTATATGGGCGTGGCAGCACCCATTTCGGTAATAAAGATGGTTTATGAAAAACTTACCTAGTACAAAAACGAACAGTGCCACGCCCATTAATTATATATCTTTGGAAAGCTATAGAAATTTCCTAACCTATGCAAAAAATTTCATCAAAATCGGAGTAATACTTTTCGAGTTATAAGCCAAGCAAGTTCGCCTCCATTGTGTTGTGAAAATCATACAAAAATAAAAACGTGAGCAAAATACCAGGCGCCCAGAACTACACAGTAAGAAAATTTCGATTTTAGATAATTTTTAAAGTCTTATAACTCAGGAACAGCTCCACGGATTTTGTTCAAACTTTTTGTGGAAGATTGCAAATTTATTCAGCTTTCAAATGAATATCATTATATGGGCGTGGCAGCACTCATTTCGGTAATAAAGATGGTTTATGAAAAACTTACCTAGTACAAAAACTAACAGTGCCACGCCCATTAATTATGTATCTTTGGAAAGCTATAGAAATTTCCTAACCTATGCAAAAAATTTCATCAAAATCGGAGTAATACTTTTCGAGTTATAAGCCAAGCAAGTTCGCCTCCATTGTGTTGTGAAAATCATACAAAAATAAAAACGTAAGCAAAATACCAGGCGCCCAGAACTACACAGTAAGAAAATTTCGATTTTAGATAATTTTTAAAGTCTTATAACTCAGGAACGGCTGCACCGATTTTGTTCAAACTTTTTGTGGAAGATTGCAAATTTATTCAGCTTTCAAATGAATATCATTATATGGGCGTGGCAGCACCCATTTCGGTAATAAAGATGGTTTATGAAAAACTTACCTAGTACAAAAACGAACAGTGCCACGCCCATTAATTATGTATCTTTGGAAAGCTATAGAAATTTCCTAACCTATGCAAAAAATTTCATCAAAATCGGAGTAATACTTTTCGAGTTATAAGCCAAGCAAGTTCGCCTCCATTGTGTTGTGAAAATCAAACAAAAATAAAAACGTGAGCAAAATACCAGGCGCCCAGAACTGCGCAGTAAGAAAATTTCGATTGTAGATAATTTTTAAAGTCTTATAACTCAGGAACGGCTGAACGGATTTTGTTCAAACTTTTTGTGGAAGATTGCAAATTTATTCACCTTTCAAATGAATATCATTATATGGGCGTGGCAGCACCCATTTCGGTAATAAAGATGGTTTATGAAAAACTTACCTAGTACAAAAACGAACAGTGCCACGCCCATTAATTATGTATCTTTGGAAAGCTATAGAAATTTCCTAACCTATGCAAAAAATTTCATCAAAATCGGAGTAATACTTTTCGAGTTATAAGCCAAGCAAGTTCGCCTCCATTGTGTTGTGAAAATCAAACAAAAATAAAAACGTGAGCAAAATACCAGGCGCCCAGAACTGCGCAGTAAGAAAATTTCGATTGTAGATAATTTTTAAAGTCTTATAACTCAGGAACGGCTGAACGGATTTTGTTCAAACTTTTTGTGGAAGATTGCAAATTTATTCACCTTTCAAATGAATATCATTATATGGGCGTGGCAGCACCCATTTTGGTAATAAAGATGGTTTATGAAAAACTTACCTAGTACAAAAACGAACAGTGCCACGCCCATTAATTATGTATCTTTGGAAAGCTATAGAAATTTCCTAACCTATGCAAAAAATTTCATCAAAATCGGAGTAATACTTTTCGAGTTATAAGCCAAGCAAGTTCGCCTCCATTGTGTTGTGAAAATCAAACAAAAATAAAAACGTGAGCAAAATACCAGGCGCCCAGAACTGCGCAGTAAGAAAATTTCGATTGTAGATAATTTTTAAAGTCTTATAACTCAGGAACGGCTGCACCGATTTTGTTCAAACTTTTTGTGGAAGATTGCAAATTTATTCAGCTTTCAAATGAATATCATTATATGGGCGTGGCAGCACCCATTTCGGTAATAAAGATGGTTTATGAAAAATTTACCTAGTACAAAAACGAACAGTGCCACGCCCATTAATTATGTATCTTTGGAATAGAAATTTCCTAACCTATGCAAAAAATTTCATCAAAATCGGAGTAATACTTTTCGAGTTATAAGCCAAGCAAGTTCGCCTCCATTGTGTTGTGAAAATCAAACAAAAATAAAAACGTGAGCAAAATACCAGGCGCCCAGAACTGCGCAGTAAGAAAATTTCGATTTTAGATAATTTTTAAAGTCTTATAACTCAGGAACGGCTGCACCGATTTTATTCAAACTTTTTGTGGAAGATTGCAAATTTATTCAGCTTTCAAATGAATATCATTATATGGGCGTGGCAGCACCCATTTCGGTAATAAAGATGGTTTATGAAAAACTTACCTAGTACAAAAACGAACAGTGCCACGCCCATTAATTATGTATCTTTGGAAAGCTATAGAAATTTCCTAACCTATGCAAAAAATTTCATCAAAATCGGAGTAATACTTTTCGAGTTATAAGCCAAGCAAGTTCGCCTCCATTGTGTTGTGAAAATCAAACAAAAATAAAAACGTGAGCAAAATACCAGGCGCCCAGAACTGCGCAGTAAGAAAATTTCGATTTTAGATAATTTTTAAAGTCTTATAACTCAGGAACGGCTGCACCGATTTTGTTCAAACTTTTTGTGGAAGATTGCAAATTTATTCAGCTTTCAAATAAATATCATTATATGGGCGTGGCAGCACCCATTTCGGTAATAAAGATGGTTTATGAAAAACTTACCTAGTACAAAAACGAACAGTGCCACGCCCATTAATTATGTATCTTTGGAAAGCTATAGAAATTTCCTAACCTATGCAAAAAATTTCATCAAAATCGGAGTAATACTTTTCGAGTTATAAGCCAAGCAAGTTCGCCTCCATTGTGTTGTGAAAATCAAACAAAAATAAAAACGTGAGCAAAATACCAGGCGCCCAGAACTGCGCAGTAAGAAAATTTCGATTGTAGATAATTTTTAAAGTCTTATAACTCAGGAACGGCTGCACGGATTTTGTTAAAACTTTTTGTGGAAGATTGCAAATTTATTCAGCTTTCAAATAAATATCATTATATGGGCGTGGCAGCACCCATTTCGGTAATAAAGATGGTTTATGAAAAACTTACTTAGTACAAAAACTAACAGTGCCACGCCCATTAATTATGTATCTTTGGAAAGCTATAGAAATTTCCTAACCTATGCAAAAAATTTCATCAAAATCGGAGTAATACTTTTCGAGTTATAAGCCAAGCAAGTTCGCCTCCATTGTGTTGTGAAAATCAAACAAAAATAAAAACGTGAGCAAAATACCAGGCGCCCAGAACTGCGCAGTAAGAAAATTTCGATTGTAGATAATTTTTAAAGTCTTATAACTCAGGAACGGCTGAACGGATTTTGTTCAAACTTTTTGTGGAAGATTGCAAATTTATTCAGCTTTCAAATGACTATCATTACATGGGCGTGGCAGCACCCATTTCGGTAATAAAGATGGTTTATGAAAAACTTACCTAGTACAAAAACGAACAGTGCCACGCCCATTAATTATGTATCTTTGGAAAGCTATAGAAATTTCCTAACCTATGCAAAAAATTTCATCAAAATCGGAGTAATACTTTTCGAGTTATAAGCCAAGCAAGTTCGCCTCCATTGTGTTGTGAAACTCATACAAAAATAAAAACGTGAGCAAAATACCAGGCGCCCAGAACTACACAGTAAGAAAATTTCGATTTTAGATAATTTTTAAAGTCTTATAACTCAGGAACGGCTGCACGGATTTTGTTCAAACTTTTTGTGGAAGATTGCAAATTTATTCAGCTTTCAAATGAATATCATTATATGGGCGTGGCAGCACCCATTTCGGTAATAAAGATGGTTTATGAAAAATTTACCTAGTACAAAAACGAACAGTGCCACGCCCATTAATTATGTATCTTTGGAATAGAAATTTCCTAACCTATGCAAAAAATTTCATCAAAATCGGAGTAATACTTTTCGAGTTATAAGCCAAGCAAGTTCGCCTCCATTGTGTTGTGAAAATCAAACAAAAATAAAAACGTGAGCAAAATACCAGGCGCCCAGAACTGCGCAGTAAGAAAATTTCGATTTTAGATAATTTTTAAAGTCTTATAACTCAGGAACGGCTGCACCGATTTTGTTCAAACTTTTTGTGGAAGATTGCAAATTTATTCAGCTTTCAAATGAATATCATTATATGGGCGTGGCAGCACCCATTTCGGTAATAAAGATGGTTTATGAAAAACTTACCTAGTACAAAAACGAACAGTGCCACGCCCATTAATTATGTATCTTTGGAAAGCTATAGAAATTTCCTAACCTATGCAAAAAATTTCATCAAAATCGGAGTAATACTTTTCGAGTTATAAGCCAAGCAAGTTCGCCTCCATTGTGTTGTGAAAATCAAACAAAAATAAAAACGTGAGCAAAATACCAGGCGCCCAGAACTGCGCAGTAAGAAAATTTCGATTTTAGATAATTTTTAAAGTCTTATAACTCAGGAACGGCTGCACCGATTTTGTTCAAACTTTTTGTGGAAGATTGCAAATTTATTCAGCTTTCAAATGAATATCATTATATGGGCGTGGCAGCACCCATTTCGGTAATAAAGATGGTTTATGAAAAACTTACCTAGTACAAAAACGAACAGTGCCACGCCCATTAATTATGTATCTTTGGAAAGCTATAGAAATTTCCTAACCTATGCAAAAAATTTCATCAAAATCGGAGTAATACTTTTCGAGTTATAAGCCAAGCAAGTTCGCCTCCATTGTGTTGTGAAAATCAAACAAAAATAAAAACGTGAGCAAAATACCAGGCGCCCAGAACTGCGCAGTAAGAAAATTTCGATTTTAGATAATTTTTAAAGTCTTATAACTCAGGAACGGCTGCACCGATTTTGTTCAAACTTTTTGTGGAAGATTGCAAATTTATTCAGCTTTCAAATAAATATCATTATATGGGCGTGGCAGCACCCATTTCGGTAATAAAGATGGTTTATGAAAAACTTACCTAGTACAAAAACGAACAGTGCCACGCCCATTAATTATGTATCTTTGGAAAGCTATAGAAATTTCCTAACCTATGCAAAAAATTTCATCAAAATCGGAGTAATACTTTTCGAGTTATAAGCCAAGCAAGTTCGCCTCCATTGTGTTGTGAAAATCAAACAAAAATAAAAACGTGAGCAAAATACCAGGCGCCCAGAACTGCGCAGTAAGAAAATTTCGATTGTAGATAATTTTTAAAGTCTTATAACTCAGGAACGGCTGCACGGATTTTGTTAAAACTTTTTGTGGAAGATTGCAAATTTATTCAGCTTTCAAATAAATATCATTATATGGGCGTGGCAGCACCCATTTCGGTAATAAAGATGGTTTATGAAAAACTTACCTAGTACAAAAACGAACAGTGCCACGCCCATTAATTATGTATCTTTGGAAAGCTATAGAAATTTCCTAACCTATGCAAAAAATTTCATCAAAATCGGAGTAATACTTTTCGAGTTATAAGCCAAGCAAGTTCGCCTCCATTGTGTTGTGAAAATCATACAAAAATAAAAACGTGAGCAAAATACCAGGCGCCCAGAACTACACAGTAAGAAAATTTCGATTTTAGATAATTTTTAAAGTCTTATAACTCAGGAACGGCTGCACCGATTTTGTTCAAACTTTTTGTGGAAGATTGCAAATTTATTCAGCTTTCAAATGAATATCATTATATGGGCGTGGCAGCACCCATTTCGGTAATAAAGATGGTTTATGAAAAACTTACCTAGTACAAAAACGAACAGTGCCACGCCCATTAATTATGTATCTTTGGAAAGCTATAGAAATTTCCTAACCTATGCAAAAAATTTCATCAAAATCGGAGTAATACTTTTCGAGTTATAAGCCAAGCAAGTTCGCCTCCATTGTGTTGTGAAAATCAAACAAAAATAAAAACGTGAGCAAAATACCAGGCGCCCAGAACTGCGCAGTAAGAAAATTTCGATTTTAGATAATTTTTAAAGTCTTATAACTCAGGAACGGCTGCACCGATTTTGTTCAAACTTTTTGTGGAAGATTGCAAATTTATTCAGCTTTCAAATAAATATCATTATATGGGCGTGGCAGCACCCATTTCGGTAATAAAGATGGTTTATGAAAAACTTACCTAGTACAAAAACGAACAGTGCCACGCCCATTAATTATGTATCTTTGGAAAGCTATAGAAATTTCCTAACCTATGCAAAAAATTTCATCAAAATCGGAGTAATACTTTTCGAGTTATAAGCCAAGCAAGTTCGCCTCCATTGTGTTGTGAAAATCAAACAAAAATAAAAACGTGAGCAAAATACCAGGCGCCCAGAACTGCGCAGTAAGAAAATTTCGATTGTAGATAATTTTTAAAGTCTTATAACTCAGGAACGGCTGCACGGATTTTGTTAAAACTTTTTGTGGAAGATTGCAAATTTATTCAGCTTTCAAATAAATATCATTATATGGGCGTGGCAGCACCCATTTCGGTAATAAAGATGGTTTATGAAAAACTTACTTAGTACAAAAACTAACAGTGCCACGCCCATTAATTATGTATCTTTGGAAAGCTATAGAAATTTCCTAACCTATGCAAAAAATTTCATCAAAATCGGAGTAATACTTTTCGAGTTATAAGCCAAGCAAGTTCGCCTCCATTGTGTTGTGAAAATCAAACAAAAATAAAAACGTGAGCAAAATACCAGGCGCCCAGAACTGCGCAGTAAGAAAATTTCGATTGTAGATAATTTTTAAAGTCTTATAACTCAGGAACGGCTGAACGGATTTTGTTCAAACTTTTTGTGGAAGATTGCAAATTTATTCAGCTTTCAAATGACTATCATTACATGGGCGTGGCAGCACCCATTTCGGTAATAAAGATGGTTTATGAAAAACTTACCTAGTACAAAAACGAACAGTGCCACGCCCATTAATTATGTATCTTTGGAAAGCTATAGAAATTTCCTAACCTATGCAAAAAATTTCATCAAAATCGGAGTAATACTTTTCGAGTTATAAGCCAAGCAAGTTCGCCTCCATTGTGTTGTGAAACTCATACAAAAATAAAAACGTGAGCAAAATACCAGGCGCCCAGAACTACACAGTAAGAAAATTTCGATTTTAGATAATTTTTAAAGTCTTATAACTCAGGAACGGCTGCACGGATTTTGTTCAAACTTTTTGTGGAAGATTGCAAATTTATTCAGCTTTCAAATGAATATCATTATATGGGCGTGGCAGCACCCATTTCGGTAATAAAGATGGTTTATGAAAAATTTACCTAGTACAAAAACGAACAGTGCCACGCCCATTAATTATGTATCTTTGGAATAGAAATTTCCTAACCTATGCAAAAAATTTCATCAAAATCGGAGTAATACTTTTCGAGTTATAAGCCAAGCAAGTTCGCCTCCATTGTGTTGTGAAAATCAAACAAAAATAAAAACGTGAGCAAAATACCAGGCGCCCAGAACTGCGCAGTAAGAAAATTTCGATTTTAGATAATTTTTAAAGTCTTATAACTCAGGAACGGCTGCACCGATTTTGTTCAAACTTTTTGTGGAAGATTGCAAATTTATTCAGCTTTCAAATGAATATCATTATATGGGCGTGGCAGCACCCATTTCGGTAATAAAGATGGTTTATGAAAAACTTACCTAGTACAAAAACGAACAGTGCCACGCCCATTAATTATGTATCTTTGGAAAGCTATAGAAATTTCCTAACCTATGCAAAAAATTTCATCAAAATCGGAGTAATACTTTTCGAGTTATAAGCCAAGCAAGTTCGCCTCCATTGTGTTGTGAAAATCAAACAAAAATAAAAACGTGAGCAAAATACCAGGCGCCCAGAACTGCGCAGTAAGAAAATTTCGATTTTAGATAATTTTTAAAGTCTTATAACTCAGGAACGGCTGCACCGATTTTGTTCAAACTTTTTGTGGAAGATTGCAAATTTATTCAGCTTTCAAATGACTATCATTATATGGGCGTGGCAGCACCCATTTCGGTAATAAAGATGGTTTATGAAAAACTTACTTAGTACAAAAACGAACAGTGCCACGCCCATTAATTATGTATCTTTGGAAAGCTATAAAAATTTCCTAACCTATGCAAAAAATTTCATCAAAATCGGAGTAATACTTTTCGAGTTATAAGCCAAGCAAGTTCGCCTCCATTGTGTTGTGAAAATCATACAAAAATAAAAACGTGAGCAAAATACCAGGCGCCCAGAACTACACAGTAAGAAAATTTCGATTTTAGATAATTTTTAAAGTCTTATAACTCAGGAACGGCTGCACCGATTTTGTTCAAACTTTTTGTGGAAGATTGCAAATTTATTCAGCTTTCAAATGAATATCATTATATGGGCGTGGCAGCACCCATTTCGGTAATAAAGATGGTTTATGAAAAACTTACCTAGTACAAAAACGAACAGTGCCACGCCCATTAATTATGTATCTTTGGAAAGCTATAGAAATTTCCTAACCTATGCAAAAAATTTCATCAAAATCGGAGTAATACTTTTCGAGTTATAAGCCAAGCAAGTTCGCCTCCATTGTGTTGTGAAAATCAAACAAAAATAAAAACGTGAGCAAAATACCAGGCGCCCAGAACTGCGCAGTAAGAAAATTTCGATTGTAGATAATTTTTAAAGTCTTATAACTCAGGAACGGCTGAACGGATTTTGTTCAAACTTTTTGTGGAAGATTGCAAATTTATTCACCTTTCAAATGAATATCATTATATGGGCGTGGCAGCACCCATTTCGGTAATAAAGATGGTTTATGAAAAACTTACCTAGTACAAAAACGAACAGTGCCACGCCCATTAATTATGTATCTTTGGAAAGCTATAGAAATTTCCTAACCTATGCAAAAAATTTCATCAAAATCGGAGTAATACTTTTCGAGTTATAAGCCAAGCAAGTTCGCCTCCATTGTGTTGTGAAAATCATACAAAAATAAAAACGTGAGCAAAATACCAGGCGCCCAGAACTACACAGTAAGAAAATTTCGATTTTAGATAATTTTTAAAGTCTTATAACTCAGGAACGGCTGCACCGATTTTGTTCAAACTTTTTGTGGAAGATTGCAAATTTATTCAGCTTTCAAATAAATATCATTATATGGGCGTGGCAGCACCCATTTCGGTAATAAAGATGGTTTATGAAAAACTTACCTAGTACAAAAACGAACAGTGCCACGCCCATTAATTATGTATCTTTGGAAAGCTATAGAAATTTCCTAACCTATGCAAAAAATTTCATCAAAATCGGAGTAATACTTTTCGAGTTATAAGTCAAGCAAGTTCGCCTCCATTGTGTTGTGAAAATCAAACAAAAATAAAAACGTGAGCAAAATACCAGGCGCCCAGAACTGCGCAGTAAGAAAATTTCGATTTTAGATAATTTTTAAAGTCTTATAACTCAGGAACGGCTGCACCGATTTTGTTCAAACTTTTTGTGGAAGATTGCAAATTTATTCAGCTTTCAAATAAATATCATTATATGGGCGTGGCAGCACCCATTTCGGTAATAAAGATGGTTTATGAAAAACTTACCTAGTACAAAAACGAACAGTGCCACGCCCATTAATTATGTATCTTTGGAAAGCTATAGAAATTTCCTAACCTATGCAAAAAATTTCATCAAAATCGGAGTAATACTTTTCGAGTTATAAGCCAAGCAAGTTCGCCTCCATTGTGTTGTGAAAATCAAACAAAAATAAAAACGTGAGCAAAATACCAGGCGCCCAGAACTGCGCAGTAAGAAAATTTCGATTGTAGATAATTTTTAAAGTCTTATAACTCAGGAACGGCTGCACGGATTTTGTTAAAACTTTTTGTGGAAGATTGCAAATTTATTCAGCTTTCAAATAAATATCATTATATGGGCGTGGCAGCACCCATTTCGGTAATAAAGATGGTTTATGAAAAACTTACTTAGTACAAAAACTAACAGTGCCACGCCCATTAATTATGTATCTTTGGAAAGCTATAGAAATTTCCTAACCTATGCAAAAAATTTCATCAAAATCGGAGTAATACTTTTCGAGTTATAAGCCAAGCAAGTTCGCCTCCATTGTGTTGTGAAAATCAAACAAAAATAAAAACGTGAGCAAAATACCAGGCGCCCAGAACTGCGCAGTAAGAAAATTTCGATTGTAGATAATTTTTAAAGTCTTATAACTCAGGAACGGCTGAACGGATTTTGTTCAAACTTTTTGTGGAAGATTGCAAATTTATTCAGCTTTCAAATGACTATCATTACATGGGCGTGGCAGCACCCATTTCGGTAATAAAGATGGTTTATGAAAAACTTACCTAGTACAAAAACGAACAGTGCCACGCCCATTAATTATGTATCTTTGGAAAGCTATAGAAATTTCCTAACCTATGCAAAAAATTTCATCAAAATCGGAGTAATACTTTTCGAGTTATAAGCCAAGCAAGTTCGCCTCCATTGTGTTGTGAAACTCATACAAAAATAAAAACGTGAGCAAAATACCAGGCGCCCAGAACTACACAGTAAGAAAATTTCGATTTTAGATAATTTTTAAAGTCTTATAACTCAGGAACGGCTGCACGGATTTTGTTCAAACTTTTTGTGGAAGATTGCAAATTTATTCAGCTTTCAAATGAATATCATTATATGGGCGTGGCAGCACCCATTTCGGTAATAAAGATGGTTTATGAAAAATTTACCTAGTACAAAAACGAACAGTGCCACGCCCATTAATTATGTATCTTTGGAATAGAAATTTCCTAACCTATGCAAAAAATTTCATCAAAATCGGAGTAATACTTTTCGAGTTATAAGCCAAGCAAGTTCGCCTCCATTGTGTTGTGAAAATCAAACAAAAATAAAAACGTGAGCAAAATACCAGGCGCCCAGAACTGCGCAGTAAGAAAATTTCGATTTTAGATAATTTTTAAAGTCTTATAACTCAGGAACGGCTGCACCGATTTTGTTCAAACTTTTTGTGGAAGATTGCAAATTTATTCAGCTTTCAAATGAATATCATTATATGGGCGTGGCAGCACCCATTTCGGTAATAAAGATGGTTTATGAAAAACTTACCTAGTACAAAAACGAACAGTGCCACGCCCATTAATTATGTATCTTTGGAAAGCTATAGAAATTTCCTAACCTATGCAAAAAATTTCATCAAAATCGGAGTAATACTTTTCGAGTTATAAGCCAAGCAAGTTCGCCTCCATTGTGTTGTGAAAATCAAACAAAAATAAAAACGTGAGCAAAATACCAGGCGCCCAGAACTGCGCAGTAAGAAAATTTCGATTTTAGATAATTTTTAAAGTCTTATAACTCAGGAACGGCTGCACCGATTTTGTTCAAACTTTTTGTGGAAGATTGCAAATTTATTCAGCTTTCAAATGACTATCATTATATGGGCGTGGCAGCACCCATTTCGGTAATAAAGATGGTTTATGAAAAACTTACTTAGTACAAAAACGAACAGTGCCACGCCCATTAATTATGTATCTTTGGAAAGCTATAAAAATTTCCTAACCTATGCAAAAAATTTCATCAAAATCGGAGTAATACTTTTCGAGTTATAAGCCAAGCAAGTTCGCCTCCATTGTGTTGTGAAAATCATACAAAAATAAAAACGTGAGCAAAATACCAGGCGCCCAGAACTACACAGTAAGAAAATTTCGATTTTAGATAATTTTTAAAGTCTTATAACTCAGGAACGGCTGCACCGATTTTGTTCAAACTTTTTGTGGAAGATTGCAAATTTATTCAGCTTTCAAATGAATATCATTATATGGGCGTGGCAGCACCCATTTCGGTAATAAAGATGGTTTATGAAAAACTTACCTAGTACAAAAACGAACAGTGCCACGCCCATTAATTATGTATCTTTGGAAAGCTATAGAAATTTCCTAACCTATGCAAAAAATTTCATCAAAATCGGAGTAATACTTTTCGAGTTATAAGCCAAGCAAGTTCGCCTCCATTGTGTTGTGAAAATCAAACAAAAATAAAAACGTGAGCAAAATACCAGGCGCCCAGAACTGCGCAGTAAGAAAATTTCGATTGTAGATAATTTTTAAAGTCTTATAACTCAGGAACGGCTGAACGGATTTTGTTCAAACTTTTTGTGGAAGATTGCAAATTTATTCACCTTTCAAATGAATATCATTATATGGGCGTGGCAGCACCCATTTCGGTAATAAAGATGGTTTATGAAAAACTTACCTAGTACAAAAACGAACAGTGCCACGCCCATTAATTATGTATCTTTGGAAAGCTATAGAAATTTCCTAACCTATGCAAAAAATTTCATCAAAATCGGAGTAATACTTTTCGAGTTATAAGCCAAGCAAGTTCGCCTCCATTGTGTTGTGAAAATCATACAAAAATAAAAACGTGAGCAAAATACCAGGCGCCCAGAACTACACAGTAAGAAAATTTCGATTTTAGATAATTTTTAAAGTCTTATAACTCAGGAACGGCTGCACCGATTTTGTTCAAACTTTTTGTGGAAGATTGCAAATTTATTCAGCTTTCAAATAAATATCATTATATGGGCGTGGCAGCACCCATTTCGGTAATAAAGATGGTTTATGAAAAACTTACCTAGTACAAAAACGAACAGTGCCACGCCCATTAATTATGTATCTTTGGAAAGCTATAGAAATTTCCTAACCTATGCAAAAAATTTCATCAAAATCGGAGTAATACTTTTCGAGTTATAAGCCAAGCAAGTTCGCCTCCATTGTGTTGTGAAAATCAAACAAAAATAAAAACGTGAGCAAAATACCAGGCGCCCAGAACTGCGCAGTAAGAAAATTTCGATTGTAGATAATTTTTAAAGTCTTATAACTCAGGAACGGCTGAACGGATTTTGTTCAAACTTTTTGTGGAAGATTGCAAATTTATTCACCTTTCAAATGAATATCATTATATGGGCGTGGCAGCACCCATTTCGGTAATAAAGATGGTTTATGAAAAACTTACCTAGTACAAAAACGAACAGTGCCACGCCCATTAATTATGTATCTTTGGAAAGCTATAGAAATTTCCTAACCTATGCAAAAAATTTCATCAAAATCGGAGTAATACTTTTCGAGTTATAAGCCAAGCAAGTTCGCCTCCATTGTGTTGTGAAAATCATACAAAAATAAAAACGTGAGCAAAATACCAGGCGCCCAGAACTACACAGTAAGAAAATTTCGATTTTAGATAATTTTTAAAGTCTTATAACTCAGGAACGGCTGCACCGATTTTGTTCAAACTTTTTGTGGAAGATTGCAAATTTATTCAGCTTTCAAATAAATATCATTATATGGGCGTGGCAGCACCCATTTCGGTAATAAAGATGGTTTATGAAAAACTTACCTAGTACAAAAACGAACAGTGCCACGCCCATTAATTATGTATCTTTGGAAAGCTATAGAAATTTCCTAACCTATGCAAAAAATTTCATCAAAATCGGAGTAATACTTTTCGAGTTATAAGTCAAGCAAGTTCGCCTCCATTGTGTTGTGAAAATCAAACAAAAATAAAAACGTGAGCAAAATACCAGGCGCCCAGAACTGCGCAGTAAGAAAATTTCGATTGTAGATAATTTTTAAAGTCTTATAACTCAGGAACGGCTGCACGGATTTTGTTCAAACTTTTTGTGGAAGATTGCAAATTTATTCACCTTTCAAATGAATATCATTATATGGGCGTGGCAGCACCCATTTCGGTAATAAAGATGGTTTATGAAAAACTTACCTAGTACAAAAACGAACAGTGCCACGCCCATTAATTATGTATCTTTGGAAAGCTATAGAAATTTCCTAACCTATGCAAAAAATTTCATCAAAATCGGAGTAATACTTTTCGAGTTATAAGCCAAGCAAGTTCGCCTCCATTGTGTTGTGAAAATCAAACAAAAATAAAAACGTGAGCAAAATACCAGGCGCCCAGAACTGCGCAGTAAGAAAATTTCGATTGTAGATAATTTTTAAAGTCTTATAACTCAGGAACGGCTGAACGGATTTTGTTCAAACTTTTTGTGGAAGATTGCAAATTTATTCACCTTTCAAATGAATATCATTATATGGGCGTGGCAGCACCCATTTTGGTAATAAAGATGGTTTATGAAAAACTTACCTAGTACAAAAACGAACAGTGCCACGCCCATTAATTATGTATCTTTGGAAAGCTATAGAAATTTCCTAACCTATGCAAAAAATTTCATCAAAATCGGAGTAATACTTTTCGAGTTATAAGCCAAGCAAGTTCGCCTCCATTGTGTTGTGAAAATCAAACAAAAATAAAAACGTGAGCAAAATACCAGGTGCCCAGAACTGCGCAGTAAGAAAATTTCGATTGTAGATAATTTTTAAAGTCTTATAACTCAGGAACGGCTCCACGGATTTTGTTCAAACTTTTTGTGGAAGATTGCAAATTTATTCAGCTTTCAAATGACTATCATTACATGGGCGTGGCAGCACCCATTTCGGTAATAAAGATGGTTTATGGAAAACTTACCTAGTACAAAAACGAACAGTGCCACGCCCATTAATTATGTATCTTTGGAAAGCTATAGAAATTTCCTAACCTATGCAAAAAATTTCATCAAAATCGGAGTAATACTTTTCGAGTTATAAGCCAAGCAAGTTCGCCTCCATTGTGTTGTGAAACTCATACAAAAATAAAAACGTGAGCAAAATACCAGGCGCCCAGAACTACACAGTAAGAAAATTTCGATTTTAGATAATTTTTAAAGTCTTATAACTCAGGAACGGCTGCACCGATTTTGTTCAAACTTTTTGTGGAAGATTGCAAATTTATTCAGCTTTCAAATAAATATCATTATATGGGCGTGGCAGCACCCATTTCGGTAATAAAGATGGTTTATGAAAAACTTACCTAGTACAAAAACGAACAGTGCCACGCCCATTAATTATGTATCTTTGGAAAGCTATAGAAATTTCCTAACCTATGCAAAAAATTTCATCAAAATCGGAGTAATACTTTTCGAGTTATAAGTCAAGCAAGTTCGCCTCCATTGTGTTGTGAAAATCAAACAAAAATAAAAACGTGAGCAAAATACCAGGCGCCCAGAACTGCGCAGTAAGAAAATTTCGATTGTAGATAATTTTTAAAGTCTTATAACTCAGGAACGGCTGCACGGATTTTGTTCAAACTTTTTGTGGAAGATTGCAAATTTATTCACCTTTCAAATGAATATCATTATATGGGCGTGGCAGCACCCATTTCGGTAATAAAGATGGTTTATGAAAAACTTACCTAGTACAAAAACGAACAGTGCCACGCCCATTAATTATGTATCTTTGGAAAGCTATAGAAATTTCCTAACCTATGCAAAAAATTTCATCAAAATCGGAGTAATACTTTTCGAGTTATAAGCCAAGCAAGTTCGCCTCCATTGTGTTGTGAAAATCATACAAAAATAAAAACGTGAGCAAAATACCAGGCGCCCAGAACTACACAGTAAGAAAATTTCGATTTTAGATAATTTTTAAAGTCTTATAACTCAGGAACGGCTGCACCGATTTTGTTCAAACTTTTTGTGGAAGATTGCAAATTTATTCAGCTTTCAAATAAATATCATTATATGGGCGTGGCAGCACCCATTTCGGTAATAAAGATGGTTTATGAAAAACTTACCTAGTACAAAAACGAACAGTGCCACGCCCATTAATTATGTATCTTTGGAAAGCTATAGAAATTTCCTAACCTATGCAAAAAATTTCATCAAAATCGGAGTAATACTTTTCGAGTTATAAGTCAAGCAAGTTCGCCTCCATTGTGTTGTGAAAATCAAACAAAAATAAAAACGTGAGCAAAATACCAGGCGCCCAGAACTGCGCAGTAAGAAAATTTCGATTGTAGATAATTTTTAAAGTCTTATAACTCAGGAACGGCTGCACGGATTTTGTTCAAACTTTTTGTGGAAGATTGCAAATTTATTCACCTTTCAAATGAATATCATTATATGGGCGTGGCAGCACCCATTTCGGTAATAAAGATGGTTTATGAAAAACTTACCTAGTACAAAAACGAACAGTGCCACGCCCATTAATTATGTATCTTTGGAAAGCTATAGAAATTTCCTAACCTATGCAAAAAATTTCATCAAAATCGGAGTAATACTTTTCGAGTTATAAGCCAAGCAAGTTCGCCTCCATTGTGTTGTGAAAATCATACAAAAATAAAAACGTGAGCAAAATACCAGGCGCCCAGAACTACACAGTAAGAAAATTTCGATTTTAGATAATTTTTAAAGTCTTATAACTCAGGAACGGCTGCACCGATTTTGTTCAAACTTTTTGTGGAAGATTGCAAATTTATTCAGCTTTCAAATAAATATCATTATATGGGCGTGGCAGCACCCATTTCGGTAATAAAGATGGTTTATGAAAAACTTACCTAGTACAAAAACGAACAGTGCCACGCCCATTAATTATGTATCTTTGGAAAGCTATAGAAATTTCCTAACCTATGCAAAAAATTTCATCAAAATCGGAGTAATACTTTTCGAGTTATAAGCCAAGCAAGTTCGCCTCCATTGTGTTGTGAAAATCATACAAAAATAAAAACGTGAGCAAAATACCAGGCGCCCAGAACTACACAGTAAGAAAATTTCGATTTTAGATAATTTTTAAAGTCTTATAACTCAGGAACGGCTGCACCGATTTTGTTCAAACTTTTTGTGGAAGATTGCAAATTTATTCAGCTTTCAAATAAATATCATTATATGGGCGTGGCAGCACCCATTTCGGTAATAAAGATGGTTTATGAAAAACTTACCTAGTACAAAAACGAACAGTGCCACGCCCATTAATTATGTATCTTTGGAAAGCTATAGAAATTTCCTAACCTATGCAAAAAATTTCATCAAAATCGGAGTAATACTTTTCGAGTTATAAGTCAAGCAAGTTCGCCTCCATTGTGTTGTGAAAATCAAACAAAAATAAAAACGTGAGCAAAATACCAGGCGCCCAGAACTGCGCAGTAAGAAAATTTCGATTGTAGATAATTTTTAAAGTCTTATAACTCAGGAACGGCTGCACGGATTTTGTTCAAACTTTTTGTGGAAGATTGCAAATTTATTCACCTTTCAAATGAATATCATTATATGGGCGTGGCAGCACCCATTTCGGTAATAAAGATGGTTTATGAAAAACTTACCTAGTACAAAAACGAACAGTGCCACGCCCATTAATTATGTATCTTTGGAAAGCTATAGAAATTTCCTAACCTATGCAAAAAATTTCATCAAAATCGGAGTAATACTTTTCGAGTTATAAGCCAAGCAAGTTCGCCTCCATTGTGTTGTGAAAATCAAACAAAAATAAAAACGTGAGCAAAATACCAGGCGCCCAGAACTGCGCAGTAAGAAAATTTCGATTGTAGATAATTTTTAAAGTCTTATAACTCAGGAACGGCTGAACGGATTTTGTTCAAACTTTTTGTGGAAGATTGCAAATTTATTCACCTTTCAAATGAATATCATTATATGGGCGTGGCAGCACCCATTTTGGTAATAAAGATGGTTTATGAAAAACTTACCTAGTACAAAAACGAACAGTGCCACGCCCATTAATTATGTATCTTTGGAAAGCTATAGAAATTTCCTAACCTATGCAAAAAATTTCATCAAAATCGGAGTAATACTTTTCGAGTTATAAGCCAAGCAAGTTCGCCTCCATTGTGTTGTGAAACTCATACAAAAATAAAAACGTGAGCAAAATACCAGGCGCCCAGAACTACACAGTAAGAAAATTTCGATTTTAGATAATTTTTAAAGTCTTATAACTCAGGAACGGCTGCACCGATTTTGTTCAAACTTTTTGTGGAAGATTGCAAATTTATTCAGCTTTCAAATGAATATCATTATATGGGCGTGGCAGCACCCATTTCGGTAATAAAGATGGTTTATGAAAAATTTACCTAGTACAAAAACGAACAGTGCCACGCCCATTAATTATGTATCTTTGGAATAGAAATTTCCTAACCTATGCAAAAAATTTCATCAAAATCGGAGTAATACTTTTCGAGTTATAAGCCAAGCAAGTTCGCCTCCATTGTGTTGTGAAAATCAAACAAAAATAAAAACGTGAGCAAAATACCAGGCGCCCAGAACTGCGCAGTAAGAAAATTTCGATTTTAGATAATTTTTAAAGTCTTATAACTCAGGAACGGCTGCACCGATTTTGTTCAAACTTTTTGTGGAAGATTGCAAATTTATTCAGCTTTCAAATGAATATCATTATATGGGCGTGGCAGCACCCATTTCGGTAATAAAGATGGTTTATGAAAAACTTACCTAGTACAAAAACGAACAGTGCCACGCCCATTAATTATGTATCTTTGGAAAGCTATAGAAATTTCCTAACCTATGCAAAAAATTTCATCAAAATCGGAGTAATACTTTTCGAGTTATAAGCCAAGCAAGTTCGCCTCCATTGTGTTGTGAAAATCATACAAAAATAAAAACGTGAGCAAAATACCAGGCGCCCAGAACTACACAGTAAGAAAATTTCGATTTTAGATAATTTTTAAAGTCTTATAACTCAGGAACGGCTGCACCGATTTTGTTCAAACTTTTTGTGGAAGATTGCAAATTTATTCAGCTTTCAAATGAATATCATTATATGGGCGTGGCAGCACCCATTTCGGTAATAAAGATGGTTTATGAAAAACTTACTTAGTACAAAAACGAACAGTGCCACGCCCATTAATTATGTATCTTTGGAAAGCTATAAAAATTTCCTAACCTATGCAAAAAATTTCATCAAAATCGGAGTAATACTTTTCGAGTTATAAGCCAAGCAAGTTCGCCTCCATTGTGTTGTGAAAATCAAACAAAAATAAAAACGTGAGCAAAATACCAGGCGCCCAGAACTGCGCAGTAAGAAAATTTCGATTGTAGATAATTTTTAAAGTCTTATAACTCAGGAACGGCTGAACGGATTTTGTTCAAACTTTTTGTGGAAGATTGCAAATTTATTCACCTTTCAAATGAATATCATTATATGGGCGTGGCAGCACCCATTTCGGTAATAAAGATGGTTTATGAAAAACTTACCTAGTACAAAAACGAACAGTGCCACGCCCATTAATTATGTATCTTTGGAAAGCTATAGAAATTTCCTAACCTATGCAAAAAATTTCATCAAAATCGGAGTAATACTTTTCGAGTTATAAGCCAAGCAAGTTCGCCTCCATTGTGTTGTGAAAATCATACAAAAATAAAAACGTGAGCAAAATACCAGGCGCCCAGAACTACACAGTAAGAAAATTTCGATTT
The DNA here is from genome assembly GCA_949710015.1 of Crataerina pallida. NCBI lineage: Eukaryota > Metazoa > Arthropoda > Insecta > Diptera > Hippoboscidae > Crataerina > Crataerina pallida. The sequence goes on from OX453291.1 coordinate 30,262,551, forward strand.
TAGATAATTTTTAAAGTCTTATAACTCAGGAACGGCTGCACCGATTTTGTTCAAACTTTTTGTGGAAGATTGCAAATTTATTCAGCTTTCAAATGAATATCATTATATGGGCGTGGCAGCACCCATTTCGGTAATAAAGATGGTTTATGAAAAACTTACCTAGTACAAAAACGAACAGTGCCACGCCCATTAATTATGTATCTTTGGAAAGCTATAGAAATTTCCTAACCTATGCAAAAAATTTCATCAAAATCGGAGTAATACTTTTCGAGTTATAAGCCAAGCAAGTTCGCCTCCATTGTGTTGTGAAAATCATACAAAAATAAAAACGTGAGCAAAATACCAGGCGCCCAGAACTACACAGTAAGAAAATTTCGATTTTAGATAATTTTTAAAGTCTTATAACTCAGGAACGGCTCCACGGATTTTGTTCAAACTTTTTGTGGAAGATTGCAAATTTATTCAGCTTTCAAATGAATATCATTATATGGGCGTGGCAGCACCCATTTCGGTAATAAAGATGGTTTATGAAAAACTTACCTAGTACAAAAACGAACAGTGCCACGCCCATTAATTATGTATCTTTGGAAAGCTATAGAAATTTCCTAACCTATGCAAAAAATTTCATCAAAATCGGAGTAATACTTTTCGAGTTATAAGCCAAGCAAGTTCGCCTCCATTGTGTTGTGAAAATCATACAAAAATAAAAACGTGAGCAAAATACCAGGCGCCCAGAACTACACAGTAAGAAAATTTCGATTTTAGATAATTTTTAAAGTCTTATAACTCAGGAACGGCTCCACGGATTTTGTTCAAACTTTTTGTGGAAGATTGCAAATTTATTCAGCTTTCAAATAAATATCATTATATGGGCGTGGCAGCACCCATTTCGGTAATAAAGATGGTTTATGAAAAACTTACCTAGTACAAAAACGAACAGTGCCACGCCCATTAATTATGTATCTTTGGAAAGCTATAGAAATTTCCTAACCTATGCAAAAAATTTCATCAAAATCGGAGTAATACTTTTCGAGTTATAAGCCAAGCAAGTTCGCCTCCATTGTGTTGTGAAAATCATACAAAAATAAAAACGTGAGCAAAATACCAGGCGCCCAGAACTACACAGTAAGAAAATTTCGATTTTAGATAATTTTTAAAGTCTTATAACTCAGGAACGGCTGCACGGATTTAGTTCAAACTTTTTGTGGAAGATTGCAAATTTATTCACCTTTCAAATGAATATCATTATATGGGCGTGGCAGCACCCATTTCGGTAATAAAGATGGTTTATGAAAAACTTACCTAGTACAAAAACGAACAGTGCCACGCCCATTAATTATGTATCTTTGGAAAGCTATAGAAATTTCCTAACCTATGCAAAAAATTTCATCAAAATCGGAGTAATACTTTTCGAGTTATAAGCCAAGCAAGTTCGCCTCCATTGTGTTGTGAAAATCAAACAAAAATAAAAACGTGAGCAAAATACCAGGCGCCCAGAACTGCGCAGTAAGAAAATTTCGATTGTAGATAATTTTTAAAGTCTTATAACTCAGGAACGGCTGAACGGATTTTGTTCAAACTTTTTGTGGAAGATTGCAAATTTATTCAGCTTTCAAATGACTATCATTACATGGGCGTGGCAGCACCCATTTCGGTAATAAAGATGGTTTATGAAAAACTTACCTAGTACAAAAACGAACAGTGCCACGCCCATTAATTATGTATCTTTGGAAAGCTATAGAAATTTCCTAACCTATGCAAAAAATTTCATCAAAATCGGAGTAATACTTTTCGAGTTATAAGCCAAGCAAGTTCGCCTCCATTGTGTTGTGAAACTCATACAAAAATAAAAACGTGAGCAAAATACCAGGCGCCCAGAACTACACAGTAAGAAAATTTCGATTTTAGATAATTTTTAAAGTCTTATAACTCAGGAACGGCTGCACGGATTTTGTTCAAACTTTTTGTGGAAGATTGCAAATTTATTCAGCTTTCAAATGAATATCATTATATGGGCGTGGCAGCACCCATTTCGGTAATAAAGATGGTTTATGAAAAATTTACCTAGTACAAAAACGAACAGTGCCACGCCCATTAATTATGTATCTTTGGAATAGAAATTTCCTAACCTATGCAAAAAATTTCATCAAAATCGGAGTAATACTTTTCGAGTTATAAGCCAAGCAAGTTCGCCTCCATTGTGTTGTGAAAATCAAACAAAAATAAAAACGTGAGCAAAATACCAGGCGCCCAGAACTGCGCAGTAAGAAAATTTCGATTTTAGATAATTTTTAAAGTCTTATAACTCAGGAACGGCTGCACCGATTTTGTTCAAACTTTTTGTGGAAGATTGCAAATTTATTCAGCTTTCAAATGAATATCATTATATGGGCGTGGCAGCACCCATTTCGGTAATAAAGATGGTTTATGAAAAACTTACCTAGTACAAAAACGAACAGTGCCACGCCCATTAATTATGTATCTTTGGAAAGCTATAGAAATTTCCTAACCTATGCAAAAAATTTCATCAAAATCGGAGTAATACTTTTCGAGTTATAAGCCAAGCAAGTTCGCCTCCATTGTGTTGTGAAAATCAAACAAAAATAAAAACGTGAGCAAAATACCAGGCGCCCAGAACTGCGCAGTAAGAAAATTTCGATTTTAGATAATTTTTAAAGTCTTATAACTCAGGAACGGCTGCACCGATTTTGTTCAAACTTTTTGTGGAAGATTGCAAATTTATTCAGCTTTCAAATGACTATCATTATATGGGCGTGGCAGCACCCATTTCGGTAATAAAGATGGTTTATGAAAAACTTACTTAGTACAAAAACGAACAGTGCCACGCCCATTAATTATGTATCTTTGGAAAGCTATAAAAATTTCCTAACCTATGCAAAAAATTTCATCAAAATCGGAGTAATACTTTTCGAGTTATAAGCCAAGCAAGTTCGCCTCCATTGTGTTGTGAAAATCATACAAAAATAAAAACGTGAGCAAAATACCAGGCGCCCAGAACTACACAGTAAGAAAATTTCGATTTTAGATAATTTTTAAAGTCTTATAACTCAGGAACGGCTGCACCGATTTTGTTCAAACTTTTTGTGGAAGATTGCAAATTTATTCAGCTTTCAAATGAATATCATTATATGGGCGTGGCAGCACCCATTTCGGTAATAAAGATGGTTTATGAAAAACTTACCTAGTACAAAAACGAACAGTGCCACGCCCATTAATTATGTATCTTTGGAAAGCTATAGAAATTTCCTAACCTATGCAAAAAATTTCATCAAAATCGGAGTAATACTTTTCGAGTTATAAGCCAAGCAAGTTCGCCTCCATTGTGTTGTGAAAATCAAACAAAAATAAAAACGTGAGCAAAATACCAGGCGCCCAGAACTGCGCAGTAAGAAAATTTCGATTGTAGATAATTTTTAAAGTCTTATAACTCAGGAACGGCTGAACGGATTTTGTTCAAACTTTTTGTGGAAGATTGCAAATTTATTCACCTTTCAAATGAATATCATTATATGGGCGTGGCAGCACCCATTTCGGTAATAAAGATGGTTTATGAAAAACTTACCTAGTACAAAAACGAACAGTGCCACGCCCATTAATTATGTATCTTTGGAAAGCTATAGAAATTTCCTAACCTATGCAAAAAATTTCATCAAAATCGGAGTAATACTTTTCGAGTTATAAGCCAAGCAAGTTCGCCTCCATTGTGTTGTGAAAATCATACAAAAATAAAAACGTGAGCAAAATACCAGGCGCCCAGAACTACACAGTAAGAAAATTTCGATTTTAGATAATTTTTAAAGTCTTATAACTCAGGAACGGCTGCACCGATTTTGTTCAAACTTTTTGTGGAAGATTGCAAATTTATTCAGCTTTCAAATAAATATCATTATATGGGCGTGGCAGCACCCATTTCGGTAATAAAGATGGTTTATGAAAAACTTACCTAGTACAAAAACGAACAGTGCCACGCCCATTAATTATGTATCTTTGGAAAGCTATAGAAATTTCCTAACCTATGCAAAAAATTTCATCAAAATCGGAGTAATACTTTTCGAGTTATAAGTCAAGCAAGTTCGCCTCCATTGTGTTGTGAAAATCAAACAAAAATAAAAACGTGAGCAAAATACCAGGCGCCCAGAACTGCGCAGTAAGAAAATTTCGATTGTAGATAATTTTTAAAGTCTTATAACTCAGGAACGGCTGCACGGATTTTGTTCAAACTTTTTGTGGAAGATTGCAAATTTATTCACCTTTCAAATGAATATCATTATATGGGCGTGGCAGCACCCATTTCGGTAATAAAGATGGTTTATGAAAAACTTACCTAGTACAAAAACGAACAGTGCCACGCCCATTAATTATGTATCTTTGGAAAGCTATAGAAATTTCCTAACCTATGCAAAAAATTTCATCAAAATCGGAGTAATACTTTTCGAGTTATAAGCCAAGCAAGTTCGCCTCCATTGTGTTGTGAAAATCAAACAAAAATAAAAACGTGAGCAAAATACCAGGCGCCCAGAACTGCGCAGTAAGAAAATTTCGATTGTAGATAATTTTTAAAGTCTTATAACTCAGGAACGGCTGAACGGATTTTGTTCAAACTTTTTGTGGAAGATTGCAAATTTATTCACCTTTCAAATGAATATCATTATATGGGCGTGGCAGCACCCATTTCGGTAATAAAGATGGTTTATGAAAAACTTACCTAGTACAAAAACGAACAGTGCCACGCCCATTAATTATGTATCTTTGGAAAGCTATAGAAATTTCCTAACCTATGCAAAAAATTTCATCAAAATCGGAGTAATACTTTTCGAGTTATAAGCCAAGCAAGTTCGCCTCCATTGTGTTGTGAAAATCAAACAAAAATAAAAACGTGAGCAAAATACCAGGTGCCCAGAACTGCGCAGTAAGAAAATTTCGATTGTAGATAATTTTTAAAGTCTTATAACTCAGGAACGGCTCCACGGATTTTGTTCAAACTTTTTGTGGAAGATTGCAAATTTATTCAGCTTTCAAATGACTATCATTACATGGGCGTGGCAGCACCCATTTCGGTAATAAAGATGGTTTATGGAAAACTTACCTAGTACAAAAACGAACAGTGCCACGCCCATTAATTATGTATCTTTGGAAAGCTATAGAAATTTCCTAACCTATGCAAAAAATTTCATCAAAATCGGAGTAATACTTTTCGAGTTATAAGCCAAGCAAGTTCGCCTCCATTGTGTTGTGAAAATCAAACAAAAATAAAAACGTGAGCAAAATACCAGGCGCCCAGAACTGCGCAGTAAGAAAATTTCGATTTTAGATAATTTTTAAAGTCTTATAACTCAGGAACGGCTGCACCGATTTTGTTCAAACTTTTTGTGGAAGATTGCAAATTTATTCAGCTTTCAAATGAATATCATTATATGGGCGTGGCAGCACCCATTTCGGTAATAAAGATGGTTTATGAAAAACTTACCTAGTACAAAAACGAACAGTGCCACGCCCATTAATTATGTATCTTTGGAAAGCTATAAAAATTTCCTAACCTATGCAAAAAATTTCATCAAAATCGGAGTAATACTTTTCGAGTTATAAGCCAAGCAAGTTCGCCTCCATTGTGTTGTGAAAATCATACAAAAATAAAAACGTGAGCAAAATACCAGGCGCCCAGAACTACACAGTAAGAAAATTTCGATTTTAGATAATTTTTAAAGTCTTATAACTCAGGAACGGCTGCACCGATTTTGTTCAAACTTTTTGTGGAAGATTGCAAATTTATTCAGCTTTCAAATGAATATCATTATATGGGCGTGGCAGCACCCATTTCGGTAATAAAGATGGTTTATGAAAAACTTACTTAGTACAAAAACGAACAGTGCCACGCCCATTAATTATGTATCTTTGGAAAGCTATAAAAATTTCCTAACCTATGCAAAAAATTTCATCAAAATCGGAGTAATACTTTTCGAGTTATAAGCCAAGCAAGTTCGCCTCCATTGTGTTGTGAAAATCAAACAAAAATAAAAACGTGAGCAAAATACCAGGCGCCCAGAACTGCGCAGTAAGAAAATTTCGATTGTAGATAATTTTTAAAGTCTTATAACTCAGGAACGGCTGAACGGATTTTGTTCAAACTTTTTGTGGAAGATTGCAAATTTATTCACCTTTCAAATGAATATCATTATATGGGCGTGGCAGCACCCATTTCGGTAATAAAGATGGTTTATGAAAAACTTACCTAGTACAAAAACGAACAGTGCCACGCCCATTAATTATGTATCTTTGGAAAGCTATAGAAATTTCCTAACCTATGCAAAAAATTTCATTAAAATCGGAGTAATACTTTTCGAGTTATAAGCCAAGCAAGTTCGCCTCCATTGTGTTGTGAAAATCATACAAAAATAAAAACGTGAGCAAAATACCAGGCGCCCAGAACTACACAGTAAGAAAATTTCGATTTTAGATAATTTTTAAAGTCTTATAACTCAGGAACGGCTGCACCGATTTTGTTCAAACTTTTTGTGGAAGATTGCAAATTTATTCAGCTTTCAAATGAATATCATTATATGGGCGTGGCAGCACCCATTTCGGTAATAAAGATGGTTTATGAAAAACTTACCTAGTACAAAAACGAACAGTGCCACGCCCATTAATTATGTATCTTTGGAAAGCTATAGAAATTTCCTAACCTATGCAAAAAATTTCATCAAAATCGGAGTAATACTTTTCGAGTTATAAGCCAAGCAAGTTCGCCTCCATTGTGTTGTGAAAATCATACAAAAATAAAAACGTGAGCAAAATACCAGGCGCCCAGAACTACACAGTAAGAAAATTTCGATTTTAGATAATTTTTAAAGTCTTATAACTCAGGAACGGCTCCACGGATTTTGTTCAAACTTTTTGTGGAAGATTGCAAATTTATTCAGCTTTCAAATGAATATCATTATATGGGCGTGGCAGCACCCATTTCGGTAATAAAGATGGTTTATGAAAAACTTACCTAGTACAAAAACGAACAGTGCCACGCCCATTAATTATGTATCTTTGGAAAGCTATAGAAATTTCCTAACCTATGCAAAAAATTTCATCAAAATCGGAGTAATACTTTTCGAGTTATAAGCCAAGCAAGTTCGCCTCCATTGTGTTGTGAAAATCATACAAAAATAAAAACGTGAGCAAAATACCAGGCGCCCAGAACTACACAGTAAGAAAATTTCGATTTTAGATAATTTTTAAAGTCTTATAACTCAGGAACGGCTCCACGGATTTTGTTCAAACTTTTTGTGGAAGATTGCAAATTTATTCAGCTTTCAAATAAATATCATTATATGGGCGTGGCAGCACCCATTTCGGTAATAAAGATGGTTTATGAAAAACTTACCTAGTACAAAAACGAACAGTGCCACGCCCATTAATTATGTATCTTTGGAAAGCTATAGAAATTTCCTAACCTATGCAAAAAATTTCATCAAAATCGGAGTAATACTTTTCGAGTTATAAGCCAAGCAAGTTCGCCTCCATTGTGTTGTGAAAATCATACAAAAATAAAAACGTGAGCAAAATACCAGGCGCCCAGAACTACACAGTAAGAAAATTTCGATTTTAGATAATTTTTAAAGTCTTATAACTCAGGAACGGCTGCACGGATTTAGTTCAAACTTTTTGTGGAAGATTGCAAATTTATTCACCTTTCAAATGAATATCATTATATGGGAGTGGCAGCACCCATTTCGGTAATAAAGATGGTTTATGAAAAACTTACCTAGTACAAAAACGAACAGTGCCACGCCCAATATTTATGTAAATTCGAAAAGCTATTAAAATTTCTTAACGTGTGCAATAAATTTCATTAAAATCGGAGCAGTAGTTTTAGAGTTATAAGCTAAGCAAATTCACCTTCTTTCTTGTGGCCGTAATTTTAACAAGTAAGAAGAAGTGCCTGTTATTAGCGATTTGCGTGCAAAAACTAAAAATGCCTAAATCGATTCAGTTTTTCATGCTGATTAAGAACATTTATACTTCGTAGGATATCTAACGTCTCCTTCTAGGTGTTGCACAAGAAAGAACAAACTTAGTATATACTCATGACTAAGTCGTAGGGTATAATAATGAAAAATTTATTAATTTTAAATTTTAGCATATATAATAAATTGCTATATAATTATTAAATTAAAATAATTATTGTGTGTGTACATTTATTTATACATTTAATACCAAATTAGTCATCGGAGAAAGTCTTTAAATCTCTCACAGCAACTCCATTAAAATGGAATTATTACCAGCACAATAAAAGTTTAACGTTTGTATAGTATGGATAACCGACAGCTCTATGATTAACTCGCATGCTTATAACAAATGTATGTGTATGTACGTAGGTATGCGTATGTGTTTGTGCCATGTTTATATTTTGAAAAACTTTGCACATCTACGTAAGTTGGAGCGAGGCAGCAAATCACCTACAAGTTGTGTTTTGTTCGAAACGCTTACATACCCGGCAATCATACTGCGTTGGAGTTGCAAGGACATTTAAAAAGGACATTCGCCCCTGTTGTTATAACATTTTGTAACATGCAAAAGAGTTTAAATGTGAAATAGGTAAAAGTTTGGCAAACAGTCGTTACTCAACGTTTAAATGATATGCACGTGAAGCATAAAATATGGCGCATAACTAAACGGAACATCGGACAGCAATGTATTGTGTGGTAAGGTACCACAAGGTACCACAGAAAGTGTAATTTAATAAAAAAAAAAGGAAAAATCATAACAACTCAATTGAATTATAAGTTGTATGCTTGAGAAATATTTTATAATGCCAGTGATGGACCACACATAACGTAGATGGGAAAAAACCAAGTGCCAGACTATGAGTTGAAAGTGAATGCTCTGCTGAAAAAAGCAGTTGTGATAGTAGGTTGTGGGTGCTTTGTAACAAACGACATTACGAATGAGTTATATGCAAATAATTAATATCAAGAGTCGTCTGTGCGGCGTGTGCATGTGTATGTGTACCCACTAAATTATTATAGTAATAAATTAAAAAAATAACAAATAAATTTTGTAGAAGAAGAACATAGTAGAAGCAAAACATAATCGTAAAAACTTTGGGTGAAATTCGAAGCGAGTATATGTGGTACTTGAATAAAATTTATAACATGTTATCAACACTACATATTTAACATAATTTGTAACTCAATTTCAATATGAAACAACAAAAATATATGCAAAGAGAAAATTTAAATGTGGCCTGAACAGCAACTGCAAACACACTAAGGAGGAGTGCATGCACATGAATCAATTATTAACCTTTTAATCTCCCAATGCTTTGGATGGATAAATGGAAAATCTTTATTATTTTACATTAAAGTAGAATTTTTGATTAAAACTGTGGTAAGATGATTAACAATTAGGTAGAACGTATATAATGGCACAATTTCTGTGTGCCTATATAAAGAGGAAACCAATTCGATTTAAAAACACCGTGGTATTTAAAATATATAAAAATATAGATAAATAGTAGTAAAAGTAAATCACTTTGAAACTGTACACATTGCAAAGGATTTTCTAATGAAAAAATGCAAAAAAAATTTCATTTTTGCATTCTATAGCAGCATAATAATTAACGACATCTTTAATTTAAATATTTTAGAATTAGTAGTGTAGTGGGCTTTAAAAATGCTTCTGCTTACTAACTAAGACGCCATTTGAATCAATTTTTGACCTTTGGTACTTATGAGTCTTTTGGAATATAGAGAAAGCCCTCTGGCACAAGCCTCTTAAAACCCCCATCAGCATGGGGGCAGCATATTAGTATGAAGACTTAATTACTCTGTGATTAAATTATTTATAAGGATATAAGCACAAAATCCATTATCTGTATGACAAGATGATATTAGTTAGTATTGTAAGGTAACTAAACAATGTGGCTTCTTGTAGAATTCCAAATTAACATCAATCATACGCTGTTGAATTTTAGTATCTTGCAATATACAGGGCGAGGAAAAAGTATGGACACTAATGAAAAACGGTAGGTGCGGCTATTTCCACTTTGAATAATAACTTGTGCGCTTAAAATGTAAATTTTATCAATTTAATTTTATAAATCTAATGATAGTAAGAGTGATAGACAGACATACGGACAGATTGACTCAATTTTTCGATATCGAATGGCATTTTTGTTTGTTGGAAACGGATTAGCATACTTTGTATAAAAATATCGTTTTTAATTGTCTTGAAATAAAAGCTGAAGTGGTGTTTCATACGAAGAGACTTTTCTAGACAAAAGTTTGTCATTCCACTCTGGGGATTAATAATCGTTAAAGCGTGACCCAAATGTTTTTACACCATACCCTTCCTTCTAAAAATGTAGGGTATCGCAAATTAGTTTTAAGTCAAATATTTGCTTTTTTTACTTTCTTCTAACTAGCTTCAATTGCCTACATTGCTCCCTCGATTGTTAAGGCATTGTGATGACAAAACTCGAAGTTCATTAAAATGCAAACTCACAGTGTCAAAGTTTATTTGTTTGCTTATGAAGAACAGCTAACTGGAGTTAATTTTAATAAAATAGAATAGCACTTGAAAGAAAAATTCATTCAAAAGTGAAAGAAAATTTTTTAATTAATTCTTGCCAAAAAAAATTAAAGCCAAAATATCAAACTGTAGAATCCCACAACTAAAAATTCATCTTTTTAAAAGCATTAGATTCTTCTTTAGTTGTTTGTATTGTATTTTAAAGGATTCTTCCTTACGATAACAATATTGAAACAAAACAAGTGAAAATGTTATAGTCAGTGCTGCGCCCAAAAATCAAATTAAAATTTGATAGACATAATATAAAATGGGCATGGTCGAATAATATTCACGTCTACAATTTACAAAAAAAAAAGACATTTTTATGCCGAATCCGATGTTGAAATTAATACACTGTTAAAAGGCAGAATCAGGTATTCTCTACGCCCTGTGGAGATGTGGACGTTATTTGAGATATGTCTCAAGCCAAATTTATTTTATATTCAGCCTTGAAATTTATTCGATTTTAGCATTAAATTGATTTAATATTAATGATGAAAATTGCACATTTATTTTATGTATTTATGTGTGTATGTATTATATGTAGAAATACAAGATTGTAAAAATTTTATAAACGATTTCATTTCAATCACATATGGTGGCTTATAGTACAAAGAAAAATCACCACAAAATAAAAAAAAACAAAACAACGGTAGACCACAAATTACACAAACTGCTCACCAGTGTTATTATTATATTAGATTGTTATCTGGATAAATCCAGGAAAGCGATCCTTCATAATATTCAATTCAATAAAATGAACCATTATATGTGTAAGCTCCTCCCACACTACACAAACATATCGCCTAATGAATATAAATGTGTCTGGAATTGCTGGCACATCTGTGAATGCAGACCAAAGGATGTAACACGTTTATGTATAAGTGTGATTGTACAGTTATACAATTTATGCACATTTTTTCATTTTCATTTGTATGCTTTTATTTCATAACTATTGCAGTGAACTTTGACAAAAAAACAGTTAAGCGTTAAGTTACACATACACGGAATCAGTATGAAAACACATTATATTGGGTGTATATACCATACATAATAGATTGTAAATGCGCCGGAGAATAATTCAATATTTTCATTCTGATTTGCTTTGGGTGGTGTTAGTGTAATATGATAAGTGTGATAACATATTAATTGGTTGCTTCAGTTATGAAACAAGCAAAAAACTATATTTGGCTGAGGCCGAAAATTGCGCTTTTTGAGTTATTGTTGCATTGTGGGCGTGTCTCTTGACCGATTTTACCTACCTTTAGCGAATGACTTTGATCAAAAACTTCACTAAGATTGGAGTGGACATTTTTTAGTCTTTTACGACCAGGAGAATGCTTATCACAAACATTCACATCATGCGGACTGACGGTTAAAAATTATAACCACAAGAATGAAGGCGAATTTGCGAATTGAATAAATTTACTCGATTGTTCTTCTTCTGAGTTTGTTCAGTGGTATTAGTGGGTGCTTCCACACACAAGTACGTCCATTCACTCATCCGTACAAAATGTGTGTTTTTCCTTACCACCCGATAATGACAAAGACATTAGAGGTGGTTTTAATGCAAATGAAAATGCTAATTTAAGCGTAAGCAACATTTTCATATTAGTGGCCGACAGCAAGCACTAGGTAATACCTCACCACCAACAACGGCAATTGTAATAGTAACAATAACAACAACAAGAGCAACATCAACAGCTACACGACATTGTTGCAGTGTTAGACAATAAACCAAACGACGTTGTAATGCGTACCTTTGCCACGATTGAACCGCATCAGCCACAACCACTTGCTACTACAAACCAACCGCAATATTTGAAAAATGTTTAACACCCTCTGCACAACACAAGACTCGTACACCTGAACTAACACATAATATTCTTAACAGTTTTAATAATAACACCATTAGCATTAAGAAAATAACTCGCATCCCAGCACCATCACCACCACAGATACAGATACTAAACTGTTTGAAGCATAATTTAAGGACGTGTGGGATATTAAATGGTCGCGCTGGACCGACTATAACATTTTTACTTGTTTTATCAAGCTTTTTTTTATATTAAAAAGTCATCGTGGAACCAGCTCACACTAGCTTCATCCAATCATCAGGCTGCAGTGTCAAAGTTTTTAATTATGAAAGCGTTGCTTTATCTGTTCTGTCAGATGTCAATGTTTTGTGTGGTTGATTATGAGTCTCAATGAATTTCAATGTTATGTTTGTGTGTGCAAGTGCAAGTGCTTTTGCAACTAATTAGCTTTAAATAACTTATTATTAGAATGCATTGATACGTTACAGAAATAATAGCAGGAGCAGTAATGTAAACACAATGGCTGGTGTTATAAATACAATATCCGGCAGTATACCGTCCACTGGCTTTTCGGCCACCTCAAACATTAAAACGCCATCAAATGCACACACCATTCCTGTAGCCAGTGATTTAAATGCTGTCATGAATAATTCACGCATAAGCCTCAACAAATTGAATGGTTTACATAGACAACAACAACCTCATCATGCAATACAGTTACAACAACAGCAACAACAGCAACAACAACTGTTACATGAAACTTACGTACCATACAGCAATTCGTCTCAAACTTGTCCAATACCAGAACGCAATGCAAACAGTTATCTTTGGATAGTTACACCTGTTGCCGCAAGGTGAGTCCTCCCATTCATATTGATAGGTATTAAAGTTAAACAAATATTTGTAACGTTGGCTTAACATTTCCTAACTGTAATAAATTTCGAACATAATCACATATTTTTTTATGTCAACATTATAAGAGTAACGGAATAAGCTCATTATATCTATATACATATATAAGATAGATGAGCTTGTCATTCCATTTGCAACATCCAGGAAGAGGCAACAAAGACTTTTCGTAAATTCTTTGTTGCACATAGAGGAAAAATTAATTATGTCACTTCAGAAAATTGTTGTTACTGTTGTTGCAGCTATATAAATCACAAAAACTAAATAAATGAAGAGTAATAAATATTTTTTTTATAGAAAATGCTTGAAAAAGGTATAATGTGTGCATTTTGGGTTGTTCCGATAGGATTTCTTAAGAATATTAAACACGATTTTTTTCACAGTTCATATTTTTTTTACATCATTTGATTTTATATACAATTATTGTAAAAACACCTTTCGCCATTGCTCTGGTTAATTACATTGTATGAAGTCTCGCCTTACCGCGGTGGAACACCAGTTCCTTTCCTATCTGATCTCTTCAAGTCTTTTCTATTTCAGTGCATCACTTGAGCTAATTCCGAAATGGAAGTCATATATCAAGTTTTGAAGCATCATGTAATCATGAATAATCGGATTTGCTCTCAACTAAGTCGCACGTTTGTAGTTCGGTGGTTTGCATAAACCAATTCCTTCATTTTGCCTTCATCCGCTTTAAGCTTCAAAACGAAATCACTCTCCCAACAACTCAATAAATTTATAAAATCATCATTAATTATAGAAATTTAATATGAATTGAGAGTAACCAACATTTTTATCTAGTGGCCAGGCAGCTGCATTGTGGAAAGGGCATCCGTACAAATGCCTAAAAAGAGATTAAAAGCATTTTTCGGTGAAAATAGTTTTTAACAATTTTAATATATTTTCGAAGAATTTTATGGTCCTGTTTCGCTAAAAAGAAAACCAACAATATTAAACACATTGAACTGGAAACCAATAAATGATGATTTCAGATTTTCTAAAACGGAAAAAAGTTGTTAACCGAAACGCTTTTAACTCTCTGGGTATTTTCGTAGACAAAAGAATTTTTATTATAAAAAAAACATTAGTTCCAGATGAGATACCAAGTCATAGACTTTTCACACAACTTTTCAATTTTCTAACAAATGAAACCTTAATTTGTGAACCTTAAACTTATAAAATATTAGAAAATTACATGTGTCCGTAAAGGTAAAGTACGCTTGTCATAGCAATATGTGTTTCATTATGAACACATTTAATAATTTTAACTCAAAGTAATTTCGATCAAATGTGTTTGTGAAAAAGTTTGCTGCGAATTTTTTACGGCAAACATTTATGTCATTAGAGCAAAGTTTCCTACAAACGTTTGCAAATTAGAAAACTGCACTTCATAATGTAATTAAATTAAATTAAAGAGACTTTGGAAGAATTCCTCAACTTTTCTTTTCACTTTTAATTTGTGTTAAAGGCATAGCGTGACTTTGTGCTCTCGCCTACGTTCCAAGCGAACATGAAAATTCAACTTTAAACACAAAATTTGAAAAATTCAGTTCGGCTGAAAAGAAATCTTTTGAGAACATTGAATTTCTTAATACATAGTTTTTTATACCCTCCACATAAGGTTGGGGGTGTACTAAGTTTGTCATTCCGTTTGCAATGCCCAGAAGGAGGCGTCAGAATATCTAGATCATCTCTCCAGAGATGTATGTAAATTTTGAGATATTGGGCTGAAATTTTGGACAAAATACGCCCACAATCGGCAAAAATATGTTTATTTGCCATAAAAATTTACCAATGAACTTGAAATTTTGTACGCATGTGAACAATTAACCCGTTCATCGTGTATGATTTTTTCTAAATTTGTTTGTTTCTTTTAAAACTGAAATAGATGATTTTGTTTTGTGTAAAATAATCCTAAATATATTCACCAAAAATAAAAAAATAAACTGTAGTGTTTAACTCAAATCGGGCACGGCCAGCACCTAACATTTTATTTATATTTTAAGTATCACTTGTTTTGTTTATGTTGGTATTGTGGATGAAAAAAGCTTAATAACACCACTTGTGTGTGTGTCGCAACTACATTTACACCATGTGCTTGGGTCCATATACACTTTAACGACTCTGCCCAACTGGCTAAATTTTAGGTCCTTTGTACTTGTTGTTTTTATCGTTGGCACTTCATATTTTTATGTTTCCGTGCCGCGTAGTCATTTTGTCTGACATAGATTTTATAAATTCACGGTTTGAGTGCAACTATTATAAACTGATGAAAAACAAAATACTACGAAGATAATAAAAAGTAATTAAGCCGCATATAAAGAATATTATTCGTAGCACACCTACTATCGCGGTTCATTTTGTATTTAGATTAGTGTAAAAAATTGTAATTAGCTTCTTAATACATTTACTTAAACATTAGGTTGGACGAGTGTGGTGTTTAAAATGTTGAACGGAAAAAAATTGAATAAAAAAAAATGCTTCTTGAAAACACGGTTAAGCGCTAAGTTCAGAATAGACAAAAACCTGTCCATCAGCCACAAAAGTTTAGAAGTTGAAATTCGTACAAATATCAAAAGTGGGCGGTATCAAAAGAGAGACATGGCTGTAATTTACAAAAAATTTGTATATGTTGAAGTTTATTCGAAAAATTCCCTCCTATAACCGTATTCCACAGTTTTCATCTGTTTTCCTCACCCTGTATATATAATATAATATCCCTAAGTTTGTAACAAACTCATGTACGCAGTATTTCTCTTACATGACATATTTTAAACGTATTATCTTAATTTTTGTGAATTTATTGCCAGCATTTACAGTGAAAGTTGCCAACAGGTACAAAATGAATTTTTATCAGCCCCAGTATAAAGAATGAGAAAGATTGACATTAACAAATGAACAGGGGATGTACGTAGGTACGTGCGTGAAATAAGTAGTTACGAAGCGGAGTTATTACAATGAAGAATGAAGAATGTTGAGCAAACACGTAGCAACAATTTACCTTTTCTTTATGCCATTTTTTATTTGTTTTTCCATGTGTTGTTGTAATTATTTCCCCTTTATGCTTTCTCTTTTTTCTAGTATTTATAAAACAGGTTTTTTGTTGTTGTTTTTGTTATGTTACAACAGCAACTATAGGACTAACATAGCATAAAGAAAAATCCAACGTTGTTATTGACCGTTGTTTCGTCTATGTGCTTGCAGCATCTCAGTTGCTATTGTTATTGCTGCCTTGGCCGGACCTCAGTGGCTGTTCACGGAAGAGAAACTGCCGAATTTCAATTACAATGGTAGCGCCAATTTTAATGCCCTGGACGATGGTGCCTCCATCACAAAATACACTAAATCTAGTTTATGGATACTATGCAGCACAATACAAGGTGGGTGGAAAGTGGTACAAAAAAGCAAAAATGCATGCAAAAGCAATTGTTTAAGAAGAATTGAAAACTGATTTTAAGCAGGTTAAAATAACAAAAGATATTAAATTAAATTCTTATGGTGCAATGAAAATTAATAATTATCACTACTAAGAATTATTTATTCTGTGAAATATTGATGTTTAATTGAAAAGCAAAAAGCTTTAATTACTGATTGATTAATGACCTACATAATGAGAGGCTAAGAGCTTTTTTTGTGCATGTAAGAGTAAACATAATGTAGGAAATATTACGCACAAAATTACAATAAATAAAATATTTCCTTGCCATCATTCATTTACATGAATTTTATGTCTTGAACTAATTTGTTTCTTCTCAAAGATTAAATAAAATTCGAAAGATTTCAAAGTTAATTTTAACATCTGCAATAACTGACTTTTATCTTCAAATAATGTTCATAATGTTGTTAAAAGTCGTTATTTAATAGAAAATTATTTCTGTGCAAGTAGTGGTACATTTAAGCAAACGATTATAGTTAGAGCAAGTTTGCTAATGCATGAAACTCCTAATGCATATACATACACCAAGCATACATACATACATACATACACAACTCAACATCTCAACTTGTTAAAAATCCTAATTTTCCTTTAATTATCAATGTAGCGTCCTGTTAATCACTGGTAATTTGTCGAAAAGGGGGAAAAGGGAACAAAACTTACTTATTGGCGCTTTTATTTTTATTTAACTTTGTGTGCGTGTGTATGCACAGTACTAGCATCTCAAGTAACGTTACAATTGCGATAAACAAACACAAGCGTTGTGTACGCATATACATAGAATTTATTCACAAGTATATGAAACCACATGTGTATGTATGTACATAGAGTATACGTGTTGATAATAATCAGTGAACATTTACCTAGTAAGCTAGTGAATTTTCTACAAGCTGAAACTTTATTTCGTGAAACTACTTTATACACACTTATATTCATATGCATGTATAACAACATATAACGTTCATGTGGAATACTGCTTACGGACATATCACTTCAATAAAGCAAGATAAGTTTCCCGTAATGCCGTAGGATAAAAAGCATTTTCAATCTCCCTCCTCTAACTCAATTCGTTTGAATACAGGTAGATGTTATTCATTTGGAGTCGAAATGAGCCGCGCTTTTCTAAAATTCTTCCAATAAACGGTTTTCATGTTGGATTGATATCCTCCAAAAAGCGGTTGTATTATATGTGTTTATCCAGCCCATTGAATTTGTCTGATTTGGATTGGCATTAAAATTTCGATACAATAATTCTTTCCAAAATTTATTACCTTTTTTTGATTTCTAAAATAAGGTCAAAGTAAATAATCCATATTAAAGCATATTTTCTGTGCCAGGCATCCATGTATGTGTATGCCTATATATATGCCTCATCTGAAATGTTGAAAATAGTAGTATGTGTGTATGTGTGTTGGAAACGCATTAAGAAACCATCATGCACAGTTATGCTAATAGGCAAGTAATTGGCGGGTTTCATTAGTTTGTGTTTCCGTTTCTTTTACACACAATAAACAAACATACAAAATTTTACTTTTACTACAAGTAACAATAAACTTTGCCGTTAGTAATGGTAACAACGTGTATGTAGATGTAACTAATTCTGTAGTTATTGGCGACAACTGAACAAACTTATGTAAACAGTTTAGCTGGCTGAAACAGGAAGATGCCTAAGGCAATAAAATATTCTTATTATGCTTGTAACACTGTTCCTATTGCTTGTTTGCTTCCATCTTCCTTAGCACATAGCATACGAAAAACATCATCATCAACATCATCATGAGAGACTGTGATAAAAAGTGAAACTTAATACCTGAACACCTGTTTCATTATTAAAACGGCAAACAAACTGCCAGCATATACAAATCTCATTTAACTTTTTTCCTCCTTATTTGCTTTCTTCATACTTGTTTCCTTTTTTCGTTGCCACCGCTTCCATTCACTTAATTGTTTAAAGAATGTTTAGCCTGATGAATTTAATTTAGCTGCAATTTGCCGCCTTTACATGTACTTGCATGGATTCCGGTATACAGTGTTTAGTTGAACCTTTTGTTTTATAACTTGTGTAATTAAATTCCCTGGTAAATATTCTCTTATTTAAAATGCATGAAGAAAACTGTAAGATTTCTTTGCATAATTAAAGACAATTGAATATTTTATAGGGCAGAAATGTTCATAAAATGTTTCTTGCCTTCTCACTTTCAGCCTTCTTTTTATCCCCAAGTGTAAAATATTTATAATGTTATATGGTATGCAGGCATGTTAATAAATATGGTGTAAACTTTTTTATATAAATTGTACCGAGTTCTACAATTTCTATCAGCAGACCAGTTAAACTTTCATTCAATCCTTTTATCTATTTATGAAAATGTTTCTTTGGTTGAACTTTGTAACAGCGGAATAAGAATATTTGTGTTTTTCTTTTTAAAGCCTTGACAGTGTAGTGGGGGAATATATTTAGTTTGTCATTGTGTTTGTAACCACTACAAGGTTGTACCAGTGTATATATCTGTCTCTGCGACTGTCTATTGGTGGCACTCTGACAATCGCAAATTTTAAGAAAATGAACTGAAATTTAGTACAAACTATTAGTTTCTGTAGGTATTACAACCACAAAAAGTATAAATCTATCCATCGTCAAGGAACGTGTCCATTTATGTGCAAAAAAGGGGCGTGGTATCCCAAAATTTACGAAAAAAATTTTTTAGCGCAGAAGCTGATTTGAAAGTTGGTAGGATATTCACTTTTTAGAACCTACAATCAAGCCCTTGCCACGCCCACCCATTGATATATAAAAATAGAGGATATTTAAGATTCAATAAGAGTCAATTTTAGTTTTCTTACGTGTTGGTTGTTATTTTATTTAAATGTTATTTTATCGCTTCCTTTTTTGTGTAGAGATTGTATCGTTTGTTTTATTCACTTGCGAGTTTTCTCCGCCTTACATATTGTTAAGGCATTTTTAAATCTTTTCTTCTAAGGATGTTTTACGTTTATTAGGAAGACAATTGTTATACCAGAATTCTGCGATTTGGTAGAAATTGCTCTAACTTGGCTTGAAAAACATTTTACCATGACATGAAAAAAAAAACCCGTATTTATATGATGTAATAATTCTCTGGGTATAAATAGGATTTCGTAAACGCTACCTAATCTAATCCGTACTAAAAATAGGTAAAAACATATTTCTTTAATTTAGCAAGCACATTATAAGCTTCATTTATGGTTTATAATTAATGAATTTTATGCTTCTTGAAGATTTATACATATTTTTGTGTGAAAACACATTACCTACCATCTTTATAAATGTTTTCGTTCCTTGTTTTGTAGTATACAAGAAAACCGATAGTGCTGAAAACCCTGAGAAACAGTTTTATAGAAGATTGCATAAAAGAGACTTTTTAAGTTTTTTAGCAACAATTTTGAAAGACTGTTAGTACGTAATAGTTTTTTTTTCAAATATCTTACACTGCTGATTACACTTACCGGCAGTTCGCATGCTTTTTACAACGAGTATCTTTTTTCAGTAAACAAAATTTATTTGTCAGTCAACTTAAATTATTATTTATTAAATTAAAAATTCAAAAACAAATTATTAAACAAAATAATAAAATGTTGGTTCATATCAGGGACGTAACTCTGAGCATTCCACTTTGCCGACCACTGCCAACTACAAATACAATTTTATAATTTGCACACAGGACAAAAACTTTAACTACCTGGTCGTTTGTATCAAATATTACAAGACTTGAAATGAATGTATTTCATAATCATCACAATTCATGTCGTACGCTTGTTAAGCTAACTCGAGATGGCAGTATTTCATATTGTTAAATGACACTAATCAACGCAAAATGAGATTTTGTTAATGTTTTTATAATGTCAACGAGCAAAAGAAACTTTTTTATAATAAAAATGTTAATTTCTATTGATTACATGTACTGCTGACAGAGAAGCCATATCTTTGAAAATTTCTTCCAAATGCAGTTTTGAAAATTGTAACATGTGTGTGTGTGTGGTGAGTGCAATTCAAATTTAGGCCGAGTTGCGTTTATTTGTTAGAGATTTTCCATATATTTCCGCCACAAGTAGAATCTCATCTTCTTGAAGGACATTAAACGCTTCATAGCTTATAGCAACCAGAACTGTTCCCCTTCTGAAAACAATCAGATAAACATAAAAAGCTAACAAATGTTGAAATTTTTATATAAGTATGCAGCAATTTTTTTTTTTGTTGTCATTTATCAACACATTAGCTAACATTCAATCTCTATGGCTTGTAAGTGTGTGTAGCATGACTAAGATAGAAATAGGAAGTCAGTAAGCTGGAGTGGAGTCAGTCACAAAAAGAACAAAATATATGGAGTAGAAGAAAAATTTTCACTATATAAAGCCGCAGTGGGCAAATGCGACTCCGACTTGATTAATATATGGCTTTAGTTTACATAAACACGATCCTCAAATGTACAATAACTAGCCACCTCTGTTTAAATTCATTTTTTCTACCGTATTGCACTACATATATACATTTTTTGGTCATAGTTTGTGACGCTACACTTAGGCACACATGTGTACATAAATTTTACTACATTTAACTCTGCTATGTGTTAACGTTAGAAGATGAAAAATTTACATATACACACACATACATGCATGGCACCATATATGTATAACAGAGAGAAAGAGAGAGAAAGAAGTGTATGTACAAGTGTTGTTTATGTATTTGCTACGCATGCCATAGTGTACGTGAACTGTGCCTTCATTTACACTAAAGGACTAACCCATCTTATTACCTAATATATATACGTACACACTTGTGCTTTTCGCTCTGTTGTTAGAGGCGTAGTTTTTTGTTTTTTTTTTTATTGTTTTTCTTTTTTTAGTAGAAGTAAATGCAGTAAATGGTAAATAAAATCTATAGTTATTTATACATATGTATGGGTATTAAGCGTGTTTGAAATTTTAAATGCCCGTTTTATTGTGCTTAATTATACCATACATACGTGAGATATCAAACTGAAAACGAAAACAAACAAAAAACAAATGAAAATGTTGCAGTCAGTCAAGTTCATTCATTTAATACCCTACACCACTTAGCTTATTAAATTATGCTACAATTAGTTTATTTGTGAATTCGTGAAATATTATTATATGGAACGAGATTCCATAAATGATCTGATCGGGTCTAAGTTTGACACAGTCAAATATAAATCCAATAAACTATTCGTCACTAAATTTTGTTTAAAAATATTAAAAATTGCGACTTATTACCCAATAAAGACTAATTTCAAATAGGACCTTATATGGGGAAGCGTTCTGAAATTAGTCCGATCCAGTCCATTTTTAAAAGCATTTTTTTTTTTGGTCAATATGTGTTCTTGTACCAAATTTCATTGAAATACATTAAAAAATACGACCTGTAGCGCGCAATTTACATGGACAGAGAGACGGACATAGTAGTCGATTCCAATTTTGATCCTGAATCGTTTGGTATAATTAAAGGTGGGAGTGGCATTTGCCGTTTAGGAATTACAAACGCACGAACTTAGTACACCCTCTGTCACAAGTGGTGCACAGTATAACAATTTTTTTTTATAATTCAAAGTATATGAGGAATAAAAAATGTCATTATATTAAAATTCCAAATTAGTTACTAATCACTTGATCACCGAATATATATTAAATAACTTGTATGATTAGCTCTTTCCAAATTTGTTTAATATTTTAATTTGAGTCGAAGCAAACAGTCACAAAAATACTTATATTTGAATTTTTCCACATTAGAATGAAAATGGCGTAAATCAAAGCGGAAACTTTTTTTTGCAAATACATATATTAATTTCACATCTTACCTACATTACACTGTACGTAACCAATAAAAAATATTCTAAATTCATCTGTCGCGTGATATTTTACATGTTCCACAAGACTGCAGCGATGTAATTGCCACGTGGCCTATCGGGATTATGTTAACTATTTATTTTCGACGCCGCGTTACAAAAGGAATTTCTTTTGCCTTATTTCATATCCGATAACAACAGTAACAAATACCTGATAGAATAACGAACAAAAAGTAACACAAAAACTTTAATCCGAAATGTCAAGTGGAAAACTTTTACTTTATGTGTTTTTCTTCAAATTCAACTGAAGGACAAAAAAAGTGGCACATATTTGTATGTGCACATTAATAAATATACATGTTTGTATGTAAATGTATTTGTGTAAAATTTTGTGTACTTACTAAGTAAGATTATACATAAGAGAGTTCATGTGTGTTTGAATTTTACTTTCTTTCTTTCTGTTGTTATTTTAAATCAAAAGCAACAATGAGAAGTGCTCTAATACTATAACATACAAGTAAGAGCGTAGTGATCTTATTCTAATATTGAAAGAAAATTGTTTACCATTCTCTCATAAATTGTACTAATTGAAATCAGAATGCAAAGAAGAAACTGGTCAACTGTAGATGCAGTTTTCAGATTATCCAGATTTCAATAATGAATTAAGTATCGATTTTAGACCGGGAATTAAAATCAATCATTCGATCTGTTCGACAAATTGTTTTGGATTGATGTGAATCAGTTTAACATCAGCAGTAGTCGTATTGGATTCAGCTTATTTATATGTGTATATGTGTATAAACTAATATTCTGCTTTGTACAATATTACTTTAAAAACTTTAATTCCTTTCTAGGATTTGTACTTTTTATGATAAGTTCTTAAGGAATTCTTTCTCAAAAAAGTTTTTAAGGTTTCATCAAAAATAGATTAAAAAGTTTGCGGTGCACATATCTCACATATGGGATTACACAAAAACTTATAAATTTGTAATAAACAAAGTAATTTTTTCCTCAACAAAGATTTCATCCACTTATATTTAATTCAATTTCTCTTGTTTTATTCATATTTTTTGCTTCTATATTGCTGGACGTGCGGAATGGGATGAAAATTAACTTGTTGCTTATGGCGCCAAAAAACAATTTGCATCCATTATTAAACTCTTTACTGGATGACTAAAACTAAAACTAAAACTGTATACATGACAATAAAAAACAATAAAATGGCTGCTGATGCGGCTTTGTGAAACTTACAAAATGCAAATCTGTCAATATAATGTAAAACTAATCTCTCACAAACAATCGCATTCACTTCAATTTGTGATCTATTAACTGAACAACAGGAGTGGAAAAGTACAATTGTATAAAAATTGACTATTTTTCTAGAGAAGGATATCAATTGGATCCACAAGACTCTACAGCAGCCATACCGTGTGAGTATTATATGAATTGAAAAATAAAAACACTACAAATGCCTTCATTCAATATTGATATATTGTGTTAATGAATCATTTTTTTGCGTAACAAATGCCTTTAGATTGGTAAAATTTCGTTAATAGCGGTATAAAAGAAGCAAGCCTTAATCACAGATTAAACAAGTAGAAAACTAAATTTGGCTTAGACCAAATCTACAAAGGTGGACGTGGCAAATATTATGGGCGTGTCTGTTTTCTAACGCGCATTTTTGGCACATCAATGAAAGGAACAACTAGAAATATGACTGATATATAGATTTTTGTTCATTGAGAGCATGCGTCTTGACCGATTTTACCGACAACGAGACACTATTCATTTAGTTAATAAATAACATGTATTTGTTAAAAAAATGGACGATGCCACGCCCATAAATTAAATATCCCAAAAAGTTATAAAAATTTCCTAACGTATGCAAAAAATTCTATCAAAATAGGAGTAAAACTTTTCGAGTTATAAGCCCAGCAAGTTCACCTCCTCTATTCTTGTGGTCGCAATTGTGAAAATCATACAAAAATAAAAATTTGGACAAAATACCAGGCGTCCAGAAGCAAATTTCAATTTTGGATATTTTTTAAAGTTTATTATCATAAATATTAAAATTTTTCAAATCTTCAATTTCTTGCCATAACAAATTATTGCAATAATTATAAATTACACTAAAAGGCTTTATTGATTTTATATTGAAGTCTAATGTAATAGAAATTCCGATTGAACAACATAAGTGGTCAGTATGAAAGTAAAATATTAAATTGATGTGGAAGTTTCCAAAAAAAGTAAATCAATAAACTTTTGATTACAATACTCGTGTAAACAAAAGACTAAATAAATAACGACTTATACGGGAACTACGAAAACTCTGCCACAACTACAGGACACAATGCAAAACACCCACGTATACAACACGTACGTCAATTGTTACCTCCAGGACACTTTTATAACTTATTAGACAACAACATAAATCTCAATAGAATGATATGTATATGACTGCAAGTAAACATAGCAATACGGAAATACTCAAACGGAATGACTCTCTCAACTAGCACAAATAACAATTTATAACCATTTTCCAGAGTTTAATGAAGAACTACCATAATACACGTATAGAATACATTACATTACAGCTAGATGGCAATTTAAACGAATAAAAAAACTAAATATGGTTTAGGCTAAATATACATACCCTACGCACCAACTATCACGTTGGATTTTGTATTAAAAAACATTGTGGACTTTTCTGTTATGCAATGTCACCTTTTTTTATGATAGTGCATCAAAAGATCAAGATAAATGTGTGCACGGAACTTCACCTTATGGGCGTGGCTCTTAATCGTTATTGCCCAACTTAAATAGCGAAATGTTCAAACTCAATATCTCAGAATTAACCAGCATGAGAATGCCAACAGATCGATTCAGATTTTGATACGTTTCAAGAATATATATACTTTGAGTCTGGTTATTGCACACGGAACAACAAGCTTTAGTACACCACCCATCTTATGTAGAGGATATAAAAAGTAAAGTTACACATCATAGAGACCTTTTACATAAATCTGCTATGTTATGATAACTAACTGATATGTTATAGGAATGATTCCCATTTTTGTAACCTCCTGGTAAAATCTTTGCCGAATCCATTATTGGTGCCTTAAAATGGCCCCTTTCAAAAGTGAACTCATAAATTACCACATTACACGGAACTACGTTGAAGCAGAAGGAACGAGAGTTCAATTTGTACACTGCACGTATTAAATCATAGCAAATCATAAGAAATTGTGTAAAAAATATGTCAGCGATATGAGAGGAAAGCATTCGAATAGTAAGAGTGTGCAACATTAAACCACTCCATAAAAATGATTTACTAACATTGTAATGCAGCGAGACAAACAGATTCCAACATGGAATAAGTGTATGTTGTGTACATTGCATATATGCACCATAAAGAAATCAAAGTTGCATGAAAATAAAGAGACATTCCCAAAAAACATGTTTCTCTGTAAATAATAAATAAATACGATAGTTTACATTATAAACATTCAGTAAATTCGAAGTGACTTGTTAATGGCGAACTTTGCTTTTTACTGAACCCTTGTGTTGTGTGTGTATGTTAATAAAAACAAATAGCAAATTGTAATAAAGGCATACCTACGAGGGTAAATCAAAAAATGCTTTGGTGTGTTTGTAACTCTGAACCCAGTTCCAGCTTCAGTTTTTTTTTATTTCAACATATCCGTCTATCCGTCCATATATACGAGTATATTGTAATCAATTTATAACCTACAATTTTTGATATTTATTAAATAAATGGGACGCCCCGTCTTTTGAACTATTAAAAATGGACATAATTGGAGTGCTTTCTAGTATAATGTCCTCTTGTAATAAAAGAATTTCTTTCATATGAACAAGCTGCACATTTTTCAAAATATATTAATACTTGGTATAATTGTATCTCTTCACTTCACAAAAATATCTTCTGTATAATATGATGGTTTTGATGGACTGTATAGGGAATGGACAAAATAATTTGAACATCTATCAGGTGTAGATGATGTAATAATCAATGTGCTATTTAAAATCGATTTTAATCTTTGCTACAGCATTGGTAATTTTTGCAAACAAAATGTCATTAATATTATAGTGAATACACTTTTCTTGAAAGGTATGTAACAAAATTTAAAAAGGATCAACGCTTAAGCGATTTTTTAAGTAAAGTATAAGCAGGAATAAAATGACGAAAATACACTTAATACTCAGCTTTATAATAATATGAGGGTGTAGTGGTTTAGTAAAAACGTTTATAGCACCCAGAAGGAGTCGTGCCACACCCTAAAAAGTATGAATATTCTTGATTAGCATCAATAAACTAATTCATTTAGGTCTTCTGTCTGTCCATGTGGACTTGCAGTTACCATATAAGCGATAAATTCAATCGAAATATCCCATAAGCACTGTTGTAAGCAGCTTATATGTAAATGAATTTTGGGCACTTAATATAAGAAGGAAAAGAAGACCACAATACATACCTTAATACTTTTTCATGTATAAAAATATTGTATACACGTATGTACACACATTACTACGAATTTCAATAAACGAATTGTTGTGTAAGCATAAAGTGTTATATAAACGCTATATTAAGTAGAATGAATGGAAGGGAAATTGTAAGCAAGTCATTTCAATGGTTGTCGGTATCCATTCCCAGAGTAATGTACAGAAGGCGAGAATTTATAGCTTTACAACAATAAATATACAATAAGAAATCGCAATATATTCAAGCAATGGCACATTTTGGTTGAAAATTTAAAAAAGCAATATATTTACTCGGTAATATAGTCATTGAAAGGAGATCACAAGATAGATTTATTTTACTGTTACTTATAAAAATATAGTTCATAAATAATAATCACAGAGTTGTATTTATCCACCATTTATTTACAACAAAAACTTGAGATAAAATGCGTTTAATGGTGAGAAATGTTGTCATAACGCTTTGAAAAGATATTTTGCATATTACAAATATTTTAATTCGTTTTTCCTTTTTTTCTCTATTTGCAGACACTGTCACCAAATCCTGCCCACTATTTTTAATCTCTGGTCTATTTCTTCTACTCAGTTTCATTGTATTCCTTGTACCCACATGTTCTCATCAAAACAATTTGTATTATTTCAGCGCTGGCATTATGTTTATTGTTTCAGGTAAGTGGGTGAAATGAAAGCTAATTGAGATAACAACCAACATCGAATTAAGTTAATAGGGAAAGTTTTCAATTGCTACCAATTAGGCTCCACACCATTTAATTGAAAGAGTTTTCAGTTAAAGTTTCTTTACATTTACTATAAACCTCTTTATCCGTTTGTTCATTCTTTTTTCTTCTTTGTTTTTTCTATTTCATGTAGGTTTACTCATGTTTATTGGTTTAATTACTTACATATCCATATTGAAGGCAGAAATTGGCTCAAAGTTGCGTCCAAGGTCAACACTACAAATGCCTCTGTTTAAGGTTACCTACGGGCAAAGTTTCTTTTTATATGTGTTCGGTTTCATAGCCACAGAATTTGTCGGTTTACTTAATATATTCCTCTATACCAGTTTGCAGGAAGTCAGCTACTATAGTGTAAGTAATATACCTTTATACGTAGTGTGTGTATGTGTATGAATATGAATGGATGAGCGTGTATGCAAGTTATAACTTAATTAAGTTCTCTCTCTCTCTCTCCATGCATTTTGTTCTACCTTTTATAAATAAATGAATGGCTTCTAATCTATTTCTGTACAATAAAATTTCTTTCATCAAAAATTTTGAAGTTAGAAGGTGACCAGGGAGCGCACTAAATTTGCCTTAGGTCACATCTTGAAAATCTACTTATAAAAATAATGGGCGCGTCAAGTGGTTAATTACGTTCTGTAACAGTGTAAAAATCAACTGAAGCGTCAGACTCTGCAAAAAATAGGGCGTGTCTATTGTACGATGCACATCGATTATAAATATGTCTTCAAAATTTTTATTTTATAGCTATGAGACCTTTTTATCCATTACGGGCGTGGCATATACAGATACTAGAAATATTTGTACAAAATTTTGGCTCCATAACTTAAAATTTTCGATTGTGAGAGGACCAAAAACAAAGACACGTGGACGCAAGAACAGACATCTTTAGATCTACTTAGATTTTGATGCTAATCAAGAATATGTATACTTTATGGAATTTCTGACGCATTTTTTGGGTATTGCAAATGGAATAACAAACTTAATATACCCTCATCACTAACACGAAAGGTAATTAAGTATATACCCAAAAAGGCTTTTCCATTTGATGATCATAGATGTCTTAATTTTGTTAGTTTGTTTAGCAAAGTCAATAAAAAATATTTCTTTTTTTATACTAAAACTAACATTTTACCGTAACTTTATTAACTTCCTTAAAAAATAAATAAACAAATATATTATAGTCGGTCAAAACCGATCATTTCGTACTCTATAACACTTAATTTGTAAAAATGGCTCTCTCGGGTCCAAGTGAGCCATTGTCAATTATTAAGCTAATCAATTTTGTTATAAAAATTTTAAAATATGGTGTTTTACGGGGAGGGGTCCTAATAGTGGCCATTGCTGTACGAAATTTTATCAATAAGTGTCAAAAATTTCGATTACATTACAAAAATATATATGGACGGACATACTTAAATCGATTCAGATCTTGATTCTGAGCCAATCGCTAGGACATTTACCGTTTAGAAGTTACAAACATAGGCACAAACTTAACAAACCCTCTACTACCAGCAGTATAAGGTATAAATACTGCAAAAAACAATGAAGAAAAATATGCGTATAAAATATCTATTCTTTCTTATAAAACGATTCATCAAATTGTATATAAATGTATCCATACATTCTACGTAGATAAAAGAAGCTAACAAGTGATCCATTTCATTTGCAAAAGTTTCAATAGTTGAAACTAGTTTCAATCTTAAAAGGAAAACAGATCAGATTACGTTATTTGAGAAAATAAACTTGTTTTGTTCAATATAATGTAGAAAGAAGTTGATTGATATATATAGTAAGAAATAAGAACAACACATTTATCCATGCAGCGTTTGTCGTGCTTTACGTTATCAAGCCTGAAGCAAAAGATAAGAGAAGGAGAACATCATTGCAATCACACGTACAAAGGTTACAAGAACGACAGTGCCAAACGCAAGGCAACAGCAGCTGATGCAACAACAAGAACTGCAACAACAGCAACAGCAACACTAGACAATCGACATAAGAATCAACGCAATAGAAAACATCAAATGCACATGACAACAGCAGAGTCCAGTAATGGAATGGATTATAAGAAGTTGTCGAAAAATTCGGTGCGTATGAATGGGGAGACATTCGCCTGCCGCAAGCATCCAAATGGCATGGCATCGACATTGTTTCTGCACGATTTGAATAGAAGGTGAGTTGTGTAGGATAGAAATTTAAATTCATATTTACACATATTATTACTCACACATTCATACACAGTCAATTATAATTGACTTGCGCTCCTGTGGTGACGTATATACTTTACTAAATATTTGTGTGTAGGTATTATTTCGAGAGACCTGAGAATAATTGCAATTTGCACTCAAAAACAAAATCCATGACCGAGCTGTATAGAAAGGCGGCACCGCTTATCTCATCGCCTCCTCCACCGCACTCAATACTACGTTCACGAAATGTTTTATTTCATACAGTTTTGCCGCAACCGCCGCAACAATTTAGCGATTTGCCACAAGAATTCCCTTTAACACGCAGCGTTTCCACCACCACAGATATTTATGGTAACAGTCGTGGCAGTAGCATTATTGGTGGTGGACACAGTGACACTAAACCAACAACTACTATCAATACCACAACTTCCCATATGACAGGCAGCAATAACCACAAAATCAAAACGACTAATAACAATTACAATAACAATAACAGTCGAAGGCGTAGTGTGGCAACGAGCACATATTGTGGCGACACCCTCAACACCCAAACTGAAAATATTGAAAATAGTGTTGTTCAGTTGAATGGTAAAGAGATGGATACAATGGGTATTAGAGCAGGACAAAATCAACAAGAACAACAACGACAACAACAACATCAAGTTACAGATAACTACAATAACCGCAAACAGTTCAAAATTGCCATAAAAGACAGACACAGTGTCAACGATGAAGATGACGCTGAACAACCGAAAAGTTTATGTGGCTTAAAGAAGGGGTTACGCCGCACCAAAGACGAACTTTTTGAAGAATTTTGCAAAAAAGCTGGCGTACGTCCAAAACCAAAGAATATTTACTACATAACACACGATCACAGTGACCCTGAACAGAGAGATGTTGCCCAAATTAGAAGTGTCGTTGGCACAATGCAGCAATCGAAACGTACACCATTCAAAACATTATTGCATCGACCACCACCCACACATAATAATAATACGCTGAGAGGTGTTCATGATGTGCAACATCAAAGTCGAGAAAATATAATCAAGTTTCAAGGTAATGTGATCGGTCTCGGATTGAACGCCACAGGCAACAATGGTAATAGAGGTATTAAGAATGCAATTGGTCACAGGAATGGTGAACGTATTCTATTGGTGAACGATAATGCCAACAATAATAATGAAGATGGTGATATCATTGTCGACATGGATGTGGATGAAGATGGAAATGAAAACAATACTGATGATGATGATGGAATAGATGAGAACCACTGCCCTGAAGATGATGAAGTTAGCTTTGAAAAACAGCAAAGAGAAGGTGAACATCAGCAGCAGCAACAACACCAATTTCTAGTAAACGGTAAATATTTACATACTTCATTTAAAATACATACACATCCATTCCTACTCGTTAAGAATCTCTTTTTTGTTTTCGGCTAAGATTAAATTTTGAATACCCTTCTGATTAATTGAAGGTATGGAATTTGAATTTTTACGATCCTAATGATCGTAAATTATAGGTGTGTCCGTCTGATCATATACTCAACACATGCATCCCCAACAAATGGTATGTGCACCAAATATTATGCCTCTGAGTGATTTTTATTAGCGAACATTTCTTTGAACTCCTATAACTTTTATATAAAGGGTATTCGCGTTTGTTGATACATCTAAATTAATTATGACATAAATTATGGAACTAAGTAGTTCAGGATATTAAATGGTCAGACAGAACCGACAATATTATTTTTACTTGCATTGCGTTTCTCTTTGCAGGCGATGCACGTTCACTGTTTCAAATTAAAACCAACAATTACGAAAATGCTCAATACCTTGAACCCAATCACTTAAAACGTCTTAACTCCAATCAATCGCTACATACTTTATATGCATCAACAACAACGAGGGGTCTTCAAAGGCAATTGTATGAGGTGGACGGATTGCCACTATATTACACACGCCAGGCCTATGGTGGCTCACAAAATCATTTACACTCAGCCTATAACCAGCCAATACATATCTACGAGACTCGCACATTACCCAGAACGATGTTTAAACGTAGTGCTGAGGAGGTTTATAATCAACAGCCGGAAAAACCAGCGCATAGTTTCTTTCCAGCTCTTACTCAAGAAAGCAATGTACATAATGCAGGCGTAATTGCGCACAAGTCAAATGAAGATTTGCACAATTACTATGAAAGGCAACAACAACAACAAATGCAAAAACCAATTTATCTGCAAGCCCAATGTCAAGCAGCTGCTCCTGCCAGCATAGCCTACAATAATCAAATCACAAAGCAACCTTCTGCCATTAAGTGGCCAGCAGCCATTCCATCATCACCCTCGAATTTTTTAGGCAATTATCGTATCTATGATGCCATCCCGTCAATGCAATCACCGGACACAGAAGCCAACCTAACTGTACGCAATAATAATTTGTTGAGACGTTCTCAGACGCAATTGAAAATTCCAACAACTTTTGCGTACGAAGAGCAGAAGAGACAATCACAAGCAGAAACAACTGCTGGTTTGGTAACAGATGCATTCGATCTAGATGAAATTGAATGGGAACGCAGGCGTTCACATGCCAGCCTGTTCAATCCCAACACCAATATTAATATTAATGCTGTTCCCAGTGATTTAGGAAAAGTTAGTAACACTCATCGCCAACACTATGACATGATTAATGGTACAGCTGTGTAAACAGAAACGAAAATGGAAACGGAAACGGAGACAGAGATAGAGGCACTAAGCAACAGAGATGTCGCAATAAAGAGAAAAACTAATCAATTTAAATGAATTTGGGTTTCGCAGCAAAACTAAAAAACAAAATAAATTAAACTCGAATCAATTATAAACTAAATAAAACTCTAGCAATACTTGTAAGACTACGTGTGAACATCAACAGAAACCTACACTGCCACACACAAAAATAAGTAAAAATGTTGTAGTCGGTCAAGCCCGACCATTTAATATCCTGCTCCACTTAGCTCCTTGAGTTATGCTACAATTAGATTAGCTGGCGCACAAACTTATATGGACAGACAGACGGACATGGAATCAATTGAAACATCCGCACAAACTTAATATACCCTTTGCTACAAGTGGTACAGGGTACAATTAAATTACAAAACAATGAATAATCAAACAACACACCCACTGTATTAAGACATACTTATCACAAATTCAAATAATTGTCACATCTATGTGTGTTATAATTGTGTATGTGTATGTGTGGTTATGTTCAATATTTGTTTTCCATATAATATTATTTTATAACATTTACTGCTGCAAACTTTTCAATGTATAGATGTTTACTGAAGCGAGAGCTGCAATGACTATGTCGGCGATACATTTGCGTACAAACGAACAATACATACAAATACATTTAAATTGAGATGCTGTGGTTTTGTCTTCAGTTAACAGTATTGATTGTACTGCAAAAAATTCTCAATTCTTTTGTTTACAACCACGATTCAGGTCATACTATAAGGGACTAACGGAGGGAGGCTTCAAGAATCTTTTAAAGTGGGTGCATTTATATTTTGTATATTTTGTACAATATCAATATCAAAATTTGACTTGATCTTGGTATCTCCAAGCATAATATAAGCTGAACTGAATCGGTAAACTTTTCATATTACTTAAAAAAAACTGACTAGAAATAGTTAATTGGTATATTAATTAAATTTCAACTCGAATTTTCCTAAATGACGCATTAAATTCAGAACATATTTTTAATACAAATTCTTAGCTTATAACTCAATCGAATTTTGAACCAGGTCACACCATATTTAGAACTTCTTCCTCTATTAAAATTTTTCACGAAATTACTTTGGTGTGTCAAGGTGCTCCATTTATTTAACTAGTGTAAAGTACTAAATGGTGCAGCTGGACCGACTGTTTGTTTTTTTTTCTCATTTTTTATGATTATATTTATATGTACTCGCATGCATGCATATGTTACTTGTGCTGTAGGGAATATCTTTAATATTTTATAAGTTAACTTCTAAAATTTAAAAAAAAACACACAGACGTGCCAAAAGGGAGCGATAAATAAAAATTTTTGAATTTTATTCTAAAAATCTTAAAAATGTAATAAAATAAAAAATAGTTCAAAAATTTCACATAAACTTGTTTTTCATATGTATGTTTAGTATTTAGAATCCAACTCCAATAGGAACCAGAACACGTATAAGGAGAAAATAAATCGGATTGATTTTAACATAAACGTTGTTTTAATTAAAGGTTTGATTTTACGCCATAAATCGACAGGTAAGTTATAATAACTGTTGCGTTAGCAGGAAAAGAGAAAATTATGCACATATTTGCTTGCATATAATAAAACAGCTAAAGGAGATGTATTGCGACACAGTACGAGTAACCGTTACCATACATACATATATCTTAATTATTAAGATGATGACAAGTAATTGTCCTCTTAATAGTCGTGCTCAAAGCAGATGGTGGCTAAATCATGTGCTCCAATGATTTTACTCATTAAATTTATTCAATCAATTTTGAACATTTAAATAAACGCGTATAATAATGATGCCCCTTACCAAAATTAGACCCAAGCCAAATAACGTTTTTTACTTGTTCCATATCACATTCCTATGTACATATATGATAGTTCATGCAGTTAAATATTCTACTAAATAAAATTTGAAATGACATACTAATGGTAGATGCTTGTTTGCGTTATGTTAATATTTTGTTTATATTTCGGTGTAATTAAATAATAATGTTGGGTTATATACGAACTTTAATATGTACACACCTTTATATATGTATATATTTGAAACAATAATAAAATTCCAGAAATATACAGCTTTGCTCTGTATATACAATTAACACAAAGTAAGTCATGGCCTTCGATAGCTCAGTTGGTAGAGCGGTGGACTGTAGAGTTAAGTAAATAAGTATAGAAATCCATAGGTCGCTGGTTCAAATCCGGCTCGAAGGAGAAATCCTTTTTTTAAACGGTTCTTTTTTAACAGTCTCTGTTATGTTATTTAACGGGTATGAGTTGTGCAGATTATTTGATAATAAAACATTTGCTTCGATCTAATACTTAGAAAAAGACACACAAGCTATGCAAATAAACCATTTTTTGGATACGCTTCTCTCATGTGAATTTAATATGCGTTGTATAAATATTTATTATTTATATATAAAATGATATATAAATAATAAAGGAGAACACACAAACACAAAGAGTCCAATATGTCGTAAGTTCTTATGTATAAAAAATGCGTTTTTTTTTGTTAAAATTAAACCATAAACAAAACATAAAAAAATATAATATTATATATCAGTTGAAAAAAAACTTTTTTAGTATTGTGATGGTATACTTTTTTTTTCAATATATTTAGTAAAAATTTTAATTTCATTTCTTAATACAAAATAAATCCTTCGAGCCGGATTTGAACCAGCGACCTATGGATTTCTATACTTATTTACTTAACTCTACAGTCCACCGCTCTACCAACTGAGCTATCGAAGGCTAAAAAACTATTAGATAACAGACTATCAAATATGTGAAGCAACAACAACACCACTTATATAAATGAAATATTTTTTCTTTTCTTTAGAGTAACTATTTCTACAGCAATTAAAAATGAATGGAGAAATGAATTCTATATATGTGACAATATAAACAAAAGTAATGATTTAATGGTAATACTTATGATTTTTTTTAAACTTTTTTACCTTCCACATAAAATACTAAGTTTGTCATTCCCTTTGCACCACCCAGAAGGACACGTTAGAGATAAAATATAAATATTCCTTATCAGCATGAAAAATGGAGTCAATCTATGCGTAAATTTTGAGATATTGAACTGAAATTTTATACAAAAACTTTTGGTTTTTGCACGCAGATCGCACGCAGATTCGGACTTCACTCTTGTACTTTCAATAAAATAAATCTTGTTTGCCACATACCGCAAATGTCTCCAATTTGTGTTGACACCGACAAATATATGTTTTTAACATATTGTATACAAACTTTCCCACAATAAACATGCTTACATCATTTGTTAACATGTCATGGCTCTCCGTACATTGTCGCATTAGTGAAGCGTACATAAACACTTCCACTTGTCACTTCATTAACCACCTTGTATGTTCATGTCGTCATCATTAACGTCCTAGTCATCATCAACAAATATTAACAAGTTTATTATCTCCTTATTGTTGTTGCTTACCAATATACACTAAGTTCTGTTTAAAATAAACCACAACAACAACAAACCATGACATTACAGTTCTATGTTAATGTATGTATATATATTTCTCTAAACATAGTGTCTGCATATACATTACAAAGAAATAAAGTATATGCAAAGTCTAATACACATATATACACGTAACAGACATAATGATAATCCAACCACAGATACTGAATTATGATGTTAATACGATGTACGTATGTATGTATGAGTAAATCTTTTGATGAACCACATGGGCTTACCGCATAGATAACCAAACTGATTTACAGCTACATTTGCTTGGTCAATAACGCTCTATGCCCGTGTAAAGTGGAGTGAGCACAAAGACCTACTAAATGTTTCTAATTATATCAGAGCTTATGGTTATGGTTGTATACGTAATCAATGGATTGTTACGCAATA
Source organism: Crataerina pallida (assembly GCA_949710015.1). Lineage (NCBI taxonomy): Eukaryota > Metazoa > Arthropoda > Insecta > Diptera > Hippoboscidae > Crataerina > Crataerina pallida. The sequence continues at coordinate 30,299,193 of OX453291.1, forward strand.
AGGTGTTAAAAATTTATGAACTCTCTTATCGATCGATTTATTTTATCTATGTCATTGGGTTTGCAAGTGAATGCCTCTTTTAACAGACTATGTGTGAAGCATAGTAAAATGAAACAAGTATTAAAATAATAATTTTTCATATCATTTCACCCTGCACCACTTGTGGCATTTGGCCATGTAAATTTGTGCGCAACCTATAGGTCGCATTTTTGTGATATTTTGATGTTATTTGATGCAAGCACATGTATTGGTCCAAGAAGAATACCTATTGAACATGGATCGAATCGGACAATTTTGAGAAATCCTCTCTTCTATTATAATGAAAGCTTCACATGGAAAAAATTGCAATTCTTAATATTTTTTGACAAAATACTAAATTTGGATCCCATCGGACTTTTTTTAGACCCCCTTTTCATATAATAATATTTTTTGAAATTATTTATATAATGCCTCTACTGAGCTAAATCGTATAGTATTAAATAACGAGTGTTATTTTATTGAATCTTAGCTGCTAGCCTCAGTTTTTAATTGAGAGACGTACAGACAAAGTTAAAATATTATAAAACAGTATTTTTTTGGATTTTCAATTTTGTTTATTTATATATGAAATCGTTATAAATTTTTGATATATTTTTAATCTAAATAATTAAATTTTTTTAATCGCGATTCAGGATTTTTAATCATTATAAATTACAATAATATAATAATTTATATAGAATCGTTTGATAAAAGTATCGATTTTTTAATCATTCATCATAATGAAGTCGTTGGTTTTTATAAAATGTTTCGTTGTAATATTTTTAATAAAACATGATGTGGTTTATAGGCTTTTGCTACATCATCAATTAGTACTTCATTTTTCGTCATAAACTTTATTGTAAACTTTGTTTTAATTACAAGTAAACAAATAAAAAAAGTTAATTTTATTTAGTTTAAACCAAATATTGGATATTTACCCCTTTCGAGTGAAAAATGAACTAATTGGGTGGCATTGTTACTTATATACCAGAGACGCCTTTTTCGTATAATTTTAAATTTGAATTGAATTTGATCCAATTTTAATAATAACTAATTATTCTACCGTTATTACCATAGTTTTTACAAGCGGGATAATGCTAATTGATGAATAACATGAAATTATAATTTACATAAAAGTAATTTTATTTTTAAAATCAAGAGAGATTGTGTGATAAAAATGAGCTTAGATTTCAACGAGCATTACTCCGATTTTACCCCCACACATTGAATTCAATGTAAAATACCCAATTTTCCTCTCCCTTAACCTACAACACATTAGAGGCTCCATTGTGAGGCAATCGACTAATCTAAAGGGCGTAACTAAAAACCGAAACCATATAAATGATTAAAAAATGCTAATCAGCTAATTATATCAATTTTCCTTTATAAACGTTTCAACAGTAATTGTTGCTAATTAAAAAATTAAAATATTATATAGAATTGTAATAAAAAATTGATAAACGTGGAAAACCTGTAGTGGGGGTAGAGAATATGAAAATGAAATTTATAAATTATTGATTGAAAAAACTTAATCAATGTGAATGTTAAGCAAATTGAGATTTTAATATGATTTCAAAACCATATAAATTAAATATCATTCAAATTTCAATATAATAATAATAAACCAAATGTATGCCAAGGCACGCACAAATAATTAATAATATCTTTTACTACAAATTAACTATATTATATACCTGAGTGTGAAAACTAATTTAAAATTTAATTCAAATATTTTCCCCAAAACTATACAAATTAAAAACAAACTTTTTTTAAGACTTATAATAAAAACCTAGCCTGTCAACTGGGTTCTTCTTTTGTCATCTTTAAGAAAAAAATACAATAATTTATTAATAATTTGATTTAATTTGTACCATTTTATAGTTATAGTATTACTAGTATTATTATTATATTACATAAGACTTCAGTAAGCCCATGAATATTATATACCACTTAAATGTTAGTTTCGTTTTCAGTTCCATTATTAATAAGCATTAAAAGGCAGTTTTAAGTCTAGATCATATCATATAATTCTTTCTACACATTAAAGGAACGGCTCATGAATTTTTAAATTAACCGTAAACCTCTCTCTTCTTCCATCTCTTTCTTTTATGATTTCTATAATTAATTAAATGTATACTGAGTACAATTTCGGTTGATTCTAATTTGTAATAGTTTGTGTTTTAATATTTACCCTTTAGGCATGTAAGGCAGGTAAGCTACATGGCAGTTGCTCTCATAGTATGGTATATATGTATATTTAAGATGTTAGAAGTTAAAGATTGCATATTTAACCCAATCAAGGATACATCCAACGTATAGAACAAGATATAGAAAGCAAAGAAAACGTTCCTCTTAACTATTATGTTGTGTGTCCCGTGTGCATGTAGTAACTATTTAATATTTTCGAGTTATATATAATCTGGAGTTATAACTGCAACACGTTTATGATGATTATAAACGCATACATATACAATTCTCTTCACTTAAAATGGCACTAAATGGTATACAAAGTTTGTCACTCCGTTTGCAATATTTAGAATAAGCTGCCAGGGATAACAAGAAGTATAGACCTTGAGTAATGTTGGAATTTTAACGACAAAAATCTGTCTCATAAATTGGCTGAGAGGCGTTAGAGGAGGAGGGGGTGTTGGGTAATACACACGCCCACACTTATTATTGGTGCAAAATCTTATTTACTTGTGAGTAATGCATATAATGCTAAGGGCGCAATCGGAAAGCTGCCACGCCCATACTTTGCATATATAGATGCAAAGGATATCTAAGATTTACCAAACCAAACCAAATTTTTTCTTAGTTTTTTCTCTGTTTTATTTTCAACTTTCTTGTAGGTTGTTTTTTATAATTCAAAACGAAACCATAACTGTAATGCGGAAATGGCCCATAACGTAAAAACTGGTTATAAATTTTACAGCAAGAAATGTTCATGAATTTCATTTATTCATAACTATCTCTGCATGTTGTAGTTAAATGTTGTTGTTGATGTTGTTGTTATGATGCCTTAAGGCAGCCCTTGCCACTATTTAATTTACAACAGCTTAAAAGAAATCTTACTGCAGCACAGTATTGAGAATAAATCGAGCAGCATATTATTTGCAATGTAACTAAAATAAATTATGAAAAGCTATGAAACAGTTCAACTGATACAGAAGATACAAAATATTATTGGCAAAAAATTAAATTTATGTTTTTATTACATTTTTTTAATTTTTTAAACAATTTTGTTTATATTTTATATAAAATTATTTCGGATAAAGGAAAAGTGTTTAAGTTTCATAATAACTTAATGCCACCACCTGTTGTTGCTTTTATACAGAAAGCTTACGGAATAACCCACATAGACAAAAAGAGATGCCGGAAGTTTTTGCCACAACACCGACTCATTTTAATTTCATATAAATAGTTTAATGTATGCGTGAACATATATTCATAAGTACATTAATATACGCATTGTGCATATGTCTATGAAGCATGCACGTTGAATATTTTACATACAGGAAGGAAATTATTAAAACACTTAACAACCAATGAGTCGTCAACATGCGACAACAACGTATTACAACCAAACAAACAAATAAGCAAATGAACGCTTCTTTAAACACAAACATTCCAAATGGCTGTTGTTTGTTTTCACAACAAAGGCAAACAATAGAAGTGTATAGAATTTCATGGTAATGTGAGCGAACTTTGAAAGCAAATTAAATTTATGGCGCTTCTTCATTAAACAGTAATTTTCGCTAAATAATATAAAATACAGGGTGCGTATGGTAGTTAGGGACCCTCATAAATGTGAATGTAATTTCTGGAGAACAATTTTATTTGTTTTTCTTGTCAGATCAGGAATCAATTAAGGCCGTAGAAATATTTCATGCAATTAAAATAATTTTTGCAAAAAATTGATTTGAAATTTCAACGCAATTTTTTTTTTTATATAAAATGGGTTGGATCATATAACAGGCATGCCTACAAAGTACAAAATACTATTGGGTACTGTTATGCCCCCTGTATCTGTATAGATAAGGAGGGTATTTGAAATTTGGCCTAAGCCAAAACTTGGCTTTTCTACATGTTCATTATCGAGTCGTTAATTATCCATATAATTAATCTTTATAATTATGCGAATGCAACTTTTGACATGAAAACATCATTAAGGACAAAAGGGAATGTTGCCTTAATATTAATTAATTCATATAACAAAAATTCTTTGTAGCATAAAGAGCGGCGGATACAAGTATTTACCGCGGAAAATATTTTCAGAACCCATTAAGTATACGATCGCTGAGCCCGTATACAATTAAACCCACCAATGAATTTACTGAATAATGAAATGAAATGTCATGCCCGTATGAAGACGTAACATATAAATTCATAGCTTGGCTGAAATATTTAAACCAACTTTATCTGAATGAAGGTAATAACAGTCTTTCAGACTCAAATTTCCTCCTCAGCTTATGCTGCTATATGTTTATGCAATTGTTTGCGTTTGTGTTTGCACATATCCTAAGCATTCATGTTGACTTGCAGATACATCCCAACATGACAAGAAACTACTTCTTGTGTACATATATGAACATGTTCAGGAGAATAATATTTTCCCTTTTTGTATTCAATGTTGATTTTAGCGTGTCATCTTTCGAAACAAAAGTGAAACAAACAAACGAACAAAGGAACGAACGAACAGGTAGTCTTAGTGATTTGTGTGCTCATATCATTCATACTTAAGGAAAGCTTAAGTATGAGCTTATTCTGAAAATTACACAATGACAGTATACACCAGAATTACACTCTCACAAAAAAAGACGAATTATTACGACTGTAAATGATTAACTTTCGTTTAAAATGCATAAAATTTTAAAAATTAACTTAAAGAAAAATTAAAGCAACTAAAAAAACTAAGAATATGTATTTGTATTACGGATCAATTTGAGAGTCGAGATTGTAAATCGATTGGTACATTATAAATATGTATACCCTCTTTATAGATACATTTTTGTAGCAAGTAAATGATTTTTTCGATTGTGGGCGTGGCTTTTCACCGATTTTATACATTAAAAATAGTGATCTGCCTATTCGCTCAAAATTTCAGCTCAGGGTATAAAAAATTTTCAAATATAATTGGAAGAATTGAAGCTGAACTTGTAATGAAAGTAACTTTCATTTTGAAAAATGAAACCATAAGCAGAGTTTCAAATTTTCAATAGACGAACTTATATGATCAAGATCAAACTCTACAGTCCACCGCTCTACCAACTGAGCTATCGAAGGCGCGTTGTACAAGACAAGCAAAAATTGAAACATATTTATATCTTTATTGCTTCGTGTTAAAAAACAATTAAGTCTTATCAATAACTTATATAAATATGAACCAGAGAAAATGCTATAGTCGGTCAAGGCCGACCATTTAATGTCCTATACCGCTTATTTCCAAATTTCGCTATATAAATTGTTTAGTCACCGTCATATGAAGCACCTAGTGATAACCTTTATTGTTAGGGGGATTCTAAAGAGGGTCCGAGTCGGTTCAAAATTAAAACATTTAATTTTTTGTCTTACCATTTAGGTATCGACCAATTTCTATCAAAAAAAAAATTAAGCATTGCGTTTCTTTACTTTTTAGTGGATAATTTCCATATATGATAATATAATAATCACGACTTTGTACAAAAACCAAAGGGACCTTACGTTAAAGCATTCCCTTACTCCTTCGGGCCGGATTTGAACCAGCGACCTATGGATTTCTATATCCGATTTCAATCAACCTCTACAGTCCACCGCTCTACCAACTGAGCTATCGAAGGTGTGTTATGCGAAATTATTTAGAAAATATTTTTTACTTTCTCATAACGCTTTCGTGTTCAACAACAATAAACTCTTATCATTGTCTATTTTTGGAATATCATGTTTGAAATATCATGCTGAATACAAGTGCGACTTAAGCGGAATGTATGCGACTTCGTAGTTCATTTTTTAATTAGAGCTGCGTAACATACTTGTTATATTAATTATTTTTGATTTCCTATTTATAAGTGCATTACTCTGTGAAGGTGTTAATTATATAAATGAAAAATAAATAACTTGTCGTAGAAATTCTTTTTTCATTTCATAATTAAATTAATAATAAATGAGTCCCTTATAAAATTAAATACACATATAAAATGCTATTGTCGCAATTAAATAGAAACCACAATTTTTTTACGACTATGTAATACCCTGCACATTTAAATCTACAATTCATGCTACAATTCATTGAGTTGTTTCATTAAACGCCAGTCCTGTCAAATAAAAGTCACTTCGCAAAGTGTTATTCTATGGAAGAGGTTTCTAAAAATGGTTTGATTTCATTATTAAGCTAATTAACTATTATAAAAGAATTTTTTTTAAAGATTTAAAAAAGAAAATTTACATCAGGGAAAGATTCTAAAAATAGATCGATAAATCAATAAAGATGAAAATTTCCAACTAAAGGTTAATTAAAAAATGTACATGGATGCCCAGACGGACATGGTAAAATAAATTCAGATTATGTTTCTGAACCGATCGTTATAATTAAAGATGTGTTTAGGACTTGCAAATCTTCGTGCAATATATCCTTGCACCACATTGTGGCGTAGGGTACAAAAATAGCACAGCTTCGAACATACGTAACGAACAAAATAGTCGTACAATACATATTAAATTGTGGTATGAATAATTCATGTGTATGTTAAATTAAAAATTGCCTGTACGTTTATGGCCCTATTGTTGCACGTACGGAGAGCGAGACCGACAATGCACTTATAACTGCGTATATAAAATGTGAGTATAAATGGGTCACAAAAATAACTTTAATTCCAAAACTTATAGCACATAGAAGATATTCAACGTTGACACATACATATACATACCCGGTAGTTTCCATACAAACATGCCTACACGTGATACATACAAACGTGCCAGTATTTTTATGTAAACTCATTATTGAAGCATATCGAATCAGATTTGGTAATTTCGCGTTTACACTTAACACATAGTTATGTATTAGGGTGTTTCGAAGCCATTCATGACAACGCATTGTCGACATAAAATTGAAATATTTATTGAAGTGTAAAAACAATTAACGACCATTAAAAGATTTGCAGATAAAACTTTCAGCTTTCTATTAAAAAATTATAAAATCTAAACAAAAGCTTTTAAATAGAAAAAAAAACCTAATATGAGTAAATTTTAGCATACTATGTAGTTAAAAATTGAAATTTATATTTTAGATTTTTATTTTTAGGGACTCCCTACTTCTATAAAAACATGATCATGAATATTACTGGCCGTGACAATGTTATGGGCGCGCATTTATTTCAATTTGTTTTCCATGTTGTAAGAGGCAAACACGCACACATACGCACATAATGAAATTGTGTCACAATTTATAGATGCGCGCATAATAATGTACATAATGCGAAACACAAGAACAATATGTTCTTTTATATAAAATTAATTGGCATCGCTGCTGTGCTCAGTGTGTGCTATAATTATTAACATATTTCATATATAATATAAGCACTCACACATACGCATCATACACACGTATGCATTTCAATTGATAAATTATTCTTTTAAACAATATAAAATTGTACACAAGTCCTGATTATTATTTCATGAAGATTAAAAGCATTTTTAAGAAGAATTATGAACCTTGGAACAGCATACAAATATACACTCGTATACCACTTATAAGTATAGTTTTGATAAATTGGAATACATAATTTAAGTGCTTCAAAAACAAACTCACTTTGGCTTAGACCAAGTCGTATACACCCTTCACATGACATGAAGTAACTCATCATGGCTATAATATGTATATTACGAAATTGAACCTAATTTAATCAGAATTTTTAAACTAATCAAAAAGAATTTCACAACTATACCATAAAGCGCCTACGATTACATGTTATGCAGACATACTCGTATTTCTCTCTGCCTCCACATGCTCGTAGCTGAGAGGGGAACAGTAAGGATCCAGGCCTCATATATGCAAGATTTACTATAACTTGTGACAAAATGTGACAGTCATTATTTAAAAAAAATTAATAGCCACCTTCCTGCCTGTGCTTCTCAAAGGATTACATAAATTTATTCATCTTTAAAAACTTTTTCATGTCATTACATTACAAGCCCGAGTTTAACTATAACCAGGATATTTGAAGTTTTTGCAGACATTAAGTTATTTTTATTAATTTATTGTAATGACCACTAGAGTGGAAAAATTGTGATTCTTAAATACCATAAAAACCAACCAAATTTTCTTTACTCACAACATGAAAAATGAAAATGCACAAATCAAATGCATGAATGAATTCAGGTTAGCTGTAAGTAGCTACATAGCTTCTGAACAATATCCCCAACCAGAAAAGTATTGATGCATAAACATTGATTTTGATATGAAGCGCTATGAAAGCATTCACATATAACATTCATAATATACATAACATAGTAAACCTACTCATACAATAAATGTGAACAGAGGTTATTATGTCTTCCAAAAGTTGTTATTTTACAACACGTGATCCATTGATGCATAAAAAATGGATGTTATCGGATAATAGACACGCCCAAAACTTACAGAAACCTTTATTCAATTTTTTACGTGATAAAAAAATCTATAGACGGCATTATCAGGTACATGCCATGCCCATTGCCTGCAATAGAAAATGGTGGTGGAGGGTATTTAGATTTCGGCTAAACCAAACTTAGTTGTTTTACTTGTTCGTGCTAATCTTTATATGGTTAGCAGATACATAACAACAATTGCATCAACGAATGCATATGTTTGAATATAAAATCTATATCAACAGCGGCAAGGGTGTGAAGTAGAGATTTGAACTAATTGAAAATCAAAATATCAACAATTACAAATTGCGCACAGTATTGCAGTATTGCAGCAGAGGTTTTACACATTTTCATTTTCCTAATTGATGAACTACAATAAAAAATCAATTGGAATCATTTCCTTTCGTAATCAAGTAACAAATACTTTTATTAACACTCTCTTTAAATAGATTAATTGCTTTTAAATTTTATAGTTTAAGTTTAATTAGTTGTCAACTTTCAGATATTTCAAATTGTTTCCCAGACAAATATTTGTTTATAAAAAACTATGTTGTGCGTAAACAAATTTATTTTATTATGTAATGAATATATGTAATACGTAACTGTCAATGTTTTAATAAGTAAATAAACGTATATATATAGTACATACAAGTAAAGTTAGGGCCAATGCAGTGACTTCGGCAAGGCAGTGAGCAGCTGCTCAGTGCTGCAGCCAGGTAACAAAATTAAAACAAGTAAAAATCAAGCCCAACCATTTAATACCTCACATCACTTAATCCCTTAAATTATGCTATGCTTTGGTTCCGTTTGTAAACACTGTCATTCGTGAACCAAAATTATATGGGGAAAGATTCTAAAAATGGTCCGATTCGATCTCTTTTAAGAAAGATTCCTCTTTGGGCCAATACATGTTCTTATACCAAATTTCATCGAAATATCTCAAAAAATGCGCATAGGTTAAATCGGTTCAGATTTTCATTCTGAATCTATCTATATAATTGTAAACTTAAACCTTGTAAAATTCCTCACCACCCCATTCCGCTTTTACACAGAGTGATTAACGAAATGTAAACTACGTTTAGTTGAAAATTTATAAAATACTTTTTAATCAACCAATTTAATCAGTTTTTATAAATGATTTATTCAATATCGAATTAAATTAGCGCAGGTTTATAAACATTTTAACCTGGAAACTTTAAATTATATTCTACGTAGCTTTTTAGCACGACCTAGTCGCGTAGAAAGTGCAATGATGAGCTTGATCAAATCAATCACAATCAATCACAAATATTGAATTATTGAAGGACAGAAAAGTACAATATCCGTTAATAAGCTGATATAAGTTTATTGTTTGTGTGAGACTAATAAACTATTCATATTTAACACATGACTTCTTGTCTAAAAGAGAAAAACCCAGATTATAAATAATTTTTTTTCATTTCCCGACTATAATATTTATTAGAATTGAACTGTTGGGTTCAGTCGAACACAAATCAAGTTTAATTTATTAAATTGCTTATTATATAAATCCATACAAACCTTTTTTCTTAACCTGAAAAATCTTTGGGTTACATAAATCTTTTAAGGAAACCTTTTAATTTTTTTTGGAATATTTACTACCAGTCAACACTCGGTTGGAACATTTTTAAAACAAAACATATTCTTAACTAGCATCAAGACTTTGGCATGTTCGCCCATTCTTTTAAAAATTTACTTAAGGTTAACAGTTTTTACAGATTGCATGATTATTTCTTCTTAAATTGGTTCAAAAAATGGTGTAGACTAAAGTCTACCTCTCAACCACAAAAATTGAAATTCTGTACAGAAATTTGTCATTAGCTTTAACAACATACAGGCACCTTCACACGCATGCACTCATATAATAATTGTATTTAAAAAAGAAATCTTGCTAACTCTAATTTATTAGTTTTCGATTTTATTCATTTAGTTTCTTGCTTTCTTCTATTAGATATAAACTAAAGTAAAGTATGTCGTTTATTAGCTATTAAAATATACAAACAACCACATTGAAGAGGTTTAGATACAGCTGTGTTCGTTCGCATATATTTGTTTTCTATAAATTGTAAAATTAATGAGTTTTCACTACTATTGACAAAATTTTACTCGAATTTAAACATTAAACTAACTCACCGTAATGTGGCTTAAAATACATATGTATTTGTGGTGATGTACACATATAGATGTTCAAAAATATACCCACAGGAATTGAAACGTGTAGCACGGTAATATGCACTAATACGTATGTGTATATAAGTGTGCATACAAGAAAAAATCGCTTCCGATTATTTTACGCTTGCACAAAAACTAAACTTACTAACATAAGTATAGTTTCAGAATGTTTGAGAAAAGTCTACAAATATGGGAATGTCAAATGTTGCACCACTCCCTCTGCAGCAATTAATGTGCAAAACAGAGTGATGGTACTATTTGTACATTCAGAAAAGATATAGGTATAGAGCATGGGTTCGAGTGATATCAACTGAAAATATTTATACTGGCCCCCGCAAAGTAATGAAAGAATGTGATTTTGTAGCTTGAAAATATACCTCCTTTAGGCAAACTCTAGATATTTCTTTAATATCTCTAAACCTAATATTTTTTTCAGTTCTTATTAATTGAAATTGAAATTTATTGTATTGTAAACAGTAGTTAGCAATATTACAAAAGTAATTGTAGCCATATTTTTGATAAACTTTGCATATCTGTAAAGTTTAAAGATGCTTTCTTTTACTACTCATATCATATCTATACACAGAAAACTCCGGATGTGTTAAATGCCCCATGTGACGGAAATAAGACTTTCACTGGAATATTATAAAAAAAATTGGGGAAAATGTTATAGTCGATCCCTCCCGACCATTTAATGCCCTACACCACTTAAGCTATGCTACAATTAGTTTATTTGTGATTTTGTGTAATATGATTATATGGGAAATAAAGTTTTTTTCTAAGTTAAGACATGTCTTTGTAATAAATTTAAAGCACAAAATTACATGGACAGACTGACAGGCGGACTTGGTTAAATCGATTTAAATTTTGACACTGAATCGTCGTTTAGGCATTTGCCGTTTAGGAGTTACAAACATCCGCACAAGCTTAATATACCCTTCTGCCACAGTTCTGGTGCAGAGTATAAGAAGATATAATAAAGTAAATGTCAAGAAAAAGAAAACAAGTATAATAGTACGTTAGGATCACAATGAATTCGTTAGAATGCTATGGACGTGCCATGTGGTGCGGGTCAACATTACATTTTGAATAAATCCGTATATCTGTATATATTTAGAGCTTTAACGATTATAAAATTTGTAGTTGCTAATTAAATTGGGATATATTGCACTTTACGTGCCACGCCCATTAAGAAAAAATTATCTATCAATCGCAAACATTGTGTTGCCGTAATATATTTATACTGAACTACTTCATTCATATACCAATTACGGGTGGTATGATATAACGGAAACGCCCACAATTTCCGAAATAACATATTTGACGTATAATCTAAGTTTTATGTTAGTACATAATATATATGAACACTTTTAAAAGGCATAATTTTATACCTGCTACGCCCATATTTTCATTAACTATATTTTAAATTTGACATAAACCTAGTCTACGCTGCAATCATACGATATTAAAGCATCCCACAATTTTAAAGCCTTCAATGGATGGGACACATTCGCCTCCTCCCACACATATTAAGCCTTTATATATAAATATTTATGACATAAAATTTCTCCCTCTTAACAATCATGAAATGGAGGAACCAATCTGCAACAGAAATGTTTGTTTCAATTCAACGTCAGCCATATGTAAAATAGTAATCGTAACACTATGAATGATACCATAACTTGTATGTAAAAGAGAAGTTATAATTTTCATTTTCATTTTATGTTCAGGTTGGTTTTTTCTTTCACTTGTAAGAAAGTTTTCCTTTATGTTTGCACCGGATTTTCATATTATTATTATTTTCATCGTTCTTCTCAACGAGTGAAATCTTACCACCCCAGTTAATCAGCTAATGAGTTAATGATTTTTTTTTGTTTTAATTAATTGTGACATATTATTAAATAAAAATAAAATAACTGTAATTTTATAAAAATATAATATTATATTATAAAATATGCTTAGTTTTAATATTTGTTATTTAACATATTTTTCATGTTTCTATAACATACAAATATATGCACCTAGGTGATAATAAGAAGGATAGAAGAACCTTTTCGAAAACATTTTCTTATTGGGAGAATTTTTTAAATCCAATAATCACTCTCATCTTCATTATTTTTTCTACCTTTTCCGCAGGAGATTTGAACTTCACTACTACTATTACTACTATTGAACGTTGTATTTTTTGAGCTTTCATTTAAATAATTTGACGGAGATGTGCACAATTCACCAATTTCCACCTCTTTCGAAGGCTGCTTTTTCTCAGTTAATAGGTTTTCTTCAAATTCATTTGGGGCTTTAATTTTTTCACTTAAATTAGGTTCTACACAGAGTTGCGCTTCGGGTGGCGCTTTGGATTGCACATTCTCACCACTAGAAGAACTTGTGTACAACAGAGGGGGCATTGATATATTTGAAATTTTTGGCAAATTCTCGATTTCGGTTATAATGTCCTGTTCATCTTTAGTAGGTGTTTCCTCGGTAGTAATATTTATAGTGTTAGTGCTGGTAGTTGTAGTTGTTGCTGGAGTGGTTGTCGTTTTACTACCTGGCATTAAATACTTTTCTAAAGTTTTGGTGAAATTTTTCAAAATAATTTTACTTTCTTCTGCACCATTTTCTTGAACTGCGGTATGCTCTTCGAATAATTTTTGGATCTTATTCATAGATTTCTTGACAGCGTCTGCATCTTTTTCCATTTCATCAAAAGCCATGACTTTTTTCATGCCTTTATCCGTTATCTTAATGGGTTCAAAATATTTCAATCTCGGCCCATTATCTTGAAATATTTCATTTTTATTATTAGGAAACAACTGCCTTTTAGCTTTCAGTGGTTGGGTTTCGCCTGTTTCAAAGTTTTCACGGTACTTCACTTCAGCAGATTGTTTACTTAAATTACCAGATTGAAAGTTATCGAATTTTGTATTATCGTAAAATAATTGAAATTCTGACCCTACAGCATCTTCCTTAATATTTAAAGTTTCCTGTAAAAACTGCTTTCGCTTCCTTTGCCTATATCGTTGATTTTTTTCGAAGAATTTCTCCTTTGCCGCCACAATAGCATTTTCCAATTCTTCCGAAGATGTGCTGCTACCTCTTCGGCTATTTGCTGGAGCCCTTTGCTTTCCTTTAAGTTGCGTTTCTTGCAATTGTTGTTTCATTTGTAAATATTCTTCCTCACTTTCTGCGCTCAACTTCCGTCTAAGTTGCTTGAAACTTTGATGAAAAGTTTTTATTAACTGTGGAATCCGCGGAGACTCTTTTTTTTGTATAATATCTTGAAATTTTTCTTGTTTTTGCCGATCCAGGTAGGAAAGGAACTGCTCTTCAATTCGGTTGCTTTCTTGTTCTAATTCCTGCAGACGTAATCTGAAAAGAAGAATTTTAACTGATTGAAGTTTTCCTTCTAATTCTGATTACAATTCTTCAAAATATATACTCGAATACACTCGAATTAAATCAACACTTTTTTTTACACTCACTTAGTACCGTAGATTATATTATTTACGAGTTCTTGTTCATTGTTTAGATTCTTAAAGACATTATCCAACTGTTTTTGTGTATTCTTTAATAAAGGGTCGTTCACTTCATGAGGCTTTTCTGTCACCGATGGTTCTTCTTTATTATTATTTGATTGAGTTTTAGAAGCAGTTGAAATATGCTTGGGCGCTGTAGTGGACTGTTGAAGTTTTTCTAACATTTCCGCTTGTTTCAATTCAAACTCTTGAAGTTTTTTAGTGATATTTTCATTTAGTTTATGTACCTCCATAGAGTCCTCCTTGAAGTCACGACGAGATAGATGCTGTAGGTACGAATACATTATTTTTTTAAAGTTTTTCTAAAATAATCTAAAATACCGCTAATAATTTTTGTTTATAATGTATCTTTAGTAAGCCTCGAATGTGATTCGTCTTAATTTGCAGTTCACTTTCTATTTCTTCTTTGTGTTTGGCCATAGCTTTAAATAGGGACGTCTCTATCTGTACATATATCGACAAATAAATGTGGTCTTCAATAATAGCAAACACTCTATAACATACCCGATGTAAAAACTTTTTACCATTCGATGTGTTGCGCATTTCAAAGATCCACTGAGAGTAACTGCGTTCGCCTATCATTGTTTCTGTTTGCTTGTCTTTCATTCGCTTCTTCATCGTTTCCGAATATTCTTTTTTTTGTTGTAAACTTTGCCACACTTCCTGAAAATGTTCGGAACATTTACTAAATTGTCCCGTTAGATTTTCAATAGCTCGTAACATTGTCTGTTGACGTTTATTTTTACGCTTCGCGTAAGTAGTTTGTTTTAAATTGTGCGTAATTCTCTCTAAACTTCGACCCATTGTGCGATAATCTCTAAGACTGATCAATTTCGAAGGACGTTTCTTCCCCATGGATTTGGATTTATTGAAGCCTTCAAATTTCTGAGTCATTAACGACACGTTATTAGATAGAACCTGTAAATATTTATTAAATTTACGAAAACGTTCATCCTGATGAATTTTACTCCTTCTCGCGTCTAACGGTGTATGGGGTACACTACTATCAGAAACTTGTACAGATGTGCTCTTTGTGCAATTATGATTTTTGACTATATCAGTTTGCACTTGTACAGTTCTTTTCAGCATTTCTTCTGGCCTTTGCATTATTAGGTGCTTCAAAATAGATAACAACAGAGAATTATGAGGTTCTTCGTGATAGATTTTCGCAATGGTTCGATGTAAACTTTTCAGATTCGTAGAAGAGCCGGTAATCGCCTCCCATATATCGTTGATTTCAGTATCGTTAAAGCGAAAATTTCGCATACTCTCAAAGTCAGGCACAGCATTTCGAAAAGGGATTTCCGTACAAAATACCGACAACGTGTAGTGACAATTTTGAGCATACAAAAATTCAGCTACCAAAGTATTTAGAGCCAAAATAAATGAAGACAATGTTAAACGATACGATGAACCATTAACCGTGGGATTTAAAGTCTGAGCCATCATTTGTTTACCTACAAAAAATAGCATACACAAATTGGTTGCCATTAGTAACCGCAATTAACTCATTTTCAGTCTTACCCAGACTAGTTTTGTTGAAATTTTTTATTAAATCAAATCGTAATTTAGCCTGTAATGCTTTTGCTACATCATCACGTTCCATCCATTCTTGAAAATGTTTTTCAAATTCTTTTGCTGGCAATTTAGTTAAATCGGCTAGACTAGCTTTTACATCTGCTTCCATTTCTGCTGCTTTCTAGTCCTTACAAAAATTTACCTTAACTTTATATACAAGACTAAACTGTTTGTTTAATTTTCTGTTGACACCAATAAAATAGAGAAAGAACAGAACGCGGTATACAATTAAATATTTCAAGTGCACCACCACCAAATGAGCCAAATGCTTCGATGTGTATGAATTTATTTTATTTATTTGTTTAATTTTGTATTGGGGGAGGTTCTTTCGTTTTACACCATTTTATTTTGAAGTCTTTGGTGCGTAATAGTTTAAAATGTCAAATAACTGACGTTTTTAAAAATATGTTTATTGTATCGATATTCCTTCATTTCCATCCCAAGCATTGTGACTAATTTCGTTACAAGTACTATTAACCCTTCAAATATTACGAAGCCATAACACCGAAGTTGCGGGGTCCCCACAAAGTTTAAAACTACGAGAACAGACCCCGCATAAAAGTGGGTTTTAAAAATCAAATCCGACAGAAATTGTGAGACCCTAAAGTCTCGGAATTTCTGAGTGCAGATCTTTAAAAAAAATCTTCTTAATTAATTACTTTCGTGCCTAGCACATGTGGAAAGAGTTAATGTCCCGCCAAACGCTTCATTCACTAATTTATTTCTTTTTAAGCGGCAATTTTTTAATTAATACTCCTTATATCCATTTTTTAAAGGTTTTAAAAATTTAAGTCTTTGATTGGATTTATCGACTCATCTAACTTGAAAGCCTTCAAGCCTAAAAAATTTTTTAGACGTCTCTGCTTCAAGTCAATGAACTCACCGCAATTCACCACATCTTCGATTCACCCCTATGTTAAATTAACATTTACCTTACACGAAGTTAACAGAGGGCACTTCTCTTCAACTACTGGAACTATGGTAACAAAAGAAATTCAATTTCAATAGAAAAATCGCAGCAACCGGTTGTAAACTTGTTATTTCGAATTTAAGACGGATGAAAAAAATTTTATAAAAGAAAATTTCTTAAATATTTCAAGCACATATCCGCAATAATAACACATAGCGAATTGTGAAAGAAGGAAAATTTTATTCGTATAAAAAAGCGGATTATAAATTTATCAAAAAATGTCAACGGCGATAAAAACAACACCCTCGTTGAGTAAATGTGACAAGGAAGACGCGAAAAATAAGAAGAAAACTCCGACTTCAGGCAAAAAACCGATTGTGCTGTCTGCGCAGCGTTATAATAAAATTACCAGCAATGCATTTAAAATGGATAAACACAAAGCTCAACAGGAAGCGGAAGAGGAACAAAAATATAAAGAGTACTTGAAGTCAGGCGGTGACCGATTAGTAGCTCAATTCACGGGTAATATGCAACGCACTCAAGGTATGAAATTACAAGAGATGAAAGAGCAATCGGAAAAAAGGGAGCAACAAGGTTAGTTTACCCCACGTTATTCGCTTAATAATAGAAAATATAGTTTCTCAATTTGAAAAATATTCTTATTTATATATTTTACATTTGTTTTATTTCAAAAATAGTTAAAGAATCGTTTGAGCAGGCCAAAGAGAATGCAAATAAAAAGCGTCGCGAGAAAATAGCCGAAGCGGAACTGATTTTAGAGCGCTTAAAACCCGGTCCACGTGAATTACATAGCGCCGTACTTCAAAGTGAAGTTTTAAAAGCTCGCAATGTTCAACGTAACATTAACGTGGAATTCGAAAAGGCAATTAAAAAACAAGACTGCGAAAATCAGAAAATGTGCGAAAAATTAAATGTCGGTTGGGTCAATGAAGAACAAAAACGTGTCGAGGAACAGCAGAAGGCCAAAAATAATTATAAACAAGAAATGAAGCAATCTATAGTTGAGAATCAACGTCAAAAGGCTGAGTACAAGAAGCAAATGATTAGGGAACAACAGGCAGCTAGAGAAGCTATTGATTTAGAGATAAAAGCTCAAATTGAAAAGGAGAAGGCCATAATGGAAAAGAAAAGAGCTACTCTACGCAAAAATGCCTTGGAAGCTATGAAAATGGTGGAACAACGAAGACTCAGTAAGTAAAACTTGATTAGATGTTCATTTTCCTTTCTCCTTAAAAGGTAAATCCAATAACTTGAATAATAAGATTTCGTCCCCACCACAAACGGGATGTCCTTATTGAAACATACCGCCTTAATTTTTCGTTAGCGATACGCCTTCATATGACAAAAATCTCTCACGGTCACAAAAATAGAGCAGCAAAGTAGAAATTTTATTTATACGAAAATTATTATGAATTTATTAAAAAAACCTAGGCACTCTTAAGAATAGACCCATACATGCACGTACTGTACCGATCTTGCCCCGTCGCAGCCAGTTGCGCAATTTTTACAATTTTAACAACAACAATTTTAAAATTTAAATCTATATTAATCTGTTAACTTGTAGGAGATCGCATGGTAGAACAAGTCGAAGATCGTTTATGTTGCGTTTACAACACAGGCAAACGTCAGTTGGATACAATGCGCGCTGAACAGAACCAGAAAATAATGGCTGAAAAGCAGAAAAATGCGGAAGAGAAAATGAAGCAAATGTCCAATCAAGAAGATAAGATCAGAGCAGCCGAAGACGAACGTTTGCGTCGTGACATATCCACCATGCAATTGAAATTCACGGCCGAAGAACAAGAGAAGATACGTAAGGACAAAGCAGCTAAGCAGGCACGCATTGAAGCCTATATTAAGGAAATGCAAGAACAAAAGGAGATGCAACGCA
Organism: Crataerina pallida; assembly: GCA_949710015.1. Taxonomy (NCBI): domain Eukaryota; kingdom Metazoa; phylum Arthropoda; class Insecta; order Diptera; family Hippoboscidae; genus Crataerina; species Crataerina pallida. The sequence continues at coordinate 30,317,938 of OX453291.1, forward strand.
AAGCTTTCGAAGAGAAACGCTTCGAAATGGCCAATCGATTCAAGAACGACGAAGTGAATTGCTTGTTTAACGAGGCTCAAAAGCAGGAGCAGTCTCGCAAGATACAGGAAGTGCGCACAGAACTGAAAGAACAAATGGAACAGAAACGTTTAGCCACCCAGGGAGAACCGAAACGCGACTGCTTGGACAATAATGTCGAGAAGGAGCACAAATTCTTTTTCGAATATGCACGCAATCTCATGGAGGATGCCAATAAAAAGGGACGTCCTTTATATCCGTTTATTAAAGTGGTGCAAAAATACAAGCATGATAATCAAATTGATTGCGATGTAAAAATACCGAAACATTTGGAAACCCAACTAACTCTTGGTCGAGAACGTGATCAAAAACAAATCGATCGCAATAAATCGGAGAAGGAAGTGAAAAATCCATATCGTGATAGTATTTTACAGAACTGTTTGAAAATTAACGAAATTATAGGCAAAGCTGAAAAGGGTGGTGATGGTGATCACACTGAATGCATGCAACAATGTCCTTACGAATGCAATCAGCACAAATTGTTCAAAAATACACCATCAGGGGAGGACTGCGCATCGGTTATGCGCTATTCCATGCATGAATTAAAGAAAATGAATCAATTTACACCCACCACTCAATAAATTGAAATTCCACATCAAATTGAAAAATGCCACAATCTCACTCAGACTCATTTTTCTTTTTAATAAATTATATTATTTTTTTTAGGGGTAGTGCTGTAAGGCCTGCCTCCTCTTGATTAAAAAAGAATTATATTCAAATTATTAATTGTCCTTAATTCATTTTATATCCATTTTGTTGGGTTGTTTTTGTTGGTAGTAGTAGATTAGAATTTCACTTTATTGGTTATAAATATTTAGTTGGATGCCTTTGCTATTGTTAACCACCAATCCAGATTGTCGTCCCTTTTGCAAGATGGTTGGCACTGGCGATGCAATCTCTCACCCTTTCTTATGTAACATTGAAAGTTTAACTTGTAAACGTTTGCGATCTTGCGCTATAATATTCATGCGCTCCTTAATTGTAGTTTGAAAAAACAGCAAATGTAGACTACGAGTGGCTGAATACAGCTGCAATAGAGAGATATTGTAAAATTTTTATTACATTTTGCGATGAATTGCACTTGTCTTAACCTGCTGCAATAAGCGCCCCTTTAATTTAATATTGGACGGTTCTAGGGCCTCTTTTGGATTCTGCCAGCTCTCAATATGTAAATTCAACACAAATATCAATGTATCACGTATGGTTTGAACAATACGTTGAATATGTTCGGTCTGGAATAAACGTCGCACTAGAAAGCCTCTGACGAACGCATTAATTTTTGTAGCTGCTGCTTCTCTAACATCAAACTACATTTTCAAAATCAATATATTGCAATGTATTGTTGATTATATTGCTTTTATTACAATTATAATTTAATTTATACAAAGACGAGTATTTGGTAACAAGTAAAAGTAGCTAAGTTTGGCTTAGAGGCCAAACTTAAAAAACCCACCACCGAGGCACACAATAATCTAAGGTAAATGTAAGTATATGTTAGTTTGCAATTTTTTATATTTTATGCCAACGGTTGGCAATCTATTTTTTAAACGGTGTCAAATTTTGATATTCATAAAAAATGTAATTTTGGAGCCCCAGGAAGGGAAAAAATGTTTCTAAATGAATTGCTGAAAAATTTTAAAAAATATGGCATAGTAAATATAATTTTTATAAAAATTGAAAATCGAAGATGTGGAGTTGTGGCTGCCAAAAAATGACTTTAACTGGCCACAGGTTACCGACCACTGTTCTATATTTTAAGTAAATTGCAAAAAAATAGATATGGAATGTACGTGATTTTACATGGACACATCGCTAGATCAACACAATATTCGATTTTGAGTTTGCTGCTGGGCGTTGCAAGCATTTTAGCAAAGTTTTATATATATACCCCCTAATGTTGGGGTGATGGGTATAAAGGATAATTATAGTTATGTTTTAAAAATACTTCATTAGTTTAATTAGTTGATTCTACGTTTCTTTGATGAGCAAAATGTTATTCATACGGTAAATATATCAATTCATTATTATCATTGTTATTGCTGTTGTTATTTTTGTTAATATTTTTAAGGCACATGTTGAATTTGATTTTAAAATCTTCAGTGACAGAAAGAGAGGGAGGGGGAGAGAGGTTGATGTTAGTATACAAACAGTTTGATCCTCGTTTTATGTTAGAATTGTGGCTTGTTAGGGGGATAGAGAACAGAAAGGAAATCATTATTGTTTTTTTTTATAACTACAATATTTAAAAAATGGTAAAGAAATTATAAAAAGTAAATTTTTTAAACTTACATGTCTATCACTACAACCAGACTGCGTGGAGCCATTCCTTAAGCCACGTGCACTCAATGCAGTCACATCCTGTACAAATAAACGTCGCCGTGGTGTTTTTAAGGCTTTCGTTGTAATTGTTGTATTATTTAAATTATTATTAGAGGCATTATTCGATAAAGATTTACGCATTGCATTATATTGTTCCATGCTGGGAAAGGTTTCGGTAGAGCCCAAAGTATTATTTTGTCTATGAAACGATGATTCTGGCAAGGTGGCGATATCTGCTATGGAAGCAGGTGAACCGTCACAGCTTAATGGTGGAGACCTATGCATTGGCTGCATTGTAGAATCGGACGAATAATCCCTCTGAGTTGTAGCCGTGTCCGAATTTAATGGGGATAAATGATTTTGTGGTTGTTGTTGATGGTGTCGTTGACTTTGCACTCGAGCAGAAGGAGGTGAACAGGCAGAATGATCGGCGTGAACTGAATTTATAGATTTTTGGTTCAGTTGCTCCAAAAGCCATTTTTGTTGCATTTCAAAGGTTTTATGTAGTTTCTGTTTTTCCTCTTCTTGTTGAGCCAACAATTGCAGAAATATACTTTTTTTCTCACAATCCAACTGAGCCAAGGCCTCTGGCACATTAGAGGCTGCGTTTATATTCTGTTGAACCGATGCTGGCGTTTTTTGTTTCGCTGGTAATAAGGATTTTGATAAATTCTGCCGACTACTTGACATTGTTGCCAAAGACTGACGAGTTCTAATTTGTTTGTTTGTAAATGATGTCACAGAGTTAGTGGAAGTTGCTGATACTTTGCGCATGTTTTGTTTTATATTAGACTGATGCGTGTTGGCGGAGCAATTTCTCATGAGGATGGGCTCATAAGGTGACCGCTTATTCTTGTAAACATTTGTACTGCTCGTGCTGTTAAATGTTGCTATGCCTGAGTTGTAAAATGTGGATACAGAGGTGGATGATGATTTGGTTTGGATTTTGGTGCGTGAAGTTTTCGGTTCAAGTTTATAAACCTTTTTGGCCTTGGACTCCACAGTGTCTTGGGTAAGGCGACTTTGTGATTGTCGTGGATTGACCGTAAATGCTTTAGCTTTAGTATTATTTTTTACAGTTTGTTTTTGTTGACGCATATGATCGATGAGAGCTTTCGAGGGCTCTTCCAGAGTAAATGAACTGGAACGTACCAATTCGTTTTCTGGTAAAGTCACATCGGGAGTGGAGAGTGGGAGTGGAGGGGACGATTGTTGTTGTGTTTTATGTTTAAGTGATGGGCTGGTTGCTGAACGATTCATAGATGGTGGTTTCAAAGTTACCTCAGGACTACCAAGATTTCTATAATCTTTCTCCGGACTACTATTCGGTGTGGTTGCTGTGTAAATGGTTGTGGTAGCGGAGGAACGTGATGAAGAACTTTTACTGCTTATAGCTTCAAATTGTCTTATTCTATCACTAATTTTAGGAGATTGGTCATCGGCAGTCTCATCTAGAGCTGTAAAATCTTGACAAATATTCCCCGAAAATCTTGAATCATTTTCGTGTGTTGCTGCCATGGCTCCTTGTTCTTTCAGTGGGGTGGGCGATTTGACACAGATAATTGGTATATTCCCGTGGTAATCGGTACTTTTCGACAAAGATAAATATAAAGATTTTTTTGCCGCTTTACTATCAAATTTTGCAGTAGACGAACCCGCCGGCTCTAAATCTTCTTTTAACACAATTATTTTAGTACCATGTGGCTTGTTAATGTCATATATGAATGTTTCGGATTTTTGTAGTTTTTGCAACTTGCTTTGGCGCTGCCCAATAGTATCTGGAGTTGAATTAAATTCAGAAATGGAACACACTTCCTCCTTCTCTTTAGATAAGATACCAACACCACCACCTCTTTGGCGTTCTATAATATTCTGCAGTGTGGTCATAGACGCTTCTGCCTGCAAACGCTTGGCCTCGAAAAAGTCATGAGATTCTTGCGAAACGTTGCCGCTATAAGGAAGCAGGGAAATAACTGAAGTTTCATCATCTTCCGTTTCACAATTGGCATTGTTTTGCAAGCGTTTTTCCTTTAAACATTGTTCTACTTTAATGGCTTCTTCTTTCAACTTTCGCATTTCTCTTCTCTTGGATGAGGTCATCTACAGGCAACATATAAAGAGTTTATAGTTTATTCCGCTTCAGTGATTTTACTTTTTGCACATATTCTATAAGAATTTGATGCTTACCAGTGGTGGTAATATGGGCTCGCCATCAACGCAAAACAATGACACATATTTAGTTGGTGGTGGCTTTTTTGGTTTCAACCTATTTGCCGCTTCATCCGTCATCTGTTGATTTTCCTCCAATTTTCTTAACAAAGCCTCCATAATTTATAGAAAAGTTAAAAAAAAATCAATTATTATTGCTAAATGAGAGTGCAATTTATTGTGTACTCGTTCTAGTTTGATTTATTTTAATTTTGTTCCATATTTATTGTATTTTTTATTGAAGTATTTGCTTCAGTTGTCTAATAGAATTTAATTCAAGTTGCTACTAATTTAAAAACATACTTTACGCTTCTTATGTTTTTAATGTCGATTGTTGTTGTTATGGCGCCCTACTGAAAATCGAATGAATATGCATGCAGGTGTGTAGTTTTATATTGTTCACAAGTTAACATATCTTTTTATAATGAAGAAACTTTTGGGTATGGTTAAATCCGAATGAAATGCAACCCTGCAAACATTAGAACGATAAAAACATATGTTATGAATTTATATTTAAATATTACATTTTATTTTATAAAATATTATTACATGTATACATTGTATGATATAAAAACATTTTCAAAGTTTGTTATCTTCAAGTACATAAGATTTATGTTGAAGTTCTGCTATAAATTTCAACTCTGCTATAAAACTGATTTAACATGGCAACGCTATGCACAAGAAGAGATAGAAGCGGGAAGCATATAAATTAAAATCAATGTATGCGAAATATATCTATTAGTTGTAATTTTATCGAAAAAAGTATATAAATTTTTTATTTTATTTAAATGAATACTAAACGCCTAATGTCACCTTTAAAACAACAGAATGAAAGTATAATAAAAAAAATTAAATTACAACCAACTGATGAACTCACAAAGGAAATCAATAAGGAGATTGCTCTAGCTATGAATGACGATAATATATTGGATGATATTGATTGGAGTGCTTTTGACAAGATAGAGAAATGCTCGAAACAAGCTAAACTAGATTTAAGTGTTTGGCAAAGATGCACAGTGGAAGAAGTGCTGAATGAGCGTCAACTGCATGCTGTCATACTAACGGTTAAAGGTGAAAACTCAGGACAACATTTGCAGTCAAAGTGCTATTTAAAAGGTTCCTGGTGCCACACCAAAATATCTAAAGGCGATGTGGTCTCCTTAAAAGCAGTCTGGGATGAGAAATTGCACGCTTTTCTTGTAGATCAAGAGCATGGGATGTGTGTTAACAAACCAGATACTTTAATTTCTGGCACAACTGTAGTAGGCTCTTTGTTTTGTCGACGTAAAGCAGTATTACAGGATCGATTTCGCGGTATCGATGCCAATAGTAAAATTGTAAACATTTAACTTCATATTAAATAAAAATTTCTAACATTTTTGTGAAAATTTTAGATGGTTATTGGTTCGTTGGTTCATGAACTGCTACAAATGGTTTTGCGAGAAGAGTTACGCACCACTCAGGAAATTGAAACTGCTGCAAAAAATATGTTGGGTTCTGCATCGACTGCTTTTTTGCTATATAGCAGTAAATTGTGCGAGGAAGACATTAAGACGGAAATATTACAATTTATACCAAGCATTGAAAAATTACTAAATCAATATATAGGATTAAAATCATCGAATGTATCGGTAGAAAAGGGCAATTTTCAAGGATACATTAGTGAAATTGAAGATATCGAGGAGAATTTGTGGGTACCACAATTGGGCCTCAAGGGCAAAATTGATGTTTCCGTAGGAGTTAAAATGCGCAATTCCCAGAAACGAGCTAATGTTGCACAAAAAAAACAAACGCGTCTACCTTTGGAGTTAAAAACGGGCAGAGCTACATTTTCCATGGAGCACAAAGGACAATTGATACTATATCAAATGATGCTTACAGCCACCAATAAACCAACACAATCAGGTTTATTACTATATCTCAGAGAAAGTATTATGCGTGAAGTGATAGGTACGCGTAATGAACAACGAGATTTAATCAATTTGCGTAATGATCTATGTCATTACTTGACTAGCCTGGCAGAACCTACACAAATGAAAAATGAATTGCCCGGAGGAAAATTTCCGCAACCATTGCTTTTGCCAGAACCCATTACACATCCGACGGCCTGCCAACAGTGTCCTTATCAAACCTTGTGCTGTGTATTTGCAAGAACTGATCAAAATTTACACATTACCCGCAATCATGGCATTAAAAAACTTATTGGACCAGTAACTGAACATCTGACCAAAGATGATTTTGAATATTTCTTAAACTGGTGTAGCCTTTTAACTATGGAAGAAAAGGAAGCGAAAAAATGTAATAACTTGGCCAACTTGTGGACCCGAAAACCGGCTGACAGGCAACAACAAGGTACAGCTATATGCGAGTTAATATTATCTGCGGGAAATGTTATGCACGAGGGCTCTCAATTTTTACACGAATTTAAAGGCAAAGAAAAATGCGTGAATCAAGATTTCACCCTAAGCGGAGTAAGATTTAAAATGTTACCAATAATTTCGATAGCAATTTTATAAGATATGTTTTTATTATCAGTTTGGAATCGGTGAATATGTTATTGTTTCTACTTATACACGTTTGGCTGTGGCGTCTGGTGTTATCATGGATTTAACTGCAACCTCTATCGCCGTTAATCTGGAACGTAATTTACTGAAAAAATATGCCGCAGACACCTTTATAATTGACAAACATGAGTCCACGTCTGGCAATATATTCAACTTCACCAATTTGGGAGTATTAATGGATAACACTGAACGATCTCAACAACTGAGGGAAATTATTATACACCTCAAAAGACCAGAATATATAAAAGAGTTACCTGGTAATGGGTTGGCTGAAGCGGCAGACATTTTGAAGGGCTTGAATGGAGAGCAAAGGGCCGCAGTTTTAAAATGTTTAGCAACTCAGGACTATTTACTAATCAAAGGTTTGCCGGGCACAGGTATGTTGAGATGCTTTCCATAAAACTAAATTAAAAATCCTTTATCTATTCAAGGTAAAACGCAGATGCTAGTCGCTTTGGTACGTCTGCTGCATGCTATGAACAAATCGATAATCATTACTAGTCACACACACAGTGCGGTGGATAATTTATTGTTACGTTTGCAAAACCACGACTTGCGTTTTCTACGTTTAGGATCCACCAGTCGTGTTCATCCCTCATTATATGATTCTTGTGAAAGTCGTATAATTGGCAATTATCAATTATATAACACATTTAATATTGTAGGAGTCACATGTCTGGGTTGCTCACATCCCATTTTCCTGCACAGGCATTTTGATGTGTGCATAGTTGACGAAGCTACACAAGTCATGCAGACTACTGTCATGAGACCGTTATTTCATTGTGATCGTTTCATCTTGGTGGGTGATCCCGATCAATTGCCTCCTTTAATACGCAGTTCAGAGGCTCGTCAAGGTGGAGCAGACGTGTCTCTATTCGAAAGATTGTCGCATGGGTCTGCTACAGTTACATTGTCTTTACAATATCGTATGAATAAAACCATTACCAAATTGGCAAATAAGTTAACTTATGACGGAAAGTTAAAGTGTGCTTCCGAACAGGTACAACAAGCCACCATAGCATTTTCCATTCTATCTCATGTATTAAAGGAAAAATGGTTGAAAAGAACCCTAGAAACACACATAGATCAAGCTGTTGTTTTACTAGATACCCTCAATTGCTCTGAAATTTCTGCTAATTATGAGCAGCAGCTTAATAGGAAAAGAACTTTGGCCGTCGAAAACACCATAAAAGAAGTAAATTCTTTAAAAAAGTCCAGATTATCTAAATATAATAATTATTGCGAAGCCGCTGTCGTCTTTCATCTACTACGTGCACTCCTTCAAGCCGGCTACTCAGCTCAGCGTGTAGGCATTATAATTCCCTATCGTGCTCAAGTAGAGCTTCTAAGTAAATTATTGTGTCAACATCAAAAATATTTCAATCAAAGAGCAACCGATTCGAGTACGGAGAATATGAATGTGGATTTCTCCTTGATTGAGATAAATACCGTTGATCAATATCAGGGGCGTGATAAGGATATTATTATCTATTCGTGCACTCGCACCGGTTCAACCAATTATAAAGATACGGAACGCTCACGTGACGTAGAAATATTGGAAGATAACCGCCGCTTAACGGTGGCTGTGACACGTGCTAAGTATAAATTAATAATTATTGGTGATGTATGCTGTTTAAAACAGTATAAACCTTTCGACAAATTAATTAATGCAATACCTGGCTATTGTAAATTAAAATTAGAAGATGACAAACTGGATTTTAAATGGCAAACGCTGCTTAAGCAATTATCGCAAGTTAATGCGGATTGTTAAGGTTTAGCATGTTTTTATATTAAGTTGATGAGGGAAACTCTCAATTTATTGTCATCGTATTTATAAGAAAGCACCAAAAACTCATTTTCTTTTATTTGATGAAAATAAAATATTTCTGTTCTTATTTATGTGCACGTTATGATTGTAATTATACTAAATAAACTGTTGCAAATGTAAGAATTTATTTTTTCATCGCATGTCCGAATAAAAATATTTTTACAACCTTAATTGAAGTAATTATTTTGTTGTTGTTGTGGTGTGCTTTTCCATCATTACGTCTCTGCAGATTAAAAATCTTTGTTAGAGGATTTATAATGAACAATTATATACAACTTTACCACATTTTTCATTCAATCTCTCGACTGCTTGCTTAGCTATGAATTGAATGGACATATTGAATCGCAAAGCAATTCTCTAGAAAAAGAAGAAGGATTGTATTTGGTTTGAATCAAATTTGGAATATTTTTCATATATAATCTGAGGGTGTGGCATATATTTACCTATAATTATGAAAAAGTTTCAACTACAGACGGACGCACGGACATTGCTTAACCGACATAAATAGTTGATGGCGTCTCTGAAGCTTCCTTCTGATTGTTGCCCAGTAAAAGACAAACTTAGTACACATCTCCACTAAAAATGTGGTGTGTATACAAATAATGCAATCATTCGCATCGCATTAAATTCATTGGGTGGAGGCATATGATTTTATCACAATTATTATATACAAAATACAAACACATGCACACAATTACTTGTTGTTAATAACGATTTTAACAGCAAACCAAATAATTCACCGCATAATACCCACAAAAGTGAGAAATTCGGAAAATTGATTCGAAAGTTGCAACTGAGTTAAAAACAAGTGAAAAAGTCAATTTGGCTAGGACCGAATCATAAATACTTTTTTAAAATTGTAAAAATAAACAAGTGGGCCGAACATTGAATTCCCCGACACCACTTAGCTCCACAAATTATGCTACAACTAGTTTCGTTGTGCCAGTAAACCCGAGGTATTGCCATGTGGTGAATGTGGCATTTTCCGTTTAGTAGTTACAAAAAAGAGCCCTCAGTCCAATTTAAATTATATTCAATAGTACTCGTTTATATATAAAATGTCATAAAAAAAGTCTTAAAAACGTTTTTTTTTAGCCTGAGAATGAATTTACATAATCAGACAGACAGAAGAAGCACAGATTTAATACAAGTGCGCACAGTAAATATAAAAAAATTCACTGCACAACCTTTTCCTACACTTTCAGTTTACACTTGAAAATAGTGTTAGATGTGACTTAACTAAGAATGATAAATGTTAACGCATACGAATGGTTTTCCCTCTTTCTTCTTGGTGCTTACAACGGAGCTGATGCTTTTTACGATCTCTCCTTATATGCACGTAATACGGTTGTGCATTGCATTGCACGTGTGCTTTGCGTACATATTTTGTGGGTGACTAATATGCACATATTTTCGGGATTTATTGCACATTCAAGTACACTACAATACATAGGCAAAGTCATGTTTGTCATGCCTCGTACATGGCAGCATACTCCCGCATACACATCACTTACATATGTTCAAGATTAATGTGGTCATGTTGCCGGTACATACCATACAAGCAGCAGCCGTGACAATAGATAGTGTAACACTTGTACGTGAAAATGCATGCGTGTATGGCATGTGTGCATTATAATCTATTCAGATAAGCATACGTATGCATGAGATGTTTTATAGTCGACATTCAAGGTGGTCTTCTAAGAACATCAAACTGTTGGTTACAAAAATAAAAATAAAAATATATATTTTCAATTATAAAATCATTCACAAAGTCTTCATTAAATTTTAATACTACAACAGAGGAGAGTGGTTTTGAAGTGTGCTACCTAAATATTAATCCATCCATAAGCAAGTACTTCAGATACAAATGTAGACTGCAATGTGATTTTTTACCATCCAAACACGCTTCCGCTCCGGTCTATGAAATATGTTTTCTCTGCAATGTTGATGACTTTAACACGTGCTTTGCATAATGCAACAATATGTACAGACTAGAAGGAAAAGTAAAAAAAGAAAAACAGAACTGAAAAGTCACATTACCTAAACCAACTCCATAATTCACCGTTATTTAGCGAAATGACTCCTACCAGTGCAGTTAATGATGACAACCCTTGGTGTAGTGCAAGTGGACGAAGAGTAGAGGTGATGATGATGATGACAGCAACAAGGTTTTGTATGTTGGTGGCTGTGGAAAAAAAGCACGTAACTTAAATTTACATTACCGGCTAAACGTGTGCCAGTGTTTTAAGCATTATTCTCTAGAAGTCATCCCTCTCTTCCATTTAACGGTTCAACATATACATTAATAAAATACACAGTCATTAGCGAAATTTTATGCCCAAGTACAGGCGAAATTTTGATATGTAGAATGAAAATTTTCTTATTGTTTATTTTTATATTCAATTTACGGTACTACAATTCTGAAATTATTAAAAGCTTTTTTTTAAAGCATCGTTTATTTTACCGTTTTCTAAAAAAAAAAACCATGTGAAAATAAAAATCCATCAAAATTGAAACGAAAATGAAAATGAAGGTACAGCCGTTAATTTGTTAATCAAACAATTCCATAAGATAACATATAAATCTCGCGCTTTTAGGTGGTTCAGTTTTCAATAACAAAAGATAACGATAAAACGAAAATTGGTATATTAAAATTTAAACTAAAAAAAAAAAAACAAAGGCAATAGGAAATTATGTAAAAATAAAACTTACAATTTAGTTTTCAAGTTTAACGTTCACAACCTGCTGTAGCAGCCAAAATAAAGTAAAAAGAGTAGCTCTCCATTAGCAGATATTATGTATGATTTAAATGCCGATTCAATAACCTGTTTAAATGGTTTTAGACGTAAGCCTTATTCATATTTAATTGCTTGAATCGTTTAAATTTGATTTGTTACACATTCCAGTTTCGAACTGTTGTCTAAATTTTTGACTGTTAATAAAAACAATATGTAACAGAAAACAATTTCGATAGATTACTTAATCATGTTTTTTTCATTATTGTAAACAAACAGGAGCAGATTAAAACAGTTTTACGTTCTATGTAATTTTCCACATATTTCCCACATACAATTTATTTTTACACTTTTTATTTTATTGATTAAATACAAAATATTAAAATGTTCTCATATTTTAATAAATGAAAATGAATTTTACTCATAAAATATCTGAAAATATCGATAACCCCGATAACCTTCTACAATACTCAAGGATGAGAAACTGCATTCTTTAACAAACTAGTTCACTACCTCTGGTGATTAATTAAATGTGATTTTTCTGATAAATTTTTATACCCTGCACATTATTGCGGGGCATATAATAAATTTGTCATGATCCATAGCAGATCCATAACAGAAGTATACTGTATGAATTCTATAGAGTTTGATTAGCATATGAAACTGAATTGATCTCGTAATGTCCGTCAGTGTGTCCTGGCTTTATATATACTCGTATATCTGTTTTTTTGGCATTTAAATTGCCACTTAAATCAATGAATCATCACGCCCAGAAATTGGATGAACTTTTTTATAATTAATGGAGTCATTAATGTGTTAAGAAATTGTGGGCGTAGTTTGCCGACGCGCCTACAATTTATAAAAAAACATTATTTGGAGAAAAATTCGACTTGATATATTTACCTTATCATATTGCATAGACAGATACCTGCCATGCCCCCTTTTGTATATGAATATATGCATGTGTAGAGTATTTAAGATTTGGTTTTTTTCAAATTTATTCTTTTTACCACATACTAGTTCAGTTTACTTAATACTTGCTTAACTTGATTTTTGGCCTACTGTGTGTTTATTCATTCTATTTATAAACATATCTATTCGTTGTATAAATTCACTTAATATATAATATGATTTTTTTTATTTCAGTGCAAAAGAAGATTTATGTTAGGTTTCACTGTTTATATTAAATTTCATATTTTTCATTTTCAAACTCTCCACATAAGATGATTCCAGAAGGTGACGTCAGACACCCTACATCTTATGTGGACGGTATAAAACAAAAACGTTTGTATTGAACCTCGCTCTAGATGGATTAAAAGCAACAAATTGTCTAATTTATAATACATGATTCCTTAATTTACTTTTTTAGTGAATCTAGACGTATGAGTGACATTGAAATTAACACCAAGTGCAATACAGCGTGTATGTATGTATGTATGTGTATAAAGAATTAGAACACACTAGCTTTGTGCATATATAATCAAAATGAAGAGACAATAATAATAACAAAAACATTCAATAATAAGAGCAAAAGTGCTGTGTTAGGCAATCATATTAAACCATTCACATAACAAGCATACCAACCGGCTCTAAGCTCTTTCTCCCGATGAAGTTTTCAATATAAAATAAAAAACTAAAAAACAACAACAACAAAAACCGGTTTTATTATATGATTGTAGTGTTAGTACCGGTAACATATCATCCATAAATAAAAACATTTCATACTAAATTCAAACACTTGTCCAACAACGACCAATAACCACCTGTAGAGAATTATGCGACTGCGCACAAGCATTCAATATAACACACGACACGAACATTATGTCGTACATTTCATATGGGTAAGCTAATGTTGGCTCTTTGCTTTTTATAGCTTCAAATTGTTCAGTTGGTTACCAAAGAAATCAGTACAACGGCGGCTCTTAAACGGTAATGTTGTCTTGAACGGTTGAAATTGTTAAGCCATCGCATATACATATGAGAAGTACAGTAGTAGATGAAATATAGGAAGTCAATGCAAAATCATTTAGAAAAAAGAAACAAATTTATCTGAAAATATTTTAGAAAAAAATTTTTTTACAAAACCAAAATCGAATCATTTATGTCTATAAAAATTGTGGGCACAAATAACTTGAACGCAGCTTCCAATTACATAAAAATCTTGATACATGTTTCAGTGTGTGTACATAGTGCTATAAACAGTTATAAGCTGCTGCGCATGCGGCCATATAATTACCAGCCATTCTCTAGCTGATCTCCTTTGCGATTTGATTGCTAGATCTACACACCAAACCGCATACTTGCACCTATACCTCCACATGCCAGCAATTGTGTATTTATTGTATGCGAAAGGAAAAGTTTTTTTTTTTTTGCTAATTTTTCATGTTGCTTCACTTTATATTGCGAGTACTTACATACCAAGCCAAACAAGTTGTTTTAATTTTTTTATTAAACAAGTACTCGTTGCTTGTTTGTGACTCTGCATATTGGTGAAGTGCTACTTTTTATGATTCTGTTTTTTTAATGTTTTTTTTTTTTTGTCAGTTGTTTGTGTTTATACATTGTTGTAACGAAGCGACAGCATCGCTAAGATTGCGTAAATGCAATTTGAGATCATACATATACACACACATATATATATTGGAACTACACCAATAACAAAAAAAAAATCAGTTACATTGAAAATATTTCGTATTATAAACCAGTTTAATATCGAACAATGCCTTTGTTGTATAATGATGTATAAACCAACATCATGCCATATAGTGCAAAAATATTGTTATTAATAAAAGAAATTTTTAATCACGATAAAAAATCATTTTCAGAAAGACTTATAGTCGTAATTTAGGGAACAAAAAAAATTGATGAAAAGTTAAATAATTTCAAAGATGATTTTGCCACGATGATGATGACGATGATTGATTTTATAACCCAAGACGGGACAATCACCAAAACCTTTAAATAACTTTAAATAATTGACTTCCACTAAAACGACTAAAGTCTATTCCAACTTAGCAGCAAAAAATTGGACTGTAACTGTTAAATTCAAAATTATTGGAATACGCATAAAAAGCAATTGTTGTTTTTTATAACACTTTTATAAACGGTATAAAAATATTTAATATATTTTATTCATAACTTGCCATCACTCTGTCGATTGGAGCAATTATAAGCCAATTAATTTATAGTCTATATAAGCCTTTGAAATAAGAGACAAAGTTTATATATACAATAAAAAAAAGTATCAATTGAAATGATTTATTTTGCATAATTATGATTAATTATGTCCATCTGTACGTCAACGTAACATAATCAATCTATAAATTGAAATTTTTGATAATTATCGAGGAAATTTGGCAAAAGAATATCTTATGTGTTAAGAATCATCATTATGGAAAATGTACCTGAAGGGTCAGTTTTAAGGACACGTGACCACACAAGTCTTCTCACGGTGACTTTTATAGGACAATGACTCGCGTTTCAACTAATCGTGTCTCCAATTATGGACTTAATGGTTGGTTAGATGCGACGGTGGTATTTTCACTGCCTTATATTAAAATATCATTGTCATCACCATCATCATCATCATTAACCGAAATTAACTTTCTTTGTATGTAGTATTTCAATTATAAATGAAACAAAATCATCGCAAAACTTAATCTTGCAATAGCAACAACAATAACAACCAACACAACTGCACAAAATTGTGCATCAAAATAAAAATCAATTTTATTTGAACATTTTGTTGGTTTAGCGAAAACAAACAAAAAAATTAATACAAATAAATAATAAAAAGCATAATAAACGAGTAAGCGGAATATAAACGACAAAAAATTGAAATCCATTAAGCCCCGAAAAAAGTGAAAGATTAGCTATAAAGTAAAGCGCGAAAGCAAACCCAAATAGTCTCTGACATTATCATCTAGCCAACGGCAACCACACCACTACCACTGCATAGTAATTAGTTGCGGAGACTTTTCAAAGTGGAAAAAGCAGTAAATTATCTCAAGTGTAATAATATTGTAGAAGAAAACAAAAGCAGGCACGAAATGCTTCCGGTAAGTGGAAAAATCAAATATGCATTCAATTAATGACAGACAACTAACACAACGTTTAAGTAAATGGGGAAATATACAATTCCCATCACCACTTCATACAAACCAACACACACACAGCACGTAGTAAACTTAAGTAGTTCAAGTATGAGGTATAATCAAATCTAAGTCATGGCAATTATAGCATTTTGTATGCAGACACCAGGATACAAATACCTACACACACATGTATGTGTATGTGTAGAGTTTTTTAGTCTGGCTGTTTTTTTTTTTTGTTATGTTATGAAAACCTCTCATTAAAAGTTCAATTTTCAACAAAATGCCTCAAAAAAGGAAATCAATATTTTTCGATGTCATTAAAAAGACCACAAAATTAACAAATAAAAGCAAAACCCGAAAGGGGAAAACCTAAAACATTCGAAAAGTAAATAATGGACAAAATTAATTAACTAGTGTTTGTTTTGGGAAACATGTGAAATCTAAAGAAACTAAATATTGTTTTACGGTTAATTAAGATTGAAAAAAAAAACGAAAAAGTATTTCAAACAACAGACATCAGAGAAGAAATAAAATCACCTGTCAGGCTGATTAACATACTTACACATGTAAACTTGTGTTTATATCCATTAACATATCACGTTCGGTGCTTTAATGCTTTTTTTTTTGTTTCATCTTTTTCTCTATGCAGAGGAGGGACCTTAATGATTACTGTCATTATTTTTATCTGCTTCACAATTTTAGCGTGCCTCTTATATAATAATAAAAAAAAAAAACTTTCGGAACAAAAACAAAAATGCGTTTTGTTTTTTAGATTAAATCCGTTTTACCGTGATACCAACTCTGACCACACAACTATTTGGATCGTGTGTGCGTTCGCTGAGTGTTACAAATACCAGTTTTTTTATTTGATTTTTTTCTCACAGATATTATAATTACAGTTAATCATGGTATTAACATTGTGACCATTTCGCTTTGGTAGAGTTCACCTTGAGAAGGTCGTTTGGTGATTCCTTATTAAGATTTATTGATTGATTGGTAAAGTTACAATTTCAAATGAATTGTTTTGAAAATTTGTGAAAAGTATAAGCATTTCTTGTATCCACAACCTTGAGGTGTCACGTTAACAAAATGTTTGCAACACTTAGTATGGGTGTGGTCGTATAACAAATGCGTCCAAAATTTACAAAAACTTATGATGCCGAATCCAGCTTGTTAATGGATACGTAATGGTGTAAGACGTAAGTCGTAATCAGATACCGTGTTCCCTTGTGGACTTTTACAATGTTTCAGTAATTTATGTTGTGTGGTTTGTGTTGATGTTTCAGCACTTAACGTTATTGTTCAAGATAAAAATAAATAAATTATTCAATTATTATAATATTTATCAAAGATTTTTTTTATAAACACTAAACAGAGAAACAAACAACAAAATATTGACATCACTACCCGTATTTTTTTAATATTTCCTAAGTTTTTACAAACACGTACCAAGGTGTTGCTATAAATAACACCTTAACGGCTTGGTATGCAACAAGTTCAATTGTGTGAAAAGCATAAATATATTGTAAACCATGGCTTGGAAGTATATACATATATATGTATGTATGTATGCAAGTATTTAAATGTCTGTTTAATAAACTACATTGAGTGCCAAAGACAAATCTTTGGGCAGCATAAACATTGTGTTTGTATTGACAGTCTACACCTAATAACTGTTACTGGGAATAACTTAAAAAAAATAACACTATAGCACACTACTTATATAAATAGCACTACTGCGTACTACTTGTAAAATAAATGTTTTTTTTTAAACTCCTAATTTTCCTAATTGAATTAGACCGATTGGTTCAGAATCAAAATCTAAATCGATTTAATCATGTCCGTTTGTCCTGGTTTCTCTGTACCTTTGAGCTCAAAGTACAGATTGCATTTTTTAAGATATTTTGAATGCATATATTGATCCAAAAAAGAACTCTAATTAAAAATGAACCAAACCGGACCATTTTTAGAATCCCTTCTCATATAATTAAGTAATGTGGGGTATTAAATGGGCGGTCGGGCATGACCGATAACTTTTTTACTTGTTTTTTATTTTTATGGTTAAGGAGCCAAACTCTAGCATTTTCAGGTTGGGAAAATACTTATAAAACTTTGACAGTTCGTAAAACACTTATGAATGAATGAATCAATCATTATCCAAACGGAGTCATTCAAACCGTTCATTAAAAATGCCCAAATAATGACATTTGTACTTGTTTTTAACCAACTTAAAGTTTTTGGATAACTCACGCAAGAGCGTAAATAAACAATTTAACGATTTAACGAATTAACAATTTAACGTGAACGCTTCATAGTAATCATTTAACCATTTAGACACACTAACTGACTTTCATCTTACACACTGACATTTGCTTAAAAGTACATCGCAATTGTGGGTGTGTATGTGTGTATAATAAACAAACACCTAATGTTAGCTATTGGAAGAGGACGGTGCAGATGATTTCGTTTTCATTTGAAAGCAATGGTGCCTGCCTGGCTTGTTTATTTTATACATATGTATATGGTTGCGACTGGTAAAATGTTGAAATTTACACGCAAATCTTATTTTATGTGTAATTATGTATTTGGTTTAACTTAATTACCAGACGATTGCAAATATACATTTGTATACAGTGTATGCGTGTACATACATGTTATGCGTACAAAATGCACAAAAGTGAGAGTAATAGAGTAAAAGAGGGAGCTCCCCCCTAAGCAAATACAAAACTTAAATTAAGTTAATATTTCATTAAATTTTTATAGTTAGAGTTACAGTATTATCGATGATATATGGTTTGGTTAAATGTTTCCATAAAAGTCTGTTTGTTTTTCTTTAGTTAATAAATATTTCATTAACAATCATGTGTTTGATGAGAGACGAACGGGTGCAGCGTTACGGAACATCTTCATCATCAATTTCAATGATGACGCTATAACCCGTTATTTTAATGCAACTCCAACACTTTTCCATTGTTAGCAAACAATCATTATTTTACCATTCGTAGTTGGCAACTGACATCTTTGGCGGTACTACATATAACAGCCACTACAAAGTTTCCAGTTTGCATTGAAAACTTTTTCTTTGAATATTTTCAACCGTGTACATGATTACATTGTTATAATTTTTTTATAGTTCAATAATTGTAGTTGAACTCTTCATCAATATATTTTATTATGAGAATCGTTAAGTTATATAACTGTTGGAAAAAGTCGTGCACTGTTAAAGTTTTATAGGTAATTAAATCCTTGCATGTTTCTAGTTGTAAACGATTATGTTTAGTGATGAATTATTTTAGGAAAAACTGAAATAAAATAAAGAGAGTTTTGCGTCCGTTTGAATGTTAGAAGGATTACATGGTCACACTTGACCGCCTAGAACATTTTCATTTGTTTTCTAAATATCTTTGGTAAGCATTTTTATTTATACAACGCAAACTATTTAAACGTTGTATTTGTAGAGAATGACATTTTTGTGTTATTGTTGTAGGAAACGATTCAACCAGTTGAGTATCATGGTCTTTTGAAAAATCTTGCCAATGCAGTTTATTTGCATATGACATTAATATGATTGAATATTTACTTAACAAAACAAAGATAAACTTAAACTTTGTAATAAACCTGCAGACTCATTACTATACGCTAACGATATTATTGTTGTATGTTTTTTTCCACCACCTTATGTTTTAATGATTAATAATAAAATCGTATTAGTCATCAACAATTTTAATACCACGCATATATTACTTAGTCAAGGTTAACCACATTCTTCTTCGTTAAGAAGATGCGCTATCAGCTTAACTAACATTACAAACAATACAAAAATGTAAAAGGAAAAATCTACAACGCCCACACCCTCGGGCGTGGTTTGCGATACTGCATATTATTAAGAGAAAAGTAAACCGAGATCTGCAAACAAACATGAAAAACTCTGCCGAAAAGTGTAAAGCGTCATACAGCGAACGAATACATTTCGTATAAAACGCAATGTTCATAAAAGGCGGCTTATGGAATTTATTGCTTGAAAAGCTTTTGTCACCTACAATATCCAACACTCATTTATACGTTTATACTGCTAAACAGTTGATTAGTTGTTGCCGCCGTCGTTGCCGTTGTCGTTGTTGTTCTTTTGTTGGAGTTTGCTGTTATTCGGTTTTAAGGGCTTTGAATTTGAGTTCATTGTCACCCTGCGAGGAAATGAAGGTTTTGTGTAGTTCCCACATTTAAATCTGTATGTGTGGTTAAGTTGTTGCTGCTGCTGCTGTTGTTATTGCAGTTTGTTATACATAAGTACAATACAATGCAATGTAAGGAAAATTTAGTACAAGACGAGTGTCTCTACCATAATCTCACTTAATGATGCTGACAGACAGAAGTTTTATGAATTTTTTTTAAATCTCCTACCTAGGCGAGCGAATATACAAAGCTTGTGATTCTGTACGCAACCACCAAGGGTGAGTTTCATCAACCTCTTAAAGTGTTTTTTTTTAATTAGCACCAACAATTGAGTCATTCTAAAAGTGTCCGTTCGTATGTCCACGTATTTGTCTATTGATTGGAAATTTTAACATATTGCGCTAAAATTTTTTACACAAATTTCTATTTAAGCCCTGTCTAAAAATTAACAAAAATTTTTGTTTCTTTACCATCTAAAAATGTACATAATGTACAAAAAACTATTTCAAATGCGCAAAAGCCCCTGCTTATGCATAAGCGTAGGGTATTCAAGATTTTGCCAAAGCCATAAATGGTTTTTTACTTGGTTTTTATGTAAAAAATAATTTAATTTTTTTTTTAGAAATTTTTTAGAGCTTGATTATGAGTTGTGGGTGCTGTTGCAACAACTTAATGCAGATATTTTTTTATTTAAATGATTTATTTAAGAAAAATTATGTAAAAATTTTTGAATAATTTTTTTTTTGACGAAAAATGTTTCCATTCATTTCTTGGTTTTCAGCTCGGTTTGCTGTTTGTCTTGTAGCGTTGTTCGTTGTTGTTAAATTGCATATAATTATTTAAAAATAAAAAATAAAAAATTGCATAAAATGAATTGCGTTGGCAAATTACGGTCTATGTTGCTTCGATGCCGTCTTTGTTGTTGTTGTTGTTCTATTTAAGCATTATATGATAATGCGTGTCGTGAATATTTAACAACAACTACAACAACTCGTTTATGGTAATGAATTGTTAAGCAATAATTCACCCATTCAGTCTACATATATATATAAAGGCTCTACCAACAAAAATTTACCTGAAATTTCTGTTAAAATGAATGCTGAATGATTTGTTTTAATTTAAATATCATTTTTAGACGGGGATTATACCAAGTGTGTCATTCCATTTGAAAAATCCAGAAGAAGGCGTCACAAAATATATATTTTCTTGATCAACAAGACAAGTAAGCCCGTAAGTCCGTATGTCTGTTTGTTGTTCACAGTCGAAAAATTTGAGCTGAATTTACAAAAAAAACGTATTCAGTGTAATACTCGATTTACAAGCAGATGCGTCACTATTAGAGAACTAAATCATATACTTACCGCGTCCACTATTTGTATGAAGATGTAGAGGTATTTAAGATTTGGGATAAGCCAAATTGAGTTTCTGTTACTTGTTAAATTTTTAACAGTTGCAAGCCCTTAAAAACCTTTTAGACTTTTATACATAAACGAGACAGTGCGTGACCGTAAAAAATTTTTTAAATAAAATTTTAATGTAAAACTTAATCGTAAACACAACTATTCAATGCCATAAGAAGAGTTAAAAACACCAAAAAATATTTCCATTGTTTTGTATTTACTCACACCTTGTATGTAATTCCTCACATGTGCCAAAATCATGATTGCCTCTATTTCGGTACATTGTCGACGTAAAAGTCGGTTTAGAATCTATATAATGGTAAGGGGTCATGAAATTTTTAGTCAAGGACTCTAGCTTGCTATATGAAATAGGTCAATTGCCACGCCCACAATCGTCAAATATGTATATATTCTTAAAAATTTATCGATGAATACGAAATTTGTTACACATATTAAATTCAAGACGATTTCCCAAAAAAAAGGCGTTGTCGTATAAAAACACGCCCCCAATTTACTTCGTTTTGGTTTAGAGTTCGTTTTATTAGTTCTTATGCATTAAGTATAATTTATAAAGGGCGTATTTATGTACCTCCAGGTTTACTTCAGATTAGATTTTTAAATTAATTTTTCTACTCGTTGACATTTATTTTGTATCAATGGTTGTTATTTTTTCCATGTTAATTCGTTATACTTTAGTTGTCTACAGTTAGAGGTGCACCTTATTTTTCTACAAACTAACCGTACACAGCAAACAAAATAATACAATTATTGACATTAATGCTAGGAGAAAAAACAAATATGACCTTTCAATGTCTATTAAAATTAAGCCAAATTAACTAAACAAACACTCGTAATACATTTTAGGATTTTAATTAATTTTTGCTTTAATTCTATTATGAAATAATTCAACAATAATCTGATAAACTTAATTTTCGAATCGAAAGTATTTCTTTACATTTTCAATTAGCTGCGTCAGTTTTCATTTAATAGATATGAAAAATTAAGATTTGTAGATTGATTGTATGAAGGGCACGGACGAACAGATGGATAGAGAGAAACGGCCACATCAGACATATCGAACGACGTAAAGGTAATGGAGGGAAATGCAATATAAATTTTTGTAACATTAAATACCGGAAACACAAAAAGGAAGACATAAGAAATATGCAAAGACAAAAACAGAAAAATATAACCGTGACTTATACAAAATATGAATAAGAAAATAAGATTTTGTCGTCTGCATGATACATTACCAATATATACCGTAATTACGTTATGGTAAATGCATGTAAATATAAGAAAATGATAAAATGAAATAATGAAAATATTTTATTTTTATATTTTTTATATCTGTTTCGAATAAACAAGAAAAGTAAACATCGATATGTTATACTTCAGTGTCTCTTACCAACGGCATTTACATTTCAATTGGCAACAAACAAAATGAACCAGACGACCTCACTTTATTTACATATCTAGAAAAGCAATCAACTAAAACCACCAATGGCAAAATTTTCAATTAAGTTTTATTGTCGTTTGTCCGCTTTGTAGTTGGAAAAAAACGGAAATTAAAAAAGGAACGTTAAGCAGTTACGTCCATTATTGAAAATAAAATAAGAGGAAGTCTATAACAGAGAAAAAATTAAGTCAAAAATGTATGTACGTAAACGTATATAGCATATGAACTGACTTACAGATAATATGAACCAAACCAATATAAAATTGGCTACAGACTCAGACAAGCCATAAACACAAACACAAACACAAACGCAGGCAACAATCGCATCTTCAATTTATCTTGCAGGCGTCGAATCCTACAGTAATAATATTTACAGTTATACATGCACATGCCAACAGTATTTTCCGTATACGTTACAAAACAACACAATCCATAATAAATTTGTTACACATATGCTCCACATAAAGCATCACATACACAAACTTATTAACATTTTTATATGCACTACGTATGTGTCGCTCGCAAGTGGCATTTGTATAGTAACACTAAAATCTTAATATTCACATACTTTGTAAAACAAAATATGATTATGTGACTGTAAGAATTGTTTTGCGGTTTTGTTTGCTTCT